>JANJGN010000017.1:89229620-90709040 GCA_026770705.1 Isurus oxyrinchus | reverse complement strand
AGAGAGAATAGCGGGGAGAGAGAGAATAGGAGGGAGAGAGAGAAGGGGGAGAGAGAGAATGGGGGGGAGAGAGAACGGGAGAGAGAGCGAGAATGGGGGGAGAGAGAATGGGGGGTGAGAGAGAATAGGGAGAGAGAGAGAGAGACCATAGGGGGAGAGAGAGAAGGGAATAGGGGAGAGAGAGAATGGGAGAAAGAGAGAGAGACTGGGGGGGAGAGAGAACAGGGGGAGAGAGAGAGAGAATAGGAGAGAGAGAGATAATAGGAGGGAGAGAGAGAGAATAGGGGGGAGAGAGAATGGGGGAGGAGAGAGAGAGAATAGGGGGAGAGAGAATAGGGGGAGAGAGAGAGAGAATAGAGGGAGAGAATAGGGCGGGTAGAGAGAGAATTGGGGGGGAGAGAGAGAATAGAGGGAGAGAGAGAATAGGAGGAGAGAGAGAGAGACCATAGGGGGAGAGAGAGAAGAGAATAGGGGAGAGAGAGAATGGGGGAAAGAGAGAGAGACTGGGGGGGAGAGAGAACAGGGGGAGAGAGAGAGAGAATAGGAGGGAGAGAGAGAGAATAGGGGGCAGAGAAGGAATAGGGGAGAGAGAGAATGGGGAGGAGAGAGAGAGAATAGAGGGAGAGAATAGGGCGGGAGAGAGAGAATTGGGGGGGAGAGAGGGAATGGGGGGAGAGAGAGAGAATAGGGGGGAGAGAGAGAGAATGGGGGAGAGAGGGAAAAGGGGGAGAGAGAATGGGGAGAGAGAGAATGGGTGAGAGAGAGAATAGGGGAAGAGAGAGAGAATAGGGTGAGAGAGAGAGAGAATAGCGGGGAGTGAGAGAGAATAGGGGAGAGTGAGAGAATAGGGGGAGAGAGAGAGAGAATAGGGGTAGAGAGAGAGAGAATAGGGGTAGAGTAGAGAGAATAGGAGGAGAGAGAGAGAATAGGGTGAGAGAGAGAGAATAGGGGGAGTGAGAGAGAATAGGGGAGAGAGAGAGAGAATAAGGGGAGAGAGAGCGAATAGGGGGAGAGAGAGAGAATTGGGGGAGAGAGAAAGAATAGGGGAGAGAGAGAATTGGGGTCAGAGAGAGAGAGAATAGGGGAGAGAGAGAGAGATTAGGGAGAGAGAGAGAATGGGGGGAGAGAGAATGGGGAAGAGAGAGAGAGATAATAGGGGGAAGAGAGAGAGAGAATGGGGAGAGAGAGAGAATAGGGGAGAGAGAGAAAATAGGGGAGAGAGAAAAAAGAGAGAGAATAGGGGGGAGAGAGAGATAGAATAGGGGGAGAGAGAGATAGAATAGGGGAGAGAGAGAGAGAATAGGGGGAGAGAGAGAGAATAGGGGAGAGAGAGAGAGAATAGGGGAGAGAGAGAGAGAATAGGGGAGAGAGAGATAGAATAGGGGAGAGAGAGAGAATAGGGGAGAGAGAGAGAATAGGGGAGAGAGAGAGAATAGGGGAGAGAGAGAGAATAGGGGAGAGAGAGAGATAGAATAGGGGGAGAGAGAGATAGAATAGGGGAGAGAGAGAGAGAATAGGGGAGAGAGAGAGAATAGGGGAGAGAGAGAGAGAATAGGGGAGAGAGAGAGAGAATAGGGGAGAGAGAGATAGAATAGGGGAGAGAGAGAGAATAGGGGAGAGAGAGAGAATAGGGGAGAGAGAGAGAATAGGGGAGATAGAGAGAGCATAGGGGAGATAGAGAGAATAGGGGAGAGAGACAGAGAGAGAATAGGGGAGAGAGACAGAGAGAGATTAGGGGGAGAGAGAGAATAAGGGGACAGAGAGAATAGGGGAGCGAGAGAGCGAATGGGGAGAGAGAGAGAATAGGGGAGAGAGAGAAAATAGAGAAGAGAGAAAGAAGAGAGAGAATGGGGGGACAGAGATAGAATAGGGGAGTGAGAGAGAGAATAGGGGAGAGAGAGAATAGGGGGAGAGAGAATAGGGGGAGAGAGAGAGAATAGGGGAGAGAGAGAGAATAGGGAGAGAGAGAGAATAGGGAGAGAGAGAGAATAGGGGGAGAGAGAGAGAATAGAGGGAGAGAATAGGGCGGGAGAGAGAGAATTGGGGGGGAGAGAGAATAGGGAGAGAGAGAGAGTAGGTGGAGAGAGAGATTGGGAGGGAGAGAGAGAGAATAGGGGGAGAGAAGGAATAGGGGAGAGAGAGAATAGGGGAGAGAAAGAGAGAATAGAGGGAGAGAATACGGTGGGAGAGAGATAATGGGGGGAGAGAGAGAGAATAGCGGGGAGAGAGAGAATAGGAGGGAGAGAGAGAGAGAAGGGGGAGAGAGAGAATGGGGGGGAGAGAGAACGGGGGAGAGAGCGAGAATGGGGGGAGAGAGAATGGGGGGAGAGAGAGAATAGGGGAGAGAGAGAGAGAGAGACCATAGGGGGAGAGAGAGAAGGGAATAGGGGAGAGAGAGAATGGGAGAAAGAGAGAGAGACTGGGGGGGAGAGAGAACAGGGGGAGAGAGAGAGAGAATAGGAGAGAGAGAGATAATAGGAGGGAGAGAGAGAGAATAGGGGGGAGAGAGAATGGGGAGGAGAGAGAGAGAATAGGGGGAGAGAGAATAGGGGGAGAGAGAGAGAATAGAGGGAGAGAATAGGGCGGTAGAGAGAGAATTGGGGGGGGAGAGAGAGAATAGGGGGGAGAGAGAGAGAATAGGGGGGTAGAGAGAGAGAATAGAGGGAGAGAGAGAATAGGAGGAGAGAGAGAGAGACCATAGGGGGAGAGAGAGAAGAGAATAGGGGAGAGAGAGAATGGGGGGAAAGAGAGAGAGACGGGGGGGGGGAGAGAGAACAGGGGGAGAGAGAGAGAGAATAGGAGGAGGGGGGAGGGAGAGAGAGAGAATGGGGGGAGGGAGAGAGAGAGAATAGGAGGGGGGAGAGAGACAGAATAGGAGGGGGGGGAGAGAGAGAGAATAGGAGGGGGGAGGGGAGAGAGAGAGAATAGGAGGGGGGAGAGAGAGAGAATAGGAGGGGGGAGGGAGAGAGAGAGAGATGAGGAGGGGGGGAGGGAGAGAGAGAGAGAGGAGGAGGGGGGGAGGGAGAGAGAGAGAGAATAGGAGGAGGGGGGAGGGAGAGAGAGAGAATGGGGGAGGGAGAGAGAGAGAATGGGGGGAGAGAGAGAGAGAGAATAGGAGGGGGAGAGAGAGAGAATAGGAGGGGGAGAGAGAGAGAATAGGAGGGGGGAGGGAGAGAGAGAGAATAGGAGGCGGGAGGGAGAGAGAGAATAGGAGGGGGGGAGAGAGAGAATAGGAGGGTGGAGAGAGAGAGAATAGGAGGGGGAGAGAGAGAGAATAGGGAGGGGGAGAGAGAGAGAATAGGAGGGGGGAGAGTGAGAGAATAGGATGGGGGAGGGAGAGAGAGAGAATAGGAGGGGGGGAGAGAGAGAGAATAGGAGGGGGGAGAGAGAGAATAGGATGGGGGGAGGGGAGAGAGAGAATAGGAGGAGGGGGGGAAGGAGAGAGAGAGAATTGGGGGGAGGGAGAGAGAGAGAATAGGGGGGAGGGAGAGAGAGAGAATGGGGGGAGGGAGAGAGAGAGAGAATGGGGGGAGGGAGAGAGAGAATGGGGGGAGGGAGAGAGAGAGAATGGGGGGAGGGAGAGAGAGAGAATGAGGGGGGAGGGAGAGAGAATAGTGGGGAGAGAGAGAGAATAGGGTAGCGAAAATAAGGAGAGAGAGAGAATAGGGGGAGAGAGAGAGAATAAGGAGAGAGAGAATAGGGGAGAGAGGGAATAAGGAGAGAGAGAGAATAGTGGGGAGATAGAGAGAATAGGGTAGAGAGAGAATAAGGAGAATAGGGGGGAGAGAGAGAGAGAACGGGGGGGTAGAGAGAACAGAGGGGAGAGAGAGAATAGGAGAGAGAGAGAGTAGGTGGAGAGAGAGATTGGGAGGGAGAGAGAGAGAATAGGGGGAGAGAAGGAATAGGGGAGAGAGAGAATAGGGGAGAGAAAGAGAGAATAGAGGGAGAATACGGTGGGAGAGAGATAATGGGGGGAGAGAGAGAGAATAGCGGGGAGAGAGAGAATAGGAGGGAGAGAGAGAAGGGGGAGAGAGAGAATGGGGGGGAGAGAGAACGGGAGAGAGAGCGAGAATGGGGGGAGAGAGAATGGGGGGGTGAGAGAGAATAGGGGAGAGAGAGAGAGAGACCATAGGGGGAGAGAGAGAAGGGAATAGGGGGAGAGAGAGAATGGGAGAAAGAGAGAGAGACTGGGGGGGGAGAGAGAACAGGGGGGAGAGAGAGAGAGAATAGGAGAGAGAGAGATAATAGGAGGGAGAGAGAGAGAATAGGGGGGAGAGAGAATGGGGAGGAGAGAGAGAGAATAGGGGGAGAGAGAATAGGGGGAGAGAGAGAGAGAATAGAGGGAGAGAATAGGGCGGGTAGAGAGAGAATTGCGGGGGGAGAGAGAGAATAGAGGGAGAGAGAGAATAGGAGGAGAGAGAGAGAGACCATAGGGGGAGAGAGAGAAGAGAATAGGGGAGAGAGAGAATGGGGGGAAAGAGAGAGAGACTGGGGGGGAGAGAGAACAGGGGGAGAGAGAGAGAGAATAGGAGGGAGAGAGAGAGAATAGGGGGCAGAGAAGGAATAGGGGAGAGAGAGAATGGGGAGGAGAGAGAGAGAATAGAGGGAGAGAATAGGGCGGGAGAGAGAGAATTGGGGGGGAGAGAGGGAATGGGGGGAGAGAGAGAGAATAGGGGGGAGAGAGAGAGAATGGGGGAGAGAGGGAAAAGGGGGGAGAGAGAATGGGGAGAGAGAGAATGGGTGAGAGAGAGAATAGGGGAAGAGAGAGAGAATAGGGTGAGAGAGAGAGAGAATAGCGGGAGTGAGAGAGAATAGGGGAGAGTGAGAGAATAGGGGGAGAGAGAGAGAGAGAGAATAGGGGGAGGGAGAGAGAGAATAGGAGGGGGGGGAGAGAGAGAGAGAGAATAGGGGGGAGGGAGAGAGAGAATAGGAGGGGGGAGAGAGAGAGAATAGGAGGGGGGAGGGAGAGAGAGAATAGGAGGGGGGAGAGAGAGAGAATAGGAGGGGGGAGGGAGAGAGAGAATAGGAGGAGGGGGAGGGAGAGAGAATGGGGGGAGAGAGAGAGAGAGAATAGGAGGAGGGGAGGGAGAGAGAGAGAATGGGGGAGAGAGAGAGAATAGGAGGGGGGGGGAGAGAGAGAGAATAGGAGGGGGGAGAGAGAGGATAGGAGGGGGGAGGGAGAGAGAGAGAATAGGAGGAGGGGGGGAGAGAGAGAATAGGAGGGGGGGAGGGAGAGAGAGAGAATAGGAGGGGGGAGGGAGAGAGAGAGAATAGGAGGAGGGGGGAGAGAGAGAGAGAGAATGGGGGGGAGCGAGAGAGAGAGAGAATAGGAGGGGGAGAGAGAGAGAATAGGAGGGGGAGAGAGAGAGAATAGGAGGGGGAGGGAGAGAGAGAGAATAGGAGGGGGGGGAGAGAGAGAATAGGAGGAGGGAGAGAGAGAGAATAGGAGGGGGGGAGAGAGAGAGAATAGGATGGGGGAGGGAGAGAGAGAATAGGAGGGGGGGGAGAGAGAGAGAATAGGAGGGGGGGAGAGAGAGAGAATGGGGGGGAGGGAGAGAGAGAGAATGGGTGGGAGGGAGAGAGAGAATGGGGGGAGGGAGAGAGAGAGAATGGGGGGAGGGAGAGAGAGAGAATGGAGGGGGAGGGAGAGAGAGAGAATGGGGGGGAGGGAGAGAGAGAGAATGGGGGAAGGGAGAGAGAGAGAGAGAATGGGGGGAAGGGAGAGAGAGAAAACGGGGGGGGAGGGAGAGAGAGAGAATGAGGGGGGAGGGAGAGAGAGAGAATAGGGCAGAGAAAATAAGGAGAGAGAGAGAATAGGGGGAGAGAGAGAGAATAGGGGAGAGAGAATAAGGAGAGAAAGAGAATAGGGGAGAGAGGGAATAAGGAGAGAGAGAGAGAATAGTGGGGAGAGAGAGAGAATAGGGGAGAGAGAGAATAAGGAGAGAGAATGGGGGGAGAGAGAGAGAGAGAATGGGGGGGTAGAGAGAACAGAGGGGAGAGAGAGAATAGGGGGAGAGAGAATAGGGAGAGAGAGAGAGAGAGTAGGTGGGAGAGAGAGATTGGGAGGGAGAGAGAGAGAATAGGAGGAGAGAAGGAATGGGGAGAGAGAGAATAGGGGGGAGAGAAAGAGAGAATAGAGGGAGAGAATACGGTGGGAGAGAGATAATGGGGGAGAGAAAGAGAATAGCAAGAGAGAGAATAGGAGGGAGAGAGAGAGAATGGGGGGGGAGAGAGAACGGGGGAGAGAGCGAGAATGGGGGGGAGAGAGAATGGGGGGGAGAGAGAGAATAGGGGAGAGAGAGAGAGAGACCATAGGGGGAGAGAGAGAGAGAATAGAGGAGAGAGAAAATGGGGGAAAGAGAGAGAATGGGGGAGAGAGAATGGGGGGGAGAGGGAATGGGGGGAGAGAGAATAGGGGGAGAGAGAGAGAATAGGGGGAGAGAGAGAATAGGGGGAGAGAGAGAGAGACCATAGGGGGAGAGAGAGAAGAGAATAGGGGAGAGAGAGAATTGGGGAAAGAGAGAGAGACTGGGGGGGAGAGAGAACAGGGGGAGAGAGAGATAATAGGAGAGAGAGAGATAATAGGAGGGAGAGAGAGAGAATAGTGGGGAGAGAAGGAATAGGGGAGAGAGAGAATGGGGAGGAGAGAGAGAGAATAGGGGGGAGAGAGAATGGGGAGGAGAGAGAGAGAATAGGGGGAGAGAGAATAGGGGGAGAGAGAGAGAATAGAGGGAGAGAATAGGGCGGGAGAGAGAGAATTGGGGGGGGGCGGGAGAGAGAGAATTGGGGGGAGAGAGAGAGAATAGGGAGAGAGAGAATAGGGGGAGAGAGAGAATGGGGGAGAGAGGGAAAAGGGAGAGAGAGAGAATGGGTGAGAGAGAGATAGGGGAAGAGAGAGAGATAGGTGAGAGAGAGAGAATAGGGGGAGAGAGAGAGAATAGGGGAGAGAGAGAGAGAATAGGGGAGAGAGAGAGCGAATGGGGAGAGAGAGAGAATAGGGGGAGAGAGAGAAAATAGAGAAGAGAGAAAGAAGAGAGAGAATGGGGGGACAGAGATAGAATAGGGGAGTGAGAGAGAGAATAGGGGAGAGAGAGAATAGGGGGAGAGAGAATAGGGGGAGAGAGAGAGAATAGGGGAGAGAGAGAGAATAGGGAGAGAGAGAATAGGGAGAGAGAGAGAATAGGGGGAGAGAGAGAATGGGTGAGAGAGAGAATAGGGGAAGAGAGAGAGAATAGGGGAGAGAGAGAGAGAATAGGAGGAGAGAGAGAGAATAGGGGGAGTGAGAGAGAATAGGGGAGAGAGAGAGAGAATGGGGGAGAGAGAGAGAGAATGGGGGAGAGAGAGCGAATAGGGGGGCGAGAGAGAATTGGGGGAGAGAGAAAGAATAGGGGAGAGAGAGAATTGGAGTCAGAGAGAGAGAATAGGGGAGAGAGAGAGAGAGACATTAGGGAGAGAGAGAGAATGGGGGGAGAGAGAAAATAGGGGAGAGAGAGAAAATAGGGGAGAGAGAAAGAAGAGAGAGAATAGGGGGGAGAGAGAGATAGAATAGGGGAGAGAGAGAGAGAATAGGGGAGAGAGAGAGAGAATAGGGGAGAGAGAGAGAGAATAGGGGAGAGAGGGAGAATAGGGGAGAGAGAGAGATAGAATAGGGGAGAGAGAGAGAGAGAATAGGGGAGAGAGAGAGAGAATAGGGGAGAGAGGGAGAATAGGGGAGATAGAGAGAATAGGGGAGAGAGACAGAGAGAGAATAGGGGGAGAGAGAGAATAAGGGGGAGAGAGAGAGATAATAGGGGAAGGGAGAGAGATAATAGGGGGAAGAGAGAGAAAATGGGAAGAGAGATAAATTGGGGGAAGAGAGCGAGAGAGAATAGGGGAGAGAAAGAAAAAATAGGGGCAGAGAGAGAGAGAAGATAGGGGAGGGAGAGAGAAAATGGGGGGAAGAGAGAAAAAATAGGGGAAGAGAGGGATAGAAAATAGGGGGAAGAGAGAGAGAGCAAATAAGGGGGAAAGATTGAGAGAGAAAATAGGGGAAAGAGAGAGAGAAAATAAGGGAGAGAGAGAGAAAAAATATGGGAAAGAGAGAGAAAATAGGGGAATGAGAGTGAGAATAGGGGGAAGAGAGAGAGAGAAAATAGAAGAGAGAGAAAAAATAGGGGAGAGAGAATAGGGGAAAAGAGAGAGAAAATAGGGGGGAGAGAGAGAGAGAAGATAGGGGAAAAAGAGAATATATGGGGGAGAAAGAAAATAGGGGAAGAAGTGAGAGAAAATAGGGGAGCGAGAGGAAGGAGAGCGTGAAAATCGGAGGCAAGAGGGAGAGAGACAATAGGCGAAAGAGAGAGGGAAGAAATAGCGGAAAGAGAGCAAAAGAAAATTGGGAAAAGATAGAAAGAAAATAGGGAAGAGAGGGAGAAAATATGGGAATGATAGAAACATGGGCAGAATTGTCCTAGATTTGCAATTTACAGAAGCAGGTGGGAAAAATAATGTTTTGCCTACTGAGCACAATGGCAGATTTTCACACTGTACCTTCCCAAACCTGCCTGAGTAATCAGGCATTCCTGGGGAACACACTGTTTTGATGGCGGGCGGGCTCCCATTCACCCACTTCCTCAGGCTGGGCACTATATTTAAAGTGCAGCCCCACACACGCCTCTCAGTGCTTCCAGCCCAGGGCTGCTGTACAGAAGACACGGCCCCGAAAGGCAAGAAGCCTGCAGCCCCCCCCGATTCAGTGACACATCCCTGGGACGCCTTCTGGACACTATTGGAGCCCGCCACGATGTCCTCTACCCCCACTCTGGCTGCAGGAGGTCCATCAGTGTTAACACTCGGGCTTGTGAGGCAGTGACAGTGGTGGTCAGTGCCAATGCTGCGCGCAAGAGGTCGGTCATCCAGTGCAGAGAGAGGATGAATGATCTCATCCATCACTCCAAACTCACAAGCCCATCACACCTCAAGGGACATCACCTCACACTCACTCTCACTCACGCCTTCACGTGTCCATCTGGCCTCATCTCCTCTGTAGGCTGCCTCCTTAACCCTCACCATCTTGAGGTTACTTGCACAGATCAACATGTGCCCCCACACCACACCCTGGGATACCCCCATCCCCAGTAGAGCCCTCGCCCTGCAGCCTCTTCCCCTGCCTGAGGCCACTTCTACCCCTTCCCCAAGCAAACCCTAGCCCTGCAACCGTTTGAAAAGCCACCCCCACCTCATGACTGGTCTGGTAGGTAGAGACCTGCCCGAGAGCCCTCCTAACAGTGATGAGGTGCTGTCTGTGAAGCCTGGCGCTGAGACCCTGAGTGCTGCTTGAAGCAAGGTCGACAAACAAACCTCGAAGTCCCGAGCGAAGTGCAGCTCGCCAGGTGCACGTAGCTTATGTACAGCTGTGGAGCACATTGGCGTGTGCAGGTGGTAGGGGAGGGGGGATGTTCCGGTGAACTGGGCTTGTCATAATATGCAGAAGTATTACAATGAGGTTCCTGACATCCGACGCAAAGCCCAGCATTGATGGGCAGAGCGGACGATTGCAAACTGGTTTCATGGGATTTTTGGCCTTCCTGTCATATTGTCCACATGCCCAACGCTTCACCCAAAATAGGGGAAAGAGAGAAACGGGGGAAAGGCAGAGAGAGAAAATAGGAGAAAGAAAAATAGGGGACAAAGATAAAATAGGAGAAAGATAGAGAAAATGGGGGAGAGAGAGAAAATGGGGGTAACGATCGAAAAAAATAGGGGTGAAAGAGAGAAAAGGGGAAAGATGGAGATAGAAAATGGGGGAAAGAGAGAGAAATGGGGGTAAGGGTGAGAGAAAATGGGGGAAGATAGAAAGAGAAAATAGGAGAAAGAGAAAATATGGGGAAAATAGAATGGGGGGAATATGAAGAGAGAACATTGGGAAAGACAGAGAGAATGGGGAAAGAAAGGAACTGAGGAAAGAGAGGGAATGGATCGGGAATTGTAAGCGGCTGGGATGCAGAGCAGGTATGAGGCAGATTGGAGAGAGAATAGGGTAGAAATTGGGATAAAGAGAAGGATGGAGACCGTGTTTTTGGTTAAAAGTCTGAGCAGGGATTATCGATTGGAAGGCTGGCAGATGGGGAAATGGAGGTTGTGAAAGCAACAGGTTAAGGACTGAGAAAGTCCTGGATTGGGACTCGACTAGGAGAGGTACTGAAGCCTAAAGCTGCAGAAAAGGGACCTCATGCCTCCATCGTACTCAACATGTTGAAGACCTTTTGAATCTGAGAGAAAAGCCAAAAGCTGTGGGTGCTGTCAATCTGAAATATGTACGTCTCAGATCTTAATGTCATTAATTGGAGCAGATCTGTCAGGAGGTTACAGAGCAAGGGAGTGGACAAGGCCATGGAGTCATTTGAATGAGAATTCTGAATGAGGAATCTGAAATATGAACATGCTGGAAAAACTCAGCAAGTCAGGCAGCATCTGTGGAGAGAGAAACAGAGTTAACGTTTCACATTGATGATTACTTCTGATGCAAGATCCATATTTGAACCTGTGACAGCACTTAATTGGGATAGTTCAAACAGACATTCCCCTCAGACAAGGGTTAAACCTGCCAGCCCTCTTGACCCTGATTGCTGCAACCCTACCTGCTGCCTCCTGGTTGCAATGTGTCAGGCCAAATGCAGGTGGTCTACAGCATTCAATACTCTGCTTACATAGACCTGTTGGGGCGAATGGGCTGTTTCTGAGATGTAAAGTTCTCTGCAGTGACTGACGAATGTGAGGAAGAGCTCCTGATAGCAAGGCAATGGGGAGTCTCCAACACACGTGGAAGTGCAGCCCACACCGGGAGTCAGTGCTGTCGGGAGAGGCGACGGGGGGTGTGGGTGGAAAATCACATTGCAAGATGAAACCTATGTTTAAAGGAGGAAGTTGTTTTTATTCAATTGAATTATCAAACAGGCCACAAGGGGGGAGTGAGTTGTGCTTCTTCCCTCAAACTCCAGCCTCTATTTCCATTGATTGTGTGTGGAAAAAGCAAAGCAATGTTTCCATTTTCAGTGGCTGGCTCTTCACCTTACAGCTATTGGTGTATTTAGAAATTTCAGCATGGCTGGGATAACAGCTGTTCATGCACCAATTGGCCAAAATGTTGCACTGGCGTCATTTTGTCTTCCACCTTTCATTAACTTGAGTTCATGCAGCTGTTCATATCCCGACTCACAACAAATCCTATTCGCCCTGTGGTCATTGACCTACACTGGCTCCCAGAGCAGCAACACCTCCTTTTAAAATTCTCATTCCTCCTTTCAAATGACTCCATGGCCTTGTCCCCTCCCTTGCTCTGTAACCTCCTGACAGATCTCTGCCCCAATTAATGACATTAAGATCTGAGACGTACAGACAACAATAAGACATTAAGTTAATATATGAGCATTTAAATTAACCTGCCTGTAAAGCAAATAGACGTCAGCAGCACAAGGGAAGGAACTAACTCTGGCCTCAGCTGGAGTATTGTATCTAATTCTGGCTGGGCACCACACTTTAGGAAGCATGTGAAGATACGAGAGTGTAGGATTGCAGTTTATCTGGTTTCCTTCCCCGGACTTCAGCTGGTCCGGCCCTGCCCAGTACCGGTTGCCTTTGTCTGGTTATTTTGGTGTTACTAACAATGCAAATGGTAATTGGCTCGAATAGGATCGCCCCTGTTCCTTACACTGACCCACTCTGGCTCAGTCAATCACCAGCAGGGGCCCATGCTCATCCTGTCCAGGCCCAGCCGACCTTACTAGGCCCCAGATGGATGTGGCCGAAGCGAGAGTTTGGGTCCAAGAGCGGGAGGAACGGATGGAGAAGAGGTCGTCAGAGCAGAGGCAGAGAGCGACTGGAGGCCGGGGGGGGGGTGGGGGGGGTGGGGAGGGAGTGTCCTCTGACATCCCAAAAGTGGGAAGCTGGGCAGGAGGGGCTGGAGATTGATGACCCACGGTTATTGGGGAATCCCCCATCTCCTCGTGAGATAGGGTGGCCATTCTTCCAGCTTAATACCGGACAGCTCGGTTTTCAGCCAGTTTGGCGTCTGGTGTCCTTGAGTTTCATCAATGGATATCCTGCTAGACAGCAATGCCGAAAAGATGTATAATATTGATTCCAGGGATGAGGGACTTCGGTTATGTAGATAGATTGGAGAAGTTGGGACTGTTTGTCCATCGAGAAGAGAAGGTTGAGAAGAGATTTGACAGAGAAATTCAAAATCATGAGGGGGGCCGGACACAGTAGATGGAGAGAAACTGTTCTCATTGACAGAAGGATCAAGAACGAGATGACACAGGTTTAAAGTGATTGGCAAAAGAAGCAATGGATACATGAGAAGAAAGCTTTTTTCACAGAGCGAGTGGTTATGGTCTGGAACACACTGCCTAAGTGTGTGGTGGTGGCAGGTTAAATTTCAAAAGGGAATTTGATAAGAAGCTGAAGAGACAAAATGTGCAGAGTTAAGGGGAGGGAGTGATGATTGGGACAAGCTAAGTGACTCTTGTGGAGATCCAGTGATGGACCAAATCGCCTCCCTCTGTGTTGTAACCATCCCTGTGATTCAAACGTTCCGGCCTCTTGAGCATCTCCAATTTTACGCTATTGACGGCCTGGGATTTAAGGTCTGAATTCCCTCTCTAAACCTTGTTTCCTCCTTTTAAATCACTCCTTAAAACCCAGCTCCTTGATCAAATATTTGCTAATATAGCTTTAACTTAAAGCACGACTGACAAAAACTGCCAAAGGCTCAGCCTGAAGCATCGGCAGACAATGAGCCGAGGACCTGGCTCCAGCAGAGTACACAGGACGATGATGATGACCCTTGAGTGTCTCAGCCTCAAACCCAAGATGCTCTTGTGAAATGCCCTTGGACATTTCAAGGGCATTTCACGACCCTAATTGTGTTCTGTAAATTCAAGTGGTACTGATGGAGCACAGGGGTCTTCTGACTGCCTCCTCTGAGCAGGACAAGCGTCACACGGCAAGGCAGCCGTCACTTGGAATCTCATTCCAACTTTTAACCTCTGACCCAGTAAATGGTCCGCGTGATCTGAAGAGTTCCTGGCCGCCCCCAAGGAAGCAGTTGGACCTAACATAAAAAAGTGCAAGTCAGCGACTGGGTGACTGAAGACAGAAATCACCAGGCAAACATCATTTCAGTTTAATAATGCAGCAGCTGCTGTGTAAATAATGCATGAGCTGATTAACAGTGCCTCAGCCTTCTTGCTCTACAATTCATTCGGAATCTCAGTCACATTGCTGCAAAATTCACCAGTGAGGTGGGGAGAAGGGCTTCGGTCCAACTCTGTCAAATTCGATATCAGCTACGTGGGAATGGACACAGTAAAGCTTCAAATCTCCTTGTGGGCACCTGGCCCATTGGTTATTCAGTGTCCTTTAGAGCAAGCGTAATCCTCCTCCTCCTCCTCCTCCCTCATGCCCTCCCTTCCCCGTCCTCCCCCATTTCATCCCCCCCCCCCCCACCCTCCTCAGCTGTGCCCACCCCCTCGCCTGGGCCTCTGGTCTGGATTCGAAACACATTCTGAGACAAAACGGCGTTGCATAAAGTGCTCTTCCAAATGATGTGCTGCCTCATTAGCTGTCAGAGGGAACAATGCTGGGCTGATTAGAAAGCCAATTCATGGGCTTTTGCTCATTAATCACCCCCTGACAAAGTGAAGAAAACGGTCAGTCTTGTTTTCAGAGCCAGCTGCCTGACTTGAGTTGTGGAAGCAACTCCAGACTTTGTTTAATGTTGCAGACTTAAAATATGATCCAAATTGACTTTGAAAACCGCGGATGTTGTGTGGCCTGGATACATTAAAAGCTCGGTATTTCCATACTCCAGCATAAAACACTCAGCGTGCCAATAAATCATCCTGGGCAACTGCTGCCTGATTAAGGAGCGAGGCATTTTTAGAAATGTCCCAATTCCCTTCCCACATGGTGCAGATTCTGAGGGCTGAGAGTAAACACTGAGTTGAAAGGTCACTCTGTCAAGCGACCAGATGGATGATCGGATCTGTCCGCTGATTCTCGCTTCCAGACGGTTAGGAAGAATGAGCAACTACTCCTTCTGTCAGTTTATGATCAGAGGTTGTTCCTCCCACTCAGCTCCTGAAGGTCATCGGAAGGAGATCATTGTTGTGAGGTAGAGCCACCCTTTGCCTTACCTCAGTCGAGAGGTTGCCAACTCTCCAATATACATACGACAGTGACAGCCGCTCACAGAAACACTTCATTGGCTAAAAGGCTTTGCAATGTCCTGAGCTTGTGAAAGGCTCCGCACAAAGACACAATTAGTACAGGACATACTGACCCCAAAATCCTGCAGCCTAACACTGTAAACAGAGCTGAGTGTGTGGCAAAGCCTGTGAATAAGGCTGGGACTCCGAGCCATTCAGCTGAAGAGGCAGCCCATGTGTGGGGTTGGGGGTGGGGGGGGGGACTTAGCCGAACAATAACAGTATCCTGCCCTTTGGAAAACAGGCTGTATAAACGCTCACTAGTTTCTGTTAAGAGGCTTGGAAAAGGCAGAATGGTTACAGAAAATGACCGCTGCTCTGTGGACAAATTCTTTGCCAGTTAAATCACATTTAGGGGCTTTTTTTTTTTTGCAATGTGCACACTCAGGCCTCCAGATCCTCAAGAAAGCTCCAACGGCAGAAAAACAAAGCACGTTCCCCACCGTGGCTGTAATTTATTTTTAAGCTCTTCCATATGCAAGCTGCCATTTATGTTGTTTCCGGAACAAAACAGAAGGCTAACATGTTTTGGCCTGTTTGGAGACTGCTGGCAGTGGGAAGGCTCCCCTCCAACACAGCCAGGAGTCATTAATCATCAGCACTGCTAACTGCCAGTTCCTTTCAAGAATCATTTTCACTCAAAATAGACCTGTAAATGTGCTGGATCTGCTTTCTGAGCCATCAATCTATGGATTATGGGATGTGTCAGACAGCTGTGACAGACAAGGCCCCTCTGTTCAACAGGTCCTGACTCCCACAGGCTCTCATATCAAGTGCCTGATGGGATTTGACAGCTTCACTGGTGCCTACAGAATAGATGAAAGAATCTGTTCATTGTAACAAATGGAGAGTCCCAGATGTAAAGAACTATCCCACTAAGTATATAGAAAGCCATTAAGTGAGATCAGCTTAGTTTTGCAGTAAATTTTACTGAGTATATAAGGTTTCTTCTCCATTTGTCAAGACTATTTCTCTGACAATACAGACGGAATGCTGGGATAGTAAATACATTCCATTGATTGAACAGGAATCAACAGTGCAGGGGACGGTGGGGGCAAATGGAGAAGAGTTTCAGTTTCATGGATGTGAGTACTTCCTCGTAACCTTTCCGCTTCATGTCACTTGTGGCTCACTGGGTATAACACTGCTGCCTCTGCATCACATAGTTATGGAAACAAGCTCCACTCCAGACACATGAGGCCATAACCCAGCCTCGCACTCCCAGTGCTTGGACTGAGGGAGTGCTGTACTGTCAGAGGGTCAGTACTGAGGGAGTGCTGCACTGTCAGAGAGTCAGTGCTGAGGGAGTGCTGCACTGTCAGACAGTCAGTGCTGAGGGAATGCTGCACTGTCAGAGGGTCAGTACTGAGGGAGTGCTGCACTGTCAGACAGTCAGTGCTGAGTGAGTGCTGCACTTAGAGGGTCAGTACTGAGGGAGTGCTGTACTGTCAGAGGGTCAGTATTGAGTGAGTGCTGCACTGTCAGAGGGTCAGTACTGAGGGAGTGCTGCACTGTCAGAGGGTCAGTGCTGAGGGAGTGCTGCACTGTCAGACAGTCAGTGCTGAGTGAGTGCTGCACTGTCAGAGGGTCAATACTGAGGGAGTGCTGCACTGTCAGAGGGTCATTACTGAGTGAGTGCTGCACTGTCAGAGGGTCATTACTGAGGGAGTGCTGCACTGTCAGAGGGGAAGTACTGAGGGAGTGCTGCACTGTCAGAGGGTCATTACTGAGGGAGTGCTACACTGTCAGAGGGTCAGTACTGAGGGAGTGTTGCACTGTTAGAGGGTCATTACTGAGTGAGTGCTGCACTGTCAGAGGGTCATTACTGAGGCAGTGATGCACTGTCGGTGGAGTCAGTACTGAAGGAGCGCCGCACCTTCAGAGGGTCAGTACTGAGGGAGTCCTCCACTGTAAGAGGGTCAATACTGAGGGAGTGCTGCACTGTTGGAGATACCAGGCTTTGCAAGAGATGTTAAACGGGTACTGGTTGGCCTCTCATATAAAAGATCCCACAACAATATTTCAAAGAAGAGGAGGGGAATTCCTCCTGGTGCTGTCTCCAATAGTCATCTCCCAATCAATAACACTAAAATAAGATGACCTAACATCGAAAGAGTTAGAAGCTGCAGTTGGCCATTCAGCCCCTTGAGCTTACTCCACCATTCAATAAGATCGTGGCTGAACTGATTGTGCCCTTAACTGCACTTTCCTGCCTGTCCCCATAACCCTTCCCTCCCTTGTCGATCAAAAATCTGGCCAACTCAGCCTAGAATATATTCAATGACCAGCCTCCACTGCTCTCTAAGGAAAAAATTCCAAAGATGAACAACCCTTAGAGAAGAAATTCCTCCTCATCTTTGGGTGAAATCGTCCCAGATTTGCACTAAGTGTGGTAGTGGGTGTGAAAATGATGTTTTACCCACCAGCCGCAATGGTGAGTTTTTGCGCTGTATTGTCCGCTTCTCGCCTCATTAAATATGCAGCCACAGGAAACACGCCGACTCGCTGGCGGGCAGCCTCTGAATCGCCCACCACCCCGATACCTCACCGTTTCCTCACTCCGGGTGCCACATCTAAACTGCAGCCGCACACACGGTTCTCAATGCCTACAGCCCAGGGCTGCTCCAGTGAAGATACGGCCCTGAAAGCCAAGAAGGCTTCAGTGACCCATCACTGGAATGCCTTTGGGAGGCTCACCGTGATGTCCTCCACCACCCGCTCTGACTGCAGGGGGTCCAGTAATCTCACCACTCTGGCTGGGGAGGTGGTGGCAGTGGTGGTCAGTGCCAATGCTGCACAGGAGAGGTTGGCCATCCAGTGCAGAAAGAGGATGAATGATCTCATTCGTGCGCCCAGGGTAAGGCAACCATCTCATCGCTCTAAACTCACACACTCACAAGCCCATCACAAGTCCCCCTCCAAGTCACTCACCATCCTGACTTGGAAATATGTCGCCGTTCCTTCACTGTCGCTAGGTCAAAATCCTGGAACTCCCTCCCTAACAGCACTGTGGGTGTACCTACACCACATGGACTGCAGCGGCTCAAGAAGGCAGCTCACCACCACCTTCTCAAGGACCAGTTAGGGATGGGCAATAAATGCTGGGCCAGCCAGTGAAGCCCACATCCCGTGAATGAGCATCTCACTTAATTCCAGCTCGAGGGACAATCACCACTCACTCTCTCACACACACCCTCACATCTCCCTCTGGCCTCATCTCCTCTGGAGACTCCACCATCTTGAGGCCACTCGCACAGATCAACACACCCTGGGATATACCCCTTCCTCAGGCAAGCCCCAGCCCTGCAGACGTTGAAAAGCCACCCCACCTTACGGCTGGTCTGGTAGGTAGAGACCTGCCCGTGAGCTCCCCTAACAGTGATGAGGTGCTGCCTTTGTGGTGCTGATGACCATGAGCGCTTCCTGAAGCAAGGTAGGTAAGCAGACCTCAAAGTCCTGAGTGACGTGCAGCTCACAAGGTGCACGTCGCTTATGTAGCGTTGTGAAAATTGCACGCCAATGTGCCCGGATGATCCAGCATGGGTGATGAATCTGGCATGCAGGGTGATGATGAGATGCTAAAGGACTGAAATTAGGTTCCTGACCTGCAGCCGCAGGAAACGCAGCCCACCATTGCTGGGTGGAGTGGATGATTGCAAACCGGTTTTATGATGACGTGAAACCGATTTTTGCGATCGGCCAAAATATTCGGCAGCTGCTCACTGTGACACCCGTGGACAATCCCACCCTCTGTCTTAAACAGGAGAGCCCTTATTGTTCAACCGTGTCCCCCGGTTCTAGATTCCCCCACAAAGAGAAACATCGTCCCAGCACCCACCCTGTCAAGACCCCTCAGAATCCTATGTTTTAATAAGATCACCTCTCATTCTTCCAAAATCCAATGAGCAAAGGGCCAACCTGCTCAACCTTCCCTCAAAAGACAACTCCTTCATCCCAGGAATCAGCCGAGTGAACCTTCTCCGAACTGCCTGTAATGCAGGAATATCCCTCCTTAAGCAGTGAGTCCACAGTACTCCAGATACAGTCTCACCAATGCCCTGTGCAGTTGTAATAAGACTTCCCTATTTTTACACTCTATTCTCCTTTGCAATAAAAGCCAACATTCCATTTCCCTTCCTAATTATTTGCTGTACCTGCCTCGTGCCAGGATGCCCAGATCCCCCTGCGCTGCAACATTCTGCAGCCCCTCCATTTCAATAACCTGCTTTTCTATTCCTCCTGTCAAAGTGGACAACCTCACATCTTCCCACATTATACTCCAAATGCCAGTCAGTTAACCCTTTGAATCCTCCTCACAACTTGCCTTCCTAGCTTTGTATCATCAGCAAATTTGATCACCATACAGCCGGTCCCTTCATCCAATCGTTTACATAAATTGTAAGTTATTGGACTGTGACTTCCTCAGAGTGACAATCAGCGTCAGACTGCCACTTGTCGCTCAATTACTAATGTGGATTTACAGACCTCGATGGGGGCAGTTGTGGGAAGGGTGGGGCGGGTCAGACCTCAGGGGGCGTGGTGGGAGTCGTGTGGGCGGGGGGGGGGGAGTGGGAGAGTCGGGTCGAGAGGAGGGAGGGATGGACCTCAGGGAAGTGGGGCGGGGTCAGAAGTCGGGTGGGTAGAGGTGAGGGGATGAGTCGGGAGGAGGGTCTAGTCGGGTCGGGAGGGGGTGCGGGGGGGTGGGGGGGGGGGAGGGTGTTGTTGTGGCCTGGGTGGGGTCATGGCGTGGCGGGGGTGGGGTCAGGCCTGCAGGGGGCTGGGTCGGGGTTGGTCTGGTCAGGTCAGGAGGGGGTGGGGTTGGGCCTGCGGTGGTGGAGGGCATCAGGGCGAATCCCATGGGGAGAAATGGGCTGAAGAATACTGTGCGGGGGTGGTTAGTGGTGGTTGGTGGGTGGGGGGGAGGTGGGGGGAGTCCCATGGGTGGAGCAGTAGTCAGGGGTGGGGTGAGACTCCTGGGGGATTGGGCTTGTTGGGTAGGGGGTGTCTTTACAATAGTTACCCAGAAGTTAGAAGAGGTTTTAATTCTTCTAACTTTTTCTGGGTAACTGTGCAGCGCAGCCAGAACCATCCAAAGTTTGCGATTTAAGTCACATTTTTGGATGGTTCCCAATGCAGGACAATCACCCAGAGGAAGTGTGCGCTCCTGGGCAATTGCCGTTGAAACCTTTATCTGTGACTTTCTGAGGTGGATTCCCGCAGCACATCGATAGGGTACCCCTCCCAATCTCCCGCTGGGGAGCTCAGAAGTTATGGCCCATTGAATCGCCAGCTCTGATCCCTGTGAGAGTTACAGTTTGCCAAACTGATCCATTTATCTTGACTCTGTTTGTTGTTAGATCGCCAATTCCTCCACCTGTGACTTCAGCAGTATGAGCTCTCAGTAACTTTTTATGTGGCACCTAATTGAATGCCTTCAGATGGAAAGGCCACCACCTGGAAGTTCCCCTCCAAGCCACTCGGCATCCTGACTTGGAAATATATTGGCCGTTCCTTCACTGTCGCTGGGTCAAAATCCTGGAACTCCCTCCCTAACAGCGCTGTGGGTGTACCTACACCACATGGACTGCAGCGGCTCAAGAAGGCAGCTCACCACCCCCTTCTCAAGGGGCAAGTAGGGATGGGCAATAAATGCTGGGCCCAGCCAGCGATACCCACATCCCGTGAAAGAATAAAAAAAAAGCTGGTCATTATCACAATCCTGTTTTTGAGATCTTGCTGTGCACAAATTGGCTCCCGCATTTCTACACTTCATAAAAATAAAGTACTTTAGGACAGCCCATGTGTGTGAAAGGTGCTACAGAAATGCAAGTTTTTTCTTTTTCCTGGACTGTTCTCAGGCGAGGTCCATGTTGTCATTACGCTGCTTCCCCCCAGCTCCTGCAGATAAAGATAATGAAGGACTTCCTTTCGAGAGGTTCTCGATGAAAGAGGGGCAAGAGTCTGACTTTTGTTTCTTTTTCCCCAAGCCTTTCAGTTCCTGCTGTCTCTGAGATCCCTTGGTCTGAGAGTAGGTTCTGCTTAACACATCCACACCCTCCCCCTCCCTGTCTCCGTAACCTCCTCCAGCCTCTTAAACACTCAAGCATCTCTGTCAAACTAATCCCCTTTCCGCACTCTCTGCCTATAGCTCTGTACCTTCTGATGAAAATGTTTTTTTTTCCCTACTCAAGATTGACAGCTGCAACAACTTCTCACAAGCCTTTGATAGTTATATGGGGGCAGCTTTGCTGAATCAGATAACATCTAGCATTGCACAAGTGTAAGGGGAAGGAGACACAGAACATCTCCTTGTGTGATCAAAGCTTTCTGCAGCAATCTGTCTCAGTGATGTATGTATGTAACCAGGGTACACCAAGGCCATGTTTTGAAAACAAAGAAAACTGCGGATGCTGGAAATCTAAAACAAAAACAGAATTACCTGGAAAAACTCAGTTGTTTGGTTTTAGTGACGCTCTCTCCGTCTTGCATGAAGGTGCTGGTGCCCTGTATACTTCCACTTCTTTAAGGAAGAACTCTTGTTGGATGCCAGTCTCCGAGTTACCTGAGAAACAGTTTCACCTGCATTTTGATACGTTCAGGCGTGTGCTTTCCATTCTTGCAGTGGCCTAGTGGTATTGTCACTGGACTAGTAATCCAGAGACCAGCGTAATGCTCTGCGGAAACCAGGTTCAAATCCCACCATGGCAGATGGTGGAATTTGAAATCTAATGGTGACCATGAAACCATTGTTGTAAAAGTTCATCTGGTTCATTAATGTCCTTTAGAGAAGGAACTTTGCTGTCCTTACCCAGTCTGGCCTACATGAGACTCCAGACCCACAGCAATGGGGTTCACTCTGAACTGCCCACTGAAATGGCCAAGCAAGACACTCAGTTCAAGGATAACTAGGGATGAGCAACAAATGCTTGCCATTGACACCCACATCCCATCAAAGAGTAAAAAAATTCTCCAGAATTGGTTGTCCAACACCTCAGGATGCCCTCATTACGCTCCAAAGTACAGCTTTCCAGAGTAAGGACTGATTCTCTTGTTTACTCTTCCAGGTGCCTGTTAGCTTAGTGTCATTCTGCCAGGAATTACAAGCCCATGAGGAAGGGTTAAAGCTTTGTCTGGGAGACCCCAGGAATGAAAGATGAAACTCCACTGGGACAAAAACCCAGGAGACAAATCAAAGGACATGAAAGTTGACTTTTAAAAATAACCTGTTTTTGAGATGTTTATTTATGAGAAATATTAGTCAGGGAGGAAAGGACTGTTTTGCTGAGAATCAAGAATCACCCAATCATATCATGAAGTGTCTGTTTGCTTTTTGATTGGCTCTGGGAAGACAGAGCACGCAAGGATGGATGTATTGAGCAACCAATAGCTGGAGTGGGAATGGAGCAGGTCAGGACAGGAGGTCAGGTGATGACTCCTTCAGGAACACATACAAGAGAGTTGGTAGCACTCATGTAGCATGACATAGAGCTACATCAAAACTGCAACAGATGGCAGTTTGACAAGGCCCACCACCACTTCTCAAAGCCAAATAGTGATTGGCAAAAAAGGCTGGACATGCCATTGAGATACACATCTCAAAGATGAATATTAAACAAATTTTGGAGATTTATCCATGCTCCTACCAATGATAAAGATCACAGTGAAATGAGGGGTGAAATTTCCAAACACAGAGATCTGTGGGGAGCATGTAAAGTTTCAGCACAGCGGGACATTGAAGTAGGCTTCATATCAGGGCAAATTGGATAATATTGGAAGGAGAGGAATAAAACAAAGCTATGGGGAGAGAGTGGGGCAGTGGGATTAGTTTGGGGGTTGATACAGGGCTATGGGGAGAGAGTGGGGCAGTGGGATTAGTTTGGGATTGATACAGGGCTATGGGGAGAGAGTGGGACAGTGGGATTAGTTTGGGATTGATACAGGGCTATGGGGAGAGAGTGGGCCAATTGGATTAGTTTGGGGATTGATATAGGGCTATGGGGAGAGAGTGGGGCAGTGAGATTAATTTGGGATTGATACAGGGCTATGGCGAGAAAGTGGGGCAGTGGGATAAGTCTGGGGATTGATACAGGGTGATAGGAGAGAGTGGGGCAGTGGGATTAGTTTGGGGATTGATACAGGTCTATGGGGAGAGAGTGGGGCAGTGGGATTAGTTTGGGGATTTATACAGGGCTATGGGGAGAGAGTAGGGCAGTGGGGTTAGTTTGGGGTTGATACAGGGCTATGGGGAGAGATTGGGGAAGTGGGATTAGTTTGGGATTGATACAGGGCTATGTGGAGAGAATGGGGCAGTGGGATTAGTTTGGGATCGTTTCAGGGATATGGAGAGAGACAGGAGCAGTGGGATTAGTTTGGGATTGATCCAGGGCTTGGGGAGAGAGTGGGCAGTGAGATTACTAAGGGATTGATACAGGGTGATGGGGGCGGGGAAAAGTGGGGCAGTGGGACTGATACAGAGTGATGGGGCAAGAGTGCAAAAGGGATTAGTGATGGGAGAGAACAGGGTAGCATGATTAGTTTGGGATTATGCCAAGTAGCCAGGACAGATGAAATGGGCTGAATGGTCTCCTTTTATACAGCAAACTATGGTTTCACAGCATGGTGCAGTCATGCCTGTGTTTCGTTAGCCAAAGCAAAATGGTGCCATTGAAAAGATTGACTCACCTGTTGGTGTTCACATGGAGCCAGCTGCACAGTGTGTTACACAGTGGTTGAGAGAGGCCAAAACCTCAGAAAGCTGCTCCTGAACTGACCCAAAGGCGGTTCAGAACTTACATTTATTGAGTGCCTTTCATCACCTCAGGATGTCCTAATGCTTTACAGTCAATGATGTAACTTGAGGTGTACAAGTGTGATTCAGACATTACAATAGTGATTCCACTTCAGTAAGAAATACCTCATTGGTTGTAAATCATTTTGGGACATGCAGATAGACACTGCAGATAGATCACTGTTGTAATCTAGGAAACATGGCAGTAACTTGCACACAGCAAGATCCCACGAAAAGCAATCACATAAATGACCTGAGAATCTGTTTCTTTGTGAGGGTGATTTCTGGATACATGTTGGCCAGAACGCTGGGCTAAACACCTCTTCCTTTCTTTCAAATAGTGGTCACAAAACTTTTTCAATCCAACTCAGTAAGCAGATGTATATGGCCCAACTTTAATGTCCACCTGAAAGGTGGCACTTCCGACAATGCAGCACTCCCTCAGTACTGACCCTCTGATAGTGCAGCACTCCCTCAGTACTGACCCTCCGACATTGCAGCACTCCCTCAGTACTGACCCTCTGACAGTGCAGCGCTCCCTCAGTACTGACCCTCTGACAATGCAGCACTCCCTCAGTACTGACCCTCCGACAGTGCAGCACTCCCTCAGTACTGACCCTCCGACAGAGCAGCACTCCCTCAGTACTGACCCTCCGACAGAGCAGCACTCCCTCAGTACTGACCCTCTGACAGTGCAGCACTCCCTCAGTACTGACCCTCTGACAGTGCAGTGCTCCCTCAGTAGTGAACCTCTGATAGTGCAGCACTCCCTCAGTACTGACCCTCTGACAGTGCAGCACTCCCTCAGTACTGACCCTCTGACAGTGCAATGCTCCCTCAGTAGTGACCCTCTGACAGTGCAGCACTCCCTCAGTACTGACTCTCTGACAGTGCAGCACTCCCTCAGTACTGACCCTCCGCCAGTGCAGCACTCCCTCAGTACTGACCCTCTGACAGTGCAATGCTCCCTCAGTAGTGACCCTCTGACAGTGCAGCACTCCCTCAGTACTGACCCTCTGACAGTGCAGCACTCCCTCAGTACTGACCCTCCGACAGTGCAGCACTCCCTCAGTACTGACCCTCCGACAGTGCAGCACTCCCTCAGTTCTGGGACGTTTCTGGGGTGGGTGCCTTCAACATGTGACCTTCTTAGTAAGAGTGCCACTGATTGAGCCACGGCTCCAAGGGATGACAAGGAATAAGAGCTTTTCACATCATCGACATGTGAGTACAAAACTATGATGAAATAGCAAAGTGTCCACAGACTCGGTCTAACAGGCTGAGCATTCCAGCTCCTGTTTCAGACTCTGACCAAATGCGACGTAAGATTTTTGGAGTCAGAAGGTAACAATGATAACAGGATTTGTCCAATCAGCAGAAAGCATTTGAACTTGTCTTTGTGAGTAAGTGAGTTATATTTTTGATGAGAAGTCATTCATGTATTCCTCTCACTAATAGGTTAGAATGTTATGTCGCTGTTTAATAATGGCAACAAATGTCTTGAAATGAGCAAAGTGCTACTCAGGAATCATTAATTATGCTGCCGGCCTGAACATACAGACAGGATTCTTTGGTGTATAAGAGTATTTATCGTCTGACAGGGTCAAATGACATGAGAAATATAGATTCTCCTCAAATAGACTAGGAATCATGGACCATTTAGATGGAAGGCTTCATGAGATCAATCACTTCTTTTTAGGTGGAATATCAACTTCTATAGACACTGGGCAGGCATTCATGAATAACTGCACTGCAAATAAGGTTGGAGTGGTGGGTGTGGGAGGAGGGGCTGGGAGATAGCAGGGGTACGAGCATTCCCATGGTCTCTTTTTCAACATTGCAATGCTCCAAAATGCTCTATTCCCAAGGAAGTACTTTCGAATTGTAGTCGCTGTAATCCGAATATTAGGGCAGTCAGTTTGCACACAGCAAGATCCCACAAACAGCAATGGGGAAATGACTAGATCATAGGTTTTAGTCATAGTGGTTCAGGGATGAATACTCGCCCCAGAACACCAGTGAGAACTCGCCTGCTCCTCTTCAAATAGCACCACAGGATCTTATACCTGCCCACAAGAGGGAAGATAGGATCACAACTTAATTTCTCATTCAACATGGCACCCTTGGCAGCACAGAAATTCCTCAGTACTGACCCTCTGACAGTGCGGCACTCCCTCAGTACTGACTCTCTGACAGTTCTGTACTCCCTCAGTTCTGACCCTCTGACAGTGCAGCACTCCCTCAGTACTGATCTTTTGACAGCGCAGTACTCCCTCAGCACTGACCCTCTGACAGTGCAGCATTCCCTCAGTACTGACCCTCCAACAATGCTGCACTCCCCTCAGTACTGACTCTCTGACAATGCAGCACTCCCTCAGTACTGATCCTTTGACAGTGTAGCGCTCCCTCAGTGCTGAGCCTCCGACAGTGCAGCACTCTCTCAGTACTGACCCTCTAACAGTGCAGCACTCACTCAGTACTGACCCTCTGACAGTGCAGCATTCCCTCAGTACTGACCCTCTAACAGTGCAGCACTTTCTCAGGACTGAGCCTCTGAAAGTGCAGCACTCACTCAGTACTGACCCCCTAACAGTGCAGCACTCCCTCGGACGGTCTAGCACTCCCTCAGCACTGACCCTCTAACAGTGCAGCACTTTCTCAGGACTGAGCCTCTGAAAGTGCAGCACTCACTCAGTACTGACCCCCTAACAGTGCAGCACTCCCTCGGACGGTCTAGCACTCCCTCAGCACTGACCTTCTGACAGTGCAGCAGGCCTTTAGTGTTCACCCTCAAACAGTGCATAGCTCCCTCTGCACTGACCCCCTCGACAGTGTGGCACTCACTCAGTACTGACTCTGACAGTTCACCACTCCCTCTGTATTGACCATCCGACAGCACCACACTCCCTCAATACAGACCCTCTGACAGTGCAGCACTCCATCAGTACTGACCCTCAGACAGTGCAGCATTCCCTCATTACTGACGCTCCAACAAAGCTGCAGTCCCCTCAGTACTGGCCCTCTGATAGTGCTGCACTCCCCTCAGCACTGACCCTCTGACAGCGCAGTACTCCCTCAGCACTGACCCTCTGACAGTGCAGCGCTTCCTCAGTACTGACCCTCTGACAGCACAGTACTCCCTCAGTACTGATGCTTTAACAGTGCAGCACTTTCTCATGACTGATCCTCTGACAGTGCAGCTCTCCGCCAGTACTGACCCACTTACAGTGTACCATTCATTCAGTACTGACTGACAGTGCACCATTCCCTCTGTATTGACCCTCCGACAGTGCAGCACTCCCTCGGACAGTATAGCACTCCCTCAGCATTTACCCTCTGACAGTGCAGCATTCGCTCAGTACTGACCCTCTGACACTGCAGCACTCCCTCAGTACTGACCCTGAGACAGTTCAGTGCTCCTTCAGTACTGACCCTCTGACAGTGCAGCAGTCCCTCGGTGCTGACCCTCTGACAGTGCAGCACTCCCTCAGACAGTGTGGCTCTCCCTCAGCACTGACCATTTGACAGTCAGCACTCCCTCCGTATTGACCCTCTGACAGTGCAGCAGTCCCTCAGTATTCACCCTCAAACAGTGAATCGCTCCCTCATCACTGAACCCCCGACAGCGCGGTGATCCCTCAGTACTGACCCTTGACAGTGTGGCACTCCCTCAGTACTGACCCCCCAACAGTGCGGCACTCCCTCAGCACTGACCCTCTGACAGTGCGGCGCTCCCTCAGTACTGACCCTCTGACAGTGCGGCGCTCCCTCAGTACTGACCTCCCGACAGTGCAGCGCTCCCTCAGTACTGACCCTCTGATTGTGCAGCGATCCCTCAGTACTGACCCTCTGACAGTGCAGCACTCCCTCAGTACTGACCCTCTTACAGTGCAGCACTCCTTCAGTACTGACCCTCAGACAGTGCAGCACTCCCTCAGTACTGACCCTCTGACTGTGCAGCAATCCCTCAGTACTGACCCTCTGACAGTGCAGCAATCCCTCAGTACTGACCCTCCGACAGTGCAGCACTCCCTCAGTACTGACCCTCCGACAGTGCAGCACTCCCTCAGTACTGACCCTCCGACAGTGCAGCACTCCCTCAGTACTGACCTTCCGACAGTGCAGCACTCCCTCAGTACTGATCCTCCGACTGTGTATCACACCCTCTGTACTGACCCTCTGACAGCGCAGCACTCCCTCAGTACTGACCCTCTAACAGTGCAGCACTCACTCAGTACTGACCCTCTGACAGTGAGCACTCCCTCAGTACTGACCCTCAGACAGTGCAGCATTCCCTCATTACTGACGCTCCAACAAAGCTGCAGTCCCCTCAGTACTGGCCCTCTGATAGTGCTGCACTCCCCTCAGCACTGACCCTCTGACAGCGCAGTACTCCCTCAGCACTGACCCTCTGACAGTGCAGCGCTTCCTCAGTACTGACCCTCTGACAGCACAGTACTCCCTCAGTACTGATGCTTTAACAGTGCAGCACTTTCTCATGACTGATCCTCTGACAGTGCAGCTCTCCGCCAGTACTGACCCACTTACAGTGTACCATTCATTCAGTACTGACTGACAGTGCACCATTCCCTCTGTATTGACCCTCCGACAGTGCAGCACTCCCTCGGACAGTATAGCACTCCCTCAGCATTTACCCTCTGACAGTGCAGCATTCGCTCAGTACTGACCCTCTGACACTGCAGCACTCCCTCAGTACTGACCCTGAGACAGTTCAGTGCTCCTTCAGTACTGACCCTCTGACAGTGCAGCAGTCCCTCGGTGCTGACCCTCTGACAGTGCAGCACTCCCTCAGACAGTGTGGCACTCCCTCAGCACTGACCATTTGACAGTCAGCACTCCCTCCGTATTGACCCTCTGACAGTGCAGCAGTCCCTCAGTATTCACCCTCAAACAGTGAATCGCTCCCTCATCACTGAACCCCCGACAGCGCGGTGATCCCTCAGTACTGACCCTTGACAGTGTGGCACTCCCTCAGTACTGACCCCCCAACAGTGCGGCACTCCCTCAGTACTGACCCTCTGACAGTGCGGCGCTCCCTCAGTACTGACCCTCTGACAGTGCGGCGCTCCCTCAGTACTGACCTCCCGACAGTGCAGCGCTCCCTCAGTACTGACCCTCTGATTGTGCAGCGATCCCTCAGTACTGACCCTCTGACAGTGCAGCACTCCCTCAGTACTGACCCTCTTACAGTGCAGCACTCCTTCAGTACTGACCCTCAGACAGTGCAGCACTCCCTCAGTACTGACCCTCTGTGCAGCAATCCCTCAGTACTGACCCTCTGACAGTGCAGCAATCCCTCAGTACTGACCCTCCGACAGTGCAGCACTCCCTCAGTACTGACCCTCCGACAGTGCAGCACTCCCTCAGTACTGACCTTCCGACAGTGCAGCACTCCCTCAGTACTGATCCTCCGACTGTGTATCACACCCTCTGTACTGACCCTCTGACTGTGCATCACTCCCTCAGTACTGACCACTCCCAGTCCTGTACTGAGTGTGTCAGTTTCAATTTTGTGCTCAGATTTTTTGAGTGGAAGGTGAATTCACAATTTTCTGAATGAGAGGTAGAAGTGCCACAGCTAATGTGGCATCAACAGATATTTGAAGTGCCAGGAGTATTATGCCACACCTGTTTGAAGAGCCTTCTTCCTGGGTTCATTAGGATTAACAATGCCAACGTGTCCAATGGCCAGTCTCAGAGAAAGATTCTGGTGGTTAGTTCAGAAAGTAGCCAGAGTGAGCAGGTCCTACACCGGTGTAACTTGCACCAAGTCCTGTCCACCTGTTCCTCCCTTGCTCACTGACCTAGATTTAATCCCGCTCCTGCAATGTCCTCGATATCAAATCCTTCAGTGGCTTCACCCCTTCCTGCCTATCCCACAAGATTCTTGAGAACTTCAAGCTCTCTTATTTATGGCTGTGCCTTGCGCTGTCTTGGTCCCATTTCTGGAATTCTCTCTCGAAACCTCTCTGCTTCTACTGCTGCTGGCATCTAAGAATAATATGGATACTGAGGCCTCTGTGTTCAGTGCCGGCTGAACTTGGAAGGATGAGATCAACTGTCACATTTGAGTTTTACCATGTCACATCCAACCGGCATGCTGTGTCCTGTTTCATGCTACTCAAGTAACCCTTGAAACATTAACCTGCCATTTCTATCAGCACCGACTGACTGACCTTCCGTGTATTTCCAACAATCCCTGGTATTCTCACAAATGTCAAATCAGTGACAGCCTTAAGATAATCTGCAGCGTTTGAAATCTTTAAATAAAAGGAAATTCCTTGTCAAATGTGGAAAAATTCTGCAGGCAGAGAGGGGGCATGTGGATTCCAGCATCTCACGTCAACTGAAAAATATTGCCAACCCCCTCAGTGGGATATAATTCTGCTGCAACCTCTTCCATCTGACATTCCAGAGACTGTAGGGTTGTCAGAAGGGGAAATGAATCGTGTCGTTAACTTGTAAATAATATAAATGATTCACTCCTTCCTGATATTTGCTTCCCGTGGATATTTAAGCATCAGGGGCCACTTTGTTGGACAAATCCCAGGGTTGAAAGTCATTCACATTCAATAAAGTTCTCTTTTTTTGGATTTTTTTTTTTGAGCTTCCCTCCTTGATTCTAGAGCAATCTTACAGGCTAGTCGGTGATGGCCATTCAGCCCATCATGCCCGTGCTGGCTCTCTGAAAGAGCTATCCAGTTAGTCCCCCTTTTCCCATAACAAGAATAATTATTCTTTTCCATGTATTCATCCAACTCCCTTTTGAAAGTTATCAGTGAATCTGCATTCACCGTCCTCCCAGATCACAACAACTCATTGTGTAAATACAATTCCCCACTTCTGATTCTCGTGCCAATTCTCTTTTCAATCTGTGGTCCTCTAGTTACTGACCCTCCCACCACTGCAAACAGTTTCTCCTGTTTACTCCACCAATGTTTAATCAAAGCCCCAAGCAGTTCCTGCAGCCAGGTTATAAGATCTCAGTTGTCAAGAGAGTTTCTGGAGGCTGGGGATATGTCAAATTAAAAAGCAACCCAATTGACCATCTCACGAAATCTTGCAATCACCGTAGCTTCAAGACGGAGCACTACGCAGTTGAAGGCACACGCAGAGGCCGACTGCTCGCCTGCGGCAGAATTTTTCCCTGCTGTCGGTCAGGAGCGGCCACGAAACTGACCGCCGCCCACGAACCCGGCTCCGACCGCGATTTCACGCTGGTCAATTAACGGCCAATCAACCAGCCAGTGTGAAACGCGCGCTGGGAGCCTCAGGGCTGCCGGGGTGTGTGGTGGGAGGAGCGCGAGCACTGAGGTGTGCACCTGCGCGGGGTGGGGGGGGGGGAGGAGGCAGTGCGCACTGACAGCTCCCTGAAGGCACAGAGCTGCCTCTGGGAGCTGACGGATTTTAAATGCAAAAATAGACTTTTTAACATGTGAGATAAACGCGTCCCCACGTGTGACTCACTCACATGAAGAGGGACACGTGAAAAAGGATATTAAAAAATTGTTTTTTTTAAATTAAGAACTGGAAACCTCATCCTGCCCGTGGATGAGGTTAAAAATGCAAAGGCCGCCTGGTCTACTCTCCCGCCCGCCAACCGAATGGCTGAGCGGGCAGCGAAACTGCAGCTTCGTTAATTACTTAAGGGCCTCAATAGGCCCTTTAATTGTCGGTGGGTGCGCTGTCACCTCTCGTGTGTGCACCCGCCGACCAGAAGATGGCGAGAGTGCGCGTTGACGCTGGGAAGCTCGCTCGACCTCACCGCGCTCTATTTCACTCCCGTTCGGGTGGAGCGTGCACCTGCCTTTGGGACAAAAAAAAATTCTGCCCCAGGAGTCAATCATTGCTGTTTTAACCGTTCTCAGAATAAATATCAGACACCAATAAATTCAGGAGAAGGTTCCTTACCCAGAGAGTGGTGAGAATGTGAAACTCACTCCCATAGGGAGTGGACGAAGTGAATGATACATTTAAGGTGAAGCTGCATAAACACCGGAGGGAGAAAGGAGTGGAAGGATATTTAGATTGGGTGAGATGAAGGGAGGAGGCTCATATGGAGCATACACATGGGCACCAGCCGATCTTTCTATCTAATAAACCTATACGTAATCCTAATTTTGACTATATCTGTTCTGGAATCTATGTGCTGAACTGATGTGCCAGATCCCAGAGCAATTTGAACCACACCTGCTTATCAGGAAACTGGTGGAATCGGCAAAAAGATTAGCTTTACATCCAAGTTTGAGTTTATTCTCGGTTGAAATCCTTATTTCCATGTCCGTCCATTTTCCATCCAACCTCTAGATTTGTAATGGAAACTGCCTACGTAAACCTGTCACGATGTAATTACACCCTCCCACCAGTTGTGGCAGGGCAGCATCTGCAGGAGAGACAGATGTGATTGCAGCATGACAAGTTTGCAAAGGCCATTCTCATTCTAAACGCGGACATAGGTTTTCCAGATAAAGTGATAGCTATGGATGGAAGAGGATAGATAGATGCAAACAAAACAGATACAAAAAATAGGTGAAGAGTTCGATAAACAGACATGTTGATTTCTGTTTCGAAATCATTTCTGATTCCATCAGGACCTGATTAGATTGCTTTGCCTGGCAGTTCAATTAGCATGAATCTATAGCACACGCATCCTGGCAATGTGAGAATGTGTAAATATACAACAAACAACCCATAATCATGTTGTAAAAGCACACCTGATGTAGGACTTGGGAGCATTGAAAGGGTAAAATTCGAAGGGAGCTGTGAATTCATGAAATTGCTTTGCTTAAAATTCCTAACAATCAGCAAACTACATCAGAAGATTACGGCATGTTCCCTCATATGACTCTGGGCTTTGGTCTGAATCACATGCTCTGATACTCTGGTCACATCCTTTGCCTTATGAATGATCCATTCTTCCTGCCGGTTCAAAGATAGAGGTTTATGTAAAACAAAAACAGAATTACCTGGAAAAACTCAGCAGGTCTGGCAGCATCGGCGAAGAGTTGACGTTTCGAGTCCTCATGACCCTTCGACAGAACTTGATTTCGAGTCCAAGAAAGAGTTGAAATATAAGTTGGTTTAAGGTGTGTGTGTGGGGGGCGGAGAGATAGAGAGGTGGGGGGTGTGGTTGTAGGGACAAACAAGCAGTGATAGAAGCAGATCATCAAAAAATGTCAGCGACAATGGTACAATAGAACACATAGGTGTTAAAGTTAAAGTTGGTGATATTATCTAAACGAATGTGCTAATTAAGAATGGATGGTAGGGCTCTCAAAGTACAGCTCTAGTGGGGGTGGGGGGAGCATAAAAGATTTTAAAATATTTAAAAATAATGGAAATAGGTGGGAAAAGAAAAATCTATATAATTTATTAGGAAGAAAAAAAAGGGGGGGAAAACAGAAAGGGGGGTGGGGATGGGGGAGGGAGCTCACGACCTAAAGTTGTTGAATTTATGTATGTTGCCTGGGTGCAAAATATGACTCAAAAGAGCTCCAGGTTTCCCATGGATTTCACAAAACAGCTAAATGGCTCCAGCTTGTTTCAGAAAGGTGCATCCATCGACATTCATCATGAATTGACACAGATTCTGCAGGATAACAGCCCCATTACCAGCTGTTCATTAAAGCAAGTCCTTTCCAATGTATTTCAGCTGCTGAACATCCAGCCCCTGCTTTCTCCCAAAACCTGCAAACAAATTTCCAGGAAGGACAGCATTGTCTGTACCCAAACCTTCCCTTCAGATTAAAAATAAAATCAGAGTTATTTAAAGGATTGCAAAAGTTACATTTTCAACAACTCAGAATTGTATCCTAATCCAGGCACGTGGCGAGGCCGGAGAAGATGGGATTGTTCCCCTTTGAGCACAGAAGGTTCAGGGGGGAATTTAACGGAGGTGCTCAACATTATTAAGGACTTTGATTGAGCAAAACTGCTTCTGCTGGCGGGAGGGTCATACTCAAGAGGTGACTGGCGAAAGAATCAGAAAGTGTCCCGGGATCTTCCAGTGAATGCCCAGTGAGTGCCATGAGATATCTGGGGAGCTTTTATCAATTTATGGGAACAAGGTGGGCTGAGCGGGCAGGGGGTGTAGCGCACAATAAACCGCCCATTCTTCACCTGACACAGGAGAGACTGTGTTTGGCTGGCCGCTGTCCACAGAGGGAGATGTGACCTTCGAGGACAAATTCGTCAAATGGCTGGCACCCCCAATTACATCATCTTGCTTGCGGTTGGTTGAATCCCATCAGCCGGAGAGGGTTGACAAAATTTTACTGTAAAAAAAATCTACACTGTTTCTTTTCACCAACTATTCCCAGCCTGGAAGTATTAACCTGAATTCATTCATTTGAAAGAAAACCAGAAACTACCGGAAATACTCAGCAGGCCAGGCAGCATCGAGTAGGAGAAACACAGCTAACAATCAGTTCTTTCTCAAGTATTCCCAGCAACTTGCTGTTTTCATTTCAGATTTCCAGCATCCACAGTATATTCATTCTGTGTCAGAGGCTCATTTGTTCAAAACTGGAAAATTCAGCAGGGAAGAAGTTACTTTTCTTGGAATAAAAATTGTGCGGCGTTCTTTTTAAAAATATCAGAAATAATACATCTCCCAGGGAGGATGGAACTGCTGGGATACCACCTGGTCTGTGAATCTTAAACCTCAGTATTGGATCATTCACATTTCCCCCCACATTTCCATTCTGTTTAATAGCAGTTCACCAGAAAATATAATCCCATAAACAAGAGTTGCTGCTGTGTCACTTTGGTTAGTGGCCACCAGATGGTGCCCTTCTCCTCAAATTGGCCTTTGCCCAGCAGAGTTATTCCTTCAAGGACATCAGATAGAATTACAGAGAATCTGCAGCACAGAAACAAGACTATTGGCCAACCAGTCCATTCTGGCATTTATCTTCTGACCTCATTCACCTCCTCTGGCAGCAAAACCTGCTATTCCTTTCTCCTTCACGTGCTTATCTAGCCTCCCCTTAAATCCATGTACACTATCCACCTCAACCACTGTGTGTAGCAGGCAGTAAGTTCCACATTCCCAGCACTCAGTCTCTGGAAATACGGGTTTCTGCTGAATTCCCTTCATTGGTGACTGTCTTATATTGATGGCCTCTACTTCTGCTCTTCCCCACTAGGGGAGACATTCTCTCCGCCCCGACTCTTATCAAAACCTTAGGCTCAGTCACCCCTCAGCTTTCTCCTTTCGTGAGTTAAAGACCCACACAGCATCTTCGTTTCTTTCCTGAGATGTGTAATCTCACATGTCTGGTGGTAGGTACCCTTGCAAATTTCTGATCACGGCTTATCCAGTACCTCAAAATATTTCCATAAATCTGTGACCAGCACGCCAGGTTTGCCCAACCAAGGTTCAATACAAGTTTAGCAGAACTCTGCTACTTTTCAATTCTATCCCTCGAGAAATAAACACTCGTGCTTGCTTTGATTTTTTTATGCCTTATTCATCTGTGCCACTCCTTTTAGTGATTTGTCTATCTGTGCTCCCAGATCCCCCTTTGCTCCTCTTACATATTTAGATTATTTTCCAAGTAATCGGTGGCCTTTTTATTTTGAACAAAATGTCACATTCCACACGTACCTTTTTTTGAAATTCATTTCATTATCCATCTTCCTCTTGCTGTGCAGCTTAAACACTATCTGCTCCCAAACCCACCCCTTTGTCCTCCTCATCCGGGTCAGTTTGTCCCATCCTACTTCAAATTTGGAAGGGTTTTTCCATTTATATTCAAATTAACTCATTCAATTGGATACCCAGGCCACAAACTTCCATGGGATGCACAAACTCCTTGCAGGCCGGAATGAGAAAGGATAGCAATGGGAGCCTTTCTGCACGTTTCACAAGTTCAGGCATTCCCAAAGCACTTCACAGGCCAATGAACTGCTTTAAATGTCGTCACCGTTCTAATGTCAGAAACGCGACAGCCAATTTATGCACAGCAAGATCCCGTAAACATAAATGTTAACAAGCAGGTCATCTGCTTTTTCAGTGATGTTGGTTGAGGGATAATTGGCCCGGGACTCCAGGGAATACACTCCTTTTCTTCTTCCAATAGTGTCGCGGGCCATCTGCGAGGGAAGATGGGGCTGCACTTTTTAAACATTTCATCTGAGTTCTGGCACCTCTGACATCGCTGGCACTTCCTCAGTGCTGCTCTGCCCAGGACTCTTGTGCTGAAGTCTCTGGATTGGGGCTTGGACCGATGACCTTCGGACTCCAGAGACAAGCGAGTGTGACCCACTGAATCAACACTGACACCTTGATGGATGAAAGGGAAGGCACTGGGTGGAGGGGTGAATTTCAAGAATTCATGAGAAGGAGCCACCAGAATATAAATATAATTAGGTTCTCATTTAATAACAAAATAAGACCTCCCATTTCTTGGATAGCCCTGCCATCATATGTGTTATCCCATTTGAAGTACAATACAAAAAAATATTACATCTCCATTGGTTAAAAATAAGCAAAATCTCAAATGAGAGCAGAATGAGGGATTACCAAAAACATGCATATCAACTCCCTCGTTTCCCCCGAGAAACAAAAAGAGAGAATGAAAAATATTTTTAAATAAGACCATTTAAAAGAAACTTGTTGCAAAAAAAAAAAAACTGTTTGGTATATACATTGCATTCTACATCAGATAAGAGGTGAGTCTGTGAGATCTTATAGTCCCTGTTTGAAGTTAATTGTATACAGGTAATAAATAAGTCCCAGTCCCATCCCACCCACTGCCCCAGAAGTTAAGCTTCAAACTCTCAGGCCCTCACTGGTATCCCAAAGCTGAAGCAGGGGTGAGCCGTTGTCCATAGAGGGTGTATGGAGAGTAATAGGGGCTGGCGGCAGACATGGTGAGGGCGGAGCTGGTGGGCGCCGACAGGTGGCTCTTGCTGTAGGGGTGGTACCTGCTCAGTGCCAGGGTGTGAGGGCTGCGCAGAGACAGGCCATTGGGACTCCCCGGGGGCCCCTGAGGGAGGTGCAGGTTGCAGGAGGCTGGGGACGGGTAAGCAGCCAGCAGCTTGTCAGCCCCAGGAAGGGCGGTGTGCGTACGCAGGTGGTTGAGGAGTTCCTCGGAGCTGGAGAAGCGTTTGTCACAGGGCCCGCCGGCCGACACCCAGTTGCATATGTGGGGCAGTGGGTCGCTGTGGAGCATGAAGCCGTAGGTGTACAAGGGGTGGGCACCCAAGGGTGGCGTGGCGCCGGTGGTCAGGACCGAAGAGTGCAGCGGGTGAGACGGGTAGACCAGGGGGTATCCAGACTTGAGGGAGGAGGGGTCGTGGAGGCAGGAGGAACATCCGCTGCCCCCCAGGTGAGGGGCATTGTGGTAGGTCAGGCAGTAGGGGTCCCGGCACAGTCCTTGCATGAAAGTGGGCGGCGAGGCCCCAGTCAAGGGGCTGGAGTTGGTGGACTTGCCGGGTATCGGGCATCCCACGGCTCCAGACAACGGACTCCCCACCAGGCCGGGCTTGGGTTCGATCCCGGTGACGAACTGCGAGGGGTAGGCAGCGGCGTAGGCTCCGACGATCGACCCGTGGTATCCCATACTGGTCGGGGGCAGGGGATAGACCGAGTGCCCCGGTTTGTACGGCGAAACGGGTGCCACGTGTCCCGGCACCAGGCTGGCGCTGGCAGCGTCGCACTTGGCTGCGGTCGGCGTCTCCCGGTGTTGGCTGGGCTCACTGGCGCCGCCGCCCGATCGGCCGTGGCCTGGGTTAGCGGGCGAGTGCTCGGGGCACACCCTGGCAGACTCGGGCTCCTTCTTGTCATCCACCTCGGCGGTTTTTCCCTCTCCCAGGGCCGGGGAGCTGACGGCGGGCGAAGAGGAGGGCGGGTGAGCTGCGAAGGGCTGACAGGATCCACCTGGCACTCGAAAGCTGGCTTTCTCCCCGCACTCCTTCCTGACCTCGCCAGACTTGGAGTAGGGCTTGAAGCTGGACTTGTCGTCGGCAGTGGCCTCCCCGAGCTTCAGGGAGGAAGACGGCCTGGAAGACTCCTTCTCGCTGGAACTCACCGCTGAGCTGAGCTTGGCCGACGGCTGAGGGTCTGGTTTGCCAATCTGAGAACACGTCTGCGCTAACAGAGCCAGAGGACTTTTCTTGGCATCCAACTGGAAAAGAAAGAGTTAAAGAGAGAGATGGATGATCAGGAAGGGGGGAAGTCGGGGAGCGGAGATGAAAGCAGAGCATGTTTTCTAAGCAGAGGACATCAATATCAGAAAGTCATGATTAAATCCAACGGGGGACCCAGGAGAAGCTTCTTCACCCAGAGAGTGGGGGAGAGTGTGGGGAACTCACTCACTCACTCCCGCTGACAGCGCTGGAGGTGAATAGTAAATACATTTCCACAGATAAAGGTGGGGGGGGGGGGGGAAGAAATAGAGGGAAATGCTGATAGGATGATGAGGTGTTCGAGGGGAAGGAGGGAGGCTAACACAGAGCACTGGGCCGAATGGCCTGCTTCTCTGATCTAAGTCCACATTACCCACAGATGAAAGGGGGTAGGTGACAATGCGCCCTGCAGCGCCAGTTGGGCCCAGAGCGGTGAAGTTTGCCGAGGTAGGGGACAGCAGCTCGCCCACATCCTGAGGGGTTTTGGGCTCTGGTCGAGCTGAGGCGGACTCGCCCACACAACCGGCTCCTGAAAACGCACTCGGCCCCCCCCCCGCCCCGAGTCCGAGGCCGTACCCCCGACCCTGGCTCTGGGCAAAATCCCTCCTCTGAGCAGGCCAGAGAAACTCTCACACTCGGTCCGACACAAGCAGAGTCCCGGGAGCTATTTCCCAGACCCAGATATACAGATAGAGAGAGAGAGAGAGACAGAGACAGACAGACACACACATAGAGACACACACAGAGAGTGTGTGTCTGTCTCTGTGTATGTGTGCGTGTGTCTGTCTGTGTGTGTGTGCGTGTGTCTGTGTGTGTGTGTCTGTGTGTCTGTCTGTGTGTGTCTGTCTGTCTGTCTGTGTGTCTGTCTGTCTGTGTGTGTGTGTGTGTCTGTGTGTGTGTCTGTGTGTGCCTGTGTGCCTGTCTGTCTGTGTGCCTGTCTGTCTGTGTGTCTGTCTGTCTGTGTGTGTGTCTGTCTGTCTGTGTGTGTGTGTGTGTGTCTGTCTGTCTGTGTGTCTGTCTGTGTGTGTGTGTCTGTGTGTGTCTGTGTGTGTGTCTGTGTGTGTGTCTGTGTGTGTGTGTGTCTGTGTGTCTGTGTGTGTGTCTGTGTGTGTGTCTGTGTGTGTGTCTGTCTGTGTGTCTGTCTGTGTGTGTGTGTCTGTCTGTGTGTGTGTGTGTCTGTCTGTGTGTGTGTGTGTCTGTCTGTGTCTCTGTCTGTGTGTCTGTCTGTGTCTGTGTCTGTGTGTGTGTGTGTGTCTGTGTCTGTGTGCCTGTCTGTGTGTGTGTGTGTGTCTGTGTGTGTCTGTGTGTCTGTCTGTCTGTCTGTCTGTGTGTGTATACTGGCTGCACATGAACTTTCTCCAGCTTTGACTTGAGAGGAAGCCAAAGCTTTGAAAGTGGCCGAGAGGAGACACTGCAGAACTGAGCGCGAGTGCAGGAAATGCAGCAACTGCGGCTGTTTGGCAACGGGAGAGAAAGAGAGAGAAGGGAGAGAGAGAGATCAGCCCCAGTTGCAGAGTGCCCCACACTGACAATGAGATGTGTTAGTTCCCATCCCCCTTGTCCCCCCCCAACCCCCCCCCCCCCCCTCAGTTTTTCTACACTGTCGAAGCAGGAATTGGACAGATTGAAGGAAGAGGCTTTTACACGACTTACTTCGATGGGGCTGACCGGCGTGGAGGACATGGGCTGCAGGTATTCCGGGTGGAGAATGTGGCCCGTGTGAGCACTCAGCATCTTAAGGATCTTGATGGGGATCCGCCTGGCTTGTCTAGCGGGGTCCGAGGGGAGCAGGATCCGCCCTGAATGCTTCTGACTCTCACTCTCGCGGCTCTCTCTCTTCTCCTTAGATCCGCAGAGAGCTTGGCTCATGTCCCGAAAACAGCGAGAAGGGGGGGGGGGGGGGGAGTGAGGGAAAGGGGAATGGGGTGGTGGGGGGGGGGAAGGGGGGGTGGGGGGTGGGGATGGGGAAGAGAGGAGTGGAGGGACAAGCCTTTCTTTCACTCCGCGATGCGGCACATTGCGAGAGGTTTCCCCCCGCTAGCTCCAAGCAGCATTCTCCCCGAGACCGGCTCCAACACTCGGAACAGAGAGTCCCACAACTCGGGCAACACCCTGAACAAGTCGCAGCCTTCCAATCAGCAAACTAGAGCAGCTCATAGCTTGTGGGGGAGAGAGAGAGAGGCAGGCTCCACTCTGAATGGCAGCATCTGATTCCCAGTGCCCGCCTCCTTTCCTGTCAACTCAACACAGCTCCTGATATTTAAAGCAACACCTCAAGAACAAGCCTTCAGAGGGCGTTTGATATCCTTCAGGACAGAGAGAGAGAGAGAGAGACGGTCAGACAGACAGAGAGCGAGAGAGAGACGGTCAGACAGACAGAGAGAGAGAGACGGACAGACAGACAGACAGAGAGAGAGAGACACGGTCAGACAGATAGGGAGATATTCAGAGAGAGAAATAGGGGAAGAGACAGGGAGAGAAAGAGACAGAGAGAGACAGGGAGAGAGAGAGAGAGAGAGACAGAGAGAGAGAGAGAGAGGGAAGGGAGACAGTCAGACGGACAGGGAGAGAGACGGTCAGACAGATAGGGAGAGATCCAGAGAGAAATAGATAGGGGAAAGAGACAGGGAGAAAAAAGGATAGAGAGAGAGAAAGACGGAGAGAGAGAGAGAGAGACAGTCAGACAGATACATAGAGAAATAGGGGAAAGAGACAGGGAAAGATAGAGACAGAATGAGAGAGACAGAGAGAGACAGTCAGATAAACAGAGAGATGCAGAGAGAAAAACAGATGAGGGAAAGAGACAGGGAGAGATGGAGAGAAAGAGACAGACACACAGAGAGAAATAGATAAGGGAAAGAGACAGGGAGAGATGGAGAGAAAGAAACAGACACAGAGAGAGCAATAGACTGGGGAAAGAGACAGGGAGAGACAATTGTATAGCCAGTTATATTTTAATCCAATCAATGCAAAAGTAAGAAATTCAAAATATCATTGCTGTAAATTCCCCCAGTGACTGTCAGTGTCCTTTCACAGCTCCTGGGTAAAACTGACAGTGATTTTGTGATTTGTGGAGAATTGACAGCCATTGACCACAACAATTAGCTCCTGTCCCCAGTCAGCTTGTCCAATTCAAATCAGTTTCAATGTGTGTGTGTGTGTCTCTGTGTGGATATGTGTCTGTGTGTGTGTGTGTGTGTGTGTGTGGCTATGGGTACCCATATGAGCCCCAGTTATGTTTGTTTCTTTATGGAGGATGTGGAACATTCCTCGTTCCAGTCCTACTCATGTCCCCTCCCGCAACACTTTTTTTGGTACATTGATGATTATTTCAGCGCCGCTTCATGCTCTCATCTGGACCTGGAAAAATTGATCAATTTTGCTTCCAGTTTCCACCCTTCTATCATCTTCACCCTCCGACACTTCCCTTCCTTGACCTCTCTGTCTCAATTTCTGGTGATAGACTGTCCACCAATGTCCACTACAAGCCTACCGACTCCCACAGCTACCTCGACTACAGCTCCTCACACCCCGCTTCCTGTAAGGACTCCATCCCATTCTCTCAGTTCCTTCGCCTCTGTCGCATCTGTTCTGATGATGCCACTTTCAAAAACTGTTCCTCTGACATGATTTCCTTCTTCCTTTACCGAGGTTTTCCACCCATGGTGGTTGACAGGGCCCTCAACCGTGTCCAGCCCATCTCCCGCACATCCGCCCTCACACCTTCCTCTCGCTTCCAGAACCATGATAGGGTCCCCCTTGTCCTCACTTATCACTCCACCAGCCTCCGCATTCAAAGGATCATCCTCCGCCATTTCCGCCAACTCCAGCATGATGCCACCACCAAACACATCTTCCCTTCACCCCTCATACTGGCATTCCGTAGGGACCATTCCCTCCAGGACACCCTGGTCCACTTCTCCATCACCCTCAACCCCCTCCCACAGCACCTTCCCATGCAATCGCAGAAGGTGCCCCTTTACTTCCCCCTCTCCTCACTCTCCAAGTGTCCAAACACTCCTTTCAAGTGAAGCAGCATTTCACTTGCACTTCCCTCAATTTAGTCTACTGCATTCGTTGCCCCCAATGTGGTTTCCTCTACATTGGAGAGACCAAACGCAGACTGGGTGACCGCTTTGCGGAACACCTTCGGTCTATCCGCAAGCATTACCCAGACCTCCCTGTCACTTGCCATTTCAACACACCACCCTGCTCTCATGCCCACATGTCCATCCTTGGCCTGCTGCATTGTTCCAGTGAAGCTCAACGCAAACTGGAGGAACAGCACCTCATCTTCCGGCTAGGCACTTTACAGCCTTCTGTACTTAACATTGAGTTCAACAATTTCAGACCATGAACTCTCTCCTCCATCCTCACCTCTTTTTAAATCCCCTTTTTTCTACATTCATTTTTTATTTTTTAATCCACTTATTTTTATTTTTATTCATTTACCTGTGGTTTTATCCCCCCTTTTATCCCATTTTCTATTCTTTTGGAAATGAAACATTAATTCTAATTCTCTCTCCACAGATGCTGCCAGACCTGCTGAGTGTTCCCAGCATTTTCTGTTTTTGTGTGTGTCATTGTGTGTATGTGTGTATATGTGTGTATATGTGTGTCACTGTGTGTATATGCATGTGTGAGTCAATGTGTGTGTGTCACTGTGTGTCTGCCTGTGTTCATGTGTGTGTGTGTATGAGTGTGTCACTGTCTGTATATGTGTGTATGTCACTGTGTGTCTGCCTGCATTGAAGTGTGTGTATATGAGTGTGTCACTGTGTCTGCCTGCATTCATGGGTGTGTGTGTGTGTATAAGTGTGTCACTGTGTGTATATGTGTGTATGTCACTGTGTGTCTGCCTGCATTGAAGTGTGTGTATATGAGTGTGTCACTGTGTCTGCCTGCATTCATGGGTGTGTGTGTGTATGAGTGTGTCACTGTGTGTAATATGTGCATGTGTCACTGTGTGTGCCTGTGTTCATGTGTTTGTGTATGAGTGTGTCACTGTGTGTATATGTGAAGGTAAAGATGAAGGGTGGGACCAACAAGTCCAGAGACCCTGGATGTTGAGGAAAGTACAGGTTTGGATAAGGGTAAAAAAGAGAAGCTTAAGGTAGACACCGAGGCCTGAAAACAGCAGAAGCCCTAGAGGAGTATAGAAAGTTCAGGGGGTTACTTAAAAAAGAAATTAGGAGAGCAAAAAGGAGGCATGAAAAATCACTGGCGGTTAAAATTAGGTAAAATCCAAAGGTGTTTTATAAGTATATTAGGGGCAAGAGGATAACCAGGGAAAGAGTGAGGCCCATTAGGGACCAGAGTGGCAATCTGTGTGTGGAGCCAGAGGATGTAAGTGAGGGGGTTTTAAATGATTACTTCACTATGGAGAAGGATGATATAGGTGTAGAAATCAGGAAAGGAGACTGTGAGACACTTGAACAAATTAGCACTGAAAGGGAGGAGATATTAATGGTTTTTGCAGGCTTAAAAGTGGATAAATCCCCAGGCCCAGATGAGATATATCCCAGGCTGCTGTGTGAGGAAAGGGAGGAGATTGCAGGGACTCTGACATTAATTGTCAAATCCTCTCTGGCCATAGGAGAGGTGCCAGAGGACTGGAGGACAGTGAATGTGGTGCCATTATTCAAGAAGGGTAGTTGGGATGAACCAGGGAACTATAGGCCAGTGAGTCTAACATCAGTGGTAGGGAAACTATTGGAAAAAATTCTGAGGGACAGGATTAATCTCCACTTGGAGAGGCAGGGGTTAATCAGGGATCATGTCTTAACAAATTCGATTGAATTTTTCGAGGAGGTGACTAGTTGTGTAGATGAGGGTTGTGCAGTTGATGTAGTCTACATGGGCTTCAGTAAGGCTTTTGATAAGGCCCCGGGTGGGAGAACGGTTAAGAAGGTGAGAGCCCATGGGATCCAGGGCAATTTGGCAAATTGGATCCAAAATTGACTTAGTGGCAGGAGGCAGAGGGTGATGGTCGAAGGCTGTTTTTGTGGCTGGAAACCTGTGTGCAGGGCGGTATTGCAGGGTTTGGTGCTGGATCCCTTGCTGTTTGTAGTGTACACTAATGATGTAGGCTGGAATTTTCCATGCCTGCTCGCGGTAGGCATGATAGGTGACGTGAGCAGACAATAAGGTGAAACTTATGAGCACTTTATTGGATCGTGGAGCAGTTGGACTGCACACGCTGTACAATCTCCTCGCTAAAGCTGGCCATGGAACAGTCACTGCTGGAGGCGCTCACAGGCCCTTGCAATCTCAGCATCCCGGTTTGGACCAGTCTTCGCCATGGTTCAAACTAACAGGGCAGCCACGCAGCACACTGATCGCTGGCCATCTAAGTGGTGGCCAGCACTCTCTGGGAAGTGTTAAGGGGCTGTCACACTTAACCAGGACAGGTTTTTAGTACACTCATGCTAACCACGTGACTCTCTCTTTCATCCTGCAGGAGGAGTTACATTAGGATCATGGAGGCTGGTGAACTAGCTGTGTGTGACTGATGGTCTACAGACAGCGAAGAAGACGGAGGAGAGAGCGACTGAGGCTCCTGGCTGTGTAGAGGCAGGAACAGCAATCTCAGGAAGAAGGGGCAGCTGGGGCACTCGCACATGCTGCCCAAGGACGACAATGAGCCGTACAGGCCGGTGCCCAGCGACATCCAGAGTCTACAGACGCCGCCTTTCATTCCTGCAGATGACCGACAGCCAGAGTCGCCAAAGACTGGGCAGTCACATCTGCCACTTACTGCAGGACTTGGTGCCGCAGGGACATGGAGGGCATCCACTGCCAGTGGCTGTGAAAGTGAACGCGTCGCTCAATTTCTACGCCAGTGGCTCCTTTCAGGGCTCCACAGGTGACCCCTGTGGGATTTCACAATCCGCCACCCACAAATGCACCCATGAGGTCACGGATGCCATCTTCTCCATGGCAACGACTTTGTGCATTTCGCCCGGGACCGGGACAGCCAGGACGCGAGAGTGATTGGATTGGTCCAGATCTCGGATACCCCACAGCTGCAGGGTGCGATTGACTGCACTCACGTGGTGCTCGGGTCTCCGTTGCAACACATAGAGCAACATTTTACCCCCCGTCGGGGGAGACATGCGGGAGCGGACGGGTTCCTGATCAGCGCCCCTGTTTGTTGGGCCAGCCCAGCATGAGGTCCGCCAGGAAGCGCTATGCGCTCCCTGTGCGGGCTCGGGGGGGGTGGGGGGAGGGATGTTGGTGGGAGAGAGGATTTCCTGAGCCGGGAGTGTGCCCTCTCACGCGTGCACGAGAAAGAGCGCAGGGATCTCCCTGAGGCTGAGTGCCGCCTCAGGGAATTCGGCTCAGGTTTGAAAATTTCAGTAAAGAAAGGGAAAAATATTACTGACATGTCCCCTCATGTGCCACTTTCACATGAGCTGGGACATGTCAATTTCTTTTATTTAAAACATGTTACAAAAATTTAAATACCCTCATGAAACCTCAGTCCGCCCGTGGATGAGGTTTGATGCTTTTTCTGAAGCCCGCCAGGTCTCCCAGCCTCCTCACCAACCTTAAGGTTGGACGGGCAGGTCCACTAATTACATTAATGACTTTGTCAATGGCCCCAATTGGCCACTGACAGGTCGGCGGGCGCACAGCTGATTCAGCAGCGCTCCCGCCAAACTGAAAATCTAAATGATGCGGGGTGATGTCGGGACACATGGCCAACCTCATCCCGCGTCATTTTACCCATCAGCAAGCGGGCCTTGCCCCCGCTAGCTGAACAGAAGATTCTGCCCATAGTCACATCAACCACGAGGGATTCCACTCACTGAACGTGCAGCTGGTGTGCTACCACCACAAACACATCCTGCAGGTGTGCGCACGGTTTCCAGGGAGTGTGCATGACTCCTACATCCTGAGTCGCTCGCAGATCCCTGCAGCCTTCCTGGTTCCACAGAGGCTGCAGTGTTGGCTCCTCAGGGACAAGGGCTGCCCACAGAGGCTGTGGCTGATGACACTCGTGCTGCGGCCTCAGACTGCAGCAGAGCGACGCTATAATGAGGCTCATGCAGCAGCTCACAACTTGGTGGAGCAGACCATCGGGGTGCTGAAGATGAGGTTCCGGTGCCTGGACCGGTCTGGTGGAGTCCAGCAATACAGTCCACGGAGGGAGTCACGCATCGCCATCGTCTGCTGCGCCCTTTACAACCTGGCGCTGCAACAGGGAGATGAGGAGGAGATGGAGGAGCTGCACCTCTCCTCCAAGGAGGAGGACGCTGACAGGTTTGAGGCTGAGGAGGTCCTCACTGATGGGGATGAGGCCGTCTCACTGGCCAGACGAGGCAGGGGTGCTCAGGAGGCCCTCTAGATTGGTGGAGGATGATGACGACATGCAGTGAGGTGACCCCCATAGATCCTCACATTGCATCTGTGAACGTTTGACTCCAGCCTGGCTTATGGCAGCATGAATACCCTCTGTGAGAATGCTTCTGTCATAAAGAGGCAGTGGAGGCCCTAATAGGCGCTTGATTGCAGGAGGATGATGATGACATACATTGAGGACTCTCTATAAATCTTCACGTAGCCTCTGAGAATGTCTGACTCCTGTCTGGCTGAGGGCAACTCATGGAGACGCAGCCATGAAACTTTAGAAGCATCTGATCCTTCGTTTGCCTTCAGCACCTCAGCCCTTCAGGAGTTGGAGCACAGCTCAGTGGTTACAGATGCTGAAGAGATGGGGGCCAACCCCTCCATAAAGGTGCTGAGAGCACATCGAGAGAATGAGAGAACTCTGTGGAGTCTGCCCACTATATTCTGGCAGCAATGACCAGCACCATCGAGGTACAGGCATCAGTAATGTGTCCAGTGAGCGTGAGGCCGGACCGTCACTTTGGTCTGAAGACTGCATGGAGCACAAGGAAGAGGCCCTGGACTGAGACACCTGCCTTTATTTTGTGCAGAAAGGTTTCACATCTGAGTGGTAGGAACACTGCTCATCAGAACAAGGAGCCATAGGCAGGGAGACATTCTTGGGAATTTATTGACAATGTGGAACAGTATGTACAAGTGATTAACACCCATGCACAGGCTGTGCAACTCATTCTCCTTAACTGTCCTAACCCTGCCGCTATGTCTTGGTACTCCCCGGACAGCCACAGCAGAGGTGGAGGCAGCCTGCTGTTATGGCACAATAGTTGGGAAAGGCTGAGTTGTTTACATCCCAGAGGGAAACTTGAACAACTGTCATAATCTATATTTTCAACTGGTATGTTTGAGGTGCAGATCTGAATTCAGTAATAAAACCACCAGGCCATTTAACAATAAATTTAAACACATACACACGTCTACGAATTACTACCGTAATAACTTTTAAACAAATCCCCAAATTAATCCCTCCCAGGTAAATCTTCACCAAGGCAACAATAACCCATAGACTTTAAACAGACACCAGGCAAAGCACATTTGATCCTACGAATTCAGAATGAGCTTCTTTTCAGTTTGGTTCCTTTGCACAGTTGTCGGTTTACAGGCTGGTTAGACCTTAGATGCTTCTGACTTACACACACAAACTCCTTTCTGTTTATACCCAGCTCCACCTAGGGATGTTTTTGTAAATTTTACCTCTCCTAGCAATAATCCTTTCATTCCACCAGCTTTATTAGTAATATAAACACATTGCTTGGTGCCTCCCAGCTGGTGCAAGATTTTACCCATTCTTTTGAATGGTTTATTCAACAAATGCAAATTGCACTTTACCTTTTACTCCTTACGTTTATCTAATTAACATCTCAAACTGCTACACATCAAAGCACCCAGACTAGCTGCCTTTAATCCAATTAAGACACATACAGACGCACACCTAGACACAGACCCCCACTAGAATTCTATTTTAAAAAGTAATTTCCAATAACATTATACACATTAATATCTCTTCATGACATTTCCGCCTGTGACATTCTGTCTGTGATGATTTTGGTGGGCGTCCTCTGGAGGGCTGAGACTTGGGAGAGCCCTGGCCCGCTTTTGGGGTCCTGCTGTCTGGCAGTGGCTCCCTCCTCGGCCTGTGGAGCTGGAGCTGCTGAGGTCACAGGAAGAGGGGAGTCAGATGGGCCGGACACTCCCAGAGTCACCTGGGTGGATGGGCCCGGAGTGTGCACCTGCCGATCCTCCTCCCTATGGGTGCCCGAGGGCCCCTGGCTGACTCCGTGAGTGGAAGGGGTAGCTGGAGTGAGATCGAGCTTCCCCGCACCCCTCTCACGTACACGCTGTTGGAGGCCAATGATGGCATCAGCGATGGAGTTGAGCCCGCGCAGCAGTGCAGGAGTGAAGTCCTGGACCAAGGTCTCCATGGCGGCTGTCATCCTGCCAGTGTTGACCTCGGTGCGTTGGCATGCCGGCGCTATCACCTCAGAGTGAAGACAGACAGACTTCCCCATTGTGCCTTGCAGTTTGAGGAGTGCAGCGGACATCCCTTCCTGATGTTCCCGAGCTTGTCTTTGCAGCTCCAGCAACTGTGACGTGTCCAAGTCCAGAGGCTCCTCATCTGACTCAGACTCAGCAACGTTCTGGCCTCCAGCAGTCCTCCGAGTGCCGGGGACCTGGCGAGTCCCTGCCCCCGCCTGCTGTGGATCAGACAGTGCGATGTGCTCACCAGATTGTGACACCGAGGCTACTCTAAAGCCGGGTCCCACCGATGTGTGTGTCTTGTGCTGGTGCAGGGTGTGGGTGAGCACTGTGATGGGTCTTCAGGGAGGGTACATCCAGATTCCTCTTCAGAGGTTTCTTCGGAGTTTGATTGGAGGCCCTGGGCCATGGACTCTGCCGGCTGTTTGGCAGATGTGCCTGTGAAAGCAAGGGGGAGATAATTAGTGCATTGCAGTGGCCTGTGAAACAGGGACACACCACTCACAGCATGGTTGTCTGATAGATGTTGCACTGCTGGATCTTCACTTGGTAGAGCAGCGCCGACCCTCACTGTCAGCACAGGACCGGTCCCGGTCATTACCGGCCAGCTGGATGGCTCTCTTTTCAAAGTCTGTGAGGACCTTGATTTTGGGCATTCCTCCACCGGTCTGTAACCTCTTCCTCCTGTTGTGAGCCAGTTTGTCCTGCGTGAATAGAGATGGGGCGAGTGTATCAGGACATCTGCCAGGCCAGATGACAAGTACACATGGCCTGTGTGGGTGGTGAGTGGTCCCATGGACAGGATGAGGACAATGACGGTGAGTGTGAGAGAGTGAATGGTGATGTCCCTCGAACCAGCAGTGAGTGAGGGCCCTGTGGGTGTGCGATGGGTTTGTGAGTGTGTGAGTTGAGAGCGATGAGAAGAGCGACTTACCCTGGCGGAATGGAAGAGATCGTTCAGCCTCTTGCAGCACTGGGCGCCTGTCCTCACTCTGCAGGGCGTTGGCACTGACCACCGCTGCCACTGCCTCCCAAGCCGGGTTAGTGCTGTTGCTGTCCATCCTGCGGCCAGAGCAGGGGGTAGAGGACATCCCGGTGAGCCTCCACGGCATCCAAAGGTCACTCGGGAGACGTGTCGCTGAACCTGGGGAGGCTGCAAGTCTTCTTCAGTTTCAGGGCCATGTCTTCTGTACAGCAGTGGTGGTCTGGAGGCGCTGAGCTGTGCGCTTGCAGCTGGAATTTAAACATGGCGCCTGGCGTGACGCAGCAGCTGGGTGATGGCGGGCGGGTGAATGAGAGCTCGCCCGCCATGGGAACGGCGTGTTTCCCAGGAGCGCATAAATAATAAGGCGGGTTCAGGATGATACGGGGTGAAAACCCGACATCGTGGTCGGTGGGTAATACGTCGTTCTAACCACCTGCTACCGCACTTAGTGCAGATTTGGGAAAATACCACCCATAGACATGAATATAGGAGGTATGATCAGTAAGTTCGCAGATGACACGAAAATTGGTGGTGTCCTAAATAGCGAGGAGGAAAACCTTCGACTAAAGGGCGATAGCAATGGGCCGATGAGATGGGCAGGACAGTGATAAATGGAATTTAATCCTAAATAGTGTGAAGTGATGCATTTTGGGAGGACTAACAAGGCTAGAGAACACACAACGAATGGTAGGATCCTAGGAAGTACAGTCTGCCCGCGTTCGTCTGTGTATGTGAGTGTGTCACTCTGTGTATGTGTGCGTGTGTCACTGTGTGTCTGCCTGTGTTCATGTGAATGTATGTGTGTCACTGTGTGTATATGTGTGTATGTCACTGTGTGTATATGTGTATCATTGTGCGTATGAGTGTGTCACTCTGTGTAAATGTGTGTGTCACTGTATATATGAGTGTGTTCACTCTGTGTATATGTGTGTCACTGTGTGTATGAGTGTGTCACTCTGTATGTGTGTGTCACTCTGTATATGGATGTGTCACTCTGTTGTGTATGTGTATGTGTGTGTCACTGTGTGTATATGAGTGTATCACTCTGTGTATGTGTGTGTGTCACTGTGTGTATATGAGTGTGTCACTCTGTGTATGTGTGTGTGTGTCACTGTGTGTATGAGTGTGTCACTCTGTGTATATGTGTGTGTGTCACTGTGCATATATGAGTGTGTCACTCTGTGTAAATGTGTGTGTCACTGTGTGTTTATGAGTGTGTCACTCTGTGTATATGTATGTCATTGTGTGTATGAGTGTGTCACTCTGTGTATATGTGTGTCACTGTGTGTATATGAGTGTGTCACTCTGTGTATATGTATGTCATTGTGTGTATGAGTGTGTCACTCTGTGTATATGTGTGTGTCACTGTGTGTATGAGTGTGTCAATCTGTATGTGTGTGTGTCACTGTGTGTATATGAGTGTGTCACGCTATGTATGTGTGTGTGTCACTGTGTGTATATGAGTGTGTCACTCTGTGTATGTGTGTGTCATTGTGTGTATGAGTGTGTCACTCTGTGTATATGTGTGTGTCACTGTGTATATCTGAGTGTGTTCACTCTGTGTATATGTGTGTGTCACTGTGTGTATGAGTGTGTCACTCTGTAAGTGTGTATCACTCTGTATATGAATGTGTCACTCTGTGTATGTGTATGTGTGTCACTGTGTGTATGAGTGTGTCACTCTGTGTATGTGTATGTGTGTGTCACTGTGTGTATATGAGTGTGTCACTCTGTGTATGTGTGTGTGTCACTTTGTGTATATGAGTGTATCACTCTGTGTATGTGTGTGTGTCACTGTGTGTATATGAGTGTGTCACTCTGTGTATATATGTGTGTGTCACTGTGCATATATGAGTGTGTCACTCTGTGTAAATGTGTGTGTCACTGTGTGTTTATGAGTGTGTCACTCTGTGTATATGTATGTCATTGTGTGTATGAGTGTGTCACTCTGTGTATATGTGTGTCACTGTGTGTATGAGTGTGTCAATCTGTATGTGTGTGTGTCACTGTGTGTATGAGTGTGTCACTCTGTGTATGTATGTGTCACTCTGTGTATATGAATGTGTCACTCTGTGTATGTGTGTGTGTCACTGTGTGTATATGAGTGTGTCACTCTGCGTATGTGTGTGTGTGTCACAGTGTGTATGAGTGTGTCACACTGTGTATGTGTGTGTGTGTCACTGTGCATATATGAGTGTGTCACTGTGTAAATGTGTGTGTCACTGTGTGTATATGAGTGTGTCACTGTGTGTATATGTGTATCATTGTGTGTATGAGTGTGTCACTCTGTGTGTATGTGTGTGTCACTGTGTATATGTGAGTGTGTTCACTCTGTGTATATGTGTGTGTCACTGTGTGTATGAGTGTCTCACTCTGTATGTGTGTGTCACTCTGTATATGAATGTGTCACTCTGTGTATGTGTATGTGTGTGTCACTGTGTGTATATGAGTGTGTCACTCTGTGTATGTGTGTGTGTCACTTTGTGTATATGAGTGCATCACTCTGTGTATGTGTGTGTGTCACGGTGTGTATATGAGTGTGTCACTCTATGTGTGTGTGTGTGTCACTGTGTGTATGAGTGTGTCACTCTGTGTATGTGTGTGTGTGTCACTGTGCATATATGATTGTGTCACTGTGTAAATGTGTGTGTCACTGTGTGTATATGAGTGTGTCACTCTGTGTATATGTGTATCATTGTGTGTATGAGTGTGTCACTCTGTGTATATGTGTGTGTCACTATGTATATGTGAGTGTGTTCACTCTGTGTATATGTGTGTGTCACTGTGTGTATATGTGTGTCACTCTGTATGTGTGTGTCACTCTGTATATGAATGTGTCACTCTGTGTATGTGTATGTGTGTGTCACTGTGTGTATATGAGTGTGTCACTCTGTGTATGTGTGTGTGTCACTTTGTGTATATGAGTGTATCACTCTGTGTATGTGTGTGTGTCACTGTGTGTATATGAGTGTCTCACTCTGTATGTGTGTGTGTCACTGTATGTATGAGTGTGTCACTCTGTGTATGTGTGTGTGTGTCGCTGTGCATATATGAGTGTGTCACTCTGTGTAAATGTGTGTGTCGCTGTGTGTATATGAGTGTGTCACTCTGTGTATATGTATGTCATTGTGTGTATGAGTGTGTCACTCTGTGTATATGTGTATCACTGTGTGTATGAGTGTGTCACTCTGCGTATGTGTGTGTCACTGTGTGTATATGGGTGTGTCACTCTGTGTATATGTGTGTGTCACTGTGTGTATGAATGTGTCACTCTGTGTATGTGTGTGTGTCACTGTGTGTATATGAGTGTCTCACTCTGTATGTGTGTGTGTGTCACTGTGTGTATGAGTGTGTCACTCTGTGTATGTGTTTGTGTGTCGCTGTGCATATATGAGTGTGTCACTCTGTGTAAATGTGTGTGTCACTGTGTGTATATGAGTGTGTCACTCTGTGTATATGTATGTCATTGTGTGTATGAGTGTGTCACTCTGTGTATATGTGTGTGTCACTGTGTGTATGAGTGTGTCACTCTGTGTATATGTGTGTCACTCTGTGTATATGAATGTGTCACTCTGTGTATGTGTGTGTGTCACTGTGTGTATGAGTGTGTCACTCTGTGTATGTGTGTGTGTCACTGTGTGTATATGAGTGTGTCACTCTGTGTATGTGTGTGTGTCACTGTGTGTATATGAGTGTGTCACTCTGTGTATGTGTGTGTGTGTCACTGTGTATATGAGCATGTCACTCTGCGTATGTGTGTGTGTCCCTGTGTGTATATGGGTGTGTCACTCTGTGTATATGTGTGTGTCACTGTGTGTATGAATGTGTCACTCTGTGTAAGTGTGCGTGTCACTGTGTGTATATAAGTGTGTCACTCTGTGTATATGTGTGTGTCACTGTGTGTATGAGTGTGTCACTGTGTATGTGTGTGTGTGTCACTGTGTGTCTGCCTGCGTTCATGTGTGAGTATGAGTGTGTCACTGTATGTATATGTGTATGTGTCATTGTGTATGTGTATGTGTGTGTGTGTCACTGTGTGTCTGCATGCATTCATGTGTATATGAGTGCATCACTCTGTGTATGTGTGTGTGTCACGGTGTGTATATGAGTGTGTCACTCTATGTGTGTGTGTGTCACTGTGTGTATGAGTGTGTCACTCTGTGTATGTGTGTGTGTCACTGTGCATATATGATTGTGTCACTGTGTAAATGTGTGTGTCACTGTGTGTATATGAGTGTGTCACTCTGTGTATATGTGTATCATTGTGTGTATGAGTGTGTCACTCTGTGTATATGTGTGTGTCACTGTGTATATGTGAGTGTGTTCACTCTGTGTATATGTGTGTGTCACTGTGTGTATGAGTGTGTCATTCTGTATGTGTGTGTCACTCTGTATATGAATGTGTCACTCTGTGTATGTGTATGTGTGTCACTGTGTGTATGAGTATGTCACTCTGTGTATGTGTATGTGTGTGTCACTGTGTGTATATGAGTGTGTCACTCTGTGTATGTGTGTGTGTCACTTTGTGTATATGAGTGCATCACTCTGTGTATGTGTGTGTGTCACGGTGTGTATATGAGTGTGTCACTCTGTGAATGTGTGTGTGTGTCACTGTGTGTATGAGTGTGTCACTCTGTGTATGTGTGTGTGTCACTGTGCATATATGAGTGTGTCACTGTGTAAATGTGTGTGTCACTGTGTGTATGAGTATGTCACTCTGTGTATGTGTATGTGTGTGTCACTGTGTGTATATGAGTGTGTCACTCTGTGTATGTGTGTGTGTCACTTTGTGTATATGAGTGCATCACTCTGTGTATGTGTGTGTGTCACGGTGTGTATATGAGTGTGTCACTCTGTGAATGTGTGTGTGTGTCACTGTGTGTATGAGTGTGTCACTCTGTGTATGTGTGTGTGTCACTGTGCATATATGAGTGTGTCACTGTGTAAATGTGTGTGTCACTGTGTGTATATGAGTGTGTCACTCTGTGTATATGTATGTCATTGTGTGTATGAGTGTGTCACTCTGTGTATATGTGTGTGTCACTGTGTGTATGAGAGTGTCAATCTGTATGTGTGTGTGTCACTGTGTGTATATGAGTGTGTCACTCTGTGTATGTGTGTGTGTCACTGTGTGTATATGAGTGTGTCACTCTGTGTACGTGTGTGTGTGTCACTGTGTGTATGAGTGTGTCAATCTGTGTATGTGTGTGTGTCACTGTGCATATATGAGTGTGTCACTCTGTGTAAATGTGTGTGTCACTTTGTGTATATGAGTGTGTCACTCTGTGTATATGTGTGTGTCACTGTGTATATATGAGTGTGTTCACTCTGTGTATATGTGTGTGTCACTGTGTGTATGAGTGTGTCACTGTGTATATATGAGTGTGTTCACTCTGTGTATATGTGTGTGTCACTGTGTGTATGAGTGTGTCACTCTGTGTATATGTGTGTGTCACTGTGTATATATGAGTGTGTTCACTCTGTGTATATGTGTGTGTCACTGTGTGTATGAGTGTGTCACTCTGTATGTGTGTGTCACTCTGTATATGAATGTGTCACTCTGTGTATGTGTATGTGTGTCACTGTGTGTGTGTGTTACTCTGTGTATGTGTATGTGTGTGTCACTGTGTGTATATGAGTGTGTCACTCTGTGTATGTGTGTGTGTCACTTTGTGTATATGAGTGTATCACTCTGTGTATGTGTGTGTGTCACTGTGTGTATATGAGTGTCTCACTCTGTATGTGTGTGTGTCACTGTATGTATGAGTGTGTCACTCTGTGTATGTGTGTGTGTCGCTGTGCATATATGAGTGTGTCACTCTGTGTAAATGTGTGTGTCGCTGTGTGTATATGAGTGTGTCACTCTGTGTATATGTATGTCATTGTGTGTATGAGTGTGTCACTCTGTGTATATGTGTGTATCACTGTGTGTATGAGTGTGTCACTCTGCGTATGTGTGTGTCACTGTGTGTATATGGGTGTGTCACTCTGTGTATATGTGTGTGTCACTGTGTGTATGAATGTGTCACTCTGTGTATGTGTGTGTGTCACTGTGTGTATATGAGTGTCTCACTCTGTATGTGTGTGTGTGTCACTGTGTGTATGAGTGTGTCACTCTGTGTATGTGTTTGTGTGTCGCTGTGCATATATGAGTGTGTCACTCTGTGTAAATGTGTGTGTCACTGTGTGTATATGAGTGTGTCACTCTGTGTATATGTATGTCATTGTGTGTATGAGTGTGTCACTCTGTGTATATGTGTGTGTCACTGTGTGTATGAGTGTGTCACTCTGTGTATATGTGTGTCACTCTGTGTATATGAATGTGTCACTCTGTGTATGTGTGTGTGTCACTGTTTGTATGAGTGTGTCACTCTGTGTATGTGTGTGTGTCACTGTGTGTATATGAGTGTGTCACTCTGTGTATGTGTGTGTGTCACTGTGTGTATATGAGTGTGTCACTCTGTGTACGTGTGTGTGAGTCACTGTGTGTATGAGTGTGTCACTCTGTGTATGTGTGTGTGTGTCACTGTGCATATATGAGTGTGTCACTCTGTGTAAATGTGTGTGTCACTTTGTGTATATGAGTGTGTCACTCTGTGTATATGTGTGTCATTGTGTGTACGAGTGTGTCACTCTGTGTATATGTGTGTGTCACTGTGTATATATGAGTGTGTTCACTCTGTGTATATGTGTGTGTCACTGTGTGTATGAGTGTGTCACTCTGTATGTGTGTGTCACTCTGTATATGAATGTGTCACTCTGTGTATGTGTATATGTGTCACTGTGTGTGTGTGTTACTCTGTGTATGTGTATGTGTGTGTCACTGTGTGTATATGGGTGTGTCACTCTGTGTATATGTGTGTGTCACTGTGTGTATGAATGTGTCACTCTGTGTAAGTGTGTGTGTCACTGTGTGTATATAAGTGTGTCACTCTGTGTATATGTGTGTGTCACTGTGTGTATGAGTGTGTCACTGTGTATGTGTGTGTGTGTCACTGTGTGTCTGCCTGCGTTCATGTGTGTGTATGAGTGTGTCACTGTATGTATATGTGTATGTGTCATTGTGTATGTGTATGTGTGTGTGTGTCACTGTGTGTCTGCTTGCATTCATGTGTGTATGAGTGTGTCACTGTGTGTATATGTGTGTATGTCACTGTGTGTATATGTGTGTGTGTGTCACTGTGTATGTATGTGTCACTGTGTGTCTGCTTGCATCCATGTGTGTGTATGAGGGTGTCACTGTATGTATATGTGTATGTGTCACTGTGTGTGTATGTGTGTATGTCACTATGTTTTTATGAGTGTGTCACTCTGTGTATGTGTGTGTGTGTGTCACTCTGTGTATATGTGTGTGTGTGTCACTCTGTGTATGTGTGTGTGTCACTGTGTGTATATGAGTGTGTCACTCTGTGTATATGTGTGTGTCACTGTGTGTATGAGTGTGTCACTGTGTATATGTATGTATGTCACTGTGTGTCTGCCTGCGTTCATGTGTGTGTATGAGTGTGTCACTGTATGTATATGTGTATGTGTCACTGTGTGTGTATGTGTGTGTGTGTCACTGTGTGTCTGCTTGCGTTCATGTGTGTGTTTGAGTGTGTCACTGAATGTGTGCCACTGTGTGTGTATGAGTGTGTCACTGTGTGTCTGCTTGCATCCATGTGTGTATGAGTGTGTCTGTGATTATGTGTGTGTGTGTCACTGTGTGTATATGTGTATATGTTACTGTCTGTCTGCTTGCATTCATGTGTGTATGTGTCACTGTGTGTATATGTATGTGTGTCACTGTGTGTCTGCCTGTGATTATGTGTGTGTGAGTGTGTCACTGTGTGTATGAGTGTGTCACTGTGTGTATGTGTGTGTGTCACTGTGTGTATGTGTCTGTGTGTCACTGTGTGACTGCCTGCGTTCATGTGTGTGTATGAGTGTGTCACTGTGTGTATCACTGTCTGTGTATGAATGTGTCACTGTGTGTGTGTCTCACTGTGTGAATATGAGTGTGTCACTCTGTGTATGTGTGTGTGTCTCCCTGTGTGTATATGAGTGTGTCACTCTGTGTATGTGTGTGTGTCTCACTGTGTGTATATGAGTGTATCACTCTGTGTAAATGTGTGTGTCAGTGTGTAAATGAGTGTGTCACTCTGTGTATATGTGTGTCATTGTCTGTATGAGTGTGTCACTCTGTGTATATGTGTGTGTCACTGTGTGTATATGAGTGTGTCACTCTGTGTATGTGTGTGTGTGTGTCACTGTGTGTCTGCTTGCGTTCATGTGTGTGTATGAGTGTGTCACTGTGTGTATATGTGTGTATGTCACTGTGTGTATATGTGTGTGTGTGTCACTGTGTCTGCCTGCGTTCATGTGTATGTATGAGTGTGCCACTGTGTGTATATGTGTGTGTGTGTCACTGTGTGTCTGCTTGCATCCATGTGTGTGTATCAGTGTGTCACTGTGTGTATGTGCGTGTGTCACTGTGTGTATATGAGTGTGTCACTGTGTGTATATGTCTGTGTGTCACTGTGTGACTGCCTGCGTTCATGTGTGTGTATGAGTGTGTCACTGTGTGTGTATGTGTGTGTGTCACTGTGTGTATGTGTGTGTCACTGTGTGTATGTGTGTGTGTCACTGTATGTGTGTGTCACTGTGTGTATGTGTGTGTGTCACTGTGTGTATGTGTGTGTCACTGTGTGTATGTGTGTGTGTCACTGTGTGTATCTGAGTGTGTCACTCTGTGTATGTGTGTGTGTCACTGTGTGTATATGAGTGTGTCACTCTGTGTATATGAGTGTGTCAATCTGGGTATGTGTGTGTGTCACTGTGTGTATGTGTGTGTGACACTGTGTGTATGAGTGTGTCACTCTGTGTATATGTGTGTGTCACTCTGTGTATATGTGTGTCACTGTGTGTATATGAGTTTGTCACTCTGTGTATATGTGTGTGTCACTCTGTGTATATGTCTGTGTCACTGTGTATATGAGTGTGTCACTCTGTGTATATGTGTGCCACTGTGTGTATGAGTGTGTCACTCTGTGTATATGTGTGTGTCACTGTGTGTATGAGTGTGTCACTGTGTATGTGTGTGTGTCACTGTGTGTATGAGTGTGTCACTCTGTTTATGTGTGTGTCACTCTGTGTATATGAATGTGTCACTCTGTGTATGTGTGTGTGTGTCACTGTGTATATGAGTGTGTCACTCAGTGTATGTGTGTGTGTGTCACTGTTTGTACATGAGTGTGTCACTCTGTGTATGTGTGTGTGTGTCACTGTGTGTATGAGTGTGTCACTCTGTGTATGTGTGTGTGTGTCACTGTGTGTATATTAGTGTGTCACTCTGTGAATGTGTATTTGTCACTGTGTGTATGTGAGTGTGTCACTCTGTGTATGTATGTGTGTCACTGTGTGTATATGAGTGTGTCACTGTGTGTATATGTGTGTGTCACTGTGTATATGAGTGTGTCACTCAGTGTATGTGTGTGTGTGTGTCACTGTTTGTACATGAGTGTGTCACTCTGTGTATGTGTGTGTGTGTCACTGTGTGTATGAGTGTGTCACTCTGTGTATGTGTGTGTGTGTCACTGTGTGTATATTAGTGTGTCACTCTGTGAATGTGTATTTGTCACTGTGTGTATGTGAGTGTCACTCTGTGTATGTATGTGTGTCACTGTGTGTATATGCGTGTGTCACTGTGTGTATATGTGTGTGTCACTGTGTGTATGAAGTTGTCACTCTGTATGTGTGTGTGTCACTGTGTGTATATGAGTGTGTGTGTCACTGTGTATGTATGTGTCACTATGTGTTCGCTTGCATCCATGTGTGTATATGTGTGTGTCACTGTGTGTATGAGTGTGTCACTCTGTGTATATGTGTGTGTCACTGTGTGTATATGAGTGTGTCACTCTGTCTATGTGTGTGTGTGTCACTGTGTGTCTGCTTGCGTTCGTGTGTGTATGAGTGTGTCACTGTGTGTCTGCCTGCATCCATGTGTGTGTATCAGTGTGTCACTGTGTGTATATGAGTATGTCACTGTGTGTATATGTCTGTGTGTCACTGTGTGACTGCCTGCGTTCATGTGTGTGTATGAGTGTGTCACTGTGTGTGTATGTGTGTGTGTCACTGTGTGTATGTGTTTGTCACTGTGTGTATGTGTGTGTGTCACTGTATGTGTGTGTCACTGTGTGTATGTGTGTGTGTCACTGTGTGTATGTGTGTGTCACTGTGTGTATGTGTGTGTGTCACTGTGTGTATCTGAGTGTGTCACTCTGTGTATGTGTGTGTGTCACTGTGTGTATATGAGTGTGTCACTCTGTGTATATGAGTGTGTCAATCTGGGTATGTGTGTGTGTCACTGTGTGTATGTGTGTGTGACACTGTGTGTATGAGTGTGTCACTCTGTGTATATGTGTGTGTCACTCTGTGTATATGTGTGTCACTGTGTGTATATGAGTTTGTCACTCTGTGTATATGTGTGTGTCACTCTGTGTATATGTCTGTGTCACTGTGTATATGAGTGTGTCACTCTGTGTATATGTGTGCCACTGTGTGTATGAGTGTGTCACTCTGTGTATATGTGTGTGTCACTGTGTGTATGAGTGTGTCACTGTGTATGTGTGTGTGTCACTGTGTGTATGAGTGTGTCACTCTGTTTATGTGTGTGTGACTCTGTGTAAATGAATGTGTCACTCTGTGTATGTGTGTGTGTGTCACTGTGTATATGAGTGTGTCACTCAGTGTATGTGTGTGTGTCACTGTTTGTACATGAGTGTGTCACTCTGTGTATGTGTGTGTGTGTCACTGTGTGTATGAGTGTGTCACTCTGTGTATGTGTGTGTGTGTCACTGTGTGTATATTAGTGTGTCACTCTGTGAATGTGTATTTGTCACTGTGTGTATGTGAGTGTGTCACTCTGTGTATGTATGTGTGTCACTGTGTGTATATGAGTGTGTCACTGTGTGTATATGTGTGTGTCACTGTGTGTTTGAGTGTGTCACTCTGTATGTGTGTGTGTCATGTGTGTATATGAGTGTGTCACTCTGTGTATGTGTGTGTGTCACTGTGTGTATATGGGTGTGTCACTCTGTGTATATGTGTGTGTCACTGTGTGTATGTGTGTGTCACTGTGTATATGTGTGTGTATGTCACTGTGTGTATATGCGTGTGTGCGTCACTGTGTATGTATGTGTCACTATGTGTTCGCTTGCATCCATGTGTGTATATGTGTGTGTCACTGTGTGTATGAGTGTGTCACTCTGTATGTGTGTGTGTCACTGTGTGTATATGTGTGTGTCACTGTGTGTATATGAGTGTGTCACTCTGTGTATGTGTGTGTGTGTCACTGTGTGTCTGCTTGCGTTCATGTGTGTATGTGTGTCACTGTGTGTATATGTGTGTATGTCACTGTGTGTATATGTGTGTGTGTGTCACTGTGTCTGCCTGCGTTCATGTGTATGTATGAGTGTGCCACTGTGTGTATATGTGTGTGTGTGTCACTGTGTGTCTGCTTGCGTCCATGTGTGTGTATGAGTGTGTCACAATGTGTGTATGTGTGTGTGTCACTGTGTGTATATGAGTGTGTCACTGTGTGTATATGTCTGTGTGTCATTGTTTGACTGCCTGCGTTCATGTGTGTGTATGAGTGTGTCACGGTGTGTGTCACTGTCTGTGTATGAGTGTGTCACTGTGTATATGTGTGTGTATGTCACTGTGTGTATATGCATGTGTTTGTCACTGTGTATGTATGTGTCACTATGTCTTCGCTTGCATCCATGTGTGTGTATGAGTGTGTCACTCTGTGTATGTGTGTGTGTGTCACTGTGTGTGTGTGTGTGTGTGTGTGTGACTGTGTGTCTGCTTGCGTTCATGTGTGTATGATTGTGTCACTGTGTGTATATGTATGTAAGTCACTGTGTGTATATGTGTGTGTGTGTCACTGTGTATGTATGTGTCACTATGTGTCTGCTTGCATCCATGTGTATGTATGAGTGTGTCACTCTGTGTATGTGTGTGTGTCACTGTGTGTGTGCGTGTGTGTGTGTCACTGTGTGCCTGCTTGCATTCATGTGTGTATGAGTGTGTCACTGTGTGTATATGTGTATATGTCACTGTGTGTATATGTGTGTGTGTGTGTCACTGTGTCTGCCTGCGTTCATGTGTATGTATGAGTGTGTCACTGTGTGTACATGTGTGTGTATATCACTGTGTGTCTGCTTGCGTCCATGTGTGTGTTTGAGTGTGTCACTGAATGTGTGCCACTGTGTGTGTATGAGTGTGTCTCCTTGCATCCACGTGTGTATGAGTGTGTCACTGTATGTATATGTGTATGTGTCACTGTGTGTCTGCTTGTGATTATGTGTGTGTGAGTGTGTCACTGTGTGTATATGTGTATATGTTACTGTCTGTCTGCTTACGTTCATGTGTGTGTGTGTCACTGTGTGTATATATATGTGTGTCACTGTGTGTCTGCCTGTGATTATGTGTGTGTGTGTGTGTCACTGTGTGTATATGTATGTGTGTCATTGTGTGTCTGCCTGCGCTCATGTGTGTACATGAGTGTGTCACTGTGTGTCTGCTCGCGTCCATGTGTGTGTGTGTGTCACTGTGTTATTGTGTGTGTGTCACTGTGTGTATATGACTGTGTCACTCTGTGTATGTGAGTGTGTCACTGTGTGTATGTGTGTGTGTCACTGTGTGTATATGTGTGTCACTGTGTGTATGAGTATGTCACTCTGTGTATATGAGTGTGTCACTCTGTGTATATGTCTGTGTCACTGTGTATATGAGTGTGTCACTCTGTATATATGTGTGCCACTGTGTGTATGAGTGTGTCACTCTGTGTATATGTGTGTGTCACTGTGTGTATGAGTGTGTCACTCTGTGTATGTGTATGTGTCACTGTGTGTATATGAGTGTGTCACTCTGTATATGTGTGTGTCACTGTGTATATGAGTGTGTCACTCTGTATATGTGTGCCACTGTGTGTATGAGTGTGTCACTCTGTGTATGTGTGTGTGTCACTGTGTGTATGAGTGTGTCACTGTGTATATGTCTGTGTATGTCACTGTATTTATGTGTCACTATGTGTCTGCTTGCATCCATGTGTGTGTATGAGTGTGTCAATCTGTGTATGTGTGTGTGTATCACTGTGTGTGTGTCACTGTGTGTCTGCTTGCGTTCATGTGTGTGTATGAGTGTGTCACTGTATGTATATGTGTATGTGTCATTGTGTGTGTATGTGTGTGTGTGTCACTGTGTGTCTGCTTGCGTTCGTGTGTGTATGAGTGTGTCACTGTGTGTATATGTGTGTATGTCACTGTGTGTATATGTGTGTGTGTGTCACTGTGTATGTATGTGTCACTATTTGTCTGCTTGCATCCATGTGTGTGTATGAGTGTGTCACTCTGTGTACGTGTGTGTGTGTCACTGAGTGTGTGTGTGTGTGTCACTGTGTGTCTGCTTGCGTTCATGTGTGTATGAGTGTGTCACTCTGTGTATATGTGTGTATGTCACTGTGTGTATATGTGTGTGTGTCACTGTGTATGTATGTGTCACTATGTGTCTGCTTGCATCCATGTGTGTGTATGAGTGTGTCACTGTGTATATGTGTGTGTGTGTCACTGTGTGTCTGCTTGCGTTCATGTGTGTGTTTGAGTGTGTCACTGAATGTGTGCCACTGTGTGTGTATGAGTGTGTCACTGTGTGTCTGCTTGCATCCATGTGTGTATGAGTGTGTCTGTGATTATGTGTGTGTGTGTCACTGTGTGTATATGTGTATATGTTACTGTCTGTCTGCTTGCATTCATGTGTGTATGTGTCACTGTGTGTATATGTATGTGTGTCACTGTGTGTCTGCCTGTGATTATGTGTCTGTGAGTGTGTCACTGTGTGTATGAGTGTGTCACTGTGTGTATGTGTGTGTGTCACTGTGTGTATGTGTCTGTGTGTCACTGTGTGACTGCCTGCGTTCATGTGTGTGTATGAGTGTGTCACTGTGTGTATCACTGTCTGTGTATGAATGTGTCACTGTGTGTGTGTCTCACTGTGTGAATATGAGTGTGTCACTCTGTGTATGTGTGTGTGTCTCCCTGTGTGTATATGAGTGTGTCACTCTGTGTATGTGTGTGTGTCTCACTGTGTGTATATGAGTGTATCACTCTGTGTAAATGTGTGTGTCAGTGTGTAAATGAGTGTGTCACTCTGTGTATATGTGTGTCATTGTCTGTATGAGTGTGTCACTCTGTGTATATGTGTGTGTCACTGTGTGTATATGAGTGTGTCACTCTGTGTATGTGTGTGTGTGTGTCACTGTGTGTCTGCTTGCGTTCATGTGTGTGTATGAGTGTGTCACTGTGTGTATATGTGTGTATGTCACTGTGTGTATATGTGTGTGTGTGTCACTGTGTCTGCCTGCGTTCATGTGTATGTATGAGTGTGCCACTGTGTGTATATGTGTGTGTGTGTCACTGTGTGTCTGCTTGCATCCATGTGTGTGTATCAGTGTGTCACTGTGTGTATGTGCGTGTGTCACTGTGTGTATATGAGTGTGTCACTGTGTGTATATGTCTGTGTGTCACTGTGTGACTGCCTGCGTTCATGTGTGTGTATGAGTGTGTCACTGTGTGTGTATGTGTGTGTGTCACTGTGTGTATGTGTGTGTCACTGTGTGTATGTGTGTGTGTCACTGTATGTGTGTGTCACTGTGTGTATGTGTGTGTGTCACTGTGTGTATGTGTGTGTCACTGTGTGTATGTGTGTGTGTCACTGTGTGTATCTGAGTGTGTCACTCTGTGTATGTGTGTGTGTCACTGTGTGTATATGAGTGTGTCACTCTGTGTATATGAGTGTGTCAATCTGGGTATGTGTGTGTGTCACTGTGTGTATGTGTGTGTGACACTGTGTGTATGAGTGTGTCACTCTGTGTATATGTGTGTGTCACTCTGTGTATATGTGTGTCACTGTGTGTATATGAGTTTGTCACTCTGTGTATATGTGTGTGTCACTCTGTGTATATGTCTGTGTCACTGTGTATATGAGTGTGTCACTCTGTGTATATGTGTGCCACTGTGTGTATGAGTGTGTCACTCTGTGTATATGTGTGTGTCACTGTGTGTATGAGTGTGTCACTGTGTATGTGTGTGTGTCACTGTGTGTATGAGTGTGTCACTCTGTTTATGTGTGTGTCACTCTGTGTATATGAATGTGTCACTCTGTGTATGTGTGTGTGTGTCACTGTGTATATGAGTGTGTCACTCAGTGTATGTGTGTGTGTGTCACTGTTTGTACATGAGTGTGTCACTCTGTGTATGTGTGTGTGTGTCACTGTGTGTATGAGTGTGTCACTCTGTGTATGTGTGTGTGTGTCACTGTGTGTATATTAGTGTGTCACTCTGTGAATGTGTATTTGTCACTGTGTGTATGTGAGTGTGTCACTCTGTGTATGTATGTGTGTCACTGTGTGTATATGAGTGTGTCACTGTGTGTATATGTGTGTGTCACTGTGTATATGAGTGTGTCACTCAGTGTATGTGTGTGTGTGTGTCACTGTTTGTACATGAGTGTGTCACTCTGTGTATGTGTGTGTGTGTCACTGTGTGTATGAGTGTGTCACTCTGTGTATGTGTGTGTGTGTCACTGTGTGTATATTAGTGTGTCACTCTGTGAATGTGTATTTGTCACTGTGTGTATGTGAGTGTCACTCTGTGTATGTATGTGTGTCACTGTGTGTATATGCGTGTGTCACTGTGTGTATATGTGTGTGTCACTGTGTGTATGAAGTTGTCACTCTGTATGTGTGTGTGTCACTGTGTGTATATGAGTGTGTGTGTCACTGTGTATGTATGTGTCACTATGTGTTCGCTTGCATCCATGTGTGTATATGTGTGTGTCACTGTGTGTATGAGTGTGTCACTCTGTGTATATGTGTGTGTCACTGTGTGTATATGAGTGTGTCACTCTGTCTATGTGTGTGTGTGTCACTGTGTGTCTGCTTGCGTTCGTGTGTGTATGAGTGTGTCACTGTGTGTCTGCCTGCATCCATGTGTGTGTATCAGTGTGTCACTGTGTGTATATGAGTATGTCACTGTGTGTATATGTCTGTGTGTCACTGTGTGACTGCCTGCGTTCATGTGTGTGTATGAGTGTGTCACTGTGTGTGTATGTGTGTGTGTCACTGTGTGTATGTGTTTGTCACTGTGTGTATGTGTGTGTGTCACTGTATGTGTGTGTCACTGTGTGTATGTGTGTGTGTCACTGTGTGTATGTGTGTGTCACTGTGTGTATGTGTGTGTGTCACTGTGTGTATCTGAGTGTGTCACTCTGTGTATGTGTGTGTGTCACTGTGTGTATATGAGTGTGTCACTCTGTGTATATGAGTGTGTCAATCTGGGTATGTGTGTGTGTCACTGTGTGTATGTGTGTGTGACACTGTGTGTATGAGTGTGTCACTCTGTGTATATGTGTGTGTCACTCTGTGTATATGTGTGTCACTGTGTGTATATGAGTTTGTCACTCTGTGTATATGTGTGTGTCACTCTGTGTATATGTCTGTGTCACTGTGTATATGAGTGTGTCACTCTGTGTATATGTGTGCCACTGTGTGTATGAGTGTGTCACTCTGTGTATATGTGTGTGTCACTGTGTGTATGAGTGTGTCACTGTGTATGTGTGTGTGTCACTGTGTGTATGAGTGTGTCACTCTGTTTATGTGTGTGTGACTCTGTGTAAATGAATGTGTCACTCTGTGTATGTGTGTGTGTGTCACTGTGTATATGAGTGTGTCACTCAGTGTATGTGTGTGTGTCACTGTTTGTACATGAGTGTGTCACTCTGTGTATGTGTGTGTGTGTCACTGTGTGTATGAGTGTGTCACTCTGTGTATGTGTGTGTGTGTCACTGTGTGTATATTAGTGTGTCACTCTGTGAATGTGTATTTGTCACTGTGTGTATGTGAGTGTGTCACTCTGTGTATGTATGTGTGTCACTGTGTGTATATGAGTGTGTCACTGTGTGTATATGTGTGTGTCACTGTGTGTTTGAGTGTGTCACTCTGTATGTGTGTGTGTCATGTGTGTATATGAGTGTGTCACTCTGTGTATGTGTGTGTGTCACTGTGTGTATATGGGTGTGTCACTCTGTGTATATGTGTGTGTCACTGTGTGTATGTGTGTGTCACTGTGTATATGTGTGTGTATGTCACTGTGTGTATATGCGTGTGTGCGTCACTGTGTATGTATGTGTCACTATGTGTTCGCTTGCATCCATGTGTGTATATGTGTGTGTCACTGTGTGTATGAGTGTGTCACTCTGTATGTGTGTGTGTCACTGTGTGTATATGTGTGTGTCACTGTGTGTATATGAGTGTGTCACTCTGTGTATGTGTGTGTGTGTCACTGTGTGTCTGCTTGCGTTCATGTGTGTATGTGTGTCACTGTGTGTATATGTGTGTATGTCACTGTGTGTATATGTGTGTGTGTGTCACTGTGTCTGCCTGCGTTCATGTGTATGTATGAGTGTGCCACTGTGTGTATATGTGTGTGTGTGTCACTGTGTGTCTGCTTGCGTCCATGTGTGTGTATGAGTGTGTCACAATGTGTGTATGTGTGTGTGTCACTGTGTGTATATGAGTGTGTCACTGTGTGTATATGTCTGTGTGTCATTGTTTGACTGCCTGCGTTCATGTGTGTGTATGAGTGTGTCACGGTGTGTGTCACTGTCTGTGTATGAGTGTGTCACTGTGTATATGTGTGTGTATGTCACTGTGTGTATATGCATGTGTTTGTCACTGTGTATGTATGTGTCACTATGTCTTCGCTTGCATCCATGTGTGTGTATGAGTGTGTCACTCTGTGTATGTGTGTGTGTGTCACTGTGTGTGTGTGTGTGTGTGTGTGTGTGACTGTGTGTCTGCTTGCGTTCATGTGTGTATGATTGTGTCACTGTGTGTATATGTATGTAAGTCACTGTGTGTATATGTGTGTGTGTGTCACTGTGTATGTATGTGTCACTATGTGTCTGCTTGCATCCATGTGTATGTATGAGTGTGTCACTCTGTGTATGTGTGTGTGTCACTGTGTGTGTGCGTGTGTGTGTGTCACTGTGTGCCTGCTTGCATTCATGTGTGTATGAGTGTGTCACTGTGTGTATATGTGTATATGTCACTGTGTGTATATGTGTGTGTGTGTGTCACTGTGTCTGCCTGCGTTCATGTGTATGTATGAGTGTGTCACTGTGTGTACATGTGTGTGTATATCACTGTGTGTCTGCTTGCGTCCATGTGTGTGTTTGAGTGTGTCACTGAATGTGTGCCACTGTGTGTGTATGAGTGTGTCTCCTTGCATCCACGTGTGTATGAGTGTGTCACTGTATGTATATGTGTATGTGTCACTGTGTGTCTGCTTGTGATTATGTGTGTGTGAGTGTGTCACTGTGTGTATATGTGTATATGTTACTGTCTGTCTGCTTACGTTCATGTGTGTGTGTGTCACTGTGTGTATATATATGTGTGTCACTGTGTGTCTGCCTGTGATTATGTGTGTGTGTGTGTGTCACTGTGTGTATATGTATGTGTGTCATTGTGTGTCTGCCTGCGCTCATGTGTGTACATGAGTGTGTCACTGTGTGTCTGCTCGCGTCCATGTGTGTGTGTGTGTCACTGTGTTATTGTGTGTGTGTCACTGTGTGTATATGACTGTGTCACTCTGTGTATGTGAGTGTGTCACTGTGTGTATGTGTGTGTGTCACTGTGTGTATATGTGTGTCACTGTGTGTATGAGTATGTCACTCTGTGTATATGAGTGTGTCACTCTGTGTATATGTCTGTGTCACTGTGTATATGAGTGTGTCACTCTGTATATATGTGTGCCACTGTGTGTATGAGTGTGTCACTCTGTGTATATGTGTGTGTCACTGTGTGTATGAGTGTGTCACTCTGTGTATGTGTATGTGTCACTGTGTGTATATGAGTGTGTCACTCTGTATATGTGTGTGTCACTGTGTATATGAGTGTGTCACTCTGTATATGTGTGCCACTGTGTGTATGAGTGTGTCACTCTGTGTATGTGTGTGTGTCACTGTGTGTATGAGTGTGTCACTGTGTATATGTCTGTGTATGTCACTGTATTTATGTGTCACTATGTGTCTGCTTGCATCCATGTGTGTGTATGAGTGTGTCAATCTGTGTATGTGTGTGTGTATCACTGTGTGTGTGTCACTGTGTGTCTGCTTGCGTTCATGTGTGTGTATGAGTGTGTCACTGTATGTATATGTGTATGTGTCATTGTGTGTGTATGTGTGTGTGTGTCACTGTGTGTCTGCTTGCGTTCGTGTGTGTATGAGTGTGTCACTGTGTGTATATGTGTGTATGTCACTGTGTGTATATGTGTGTGTGTGTCACTGTGTATGTATGTGTCACTATTTGTCTGCTTGCATCCATGTGTGTGTATGAGTGTGTCACTCTGTGTACGTGTGTGTGTGTCACTGAGTGTGTGTGTGTGTGTCACTGTGTGTCTGCTTGCGTTCATGTGTGTATGAGTGTGTCACTCTGTGTATATGTGTGTATGTCACTGTGTGTATATGTGTGTGTGTCACTGTGTATGTATGTGTCACTATGTGTCTGCTTGCATCCATGTGTGTGTATGAGTGTGTCACTGTGTATATGTGTGTGTGTGTCACTGTATTTATGTGTCACTATGTGTCTGCTTGCATCCATGTGTGTGTATGAGTGTGTCACTCTGTGTATGTGTGTGTGTGTCACTGTGTGTGTGTCACTGTGTGTCTGCTTGCGTTCATGTGTGTGTATGAGTGTGTCACTGTATGTATATGTGTATGTGTCACTGTGTGTGTGTGTGTGTGTGTGTCACTGTGTGTCTGCTTGCGTTCATGTGTGTTTGAGTGTGTCACTGTGTGTATATGTGTGTATGTCACTGTGTGTATATGTGTGTGTGTGTCACTGTGTCTGCCTGTGTTCGTGTGTATGTATGAGTGTGTCACTGTGTGTATATGTGTGTGTGTATCACTGGGTGTCTGCTTGTGTCCATGTGTGTGTATATGAGTGTGTCACTGAATGTGTGCCACTATGTGTGTATGAGTGTGTCACTGTATGTATATGTGTATGTGTCACTGTGTGTCTGCCTGTGATTATGTGTGTGTGAGTGTGTCACTGTGTGTATATTTGTATATGTTACTGTCTGTCTGCTTGCGTTCATGTGTGTGTGTGTCACTGTGTGTATATGTATGTGTGTCACTGTGTGTCTGTCTGTGATTATGTGTGTGTGTGTGTGTGTGTCACTGTGTGTATATGTATGTGTGTCATTGTGTGTCTGCCTGCGTTCATGTGTGTACATGAGTGTGTCACTGTGTGTCTGCTTGCGTCCATATGTGTGTGAGTGTGTCACTGTGTGTATGTGTGTGTATCACTGTGTGTATGTGTGTGTGTCACTGTGTGTATATGAGTGTGTCACTGTGTGTATATGTCTGTGTGTCACTGTGTGACTGCCTCCGTTCATGTGTGTGTGAGTGTGTCACTGTGTGTGTCACTGTCTGTGTATGAGTGTGTCACTGTGTGTATATGTCTGTGTGTCACTGTGTGACTGCCTGCGTTCATGTGTGTGTGTGTGTCACTGTGTGTGTCAATGTGTATGAGCATGTCACTGTGTGTCTGCCTGCGTCCATGTGTGTGTATGAGTGTGTCACTGTGTGTACGTGTGTGTGTGTGTCACTGTGTATATGAGTGTGTCACTGTGTGTATGTGTGTGTGTCACTGTGTGTATATGTGTGTGTCACTGTGTGTATGTGTGTGTCTCACTGTGTGTATATGAGTGTGTCACTGTGTGTATGTGTGTGTGTGTCACTGTGTGTATATGTGTGTGTCACTGTGTGTATGTGTGTGTCTCACTGTGTGTATATGAGTTTGTCACTGTGTATGTGTGTGTCTCACTGTGTGCATATGAGTGTGTCACTGTGTGTATGTGCGTGTGTCACTGTGTGTATATGAGTGTGTCACTCTGTATATGTCTGTGTGTCACTGTGTGTATGTGTGTGTGTCACTGTGTGTATATGTCTGTGTGTCACTGTGTGTCTGCTTGCGTTCATGTGTGTGTATAAGTGTGTTACTGTGTGTACATGTGTGTCTCACTGTGTGTATATGAGTGTGTCACTGTCTGTATGTGCGTGTGTCACTGTGTGTATGTGCGTGTGTCACTGTGTGTATATGAGTGTGTCACTCCGTGTATATATGTGTCACTGTACGTATATGAGTGTGTCATTGTGTGTATGTGTGTGTCACTGTGTGTATGTGTGTATATGAGTGTGTCACTGTGTGTATATGTGTGTATCACTGTGTGCATGTGTGTGTGTCACTGTGTGTATATGAGCATGTCACTCTGTGTATATGTGTGTGTCACTGTGTGTATATGAGTGTGTCACTCTGTGTATATGTGTATGTCACTGTGTGTATATGAGTGTGTCACTCTGTATATATGTGTGTGTCACTGTATGTATATGAGTGTGTCACTCTGTGTATATGTCTGTGTGTCACTGTGTGTATATGTGTGTGTCACTGTGTGTCTGCTTGCGTTCATGTGTGTGTATAAGTGTGTTACTGTGTGTACGTGTGTGTATCACTGTGTGCATGTGTGTGTGTCACTGTGTGTATATGAGCATGTCACTCTGTGTATATGTGTGTGTCACTGTGTGTATATGAGTGTGTCACTCTGTGTATGTGTGTGTGTGTGTCACCGTGTATATGAGTATGTCACTCTGTGTATATGTGTGTGTGTCACTATGTGTATATGAGTGTGTCACACTGTGTATGTGTGTGTGTCACTGTGTGTATATGAGTGTGTCACTCTGTGTATGTGTGTGTGTCACTGTGAATGTATGAGTGTGTCATTCTGTGTATATGTGTGTGTCACTGTGTGTATGAGTGTGTTACTCTGTGTATGTGTGTGTGTGTGTCACCGTGTATATGAGTATGTCACTCTGTGTATATGTGTGTGTGTCACTATGTGTATATGAGTGTGTCACACTGTGTATGTGTGTGTGTCACTGTGTGTATATGAATGTGTCACTCTGTGTATGTGTGTGTGTCACTGTGAATATATGAGTGTGTCATTCTGTGTACATGAGTGTGTCACTGTGTGTCTGCTCGCGTCCATGTGTGTGTGTGTGTCACTGTGTTATTGTGTGTGTGTCACTGTGTGTATATGACTGTGTCACTCTGTGTATGTGAGTGTGTCACTGTGTGTATGTGTGTGTGTCACTGTGTGTATATGTGTGTCACTGTGTGTATGAGTATGTCACTCTGTGTATATGAGTGTGTCACTCTGTGTATATGTCTGTGTCACTGTGTATATGAGTGTGTCACTCTGTATATATGTGTGCCACTGTGTGTATGAGTGTGTCACTCTGTGTATATGTGTGTGTCACTGTGTGTATGAGTGTGTCACTCTGTGTATGTGTATGTGTCACTGTGTGTATATGAGTGTGTCACTCTGTATATGTGTGTGTCACTGTGTATATGAGTGTGTCACTCTGTATATGTGTGCCACTGTGTGTATGAGTGTGTCACTCTGTGTATGTGTGTGTGTCACTGTGTGTATGAGTGTGTCACTGTGTATATGTCTGTGTATGTCACTGTATTTATGTGTCACTATGTGTCTGCTTGCATCCATGTGTGTGTATGAGTGTGTCAATCTGTGTATGTGTGTGTGTATCACTGTGTGTGTGTCACTGTGTGTCTGCTTGCGTTCATGTGTGTGTATGAGTGTGTCACTGTATGTATATGTGTATGTGTCATTGTGTGTGTATGTGTGTGTGTCACTGTGTGTCTGCTTGCGTTCGTGTGTGTATGAGTGTGTCACTGTGTGTATATGTGTGTATGTCACTGTGTGTATATGTGTGTGTGTGTCACTGTGTATGTATGTGTCACTATTTGTCTGCTTGCATCCATGTGTGTGTATGAGTGTGTCACTCTGTGTACGTGTGTGTGTGTCACTGAGTGTGTGTGTGTGTGTCACTGTGTGTCTGCTTGCGTTCATGTGTGTATGAGTGTGTCACTCTGTGTATATGTGTGTATGTCACTGTGTGTATATGTGTGTGTGTCACTGTGTATGTATGTGTCACTATGTGTCTGCTTGCATCCATGTGTGTGTATGAGTGTGTCACTGTGTATATGTGTGTGTGTGTCACTGTATTTATGTGTCACTATGTGTCTGCTTGCATCCATGTGTGTGTATGAGTGTGTCACTCTGTGTATGTGTGTGTGTGTCACTGTGTGTGTGTCACTGTGTGTCTGCTTGCGTTCATGTGTGTGTATGAGTGTGTCACTGTATGTATATGTGTATGTGTCACTGTGTGTGTGTGTGTGTGTGTGTCACTGTGTGTCTGCTTGCGTTCATGTGTGTTTGAGTGTGTCACTGTGTGTATATGTGTGTATGTCACTGTGTGTATATGTGTGTGTGTGTCACTGTGTCTGCCTGTGTTCGTGTGTATGTATGAGTGTGTCACTGTGTGTATATGTGTGTGTGTATCACTGGGTGTCTGCTTGTGTCCATGTGTGTGTATATGAGTGTGTCACTGAATGTGTGCCACTATGTGTGTATGAGTGTGTCACTGTATGTATATGTGTATGTGTCACTGTGTGTCTGCCTGTGATTATGTGTGTGTGAGTGTGTCACTGTGTGTATATTTGTATATGTTACTGTCTGTCTGCTTGCGTTCATGTGTGTGTGTGTCACTGTGTGTATATGTATGTGTGTCACTGTGTGTCTGTCTGTGATTATGTGTGTGTGTGTGTGTGTGTCACTGTGTGTATATGTATGTGTGTCATTGTGTGTCTGCCTGCGTTCATGTGTGTACATGAGTGTGTCACTGTGTGTCTGCTTGCGTCCATATGTGTGTGAGTGTGTCACTGTGTGTATGTGTGTGTATCACTGTGTGTATGTGTGTGTGTCACTGTGTGTATATGAGTGTGTCACTGTGTGTATATGTCTGTGTGTCACTGTGTGACTGCCTCCGTTCATGTGTGTGTGAGTGTGTCACTGTGTGTGTCACTGTCTGTGTATGAGTGTGTCACTGTGTGTATATGTCTGTGTGTCACTGTGTGACTGCCTGCGTTCATGTGTGTGTGTGTGTCACTGTGTGTGTCAATGTGTATGAGCATGTCACTGTGTGTCTGCCTGCGTCCATGTGTGTGTATGAGTGTGTCACTGTGTGTACGTGTGTGTGTGTGTCACTGTGTATATGAGTGTGTCACTGTGTGTATGTGTGTGTGTCACTGTGTGTATATGTGTGTGTCACTGTGTGTATGTGTGTGTCTCACTGTGTGTATATGAGTGTGTCACTGTGTGTATGTGTGTGTGTGTCACTGTGTGTATATGTGTGTGTCACTGTGTGTATGTGTGTGTCTCACTGTGTGTATATGAGTTTGTCACTGTGTATGTGTGTGTCTCACTGTGTGCATATGAGTGTGTCACTGTGTGTATGTGCGTGTGTCACTGTGTGTATATGAGTGTGTCACTCTGTGTATATGTCTGTGTGTCACTGTGTGTATGTGTGTGTGTCACTGTGTGTATATGTCTGTGTGTCACTGTGTGTCTGCTTGCGTTCATGTGTGTGTATAAGTGTGTTACTGTGTGTACATGTGTGTCTCACTGTGTGTATATGAGTGTGTCACTGTCTGTATGTGCGTGTGTCACTGTGTGTATGTGCGTGTGTCACTGTGTGTATATGAGTGTGTCACTCCGTGTATATATGTGTCACTGTACGTATATGAGTGTGTCATTGTGTGTATGTGTGTGTCACTGTGTGTATGTGTGTATATGAGTGTGTCACTGTGTGTATATGTGTGTATCACTGTGTGCATGTGTGTGTGTCACTGTGTGTATATGAGCATGTCACTCTGTGTATATGTGTGTGTCACTGTGTGTATATGAGTGTGTCACTCTGTGTATATGTGTATGTCACTGTGTGTATATGAGTGTGTCACTCTGTATATATGTGTGTGTCACTGTATGTATATGAGTGTGTCACTCTGTGTATATGTCTGTGTGTCACTGTGTGTATATGTGTGTGTCACTGTGTGTCTGCTTGCGTTCATGTGTGTGTATAAGTGTGTTACTGTGTGTACGTGTGTGTATCACTGTGTGCATGTGTGTGTGTCACTGTGTGTATATGAGCATGTCACTCTGTGTATATGTGTGTGTCACTGTGTGTATATGAGTGTGTCACTCTGTGTATGTGTGTGTGTGTGTCACCGTGTATATGAGTATGTCACTCTGTGTATATGTGTGTGTGTCACTATGTGTATATGAGTGTGTCACACTGTGTATGTGTGTGTGTCACTGTGTGTATATGAGTGTGTCACTCTGTGTATGTGTGTGTGTCACTGTGAATGTATGAGTGTGTCATTCTGTGTATATGTGTGTGTCACTGTGTGTATGAGTGTGTTACTCTGTGTATGTGTGTGTGTGTGTCACCGTGTATATGAGTATGTCACTCTGTGTATATGTGTGTGTGTCACTATGTGTATATGAGTGTGTCACACTGTGTATGTGTGTGTGTCACTGTGTGTATATGAATGTGTCACTCTGTGTATGTGTGTGTGTCACTGTGAATATATGAGTGTGTCATTCTGTGTACATGAGTGTGTCACTGTGTGTCTGCTCGCGTCCATGTGTGTGTGTGTGTCACTGTGTTATTGTGTGTGTGTCACTGTGTGTATATGACTGTGTCACTCTGTGTATGTGAGTGTGTCACTGTGTGTATGTGTGTGTGTCACTGTGTGTATATGTGTGTCACTGTGTGTATGAGTATGTCACTCTGTGTATATGAGTGTGTCACTCTGTGTATATGTCTGTGTCACTGTGTATATGAGTGTGTCACTCTGTATATATGTGTGCCACTGTGTGTATGAGTGTGTCACTCTGTGTATATGTGTGTGTCACTGTGTGTATGAGTGTGTTACTCTGTGTATGTGTATGTGTCACTGTGTGTATATGAGTGTGTCACTCTGTATATGTGTGTGTCACTGTGTATATGAGTGTGTCACTCTGTATATGTGTGCCACTGTGTGTATGAGTGTGTCACTCTGTGTATGTGTGTGTGTCACTGTGTGTATGAGTGTGTCACTGTGTATATGTCTGTGTATGTCACTGTATTTATGTGTCACTATGTGTCTGCTTGCATCCATGTGTGTGTATGAGTGTGTCAATCTGTGTATGTGTGTGTGTATCACTGTGTGTGTGTCACTGTGTGTCTGCTTGCGTTCATGTGTGTGTATGAGTGTGTCACTGTATGTATATGTGTATGTGTCATTGTGTGTGTATGTGTGTGTGTCACTGTGTGTCTGCTTGCGTTCGTGTGTGTATGAGTGTGTCACTGTGTGTATATGTGTGTATGTCACTGTGTGTATATGTGTGTGTGTGTCACTGTGTATGTATGTGTCACTATTTGTCTGCTTGCATCCATGTGTGTGTATGAGTGTGTCACTCTGTGTACGTGTGTGTGTGTCACTGAGTGTGTGTGTGTGTCACTGTGTGTCTGCTTGCGTTCATGTGTGTATGAGTGTGTCACTCTGTGTATATGTGTGTATGTCACTGTGTGTATATGTGTGTGTGTCACTGTGTATGTATGTGTCACTATGTGTCTGCTTGCATCCATGTGTGTGTATGAGTGTGTCACTGTGTATATGTGTGTGTGTGTCACTGTATTTATGTGTCACTATGTGTCTGCTTGCATCCATGTGTGTGTATGAGTGTGTCACTCTGTGTATGTGTGTGTGTGTCACTGTGTGTGTGTCACTGTGTGTCTGCTTGCGTTCATGTGTGTGTATGAGTGTGTCACTGTATGTATATGTGTATGTGTCACTGTGTGTGTGTGTGTGTGTGTGTGTCACTGTGTGTCTGCTTGCATTCATGTGTGTTTGAGTGTGTCACTGTGTGTATATGTGTGTATGTCACTGTGTGTATATGTGTGTGTGTGTCACTGTGTCTGCCTGTGTTCGTGTGTTTGTATGAGTGTGTCACTGTGTGTATATGTGTGTGTGTATCACTGGGTGTCTGCTTGTGTCCATGTGTGTGTATATGAGTGTGTCACTGAATGTGTGCCACTATGTGTGTATGAGTGTGTCACTGTATGTATATGTGTATGTGTCACTGTGTGTCTGCCTGTGATTATGTGTGTGTGAGTGTGTCACTGTGTGTATATTTGTATATGTTACTGTCTGTCTGCTTGCGTTCATGTGTGTGTGTGTCACTGTGTGTATATGTATGTGTGTCACTGTGTGTCTGTCTGTGATTATGTGTGTGTGTGTGTGTGTGTCACTGTGTGTATATGTATGTGTGTCATTGTGTGTCTGCCTGCGTTCATGTGTGTACATGAGTGTGTCACTGTGTGTCTGCTTGCGTCCATATGTGTGTGAGTGTGTCACTGTGTGTATGTGTGTGTATCACTGTGTGTATGTGTGTGTGTCACTGTGTGTATATGAGTGTGTCACTGTGTGTATATGTCTGTGTGTCACTGTGTGACTGCCTCCGTTCATGTGTGTGTGAGTGTGTCACTGTGTGTGTCACTGTCTGTGTATGAGTGTGTCACTGTGTGTATATGTCTGTGTGTCACTGTGTGACTGCCTGCGTTCATGTGTGTGTGTGTGTCACTGTGTGTGTCAATGTGTATGAGCATGTCACTGTGTGTCTGCCTGCGTCCATGTGTGTGTATGGGTGTGTCACTGTGTGTACGTGTGTGTGTGTGTCACTGTGTGTATATGAGTGTGTCACTGTGTGTATGTGTGTGTGTCACTGTGTGTATATGTGTGTGTCACTGTGTGTATGTGTGTGTCTCACTGTGTGTATATGAGTGTGTCACTGTGTGTATGTGTGTGTGTGTCACTGTGTGTATATGTGTGTGTCACTGTGTGTATGTGTGTGTCTCACTGTGTGTATATGAGTTTGTCACTGTGTATGTGTGTGTCTCACTGTGTGCATATGAGTGTGTCACTGTGTGTATGTGCGTGTGTCACTGTGTGTATATGAGTGTGTCACTCTGTGTATATGTCTGTGTGTCACTGTGTGTATGTGTGTGTGTCACTGTGTGTATATGTCTGTGTGTCACTGTGTGTCTGCTTGCGTTCATGTGTGTGTATAAGTGTGTTACTGTGTGTACATGTGTGTCTCACTGTGTGTATATGAGTGTGTCACTGTCTGTATGTGCGTGTGTCACTGTGTGTATGTGCGTGTGTCACTGTGTGTATATGAGTGTGTCACTCCGTGTATATATGTGTCACTGTACGTATATGAGTGTGTCATTGTGTGTATGTGTGTGTCACTGTGTGTATGTGTGTATATGAGTGTGTCACTGTGTGTATATGTGTGTATCACTGTGTGCATGTGTGTGTGTCACTGTGTGTATATGAGCATGTCACTCTGTGTATATGTGTGTGTCACTGTGTGTATATGAGTGTGTCACTCTGTGTATATGTGTGTGTCACTGTGTGTATATGAGTGTGTCACTCTATATATGTGTGTGTCACTGTATGTATATGAGTGTGTCACTCTGTGTATATGTCTGTGTGTCACTGTGTGTATATGTGTGTGTCACTGTGTGTCTGCTTGCGTTCATGTGTGTGTATAAGTGTGTTACTGTGTGTACGTGTGTGTATCACTGTGTGCATGTGTGTGTGTCACTGTGTGTATATGAGCATGTCACTCTGTGTATATGTGTGTGTCACTGTGTGTATATGAGTGTGTCACTCTGTGTATGTGTGTGTGTGTGTCACCGTGTATATGAGTATGTCACTCTGTGTATATGTGTGTGTGTCACTGTGTGTATATGAGTGTGTCACTCTGTGTATGTGTGTGTGTCACTGTGAATATATGAGTGTGTCATTCTGTGTATATGTGTGTGTCACTGTGTGTATGAGTGTGTTACTCTGTGTATGTGTGTGTGTGTGTCACCGTGTATATGAGTATGTCACTCTGTGTATATGTGTGTGTGTCACTATGTGTATATGAGTGTGTCACACTGTGTATGTGTGTGTGTCACTGTGTGTATATGAGTGTGTCACTCTGTGTATGTGTGTGTGTCACTGTGAATATATGAGTGTGTCATTCTGTGTACATGAGTGTGTCACTGTGTGTCTGCTCGCGTGCATGTGTGTGTGTGTGTCACTGTGTTATTGTGTGTGTGTCACTGTGTGTATATGACTGTGTCACTCTGTGTATGTGAGTGTGTCACTGTGTGTATGTGTGTGTGTCACTGTGTGTATATGTGTGTCACTGTGTGTATGAGTATGTCACTCTGTGTACATGAGTGTGTCACTCTGTGTATATGTCTGTGTCACTGTGTATATGAGTGTGTCACTCTGTATATATGTGTGCCACTGTGTGTATGTGTGTCACTCTGTGTATATGTGTGTGTCACTGTGTGTATGAGTGTGTCACTCTGTGTATGTGTATGTGTCACTGTGTGTATATGAGTGTGTCACTCTGTGTATATGTGTGTGTCACTGTGTATATGAGTGTGTCACTCTGTATATGTGTGCCACTGTGTGTATGAGTGTGTCACTCTGTGTGTGTGTGTGTGTCACTGTGTGTATGAGTGTGTCACTGTGTATATGTCTGTGTATGTCACTGTATTTATGTGTCACTATGTGTCTGCTTGCATCCATGTGTGTGTATGAGTGTGTCACTGTATGTATATGTGTATGTGTCATTGTGTGTGTATGTGTGTGTGTCACTGTGTGTCTGCTTGCGTTCATGTGTGTGTATGAGTGTGTCACTGTATGTATATGTGTATGTGTCATTGTGTGTGTATGTGTGTGTGTCACTGTGTGTCTGCTTGCGTTCGTGTGTGTATGAGTGTGTCACTGTGTGTATATGTGTGTATGTCACTGTGTGTATATGTGTGTGTGTGTCACTGTGTATGTATGTGTCACTATTTGTCTGCTTGCATCCATGTGTGTGTATGAGTGTGTCACTCTGTGTATGTGTGTGTGTGTCACTGAGTGTGTGTGTGTGTGTCACTGTGTGTCTGCTTGCGTTCATGTGTGTATGAGTGTGTCACTCTGTGTATATGTGTGTATGTCACTGTGTGTATATGTGTGTGTGTCACTGTGTATGTATGTGTCACTATGTGTCTGCTTGCATCCATGTGTGTGTATGAGTGTGTCACTGTGTATATGTGTGTGTGTGTCACTGTATTTATGTGTCACTGTGTGTCTGCTTGCATCCATGTGTGTGTATGAGTGTGTCACTCTGTGTATGTGTGTGTGTGTCACTGTGTGTGTATCACTGTGTGTCTGCTTGCGTTCATGTGTGTGTATGAGTGTGTCACTGTATGTATATGTGTATGTGTCACTGTGTGTGTGTGTGTGTGTGTCACTGTGTGTCTGCTTGCGTTCATGTGTGTTTGAGTGTGTCACTGTGTGTATATGTGTGTATGTCACTGTGTGTATATGTGTGTGTGTGTCACTGTGTCTGCCTGTGTTCGTGTGTATGTATGAGTGTGTCACTGTGTGTATATGTGTGTGTGTATCACTGGGTGTCTGCTTGTGTCCATGTGTGTGTATATGAGTGTGTCACTGAATGTGTGCCACTATGTGTGTATGAGTGTGTCACTGTATGTATATGTGTATGTGTCACTGTGTGTCTGCCTGTGATTATGTGTGTGAGTGTGTCACTGTGTGTATATTTGTATATGTTACTGTCTGTCTGCTTGCGTTCATGTGTGTGTGTGTCACTGTGTGTATATGTATGTGTGTCACTGTGTGTCTGTCTGTGATTATGTGTGTGTGTGTGTGTGTGTCACTGTGTGTATATGTATGTGTGTCATTGTGTGTCTGCCTGCGTTCATGTGTGTACATGAGTGTGTCACTGTGTGTCTGCTTGCGTCCATATGTGTGTGAGTGTGTCACTGTGTGTATGTGTGTGTATCACTGTGTGTATGTGTGTGTGTCACTGTGTGTATATGAGTGTGTCACTGTGTGTATATGTCTGTGTGTCACTGTGTGACTGCCTCCGTTCATGTGTGTGTGAGTGTGTCACTGTGTGTGTCACTGTCTGTGTATGAGTGTGTCACTGTGTGTATATGTCTGTGTGTCACTGTGTGACTGCCTGCGTTCATGTGTGTGTGTGTGTCACTGTGTGTGTCAATGTGTATGAGCATGTCACTGTGTGTCTGCCTGCGTCCATGTGTGTGTATGAGTGTGTCACTGTGTGTACGTGTGTGTGTGTGTCACTGTGTGTATATGAGTGTGTCACTGTGTGTATGTGTGTGTGTCACTGTGTGTATATGTGTGTGTCACTGTGTGTATGTGTGTGTCTCACTGTGTGTATATGAGTGTGTCACTGTGTGTATGTGTGTGTGTGTCACTGTGTGTATATGTGTGTGTCACTGTGTGTATGTGTGTGTCTCACTGTGTGTATATGAGTTTGTCACTGTGTATGTGTGTGTCTCACTGTGTGCATATGAGTGTGTCACTGTGTGTATGTGCGTGTGTCACTGTGTGTATATGAGTGTGTCACTCTGTGTATATGTCTGTGTGTCACTGTGTGTATGTGTGTGTGTCACTGTGTGTATATGTCTGTGTGTCACTGTGTGTCTGCTTGCGTTCATGTGTGTGTATAAGTGTGTTACTGTGTGTACATGTGTGTCTCACTGTGTGTATATGAGTGTGTCACTGTCTGTATGTGCGTGTGTCACTGTGTGTATGTGCGTGTGTCACTGTGTGTATATGAGTGTGTCACTCCGTGTATATATGTGTCACTGTACGTATATGAGTGTGTCATTGTGTGTATGTGTGTGTCACTGTGTGTATGTGTGTATATGAGTGTGTCACTGTGTGTATATGTGTGTATCACTGTGTGCATGTGTGTGTGTCACTGTGTGTATATGAGCATGTCACTCTGTGTATATGTGTGTGTCACTGTGTGTATATGAGTGTGTCACTCTGTGTATATGTGTGTGTCACTGTGTGTATATGAGTGTGTCACTCTGTATATATGTGTGTGTCACTGTATGTATATGAGTGTGTCACTCTGTGTATATGTCTGTGTGTCACTGTGTGTATATGTGTGTGTCACTGTGTGTATATGTCTGTGTGTCACTGTGTGTCTGCTTGCGTTCATGTGTGTGTATAAGTGTGTTACTGTGTGTACGTGTGTGTATCACTGTGTGCATGTGTGTGTGTCACTGTGTGTATATGAGCATGTCACTCTGTGTATATGTGTGTGTCACTGTGTGTATAGGAGTGTGTCACTCTGTGTATGTGTGTGTGTGTGTCACCGTGTATATGAGTATGTCACTCTGTGTATATGTGTGTGTGTCACTATGTGTATATGAGTGTGTCACACTGTGTATGTGTGTGTGTCACTGTGTGTATATGAGTGTGTCACTCTGTGTATGTGTGTGTGTCACTGTGAATATATGAGTGTGTCATTCTGTGTATGTGTGTGTCACTGTGTGTATGAGTGTGTTACTCTGTGTATGTGTGTGTGTCACTGTGTGTATATGAGCATGTCACTCTGTGTATATGTGTGTGTCACTGTGTGTATATGTGTGTGTGACTCTGTGTATATGTGTGTGTCACTGTGTGTATATGAGTGTGTCACTCTGTGTATATGTCTGTGTGTCACTGTGTATATGTGTGTGTGTCACTGTGTGTATATGTCTGTGTGTCACTGTGTGTCTGCTTGCGTTCATGTGTGTGTATAAGTGGGTTACTGTGTGTACGTGTGTGTCTCACTGTGTGTATATGAGTGTGCACTGTGTGTATGTGCGTGTGTCACTGTGTGCATATGAATGTGTCACTCTGTGTATATGTCTGTGTGTCACTGTGTGTATGTGCGTGTGTCACTGTGTGTATATGTGTGTGTCACTGTGTATATATGTGTCACTATATGTACATGAGTGTGTCACTGTGTGTATGTGTGTGTCACTGTGTGAATATGAGTGTGTCACTGTGTGTATATGTGTGTATCACTGTGTGCATGTGTGTGTGTCACTGTGTGTATATGAGCATGTCACTCTGTGTATATGTGTGTGTCACTGTGTATATGATTGTGTCACTCTGTGTATATGTGTGTGTCACTGTGTGTATATGAGTGTGTCACTCTGTGAATGTGTGTGTGTGTCACCGTGTATTTGTGTATGTCACTCTGTGTATCTGTGTGTGTGTCACTGTGTATATGAGTGTGTCACTCTATGTATATGTCTGTGTGTCACTGTGTGTATGTGTGTGTGTCACTGTGTGTATATGTCTGTGTGTCACTGTGTGTCTGCTTGCATTCATGTGTGTGTATAAGTGTGTCACTGTGTGTATATGTGTGTGTCACTGTGTGTATGTGTGTGTCTCATTGTGTGTATATGAGTGTGTCACTGTGTGTATGTGCGTGTGTCACTGTGTGTATATGAGTGTGTCACTCTGTGTATATATGTGTCACTGTATGTGTATGAGTGTGTCACTCTGTGTATGTGTGTGTGTCACCGTGTATATGAGTATGTCACTCTGTGTATATGTGTGTATCACTGTGTGTATATGAGTGTGTCACTCTGTGTATATGTGTGTGTCACTGTGTGTATATGAGTGTGTCACACTGTGTATATGTCTGTGTGTCACTGTGTGTATATGTGTGTGTCACTGTGTGTATATGTCTGTGTGTCACTGTGTGTCTGCTTGCGTTCATGTGTGTGTATAAGTGTGTTACTGTGTGTACGTGTGTTTCTCACTGTGTGTATATGTGTGTATATGAGTGTGTCACTCTGTGTATATGTGTGTGTCACTGTGTGTATATGAGTGTGTCACTCTGTGTATGTGTGTGTGTGTCACCGTGTATATGAGTATGTCACTCTGTGTATATGTGTGTGTGTCACTGTGTGTATATGAGTGTGTCACTCTGTGTATGTGTGTGTGTCACTGTGAATATATGAGTGTGTCATTCTGTGTATATGTGTGTGTCACTGTGTGTATGAATGTGTCACTCAGTATATGTGTGTGTGTCACTGTGTGTATATGAGCATGTTACTCTGTGTATATGTGTGTGTCACTCTGTGTATATGAATGTGTCACTCTGTGTATATGTGTGTGTCACTGTGTGTATATGAGTGTGTCACTCTGTGTATATGTCTGTGTGTCACTGTGTGTATGTGTGTGTGTCACTGTGTGTATATGTCTGTGTGTCACTGTGTGTCTGCTTGCGTTCATGTGTGTGTATAAGTGTGTTACTGTGTACGTGTGTGTCTCACTGTGTGTATATGAGTGTGTCACTGTGTGTATGTGCGTGTGTCACTGTGTGTATATGAGTGTGTCACTCCGTGTATATATGTGTCACTGTATGTATATGAGTGTGTCACTCTGTCTGTATGTCTGTGTGTCACTGTGTGTATGTGTGTGTGTCACTATGTATATGTCTGTGTGTCACTATGTATATGTCTGTGTGTCACTGTGTGTCTGCTTGCATTCATGTCTGATTATAAGTGTGTCACTGTGTCTATACGTGTGTGTCACTGTGTGTATGTGTGTGTCTCACTGTGTGTATATGAGTGTGTCACTGTGTGTATGTGCGTGTGTCACTGTGTGTATATGAGTGTGTCACTCTGTGTATATATGTATCACTGTATGTATATGAGTGTGTCACTGTGTGTATGTGTGTGTCACTGTGTGTCTATGAGTGTGTCACTGTGTGTATATGAGTGTGTCACTGTGTGTATATGTGTGTATCACTGTGTGCATGTGTGTGCGTGTCACTGTGTGTATATGAGCATGTCACTCTGTGTATATGTGTGTGTCACTGTGTGTATATGAGTGTGTCACTCTGTGTATATGTGTGTGTCACTGTGTGTATATGAGTGTGTCACTCTGTGTATGTGTGTGTGTGTCACCGTGTATATGAGTATGTCACTCTGTGTGTGTGTGTGTGTCACTGTGTGTATATGAGTGTGTCACACTGTGTATGTGTGTGTGTCACTGTGTGTATATGAGTGTGTCACTCTGTGTATGTGTGTGTGTCACTGTGAATGTATGAGTGTGTCATTCTGTGTATATGTGTGTGTCACTGTGTGTATGAGTGTGTCACTCTGTGTATGTGTGTGTGTCACTGTGTGTATATGAGTGTGTCATTCTGTGTATATGTGTGTGTCACTGTGTGTATGTGTGTCACTGTGTATGTCCGTGTGTCACTGTGTGTATGAGTGTGTCACTCTGTGTATGTGTGTGTCACTGTGTGTATATGAGTGTGTCACTCTGTGTATGTGTGTGTATCACTGTGTGTATAAGAGTGTATCACTCTGTGTATATGTGTGTGTCACTGTGTGTATGTGTGTCACTCTGTGTATGTGTGTGTGTGTCACTGTGTGTATGAGTGTGTCACTCTGTGTATGTCTGTGTCACTGTATGTATATGAGTGTGTCACTCTGTGTATATGAGTGTGTCACTCTGTGTATGTGTGTGTGTCACTGTGTATAAGTGTGTCACTCTGTCTATGTGTGTGTCACTGTATGTATATGAGTGTGTCACTCTGTGTATGTGTATGTGTGTCACTCTGTGTATGTGTGTTTGTCACTGTGTGTATGAGTGTGTCACTCTCTGTATATGTGTGTGTCACTCTGTGTGTATGCGTGTGTCACTCTCTGTGTATGTGTGTGTGTCACTGTGTGTATGAGTGTGTCACTCTCTGTATATGTGTGTGTCACCGTGTGTATATGAGTGTGTCACTCTGTGTATGTGTGTGTGTGTCACTGTGTGTATGAGTGTGTCACTCTGTGTATATGTGTGTGTGTCACTGTGTGTATGAGTGTGTCACTCTGTGTATATGTGTGTGTGTCACTGTGTGTATGAGTGTGTCACTCTGTGTATATGTGTGTGTCCCGCTGTGGTAATTAAGCCCATTAACAGCACAATTGTCTGCTAATTTCTGTTGCCCGTCCAATCTTACAGTTGGTGCCTTGGTGAATCGGCCAGGCGACCTTTACATTTTTCATGAAACTTCATTCAAGGGTGGGATGAGGTTTCTGTTATGAAATAAAATAAAAATAAAAATCTGTGGGCAGGCAATGACCTCAGTGCTCAGTGTCCGTGTGTGAGATGGATGAGGCACCCAATATCTCAGCTAGGTGCCCGTCCATCAATGGCGAGCAAGCAGGTTCAGAGCAACCTCACATTGGTGTTTAAACTGCTTGTCGTCCCTCCGGCTCCTCTCAGGGCACTCTGGATGATGGAAGCAGCTCCTTCTGCAGTGACCGTGCCATCTGATGAGGCTGCGGTGACTGGGGAGATGCCAGTCGTGGCGCTGGCCAGTCCCTCCCAGGCGGGGGTCAGCACAGGCTCCACTGGCCAGAGGACGACCGCCAAGGTCATCAAGGCCAACAGGACACCAGAGTCAGCAGCTGTGTCCAACACCGCTGCCAGTGAGTGGGGGCAGGAGAGCTGGGCACCAAGACATCGCACTCGCAAATGTAAGTTTAAGGCACCAAGAGCACAAGAGGGACCGGTTAGAGGTGATCTTCTGTTGTGTAATGTTTTGTTTATGTTTACTGGTCTGGAAATGAGACCAGAGAAGGTTATGTTAATTTGTTTGAATTGTCAAAATGAGATAAATTTTGTTTTTGTTGTAAAGGCCTGAGAATGCTTCATCTTGTTGTTTTTTTGGTGCAGGATACGCTAATATGTAATGCTGGACATAAGCGGCTCTAATCTTTATTGCACAGGCACTGAGTGGACTTTGGGTTCAAATGAATGGGTCCTTTCAGACACCCAGGATGGAGGAACCAGCCCTGGCCCGTGTTTGAAGCCGATCTTTGGTAGCCTACTGAAGGAGTGTTGGATCAAGGCGTCCCTGGTGTCCCTGCCTCCCTGGAGGTTACTGAGGTCTGGCTCCATGCCCTCAGTGTTCTCCTCACTGTCTCCTCTTCAGACTCACTGCTGGACTCATGCTGTGCAGCTACATCAAGATCCTCTTCCTCCACTGGGTCCCCCCTTGCCAGTGCCAGAAAGTGGAGGGTGCAGGATGCAACCACTATCAGTGACACCCGCTCAGGGGGGTATTGTAGTTCTCCCCCTGAACAGTCCAGGCATCAAAAGCGCATCTTCAGAAGACCTATGGTCCTCTCTATCATTGCCCTTGTGGAGGCACGGCTCCTATTGTACCGCTGCTCTGCCTCTGTTCTTGGACGGCGGAGAGGCGTCATGAGCTACCTTCTGAGGGGATAGCCCTTGTCACCCAGCAGCCATCCATGCAGCGGGGCTGGAGCACTGAAGCGCCTCGGCACCTGGGAGTGTCTGAGGGTGTAGGCATCGTGGGAGCTGCCTGGGTACCTTGCTTGTAGAAGCTGCATCCTGTGGTCACACACTATCTGCACGTTCATGGAGGTTTTTTTGATTGTTCATGGGATGTGGGCATCACTGGCTGGGCCAGCATTTATTACCCATCCCTATTTGCCCTTGAGAACTGAGTGTCTTGCTAGGCCATTTCAAAGAGCATTTAAGAGTCAACCACATTATTGTGGGTCTGGAGTCACATGTAGACCAGACTGGGTACGGATGGCAGATTTCCTGCCCTAAAGGGGCATTAATAAAACAGGTGGGGTTTTAATGACAATCAGCAATGTTTTCATTGGACCTTAAGTTCCAGATTTTTGATTGAATTCATTGATTCAAAACCCAGGTCCCCAGAGAATTACCCTGGGTATCTGGAGTACAAGTCCGGTGACAATACCAATACACTACCACCCCCACCCACCCACCCCACCCCCCGCCCCCCACCCCATCTGTTGACGAAGGCACTGGGCTGACCCACTGGTGCCTCGATGGCCACAAGTGTGCAGTCTATTGCACCCTGGACACGGGGGAACCCTGCAATCGCTGCAAAACCTCTGGCTCACTCTGCCTGGCTGGCCTTGCCTATACGGTAAAGAATAAAGATCAGTACCAACCTGACCAGCCTCTGTCACCAGCTTGATGCAAATGTGGACAGCTGATTGGGAGACTCCACACAGATCCCCCACTGAGCCCTGGAAAGAGCCGGAGGCATTGAGGTTGGGGGCTACTGTGACCTTCAGAGCCACTGGCATGGGGTGTCCACCCACACAGTCGGAGCTGATCTCAGGCCCAATCATCTGACAGATGGAGGTCACGCTCTCCCTGGAGAGGCGGAGCCTCCTTCGGCACTGCACCTCGGACATATTGAGGTAGCTGCATCGCTGCCTGTAAACCCTGGCAGCAGGAAAGTGGCGGCTTCTGCACCCACTTCCGCCTTAGACTATCTGCTGGCCCAGCGCCCCTTGTGCCTGCACCTCTCCTCCCACAGGTCCCTCGCCTGGAAGTTGCATTAGGACACCTGGCCTCCTCTCCCTTCTGCCCCTCTCCCCCTCCTCAGAGGAGGCACCTCCAGCAGAGACCACAATCCCCATTCCCAGGGTAAGGGAAGGCTGTCTGATACCTGGAAGGGTCAACATGGTCTGAATCCTCCGGGGGCCTGGCAGACACCAATGAGTCCTGGAATGAGGCCTGCAAATGCTACGAATAAAGCCCCAAACAGAGATGAAGCTGTCATGTTCAAATAAGCAACCATCAGCAAACTATCTCCTAAACTCCTCACTCCTCACACTGGCGATGCTGCTGAACATTTTATCCTGCCCTTGGATGAGGGTTTGCAAAATGTGGTCTGCCCGCCTGCCCATTTTGCCTGTGCGATGAGTGCGAAATCGCCCAGGCAACATAAAATCGGGTTCAATTGGGTTTTTAATGGCCTTAAGTGGCTTCTAAATTGATGGTGGGCCTGGCTCTAACTGCTGCGTGTGCCCGCCAACCTTAAGGTTGTGGGTGTGAAGGATGGCATTGGGATGCTTGCCCGATGTCTTCTCATGTTATTTTACCCTCGATCAGATTGGACGCACACCTGAGTGTCTGTATGAGTATATCTGTCATTTGCTGTGTGTATATATTTGTGTGTGTGTGTGTGTGTATATCTCTATGTGTGTGTATATCTGTGTGTGTGTGTGTGTGTGTGTGTGTGTGTGTGTATCTGTGTATATGTGTGTGTATATCTCTTGTGTGAGCATATCTGTGTGTCTGTGTGTGTCTGTGTGTGTGTGTATATTTCTGTGTGTGTGTTTGTATATCTGTGTATGCGTGTGTGTGTGTTTGAGCGTGCTTGGGTGTGTTCAAGCATTTATAAGCACCTTGCAATTGCAGTTGTTTGAACCTGGGTTGGGGGAATGAAAGACTAAAAAAGAGTGAGGTAATCAAAAAGAAATGTGAAATAGTAAGGTTTGCAATCTGTCAGAGACCAGGGGACAGGTCACTGAAGCAAGAAATGTATGGAACTGATCTCCCTACTCGGCAGAAAGCTGAAATCTCCAATCGTTTGCTTCTTTTCAGTTGAAAGCTAGGCACATTAAATACCATTAGTCACAAAAACTGTGACAATCTTTCTATTTCCCCCTCTTAAGTATTCCTGAGCGTTTTAAAATAGACACATAAATCATTCTCTGGAGCTTTGCTGTGCTACCACAGTCACATTGTGTTACGTGTTCCTCCCAGTCTCTGCAATCACCGACTTCAGATTCCAACAAAGATTCCAGCCACCTAATGGAACCTGACAGATACTTTTTAACGGGACAATGTTCGTGGAACTGTCTCAAGTGTGTCACACGGGAACGTTGAGATATTTGATGAATGTGGTTCGAAAAACAAATTCTGAAATAAAGCTGTCAGTCAGTCTACAAAACTAACATTTTACTTCAGCAGCTTAAGTATGCTTCCAGTCAACCATAAGCACCTTTCGATAACTTTCATAGAACATTACATTTCTCAGTGTGTGGTTTAAATCACTGCTGTGCTAGGACTCATTCATTTTATTCTTGCCTGAATGAATGCAGCTCCAACAACACTCAAGAACCTTGACATCATCCAGGACAAAGCAGCCTGCTTGTTCATGACCCCATCCACCACCTTAAACATTCACTCCCTCTACCACTGGCACACAGTGGCAGCAGTGTGTACCATCTATGTTGTAAGGTGTTGGATACTGTTCAGTAGGTCTTAATGAAGTCTTCATAGTCTTGAGCAGTTAACTGTATGTATTTATTAACTACAAGAACTATGTACGTATATTTATATACAGGAAAGGGTACAAACTAGAAGCTGTCTCCGTGCTTGCTGGTTCACACAGCTCTGTCCAACACTGTCCAACTAGGTCTGGGTCATGTGATCTCTTACATCACTGTGAGGGTGGTACTGTACTCAGTCTCATGTTAACCCTACAGGTGTTGGACCCATATACTACAATCGAAAAGATACACTCCAGCAACTCCCTAAGACTTCTTCGACACTTTCAAACTCGGGACCTCTACCATTTAGAAAGACAAGGGTAGCAGATAGATGGGAACACCACCACCTGGAAGTTCCCCTCCAAGTCACTCACCATCCTGCCTGGAACTACATTGTCATGTACACTGTCATGGGATCAAAATCCTGGAACTCCCTTTCCAACAGCACTGTGGGTGTACCGACACTACATGGACTACAGCAGTTCAAGAAGGCAGCTCACCATCACCTTCTCAACGGCAATTAGTGATGGGTGATAAATGCTGGCCTAGCCAGCGATGCCCACAATCAAGGAATGAATTATAACCAAACCTCTGATCATGTGTTTCCACTTACCTTTAAGCATGACATGGCTACTATTAGAAAATTAAAAATTTAAACTTCACTGAATGTTGTAATTATATCAACCCCTCCATCGTTAACCTGTTTGCGACTCTTTTATCTTGTGCTGATTGAATAAGGTCAGTCATTGAAGTTGCTGCATTCATGCTGTACAGAGGGAAATTCACGAGTAAGAAGTTTAGTGTTCAGAAGAAGTAGAGTTCCAGAATAGGTGGTAACAGAATCAGGACATGCAGGTGTAGCTCAATCCTGGTTTAAATTTATTTCCTAATTTTTAAATGACTATTATAAATTCCTATGTCAACACTGATCTTGGAATCTGTCCATGACACACGTCACGCTGTAAACAACCATCCTGCCAATGGTGGCACAAATGTGATTTCTCTGGGAGGAAGCATGTGACTGGAATTGTGTAAATCTGAAGACGTGGTCACCCACAAGCACAAAATACAAACGCAACAACAGGGTGGTCGTCATTGTCCCGGATAATAAAATTTGTTGTCCACGTTTTTGTTTGAAGGAATCCTCAAATTTAACACAATCCCCAGGAGCACACACACCAACTTGTGTTTATATAACACTGAAAGCATAGCAAAACATCCCAAGGCACTTAACAGGGTCAATTTCAAACAAAAAATTGACAGCAGACCAAAAGAGATATTGGGATGTGTGATCAAATGCAAGACCAAAGCATTTTAAGGAGCATCTTAAACTTGGAGAGCAAGACTGAAGAATCAGAGATTTTTTATTAAAGGAACTCTAGAGCTTAGGGCCCAAAGAGCGAGAGGCATAGCTGTCAATGGTGTGACAAAGGAAGCTTGACACCATCCAGGACAAAAAGCAGCCAGCTGGATCAGTATCCCATCCATTAGCTGAAATATTTACTCCATGAGCTCATGGCCACCGTGTGTACCATCTACAGGACACACTGCAGCAACTGGCCAAGGCTCTTCAACAGCACCTCCCAAACGCAACCTCTACCACCCACAAGAACGAGGGCAACAGGTGCAGGGGTCACCACCCACCTCCAAAGCATGCAGCCGGCCTGCAACTATATCACCGTCCCTTCAGAATCCTGGATCTCCAGACCTAACAACACTGTGGGTGTACCTGCATGAAACAGAGCACAGGTTCAAGAAAGCAGCCCCCCCCCATCACCTCCCCAGGGGTCTCCTAGGAATGGGCAATAAATGCCAGCCTTGCCAGTATCCCAAGATTGACTAGACTACTTAAAAAATTTGAAGGGTTGTTAAATTGCAGCACGCCACACCAGTGTTTATTAAGACCCACTTTTCGAATGCATGTGCTTGACTTAGAGAGTGGGAATTTTGGTGAAGAAAACTGCCCAGTTTAATGATTGCTCTTCCAGGAGCACTGTTTTCTAACCGCTCGTAATCTTTTGTAACATTTTCAAAGTTCACAGAGCTTTGCTGAGCTAGCCAGTGCTTTATGGGAAAGAGACCAGGCTGGCTCCAGACCAATGGGTAGAAGCGTTCCAATGTCACATGCTTCACCTCTAATGCCACTTTCCCAACTGCAATCAATCACTTTGTTTGTTGAGGTTGTCAATCCAGGTTAATTGTTAGGCCTTTGTGAGCTGACTGCAAGACTGATGCAATCTGAACTCGCATATATACACACACAAAAAGGGAGGCCTTTTGAATGGAGGCTTTCAGCAAGGAGGACATCAATGACTGTGCAAAATAATCCAGTTTGCACGGCTTTGTGATGTGGAGCTGGCAGTGAGGCTGGGCTTTCAGCTCCCAATGTTCTGTAAGGAGCAAGCCTGCCCACTTTACACTCTCTCCTTTGGCTGAGAAATTGGAGATGACACTTTCGATTTGTCAGCTGTGGTTCAGTCAGCGGCACTCTCACTCACTGAGTCAGAAGGTCACAGCTTTAAATCCTACTCCAGGGATTTGAGCACAATCCCAGGTGGAGGCTCCTCCTGCCAGTATTGAGGGAGCACTGCACTGTCAGACATGCCATCTTTCAAAAGAGACGTTAAACTGAGTTTGCACTCTCAGCCGCATGATAAAGATCCCATGGAACTATTTTGAAGAGAAGCGAGGGAGTTCACCCCATGTCCCAGCCAATACTTATCCCTCAATCGACATCACTATAATATATAGATAAAAGCAAAATACTGCGGATGCTGGAAATTTGAAACAAAAACAAAAATACCTGGAAAAACTCAGCAGGTCTGACAGCATCTGCGGAGAGGAACATAGTTAACGTTTCGAGTCCATATGACTCTTCATCAGAACTAAGGAAATAGAGAAATGAGGTGAAATATAAATTGGTAGAGGGGGGTGAGACAGGTAGAGCTGGACAGAGGGCCAGTGTTTGGTGGAGGCAAAGAAGGGATTGCCAAAGATGTCATAGACAAAAGGACAAAGGGGTGTTGACGGTGGTGATATTACCTAAGGAATGTGCTAATAGGTGACATTAAGGGTAGAAAGCAGGACAAGCAAGGTACAGATGGCCCTAGTGGGGATGGGGTGGGGGGAAGGGATCGAAATGGGCTAAAAGGTGGAGATAAAACAATAGATCGAAATAAATTTAAAAATACGTGGGAAAAGAAAAATACATTTGTAAAAAAATTATAAATTATTGGAAAAAAGGGGTTCGGAGAGGGGGTGGGGATGGAGGAGAGAGTTCATGATCTAAAGTTGTTGAACTCAATATTCAGTCCGGAAGGCTGTAAAGTGCCTAGTGGGAAGATGAGGTAGGATGGTGTGTTGAAACGGCAAGTGACAGGGAGGTCTGGGTCATGCTTGCGGACAGACCGAAGGTGTTCGCAAAGCGGTCATCCAGTCTGCGTTTGGTCTCTCCAATGTAAAGGAGACCACATTGGGAGCAGTGGTTGACCTCTGGGACACCCTGGTCCACTCCTCCATCACCCCCTACACCTCAACCCCCTCCCACGGCACCTTCCCATGCAACCGCAGAAGGTGCAACACCTGCCCCTTCACTTCCCCTCTCCTCACCGTCCAAGAGCCCAAACATTCCTTTCAGGTGAAGTAGTGCTTCATTTGCACTTCCCTCAATTTAGTCTACTGCATCCAGCCCAGAAAATATATTCAAATCCACAACATCATTCCATAGTGCATACAACATGAACCCTATTCAAGCTGTCAATTATTGCTTGAGCAGATTTCATCAGATGGAATTGCAAAACATTTATCCCCACAAATCTGACATCCGGGCTCTCATTTTACCTGGTGTGTGATGAATGGAAGGAGGTCATGCAGAGAGCAAGTGCGTATAGGGGTGAAAGGTTTTGTAAGGAACCAGTGACAGAGCTGTGACATGGCACAATATTGATGTGAAAGACAGTTGGTTAGAAAGACAGGGGATTATTGAATGAGGATGTACAGGTACAATTCAGTCTTAGTTCTAAAGTGATAATCAGTCTATTCTTGTTTCTGTATAATATTTTTACAAAACTTTGTAGCATTTTGGGAAGTAGAGAGGTGAAGCTGGTTGCAAGATTTGTGTTTCTCTGCTGAGGAGATAGGAAGGGCAAAACTGAGGTAGTATAGTGCGACCAATGGCAGGAGGGTGTCATTACAACGTGACTGGTTTACACAGGCAGTTTCCATGAAAAGTGTGGACAGGAATTTGCAATGCAAGTGCATACAACCAAGAGATAGTTTTGAATTTATTGTACACATGACACTAACCATTTAAACAATCTCTTTTCTGAGGGTAATACAAAGGCAAATTACTGCAAATTGTGGAGTATTTCCAGCATTTTCTGTTTTTATTTCTTTTCTCGAGTGAATGGGCTTTATAATGGGAAACTAATTGATATATATTGCTCCTGATCACTCCAGTAACTTTGAATATACCCACAGATCAGATTTAACCTGTTACATTTGCTTATGAACCCCTGGGCTTGGAGTTGACAGAAAAGATGGTAGGCAAAGAAATCAACATAGTGCACTGGACGATCGGCCTCATCAAGTACCCGTGGTTTGTTTTATTTTTAAAACATTCCTAACCTTCTAAAGGTTAATTTAAGAAACGAATCAATGATCTGCTTGTACACGGTTATAGCCAGTGAGGAGAGCAAAACAGAAACAAAATGTACCCATGTCTTTGGACTTGTTGCTAAATTGTTCTTTTCAGCCTTGCCCTCAGTTTTATTAGGAGTCCCTGGACTACATGAAACTTCAACCGAGGCATTTTATAAAACCATACAACACTGGAGGAGGCCATTCAGCCCATTGTGGCTTGTGTCCATTCATTGAAAGTGTTGCCTAATCTGTCCCTCTCGCCCTTGTTCTCCCCCATACCACCTCAAACTTCTCCTTTTCAAGTATTTCTCCAATTCCTTTTTAAAAGTTCCTATGGAATCTGCTTCCACTTTATCAGGCAGTGTCTTCCAGATCACAACAGCTTGCTGTGAAAAATAAAATCTTCCCATCTCCCAGCTCTTTCCCAATGCTCAGAAATCTGACCCTCCTGCCACTGGAAGCAGATTCTCCCTATTTACTCTATTAAAGCCCCTCATGACTTCGAACACCTCGATGGAATCTCTCCTCACTTTCACTGATCTAAGGAGAACCATTCCCGCTTCTCCAGTCTCGTCTGTCCATCATATCAGAAATCTAGATGATTGTCATTGATCTCTCTTTAATTTGCATCTCAAATCATAGAAATCAGAATGGGATTTGAAATCTCGATCACCCCAAAAGATGAGACACTTCTTAAAACCGGCCTTTTTGACCAGGTTTTTGGTCATCTGACCTAATAACTCCTCATGTGGTTCGCAGTCATACTTTTTTTAACCATGCTCCGATGAAACACCTTGGGATGTTTCATTCCATTAAAGGCATTTTATTCGTTGTTGTTGTAAAAGATATCACTCGATGTGAAACAAAACCTTATTGATCTTCAGGAGTTCTCTTCCTGAAAAGGCGGAAGAAGCAGAGTCTTTGAACGTCTTTAAGGCGCAGGTGGATAGGCTCTTAGGAAGCAAGGGGGTGATAAGTTATCGGGGGTAGGCATATGCAGATTTGACGTTACTATCGGATCAGCCATGACCTAATGAAGTTGTTGTTAAAAGTGATGATGTGGCCAGGACACATTAAACCCATTCATTCTCTCAGTCTTTCAACAGCTTGCCATTCCCTTCAGATCTTGTTTTCTCCTGAGGAGCAGGTTTGGGGGTGGTGTAATGGATACTTGGCAGAGAGGGCGAAGCAATGACTAGAGGCAGGGAGAAGTAGTGGAGGAACTGATGTGTCATTGCTCATTTTTCTGGTTCAGGCCTGGTAACTGATAAACAATCTACAAAGCCAAGGCCATTCAAAGGGTAATGGAAAGACACACATACTTCCCACTGGGAAACACCTTGAGAATCCAAGAAGAAGCATGGGATTGAAGGAATGCACAGGAGGAGGCCATTCTGCTCTGTCAGTAATCACAACCAACAGCTCATGGAGTCTAACTTCACGGTTCCAGTGACTGCATCTACCTGTCCTGCAACCTCTGCCACTATATAAGCCAAGAGTTATGGGAACACCATCACTTCAATTGGATTCAATTGGACCCAGTTGTTGGGTCAAACTCCCACCCTCACAGCACGGTGGGAGCTGTCCTTAACCATATGGACTGCAGTGGTTTGAGGAGGATCACCATCACCTTGTCAAAGGGACAATGCCGGTCTTGCCAGAGACACCGAGTTCCTGAGAATGAGTGAAATTAAACAGTAATTGGTTAAAAACAAAAAAACTGCGGATGCTGGAAATCCAAAACAAAAACAGAATTACCTGGAAAAACTCAGCAGGTCTGGCAGCATCGGCGGAGAAGAAAAGAGTTGACGTTTCGAGTCCTCATGACCCTTCAACAGAACTAGGTGAATCCAAGGAAGGGGTGAAAACAAAACAAAAATTGGTTAATTGTATTAGCAACAACCTGAGAGTCAGTCTCCACGGATTTCATTGTTCCTGGCATTTTTACAAAAATCTGCTGTCAGGGTTTGAAGGACTAATTCACTGCACCCCTGTCCCATCTAAAACATTTAGTTTCAGTTATAAAAGGGAGCAAAAGAACAGGCTCTTTCCAAAAATACACATTCCCCCCAGCCTGTACAAAACAACTTCAGTTCCAGTATCTGACCAGAGAATTCTATATACCCATCACAAACCAACCAAGACAATTCAACATTGGGCTGGGTCTCATCCTTAAATAGGCTAAGGGTCTTATCTTACAGGCCTCCATTGTGTTTCCCGCTTCTGCTAATTCAGCTGAACAAGTTGAACATTACCTTTAGCTCACAGTTTTGCAGAAAGCCTTCCATCCCCAACAGAATTCAGCATTCTTCAGTTGGCACGTTTCTCCTTTGAGCAGAAAAAGGTTCAGGGAAGGTTTAATACAGGGCTTCAGAATTGTGAAAGTCTTTAATAGAGCAGATAAGGAGAAATAGTTACCCACCTGCGGGAGGATAAGTAACCACAGAACACAGATTTAAGATATTTCTCCAAAGGACCAGTGGAGAGATGAGGAGAAGGTTTTTTTTTGACACAGTAATCTGGAATATGCTGTCTGAAAGGATGCTGGAAGCAGATTCAATGATAACTTTCAAAATATTACTGGATAAACACTTGAAAGAGAAAAAGTTTACAGCAATTTGGGGAAAGAATAGGGGAGAGAGACTAAGTCAGCAGCTCTTTCAAATAACCAACACAGGCTATAAGATTATAAGACGTAGGGACAAAAATAGGCCATTTGTATGGGATTCATGCATGACAACTCCCAAATCCCTCTGTGCTGCAGCTTTCTGCAGTCTTTTCCCATTTAAATAATATTCACCTCCTCTACACTTCCTGCCAAAGTGCATAACCTCACATTTTCCCACATTATATTCCATCTGCCAAGCTTTGGTCTACTCACCTAGCATGTCTACATCCCCCTGTAGACTCTTTGTGACATCCTCACCATTTGCCTTCCCACCTATTTTTGTATCATCCGCAAACCTGGCGATAGTACATTCACTTTAGGGACATTGGCTCAAATGTCTCCTCTGTGCTGTATCAGTATATGATTCTGAAGACACCAGGCTGTTTGACATAGACTTAGTCCAGCTAATTACGATAACATTCAGATGATCTTATATACTATACCCTAGGATAACTAATTAAACCAAAATACAACCCAGAGACCAAGCATTTTATATGTTTTGGAGAGTCAGTATTGAGGGAATGCTGCACTGTCAGAGGTTCAGTACTGAAGGAGTGTTGCACTGTTGGAGGGTCAATACTGAGGGAGTGCTGCATTGTCAGAGGGTCAGTACTGAGGGAGTGCTGCACTGTCAGGTGGTCAGTTTAAGGGAGCGCCGGAGGATCAGCTGATCCTTCGACAGTGCAGCACTGCCTCAGTAGTGATCCTTCGACAGTGCAGCATGTCCTCAGTACTGACCCTCCAACAGTGCAGCGCTCCCTCAGTACTGACCCTTTGACAGTGCAGTGCTTCCTCAGTACTGACTCTCCAACAGTACAGTGCTCCCTCAGTACTGACCCTCTGACAGTGCAGTGCACTGTCAAAGGGTCAGTATGAGGGAGCGCTGCACTGTCACAGGGTCAGTACTGAGGAAGTGCTGCACTGTCAGAGGGTCAGTACTGAGGGAGCACTGCACTGTCAGAGGGAGCGCTGCACTGTTGGAGGGTCAGTACTGAGGACATGCTGCACTGTCGAAGGATCACTACTGAGGCAGTGCTGCACTGTCGAAGTCAGTACTGAGGGAGCGCTGCACTATCAGAGGGTCATTACTGAGGCAGTGCTGCACTGTCGAAGGGTCAGTACTGAGGGAGTGTCGCACTGTCAAAGGGTCAGTGCTGCATTGTTGGGTGGTCAGTACTGAGTAACTGCTACACTGTTGGAGGGTCAGTCCTGAGGCAACACTGCACTTTTGGATGGTCAGTATTGAGGGAGCACTGTAATGTCAGAAGGTTAGCACTGAAAGTATGCTGTACTGTCGGAGGGGACAGGACTGAGGGAGAGCTGTACTGTCAGATGTGGTGGCAGTGAGGCAATACTGTGCTGTGGGAAGGTAGTGCTGAGGGAGTGCCCCAATGCTAGAGGCACTGCCCATTGGATGAGGCATTAAACTGAGGCTACTTGTGCCCTCTAAGGTGATTGTCACTGATCCTTTGCCCAGATTGGAAGAAGAATCTTCCCAGTCATGGTCAACATTTATCCCTCGATAAACACCACCAAAACAGATTTGTGGCAAGTTGCTGTGTGCAAAATGGCTGCTCTGTTTCTCACATTCTAACACTTCAAACATACTTCATTGGCTGTAGGATGATTTGGAAAGTCACAAGTTTGTCAACAGTGCTGGCTGTTGCAATACATCTTCTTGCTATGAGTCTTTGAACACGAACCTCCGAACACGAGTATGTCTTCCCCATACAAATGGAATTTCGAAGCAGCCTTACCTTCTGATCGCTGGTGGGCTGTTTGGTGCACCTGAGGTGGGACATTGCAATAGAAAACCCTCTATCCCCTTCCTCTGGTGATGCCCCACTGGTCCTGCTGCATGTTTGACAGCCAGACAGAGGGAAAGAGATGGAGACTCGAGTGACTGGTCTCGTGGTTCTTACTGTAAAATAGCCTGGAGTTGGAAAGGACTTTGGAACTTGTGGGTGGGGGGGGCTTCATTGCTTTAACCTGTTTCCACTCTTCAGTAACCTTCCAATTGATTTAGTTTCCTGGTGAGAAAGGGGGCAGATTAATCCCCAAAAGTGGGGGGCGGGGGGAGTAGATCGGGAATTAGAGGGACTGCCATTCATGGTACCAACATCACCCACTCTCCCAAACCCTCCTGCCGTTTGCAGCCACCCAAAATTCTCAGTGTCAAACTGAGAATCAGCTCATCCGACGCCTCAACAAGAAACTTTTATAGGTCATAAGGACTCGAAACGTCAACTCTTTTCTTCTCTGCCGATGCTGCCAGACCTGCTGAGTTTTACCAGGTAATTCTGTTTTTGTTTTTGACTTTTTTTTTATTCGGTTGTCAATGGCCTCAGTCTTGTTATTGTTCTAAATCTGAGTTAAATTTCGCCCCCCCTCCCCTCCCCACCCCACCCCACTCCAGCCCTTCCCTTCCCCTCTCAGTGACACACACAATCCCAGTCCAAGTTTCTGATCAACAGAACTGAGTTTGAATGGGGAGGGGAGAGGGAGAGTGAAATGGCAGTGCAGCCTGCCTGCCCCTGTACTGACACAGGCACCTCTTCCTCGGTAACACTGACACACCAGGAACAGAACCGAAAAACTGTTCAGGCCAAACTTTCACGGCTCAGCTGGGAGCTGCTCCCACTTTCCTAAGGCGGTGAACATCTCTCTCTCTCTCTCTCTCTGTGTCTCCCGGTGACAGATCCGATCACTCACTCACTCACTCACACACACACACATTGGCCGCAGTGGGATTTGTGAGAGCGAATTCCTGCTCTGATACAAACCAGTTTTTGGCGAGGTTAACCCTAATTTCGCAGAGGCATGAGCTGGAATGCGGGAAATGTGTTGTGTTTTTTTGTGCTTTTTCGGGGGGCTGTGGGGGGAGAGAGAGAAGAGATTTTCCTTTTTTCAATTGCAATCCTTTTTTTGTGAAAACTCCGAGTAGTCACAAGACTTGGGTTGTACTTTTCACGGATTGTATTCGTGCAGATCACAGTCTCAGATAGAATCGTTTCATGAGTATGGGGGAGGGAGGCTCCTAAGTCTGCTTTTATTCAGGAATTGGGAATTTTCAGAGAGCTTTTCTCCACCACCGCTTTCCTTTTTGGGGGGTTTGAGGATTTAGTGCAAAGCTTTTGATGTGATTTGGATTGAGGCGGTCAATTAAAAGCCTATCAGTCTGTAAGTAAATCAATGTCTAGCAAAGGCTGTCACATCAAACAAACGATTATTGCTTTAACCCGCCCACCCCATTAATCTCTGTGGTATCGCTTGACAGGCCAGGGTCAGGGCTGCAAATCCAGAACTGGATTCCTGCCATTTGGATCGGGATTAAAGGCCCCTTTCTGCTGTTGCACTGAACTGTATTTACGAGCAGGATTGGAAGCAGATTTCAATGGCTGTGTACAGAGGAACTTGGAAAGTTCCCAAATCCCTGAGCAGGGAGATGGAGGCTCTACATCTTAATAAAAGCCCATTGATTGTGAGATGGCACAGATTCATTAAATATTGATTGAATGAACTAAACCCAGCACCGTTAAAAGGTCTGCACTGATCAACATCAAGAGGCCATGGGGAGGGGGAAAGAGGAAGGGGCTGGGAGGGGAGGAGGGGGCTGATCACTGGATGAAGCTGCCTGCTGATATTGGTCATGGGTGGATCACCTGTAACCTGACAGCTTCTTCCCAACCTCTCCTACCCCTACCCTCAACCTTCATCTATCGCCCCAGTCTGCTCGCTGACTTAGATTGGCTCCCAGATCATCAACTCATCCGATTGAAAATTCTCACCCTCATGTTCAAATCCCTCCATGGCCTCATCCCTCACTATCTCTAGGCAACCTCAACTAGTTCTTATCATGTGACAAAATTTCTGTTCTCCCTTAATTCTGGCCTCTTCTTCGCACTACGGTGAGCAGCTTTCTGAAATTTAATCCTTAATGTCCTGGCTTCTCTCTCCAACTTTAAGATCTTTTTTCAAACCCACCTCTAAATTAGTGTAAAGCAAGATACTGCAGATGCTGGAGATCTGAAATAGAAACAGAAAATGCTGAACAGGTCTGGCAGCATCCATGGAGAGAGAAACAGAGTTAACATTTTGAGCCCAATGTGACCATTCTTGGGAACCTTTTGGAACGTGACCTCTTTCAATGAGGTTTTAGTTACCATAGCTGACTGAATCTGTTCAGACAGGAATTGGTCCACAGGTTGGTAACTCACATTACTCCTGCCATATTCTCAACATCATTGAGTCTTCAGAGTCAGAGGATCACACACACACACATAAGGGCCATTTTCCCCAGGGTTTCAAGAGCAGACCAATGGGATGTGGGCAAGGCCAGCTTTTGTTTCCCATCCCTAATTGCCCTTGAGAAGGTGGTGGTGAGTTGCCTTCTTGAACCGCTGCAGTCCATGTGGTCCACATATGATGTTTTCTGTAGTGCTTTGAGACAACTGTGTGGTTTGCTTGGTCAGTTCAGAGTCAAGTGCATTGCTGTGGGTCTGGAGTTACGTGTCGGCCCAGACTAGGGAAGGACAGCAGATTTCCTCCTGAAGTGAACCAGATGGGTTTTTATGACAATCCAGCAGTTTCCTGATTATGATTAATGAGACTAGTTTTTTTTATTCCAGATTTATTAATGAATTGAATTTAAATTCTCCCAGCTGCCATAGTGAAATTTGAACTTATGTCTCTGGAGCATTAGTCCAGGGATCTGGATTACTCATCTTGTAACATTCCCCTGACTCTACTGTCCCACTTTTCCTCTGCAAGTAGTTTTCCAATTCCATTTACAAAGTTACGATTGAATCTGCTTCCACTGTCCTTTCATGCAGCACATTCCAGATCACAACAACTCACTGTGTAAACAAAATTCTCCTCCTCTCCCCCTGCTTCTTTTGCCAATTATTTTCAATCGGTGTTCTCTGGTTACTGACCCTCCTGCTGGTGTAAAGAGCTTCTTCCTATCTAGTCTAGAAAAATGCTTCAGAATTCAAACGCCTCCATTCAATGTCTCTTCAATCCTTTCTGCCTAAGGAGAACAACCCCAGCTTCCCCAGTCTCTCCGCCCAACTGAAGTCCCTCGTCACTTGTCTCAAATCTCCTGTGCACCTTCTCCAAGGCATTGACATCTTTCCGAAATGGGCAGAAGGTACTCCAGCTGAGGCCTAACCATTGTATTCGTTTTTTTAAATTAAAGATGCTGCTTTTTTTGCACTATTTGCATTACATGTACATTGAAAAGTGAGAGACTATCAAATTGCTAAACTATACCTAGGGAGATAATAAGAAATGCTTTGTTTTCACTGTGAATAGTGCTTTGTTCAAGGCTGTTTAATTGAATTTGACCTATCCACTGTTTACACCACACCTCCGCTTTGAATCAAGCCCTGCACTGTTTAGTATTACACTGCAGCTTTGCCACATGGGCAAGGCTATGTTGTTGGGCAAGAGGAAATGAGAGGTGATAAATCAAAATGTCAAAGCTAGCTGGTTCAAGCCCAAGTGTGAGGGTGAATTATGCTTTCTCGCATGAAACAGACATCAAAGTCAGTTCATATTTTTAAACGCAGGCTTGTGATTCTAATTCACCCAGGCCATTTTATTCATGTGGGAACTTTCAGCCTGGCACTGGAAACTTCATGACTGCCAGCTTTTTTTGCCTGTATTGTCTAACTATCTGTCTAACAATACAGGGAGTGGAATAGTTCATCTTTGTGCTCCCCAAGCTTTCTAGAGTTATCTAGGGGATAGCTCAGTGACTGGTACAGCACACGGCAAGCCCATCAACCTTGCTTACAAAACAAAAATAAAAATACCTGGAAAAACTCAGCAGGTCTGACAGCATCTGCGGAGAGGAACACAATTAACGTTTTGAGTCTGTATGACCCTTCAACAGAATTAAGTAAAAATAGAAAAGAGGTGAAATATGAGCTGGTTTAAGTTGGGGGGGGGGGGCGTTGCTGGGACAGGTTCAGGTGATGAGCAAGAGTGAGCAGAATGTCCATTTATGTACTCAGCTCAGGAGCAAAGAAAGGAGGGAAAGGGGCCCACTGTACAATCAGTGTTGTATAAAGAGAAAGGAAATTGGGGTTTCAATGTGCCTTTCATTTTGAATTGAGGATTGGCCCTCGTGTTTGATTGAGAATCAAGGCCCTATAAGTGGGTCACTTGAACTGAAGCCAGTTCACCACAATGCACATTTAACATCAAAAAACACCCAAGTCGCTTCACAAAGGCACAAATGGACAAACAATGGGGAGTGGGAAAAGTTAACTGGAGAGTGATGGAAGGTTTTTAAAAGTAAATTAGGTAAAACCATTTCCACTGCTTGGTGAATTGGGGAGCAGTAGAGCTTGGTTTAAGATCATCAGCTAGGAAACAAAGGGAGTGGTTGGGGAATTTATTTTTACGCAGAGCGTTGTTAGCACTTGGAGTACTGCAGCTAGAAACTGTGGGGGATGAGAAACAGAATAACTTTGCAAAGGAAAATAATACAAATTTGAAAAAGAAGATCTCTGGAGAAAGGGTGGGAAATAGGACTATGAAATGAGCACTTTCAGATAGACAGGCACAGACATGATGGGCCGAATAGCCTGCTTCTGTTTTGCAAGATCCGCTGATTCAGGGCATGGCAGGCTAATTTATGAGTGCTTAGTGAGTGCCAAATTGAGGGAAACAACCTCTATTTGATTGACTCTCTGTCTCGCATCTGCACTGTGTTAAACTGTGAAAGTGAGCAAAATGAAGCAAAGTTAATTAAGACCACGTTTGTTAAATCACACTTAGATTCCCCATGTAAACATGGTTCAGTAAAGTTCTCTTCATCCAAAATTCCTTGGCCGTGTTAGTACACTGGGGATATTAAATTGGTTGCTTTGTGCATATGTAGGCAATTGCAGTTACTCTGTGCAACTCTCTTTTAATGCTGTGTTATTACAAACAGTTTCAAGATAAACATGTTCCTGCATTAAAAGCATTCAGCATAGCCTGGATTAACAAAAGGACCAGGTTTCAGCCTGAACTGACTTCAATCGGATTGAAATGAGCTAAAAGATTCCACTGATTTTTCTGAGGTTTTGAATTTGGGATGGATTTGTGCTGAGGAGTAAGTATTACATTGAATGTACAGTACAAAATAGGCCATTCAGCCCAACTGGGCCATTCCATGTTTCTGCTTCACACGAGTCCCACCTAATTTCATCCCATCCTAACGGAATATCCTTCTGTCCCTTTGTGCCTCTTTGTGTTTCTCCAGCTTCCCCTTAAATGCTTCTACACTGTTTGTCTCTCTGTGGCAACGGGTCTCACATTCTCAGCACTCTCTGGGTAAAGAGGTTTCTCTTGGATTGCCGATTGATTTATGAGTGGCTATGTTGTATTTCTGGCCCCCTAGCTTTGAATACTGCATAAATGGAAACATTTTCTCGCAGTCTATCCTATTATTATTAGTCTGATTCTGTTTTTTTCAGAAAATCTTCACTTCCCACTCAAATTTCAGTTGACAGAATTCTATAGGCCCATTTTTATGTCAAAAATTCACGATGAAACTGCCTATATAAGCATTTAGTATTGAAACTCCAAATGTAAACATTTGTCTGTCATAATGTAGTGGCAGACTCCGGCCACTAGATGGCCCTAGTGGGTGCTTTTCTGAAATCTGGTCTCATCCAATCTTTTGTGTGGATGCTGGGAATGGGATCTAAGCACAGAATACACAGAGCAGGGCTATTCCTCTCTCTCTCTCTCGCTCTTCCTTTGCGTTTGCACCCTGTTTTTCTGAGAAAAGTGTCTACATCTCAGCAGCAAACGGAGACTCTACTAAAAAGCTGTTGGATCTTCTACAACAGTGATTCCAGGAGAACAGGGGATCTACCAGCCACAGTTGAAAAGCAATTGCTTCAGTGAAGAAGCAGAGTCTGGACACGATCAATGAATCTTCTGTGACTTTGACTTTTTATCTGCACCTTACGTGATGAAGTTTGCATCTGATCCTCTGTAAAGTTCTCCTTCCTAAAGTATTTCTTTTTTGCATGCTTGGGGAGTGTGTGTGTTGGTGTAGATAAGTGGGAAGGAGCATGTATTTGTACATTTTAAATATTTTTACCTGGCTGGGCTTCAGCAATAAAATTCACTCGTAAATGTTTAACTCAAGAATACCTGTCTGGCTTATTTCTCACAAGGCTGCACACAGTCAAGTGCATTCTGAATTGTCAACATCACATCCCTTTTAATTTCAGACCTCTGATAGAACCAACTGTGGAGTGGGAAAAGAGAGGGGTCAGTTCTGCACTCCTCACCTGGCCGTTAAATAGTTCTCCGTGGATTTGCATCAATAGCTTTCTGAAGATCAGATACTGTCATGATGGACACTTCAGCAGAAGGCAATTCAACTTAGCTCAGCAACATTTAACTCATTCATTCTCTGATGAACTCCTTCACAACTGATGAAATAATCCAACTTGGGCACCTTCAAGGAAGAAAACTTTGAATTTTTACAACCTCAAGATGTCCTCAAGTATTCCCAAAGGAGCCAAAAGCTTGGGCCAAGAGACAGTTTTTGAAAGAACTTATTAAAGGAGAGGACCAAAGTAGAGACATTTTAGAGAGGGAATTCCAGAGCTTCAGGTCTAAGCAGCTGAAGGCAAATGAAAGGATGGGGTAGGGAGCGTGTGGGGATTCACAAGGAGCCAGAATTGAAGGAACACAAGTGTTGTGTCTCGTTACAGTGCAATTCTGGAAATTACAATGCAGGGGGAATGTGTGGCCTGGTGACAGTCTGGCTATGGATACAGTTACAACCTGTTTCCTTTAGCTTTACTTAGCTCATCCACATTATTTACCTTATCCACATTTACCTAATGAATGGAGTCATACTTTGTAAGCTGTGGAAATGGGGCAGATTCTCCAGGTGTACCGCGGACTGAATGGATTGAACTTGCAAGGGTGGCTTGTGGGGAATGCAAAATGGCGGAATAATGCAGCATTGAGGATTTCCCAGTTGGGAATTTTCGTTCCTAATATCTCACTTGTCAAGCTCGTCAGTGCAAGGAGGCTGGTCACTGATTCAAACTACAAGAGATAAAATGTTAATTTATAATTAAAAATCAAGCACTTCCAAGCCAAAAACCTTGCTTCTTGTTGTCACAAGTTTTGATCAAGCCTTTGGCTCACCATTATTAATTGTAACATCAGCTTTTTCTATGTCAACAGTCACAGTGTAGTTACAGGCTCTGACTACCAGATGGCACTGTGGGGGCGAGCTTCTGAAGCCTCCTTCCTGACTCCATTGCCACCTTGTGTGAACTGTATTGACCAGTTGACTGCAGATAACACCCTGGATTTTTATTCTGTTTTGTGCTTACCAACCACATCCTTGTTGCCAAGCACTGGCTAGGTCATTTTCTGTTTGACCATCACTGTGACTAATGGATATGGAATCCATATCATAATACTTAACTGACGGCTCATACAAGAGTTTGGAACTGTCCTCAAAAAACACTCAAAGAGAACATAAAAATAATCCTTTCCTGTGTTAATATCATTCACTTCAGGTATATTTTTTTAAAAATAACTAATTAATAACTTATTTTTGTTCATGTCAGTTTGTCATTGGAGCGAATGATGACAGTTCTGGGAAATGGAGCACTCATTGCCAGCCATCAGCATTACTTGGCTAGGTATTAAATGGGCTCTGCACACAGTGTTATTCCTTCTCTCAGTCCAATAATGTGTCTCAACTCCTACCTCAAAGAAATAAGCACCTCTCATTTCCCCTTTGACACCAGCTGTCTCTCTCGTCTTCTCTCTGAGTTCAATGCTATTTAAATTTACACCAGCTAATGATTGTCCCTTTTAAGCCATCTCCTCCCTTTCTTCCTGCCCACTAGAAAACAGAGCTTCATGAACTGTCTCTTTGCTTCCAAATTAAAGAGTAAATAAGTCCCTGGCGATGTCAGTGCTCTCCATGGCTTACTGAATAGCACCACTGCCTCTGAATCACAGGGCCACAGGTTCACAGACTCACTCCAGAGACTTGAGCCCCATAATCCAGGCTGACATTTCAGTGAAGTACTGAGGGAGTGTTGCACTGTTGGAGGTGGCATCTTTCAGATAAGACGTTAAACCTCTTCCTTCTCAGTTGGGTCTAAGAAATCCCATGCCACTAATGGAATAAGAACAGGGGAGTCCTTCCCAGTGTGCTGGCCAATATTGATCCCTCAACCAAAATCACAAAGGAAAACACAGATTATCTTGTCATTATTTCCTTGCTGTTTGTGGGACCTGACTGCGCACAAATTCTTCCTGTCTTTCCTAGGCTACAACAACGATTCGACTTCAAACATTCTTAATTGGCTGTAAAGCGCTTTGGAACATCCTGAGGCCTCCGAGACACATCCTGGAGAAGCTCATTGTGTTTGCATCCACATCAGATGAAGAGTTTCGTCCCTTGCTGACTTTCACATGACAGCAGCCTCATAAGCACTGACTTCCTGCGCCCTATTCCTCGACAATTAGCCTCCTTCTTCACACGGCCTGAATCAGCCGTGTCGGTCGATGAGTTTACGAGGGCCTTGCAAGATGCTGCAGGTTTCAGCTGTGCCTGTAAAGGGAGCTGCTTGTGATCCTTCAACCAACAGCCCCATTAATCTCCCCCTCTCACAGCCTGAAACCTCCAGGATGGGGGAAAAAAAAAACACCAGGCTGTGGATCATGAGTGACACAAATCATTAGCCCATGTCTCAGAGCACTCTATCATCGATGGGATAATAGATCCTCCTTTCTCTCCCCCCCCCACCGGCAAACACCCCCACTCCCTCCCCATTCTTTCTACAGAACTTTCTACAATCAATGCATCCAGCACACTGAGGCTATGGCAACACATTTCAAACCTTGCAAAGGTTATTTAGTTGCTTGCAATGCAAGGTTGCCAAGAAGCTGCAGTGCTTGTGTGCTGTAAATTATTGCAGACAGGAGGGCGAAAAAGAAAGAGTAAATGTAGGACCAACTTTCTTTATTGCTGGGGAAATTGATGTTCATCGAAACAAGGCAGAAAATACATCATAGCACCTTTAATGGGGACACATTTCTGCTGCCATAACTCACCATTTTAAAATAGAAAATTGTGAAATATGCTATCATATAATTCAAGTGCTGACATATTTATGGGGCCTTCACTCCACATAAATACAGTGATTGCCATTACAAAGTACCATGTCAGGTACAGGCTGAGTGCAAACATCTGGTGGAGCACAGAGAAAAAAAAATTAAACCTCAAGCTGGGCATCTTTCAAAAAAAATCCTCCCTTGCAGTTTAAAATTTATGATGTTTGTACTAACTGTTATTAAAAACTGAATCCATAACTTGGCAACAGTCAGCCATTCCTTTGAGAAAGCAAGGATGAGAATCCTTAGCTGACAGCTAGTTTAAGTTGCTGAAATAGAGGAGGATTAATGACGTGTCTGGTTGTTTTCAATGACTCCCAGCCTTGTTATTTCATTTTCCCTGCAAGTTTTTTTTTAATGAGAAAGAATCCTTTAGTCTTGAGGAAGCCATTTTGTTCTCTACTCCGCCGTGTACAGCTCAGCTGTCAGGGCACCTTACTCCCTGAGGCCTTCCCTGGCCAATATTTCATCCTTCAAACAACACCACCAAAAAAAAAACGATCCTAAGGGACTGACTAAGAAGAAGAAGAAGAAGAATGGGAAGGATGTGGCGTCTTTCTAGATAAACGAGTTGAGTTGGGAATAGTGTCACTGGAGGATTATATTCCTGGAGGATTCATCATATGACCTCCTGCCCCTAATCTAGCTGGCCCGCACTCGCGCCGTGAGCCTACAGACATGTCCATCCTTCTGGCGGCCCACCTGCCTACGGCCAATTGAAAGCGAGCAGCGGATTAAATGATTCTTGGCTCTCAGAGAAACAGCCTTTTCTCCCACATCTTCAACATTTTTAGAACAAATAAGTGAAAGTGTTCAAAGAAAATGAAAACATCTTTCATTTCTCGCTTGCATGTTTCTCCAAACAGTGTCCTGTTTGGAGAAACGTGCAAGCACTAAAATGGAAGCAAAATACTGTGGATCCTGGAAATTGGAAATAAAAACAGGAAGTGCTGGAAATACTCGGGAGGTAGAATCACGGAGTGAACATTTTGAGTCCATTATGACTCTCTTTCAGAAGAGGTTCTGAAGACTGTTTTGAAGAAGATTCATATTGGATTCGAAACATGAACTCTGTTTCTCTCTCTCTACAGATGCTGCCAGAGCTGCTGAGTTTTTCCAGCACTTCCTGTTTTTGTTCCTGTTGATTAACCTCCAATTCCTGAAGATTCCAAGTCAATCCTGGAGTGTTGGCAGCCATAAAGCTGTGGCCAAATGACTTCCTTGAATTGCACTGATCTTCCGATGAGACAGAGTAGGCCTTTTCTATTTTTGCGAAGGTGAAGGGAATTTTTAATTCTTCCATTATTGATAACATCTTGTAGCCCACTTAATGGGGAAGAATAAAGAGGAGGTGGGGAAACGAGGTGTCAAGACAAAGAAGGAGAGATTAGGATGGGGCCACTAGGTTGGAGTGCAGGGTAAAGGGGGCTGAGAATGATGTTCCGAGATGCATGAAGGCATGGGTGTCAGTGCTGGGACAAAGGTGATGCATGAAAGCAGAACCTATATAAATAGCAAGGAATGTCGTTATTTGTTGAGTACCTGTTCAAGGAATACCCAATTTGTGTACAGCTAGATCCCATAATCAGGGATGTGCAGATTATCTGTTTTAGGATTATTGGTTGAAGAATAAATATTGGCTAGGGCATGCTCTGTTCTTCTTTCAGAAAGTGCCATTTGCTCTTTTACATCTACCTGAGAGAGCAGACAGTGCAAAAACAAAAATACCTAGAAAAACTCAGCAAGTCTGGCAGCATCTGCGGAGGGGAGCACAGTTAACGTTTCGAGTCCGTATGACTCTTCAACAGAACTAAGGAAAAATAGAAAAGAGGTGAAAGATAAGCTGGTTTAAAGACAGTGCCTTGGTTTACCATCTCATCTGAAAGATGACAGTGCAGCACTCCCTCGGTACTGCACTTGAAACGTGGGCCTGAATATTGTGTTTGAAGTGACTGGCATGGGATTTGAACCCATGACTTTCTAACTCAGAGGTGAGAGTGTTACCCACTGAGCAAAGACTCACATTCGACTTAGCTTGTATTTGTAAACTGCAAGTTTATTGTGTCAAAGATCTGGAAGCTTCCTGTCAGAACCTCTGCCTTTGTTAATTGTCTTTTCCATGACAGTGTTAGTGAGGAGATCCACAAACAGCAGAAAATGATTCTGCATCTTCAAGCCTTTGTTTCTCAGATGAGCTGTGAGGACTGAACAGAAGCCACAAATAAAATATACGGCCCCAAAAAACACACAAGCAGCAACAGGACTGGATGAAAAGTATCACACTGTAGTGGTTAGAAGATGTTGCTGAGTGGGCTTCAATAACTATCCTGTTCTTTCACGTTCACCAGCAGGATTTCATTTCTGGATAAATTTTCTGAAGGCTGCTTTCACACAAAGGTGTGTGCATGCACCCTGTTGCTGTGTTTGTGCGTCTTTGTATAAATTGTGCATATTCTCAGTCTGCATATATCAGAGATTAGCTGTCAGCCTCCTGTAACGTTAACATCAATTCTTAATCCTAAGGATGTGAAGGTCACTGGTGAGACTGGTATTTATTTCTGATTCTCCAGTTGCTCTGGAAAGAAGGTGGAGCTGAGCTGCCTTATGGAACCATTGGTCCAGTTTGATAATAACTGAGCATTTTGCTGCCCTCACCCTCCCCCCCCCCCCCCGCCCCCCCCCCCCCCGCACAGTAAACCACTCTGGTATGGGACTGGAGTCACGTAAAGGCCCAGACCAGGTAAGGGACAGCAGCCTCGCTTCCCGAGAGGACCTCAGTGAACCAGTTGGGTTTTTACAACGTTCATGGTCACTTTTACTGCTCATTGTCACTTCATGTGTGCTCTGCCTGAAGGCTGGTCCTTGGCTCATTGTCTGCTGATACTTCATCCTGAGCCGTTTGCTTGTCAGTCTTGGTCAGTAGTGGGTTGTCATCACTTTCAGGGGCAGGGCGAGGCAGCAGGTGCCAAGTCTACCTCAGCCAAAGTGGAAATCAAACCTAGGCTGTTGGCATTAATCTGAACCACAAGCTAGCCATTTTGCCAACTGAGCGGACTGGCCACTTTTACTGGTGCCAGGTTTATTTTTTTATTTTTCACCTGAATATAAATTCTCAAACTGACAAGACGTGATTTGAGCTCACACTCCATGAATTATTAGTCCTTGGCCTGGAATATAATGGCTCACTATCCTGCTCATGTGGTACACAGAGATAGTCAAGCCATACATCGTCTTCAGCCGGTGTGGGGTCTGAGGGAAGCCCCTCGCTTCTGTCCCAATCCTGGAAAATAAAGTTCACCTCAGCACAGGAATGAATGAACCTTGTATACTGTGTGATTGAAGAAGTTATAATCCAATCTCAGAAAATAAATGGTCTCCGGTTCAAAATGGCAGGCTGCAAAGCTGAGTTCCATAAATCTGGTCATTGGTAAGTTGGGACCAGGGGATAAAAATGACCTTGAAAACAGCTGGATGGTCATAAAAGCCACAACATATGTCCCTCAGGGAAAGGAAGCTGCTGCCCTTCCCCAGTCTGGATATAACTCCGGCCCCAATCTAACGGGACTAGCTGAAGTGGCCAGACAAGCCAACAAATTGAAAAGCAAGGCAACTGGTAGATGGGTGACCAACATGGCCTTGGCAGCTAGCTCGCCTCCTGAGAACAAGTCAAAAGGAAATTGGGCTTAAGTATTAAGCCCTCTGCATATTAGGAGGTGCTGGGATCCTTTGACTATATTAGATCCAACATGTTGTCTCCTGCCTCAAACTAAACCCCTCCATTTGGAGAGAAAATGTCTGTCTGTCCATATATCCCTCCTGTAAGTGATGATACAAATGGCCCAATATTTTTGAGGCCAGGTTCCTGACTGATTTTCCTTACTCTGATCAGCAAGATTACTCTTGGTTGCTTCCTCCACAGGCTCCTCCCACATCCTGGTATCAATCGAGATTCTCCTTCTGGTGCTGTGCAGCAACTCAGTTGCAGCTGAGCTCTATCGATGACTGTATTCATCCATTGTAAGGTAGATGTCCTTGTCTGACGAGACTCTGGCTGCAGATATGGGCACTGCAGACAAGGTGGCTAGCTGAGTAACTGCCTTATCAATTTCCTTTCAAATCTCCTTAAGAACACGAGGATCAAGATAAGGCAGTTCAACTCTTCAAGCTCACTCCACTGCAACTCCCTTTTCTGGCCATCACTACATAGACCCTGACACAGTCCCTCACTATATCGCTATCGATCTCAGTCTTGGAAGGGAAAAATGCGGAGGGGTTTTCTAAATTTTTGCCCCGGTGTTTGTGAAAAATTGCTTCCTGATATCACTTTGAATAGCCTATCCCCAAACTGAGACTTGAGCGCAACCTGCTAGACTCATACTCGAGTGCAGGATTGAGGGGCTGGCTTTTGGATGACATGTTAAACTGAAGTCCCGTCTTCTGCCTCAGATGAAGTTAAAAGATCCCATGCTTTGAAGAAGGATGTGGGAGGTATCCCTGCTATTGTGGTCAATATTTATCAGTCACCAGCACCACAAAAACAGACGAGCTGGTTATTATCTGATTGCTGTTACTGGGAGCTTACTGTGTACAAATTGGTTGCAGTGTCTCCATACACTGCAACAGTAACAACAGTTTGGCTGTAAAGTGCTTCCAGATGCCCTGAGCTGCTGAACAGCTCTGTAGAGCTGCCAATTATTTTTAACCCATAGCCTAACAAGGAAGGAGCTTGCAATGGGACCAGAATGCACTGTGAACCTTGTGTAACCGCCTTGGTTGGTGTTGTAACTAGCTGGGAACGAAACATCGTTCTGCTTCAGCTGAGATCTGTCTTTGATTTGTCGTGCTACGCTTCGAGGCTCCAGAGCATTAAACTAGAAACTGTAAAATTTATTGGTGCTGGTATAATGTACCAGATGTGGAATCTTCAGCGTGCGCCAAGCTGGAAGAGAACCAGGGTCCAATCCGCTTTCTGGACACCAGGCATTGAGGTCGACCAGAAACAAACTGTTAACTCATTGAGCAACAGTCCAAAATAGAGTCTCTGAGACATGGACAGAATGACAATTGAATTGAGGACTTGCCGGACTGGCAATTAAAGTCTCGAGCCCATAATCCAGACCAATTCTCCCAATGTGGTACAGAGGGAGTGCTGCAGTGTCAGAGGGACAGTACTGAGGGAGTGCTGCAGTGTCAGAGGGACAGTACTGAGGGAGTGCTGCACTGTCAGAGGGACAGTACTAAGGGAGGGCTGCGCTGTCGGAGAGTTAGCACTGAGGGAGTGCTGCACTGACAGAGGGTCTGTACTGAGGGAATACTGCACTGTCGGAGGGTCAGTACTGAAAGATTGCAGCACTGTTAGAGGGTCAGTGGTGTGGGCGTGCTGCACTGTTGTAGGATCAGTGCTGAGAGAGCGCTGCACTGTCGGAGGGTCAGTTCTGAGAGAGTGCTGCATTGCCAGAGGGTCAGTATTGAGGGAGCACTGCACTGTTGGAGGGTCAGTACTGAGGGAGCACTGCACTGTCAGAGGTTCAGTACTGAGGGAGTGCTGCACTGTTGGAGGGTCAGTACCGAGGGAGCGCTGCACTGTCGGAGCGTCAGTACCGAGGGAGTGCTGCACTGTCGGAGGGTCAGTTCTGAGGGAGTGCTGCACTGCCAGAGGGTCAGTACTGAGGGAGTGCTGCACTGTCGGAGGGTCAGTACTGAGGGAGCGCTGCACTGTCAGAGGTTCAGTACTGAGGGAGTGCTGCACTGTCAGAGGGTCAGTACCGAGGGAGTGCTGCACTGTTGCAGGGTCAGTACTGAGGGACCACTGCACTGTCAGAGGGTCAGTACTGAGGGAGCGCTGCACTGTCAGAGGGTCAGTACTGAGGGAGTGCTGCACTGTTGGACGGTTAGTACTGAGGGTGAGTTCACAGAATCACAGAATTGTTATGGTGCAGAAAGGAACCATTCAGCCCATCCTGTCTGCACCAGCTCTCCAAATGAGCGTTATGAATTTAGTGCCATTGCCCTGCCTTTTCCCGGTTCCCATGCACATTGTTTCTATTCAAAACATCATCCAGTGCCCTCTTGAATGCTTCAATTGAACCTGCCTCCACCACAGTTCCAGTGCATTCCAGACTTGAACCACATGCCCTGTGAAAAAGTTTTTTCTTACATCACATTTGCTTCTTTTGCAAATCACTTTAAATCTGTGCCCTCTCGTTCTTGATCTTTTTATGTGCGGGAACAGCTTCTCCCTATCATCTCTATCTAGCCCCCTCATGATTTTAAATGCCTCTATCAAATCTGCTCTTAGCTTTCTCTTCCCCAGGGAGCATAGTCCCAACCTCTCCTATCTATCTTGATAACTGAAGTTTCTCACCCCTGGAACTATTCTTGTAAACCTCTTCTACACTCTCTCCAATGCATTCACATCCTTCCTATAGTGTGGCGCCCAGAACTGTACACAATACTCCAGCTGAGGTCTAACTGGTGTCTTATATAAATTCAGCAATACCTCCCTGCTCTGGTAATCTATAACCCTATTAATAAAGCCCAGGCTACCATATGCTTTATTAACTGATCTCTCTACCTATCCTGCCATCTTCAATGACCTATGAACATATACACCCAGGTCCCTCTGCTCCTGCACCCCCTTAAGAATTGTCTCCGTTATTTTAAATTGTCTCCTTATGTTCTTCCTATCAAAATGCATCACCACATACTTCTCCACATTCAAATTCATCTACCACTTATCTGTCCGCTCCACCAACTTATCTCTGTCCTTTTGAAGTTCTACACTGTCCTCCTCACAGTTTACAATGCTTCCAAGTTTCGTATCATCTGCAAACTTTGAAATTGTCCCCTGCACACCAAGATCTAGATCATTAATATATATCAGGAAAAGCAAGGGTCCCAATACCTTCCTCTAGCCTGAAAAGTATCCATTGACCATTATTCTGTTTCCTTTTGTTCAGCCAATTTTGTATCCACATAGCTACTGCTCCTTTTATTCCATGAGCTGCAACTTTTCTCACAAGTCTGTTGTGTATATTGTGTTGTCTATACTGAATGCCTTTTGAAAGTCCATGTATACCACGTCAACAGCATTATCTCATCTACCTCTTCAAAAAACTCCAGCAAGTTAGTTAAACACGATTTATGCTTTAGCAATCCATGCTGGCTTTTCCTAATCAACCCACATTTTTACATGTGACAATTAATTCTATCCGGAATAATTGTCCCTAGAAGCTTCCCCACCACTGAGGTTAAACTGACTGGTCTGTATTGCTGCTTTTATCCTGACAACCTTGCACATTTGGAGGGTCAGTACTGAGGGAGAGCTGCATGGTCAGTGGGTCAGTACTGAGGGAGTGCTGCACTGTCAGAGGGTCAGTACTGAGGGAGAGCTGCATGCTCAGTGGGTCAGTACTGAGGGAGTGCTGCACTGTCAGAGGGTCAGTACTGAGGGAGTACTGCACTGTCAGAGGGTCGGTAATCTGGGCAAGCTGCTCCTTCAGAAGGTCAGTACTGAGGGAGTGCTGCACTGTCAGAGGGTCAGTACTGTGGGCTTGCTGCACATTTGGAAGTGACTGCTTTTGTTTGAGATGTTCACTGAAGTTCTGTTTGCTGTCTAACGTGGACCTATAAGATTCAATAGCACTTCTTCAAAATGTGTCGTTGATTGTTCCCTGGTGTCTTCTTCAAAGTTTTGCTCTGAACCAGTATCAGTGCAATGGGTTCATTGGTCTCATTGCTTTGGTGCAAATTGGCTGACCCGATTCCTGCATACCAACTGGGCAAATTTTCAAACATAGTTCATTTATTTTTTGGAATGGCCTGAGGTCATCAATGGTGCTATCGAAATGCAAATTCTTTCTTTTGCTGCATGATGAGACTAACCTGCTTTACAACAACGTCAGATGCCAACCAACACTTGGTATGTGAGCAATCAGCTAATCAGGTGGCATCGCATCTCCCCGATTGCTATTGATTATTTTAACACCACCTTTTGTGGGATACAGCCTTGTTTGTGTCCCTGCAGAGAGGAAGACACTGGCATCTGCTGTGCAACCATTGCTGGGTACTTTATACTGCTTCCATGTTACCCCACATGGTGAGCAACACCCAACAACCATCCACCCAGCACAATTAGCACCTGCATGCGAGCATAAACAAAGAACTTGCATTTGTAGAGTGACTTTGCTGACCTCAGGATGTCCCCAGGAGCTTGACAGCCTATGCAGTGTTATTGAAATGTAGTCGCTATTGGCCATGGACAGGGGAGTACTTTGTTGCTCCGCCTAGCCCATGGTCAGTTCAGAGTCCTGCATGTGCTTCAGAAGGTTCTGTTTCCCTAACACTGGGACTGCATTGTTGCCCTGTATTCAGGTTTGAGAGCTCGGCTGTAAACCCTTTTGGCTTATCCTGGCATGCCAGGTTGCCCAGTTGGCCTAAGGTCATTGTGCCCTTGACACTGTCAGAAATGAGATATGCCCCAAAAACATTTTGTGCACTAGGGTAAACAGTGCAAAGCTCAGTGTCTGAAAAGAAGAATGGCATTCGTTCCTGGACACAAAGGTGCATTCAGTCCTGAGCACCACATCACAAGAAGGGTATATTGGACTTGAAAGGAGTGCAGCCAATTCCGCAGAATGAGACCCAGGCAAAAGGTTAAAAAATGAAGCCAGGTTACATTAACTAGAGGCATATTCCCTTGAAAGTCAGTTGACTAAGGAGTGATCTCATCAAGATGTTTAAGATAACAAAAGAAGTTGATAGAGTAGATTTAGAGAAAATCTTTCATCTGTTTGGTGAGTCCAGAACAATGAGAACAGGACCTCAAAGTTAGAGCAAGGCCATTCAGAGGCAACGTCAGGAAGCATTTCTTCAAACCAAGGCTAGTGGGGAGTGGAAATCTGGAAATCACTTCCCCACAAAAAACTGCTGAGACTGGGAGTCAATTGTAAATTTCCAAACTGAGATTGATAGACCGTTGGGTACGGGGATTAAGGATTACAGAATCAAGGCTGGAAGATGGAGTTAAGATACAGATCAGCCATGATCTAAGTAAATGGTGGAAAAGGCTCAAAACAAAAGCAGAATTACCTGGAAAAACTCAGCAGGTCTGGCAGCATCGGCGGAGAAGAAAAGAGTTGACGTTTCGAGTCCTCATGACCCTTCAACAGAACTGTTTTGTTTTTATCCCGGTGGAAAAGGCTCAAGTGGTTTTCTCCTCTTCCTGTTTCCTTTTGTTCTTGCGTTCAACATCTACAGTCTTTCTGTTATAAATCATGGAGAACCTGAAATCAGATTTATTCCAATGAATGACTCAATCCTCCATGAGCCTGCAAATGTACAAAAGTGAGGAGGCCATAGTAAACCGATACTAATCACTGGCACAGCCACTGCTAGAATATTGAGTCCATTTTGCGCTTCTTACTTTGAGAAGGATGTCAAGACCACAGAGAAGGTGCAAGAAATAATCCAAGGGAAGAGTGCCAGAGAATCCAAGAGGAAATCTGACATAAATGTTCAAAATTAGAAAGGGACGTGGAATGTTCTGATAGAAATGGGGGAATGGGAATTCAGAATAAAGGTAGATAGATGGATATTTGAAAAAGAAAGAATTGAAAGGGTCTGTGGAAAGAACAGGAGAATGGGACTAAGGAGAAAAGGGTATAAAACATTGGCCCTGATATTCACAAGGAGCAGAAAAGGAACAGCTTCAAGGTCGGGAAATCCTCAAGTCTGGGATTCCTTCAACCCTGCCAGACTTAACAGCATGACATAAGTGCCATTTTTGGAATCGTTTCCCAGTTTGGAAGCTGTCAGGGTGGAAGGCCAAAGGTACCAGAGGAGCATGGAGGAGGGTAGGAGAGAACGGGATTGGGGAGCTAAGATCATGGTCGGGGGGGGGGCGGGTTTGGCGGGGGCATGGAAGACCTCGGGAGGGCATTGGATAATGGGGAGGAGTGGGGTTTCAATCATGGGGATGGATCCAGTTGCTAGGATGGTCAGGTCTGGTGGTCATGGGCTGTACTCCTGCTCCTCTTGGCCCACAAGCAGTGCTAGAAAGTTATCTACATTTTCTATTCAGCAGTGCTCACCTCCCTATAACTGCTGGGTTTCTGAGGCCTGGCTTACCCTGGAAAAACTAATGTAAATAGTATTGGAAGAGTGATAAAATCTGAGGCATTAAGTTTCATTAAAAATACTTAAATTACTGTCCTGCCTCTTTAGGGCGGATTGATCATTCAACCTGTCTATTAAAAGCGGAAGCGAACATGTTTGAAGTGGCTGGGAGTTGGTGTTTGAGATTTTTGACTCCTTAACTTCCTACCCAGTCTAAGCATTCCCATTTGCGGAGGTTCAACGATGAAGAACTTGCAGAAAAATATTTGGTGCAATTCAAACGAGCCAATCTTCACTGACAGTGGTGTATCATAACCAAGCGAAAGACCTGATCCCATGAATATAACATGAAGACATTGTGTGAAGAGCATTTGTTTTAATGACCGAAGTAAATCTAATGGCCCATGAGCAGTGAAGTCAGAGGTTGTGTAATTTTCAATTAATATCTGCTATTTAAACTGAGAAATGGTGAGTTCTGCTGGGTACGTGTAAGTTTTATGCATGACGAGACTAAGTGTTTATACCTCATTGAATTCAATAAAATAAATGGCAGCTGCAGTGAACGATTAATTTAAGCATAACGCATAATGATATTTGCTGATATTCTGATCTTTGGTCAAAATATGACCTTGTGAGCGAAACTTGTAAATAACCATTAATTGTGATCATAGCTGGGCGATTTTCTTCTTGCTTTTTTTCTTGTTGAGGAAGTAATTAGTGAGAGTCCATGAAGGATCATTGGCATATTTCTTCAGTGGAGAGGGACAACTGATTCTATTTAGTGTAAGGAACACCATTCTCCAAGAAGGGGGCAAGGCAAGGAGGCAGGCTTCCACAAACTGCCGCAGCTGGAATGGGGGTTAGACCTATGCCATGTTGACAAAATAGAATTTTTTGCCTTTATTTACAAAAACATTCTGATATTTCACTTGATAGGAAAGTTGATTTTTTAAACTTCATTTTTGGTCATTAAGTTGAGTTGCAGCATCAGAGGACTGAAGTTGCAACAGATGACCAGTTATAGCTTAGAGGGTATGGAACCAGATAACTGGGAGCAGTGTGTACCATCTACAAAATGCGCTGCAGCAACTCGCCAAGGCTCCTTCGACAGAGCCTCCCAAAACTATGGCCTCTACCACCGAGAAGGACAAGGGGAAAAAAGAGCATGGGAACACACCTCCTCCAAGCCACTCACCACCCTGACTTGGAAATATACCGCCGTTCCTTCACTGTCGCTGTCTCAAAATCCTGGAACTCCCTCCCTAACAGCACTGTGAGTGTACCTACACCACATGGACTGCAGTGGTTCAAGAAGGCAACTCACCACCACCTTCTCAAGGGCAATTAGGGATGGCCAATAAATACTGGCCCAGTCAGCAATGCCCACATACCCAGAATGAATAGAGGAAAAGTCAAACAGAAAGGGACAATAAAAACAGGATAGATCGTGTGAAGCATTGCATTTGGAGAAGATTTAAAGGGAATTGGGAAAGCTGCAAGTTGAATTTAAGAGACAAATGTTTGCTCAAAGTTTTTATTTTGGCTTTGGCTGCAAAGACCAAATTTTGGCCAGCTTTTAGCCAGGTGTTTGATTTGGCGCCAAATCTGATCTGTTCATACTGCTGCAAAGTTCCTTGGGATGCTTTACTGCAGTGAAATGCAAGGTATTGTTATTTGCCTACATGACAACAGTGACTACACTTCAAAGTAGATATGTTCAAAGCAGTAAAAATTCATATTTTACCAAAGTTGAATGATAAATGGTGTTCTTTGATGCTTTTGAATCTTGATGAATAATTGAAGGGATGTAAGATAACACATCTAGCTGATTTTGTTCCTACAGACTTAGAAAAATAATACTTTCTGACATGGCCTGTTTCTACGTCAGCTCTCATGACAATGGGCAATTTGAAAAATGTCTGATAGTGAGATCTGAAATACTGCTGAAGGCATAGCAGCCAATGGTGGGGTGAAGGGAGTGGGAGGCAATGAACACGAGCCAGAGGGACACAGAGGTCTCGAAGGTTGTGGGACAATAGGAAGGTACCGAGATAGGGAGGAGGCGATGGAGGGATCTAAGCATTTGGAATGTTCAAGAGAGCTGGTGAATTCAGCTGAAGATTGAAGTATTTTGCACACTATATAATAAAGAATGCTTTTCAAGACAAATCCTGGTTTAAACACTGTTTACAAATGTTTCGACTTCTTTGTAAGTGATGCTTGGGACAACCCCTTCATTAGCTGGTAGAACAAAGGGATCCTTCAAACTCTTTCAATTTACAAGGCTGATTGGTATGAGTTTGTCATAAGCAGCGGCAGGCCTTACACTCTCTGTGGTCTGGAGAGCATCTATTTAAACACTTTTCATTCATCATCAAAGAGTTGGCAATCTCCCAGCTGCTCATTGTAAAAGTTCTCAGTCGAGCTCGTGATTAACACTTCAGCCACTCAGACTTTCCCAAATTGAAGGGCGTGAGTTCACATCTTTACCTCAAACCAGCAGTGATCAACATCTTGCTGGTTTCTCTTTAGCCATTCTGCCAACTGTCATCTGCCCATCGCCCTCTGAGACAGTCAAGGCCTCAGAGAAAGTGCACTTCACTCCCTGTGAATGTCTCACAGGTGGAAACATAAGAACATAAGAAATAGGAGCAGGAGTAGACCATCCAGTCCAATGAGCCTGCTCCGCCATTCAATATGATCATGGCTGATCTCGAGCTGCAACTCATTTTCCCACGTGCTCCAAAGTCTGCATATCCTAGCCTTCGATGTATTCAATGATGGAGCATCCACAACCCTCTGGGATAGTGAATTCCAAAGATTCACAATCCTTTGAGTGAAGAAATTTCTCCTCATCTCAATCCTTAATGATTGGCCCCTTATCCTGAGACCATGCCCCCATTTTCTGATTCCCCATCCAGTGGAAACAATCTCTCAGTATCTACCCTGTCAAGCCCTTTAGAATCTTGAATGTTTCAATGTGATCGCCTCTCATTCCTCTAGCCTCTAGAGAATATAGACCCAATTTAATCAGCCTCTCACCATGGGACAACCCCCTCATCCCAGGGACTAATCTAGTGAGCCTTCTAAGTAAGTAGACCCTTCCTTAATTATTGAGACCAAAACTACAGGTGTACAGAGTACATGGTCTCACCAAAGCCCTGCCTAATTTTCTCAAGGCTTCAAATTGCTTGCTGCACCTGCATGTTAAATATGTGCTTCTTGTACGAGTACATCTAAGCCTCTCTGAACACCAGCATTTAGAAGTTTCACACTTTTTCAAAAATATTCTGCTTTTCTATTCTTTAGACAAAAGTGAATAACTCCACACTTTCCCAAATTATACTCCATCTACCATCTTGTGGCCCACTTACTTAACCTGTTTATATCACTTTGCTATCTCTATGTGTCCTCCTCATACTTCATTCCCATCTGGTTTTGTATTGTCAGTAAACTTAGATACATTACTCCCTGTCTCTTTGTCTTAGTCGTTAATATAGATTATAAATAGCTGAGGCCCCAGCACTGATCTTTGTGGCACGCCACTTGTTACCGCCTGCCAGCTTGAAAATGCACCATTGATCCATACTCTCTGCTTTCTATCGATTAACCCATCCTCTATCCCTGCTAATAGCTCACCCATACACCATGAGCCCTTATCTTGTGATGCCTTATTGAATTCCTTTTGGAAATCCAAGTACACTACATCTACCGGTTCCCCTTTATCTACCCGACTCATTACATCCTTAAGAAACTCTAATAATTTTGTTAAACCTGATTTCCCTTTGGTAGAACCATGTTGACTTGTTTGAATCATACTTTACTTTTTGAAGTGCATTGTTAAGACTTTTTTAATAATAGATTCCAGCATTTCCCTGATGACTATGTCAGGTTAACTGGCCTGTCATTCTCTGTTTTCTTTCTCCCTCCTTGAATAACTCCACTTAAAGCGTGAGTGTCAAAGAGTAATGAGGTATTCCTTTGGATCCATTTCTGGTCAGAATGCGTCTTAAACACTGTAGAGATTACAGCCATGTATATTTTTGCCTCTCAATCCCTCCATGGGCTCACCCCTCCCTATCCATGTCTCTCCCTGCAGACCAAGATCCCTATTCTAAATCCTTTACTCTGAGTCTGCGGAAATCCCTTTCCTTCACACTGCCATTCCAGCAGTACCTTCAGCCACTCTCTGGAACATCCTCTTTAAACTGTCCCCATTTGTCTCATTCCTTCAGATACTTGGCTCAATGTGTAGCACTCTCACCTCTGAGATCAGGGGGTTGTGGGTTCAAGCTCTGCTCCAAAGATTTCAGCACAGAGTCTTCGCTGACACGCCCTGTGAGGTGTTGTACTGTCGGAGAAGACACTAAACCAAGGCCGAGTCTGCCATATCAGGTGAATGTAAAAGATTCTAGGGTGCCATTGGAAGAAGAGTGAGGGTTTTTTCCCCGTTTTCCTCACCAACATTTGTGTCAAAACAGGCACCTAAAAACAAATTATCCGGCCATTTGTCTTATCACTCGGTGGGATCTTGCTGTGTGCAATTTGGCTGCCACGTGTCCAATGTTACAGCTGTGACTACATTTTACAAAATACTTCATTGGTTGTAAAGTGTCCTGAGGCTGGGCAAGGCACTATATAAATGTAAGTCTTTCTTTTATTTGCCATATAAACCCAGGGAGCTCATAAATCATTATTCCACTTGAGGGACATTTCAAGTTTATTGCAGTAACTCACACAGCAGTGACCTCAATCCAACATCCACCCAAACACACAGCTATTTTTCACTGTTCTTCCTCTGTATTAATGGCACCTCCTTAAACAGACAGGCTGTAGTTTTGGAATGATTTATCGGGAGTAGAAATCGAAATCAGTTCAATACAGAGTCGAAAAGAAGTTGGATCAGTGCAAACTGGAGGAGACAGTCTATAAATAACGGGCTTCTTCTCCATTACTGCCTGCTGAAAAATACAACCAGATCAATCAATTTTAGAAAACTGCCCAATCGACTATTTTTACAGCTCTTCATTTTCTGAACCTTTTTCTAAATTGTGCTAAGGAAATAAATCAACTTTTCGCAGGTTGGGAGGAGATTCACCGGAATGGTACTGGGGATGAGGAACTGCAGTTACCTGGAGAGACTGGAGGAGCTGGTACTGTTCTCCTTTGAGCCGAGAAGATTCAGGGGAAATTGAAAAGCAGTGGTCAGAATTCTCAGGTGTTTTGATAGGGTCAGGAAGTGAAAACTGTTAGAATGGCAGGAAGTTCAGTGACTAGAGAACACAGATTGAAGATCAAAAGAGCACGAGAGCACTTGTGGAGAATCATTTTCACGCAGCACGTTATTGTGATCTGGAATGTGCTGCCTGAAAGGGCAGCGGAAGCAGATTCTACAGTAACTTTCAAAATGGAATTGGATAAACACTCGAAAAGAAAACATTTGCCAGGCTATGGGTCGACACTGTTCGGGCGGTTCTTTCAAAGAACCAGCACAGGCATGATGGGGCTGAATGGCCTCCTCCTGTTCCAACGTAACAGGCTTGAAGGAGGAGAGAGAGAGAGACGTATAAAGCTGGCGCGGTTTAAGGAGGAGATTCTAGAGTATAGGGACTTGGCAGCTGGAGGTACGGCTGTCAATGGGGACTCATCCACAGGAGGCCAGAACTGGAGGAACACAACGATCTCAGAGGGTTGTAAGGTAACAAAGAAAAGGATGGGGAGATGATGGAGAGGCTTGAACGCAAGGATGAAAATTTTAAAATCGAGGGCGTTGGGCACAGGGTAAGGACTGAACAGAATTTGGTTGGTATTCGGATTTGCAGGAGCTGAGGAAGGAGCATGACAGTCCAGCCAGGCCAGCATTGGTGGAATGGAGGTGACAAAGGCATGGCTGAGGGTATTAGCATCAGCTGGGCTAAGGTCAGCTGACTTGGATCAAGTGAATCACCAACTTGAGAGGTCTTTCTTCTTTGTAAAATCTAATAGTGCAAAGGGTCACATTCCCATTGGCTGAGTGCCATGCCAAGTTGGGATGGTCTAGACCTAGCACTTGCAAATACTACACACAGGCTAGAGATAGTGGGAGAATTGTCAGCGAGACTACCCCTTCAAAGACAAAGAAGTAATGCTTGATATTCCACTGCTGGAAGCAAGTCTTTACTGTATATGGTTTGTTTGCTGTAATTTTCTCCTTTGAATTCCAAGCAGATTTATTGCTCCCTCCACCTTTGATCCATGTCTTTGATAAATCGCAGTTAAAGAACTCTCACTTGCTCCTGATTAATGGGCAAACATTTATTCTGTGGTTCTTTGAATCGTCAGACTATTCTTTATCAAAGACAACTACAAACCCCTTTGCACCCACACAAATGGATAGGCAACGGGGCAAGAAAAAATGTATAAAAATGCCATAACTTAGGTGACATCATTAATATGCAGCAATTATCCAATCAGGTGGAGGCCATTCAGCCCCTGGAGCCCTGTTCCACCAGAAAATTAGATAATTAGATCATGGCTGACATGTATTTTAACTCCATTCACCCACCTTTGTTCCGTTACCTTTGATATCTTTATTCAACCTAAATCTATTAATCTCAATTATGAAATTTTCAACTAACCCCAAGCCTCAACAGCCTTTTAGGGAGAGAGTTTGATGTTTCCATTACTTTCCGAATGAAGAAGTGCTTCCTGACATCACCCCCGATCAGCCTATTTCTAATTTTAATGTTCTGCCTGCCAGTTTTGGACTCCCCACCATCTAAACAAATAGTTTCTTTGACCATCTTAAACACCTCAACTGGCTCACCCCCTTAATCTTGCAAACACGAGGGAATACAAACCAAGTCAGTTCAACCTGTTCTCATCACTTAACCCTTTCATGCCCGGAATCAAGCTTTCAACACTATCCTTGCCACTATTTATGTGTCGGTGGAAATATTGAATTGGTCCACAATGACATGCACTGAACAAACAATTTTCTTGAGGTTTCGAATGTGCTCCCCTACAAACCTGCACTGGCAGATTACCACCGGAGAAATCAAATTACTTTTCAATTTACCCTGTCATCCAACAACACAGGAAACTTTTCTCTTGGCGTGTCTCTCCCTCTGAAGTAACAAAGCTTTAAAGTCAGAATAAAACCACAAATCCCACGTTGGCTCCAAGATTTAATCACCGAGCGAGACATGTTAATACGGAACGAGAGGATGAAGCTCTTTTCTCTTCATAAAATAAAAAAAATAGTTAAGTCTTATCTTTCAACGTTTGGCTCAGCTTTCTAAGGCCAAAGGAGATCTGCTGAGGTTGATGTGACAGTTGGAGTGATGATGTTGGGTGGCTTTTGTTACGCGGGGATTGGTCCTGTCAGAAACATTTGCAGAATAGTCTCTGCTGTCTGGAGAAACTGGTTTTGCCACCTCGGATCAGGGCTGTCAAATTTATTTCAAAAAGGAAATTGTCGGCAGAATATGGGACAATCAGCCACTTCAGTGTTGCCATGTATTGAATGGCATCTGTAAACTCACATGCCTGTCAATAGAAATTGAGGCTGCTGCTCTGGAGTTGAACGTTGGTGGGTGTGGTAACTCACTCCAGGAAGTATGTCCCTCCAGAACCAAACTCCTGTCCATTCTAGACTCACCATGCTTGTTTCTACACATTTCTCACGAAAATTCAAGATAATGAGATGGAATCATTTTCAAATCCCTCAATGTCCTTTCCCCTCCCTATCTCTGTAATCTCCCTCCAGTCTGACAAATAACTTGGATCTCTGCGCTCCTCCAATTCTAGCCTTTTGAGCATTCTTAACTTCAGTCGTTCCACCATTGGCAGCTGCGTCTTCAGCCTCCTGAGGCCAAAGCTCTGGAATTCTATCCCCAAACCTCTCCCCCTCTCTCTCCTCCTATAAACTTTCCTCTTGGATGAAGTTTTTCTGTCCTAATATCTCCTCGTGTGTCTCGCTGTAACCGTTTGCCTGATCATGCTAATGTTAAGTGTCTTGGGGCATTTAACCATATTAAAGGTGCTATATAAATGTAAGCTCTTGTTGTTGGTTTGTAAATCTTAAATATGGACTGGATTGATGGGTAGTGACAAAAAACATTTCTGAATGTTATAAAGTACAAAGGCATATTTCATGGAGATAATAATCATATGTGACATTCAAATTTATCTTGGAATCTTGCCTGTCTGCAAAGATGCTACATAAGGGTTCCCTTCTGTGATTGCAGTGCATGTTTGGTCTACATGATATCTCACTGTAGATTGTCAACCTGCTTTCTGGATATAAGAGGTTCAGTGGCCAGCATTCTAACCTCAGAGACAAAAGGTCATGGGTTTAAGCCCAGTTCCACTGCACATAATGCTGATTGACACACTTGAGGCAGTGCACAGTTTCAGAGCTGCTGTCTTTTGGATGAGGTGTTAAACTGAAGCCCTGTCTGCCCTCTCAGGTAAATGTAAAAGGTCCCATGGCCACTATTTGAAGAAGTTGAGGGAAGCAATTCCCAGTGTTCTGGTCAATATTTATCCCTCAACCAACATCAGTAAAACGGATATTCCAGTCATTAGCACAATGATGTTTGTGGGAGCTTGCTGTGTAAAAACTGGCTGCTGTGTTTCCGACATTACAACTGTGACTACATTTCAAAATATCCTCTATTGGCTGTAAAGGGCTTTGGGACATTCTGAGGTCGTGTAAAATGCTTTTTAAATCATTCTTGCTTGACTTTATTTTCTCTTCCTTGTCTTTCTCTGTGAGGCACAGGTGTGTATTTTAATCACTTCCTAATCCTGTGCAAGTGTGTTGGACCGAAAACTCCTCAGATTCCAATTCAAATCGAATAAAGCCCTTTGATTTGGAAATTGCCTTTTGCAGCTCAAACGACAGAAACTACACTGTTGTTTCGCTTGATCCTTTTTACTTTAACTTGGCATCTGTCAGCGCCCGTTCTCTGAGCCATCGCACTGTTCACACAGTTTCATTCACCTGCGGGCCAGTAATTTAGCTGTTGAAGTTTCTCGTTGAATTACAACCTTATGATAACAGGGTAATCGAGGTACTTAGGCGAGGAAACAATGAGCTACCATTCTGGCTAAATTTTATGATGCAGTTTGCAGTTTTGACAACATAATAAAGTGGTTGGAGCTCGTTAAACAGATTTTAGCAGCCAGTCTGTCTCCACAGCAATGCTGCTCAGGTAGTCACATCAAAAAAACAAAGAAGAAAAGCTCTCTCCTCATCAGAATGCCCTGTTATAAATCTTCAGGAGCTGAAAAGCCAACACTTGCCCTTCATCAAATTGAAAGACTGGCTTTTTTTTGGGGGTCTTTGAAGTCAGGCTGTGATCTCACTTCTTGCAAGGAACAGACCATAAAAATCCTTAACTTGCATGATTGATGAAGCCCTAATGGGATTGAACAAAAGATTGAGATTTGATGGGTCCCTTTAAGGGGGATTTACAGTCTGCAAGTTTTTAAAACGTTTCCTGCCTCTTCAAGCAGCATTGCTTTTCTCGAATGGGCATTAATAGAATTGGTGAGACTCTGTGTTTCAGTTGCTGAACTGCTTGCATTGCCAGCTTCCTTTGAAAGGTCCTGGGTAGGCTTGAAGTGGGCTTTCCAGATCACGGGGGTAATTTTAGTAAAGAGATAGTTTACGAAACAATGAAATCCCACACTTAGACCTTTCAATCTAAACTCCAAGGCTGGGATGTTCTGCTCCCGGGTGTCATGATGGGCGGGCATGGAAAATATCAGGAGAAGGCCAAAAATCAGATTTACCGCGTTGTGAAACCAGTTTGTGATTGTGCGCTGCAGCCTTCAATGATGGGCCGCGTTTCCTACTGCAGCACACCGGGAACATCACTTCAATATATTTGCATCTCACTATAAGGGCTGCTTGCCAGAATCATGCCCCCATGCTGGGTCATCAGGGCACATCGGTGTGCATTTGGAACGACATGTTTCACAACGGTATCTAAGCAATGTGCACCGGCAACTTGCACCTTGCTTGTCACTTTGAGGTTCGTTCGCCTAACTTGCATCACACAGCGCTCAGGTTAATCAGCGCCAGGCTTCACAGGCAGCACCACATCGCTTTCAGGGTAGTGTCAGAGGCAAGTCTCTACCTACCAGGTTGCCGGGGTGGCTTTTAATGGGCTGTAGGGTTAGGGGTCTACTAGGGGAGAGGGGGGCCACTGGCCTGAGGTATGGGATGAAGCTGCAGGGCTAGGGCTGCTCTGGGGGCTATGAGTGGGGAAGGTTGAGCTCAGACACATGATGGCGGGGGGTGGGCAGAGAGTGCGGGGTGTTAGCACCCTCAGCGCCATGATGGAAGGGAGTATGTTACAGAATGTCCTAAGCCACTTGGAGCCAGGATGGGGGGAGTGCTGAGTGAAGAAGTGCTTCAGTTTACATTGTTGATCTTGCAAAGACTGTCCTTGTCCCAGTCCGGGGAGGGGCAAGGACATGTCAGTCCAGTCTCAGTCATGCCCAGCATGTTGTCCTAACATTACGCACCTCGGTCTGTGGGGGTTCTGGCATCACACTGGTGTGCAGATGGCACACTCAGTGAGAGGAGGCAACTGTAGCCTACAGCTGGGGACAAGGCACAGTGGGGGTACCTGAAGGTGTGTGGGGGAGGCGGTACATCTTTAACTGTGCAGGCAGCCTGGTGAGCGGTGAGGTCTACATTGTGCAAAGGCACATCCACCTCAAAATGTTCAGGGGCGAACAATTGGATATCTACCATAATCATGGTGGGATCAAGGAATACGGGGGGTGATTGAGAGGTCTTGGAGGAAGGAAAACCTGAATATAAAGCTCCTCCAGGATAATGGGAGGCGTGTCCACACTCACACAGAGAGGGTCCAAGCTGGTCTGGCAGTGAGAGATCAGAACCACCATCTTCTAACCTGCAGTAGATGGTGCAGTACAAAATTAAAATAAGGAGAAACTCTGATGGTGAGGACTCTGACAAACCAAGGCCTAGGCTGAAAGCAGCACATCCAAGTGCCTGTCCAAAGCAATCTCATAGCAGTCAGTCATGTGCTGGCCAGCATTTCAGGGATGAATAGTTGCCAACACTGGAGCAAAGCCCTTGATCCCAAATTCACTGACAAGTCATTGGCAGAAAGAAGACCTTTGGAGGCTAACGGTGACTCAGGTTTGTTTCTCTTGATGCTGCCCTTGACATCAAGGCCACATTTGACCGAGGGTGGCATCAAGGAGCCCTAGCAAAACTGGATCCAATGGGAATCAGGGGGAAAACTCTCCACTGGTTGGAGTCACACCTAGCACAAAGGAAGATGGTTGTGGTTGTTGGAGGTCAGTCATCTCAGCTATAGGACATCACTGCAGGAGTTCCTCAGGGTAGTGTCCTCAGCCCAACCATCTTCAGCTGCTTCATCAATGACCTTCCTTCCATGATAAGGCCAGAAGTGGGGATGTTCACTGATGATTGCACAATGTTCAGCTCCATTCATGACTCCTCAGATGCAGCAAGAGCTGGACAATATCCAGGGTTGGGCTGAAAAGTGGCAAATAACATTCGCACCACACAAGTGTCAGGCAATGACCATTTCCAACGAGAGAGAGAATCCAACTGCTCCTTGACGTTCAATGGCATTACCATCACTGAATCCCCCACCATCAGGATCCTGGGGGTTACCATTGACCAGAAATTGAACTGGACTAGCCATATAAATACTGTGGCTGCAAGAGAAAGTCAGAGGCTAGGAATAGTGTGATGAGTAACTCACCTCCTGAACCCCCAAAGCTTATCCACCATCTACAAGGCACAAGTCAGGAGTATGATGGAATACTCCCCACTGGCCTAGGTGAGTGCAGCTCCCACAACACTCAAGAAGGTTGACACTGATCAGGACAAAGCAGCCCAATTGATTGGCACCACATCCACAAACATGCACTCCCTCCACCACCGACGCACAGTAGCAGCAGTATGTACCATCCATAAGATGCACTGCAGAAACTCACCAAGGTCCCTCCGACAGCACCTTCCAAACCCATGACCTCTATCACTTAGAAGGACAAGGGCAGCAGATAGATGGGAACACCGCCGCCTGCAAGTTCCCCTCCAAGCCACACACTATCCTGACTTGGAAATATATCGCCATTCCTTCACTGTCGCTGGGCCAATATCTTGTAACTCCATCCCTAACAATACTGTGGGTGTACCTACACCACATGGACTGCAGCAATTCAAGGAGGCAGCTCACCACCACCTCCTCAAGGGCAATTAGGGATGGGAAATAATTGCTGGTGCAGCCAGCGAAGCCCACATTCTATGAATGATTGAAAAAAAGGATCTGGTGACTCAAATTTGCCACATTCTCCAGGAGTTGACACTATGGGGAATGAGAGGGCATCCATTGCCAGTGGCTCTGAAAGTAACGGCTACATTCAATATCTACACCAGTGGCTCCTTCTAGTGCTCCACTGGGGACCTCTGTGGGATCTCTCAACTTTCCATGCACAAATGTATTCATGAGGTTACAGACACCCTTTTTGCCAAGACCCACAATTACGTCAACTTGGACAGAGATCAGGCAATGCAGGACACCGGAGCATTGGGCTTTGCAGAGATTCCTAGATTCCCACAGGTGCAGGGTGTCATGTTGCTATAAAAGCTCCCTGGTAACAGGCACTTCAATACATAAACAGGAAAGGCTACCACTCCCTCAATGTACAGCTAGTCTGCGACCACAGGAAACTGGATACAGATTTTCACCAGATACCCAGGAAACGTCCATGAGTAGCTCACAGTTCTCGGACACCTTCAAGGGACCACACAGGATCCACACAGCTCCTCAGTGACAAAGGACATGGCTGATGGCATCTGTACGGTAGCCACAGAATCCTGCAGACAGAAGGTACAAAGTAGCTCGTGCCGCTATCTGAACGTTGGCGGAACATACCAAAGGGATCCTAAAGATGCGATTCCGATGGCTGGGCGGATCTGGTGGAGAACTCCACTACACTCCCCATAGGGTCTTGTGGATTATCATAGCTTGCTGCACACTGCTCAGCCTGGTGCTGCACAGAGAGGAGGACTTGTCAGATGCTGACATGGAGGAGCTGCATGTCTCCTCTGATGAGGAGGACATCGAAGGGGATGAGGGCATTGAGTTTGAGGAAGCTGAGGCTACAAGGGAAGAGGCCATGGCACATGCCAGAAGAAGCAGGCGTGTGTGTGTGTGTGTGAGCCACCAAATTCCATGAGGAGGATGGCGAGTTGCAGTGTGTACCCTTTTGGACAAGTGCCCCCCCATCATAGGCCAACATGAACACTGGCGTTACTATTCCTCTCATTTTGCCCATGCACTTCAATGTGAGAGTGAATAGTTACACAGCAGACTCACATTGTCCTGGTCCTTTGAAAGATGATGAGCCCTCGGAAGCACGTGTCCTTGCTGAGATGAGGTGCTAACTGGAGGAGGGAGTCCCAGCATCAGACGTCAGAAGGTGCTGCCTCTTCAAGTGTCTCTCCGGCATCCCAGTCTCCACCTGCAAGGCAGCCTACAAGAGTCAGCAGCTGTTCCACTATCTTCAGTTGGCGGGTAGCTGTATGCCCTCAATCTGACAAAGCTCCTCAAGGAGATCCATCTCCAGCAACGGGACAATGCATTCTGTGTAACTTCGATGGTGAAGCTGACCGGTAACACTTGGGCCAAGGCAGCTGAGGACATTCTGCAGGTGTGCATCTAATCTCAGATGACTCAATCCTCTGTGTCACTTTCTTCTCTATCACATTAACATCCAGCACTCTCAGTTAGGGATGCTGGCCTGCTTCTATCCTCACCTTAATATGTATGGGGACCATGTAAGGATGGCAACGTTCAGCCACTAGCCTGCCAGATATTAAAACATACATTGTGCCCTCATGACCAGCCCTGGCTCTTGTGAACTCCAAAATGCTCAGACAACATGAAACCCTCAAGGTCATGAGTTGTTGCTAATAAAGGGTAGACCTTAGCCTCAGTACATCCTCACTTCTATTCCATTGCTCCCCTCAACATTGTCTAAAGCTATGATGTGCACTTCCAGAGCAAGCTCAAAGGATCTATCGGCCGCCAGAAATCATCATTTGCGATTAGCACCACTGGTCTGGGCGAGTGTTTAGGTGATGAGACACACAGCACTGCATCCCAACATTGTGACAAGAGCCTTGTGGTCACAACACAGACAATTACAGGCTGAGAAATGCTCAAGGTTGTAGGTTTGAGCGCCAGGGCAATAATGTGGCTGAGGGGGCACAGCTTTGGCACTTTGATGTGGAAAGATGCTCCCATTTATTGGTGAGCTCAGCAGATGACGGATCGCTCAGAAAGTTGGAAACATAGTTGGTGGACAGGAGCGCACAGGAGCTCTGAGTATGGACTTATAGCATGAAAACCCTGCTGAGAGACAGAGAGCACATGGAGTTGCACAATATATGACCCTTCTCCATGCGTGAACACATCTCTCCTTGTAGGCTATACCTACTTAACAGGAAATGATGCCATTCCTTTCTTGTCTGGCCGGGTGAGAACAGTGTAGGTAAGTGGATTCCCAGGGCTTAGAGCTGGAGAGTTGGAGGTAAGGAATACACATCTTTTTTGTGGCACTACAGGTTTAAAGGTCCAACCACTTTGAGAAGTCAGGGAGAAGCAATTGGGCAGGACTGGGGGGGTGGGGGTAGGGTGGGTTGGGTGTTCAGGAGGGTTGGATGGTCAGTAGTGGGGGGGGTGGGTGGGTGGGTGGTCAGTAGAGATGTTTGGTGGCCATTGGGGGGGTTTGGGTGATCAGTGGGGTGTTGGGGAGGGTAGTTGGGGTGAGGGTGGGCCGTTGGAGGGTCCGGTGGATGGTCAGGGGAGGGTTGGGGAATTAATGGGGGATGTGGGATTAGTCAGAGGGTCCTGTGGGAATCAGGGAGGGTTGGGAGGAGTCTCGTGGGGGTGTCAGAGTGGGGTCAGTACTATAGTTGCCCAAAAGTTAAAAGGGGTTTTAATTCTTCTCAATTTGTCTGGGTAACGAATACCGTAAGACAGTCGGAACTGTTTGCAATTTGTATCGTACTTACGGATGGTTCCCAGTACAGGGCAATTAGCCAACCAAAGTTTGAACCACCTGGGCAATTGCCTGGCAATCCTTAATTGGGTCTTCTAGGGGGGTGCAAAGGTCAGGGGTGTTCCCCAGCGCATCTTTGAATTGCCTACCAGTTACGATGCCTGGAAGCTGGGAAGTTATGTGCCATAATGATAGCCTTGGGCTGCAGTCCCTCCCTAAAAGGGTTTTCGATACAGAAATCAGACACTTGCCTAGTTATTGAGGGCTAAATGTGAATAGTACACAATGATTAGAGGTTATTGCTTGAATTCAACTTTCTCGATGTCTCCCTTCTGTTTCACCTTCTAACCTCACGGTACACAATCTTGCTTTATCCATTCAGCTAAGAGGCCATTATCTGTACATCACCTCATCTAGGATATTTATTCTTGGTTTTACATCCACTAACATTAGCTCCATATACCAAAGACTCAATAAAGTTCCATTGCACGATGTCAGTTCTAATATATAAGCCATAGCCACTGACAGGCACTCAAAGCCTGTATGTGCAGCTTTGAATCATCCAGGGTTATTTTATATTTTTAAGTTCTGTTGAAGGGTCACGAGGACTCGAAAAGTCAACTCTTTTCTTCTCTGCCGATGCTGCCAGACCTGCTGAGTTTTTCCAGGTAATTCTGGTTTTATTTTATATGATGACTGTTACAGCCTGACAATATTTGTTCATATTCACCAAAAACTTGCTTTTATTGAGTTCTTTTAACACGGTCAAACTCCTGAGGTGTTTCACAAGAGTGGAAATCAAAGAAGATTTAACACTGAGCCATGAGAAGATATGAGGACAGCTGGCCAACAACTTGGTCAATAAGTTTTAAGGAGCAGCTTAAAGAAGGAAAGAGAGCAGAGAGAAGTAGGGAGAGAATTCTAGAGTTTAGGGCCCAGGCATCTGAAGTATGGTCAACGATGATAGAGTGAATAAAACTGGGGATGTACAAGAGGCCTGAATTGGTGGACAGTAGAGATCACAAAGGGTTGCTGGGTAGGTTGGAGAAGATAACAGAGAAAGGGAGGAATGAGGCCAGGGAGGGGTTTGAAACAAGAATGAGAATTTTAAAATGGAGGCGCTACTGGACTAGGGGCCAATGCAGGTCAGCGAATACAGGGGTGATAGGTGAATGAGATTTAGTGCGACTTAGGATAAGGGCAGCAGAGTACTAAGCACACTTGTTATTGTGTTGGCGCCACTAGCTATGCTATCAGCTTCAGTTATCAATAACTGATGAATAGTCAAACCCCCATCATGTCATCGGGAGATGATAAATATACTGCAGTGTGAAAATATCACTTAGCCAAGTAACAGAGGCAAATCACAAAAGAGCCTCCAGATGAATGCTTGCTGACTACAGATAGACAGCGGAGATTTCGGTGAAGTTGCATGTCAACACCCTCTTCAGTCTTTTTTTCAAATGTACCAACAGAAGGCCCATTAATTTTTTTTTTCTCAACCTCACCTCAGGGCACATCTGAAATAATGAATAAAATGATATATGTGTTTTTGGGAACTGACACCTGCATGATATGAAAATAGTTTCTAAATCTCTTCCTGAAGTCTTTAAATGGACCACTTGTGTCTCTCTCCTCCAACCTGCCTGCTCTGGAATGTTGCAGAATTATACTTGCATTTAAAATGAGTCTCTTTGAAACCCAAAGAAGTTCAATTTTTTTCATTCATTCGTGGGGTGTGAGCATTGCTGGTCAGGCCAGCATTTATTGCCCATCACTAATTGTCCTTGAGAAGGTGGTGGTGATAGTCATCTTCTTGAACTGCTGCAGTCCGTGTGGTGTAAGAACGCCCACAGTACTGTTTCCCCAGCATCCCTTGAGATTGACTGAGGCCGTGAACTGCTGGTGATTGGTTTCAAAATGGTCATCTCCTGAATCGGTTGGCGACTCCTCACATAGTTGGGTCTATTTCCCTGATAGATTGACATCAATGGGAAACCACTCTGCACATCCCAGAGCGGTTTCACTTAGGTGTCAGCTGTAACTCAGTGGATTGCACTCTCGCCTCTGAGTCAGAAGAGCATGGGGTCAAATCCAAGTACTGGAGCACATAATCTAAGTGAATACTCCCAGTCCAATATTAACGGAGTATGATACTGTTTGAGGGGCTGTGTTTTGGATAAGCATTACACTGAGGATCCATCTACATTCTCAGCTTATGACCCTCTTCAAACGCGAGCAGCCGAATTCTCCCTGGTGTTTTGATTGATTCTGAGGGGTCTTGCCAGGATGGATGTGGGGGCCACTGCTTAAAAATGAGGGGTTGTGTACTTAAGACAGAGAAATTTTTTTCTCTCAGAGGGTCGTGAGGCTTTGGTTTTCTATATTTGCTCCATTTTGATGTTCTTCGCTGTATTGCTTTTTATTCTCTCCTTTGCTATTAAACCAGTTTTGCAAGATATGCACAAGGTGAGAGCAGTAATGAAATGTGAGCTGCTCCCCGCACACACTGCATCACTGGAACCTGAGTTTTCATTGCTCTTACCAGTGTGGTGTACACACAAACTCACAATAACTTCAAAAAGCTGATTCTACTCCAGGAAAGAATGGAAAAACTTTTGATCACTGCTGTATCCTTTGAGGATCAGAAATCACATCTCTTCATAAAAGCAAAAAACTGCGGATGCTGGAAATCCAAAACAAAAACAAAAATACCTGGAAAACTCAGCAGACCGTATTTTTGTTTTTGTTTCACATCTCTTCATCACTGGCCCCTCCTTTGCTCTGAGAAGGAATCCACAAACTTCTCTGTGTATCAATGTCCTCCTTCACATCTGTGGTCATTAAAGGTGCTATATAAATGCAAGTCTTTTACTCTCTCTCTTCCCAGAGACCTGACACCATTTAAGGTGCACCGCAATGCATTTGAATATGGAAGTGGGGCAATCAATGTGTCTTCCATTCAGACACACCTCTGCCTTGTAGTCATGCACCTGTTCACAAGTAGTTTTGAAGTGCCACTGGCCAACAAGTCTGCAGAGTGACATTGTGCCTTTGAGCTAATGGCTAATGTTGTATGAACTTGATGGCTTCCCTTGTGTGTTATTTTTGAATGTGAGTTCAGCGTGTTTTCGTTGTTTAAAGCTGAGCTAATTCTTGGAAGCATTAGTTGTAATGAGGCTGTGTGAAGAGCAGCGGTGCCATTTGGAGGAGCAAGGCCTTGATGGGCTGCTTGCTACCCAAATCCAAAAGAAAAATTCCAAGTCTTCTCAGTGGCAATAGCCTTTTCTTTCCCTTTGGAAAGTGCGAGCAAGGTTTTTAAACAACAGCAGGAAGTACTTTTGTCGCTTGGCGAGCTTCTCGATTTAAAAAAAAGACTTGGGAAACGTCTGTGAACTGGATAAGTTCAGGCATCTGGCAGGAAATTAATAGTGAAAGATTTTTCTTTGTACATGAACAGATGCTCCTGATTCCCTCCCACTCTGAGACAGCGTAAATCGTCAGATCAGGAGTATGAGGCCCATCCGCTAGATATCTAGCTGAGCGTGCAACAAGAAAGAGTCCAGGGCACTCATTGGTTCCATTCAAGTCATGCCTTCCCCAGCAGATAAAATGAGCTGGAAAGGCTTCCTTTACTTGGGGAGAGGGGTGGAGGGAAGAGTTTGGCAATGGGCAATAGTTCTGTTGGGTCTCTGCCCCTTCCCTCTGTATGGGGGAGGGAAGGGTAAACACTGATAACAGAAGAGAGGGTGGGGCTTCACCGGAGTGTGATCTGTGAAAACCTGACACTAAGCCACATGAGGAGATACTAGGTCAGATGATCAAAAGCTTGAGCAAAGAGGTTGGTTTTTAGGAGCAGAGAGAGGTAGAGAGGCGAAAAGCTTTAGGGAGAGAACTCCAGAGCTTAGGACCCAGATAGCTGGAGGCATGGCTGCCAAGTGGAGCAATTAAAATCAGGGATGGTCAAGAGGTCAGAATTGGAGGAGCGCAGAGACCTTGAAGGGCTGTAGAGCTGGAGGACATTACAGAGGGAGGGAAGAGTGAGGCCATGGAGAGATTCAAAAACAAGGATGTCACTGGTGAAGATGGAAACTTTAAATTGGTTGTTACAAATGCATCATTGCTAAGGGACCCATAGAAACAGCACCATGTCTTGCTGACCATGAATTGGGGTGAGGGGAGGAGCGATCAGGGCAGAGGGACTGATGGAGGAAGCCTGGGTCGACTGAGAACTAACTCCCAGTCCCTCAGGATCCTTGCTGCTGCCAACGTTTGCTGATGGGCTAGAGTCAGACCTGTGGTTAAAGTGGCAGTGGCACATTCGATGACATCATCCAGACATGGCACGAACAATAACATTAGGCCTCACGTCCTGTGGGCAATCTTCCTCTGCCAGTAGACAGGTAAATAAAAATGGAAGACTGGGTGGGGGGGGGCAAGGAATATGTCAGAAACTTGGCACCAACTCTTTCCCACTCCCCCTCATCCCCATTCATCTGCACAGCAGGGAGGGGGTTAAAATCAGCCTATATTACGATGGTGACTCAAGTGTGAAGCACATTGGGACATCCTGAGGTGGTGAAAGGTGCTATAGAAATGTAAGATCTTTCTCTTTCTATCCACAGGCACTCTGACTGAACCCAAATTCTTGGAGGCAACTGGCAAGAGTGCAAGTCCCGCTGAAATCAGCCCCCCATGAGGAGCTGAAGCTCTAAACCTTCCTATGACGCTGATGCATTCATATCATCAACTGAAGACTCGAAAGGCCATCAAAACACATAACTCAGCAAAACAGAAAATGTTAGGGACCAAAGTGAGGGAAACGGCCCAACATTTTTCATTCTGTAAATGCGCTAATCTGAGCAGAGGAAGCACATTTCAAACGACAGTTTATAAATTAGTACTTCTTTCCCCTAACTGGGCTAAGCTGAGGCACTGATGAAAAGCAAATGTTCTGACATCAATCTTGTGTATAATTTATCGTCCAGCTGCAATTGGGATTCCAGAACACTCCATGCCGGGAATTTTAATCTCCCCGCCATGCGCCCCCCACCCTCGCCCCAACCCCACCCCACCAGTCCTACAGATTTATGTTGCTGCGCTTGGCTGTGTATAGACAGAAAGTCAATTTGAAAACAGCCCCTCAGTGAGCGGAAACATTTGAACTGGAAATTAAACTAACGCTCAGCAATGTAAGGCAGAGGCTGCCCGGAACTGAAGTACACATTCGCTCCTCTTTAGCCAGATGGAATTTTGCTTTTGATCCAACTCGCTGCCCATTTAGGAGGGAGAGTGGGGCCACGGCCTAGAAGTTCCAGGGAGCCAAAGCACCAATATGCCGGGAGGCTGATGAACGGATTCAACTGGGGCAGCACGGGAAAAGCTGGATGCGAACAAGCCAGCCTCTCCTCAAAATGAGAGCCAGGCCGTTTGGGGAAGCCGACAGGAAGATCCTCTTCACACGAAGGGGCGTGGAAACCTGGAACTCCTTTCCCCTGAGAAAAGTTGTGGAGGCTGGGGTCAAAACGGACAACGATCGGGATTTCACAAAAGGCTTGCATTCCGAGAGCCCACCTCCGAACATCGCAAAGGCGCTTTACAGCCAATGGGCAGAGTTTGTCCCTCAGCGGGCGGGTGTGCGCCCGACCTGAGCGGGAGTAAAATAGCGCGCGACGGCGTGGGGCGAGCGCTCCTGACGTCATCGCCCACTCTCGCGATATTTCGCTCGGCTGGCGTGTTTGAGAGCCGGCAGTGCGCCCGCCTGCAGTTAAGGGGCCTGTCAAGGCCCTTTAGCAAGTAATTAATTTGTATTTGTCGCTGCCCGTCTAACCGCTTGGTTGGCAGGCGGGCGAGTAGGCCAAGCGGCCTTTGCATTTTTTTTGCGAAGCCTCATCCGCGGGAGGGATGAGGTTTCCGATGTTATTTGAAAGTGAAATAAAAGTTTTCAGAACTCGTGTGCAACGCGTCCCTGCCCATGTGACGGAGTCACGTGACGGGGACATGGTTTCCTTATTTTTTTGAAACTTTATTTTTCACGTTAGAAATCTTCAGCCCCCTGAGGCAGCTCTGGGCCTTCAGGGAGCTTTCTGTGAGCCCCCCTCCCCCCCCACACCGAGTGCATGCGCTGACCTCCCCGCTCACCCTCCTCCCTCCCTTCCCCCGCCGCCTCCTACCCAAGCAGCGCTGAGCGTTTCAGCGCGTGACTCACGCTGGATGCCCGTTAATTGGCCAACCAGTGTGAAATCGCGGTCAGGGCCCGATCGCGGGCGAGGGACTGTTGCACGGCAACTCCCTATAAACCTCTCCGTTTCTCTGCCTCGCTCTCCACTATGAAGACACTCCTTGAAACCTATCTCGCTGGCCAAGCCTGTCCTAATATCTCTTTGCAGTGTCAAGGTTTTTTATTTGAAAACGCTGCTGTGCAGTGTCTGTAAGTGTTATGACATTAGAGACATGATACAAGTTGTTGTTGTGGCTGGTGAAGACCTGGAGAGGCTCTGCTGAGGGCTGTCGCACAGGTTTCATCTGGGTTTTCAGCTCACAGGGTAAAGGACAAATTGGTGTTCATCTTGGATTGAGCCGGCCCTAAAATGAGGCCTGTGGCCCATGCCTGGAGGTGAGTTGGCCTTGCATCAGCATGACACAATAGCCTGGTCATTCAGAGGTCAGCTGGAGACCTGGCTGTAGCCTCGTGCTGTGCAGTCACCCACCAAGCCTGATCATGACTGATGTCTTGGGCCTGTCACATTCTGAGCAATTGTCTGTTGTTGAGCTGAATCATTGTGTTGATGCAGAATCGAATTCCTTCAGTAGCTTAAAGTACCTCAGTATAATTTTAAAACCTCAATCATATACAGGTGGACATGTGTTCATATAGATTGAATACCAGGTGTTCATTTTTGGCCTCCCAGAGAGACTTGCATTTACACAGCTCCGTATGACCTTGTGGACATGATGTGGGACTGCAACAGGTCATGTCGCCAAATTCAAATTGCAGTTTGGCAACATACACAATTGGAGTCAATTAATCCAGTAATTAACTTATTGGTTGGTGCTGAGGGAGCCAAAATGGTCAGGAAATATGCCTTCCTACTGCAGGCCCCTGGGCCTTGATTGCCTGCTCCAGGAGCAGCACTGAGGGAGTGCTGCACTGTCTCTGGGGCAGTAACGGGGAAATGCTACACTGTTGGAGGTGCTGCCTTTTAGTCCCTCTCGTGTGGATATGAAAGATCTTGTGGCACTGGACATGGCTAGGACACAGTGGGTGAATGGCTTCCTTCTGTCATTTTCTATCGTTCTATTCCTTTGAAGAAAAGCTGGAGAATTCTCCCAGGTTCCTTGGTCAATATTTATCCCCCAACCAACCCTCACCACACAGACTCCAAGGGCAGAATTTTCTACTCGCTGGGTGTCCTGGGCGTGGCTGTGAAACTGACTGCCTTCTGCGATCAGTCTCTGACCGCGAGGTCACACTGCTAGGCCAAAAGGCCCGCCCAGCATGAAATGCGGCTCCTCACTGGCCGAGAAGGGCTGAGCAGGGGCAGGGTCTAATGGCGACTCAGCGGCCGATTTAAAAACGCCCCAGGCAGCCCCAGAAAGGCTGCCAGGGAAGGACCTCTGGCTGCCGCTGTTAAAATGGAGTTGAGTGCGGCTGCAAACGCCAGGCGGGAGGACAGGTCGGTGGGGGAGAAACACTCGGCCCCCGCTTCTCTGACGCCTTGCTTTCCTCCTGGAGGAGGCGGCTGCCAGGAGGGACACCCTTGTTCCCAGGGCTGGGAGGAGGAGGCCATCACACCTCGCCAAGAGGGTATGGGAGGAGGTGGCAGCCTGGGTGAGCAGCCATGACCCGGTGCAGTGCACACGGGTGCAATGCCGGAAGCTCTTCAATGACTTGCTGCACTCAGGAAAGGTGAATACCGAGTTGGCATGGGTCAGTGTGCAGAAGTGTTAAGGTGTGGCCATTCCCCCACGGAGCTCAGGGGTGCTAGAGTCTGAGCGCCAACTGTCAATCACACCAGAGATGGCCAAGGGGGTGAGCCCTGGCTACTTGGACTGAGTGCCTTGCAGCTCGAGGACCACGACTTGGATGTGCCCTGCGAGGTGTTCCTCAGGTGGGGTTGGCCAAGCTGCAATGGTGCTGCAGGTACAGAGTGGACTAATCGATGCACCTCTGTTATTTCAGGTGGAAACAAACCATAACCAAGCTGAGAGGGCAGGTACAGGCAGAGGCCCACCCAACCTGCTGCTGCTCTCCCAGTTCGAGCAGGATGCCCTCAAGCTCGAGAGCCAGCACACTTCCTGTACAACCGGGTGTGGCGAGACAGGGGTGCCAGACCAAGGTAAGAGTGCAGGGCACAGAGGTGAGACTCGGGTGTAGTCTCCTCATTGATGAGAGACTTGAACTTGGAGTCCCCATTGAGCATTGAAAGACAATGGCACCATGATGCAGATCCCCATTGTCTCACCAGGGTGCCTGGCATGCACAGTGACAGTGTGATGACTTTAACTACTGATATGTCCTTGTTCTCCCTTTTAGGCTCACCAGCAGATGCTCATTGCCCAGACCCTGAAGGGCCACCCCTGACATCGGAGGACCACCAGGCATCATTTTCACCTGCATCACACTCGCTCTCTGAAGCAGGCACAAGTGCAGATACCAGCACCTCAGTGGGCAATAGAGCGGCGGCTAGTATTTTGGTGCATATTGGCGAGGGCACATCGCAGTCCCTTGAGGTGCAGTTGGAGACAGAGGGTGCCCAGGGTGCTGGCAGTCGGAGGACTGCTGGATACCAGGGCGATGCTCAGTTGAAGGCTGATGATGAGCCTCTGGAGTTGATCCATGAGGGTCTGCGCACCATGGTCTCCATGATGGAGGAGCCCATGTGGAGCGTGAGCACTGTGTTGACTGTGATGGGTGAGCGCACTGCCTCCTCCAGTGAGAGAGTGGCAACTCTCATGGACAGGCAGCTCCAGCAACAGAATCAGGGGTTCCTGGGTTGTGCTTGGACCTCAGGTGGTCAGTGTCAGTGTGGGAGATGGATGAGGCACCCAGCGTCCCAGCTAGGTGCCCGTCCATCAATGATGTGCAGGGAGGTCCAGAGTGACCTCACCCGTGACCTGTCCCTCCCATGAGCTGCCTGACGTCTCTTTGGCTCCTCTCAGGGCACTCTGGATGACAGCAGCAGCTCCTCCGCCCCTCTGCCGGTGACCGTGGCATCTGATGAGGCTGCGGTGACTGGGGAGATGCCAGCTGTGGCACTGGCAGCTCCCTCCCAGGCGGGGCCAGCATTGGCTCCACTGGCCAGAGGACGCCCGCCAAGGTCATCAAGGCCAACAGGATACCAGAGTCAGCATGCCTCCAAGGTCAGTGCCAGCAAGGGGGCAGTACCCAGGCCTAGCACTCACAAACATAATTTAAAGGCACCATGAGCACAAGAGGGACAGATCATGGGTGATTTTATGTTCATTTATGTTTACTTTTATCGAAACTGGCGTGGGAATGACCAGAGAAGTTTATGTAAATAGTTTTGAATTGTCAAAATGAGATCAATTTTGCTTTTGTCATCATGTCCTGAGTATGTTTCACCTTTTTATTTTATTGGTGCTGGGAACGCCAGTCTGTAATGCTGGACGCAAGTGGCTCTGAACTTTATTGCACAGGCACTGAGGGTTCTTTACGTTCAAATGAAAGGGTCGCTTCAGACATCCAGGATGGAGGAGCCAGCCCTGACACGTGTTTGAAGCTGATCTTTGGTAGCCTACTGAAGGAGTGTTGAATCAAGGCGTCCCTGGTGTCCCTGCCTCTCTGGAAGTTACTGAGGTCTGGCTCCATGCCCTCAGTGTTCTCCTCACTGTCTCCTCTTCAGACTCACTGCTGGACTCATGCTGTGCAGCTACATCAAGATCCTCTTCCTCCACTGGGTCCCCAGATTGTGGAGGGTGCAGTCTGCTACCACTATCAGTGACACCCGCTCTGGGGGGTATTGTATTTCTCCCCCTGAACTGTCCAGGCATCAGAAGCGCATCTTGAGAAGACCTATGGTCCTCTCTATCGCTGCCCTTGTGGAGGCATGATTCCTATTATAATGCTTCTCTGCATCTGTTCTAGGATGGCGGTGAGGCGTCATGAGCCACCTCTTCAATGGATAACCCTTGTCACCCATCCATCCAGCTGGGCTGGAGCTCTAAAGAGCCTTAGCACCTGGGAGTGTCTGAGGATGTAGGCATCGTGGGAGCTGCGAGGGTACCTTGCACAGACTTGCAGAATCTGCATCCTGTGGTCACACACTATCTGCACGTTCATGGAGTGGAATCTCTTCCTGATGACGAAGGTCCCGGCTGACCCACTGGTGCCTCGATGGCCAGATGTGTGCAGTCTATTGCACCCTGGACACGGGGGAACCCTGCAATCGCTGCAAAGCCTCTGGCTCACTCTGCCTGGCTGGCCTTGCCTATACGGTAAAGAATAAAGGTCAGTACCGACCTGACCAGCCTCTGTCAGAAGCTGGATGCAAATGTGGACAGCTGATTGGGAGACTCCACACAGATCCCCCACTGAGCCCTGGAAAGAGCCGGAGGCATTGAGGTTGGGGGCCACTGTGACCTTCAGAGCCACTGGCATGGGGTGTCCACCCACACAGTCGGAGCTGATCTCAGGCCCAATCATCTGACAGATGGAGGTCACGCTCTCCCTGGAGAGGCGGAGCCTCCTTCGGCACTGCACCTCGGACATATTGAGGTAGCTGCATCGCTGCCTGTAAACCCTGGCAGCAGGAAAGTTGCGTCTTCTGCACCCACTTCCGCCTTAGACTATCTGCTGGCCCTGAGCCCCTTGTGCCTGCACCTCTCCTCCCACAGGTTCCTCCCCTGGAAGTTGCATTAGGACACCTGGCCTCCTCTCCCTTCTGCCCCTCTCCCCCTCCTCAGAGGAGGCACCTCCAGCAGAGACCACAATCCCCATTCCCAGGGTAAGGGAAGGCTGTCTGATACCTGGAAGGGTCAACATGGTCTGAATCCTCCGGGGGCCTGGCAGACACCAATGAGTCCTGGAATGAGGCCTGCAAATGCTACGAATGAAGCCCCAAACAGAGATGAGGCTGTCAAGTACCAATAAGCAACCAGCTGCAAACTATCTCCAAAGCTCCTGACTCCTCACAACGGCAATGCTGCTGACCCTTTTCATCCTGCCCTTGGATGAGGGTTTGTGAAAATGTTCTCTGGCTGCCTGCCTGTTTTGCCTGTGCGATGAACAGAAAATCACACAGGCAAGGAAAACTCACCGTCAATTGGACTGTTAAGGCCATTAAGTGGCCTGTTAATTAATGGCGGTCGACACCCGCGCACACCCACTGAGCGAAATATCGCGTGAGTGCTCACCCAACGCCATCGCGCACTATTTTACTCCCGTTCGGGTCAGGCACGCACCCGCCTGTGGGATGAAAAATTCAGCCCCAAGTGTTCAAGAATTAAAGCCACACTCAGATCAGCCATGATCTTATTGGCTGGTGGAGTAGGCTCCAGTGGCCAAATGGCCCCCTCCTATTTCTTAAGGCAGGACAGAAGCAGCCCCTCAAGGCAACTAGAGATGGACAATTAATACTGGCTTTGCTGAGGACCGGATCCAACCCATGGTTAGGTCTTTAAAATAATGAAAGGGTTGTTATGAAACCTAAACTTACCTAGTTGGAGAGTACAGCGGTCAGGAACCTCAACTCCTGATGGCCTTCAGAGTTCTTGTGCATGTGCAGACTGGGAGCAGGCTCCGTATACGCAGACTAGGAATGGGCTGCATATGCGCAGGCTAGGTGTGGGATGCATATTACAGACTGGGAGCTGGCTGCATGTGCACAGGCTGGGAGTGGGCCGCGTAAGCGCAGACTGGGAGCCTGCTGCATATGCACAGATTGGGAGCAACCTGCGTATAAACAGACTGGAAGCGGGGTGCCTGTGTGCAGGCTGGGAGCAGGCTGCATATGCGCAGACTGGAAGCAGGTTCCTGTGCGCAGGCTGGGAGCAGGCTGCATATGCGCAGACTGGAAGCAGGTTCCTGTGCACAGGCTGGGAGCAGGCTGCATATGCGCAGATTGGCATTTTTTCAGGTTTTTTTGGACCCAGTGCCCCTGTGCCAGAATAAAAACAGTGTGAGAACCCAGGTCAAGTGACCACAAGCGGAGCACCATCGTGAAGAAGAGTTCCAGGCAGATGACAGGGTGAGGGACTGGGAGAGATGCCAAAGGGAGAGTGGACAGGGAGAGATCCCAAAAGATAAGTCCCAAAGAGTGGATAGGGGCAGAAACAGGTTGTAGTTCAATTAACAAGACAGAAGCAGAGAAAAAAGGCTCTAAATCAAACAAATGGCTGCAAGGAGCAGACTTTAAGTAAGGAGGGCTCAGGAGAAACTCAGAAGTTTCATGAAGGCAGCTGAAGGTTGGTGACTCCATAATGTGGGCTGTTGGGGCAAAGATAATCCTTTGGAGCAGTAGTGTTCTGCTCACCATGACCGAAGAGCTAATGTTGTGCTTGTGAGTTGGTGCTTGAGTGCATACTCGGGAATCCAGAGGAAAAGAATCTTAGGAGACGAGATTGAAACCCTGTGAGGTGGGCTGTTGTTGACGCCTTCCAAGTTGGAGTGACTTTTGGAGTGAATTTCCGGGTTTGATCTTCGAAGGTGAAGACTGAAATCTTTCATGAGACAGAGAGAGTTTCAGTGAGGCTGCTTGACTCTCAGTGTTACTGACATCTGGGTGGGTTGTTGAGAAATCCATGGACTCTGTCTTGGTTGCATCTGCCATTTATTGTGCAGTGTGGTATGTTCAACCACAGTTAGCCTGTTAATTCACATGTACCTCGTGTTTACCTTGAATGTTAAAGTATAAGAGTGTTTAGAAAGGGCTAGGAATCTAACTTCAAGTACATCAGATAAAGGGACGACAATGAGAAAGGGGACGGGAAATACAGAACTGAAGGTGTTGTATCTGAATGCACGCAGTATACGAAATAAGGTAAATGAGCTTGTGGCGCAGATTGAAATTGGAAGGTATGATGTGGTGGGCATCATGGAGACATGGCTGCAAGGGGATCAGGACTGGGAGCTAAATATCCAAGGATATACATCCTATCGAAAAGATAGGTAGGTTGGCAGAGGGGGTGGGGTTTCTTTGTTAGTAAGAAATGAAATTAAATTGATAGCAAGAAATGACATAGGGTAAGATGATGTAGAATCTGTGTGGGTAGAGTTGAGGAACTGCAAAAGTAAAAAAACCATAATGGGAGTTATGTACATACTCCGAACAGTAGTCAGGATGTGGGGTACAAGATACACCAGGAGATAGAAAAGGCATGTAAGAAAGGCAAGGTTACAGTGATCATGGGGGATTTCAATATGCAGGTAGACTGGGAAAATCAGGTTGGTAATGGATCCCAAGAAAAGGAATTTGTGGAATGTCTACAAGATGGCTTTTTGGAGCAGCTTGTGGTGGAGCCCACTAGGGAACAGGCAATTCTAGATTTAGTGATGTGTAATGAGGCAGATTTGATAAGGGAGCTTAAGGTGAAAGGAACCCTTAGGAGGAAGTGACCATAATATGATAGAATTTTCCCTGCAATTTAAGATGAAAAAGCTGGAATCAGATGTAACGGTATTACAGTTGAATAAAGGCAACTACAGCGGCATGAGGGAGGAGCTGGCCAGAATTGACTGGGAGATGAGCCTAGCAGGAAAGACAGTGGAACAGCAATGGCAGGAGTTTCTGGGAGTAATTTGGGAGACACAGCAAAAATTCATCCCTAGGAAGAAGAAGCATACTAAAGGGAGGACGAGGCAACAATGACTGAAAAAGGGAAGTCAGGGACAGCAAAACAGCTAAAGAGAAAGCATACAATGCAGCGAAGAGCAGTGGGAAACCAGGGGATTGGGAAGCCTTCAAAGACCAACAGAGGACAACTAAAAAAGAAATAAGGAGAGAGAAGATTAAATATGAGGGTAAACTAGCCAGTAATATAAAGGAAGATTGCAAGAGCTTTTTTAGATATATAAAGGGTAAGAGAGAGGTAAAAGTGGACATTGGGCTGCTGGAAAATGACGCTGGAGAAGTAGCAGTGGGGAACAAAGAAATGGCAGAGGAACTAAATAGTTACTTTGCATCAGTCTTCATGATGGAAGAAATGAGTGACATCCCCAAAGTTCAAGAGAGTCAGGGGGCAGAGGTGAGTATGGTGCCCATTACCAAGGAGAAGGTGCTAGGAAAACTGAAAGGTCTGAAGGTGGATAAATCACCTGGACCAGATGGATTACACCCCAAAGTTCTGAAGGAGATAGCTGAAGAGATAGTAGATGATCTTTCAGGAATCACTGGAATAAGGGAGGGTCCCAGAGGACTGGAAAATCGCTAATGTAACCCCACTGTTTAAGAAGGGAGTGAGGCAAAAGACAGGAAATTACAGGCCGATTAGCCTGACCTCGGTCGTTGGTAAGATTTTAGAGTCCATTATTAAGGATGAGATTTCAGAATTCTTGGAAGTGCATGGTAAAATAGGGCAAAGTCAGCATGGTTTCATCAAGGGGAGGTCGTGCCTGACAAATCTGTTAGAATTCTTTGAGGAGGTAATGAGTAGGTTAGACAAAGGAGAGCCAATGGATGTTATCTACTTGGACTTCCAGAAGGCCTTTGACAAGGTGCTGCACAGGAAGCTGCTCAGTAAGATAAGAGCCCATGGTGTTAGAGACTAGGTACTAGCATGGATAGAAGATTGGCTGTCTGGCAGGAGGCAGAGAGTGGGGATAAGGGGGTCCTTCTCAGGATGGCGGCAGGTGACTAGTGGAGTTCCGCAGGGGTCAGTGTTGGGATCACAACTTTTCACTTTATACATTAATAATCTAGATGAAGGAACTGAGGTGATCCTGGCTAAGTTTGCAGATGATACAAAGATAGGGGGAGGGACAGGTAGTATTGAGGATGCGGGGAGGCTGCAGAAGGATTTGGACAGGTTAGGAGAATGGGCAAAGAAGTGGCAGATGGAATACAACATGGGGAAGTGAGGTCATGCACTTTGGTAGGAAGAATAGAGGCATAGACTATTTTCTAAATGGGGAGAGAATTCACAAATCTGGAGTGCAAAGGGACTTGGGAGTCCTAGTCCAGGATTCTCTTAAGGTTAACTTGCAGGTTGAGTCGGTAGTTAGGAAGGCAAATGCAATGTTGGCATTTATTTCGAGAGGATTAGAATATAAAAGCAGGGATGTGCTGCTGAGGCTTTATAAGGCTCTGGTCAGACCACATTTAGAATATTGTGAGCAATTTTGGGCCCCATATCTCAGGAAGGATGTTCTGGCCCTGGAGAGGGTCCAGAGGAGGTTCATGAGAACGATCCCAGGAATTAAAGGCTTAACACATGGGGAACGTTTGAGGACTCTGGGTCTATACTCAATGTAGTTTAGAAGGATGAGGGGGGATCTGATTGAAACTTACAGAATACTGAAAGGCCTGGATAGAATGGATGTGGGGAAGATGTTTCCATTAGTAGGAGAGACTAGGACCCGAGGCACAGCCTCAGAGTAAAGGGAAGACCATTTAGAACAGAGATGAGGAGAAACTTCTTTAGTCATAGAGTGGTGAACCTATGGAATTCATTGCCATAGAAGGCTGTGGAGGCCAGGTCATTGAGTGTATTTAAGACTGAGATAGATAGGTTCTTGATTGGTAAGGGGATCAAAGGTTACGGGGAGAAGGCGGGAGAATGGGGTTGAGAAACCTATCGGCCATGATTAAATGGCGGAGCAGACTCGATGGGCAGAATGGCCTAATTTCTGCTCCTATGTCTTATGGTCTTATGGTCTTATAAGAAAGATATTGTAATTTGTTTTATTTTTCTAAGCTTGTACAGTAGAATTTATTTTTATTTGTTCAAAACCCATGGAATTTTGTAGCTTTATTCACTGAGTGTGTGTCCTGAATCTAACGCTTTGTCTACTTTAAACAAAACATTTTTGGTCCCTAACTGGATCTCACCTTCAGCTTGGGGTCTGGCCAAGATTTATAATAGGTGTGATGAACACTTTAACCACAGGACATGGTTCTTTTTCAAGGACTAAAAACATTCTGGTAGGATTTGTGTTTTAAAACACACTGTTCCCTCAAAGGTTAATGCAGGAACTCTGATTGCTTTTCTTGGAAGAGACATCCATTTCCATGTGAAGCAGTTGTAAAGAATCTGGATGCCTCTTGACCCTGGTGGACTGTGTACAAAGGTTGTCACATGGCCGTTTATGGCTCTGAAAAGAAACCATGCCTGGAAAAACTGTGTTTAAAAGTTGGTTTTGGTCTTGCTTTGAGTAGAAGAAGGACCAACTACTTGTGAAGGAAGACAGCAGCCTTTTTGCAGTCCAGACCGCTGCTTCTAAGTTGCTCTATGTGCTGGAATTGAGTACCTGCAGGTGTTCCTCGAGTCCGCCTGAAAAGCAGTGCAAGAGTCATTGATTGTTCACAGATCAGCGCTGAGACCAAATGCATAACCTGGATACCATTCCAAGGATTGCATAATCTCTCATTTTCCTTTGAGACATTGACTTTTAACCTTTGGCAGAATTCCTCTATTTTTATTTGTGTGTGTGTGTATCTGTGTGTGTGTGTGTGACTGAAGGTATCTCAAAAGAGTAATTGGTATACTTTCATATTTTATACTGTAATAAGCTTTGCATCTCTATTTGACAAGACTGGGTTTTATAATAAACTAATACATTTGTTTATAGAAAGAAGCCTGGTTAAAGTCTCTTTTATTCTGGGTAACAGTAGGGAAGGTAAATAATTGGCCATTTTTGTGAGTGAATTGAACATTTAAACTAATGGTGTGACATGTGGAGTAGTGGGGCTAGATCAACTGTGTACTGCTCCTATCCTGGTTGTAATAAGGTTTAATAGAATAGATGTAGAGAAGATGTCTCCACTTGTGGAGGAGGCAAAAATTATGGGTCATAAATCTAAGATAGTCACTATTAATTGCGATAAGAAATTCAGGAGAAACTTCTTGACCCAGAGAGCAGTGAGAATGTGGAATTTGCTACCACAGGGAGTGGTTGAGGTGAACAGTTTAGATGCATTTAGAGGGAAGCTGGATAATTACATGAGGGAGAAAGGTTCAAAAGATATGTTGTTAGGGTGAGATGAAGAGGGGGTGGGGGAGGAGGCTCGTGTGGAGCAGAAACACTGGCATAGGCCAGTTGGGCTGTCTGGCCATTTTCTGTGCTGTAATCTCTACTGAATAAAGCAACACTAATTTGACAGCTTATATATATATATGTATACATACACAGGTAATAAGAGGACAGTCACTGTCATTGATAGTTCTCCAGTTTCCCAGCCCGGGTATTGCTGCTTCGATGAGTTTGCTTCAATGGCTGATTGGTGACTGGGGGCCTGTTGCTTTGAATGAGTGCAGGTAAGTGAACCACATTCAGAGGATGATTGATGAACTGCCTCATATCCTGTGTTTCACATCCTGTTGCTGCTCCCTGTGTCTGTTCGAATGGCCATTTCAGCTCAACTGAGGGGAACAGGAGCAGTTCTAAATCACAGGAGCAATTATCAGCTGAAAACTGACAGGGAAACAAGGAAGAAGGGATGATGACAGATGATCATAAGTTTGGTCAAATATCTTAAAGGAGGAGGAGGAAGAAGCCGTGAGGCAGGGCGATTTATGACACAGAATGGTGGAGCAAAGGAAATCGGGGATTGGCAGCTAGGAGGCCAGAATTGGCAGAAGTCGGAGGTCTCGGAGGTTTTGTAGGGCTGGAGGAGGTTACAGACATAGAAAGGCGTGATGCCATTGAGGGATTAACAAAAGAATTAAGAAGGGGCCTTAGTGTCACCTGTTCAGATGAGGTTACAAAGGTCAAGATGACCATGATAGAGGTGACACAGCCCCTTGATGTATGGGCCTGCAGTGCCCTGTCTCCACATCCACATCCCCACCCCAACAACCCACATGTGGCAATCAATCAAGCCGGGTGTAAAGTACAACTCCCTCGCTAATCCATCTTGACTGTTTAACCTGAGCAAGTGCACTGACAGTGACCCCAAACCCAAGCTTTAACAGGTCAACTCAGTCTGGCATGAAGCCACACTCAGCAGGGAGAGCAAGGTTTGATCCACTTGTGAGTTAAGAACACTGATTAATCATGCTCTTGATCTGAATGGATGCACAACTGCCTGTCACACTCGCAGAGTCCAAAGGGTGCCCTTTGATCTGATGGATGAGGGAAGCCCTTTGATGTGCCTGATTGATGACTTGTTGCCTTGACAGGGTTGTGTTTTTCTTTTCCCTTCAATATCAGTCGACTTTTGAACCTTGTTACCTACTGCAGCTGAAACTCAGCACTGAAACAGGCCTTGAGAATCAGGCTTCAGTTTCCAATCAAGTGGAGTTTGAACTCCAGACAAAGAAGGCAGGAGCAGACAGGAAGGAATCAGCCCAGGGGAAGAGGATGGGAAAGAGCTGCTGATGGAGAAGTTTAGAGAAGTTGTATTTTCCTCAGGTATTCCATCTGATTTCTCAACAGTAACTTCTAAAAAAAATTGGAGGAAAATTGCTTGTTATTCCTCACCGTAGCCTTCTTTTTGCCTGAAAGGGATAAACAGAGGAAAGGGAAGAGATTGCAGTTATATGGCAGCTCACACATCCCGGGTTATCCCAAAGCATTCCACAGTCAGTGAAGTAATCTTTTTGAATCAGTTGCCGTTGTTTAGCAGTCAAAAGCAGCCGCAATTATATACACAGCATACTCCCATAAAGAGCAATTCTCTGATGTTGATTGAGGGATAAATATTGGCCAGGACAACAAGAAGACCCCTCTCCCCTCCCCCCGCCCCCCATCATTCTTTTACACTCACCAGAGAGAGCAGACAGGGCTGTGGTTTGACCTGACCCTGAGAGGTAGCACCTGCAACACTGCAGCGCTCCCTCAGTCCTGACCCTCGGACCCTCCGACATGTTAAATCCCATATTCGAATATGGAGGTAAAAATGAGTCAGAAGCAAGCCAGTACTTTAAGACAGATTTATTTACAAGCCTGCAGAGTAAAAACACAGACTCTTCCAGTTCCCCACAACACCCAGTGTGAACACCTTTTTATACTCTTATAATGAAGCCCAATACTGAGGACAACCATTCTTTATTACTAACTTCAAGCATGTCCTCTATTGCAGCACAATTCCAACATTAACACAGCGATCCCTCAGTAGAGATCCTCCAACAGTGCAGCACTCCTTCAGTACAGACCCTCCGACGGTGCAGCACTCCCTCAGTACAGACCCTCCAACAGTGCAGCATTCCCTCAGTACAGACCCTCCAACAGTGCAGCATTCCCTCAGTACAGACCCTCCAACAGTGCAGCATTCTCTCAATAGAGACCCTCCAACATGCAGCAATCCCTCAGTACTGACCATCCAACAGTGCAGCATTCCCTCAGTACAGACCCTCCAACAGTGCAGTGGTCCCTCAGTACTGATGCCCCAACAGTAGAGTATTCGCTCAGTACTGACCCTCTGGCAGTGCAGCACTCCCTCAGTACTGACCCTCTGACAGTGCAGCACTCTCTCAGTTCTGGCCCTCTGACAGTGCATCATTCCCTCAGTACTGACCCTCTCACAGTGCAGCACTCCCTCAGTACTGACCATCTGACAGTGCAGAACTCCCTCAGTACTGACCCTCTGACAGTACAGAACTCTCCCAGTACTGACCTTCTGGCAGTGCAGCAGTCTCTCAGTACAGACCCTCCAACAGTGCAGCATTCCCTCAGTACAGATGCTCCAACAGCGCAGCAATCCCTCAGTACAGACCCTCCAATATTGCAGCATTCCCTCAGTAGAGACCCTCCAACAGTGCAGCAATCCTTCAGTACTGACCCTCCGACAGTGCAGCTCTCCTTCAGTACTGACCCTCTGATAGTGCAGCACTCCCTCAGTACTGACCCTGCAACAGCAGCACTCCCTCAGTACTGACCCTCTGACATTGCAGCACTTCCTCAGCACTAATCGTCTGACAGTGCAGCACTCCCTCAGTACTGACCCTCTGACAGTGTAGCACTCACTCAGTACTGGCCCTCTAACAGTGCAGCACTCCCTCATTTCTGAACCTTTGACAGTGCAGCACTCCCTCAGTCATGACCCTCCGATGGTGCAGCGCTCCCTCAGTACTGATCCTCTGACAGTGCAGCACTCCCTCAGTAGTGACCTTCTGACAGTGCCGCACTCCCCCAGTCATGACCCTCTGACAGTGCAGAACTCCCTCAGTACTGACCCTCTGACAGTGCAGCACCCCCTCAGTACTGACCCTCTTACAGTGCAGCGCTCCATGGAGTGTCAGCTTGGATTATTGTCTCAAATTCTTAAAAGAGTCATTGTGCTATTTCCAGGCTGAGGGATTGCGTATTTTTAATTTTCTGAGCTCCTCCTATTTGCACAGCCAGTTGATTAATCAGGGCAGTAAGTTCTGAGCTGTCATCAAGAATTGACCTTTATATGCCATTTACTTGACTTGTGCTGTAACTCTTTGTACAGTGTGCATCCATAAGCTACAAGGTCCTGTGAATTGACTAACTCATTGATAAATATAAATGAAATATAGATCTTTGATCCTGCTCCAGCGTTCAGTAAGATCGTGGCTGATCTGCAAACTTCCCTTTCCTGCCCAATGCCCATGTGCTCAATTCCCTTCGTGTCCAAACACTTAATAATAAACCAGGCAGGATCTGCTTTGGAGAGATTGCAAAGGAGATTTACCGTGATACCAGGGATGCTCATTGTTACATGACATTGTTATGCCTCAGTAATACAGTATCAGTATCTGCCAACATTTCACTGTAATTCTGACTCAAACAGACCTTACTCTAAACACCACACTATTTAACATTTGGCAGAGCACATCCTGTCTCCCAACATCACTTGATGTTCCAGTTTTTGTTCACTGTTTCCTCTTGTGAATTTCCATGTCAACTGTTCCCTATGTATTTTGCTTATGTCACCTGACCACCTATCACAATGTAGCTGTAACCTCTGGCAAATGGGCACTCTCCAGTCTCCCAGGTTCACAGCATCTGTCCTCATCGCAAGAAAAGGAAGAAAATCCTGCAGTCCAGTCCCATTACCTTGCGGGACATTCTTCCCTATCTGCCCAAAGCTCTGTGGGTCAAGAATCAGCCTGCTCAATAACATGAAGGCCTATTTGTGGACATCATCCTTGAATCGAGGGGCAGCTGATGATGACAGTCTCTCTTAAAGTCCTGTTAATTTAAAATTCTTCGGGACAAACTTATCATTACTTCTTCCCTGCTTTTCTTTTCTGCTCCTCTGCCTCTAGTCTCTCTCTCTCTATCTCTCTTTCCTCAGAGTAGTGTCCTAGATTCAACCACCTTCATCAATGACCTTCCTTCCATCATAAGGACGGAAGTGGGGATGTTCGCTGATGATTGCACCTTGTTCTATACTGTTCATGACCCCTCAGATACTGAAGCAGTCCATGTCCATATGCAGCAAGAACTGGACAACATCCAGGCTTGGGCTGACAAGTGGCAAGTAACATTCATGCCACACAAGTACAAGGCAATGACCATTTCCAACAAGAGAGTATCTAACCATTGTCCCTTGACATTCAATGGCATTCCCATCACTGAATTCACCACTATCAACATCCTGGGGGTTACTATTGTCCAGAAACTGAACTGGACCATCCATATTTTATTTTTTTATTCATTCATGGGATGTGGGCATGCCTGGTTATATCAACATTTATTGCCCATACTTAGTTGCCCTTGAGAAGGTGGTGGTGAGCTGCCTTCTTGAACTGCTGCAGTCCATGTGGTGTAGGTACACCCACAGTGCTGTTAGGGAGGGAGTTCCAGGATTTTGAACTAGCGACAGTGAAGGAAAGGCGATATATTTCCAAGTCAGGATGGTGAGTGGCTTGGAGGGGAACTTCTAGACGGTGGTGTTCCCATGTGTCTGCTGTCCTTGTCCTTCTAGATGGTAGTGGTCATGGGTTTGGAGGGTGCTGTCTAAGGAGCCTTGCTGAGGTTCTGCAGTGCATCTTGTAGATGGCACACACTGCTGCCACTGTGTGTCGGTGGTGGAGGAAGTGAATGTTGGTAGGAGTCAGCAGGTGAGTTATTTGCCGCAGGATTCCTAGCCTCTGACCCATATAAATACTGTGACTAAAAGAACAGGTCAGAAGCTGTGAATTCTGTGATGAGTAACTCACCTCCTGACTCTCCAAAGCCTGTCCACCATCAACAAGGCACAAGTCAGGAGTGTGATGGAATGGTCTCCAGTTGCAGTTCCAACAACAATCAAGAAGCTCGACATCATCCAGGGCAAAGCAACCCGTTTGATTGGCACCCCATCCACGAACTTAAATGTTCACTCCCTCCACCAGCAGCACACTGTGGTATCACTGCAGCAACTCACCAAGGCTCCTTCTGACAGCGCCTTCAAACCTGTGGCCTCTGCCACCCAGAAGGACAAGAGCGGCAGATACATGGGAACACCACCACTTGGAAGTTCCCCTCCAAGTCATTCACCATCCTGACTTGGAAATATATCGCCGTTCCTTCACTGTCGCTGGGTCAAAATCCTGGAACTCCGTCCCTGAAAACACTGACTGAACACCTTCATCACACTGACTGCAGCGATTCAAGAAGTCAGCTCACCACCACCTTCTCAAGGGCAATTAGAAATGTGCAATAAATACTGGCCCAGCCAGTTTTGCTCGCATCCCAATAATGAACAAAATATCAACTTAATTAATTGTTTCAATCTAATGAACTCATTCCAAAGATGTTTTATGTAACACAGGTGTATGAAGTGTTCATATTTTCCATTTGACAAGCTACAAATCATGTCTTGTATTGTTTGATTCCTACCTGCTGTGGATAATTGCATTTCTTGTTAGGAATTTCTTAAATCAATTAAAAAGTTGCAGGAGTTGTTTGACAAGTCTGGGTAAGAAACCATCTAACTGTGTCCCAGAAGTTTGTGGCTTTGACACCCACAAGGTTTGTGTGAAAGCCAGTGGCTGTTCTACTGTCAGGTCTCTGAGACATTGAAATTCCTAACGTGAAATATTGATGATCTCAGCCCTGGCTCAGTGGACAGCACTCTCAACTCTCAGTTGAGAGGTTATAGTTTCAAGTTCCATTCGAAAAATATTGAGGCCCGTAACCCAGGCTGACAACCCCAGTGCCAGCACTGAGGGAGTGCTACATCTTCAGAAGTGCTGTCCTTTGGATGAAACCCCATCTGCCCTCTGAGGATCCCATGAAGAATAGAGGAGTTCTCCCTAGTGTCCAGCTCAATATTTATCCTTCTCCTCACATCACTAAAATGCATTATCTGATCATTTATCAACTTCTTTGTGTGATCTTACTGTGCATGAATTGGCTGTCACTTTTCCTACAACAGAGACTACACTTCAAACGTATTTCATTGACTGTAAAGAACTTTGCGTTGTCTTCAGGTTGTGACATATGCCATGCAAGTGCAAGTTCTTCCTTCTCAACCCACCTTTTCTAGGACATAAGGAATACAAAGATGATATAAAGGAGTGAGTTAAAAGTATCTAGCAATAATAACCATGTTGTTAGTTTATTGGCACAGACACTTGAACTAAACTGGTAACTATTCTTACCAAGTGTAATGAATCCATGAAGGACATTCCCATTATCTTTTGTTCAGTGTAAATTCCTTTCCTCATATTTAGGGTGTGACTTGGAGGTGATGGTGTTTCCATGAGCATGCTGTTCTTGGTGTCGTAGGGGCTGTGAGAGTGGGACATGCTGCTGAAGTAGCCTTGGTGAGTTGCTACAGTGCATCCTGTACATCGAACACTGCAGCCATGTTGCACTGGTGGACAGGATGGAGACCCAGTCCAGGAGCAGAGGAAAACATTGAGAGGGTTGTAACTTTAGATTCCGGGCTGTGACATCAGATTTTTGGGAAATCAGACTGTGACCTCAGGTTAGGAAGGAAACAGAGGCTGATTGAATCCAAAAGGAAAACACATAGAGCTCTCAGATGTCAGATTTCAGCAGGAGGTTAGAGCAGGCAGAGTTGTGTGTGTGGGATAGCTGAGAAGAATGAAACCTGAAAACTGGGTTTCGCAGCATAGGTAGTGAAATAAAATGACTTGCATCTTCAGTTATTTTGTGAAACTCACACCATCAAGACTGCCAGGAGCCAAGATAAGAACTATGCCCACGATGACCATACCTGTGGAACTCAGACAAAGTAAAGCTACTTTCAGAGACGACCAGATGGCCAAGTCCTGCATGAATAAAAGGAGTTGCACTCCATCTGAGGACTTTGTGGCTGGACATGGTGCCATATGTGCTCAGGGAACTGCCAGTAAATCTGTGAGATCTACATTTTTTGTATCAGCTATTTAATATGTAATTTATAGTTCAATTGAATGCAATTTGTCTGTTAATTCATGTTTAACTTATGTTGATTTTGGGTCTGATTGTTAGAGTATAAGTTATGAAAAGTGAAATCTTGTCCATCAGATTCTTCCATTGGGGCTGTTTGGTAAGTTTGTTTCTTTTAGATTATTGATATCCATGGAGATTTTATAACCCAACCACTACCATCATACATTGCATCAGGTACAACTCCAGCCTGAGAAGCTTTTCCACTGACCCCTTGTTGCCGAAATATTGCTCTGCTGTTGAGGGCAGCTAATCTCACTCCCTTTACTGTGATTCCAGTCAATCCAGGAGTAGGTACTTTGCACACACAATCTGCTAAGCTAGAGGCAAGAATTCAGCTATCAAAACCAAGCCAACACTAAAAAAAAGCCATTAAATTTCATATAAAGAATAACAAGTGTCTAGCTGTGAGTTTCAGCAACAATTCAATTTCATGATTCTGTCGGCGTTTAGAAAATGATTGAACTGTGCTCTACTTATCACATCAACAAGAACACCAAATTGAATTGCCTCTTCCCTCTACTATATCTCTCCCATATATCACAAATACAAAGAATGCTGCATCCCGGTCCTGATGTCACTGCGACGCTCTGTAACTGCAGTCACCTTGAATGTCATTCTGAAACATTTTAACTGCGATCTTTTAAAGATTCTCTCCAGCACAGAGAAAGTTGGAGCACCAACGACTTACATTTATTGAGCGCCTTGAACACAAACCCCTCACCACAACCCCCCCACCACCACCTCACCCCACTAACCCAGTTGCTCACCCTGGCATAATTAAATATAAAATGGATGGCAAACCAAGGGAGGGAACCTCGCTTTGGTCACAGTTGCTTCTACAGCTGCACAGCCAGGCAGGACTCAGTGCACAGAGAACCCGGGCAACCTACACCTGCAGAGCACGTAGCCCAGAATCAGCTGAGGCTGGGACCAATGTGGGGGAGAGGAGGAGATAGAAATGGGCAAAAAACTGTCAGGCCATATCATTTTAGTAAGACAGACCGGAGAGGGAAATCAGCTACATCAAAGCCTTGTGTTCCTTTGTTAATACAAAGCAGAACAAGGATTTTCTGTGTGTGTTTTGTGGTGACACTTGCACTCTATCACTGAACGAGACAGTTGTTGAATCATGTTTGTTAGCTTCCTCGAGAGGTTTCCCTTGTGTTAATTGATCACTGCAGTCTCTTTAAGATGTTGTGAGCTCTTCATTTTCCTTTGTTTCCTGTCGCGCTGTATCTCATTTTCCCGGCACTTCAAAGACAGCATATTTTTTCAGTCAGAGTTTGCTTCTCAGATTTAAAATTCTCATCCTTGTTTTGAAATTCCTCAATAGCCTCAACCTCTCTATTTCTGAGACCTCCTCCAGCCCCACTTTCTTCCAGGATGTTTATGATCATCCAATTCTGGCCTCTTGAACATCTGCAATTTTTATCGCTCCACTATTGGTGGCCGTGAGTTCAGCAGCCTAAGCCCCAAGCCTCTCTGCTCCTTAAAGAGAGAGCCTTGGTGGGTTTCTGCATTGCATCTTGTAGATGGTACACAGTGCTGCAACTGTATGTCGGTGGTGGAGGGAGTGAATATTTGTGGATGTGGTGCCAATCAAGCGAGCTGCTTTATGTTGGATGGTGTCCAGCTTCTTGAGTGTTGTTGGAGCTGCACTCATCCAGGCAAATGGAGAGTTTTCTATCACACCCTTGATTGGTGCCTTGTCAATGGTGGACAGGCTTTGGGGAGTCAGGAGGTGAGTTACTCGTCGCAAGATTCCTAGCCTCTGAACTGCTCCGAAAGCCACAGTATTTATATAGTTAGTCCAGTTTAGTTTCTCATCAATGGTAATCCTCAGAATGCAGATAGTGGGGGGTTCAACAATGGTCAAGGGAAAATGCTTAGGTTCTTGCTTGTTGGAGATGGTCATTGTTTAGCACTTGTGTGGCACTAATGTTATTTGTCACTTCTCAGCCCAAGCCTGAATGTTGTCCAGGTCTTGCCTCATATGGACACGGACTGCTTCAATATCTGAGCAGTCATAAATGGAACTGAACATTGTACAATCGTCAGTGAATATCACCATTTCTGACCTTATGAGGGAGAGAAGGTTATTGATGAAACAGCTGAAGCTGGTTAGGTTGAGGACAGTACTTTGATGTCACGGGGCTGAAATGATTGGCTGCCAACAACTGCAACCATCTTCCTTTGTGCTTGGTATGACTCCAACCAGTGGAAAGTTTTCCCCCAGTTCCCATACACTTCAGTTTTACTGATCATCTTTGATGCCACATTCAGTCAATTTCCACCTTGATGTCAAGGGCAGTCACTCTCAACTTACCTCTCGATTTCAGCTCTTTTGTCTATGTTTCAACCAAAACCATAAGTGTGGTCTGGAGCTAAGCGGCCCTGACAGAACCCAAACTGAGCATCGTTGAACAGATTATTGATGAGTAAGTGCAGCTTGATAGCACCATCGATGACACCCTCCAACACTTTGCTGATAATTGAGAATATGCTGACAGGGCAGTAAATAACCAGATTTGATCTGTCCTGCTTGATGTGGGCAGGACATGCCTGGATAATTTTCCACTTCGTTGGTTAGGGCCAGTGATCTAGTTGTACTGGAACAGCTTTGCTCGGCGTGCGGCTAGTTCTGGAGCACAAGACTTCAGCACCACAGCCGGGATGTTGTATCCAGTGCACTCAACTGTTTCTTGATTTGATGTAGAATGAACGGAATTAGCTGAAAAATGGCATCTGTGATGGTGGAACCTCAGGAAGAGGCCAAGAAAGGGAAAAGAGAATATGAATGCAATGAAAGTAACATAACGGTGGACAGTAAAAGCTTCTTTAGGTATGTGTAAAGGAAAAGATTAGCAAGGAAAAGATTAGCACCGTTACAGGCGGTGACAAAAGAATTTATAATGGAGAATTGGGAAATGGTGGAGAAGCTTAACAAATACTTTGTGTCTGTCTTCATGGGAGAAGATTCAGAGAATCTCCCAGAAATACTAGAGAACCAAGAGACTTGTGAAAATGAGGGACTGAAAGAAATTAGTATTAACAAAGAGGGAGTACTCAAAAAATGAATTGGATTGAAGGGTGATAAACCCCCTGGATCAGATGAGCTTCATCCCAGAGGACTAAAGAAGGTGCCTATAGAGACAGTAGACGCATTGGTGGTTGTCTTTCAAAATTCTATAGATTCTGGAAAGGCTCCTGCAGACTGGAAAGTAGCAAATACGACCCCACTATTTCAGAAGAGAGGGAAAGAGAAAATGGAGAACTGCAGACTTGTTAGTTTGACCTCAGCAGGTAGGGAAAATGTTTGAATCTATTATAAAGGATGTGATATTTAAACACTTAGAAAATAATGATATGATTGGGCAGAGTCAACATGGATTTATGAAAGGGAAATCATGTTTGACAAACCTGTTGGAGTTTTTTTTGAAGATGTTACTTGTGGAATAGATAAAGGAGAACCAGTGGATGTGGTGTATTTGGGTTTTCAGAAGGCTCCTCCCCACTCAGGAGTTTAGTAAACAAAATTAGAGCACATGGGATTGGGGGTAATATGCTGCTATGGTCTGAGTATTGGTTAACAGACCGAAAAGAAAGAGTAGGAATAAACTGATCATTCTCAGGATGGCAGGCTGTTATGAATGGGGTACTGCAAGGATCACTGCTCGCGCCATAGCTGTTCACAATCTCTGCAAATGATTTGGATGTGAGGACCAATTGTAATATTTCCAAATTTGTTGATGACACAGAACTAGGTGGGAATGTGAGTTATCTTCAAGGGGATATAGACAAACTAAGTGAATGGGCAAGAACATGGCAGATGGAATAAAATGTGAATAAGTGTGAAGTTATCCACTTTGGTCAAAAAAAACTGAACGGCAAAGTGTTTCTTCAATGGTGAGAGGTTGAGAAGTGTTGATGTCCAAAGGGACCTGGGTGTTCTTGTTCATGAGTCACTAAGGGCTAGCATGAAGGTGCAGCAAGCAATTTGGAAGGCAAATGGTATGTTGGCCTTTATTGCAAGAGGATTTGAGTACAGGAGTAAAGATGTTTTGCTGCAATTGTATAGAGCCGTGGTGAGACCACACCTAAATTCCTGCATACAGTTTTGGTCTACTTATTTGAGGGAGGATATACTTGCCATAGAGGGAGTGCAATGCAGGTTCACCAGACTAATCCCCGAATGGTGACTTTGGCTTATGAAGAGAGATTGAGGAGACTGGACCTGTATTCTCTAGAATTTCAAAGAATAAGAGGTGGTCTCATTGAAACTTACAAAATTCTTACAGAGTGTGACAGAGTAGATGTGGATAGGGTGTTTCCCATGGCTGGTGATTCTAGATCCAGGGGACACATGCTCAGAATAAGGGATAGGCCATTTAAGATTGAGATGAGGAATTTCTTCACTCAGAGGGTGGTGAATCTTTGAAATCCTCTACCCCAGAGGGCTGTGGAAGCTCAATCATTGAGCATGTTCAAGAAAGAAATCAAAAGGTTTCTGGATACTAATGACATCAAGGAATATGAGGACCGTGGGTGGAAAATGGTATAGAGGAAGATTATCAACCATGATCTGTTTGAATGGCAGAACAGGCTCGAGGGGTTGAACGGCCTATTCCTGCTCCTTTTTCCTAAGTTCTTCCTATGTTCAAACATTTCAGTCTTCTCTTTTGCACTCGCATGCTTGACTCTGCCATTGTTAAGGATGAGGATGTTTGTGGAGTCTCATCCTCTGATTGGTTATTTAATTGTTTTACTTGGGTTGCCTTCAGAAGCCTCTGAAGATCAAAAATCAGGGCAAAATATCATACACTCAGGTGCTTACTCGAGCTGGCATGTCAAACATCCACACCATTCTGAGACAATCACATTAGAGTTGGACTGGTCGTGGAGCCAGAATTCCTGACACTTGCTTCCCAAAGTGAATCTTCTATGGAGAGCTTCAGTCTGGGTGCGCTGTCATGTAACATGGGCAATCTGAAGGCTTCACTTAGCAATTTTGTCATCAATTTCGAGTTCTGGGAGAAGTTCGCTCAGGATCACTGCACCTTACACAACCAGATGAAAACCTGTGAGGCCTCTTTTGAAAGCATATCAGCAGCAGGGAGAAAATGCAAGTTGGGGGGGGGGGGGTGGTGAAATCCTGAGCCAGCAACTGATCCAAAATCCAATCCTCTGAGGTATCCTTTCCTATTTGGAGCAGAACCTTCCAGGTACAGATTGGCCTCAGCAATCACCTGTACATTCACCGGAACCCAACCAAGCACCCAGATGATGAACATGGTCATTTTCATCTTAAAGGATGAACAAGAAGAATTGTCCACCACCATACATGACTGGATGTGGCAGTGCTGCAGAACTTTGATCTGTTCCATTGCTTGTGGAGTCACTTAGTTCTGCCTATAGGATGATCCTTCCATTGCTTATCATGTGTGTTGTCCTGTGTTACAGCTTCAATAGGTTAGTACATCATTTTTAGGTGTGCCTGGCGCTTCTATTGGCCTATTGTTCTGCACTCATTGAACCAGGGTTGAACCGTTGGCTTGGTGGTAATAGTGGAGTGAGATGACCCATGAGGTTACAGATTGTGGTCAAATACAATACAGTTGTTGCTGATGGCCCACAGTGTCTCATGGATGGCCGGATTTGCGTTGCTGACCTATTCTGAATCATCCCATCTACCACGATGGCAGAGCCACACAACATGACAGAGGGTGTCTGCAGTATGAAGACAGGGCTTCATCTCAACAAGGACTGTGCAGTGGTCACTCCTACCAGGACTCTCCTGCACAGATAAATTTGCATCTGGCAAGGATGAGATCAAGTATGTTTTCCTTTGTGCTGATTCTCTAATCAGCGCTGCTGGTCCAGTCTGACAGTTATGTCCATCAGGAGTTAGACAGCTCAGTCAATAATAGTGCTACTGAGTCCCTCAGCAATGTGCATTGAATACATTGTGCCCTTGCTACTCTCAGTATTTCTTTCAAGTAGCGTTCAACATGGAGGAGGATGGATTCCTCAGCTGATGGGGGTGTGCAGTAGGTCGCAATTAGCAGAATGTTTTCTTGCCAATGTTTGACTTGATGCCGTGAGACTTCATGGGGCCTGGAGTCGATGTTGAGGACTACCCAATGTCACTTCTCCTCGACAAAAAACACTGTGCCACCACCACCTCTGCTGGATCTGTCCTGCTGATGGAATAGGACTTGCCCAAGGATGGTGATGGCTGAAAGGTATGATCCTGTGAAGGTGTTGCTTGACTCGCCTGTGATGCACTGTGATGTGGTGAAATAACAATTGAAAAGAACACATCTTTGTTTAACACCTCTGAAGAGTTTTCTCTCTGTTTTTCGGTCTCCTGGAAGTGACTCTTTCACTCCTGGAGACTCCAGGCTAATTCGGAGTTGGGGGGGGGGGGGAGAGTGGGGAGTGCAGTCAGAAAGTATAACAGTGACTCTGACAACTGTTTACCTGTTAAGTACAAACTCCTCGTGCTGTTCTGATTAGTGCTAAAGTTTTCCCACAGATATATTGGCCCCAGCAGTGCCTTGCGCTTGCTGGAAAACTATCCCACTACTTCATACTGAGAGAGAAAAACAAGCCTCAACCATTTCCAGACTTCATTTCCAGAGCAGTACCAGCTGGGAAAATCTGGGTAAGTCAGCTGTCATTAATAACAAATAGCCACGGGGCTTATTGTGTCAGTGAAGATCAGGGTGTTGTTCAACCACATTTTTTAAAAAGATACTCTTTCTGCTCTGTGTGTGTGTGCGTGTGTGTCTGAGTGTGTGTGTGTCTGAGTGTGTGTGTGTGTTTGTGTGTGTGTCTGAATGTGTTTGTGTATGTATGTGTGTGTGAGTGTTTGTGTGTGTGTGTCTGAGTGTATGTGTGCGTGTGTGTTTGTGTGTGTGTCTGAGTGTGTATGTGCATGTATGTGTGTATGTGTCTGAGTGTGTTTGTGTATGTGTGTGTCTGAGTGTGTTTGTGTGTGTCTGAGTGTGTGTGTATGTGTGCGTGTGTGTTTGTGTGTGTGTCTGAATGTGTTTGTGTATGTATGTGTGTGCGTGTTTGTATGTTTGCGTGTGTGTCTGAGTGTGTCTGAGTGTGTGTATCTAAGTGTATGTGTGCATGTGTGTTTGTGTGTGTGTCTGAGTGTGTTTGTGTATGTATGTGTGCATGTGTCTGAGTGTGTTTGTGTATGTGTGTGTGTCTGAGTGTGTTTGTGTGTGTCTGAGTGTGTGTGTATATGTGTGTGTTTGTGTGTGTGTCTGAATGTGTTTGTGTATGTATGTGTGTGTGTGCGTGTTTGTGTGTGTGTGTGTGTGTTTGTGTGTCTGAGTGTGTGTGTGTCAGAGTGTATGTATGCTTGTGTGTTTGTGTGTGTGTCTGAGTGTGTTTGTGTATGTATGTGTGCATGTGTCTGAGTGTGTTTGTGTATGTGTGTGTGTCTGAGTGTGTTTGTGTATGTGTGTGTGTCTGAGTGTGTTTGTGTGTGTGTATGTGTGTGTCTGAGTGTATGTGTGTGTGTGTCTGAGTGTGTTTTTGTATGTGTGTGTGTGTCTGAGTGTGTTTTTGTATGTGTGTGTGTGTCTGAGTGTGTTTGTGTATGTGTGTGTGTCTGAGTGTGTTTGTGTGTGTGTATGTGTGTCTGAGTGTATGTGTGTGTGTGTCTGAATGTGTGTGTGTGTGTATGTGTGTGTGTCTGAGTGTGTTTGTGTGTGTGTGTGTGTGTGTGTCTGAGTGTGTTTGTGTGTGTGTATGTGTGTGTCTGAGTGTGTTTGTGTGTGTGTGTGTGTGTGTCTGAGTGTGTTTGTGTGTGTGTATGTGTGTCTGAGTGTATGTGTGTGTGTGTCTGAGTGTGTGTGTGTGTATGTGTGTGTGTCTGAGTGTGTTTGCGTGTGTGTATGTGTGTGTCTGAGTGTGTTTGTGTGTGTGTTTGTGTGTCTGAGTGTATGTGTGTGTGTGTCTGAGTGTATGTGTGTGTATGTGTGTGTGTCTGAGTGTGTGTGTGTGTGTGTGTATGTGTGTGTCTGAGTGAGTGTGTGTGTGGATGCGAAGTAAACAGCAGAGCAGGACAAATTCAAATAAGTTCTTGTGGTGGGAAAATGTCTCTTTCTTCCTCCCTCTGTCTTCCCTCTCCACAACACACATCTTAAAAAAATAAAATCACAGCACTAGATGCTTTACGACTCCTTTTGATCTGATGATTGATGGGCTCTTGGCAGCGAAGTGAAGCCGTGGCGATTCCTCGCCAAGGTTTGTGTCAGGTCTGATGTGGGCGGAATCTGTGACAGAAGTAATTTCTCCTCCTGCGGAATTTCATCAACTGCGTACTCGCTCGGCTTGTCCCCCCTGGGCTCAGCGCTCTCAGCTCTGACAGGTAGATTTATTAGGTCTGAAATTTGTACAAATCAGATGTCATTCACGCCACCTCGTCAATGTGTCAGCGTGAGGAGGCCTGAGGGGTAAAACAAGTCTGGCGGGTGGGGGAGGTGTCAGAGGCAATGCCAAGGTTTTCTGAAAAATAAAGCCTTGCATTTATATTGCACCTTTCACAACCTCAAGGAGTCCCAAAGTGTTGCACAGCCATTCTTCTTGAAATGTAGTCTATTGCAACGTAGCAACGTAGCAGCCAATTTGCACACAGCAAGCTCTGAGATAATGACCAGATCATCAGTTTTTAACAACATTGGTCGAAGGATAAATATTAGTCCCAGGACAGCGGGGGAAAAACTCCTCTTCCTCTCCTAAATAGAGGCAGACAAACTTAAGCCAGATTTATTTCATTGTTCAACAATCCCCACCTATCACTTAAACGTCAGTCTCAAGTGGCTGTAACTCACATGGCACAAATTAAGACGGGTTATCTGGTTGAGTGAGTAAGTGTCAATACAAAGTGTCAATGCACCCGTGGCTGTTTGGAAAGTTATGTGTACATTTAGGCCCCCTTGAGCATGGAATGATAGCTGGAATAAGCAGCTCATAGCCACTCCTGCATCGAAAAATCCTTTTGAAATAAAATATCAGTCATGATAATTCCTTTTCTCTCGACTTCAAAAAGGAAACTGAACTTTTGCCTCAGGAAGGGGATATGTTGAAAGAAAAGTGCGGTTGACATGCTACTGAGAATTTTCCTGCTTTGCTTCCAGTTTGATTTGTTGCTGTGTTTTTGATACTTGTGAAAGGCTGAATAGATTGGGGTTCTTTTCTCTGAAAAGCAGAATGACCCCATAAACTCATGAAGGAGTTTGATAAGTGAGATATCAAGAAAATGTTTCCACTTGTGGGGGAGGCCAGAGATAGAGGCCATAAATATCAGATAGTTAGCAATAAAACCAATATGAAATTCAGGAAAAATGTTTTCACCCAGTGAGTGGTTAGTTTGTGGAATTTGTTACCACAAGTAGCAGGTGAGGTGACAAGCAGAGATGCATTTGAACAGGAGCTAGATAAATAGACGGGAGAGAAAGAAATAGATGTTTCTAGTGATGGAGTTATAAAAGGCTTACACCTTTCACAGCTAATGGATGTCCCAAAGGGGTTTCCAATTAAATTATTTCCAAAAGTGGTTCCTGTTGTGTTGTAGAAAAAGAAAAAGCCAATTTGTGCACAAGAAGCCCCCGCAAACAGCAACATGATGGTCACCAGGTCATCTGTTTTTGTAATGTTGTTTAGGGATCATTTTGGCCAAAACACCAAGGATAACTGCCCTGTTGCTCTTTAAAATAGTGTTGTGGGATCTTCTATAGTCACCTGAGAGGGCAGACAGGGGCCTCACTTTAATGTCTTATTGGATATATGGCACCTCCAACAGCTCAGTACTCCCTCAGCACTTCACTGGAGTGTCAGCCTTGATTTTTGTGCCCAAGTCTCTGGAGTGGAACTTGAACCCACAATCTTATGACTTCAAAGCAAGAGCATTATCAACTGAGTCACAGCTGACAGAGAGGTGGGAGAAGGTTTATGTGGAGTATTAACACCAGTTGAGACCTGTTCGACCAAATGGTCTGTTTCTGTGCTATAAATTTGATGCAATTTTATGCGATAAAGTTCTTCAAAACAGCCTAAACGCATGGATGTTCAGGAGAATATGTCCATGGAATGGTCATTGCAGGGTATCGGCGTGTGATAAAAAAACAAACAAGCCACGATTTGCCCTTTCTCTCTCCCCCACTCTTCCCTCTCTCCCCACCGCATCAGCCCCCCCTATACATAAACTCTCTGTAATAAAATATCTTAGACTCTGTATGTTTAAAACCTTTATATATGCATACACTTGCGCTCTTGCTATTATGAACTCCCACACCAACATTTATAATGGCGGATGCCTATGTCAACATGTCATGCTGTAATTGCACCCTCTCGCCAACGGTGGCACTGTGTCACCATGGTTTTGCGTCTCCCAGCTCCGCACCCCCTCTGCGTCCTGTTTCCATTTCCTGAAACGTTCTAAGATTTTTTTGAAGTCCTCACATTGGCTCCCAGTTCGACAACGTCTAGGCCGGGATTTTCCGGCAGTCAGGTGGTCTCGGCGGGTAGGTCCAGGAGTGGTTGGGAAGCTGCCCGCCGCCCGCGATGAGGCGATCCCACGCCGCAGGGGTGGGGGCAGGAGGAGCGCGAGCGCTGAAGTCCGCCCATGCGTGCGGGTGCTTGCAGAAAAGATCCATGAGGCACAGAGCTGCCTCAGGCAACTGAAGATTTTGAAAATTAAAAATGAGAAACTTAAGCAATGTTAAAAACATGTCCCCTCGTGACTCTGTCACATGAGCAGGCACGTGTTATGAATGAAATTTAAAACTTTTAATTTAACTTTTATTCGCTGTTGGACATCTTATCTTGCCCGCAGGTAAGGCTTCCTAAAAACGGTTGGATGTGCAGATTTAGTTATTACTTTAATGGCCTCAATAGGCATGTTAATTGTCAGTGGGCGCGCTGCCGACACCTGACTGAAACATCGCGCGAGTGTGTGATGTCGCCAGGACGCTCGCCCGAAATCATCGCGCATCATTTTACGCTCGCTTGGGTCGGGCGTGTTCCCGCCTGATGAGCGCAATATTCTGTCCCTGGAGTTTTAAATTTTGATCCTGGTTTCAAATTCTTTCAAGCCCTTGCATCCTCCCTGGCTCTGCGATCTCCTCCAGCCCTTCCAAAAGATCCTCGCGCTTCTCCAATTCTGCCCTCCTGATCACCCGTGGTTTTCATCGCCCCAGTGTTGGAAACCATGCTTTCAGCTGCCGGGGCCCTAAACTCTGGGATTCCCGCCCTTGACCTTTCTCCCTCCCACTTTAACAGTCTCCTTAAAAGCTACATCTTCCTGTTCTAATGTAGCTCGATGTCATGTTCTGTATGATTTATGCTCCTCTGAAGTGCCTTGGGACATTTGACTTCATTCAGGGCTCGACATAATTGCCAGTTGCTGTGTGACACACACACCGAATTTTGGATTTTTCTAGCTCTGCCATCTCCTCTGATGCCAAAGCCTTTCCCGTTGCCAATAGCGCAAGGGCCCTTTTGGTGCCTGCGTAGCTCGGCTAATTTTCGGGCCGCTTCCGATTCCCACTCTCGCCCCCGTGGCCACTGCAACTCATGTGTTGTGCCGAGCGAGAGGGAATCTGGCCCCACTTCAAATCAGCTTCATCTCGCACATCTGGAGCTTATATTCCAAAGTCAATTAGTCATTTTCTTGCCGTCTGAGGATTCATTTATCATCCCTAACACGGTGCAAACAATCTGAGAAATGAAAGGAAGGAACGTTTGACGTCAAGCAACTTCTCAATAAATCACTTTCACATGTTTTTTTTTTAAATCCCCCCCCCCCCCCCCCCTCCACCCCCAAAAATCACTTGGCCTGTGACTTGGACTCTTGACACGGAGGAGCCCAGTTTAGATTCTGCTGCTTGACGTAACCAAGCTTGTCTTGTCTCGCTGATCAGCGTAACGCTCACAAGTTAGTCATAAGGGCTCTTGACTGATCTGTTTAACAACATTTCACAATCATCAGAGGATCGAGGAACACGGAGTGCTTTAAGAAGCCAATCTTTCAATACCCTTTTGTTTCAGTGCATGAGCAAGATATTTTGGATTCCCTTGGATCCACCATTTCCTGCCCCCTCCTAGCCAAGCGCAAAACCTACTTTCCTTGGTGCCTTGTGCCTCGCCTGGAATATCTCATCACCACCATCCTTCCTCCCCCAGCCCATTCCGTTTGGATTTGAGAAGTGACCTGACCCAGTTATTATAGACAAAGTCCAGCATTCCGATTTTCCAGATTTGTTCACTTTTGGCTCTAACACAAAGCCAGCTTGAGACTCAAAAATAGCCCAGTTGAAGCATTTCACTTTCCCAGCTTGGTTTGGATCCAATATCCTTTATTATTCTTGGTATTATGCAATTTCACCAATGCTTCTTTGAATATGTCTGAAACAAAGAGCCTGTTTGCGCGAGTAAAATCCAGTTGCAGAGCACAAAAGCTTTTCAATCCATCTTCATCCTGCCAGAATCGTCTGAAAACCATCACAATGATTCCTTCAAATTCCAGGATATTCACCTCCACGACTCAATGCAGTAGATGAACCGTTCCATGCACCAGACACTCGGTGTAAAGGAATTCTAGATGTCACGCTGAAATTTGCCTTGCAGTGTATCAGTTTGAAGCTGTAACCTCTTGTCCTTCTGTTTAATGTAACTAATATTCCAGATTGATTTTCTCCAATCGCCTAATTGTTTATATCACTCGATTAAATAATCTCTCAGAAGCTTCCTTTCCAGACTGAGCAACCTGAGACTTTCCAACCTGTAACCATGAGGCAGACCATGTGCAAACAGGGCGAGGCCACAGGTTTATAACTGGTTTTCTCACTATTTTATCATTTCAAAACAACCAGACTAATCCCACGCTCCCATTTACTCCTTGCACCCTTTAATAGCCCACCCAGTCTAATCTCATTCCCTGATTCACTCCCTGCACTCTTTAATATCTCACCAATTCTAATTCCACTCTCCCGCTAACTCCCTGCACCCTTTAATATCCCACCCAGTCTAATCCCACTCTCCCATTCACTCCTCGCGCCATTTAATATCCCGCCCAGTCTAATCCCTCTCCCATTCACTCCTCACACCATTTAATATCCCACCCAGTCTAATCCCACTCCCCCATTCACTCCTCGCAACCTTTAATATCCCACCCAGTCTAATCCCACTCTCCTGCTCACACCCTGCACTCTTTAATATCCCACCCAGTGTAATCCCACTCTCCCGCTCACTCCCTGCACTTTTCAATATCCCACCCAGTTTAACCCCATTCGTGCGCTCAATCCCTCACACTTTAATATCCCACTCAGTCTAATCCCACTCCCCCATTCACTCCTCACACCCTTTTATATCCCACCGTCTAATCCCACTCCCCCATTCACTCCTTGCACCCTTTAATATCCCACCCAGTCTAATCACACTCTCCCATTCACTCCTCGCACGCTTTAATATCCCACCCCGTCTAAATCCACTCCCCCATTCACTCCTCGCACCCTTTAATATCCCACCAAGTCTAATCCCACTCTCCCCCTCGCTCCCCACACATTTTAATATTCCACCCTGTCTAATCCCATTTGTGCCCTCACTCCCTGCACACTTTAATATCCCACCAAGTCTAATCCCACTCTCCCCCTCATTCCCCACACCCTTTAATATCCCACCCAGTCTAATCCCACTCTCCCACTCACTCACTGCACTCCTTAATAATCCACCCAGTCTAATTCCACTCTCCCCCTCACTCCATGCACCCTTTAATATCCCACCCAGTCTAATCCCACTCTCCCACTCATTTCCCGCACCTTTAATATCCCACTCAGTCTAATCCAACTCTACCTCTAACTCCCCGTGCCATTTAATATCCCACCCAGTCTAAACCCACTCTCCTGCTTACTCCCTGCATTCTTTAATATCCCACCCAGTCTAACCCCACTCTCGGCCGCACACCCTGCACCCTATAATATCACACACAGTCTAATCCCACTCTCCTGGTCACTCCCTCCACCCTTTAATATCCCACCCAGTCTAATCCCACTCTCCCACTCATTTCCCGCACCTTTAATATCCCACCCAGTCTAATCCAACTCTACCTCTAACTCCCCGTGCCATTTAATATCCCACCCAGTCTAAACCCACTCTCCTGCTTACTCCCTGCATTCTTTAATATCCCACCCAGTCTAACCCCACTCTCGGCCGCACACCCTGCACCCTATAATATCACACACAGTCTAATCCCACTCTCCTGGTCACTCCCTCCACCCTTTAATATCCCACCCAGTCAATCCCACTTTTGCCCGCACACCATGCACCCTTTAATATCCCGCCCAGTCTATTCCCACTCTCCCACTCATTTCCCGAACCTTTAATATCCCAGTCTAATCCAACTCTTCCACTAACTCCCCGTGCCATTTAATATCCCACCCAGTATAATCCCACTTTTCCGCTCACTCCATGCAGACTTTAATATCCCACCCAGTCTAATCCCACTCTCCCGCTCACACCCAGCACTCTTTAATATCCCACCCAGTCTAATCCCACTGTCCCACTCATTTCCCGCACCTTTAATATCCCAAACAGTCTAATCCAACTCTACCTCTAACTCCCCGTGCCATTTAATATCCCACCCAGTATAATCCCACTTTTCCGCTCACTCCATGCAGACTTTAATATCCCACCAAGTCTAATCCCACTCTCCTGCTCACTCCTTGCATTCTTTAATATCCCACCCAGTCTAATCCCACTCTCGGCCGCACACCCTGCACCCTATAATATCACACACAGTCTAATCCCACTCTCCTGGTCACTCCCTCCACCCTTTAATATCCCACCCAGTCAATCCCACTCTTGACCGCACACCATGCACCCTTTAATATCCCACCCAGTCTAATCCCACTCTCCCACTCATTTCCCGCACCTTTAATATCCCAGTCTAATCCAACTCTACCTCTAACTCCCCGTGCCATTTAATATCCCACCCAGTATAATCCCACTTTTCCACTCACTCCATGCAGACTTTAATATCCCACCCAGTCTAATCCCACTCCCCCATTCACTCCTCACACCCTTTTATATCCCACCCAGTCTAATCCCACTCCCCCATTCACTCTCCACACCCTTTAATATCCCACCCAGTCTAATCCCACTCTCCCGCTCACTCACTGCACTCTTTAATAATCCACCCAGTCTAATCCCACTCTCCCCCTAACTCCATGCACCCTTTAATATCCCACCCAGTCTAATCCCACACTCCCTCTCATTTCCCGCACCTTTAATATCCCAAACAGTCTAATCCAACTCTACCTCTAACTCCCCGTGCCATTTAATATCCCACCCGGTCTAACCCCACTCTGCCCCACACCCCTCACATGCTCTAATATCTCATCCAGTCTAATCCCACTCTCCCGCTCACTCCTTGCATTCTTTAATATCACACCCAGTCTAATCCCACTCTCGGCCGCACACTCTGCACCCTTTAATATCCCACCCAGTCTAATCCCGCTCTCCTGGTCACTCCCTCCACTCTTTAATATCCCACCCAGTCTTTTCCCACTCTTGCCCGCACACCATGCAACCTTTAATATACCACCCAGTCTAATCCCTCTCTCCCCCTCATTCCCCGCTCCCTTTAATATCACATACAGTCTAATGCCACTCTTGCCCTCAACCCCGCGCTCTTTAATATCCCACCCAGCCTAATTGTACTCTCCATCTCACTCCTTGCACTCTGTAATATACCACCCAGTATAAACCCACTTTTCCGCTCACTCCATGCAGTCTTTAATATCCCACCAAGTCTAATCCCACTCTCCTGCTCACACCCTGCATTGTTCAATATCCCACCCAGTGTAATCCCACTCTCCTGCTCACTCCCTGCACTTTTCAATATCCCACCCAGTTTAACATCATTCGTGCCCTCACTCCCTCACACTTTAATATCCCACCCAGTCTAATCCCAATGCCCCATTCACTCCTCACACCCTTTTATATCCCACCCAGTCTAATCCCACTCCCCCATTCACTCCTCGCACCCTTTAATATCCCAGCAAGTCTAATCCCACTCTCCCCCTCGCTCCCCACACATTTTAATATCCCACCCAGTCTTATCCCATTTGTGCCCTCACTCCCTGCACACTTTAATAATCCTCCCAGTCTAATCCCACTCTCCCCCTCACTCCATGCACCCTTTAATATCCCACCAAGTCTAATCCGACTCTCCCACTCATTTCCCGCACCTTTAATATCCCAAACAGTCTAATCCAACTCTACCTCTAACTCCCTGTGCCATTTAATTTCCCACCCAGTCTAATCCCACTCTCCCGCTCACTCCCTGCACTTTTCAATATCCCACCCAGTTTAACCCCATTCGTGCTGTCACTCCCTCACACTTTAATATCCCACCCAGTCTAATCCCACTCCCCCATTCACTCCTCACACCCTTTTATATCCCAACCAGTCTAATCCCACTCCCCCATTCACTCCTCGCACTCTTTAATATCCCGTCCAGTCTAATCACACTCTCCCATTCACTCCTTGCACTCTTTAATATCCCACCCCATCCAATCCCACTCCCCCATTCACTCCTTGCACCCTTTAATATCCCACCAAGTCTAATCCCACTCTCCCCCTCGCTCCCCACACATTTTAATATCCCACCCTGTCTAATCCCATTTGTGCCCTCACTCTCTGCACACTTTAATATCCCACCAAGTCTAATCCCACTCTCCCCCTCATTCCCCACACCCTTTAATATCCCACCCAGTCTAATCCCACTCTCCCACTCACTCACTGCACTCTTTAATAATCCACCCAGTCTAATCCCACACTCCCTCTCATTTCCCGCACCTTTAATATCCCAAACAGTCTAATCCAACTCTACCTCTAACTCCCCGTGCCATTTAATATCCCACCCGGTCTAACCCCACTCTGCCCCACACCCCTCACATGCTCTAATATCTCATCCAGTCTAAATCCACTCTCCCGCTCACTCCTTGCATTCTTTAATATCCCACCCAGTCTAATCCCACTCTTGCCCGCACACCATGCACCCTTTAATATACCACCCAGTCTAATCCCTCTCTCCCCCTCACTCCCCGCTCCCTTTAATATCACATACAGTCTAATGCCACTCTTGCCCTCAACCCCGCGCTCTTTAATATCCCACCCAGCCTAATTGTACTCTCCATCTCACTCCTTGCACTCTGTAATATACCACCCAGTATAAACCCACTTTTCCGCTCACTCCATGCAGTCTTTAATATCCCACCAAGTCTAATCCCACTCTCCTGCTCACACCCTGCATTGTTCAATATCCCACCCAGTGTAATCCCACTCTCCTGCTCACTCCCTGCACTTTTCAATATCCCACCCAGTTTAACCCCATTCCAGCCCTCACTCCCTCACACTTTAGTATTCCACCCAGTCTAATCCCAATGCCCCATTCACTCCTCACACCCTTTAATATCCCAGCAAGTCTAATCCCACTCTCCCCCTCGCTCCCCACACATTTTAATATCCCACCCTGTCTAATCCCATTTGTGCCCTCACTCCCTGCACACTTTAATATCCCACCCAGTCTAATCCCACTCTCCCCCTCATTCCCCACATCCTTTAATATCCCAGCCAGTCTAATCCCACTCTCCCGCTCACTCACTGCACTCTTTAATAATCCTCCCAGTCTAATCCAACTCTCCCCCTCACTCCATGCACCCTTTAATATCCCACCAAGTCTAATCCCACTCTCCCACTCATTTCCTGCACCTTTAATATCCCAAGCAGTCTAATCCAACTCTATCTCTACCTCCCCGTGCCATTTAATATCCCACCCAGTCTAATCCCACTCTCGGTCGCACACACTGCATCCCTTAATATCCCACCAAGTCTAATCCCACTCTCCCGCTCACTCACTGCACTCTTTAATAATCCTGCCAGTCTAATCCAACTCTCCCCCTCACTCCATGCACCCTTTAATATCCCACCAAGTCTGTTCCCACTCTCCCACTCATTTCCTGCACCTTTAATATCCCACCAAGTCTAATCCCGCTCTCCTGGTCACTCCCTGCACTCTTTAATATCCCACCCAGTCTAATCCCACTCTTGCCCGCACACCATGCACCCTTTAATATACCACCCAGTCTAATCCCTCTCTCCTCCTCACTCCCCGCTCGCTTTAATATCACATACAATCTAATGCCAATCTTGCCCTCAACCCCGTGTTCTTTAATATCCCACCCAGCCTAATTCTACTCTCCGTCTCACTCCTTGCACTCTTTAATATCCCACCCAGACTAATCCCACCCTCCCACTCACTCCCTACACTCTTTTATATCCCACCCAGTCCAATTCCACTCTTCCGCTCACTCCCTGCACTCTTTCATGTCCCACCCATTATAATCCCACTTTTCCGCTCCCTCCATGCAGTCTATAAAATCGCACCAAGTCTAATCCCACTCTCCCGCTCACTCTCTGCACTTTTCAATATCCCACCCAGTTTAACCCCATTAGTACTGTCACTCCCTCACACTTTAATATCCCACACAGTCTAATCCCACTCCCCCATTCACTCCTCACACCCTTTTATATCCCACCCAGTCTAATCCCACTCCCCCATTCACTTCTCGCACCCTTTAATAGCCCACCCTGTCTAATCACACTCTCCCATTCACTCCTCGTACCCTTTAATATCCCACCCTGTCTAATCCCACTCCCTCATTCACTCCTCGCACCCCTTAATATCCCACCAAATCTAATCCCACTCTCCCCTTCGCTCCCCACACATTTTAATATCCCATCCTGTCTAATCCCATTTGTGCCCTCACTCCCTGCACACTTTAATATCCCACCAAGTCTAATCCCACTCTCCCCCTCATTCCGCACACCCTTTAATATCCCACCCAGTCTAATCCCACTCTCCCGCTCACTCACTGCACTCTTTAATAATCCACCCAGTCTAATCCCACTCTCCCCCTCACTCCATGCACCCTTTAATATCCCACCAAGTCTAATCCCACTCTCTCACTCATTTCCCGCACCTTTAATATCCCAAACGGTCTAATCCAACTCTACCTCTAACTTCCCGTGCCATTTAATATCCCACCTAGTCTAATCCCACTCTTGCCAGTACACCATGCACCCTTTAATATACCACCCAGTCTAATCCCTCTCTCCCCCTCACTCCCCACTCCCTTTAATATCACATACAGTCTAATGCCACTCTTGCCCTCAACTCCGCGCTCTTTAATATCCCACCCAGCCTAATTCTACTCTCCATCTCACTTCCTGCACTCTTTAATATCCCACCCAGTCTAATCCCACTCTTGCCAGTACACCATGCACCCTTTAATATACCACCCAGTCTAATCCCTCTCTCCCCCTCACTCCCCACTCCCTTTAATATCACATACAGTCTAATGCCACTCTTGCCCTCAACTCCGCGCTCTTTAATATCCCACCCAGCCTAATTCTACTCTCCATCTCACTCCCTGCACTCTTTAATATCCCACACAGTCTAATCCCACCCTCCCGCTCACTCCCTACACTTTTTAATATCTCACCCAGTCCAATTCCACTCTTCTGCTCACTCCCTGCACTCTTTCATGTCCCACCCAGTATAATCCCACTTTTCTGCTCACTCCATGCAGTCTTTAATATCCCACCCAGTCTAATCCCACCATCCCGCTCAAACCCTGCACTCTTTAATATCCCACCCAGTCTAATTCCACTTTCCTGCTCACTCCCTGCACTCTTCAATATCCCACCCAGTCTAACCACACTCTCCCTCTCACTCCCTGCACTCTTTAATATTCCATCCAGTCTAATCCCATTCTCCCCCTCACTCCCTGCGCTATTTAATATCCCATCAATTATAACCCCACTCTCCCCCACACGCCATGCACTCTTTAGTATTCCATCCAGTCTAATCCCACCTTCCCCCTCACTCCCTGCACTCTTCAATATACCACCCAGTCTAACCCCACTGTCCCCCTCCCTCCCTGCACTCTTTAATATTCCATCCAGTTTAATCCCATTCTCCCCCTCACTTCCTGCGCCCTTTAATGTCCCATCCAGTATAATCCTACTCTTCAGCACACTCACTGGGCTCTTTAATATTCCACCCAGTCTAATCCCTCTCTTCCTCTCTACTCCTGCGCTCTTTAATATCCCACCCAGCCTAATTCTACTTTCCATCTCACTCACTGCACTCTTTAATATCCCAACTAGTCTAATCCCACTCTCCAGCTCACTCCCTGCACTCTTTAATATCCCACCCAGTCTAATCCCAATCCACACTCACTCCCTGCACTCTTTAATATCCCTCCCATCTAAACCACTCTCCCGCTCACTCCCTGTAGTCTTTAATATCCCACTCAGTCTAATTCCACTCTCCATCTATCTCCTTGCGTTCTTTAATATTCCACCCAGTTTAACCTCACTCTTCCGCTCACTCCCTGCACACTTTAATGTTCCACCCAGTATAATCCTACTCTTCAACTCACTCCCTGCACTCTTTAATATCCCACCCAGTCTAATCCCACTCTCACACTCACTCCCTGCACTATCTAATATCCCACCCAGTCTAATCCCACTCATCCCCTCACATCCTGCACACATTAATATCCCACCAGGTCTAATCCCACTCACGCCTCACTCCATGCACCCATTAATATCTCACCCAGTCTTACCCCACTCTTCTGCTGACTCCCTGCACTCTTTAATATTCCATCCTGTGTATTCCCATTTTCCCCCTCACTCAGTACGCTATTTAATATCCCACCAATTCTAATCCCACTCTCCCGCTCACTCCCCACACCCTTTAATATCCCACCCAGTCTAATCCCATTCTCCCACTAACTCCCTGCACTATTTAATATCCCAGCTGTCTACTCCCACTCTCCCACTCACACCCTACACACTTAATATTCCACCCAGTCTAATCCCACTCACCCGCTCACTCCCGGCATTCTTTAATACCCCTCCCCGTCTAATCTCACTCTCCCGCTCACACCCTGCGCTGTTTAATATCCCACCCAGTCTAATCCCACCCCATGCTCTCTCCCTGCACTCTAAAATATCCCTCCCAGTCTAATCCCACTCTCCCGCTCACTCCCTGTAGTCTTTAATATCCCAGCCAATCTAATTCCACTCTCCATCTCTCTCCCTGCATTCTTTAATACCCCACCAAGTCTTATCCCACTCTCCCCTTCACTCGCTAAACTCTTTAATATTCCATCCAGTCTATTCCCATTCTCCCCCTCACTCCCTGCACTAATTAATATCCCACCCAGTCTAAACCACTCTCTCGCTCACACCCTACACACTTAATATCCCACCCAGTCTAATCCCACTCTCCATCTATCTCCTTGCATTCTTTAATATACCACCCAGTCTAACCTCACTCTTCCGTTCAATCCCTGCACCCTTTAATGTTCCACCCAGTATAATCCTACTCTTCAACTCACTCCCTGTACTCTTTAATATCCCACCCAGTCTAATCGCACTCTCCCACTCACTCCCTGCACTATCTAATATTCCACCCAGTCGAATTCCACTCATCCCCTCACACCCTGCACCCTTTAATATCCCACCCGATCTATTCCTACTCTTCTGCTGACTCTCTGTATTCTTTAATATTCCATTCAGTCTATTCCCATTCTCCCCCTCAGTCCCTACGCTATTCAATATCCCACCAATTCTAATCCCACTCTCCCGCTCACTGCCCGCACCCTTTAATATCCCACCCAGTCTAATCCCACTCTCCCACTAACTCCCTGCACTATTTAATATCCCACCCATCTACTCCCACTCTCCAGCTCACACCCTACACACTTAATATCCCACCCAATCTAATCCCACTCTCCTGCTCACTCCCTGCATTCTTTAATAGCCCACCAAGTCTTATCCCACTTTCCCCCTCACTCGCTGCTTTCTTTAATATTCCATCCAGTCTATTCCCATTCTCCCCATCACTCCGTGCACTAATTAATATCCCACCCAGTCTAAACCACTCTCTCGCTCACACCCTACACACTTAATATTCCACCCAGTCTAACCTCACTCTTCCGTTCAATCCCTGCACCCTTTAATGTTCCACCCAGAATAATCCTACTCTTCAACTCACTCCCTGTACTCTTTAATATCCCACCCAGTCTAATCGCACTCTCCCACTCACTCCCTGCACTATCTAATATCCCACCTGTCTAATCCCACTCACCCGCTCACACCCTACACACCTAATATACCACCCAGTCTAATTCCACTCATCCCCTCATGCCCTGAACCCTTTAATATCCCACCCATTCTAATCCCACTCACCCCTCACTCCCTGCACCCTTTAATATCCCACCCAGTCTAATCCCACTCTTCCGCTGACTTCCTGCACTCTTTAATATTCCATCCAGTCTATTACCATTCTCTCCCTGACTCCCTGTGCTATTTAATATCCCACCAATTCTAGTCCCACTCTCCCACTAACTCCCCGCACTATTTAATATCCCACCCGTTCAGTCCCATTCTCCCGCTCAAACCCTACACACATAATATCCCAGCTAGTTTAATCACACTCTCCCGCTAACTCCCTGCATTCTTTAATACCCCACCCAGTCTAATTCCATTCTTCCGCTCACTCCCTGCACTCTTTAATATCCCACCAATTCTAAACCTACACTCCCCCTCACTCCCTGCACTCTTTAATATTCCATCCAGTCTAATCCCACTCTCCCCCTCACTCCCTGCACTCTTTAATATTCCATCCAGTCTAATCCCACCCTCCCTCTCACTTCCTGTGCTATTTAATATCCCATCAATTCTAAACCCACTCTTCCACACACCCCATGCACTCTTTAATATCCCACCAAGTCTAATCCCACTCTCCCACTCACACCTTACACACTAAATATCCCACCCAGTCTAATCCCACTCCACCCTCACTCCCTGCACTCTTTAATATCCCACCTGAACTAATCCCACTCTGCTGCTCACTGCCTGCGCTCTTTAATATCCCACCCAGTCTAATCCTACTCTCCCGCTCACTCCCTGCGTTCTTTCATATCCTACCCTGTCTAATCCCACTCTCCCGCTCACACCCTACACACTTAATATCCCACCCAGTCTACTACCACTCTCCCGCTCACTCCCGGCCCTCTTTAACATCCCACCCCGTTTAATGCCACTCTCCCGCTCACACCCTACAGACTTAATATCCCACCCAGTCTAATCCCACTCTGCCCCACACCCCTCACAATCTTTAATATCCCACCCAGTCTAATCCCACTATTCTGCTCACTCCCTGCACTCTTTATATCCCACCCAGTCTAATTCCACTCTCCCTCTCACACCCTACACACTTAGTATCCCACCAGTCTAATCCCACTCCACCCTCACTCCCTGCAATCTTTAATATCCCTCCCAGGCTAATCCCACTCTCCCGCTCACTCCCTGTAGTCTTTAATATCCCACCCAGTCTAATTCCACTCTCCAACTCTATCCCTGCACTCTTTAATGTTCCACCCAGTCCAACCTCACTCTTCCGCTCACTCCCTGCACCCTTTAATATCCCACCCCGTCTAATCCCACTCTCCCACTCACTCCCTGCACTATCTAATATCCCACCCAGTCTAATCCCACTCATCCCCTCACACCCTGGACCCTTTAATATCCCACCCAGTCTCATCCCACTCACCCCTCACTCTCTGCAGACTTTAATATCCAGTCTAATCCCACTCTTCTGCTGACTCCCTGCACTCTTTAATATTCCATCCAGTCTATTCCCATTCTCCCCCTCACTCCCTACACTATTTAATATCCCACCAATTCTAATCCCACTCTCCCGCTCACTCCCCGCACCTTTAATATCTCACCCCGTCTAATCCCACTCTCCCGCTCACACCCTACACACTTAGTATCCCACCAGTCTAATCCCACTCCATCCTCACTCCCTGCACTCTTTAATATCCCACCCAGTCTAATCCCACTCTCCCGCGCACTCCCTATAGTCTTTAATATCCCACCCAGTCTAATTCCACTCTCCATCTCTCTCCTTGCGTTCTTTAATATTCCACCCAGTCTAACCTCACTCTTGCGCTCACTCCCTGCACCCTTTAATGTTCCACCCAGTATAATCCTACTTTTCAACTCACTCCCTGTACTCTTTAATATCCCACCCAGTCAAATCCAATCTCCCAATAACTCCCTGCACTATTTAATATCCCACCCGTCTACTCCCACTCCCGCACACACCCTACACATTTAATATCCCACCCAATCTAATCCCACTCTCCCGCTCACACCCCGCATCTTTAATATCCCACCCAGTCTAATCCCACTCTCCCGCTCACTCCCTGCACTCTTTAATATCCCACCCCATCTAATTCCACTCTCCCGTTCACACCCAACACACTGAATATCCCACCCAGTCTAATTCCACCCTCCCGCTCACCCTGCACCCTTTAATATCCCACCCAGTCTAATCCCACTGTCCCACTAACTCTCTGCACTATTTAATATTCCACCCGTCTACTCCCACTCTCCCTCTCACACCCTACACACTTAATATCCCAGCTAGTCTACTACGACTCTCCCTCTCACTCCCTGCCCCCTTTAATATCCCACCCCGTTTAATCCCACTCTCCCGCTCAGACCCTACACACTTAATATCCCACCCAGTCTAATCCCACTCCACCCTCACTCCTTGCACTCTTTAATATCCCACCTGAACTAATCCCACTCTGCTGCTCACTGCCTGCACTCTTTAATATCCCACCCAGTCTAATCGCACTCTCCCACTCACTCCCTGCACTATCTAATATTCCACCCAGTCGAATCCCACTCATCCCCTCACTCCCTGCACTCTTCAATATCCCACCCAGTCTAATCCCACTCTCCCACTCACTCCCTGCACTATCTAATATCCCACCCAGTCTAATCCCACTCACCCCTCACTCTCTGCAGACTTTAATATCCAGTCTAATCTCACTCTTCTGCTGACTCCCTGCACTCTTTAATATTCCATCCAGTCTATTCCCATTCTCCCCCTTACTCCCTACGCTATTTAATATCCCACCAATTCTAATCCCACTCTCCAGCTCACTCCCCGCACCTTTAATATCTCACCCCGTCTAATCCCGCTCTCCCGCTCACACCCTACACACTTAGTATCCCACCAGCCTAATTCCACTCCATCCTCACTCCCTGCACTCTTTAATATCCCACCCAGTCTAATCCCACTCTCCCGCGCACTCCCTATAGTCTTTAATATCCCACCCAGTCTAATTCCACTCTCCATCTCTCTCCCTGCGTTCTTTAATATTCCACCCAGTCAAACCTCACTCTTCCGCTCACTCGCTGCAACCTTTAATGTTCCACCCAGTATAATCCTACTTTTCAACTCACTCCCTGTACTCTTTAATTTCCCACCCAGTCAAATCCAATCTCCCAATAACTCCCTGCACTATTTAATATCCCACCCGTCTACTCCCACTCTCCCGCACACACCCTATACATTTAATATCCCACCCAATCTAATCCCACTCTCCCGCTCACTCCCCGCACCTTTAATATCCCAGCCAGTCTAATCCCACTCTCCCGCTCACTCCCTGCACTCTTTAATATCCCACCCCATCTAATCCCACTCTCCCGCACACACCCAACACACTTAATATCCCACCCAGTCTAATCCCACACTCCCGCTCACTCTGCACCCTTTAATATCCCACCCAGTCTAATCTCACTCTTCTGCTGACTCCATGCACTCTTTATTATTCCATCCAGTCTATTCCCATTCTCCCCCTCACTCCCTATGCTATTTAATATCCCACCAATTCTAATCCCACTCTCCCGCTCACTCCCTGCACCCTTTAATATCCCACCCAGTCTAATCCCACTCTCCCACTAACTCCCTGCACTATTTAGTATCCCACCCGTCTACTCCCACTCTCCCGCTCACTCCCTGCATTCTTTAATATCCCACCAAATCTAATCCCACTCTCCCCCTCACTCGCTGCACACTTTAATATTCCATCCAGTCTATTCCCATTCTCCCCCCCATTCCCTGTGCTATTTAATATCCCACCAATTCTAATCCCACTCTCCTGCTCACTCCCCGCACCTTTAATGTCCCACCCCGTCAAATCCCACTCTCCCTCTCACACCCTACACACTTAGTATCCCACCAGTCTAATCCACTCCACCCTCACTCCCTGCACTCTTTAGTATCCCACCCAATCTAATCCCACTCTCCCACTCACTCCCTGTCGTCTTTAATATCCACCCAGTCTAATTCCACTCTCCATCTCTCTCCCTGCAATCTTTATTATTCCACCCAGTTTAACCTCACTCTTCCACTCACCCCCTGCACACTTTAATGTTCCACCCAGTATAATCCTACTTTTCAACTCACTCCCTGTACACTTTAATATGCAACCCAGTCTAATCCCACTCTCCCACTCACTCCCTGCACTATCTAATATCCCACACGTCTAATCCCACTCTTCCGCTCACACCCTACACACTTAATATCCCACCCAGTCTAATCCCACTCCACGCTCACTCCCTGCACTCTTTAATATCCCACCCAGACTAATCCCACTATCCCGCTCACTCCCTGTAGTCTTTAATATCCCACCCAGTCTAAATCCACTCTCAATCTCTCTCCCTGCATACTTTGATATTCCACCCAGTCTAACCTCACTCTTGCGCTCAATCCCTGCACCCTTTAATGTTCCACCCAGTATAATCATACTCTTCAACTCACACCCTGCACCCTTTAATATCCCACCCAGACTAATCCCACTCATCCCCTCACACCCTGCACCCTTTAATATCCCACCCAGTCTAATCTCACTCTTCTGCTGACTCCATGCACTCTTTAATATTCCATCCAGTCTATTCCCATTCTCCCCCTCACTCCCTATGCTATTTAATATCCCACCCATTCTACTCCCACTCTCCCTCTCACACCCTACACACTTAATATCCCACCCAGTCTACTACCACTCTCCCGCTCACTCCCTGCCCCCTTTAATATCCTACCCCGTTTAATGCCACTCTCACGCTCATACCCTACAGACTTAATATCCCACCCAGTCTAATCCCACTCTGCCCCACACCGCTCACACACTTTAATATCCCACCCAGTCAAATCCAATCTCCCAATAACTCCCTGCACTATTTAATATCCCACCCGTCTACTCCCACTCTCCCGCACACACCCTACACACTTAATATCCCACCCAGTCTAATCCCATTTTCCCGCTCACTGCCCGCACCTTTAATATCCCAGCCAGTCTAATCCCACTCTCCCGCTCACTCCCTGCACTCTTTAATAACCCACCCCATCTACTCCCACTCTCCCGCTCACACCCTGCACTCTTTAAAATCCCTCCCAGTCTATTCCCACTCACCCGCTCACTCCCTGTAGTCTTTAATATCCCACCCAGTCTAATCCCATTTTCCCGCTCACTCCCTGTAGTCTTTAATATCCCACCCAGTCTAATCCCACTTTCCCGCTCACTCCCCGCACCTTTAATATCCCAGCCAGTCTACTCCCACTCTCCCGCTCACACCCTGCACTCTTTAAAATCCCTCCCAGTCTATTCCCACTCACCCGCTCACTCCCTGTAGTCTTTAATATCCCACCCAGTCTAATTCCACTCTCCATCTCTGCATTCTTTAATATTCCACCCAGTCCAACCTCACTCTTCCGCTCATTCGTTGCACACTTTAATGTTCTACCCAGTATAATTCTACTTTTCAACTCACTCCCTGCACTCTTTAAAATGCAACCCAGTCTAATCCCACTCTCCCACTCACTCCCTGCACTATCTAATATCCCACACGTCTAATCCCACTCTCCCGCTCACACCCTACACACTTAATATCCCACCCAGTCTAATCCCACTCCACGCTCGCTCCCTGCACTCTTTAATATCCCACCCAGACTAATCCCACTATCTCGCTCACTCCCTGTAGTCTTTAATATCCCACCCAGTCTAATTCCACTCTCAATCTCTCTCCCTGCATACTTTGATATTCCACCCAGTCTAACCTCACTCTTGCGCTCAATCCCTGCACTATCTAACATCCCACATGTCTAATCCCACTTATCCCCTCATACCCTGCACCCTTTAATATCCCACCCAGTCTAATCTCACTCTTCTGCTGACTCCATGCACTCTTTAATATTCCATCCAGTCTATTCCCATTCTCCCCCTCACTCCCTATGCTATTTAATATCCCACCAATTCTAATCCCACTCTCCCGCTCACACCTCGCACCTTTAATATCCACCCAGTCTAATTCCAATCTCCCACTAACTCCCTGCACTATTTAGTATCCCACCCGTCTACTCCCACTCTCCCGCTCACACCCTAAACTCTTAATATTCCACCCAGGCTAATCCCACTCTCCCGCTCACCCCCTGCATTATTAATATCCCACCAAATCTAATCACACTCTCCCCCTCACTCGCTGCACACTTTAATATTCCATCCAGTCTATTCCTATTCTCCCCCCCACTGCCTGTGCTATTTAATATCCCACCAATTCTAATCCCACTCTCCTGCTCACTCCCCGCACCTTTAATATCCTACCCCGTCAAATCCCACTCTCCCTCTCACACCCTACACACTTAGTATCCCACCAGTCTAATCCCACTCCACCCTCACTCCCTGCACTCTTTAATATCCCACCCAATCTAATCCCACTCTCCCGCTCACTCCCTGTAGTCTTTAATATCCCACCCAGTCTAATTCCACTCTCCATCTCTCTCCCTGCAATCTTTAATATCCCACCCAGTCTAATTCCACTCTCCATCTCTCTCCCTGCAATCTTTAATATTCCACCCAGTTTAACCTCACTCTTCCGCTCACTCCCTGCACACTTTAATGTTCCACCCAGTATAATCCTACTTTTCAACTCACTCCCTGCACACTTTAATATCCAACCAAGTCTAATCCCACTCTCCCACTCACTCCCTGCACTATCTAATATCTCACACGTCTAATCCCACTCTCCCACTCACACCCTACACACTTAATATCCCACCCAGTCTAATCCCACTCCACGCTCACTCCCTGCACTCTTTAATATCCCACCCAGACTAATCCCACTATCCCGCTCACTCCCTGTAGTCTTTAATATCCCACCCAGTCTAATTCCACTCTCAATCTCTCTCCCTGCACCCTTTAATGTTCCACCCAGTATAATCATACTCTTCAACTCACGCCCTGCACTCTTTAATAACCCACCCAGTCTAATCCCACTTATCCCCTCACACCCTGCACCCTTTAATAACCCACCCAGTCTAATCTCACTCACCCCTCACTCCCTGCACCCTTTAATATCCCACCCAGTCTAATCCCAGTCTTCTGCTGACTCCCTGCACTCTTTAATATTCCATCCAGTCTATTCGATTCTCCCCCTCACTCCCTACGCTATTTAATATCCCACCAATTCTAATCCCACTCTCCCGCTCACTCCCCGCACCTTTTAATATCCCACCAATTCTAATCCAACTCTCCCACTCACTCCCCGCACCTTTTAATGTCCCACCCAGTCTAATCCCACTCTCCCACTAAGTCCCTGCACTATTTAATATCTCACCAGTCTACTCCCACTTTCCCGCTCACAGCCTACACACTTAATATCTCACCCAGTCTAATCCCACTCTCTCTCTCACAGCCTGCATTCATTAATACCCCACCCAGTCTAATCCCACTCTCCCCCTCAATCGCTCCGCTTTTTAATATCCCACCCAGTCTAATCCCACACTTCTGCTGACTCCCTGCACTCTTTAATATTCCATACAGTCTATTCCCATTCTGACCCTCACTCCCTGTGCTATTTAATATCCCACCAATTCCTATCCCACTCTCCTGCTGACTCCCCGCACCCTTTAAAATCCCACCCAGTCTAATCCCACTCTCCTACTAACTCCCTGCATTATTTAATATCCCACCCGTCTACTCCCACTCTGCCGCTCACAGCCTGTACACTTAATATCCCACCCAGTCTAATCCCACTCTCCCCCTCACTCGCTGCGCTCTTTAATATTCCATCCAGTCTAATCCCACCCTCCCTCTCACTTCCTGTGCTATTTAATATCCCATCAATTCTAAACCCACTCTCCCACACACCCCATGCCCTCTTTAATATCCCACCAAGTCTAATCCCACTCTCCCACACACCCCATGCCCTCTTTAATATCCCACCAAGTCTAATCCCACTCATCTGCTCACACCCTACACACTTAATATCCCACCCAGACTAATCCCACTCCACCCTCACTCCCTGCACTCTTTAATATCTCACCTGATCTAATCCCACCCTCCTGCTCACTGCCAGCACCCTTTAATAGCCCACCCAGTCTAATCCCACTCTCCCGCTCACTCCCTGCGCTTTTTCATATCCTACCCCATCTAATCCCACTCTCCCGCTCACACCCTACAGACTTAATATCCCACCCAGTCTAATCCCATTCTGCCACACACCCCTCACACACTTTAATATCCCACCCAGTCTAATCCTACACTTCCGCTCACTCCCTGCACTCTTTAATATCCCACCCAGACTAATACTACTCTTCCGTTCACTCCCTGCACTCTTTAATATCCCACCCAGTCTAATCCCACTCTCCCTCTCAGTCCCCACACCCTTTAATATCCCTCCCAGTCTAGTCCCACTCTCCCGCTCACTCCCTGCACTCTTTAATATCCCATCCAGTCTAATCCCAAACTCCCGCTCACACCCTACACACTTGATATCCCCCCAGTCTAATCCCGCTATCTCGCTAACTCCGTGTGTTCTTTAATACCCCACTCCGTCTAATCCCACTCTCCCCCTCACTCGCTGCACTCTTTAATATTCCATCCAGTCTATTCCCATTCTCCCCCTCACTCCCTGTGCTATTTAATATCCCACCAATTCTAATCCCACTCTCCCGCTCACTCCCCGCACCTTTAATATACCATCACGTCTAATCCCACTCTCCCGCTCACACCCTTCACACTTAATATCCCACCCAGTCTAATCCCACTCTCTTCTCTCTCCTTGCATTCTTTAATATCCCACCCAGTCTAATTCCACTCTCCATCTCTCTCCCTGCAATCTTTAATATTCCACCCAGTTTAACCTCACTCTTCCGTTCACTCCCTGCACCCTTTAATGTTCCACCCAGTATAATCCTACTTTTCAACTCACTGCCTGTACTCTTTAATATCCCACCCAGTCTAATCCCACTCTCCCCCTCACTCCCTGCATTCTTTAATACCCCACCCACTCTAATCCCTCTCTCCCCAACACTCGCTGCGCTCTTTAATATTCCATCCAGTCTAATCCCACCCTCCCTCTCACTTCCTGTGCTATTTAATATCCCATCAATTCTAAACACACTCTCCCACACACCCCATGCACTCTTCAATATCTCACAAAGTCTAATACCACTCTCCCGCTCACACCCTACACACTTAATATCCCACCCAGTCTAATCCCACTCCACCCTCACTCCCTGCACTCTTTAATATCCCACCTGATCTAATCCCACTCTCCTGCTCACTGCCAGCACCCTTTAATATTCCACCCAGTCTAATCCCACTCTCCCGCTCACTCCCTGCGCTCTTACATATCCTACCCCGTCCACTCCCACTCTCCTGCTCACACCCTACAGACTTAATATCCCACCCAGTCTAATCCCACTCTGCCACACACCCCTCACACACTTTAATGTCCCACCCAGTCTAATCCTACACATCCTCTCACTCCCTGCACTCTTTAATATCCCACCCAGACTAATCCTACTCTTCCGTTCACTCCCTGCACTCTTTATATCCCACCCAGTTTACTCACACTCACCCCTCACTCCCTGCAGCCTTTAATATCCCACCCAGTCTAATCCCACTCTTCTGCTGACTCCCTGCACTCTTTAATATTCCATCCAGTCTATTCCCATTTTCCCCCTCACTCGCTACCCTATTTAATATCCCACCAATTCTAATCCCACTCTCCCACTCACTCCCCGCACCCTTTAATATCCCACCCAGTCTATTCCCACTTTCCCACTAACTCCCTGCACTACTTAATATACCACCAGTCTACTCCCACTCTCCCGCTCACACTCTACACACTTAATATCCCATCCAGTCTAATCCCACTCTCCCCCTCATGCCCTGCATTCTTTAATACCCCACCCAATATATTCCCACTCTCCCCCTCACTTGCTGCGCTCTTTAATATTCCATCCAGTCTATGCCCATTCTCCCACTCACTCCCTGTGCTATTTATTATCCCACCAATTCTAATCCAACTCTCCCGCTCACACCCCGCACCTTTAATATCCCACCCCATCTAATCCCAGTCTCCCGCTCACACCCTACACACTTAATATCCCACCCAGTCTAATCCCACTCTCCCCCTCACTTGCTGCACTCTTTAATATTCCATCCAGTCTATTCCCTTTCTTCCCCTCACTCCCTGTGCTATTTAATATCCCACCAATTCTAATCCAACTCTCCCGCTCACTCCCTGCACTCTTTAATATCCCTCCCAGACTAATCCCTCTCTCCCGCTCACTCCCTGCACTCTTTAATATCCCACCTGATGTAATCCCACTCTCCTACTCACTGCCTGCACCCTTTAATATCCCACCACATCTAATTCCACTATCCCACTCACACCCTACACACTTAATATCCCACTCAGTCTACTACCACTGTCCCGCTCACTCCCTGCCCCCTTTAATATCCCACCCCATTTAATGCCACTCTCCCGGTCACACCCTACAGACTTAATATCCCACCCAGTCTAATCCCACTCTCCCCCTCACACCCTGCACCCTTTAATATCCCACCCAGTCTAATCGCACTCTCCCACTCACTCCCTGCACTATCTAATATCCCACCCGTCTAATCCCACTCACCTGCTCACACCCTACACACCTAATATCCCACCCAGTCTAATCCCACTCATCCCCTCACTCCCTGCACCCTTTAATATCCCACTCAGTCTTATCCCGCTCACCCCTCACTCCCTGCACCCTTTAATATCCCACCCAGTCTAATCCCACTCTTCTGCTGACTCCCTGCACTCTTTAATATTCCATCCAGTCTATTCCCATTATCCCCCTCACTCCCTGTGCTATTTAATATCCCACCAATTCCAATCCCACTCTCCCGCTGACTCCCCGCACCCTTTAATATCTCACACAGTCTAATCCCACTCTCCCACTAACTCCCTGCACGATTTAGTATCCCACCCGTCCAGTCCCACTCTCCCACTCAAACCCTACACCCTTAATATCCCACCCAGTCTACTACCAGTCTCCCGCTCACTCCCTGCCCCTTTTAATATCCCACCCCGTTTAATGCCACTCTCCCGCTCACACCCTACAGACTTAATATCCCACCCAGTCTAATCCCACTCTGCCCCTCACAACCTACACACTTAGTATCCCACCAGTCTAATCCCACGCCACCCTCACTCCCTGCACTCTTTAATATTCCACCCAGTCTAACCTCACTCTTCCGCTCACTCCCTGCACCCTTTAATGTTCCACCCAGTATAATCCTACTTTTCAGCTCACTCCCTGTATTCTTTAATATCCCACCCAGTCTAATCCCACTCTCCCGTTCACACCCTACACACTTAATATCCCACCCAGTCTAATGCCACTCCACGCTCACTCCCTGCACTCATTAATATCCCACCCAGTCTAATCCCACTCTCCCGCTCACTCCGTGCTGTCTTTAATATCCCACCCAGTCTAATTCCATTCTCAATCTCTCTCCCTGCATTCTTTAATATCCCACCCAGTCTAATCCCACTTATCCCCTCACGCCCTGCACCCTTTTATATCCCACCCAGTTTACTCACACTCACCCCTCACTCCCTGCAGCCTTTAATATCCCACCCAGTCTAATCCCACTCTTCTGCTGACTCCCTGCACTCTTTAATATTCCATCCAGTCTATTCCCATTTTCCCCCTCACTCGCTACCCTATTTAATATCCCACCAATTCTAATCCCACTCTCCCACTCACTCCCCGCACCCTTTAATATCCCACCCAGTCTATTCCCACTTTCCCACTAACTCCCTGCACTACTTAATATACCACCAGTCTACTCCCACTCTCCCGCTCACACTCTACACACTTAATATCCCATCCAGTCTAATCCCACTCTCCCCCTCATGCCCTGCATTCTTTAATACCCCACCCAATATATTCCCACTCTCCCCCTCACTTGCTGCGCTCTTTAATATTCCATCCAGTCTATGCCCTTTCTCCCACTCACTCCCTGTGCTATTTATTATCCCACCAATTCTAATCCAACTCTCCCGCTCACACCCCGCACCTTTAATATCCCACCCCATCTAATCCCAGTCTCCCGCTCACACCCTACACACTTAATATCCCACCCAGTCTAATCCCACTCTCCCCCTCACTTGCTGCACTCTTTAATATTCCATCCAGTCTATTCCCTTTCTTCCCCTCACTCCCTGTGCAATTTAATATCCCACCAATTCTAATCCCACTCTCCCGCTCACTCCCTGCACTCTTTAATATCCCTCCCAGACTAATCCCTCTCTCCCGCTCACTCCCTGCACTCTTTAATATCCCACCTGATGTAATCCCACTCTCCTACTCACTGCCTGCACCCTTTAATATCCCACCACATCTAATTCCACTATCCCACTCACACCCTACACACTTAATATCCCACTCAGTCTACTACCACTGTCCCGCTCACTCCCTGCCCCCTTTAATATCCCACCCCATTTAATGCCACTCTCCCGCTCACACCCTACAGACTTAATATCCCACCCAGTCTAATCCCACTCTCCCCCTCACACCCTGCACCCTTTAATATCCTACCCAGGCTAATCCCACTCTCCCCCTCACTCCCCGCACTCTTTTAATATCCCACCCAGTCTAATCCCACTCTCCCCTCTCTCCCTGCACTCTTTAATATTCCATCCATTCTAAACCTACTCTCCCCCTCACTTCCTGCGCCCTTTAATATCCCACCCACTCTAATCCCCCTCTCCCCCTCACTCCCTGCACTCTTTAATATCCCACCCAATCTAATCATACTCTCCCCCTCACTCCCTGCACTCTTTAATATCCCACCCAGTGTAATCCCACTCTCCTGCTCGCTCCCTGCACTCTTTACTATCCCACCCAGTCTAATACCACTCTCCCCCTCGCTCCCTGCCTTCTTTAATATCCCACCCAGTCTAATCCCACCCTTTTCCTCACTCCCTGCACTCTTTAATATCCTACCCAGTCTGATCCCATTCTCCTGCTCAGTCCCCGCACCCTTTAATGTCCCAGCCAGTCTAATCTCACTCTCCAGCTCACTCCCTGCACTCTTTAATATCCCACCCAGTCTAATCCCACTCTCCCGCTCACAACTACACACTTTATATCCCACCCAGTCTAATCCCACTCTCCCCCTCACTCCCTGCACTCTTTAATCTCCCACCCAGTCTAATCCCACTCTCCCACTCGCTCCCTGCACTCTTTATTATCCCACCCCATCTAATCCACTCGCCTGCTCACTCCCTGCACTCTTTAATATCCCACCCCATCTAATCCCACTCTCCTGCTCACTCCCTGCACTCTTTAATATCCCACCCTGTCTAATCTCACTCTCCCGCTCACTCCCTGCACTCTTTAATATCCCACTCAGTCTAATCCCTCTCTCCTGTTCACTTCTCAATCTCTTTAATATCCCACCCCATCTAATCCCACTCTCCCCCTCTCTCCCTGCACTCTTTAGTATCCCACCCAGTTTAATCCCACTCGCTCCCTCACTCCCTGCGCTCTTTAATATCCCACCCCATCTAATCCCACTCTCCCCCTCTCTCCCTGCACGCTTTAATATTCCATGCATTGTAATCCCACACTCCTGCTCACCTCCTGTACTCTTTAATATCCCACCCTGTCTAATTCTACTCTCCCGCTCAGTCCCTGCATTCTTTAATATCCCACTCAGTCTAATCTCACTCTCCCTCTCACTCTCTGCACTCTTTAATAGCACACCCAATCTAATCCCACTCCACCGCTCAATCCCTGCATTCTTTAATATCCTACTCAGTCTAATCCCACTCTCCTGCTCACTCCCTGTACTCTTTAACATCCCACCCAGTCTAATCCCACTCTCCCCCTCACTTCCCACACCCTTTCATATCCCACCCAGTCTTTTCCCACTCACCCCCTCACACTACACAATTTTTAGCAACGCTTTTGATAAGGTCCCTCATTGCAGGCTGGTCAAGAAATTAAGAGCCCGTTGCAGATTGGATCCAAAATTGGCTGAGAGGCGGGAAGTGGACGGTGATGAAAGAGGGATACTTCTGTGACTGGAAGTCTGTTTCCAGTGGGTTTCTACTGGGCTCGGTGCTGGGCCCTTGCTGTTTGGGGTGTAAATAAATGATTTGGATTTTAATGTAGGGGGTATGATCAAGAAGTTTGCTGATGACATGAAAATTGGTAGGGTGGTAAATAGTGAGGAGCATAGCCGTAAACTGCAGGAGGATATCAATGGACTGGTCAGGTGGGCAGAGCAGAAGGAAATAGAATTCAACCCGGAAAGGTGTGGGGTAATGCACTTGGGGGGGCGGGGGCTAACAAGGCAATGGATTACATTCTGAATGGGAGGACCCTGGAAAGTATTGAAGATCAGAGGGACCTTGCTGTGCATATCCCCATCCTTGAGGGTAGCAGAGCAGGTAGATAAGGTGGTTAAGAAGGCATGTGGGATATTTGCCTCTATTAGCCGAGGCATAGAATACAAAAGCAGGGAGGTTATGCTGGATCTGTATAAAACGCTGGTTAGGCCACAACTGGAGTACTGTGTGCAGTTGTGTTCACCACATTATAGGAAGGATGTGATTGCAGTGGAGAGGGTGCAGAGGAGATTTACCAGGATGCTGCCTGGGCTGGAGGGTCTGAGCTATGAGGAAAGATTGGATAGGCTGGGGTTATTTTCCTTGGAGCAGCAAAAGTTGAGAGGGGAATTGATGGAGGTGTATAAGATTATGAGGGGCATAGAGAGGGTGGATAGGAAAGCACCTTTTCCATCAGTAGAGGGGTCAATAGCCAGAGGGCATATATTTAAGGTAAGAGGTAGAAGGCTAAGAGGGGAGTTAAGGAGAAATTTTTTCACCCAGAGGGTGGTGGGAATCTGGAACTCACTGCCTGAAAGGGTGCTTGAGTCAGAAACTTTCATAATATTTAAGAAGCATAGCCTCCAGGGCTATGGGCCAAGCCCTGGAAAATGGGATTAGTGTTGTCAGATCTTTGATGACTGTTGTGGACACGATGGGCCGAATGGCCTCCTTCAGTGCTATGAATATGCCACCCAGTCTAATACCACTCTCCCCCTCACTCCCCGTGCCCTTAATACCTCACCCTCTCTAATCTCACTCTTCCATTCATTCCCACCCCCTTTAATATCACAATAACTTTACAGTGCAGAAGGAGGCCACGAGACCATAAGACATAGGAGCAGAAATTAGGCCATTCTGCCCATCGAGTCTGCTCCGTCATTCAGTCATGGCTGATAAGTTTCTCAACCCCATTCTCCCACCTTCTCCCCGTAACCTTTGATCCCCTTACCAATCAAGAACCTATCTATCTCAGTCTTAAATACACTCAATGACCTGGCCTCCACAGCCTTTTGTGGCAATGAATTCCATAGATTCACCACTCTCTGGCTAAAGAAGTTTCTCCTCATCTCTGTTCTAAAAGGTCTTCCCTCTACTCTGAAGCTGTGCCCTCAGGTCCTAGTCTCTCCTACTAATGGAAACATCTTTCCCATGTCCACTCTATCCAGGCCTTTCAGTATTCTGTAAGTTTCAATCAGATCCCCCCTCATCCTTCTAAACTCCATCGAGTATAGACCCAGAGTCCTCAAACGTTCCTCATATGTTAAACCTTCCATTCCTGGGATCATTCTCGTGAACCTCCTCTGGACCCTCTCCAGGGCCAGCACATCCTTCCTGAGATACAGGGCCCAAAATTGCTCACAATATTCTAAATGTGGTCTGACCAGAGCCTTATAAAGCCTCAGCAGCACATCCCTGCTTTTATATTCTAGTCCTCTCGAAATAAATGCCAACATTGCATTTGCCTTCCTAACTACTGACTCAACCTGCAAGTTAACCTTAAGAGAATCCTGGACTAGGACTCCCAAGTCCCTTTGCACTCCAGATTTCTGAATTCTCTCCCCATTTAGAAAATAATCTATGCCTCTATTCTTCCTACCAAAGTGCATGACCTCACACTTCCCCACGTTGTATTCCATCTGCCGTTCTCTGCCCATTCTCCTAACCTGTCCAAATCCTTCTATAGCCTCCCCTCCTCCTCAATACTACCTGTCCCTCCACCTATCTTTGTATCATCTGCAAACTTAGCCAGGAAGCCCTCAGTTACTTTATCTAGATCATTACTGCACAAAGTGAAAAGTTGTGGTCCCAACACTGACCCCTGTGTAACTCCACTAGTCACTGCTGCCATCCTGAGAAGGACCCCCTTATCCCCACTCTCTGCCTCCTGCTAGACAGCCAATCTTCTATCCATGCTAATATCTTGCCTCTAACACCATGGGCTCTTATCTTACTGAGCACCCTCCTGTGCGGCACCTTGTCAAAGGCCTTCTGGAAGTCCAAGTAGATAACATCCATTGGTTCTCCTTTGTCTAACCTACTCCTTTGTCTAACCTACAATGGCCATTTGGACCATTGAGTCTGCACTGGCTCTCTGAAAGAGCATTCCACCTAATCCCTCTCCCCTGCCTTATCCCCGTAACCTTGCACATTCTCTTCTCAGGTACAGATCCAATTTCCTTTTGATTACCTTGATTAAACCTGCCTCCACCTCCTTTTCAGGAAATTTGTTCCAGACTTCAACCATCCTCTGGGTGAAAATGTTTTTCCTCACATCTCTTTTTCTCCTTTTGCCAATGATTTTGAATCTGTGCCCTCTAGTTCATGATGTTCTCTTGAGTGGGAAGAGTTTCTCATTATTTACCCTGTACAAACCCCTCAGGATCTTGAATAACTCTATGAAGCCTCCTCTCAGCCACCTTTTTCCCAAGGAAAACAGTCCCAACCTCTCCAATTTATCCTCGTAGTTACAGCTTTTCACCACAGGTATCATTCTTATGAATCTCCTCTGTACTCTCTCCAATGCCTTCACATCCTTCCTCAAGTACAGCGCTCAGAACTGGACGTAATACTCCACATGGGGAGTAATTAGTGTCTGATACAGTTTCAACATAACCTACTTCCTGTTGTAATCAATGCCCCTATTATTAAAGCCTAAGATACTTAATGCTTTCTTAACTGCTCTCTCAACATGCCCTGGCATTTTCAAAGACCTATTTACTTATACATCGAGGTCCCTCTGTTCCTGCACCTTCTTTAGACTCTTTCCCTTTATTTTACACTGTCTCACCATATCTTTCCTGCCAATATGAATCACCTCACACTTCTCTGCATTGAACTTCATCTGTCACTTGTCTGCCCAGTCCACCAACATGTCTATCTTTTGAAGTTCAAGACTATCGCCATCACAGTTGACAACATTTCCAATCTTCGTATCATCTGCAAATTTTGAAATCATGCCCTGCACACCACAGTCTAAGTGATTAATATATAACAGGAAGAGAAGGGTCCCAACACTGATCCCTGGGGAACTCCACTGCAAACCTTGCTCCAATCTGAAAAACAACATTTATCTCTACTCTTTGTTTCCTGTCACTCAGCCAAATGCTTATCCAAGTGCTGACTTTCCCTTTTATTCCATGAGCTAGAAATTTGTTCAAAAGTCTGTTATGTGGCACTGGATCAAATGCCTTTTGAAAATATAAATACACCACATCAACAGTGTTTCCTTTATCAACCTTCTCTGTTACCTCCTCAAAAAACTCCAGCAAGTAAGTTAAACGTGATTTTCCCTTGATGAATCCATGCTGGTTTTTCTTAATTATCCTGCACCTGCCTAAGTGATAATGATTTTATTCCCTACTGTAGTTTCTAGAAGTTTCCCAACCACTGAAGTCAAACTGACTGGTCTGTAGTTACTGGCTTTATCCTTGCATACCTTTTTGAACAAGGGTATAACATTCACAGTTCTCCAGTCCTCTGGCACCTCCCTTGTGTCTAAGGAAGACTGGAAGATTATTACTAGTGCCTTTGTAGTTTCACTCTCAATTCCCTCAGTAGCCTGGGATGGACTTCATCTGATCCTGGTATCTTATCTATTTTGAGTGGGAGAGTCTAATCCCACCCAGTCTAAACTCATTCCCCGCACCCTTCAATATCCCACCCAGTATGATCCCACTCTCCCCCTTATTCCCCACACTGTTTAACATCCCACCCAATCTAATCTCACTCTCCCCCTCACTCCCCGCACCCTTTAATATCTCATCCAGTCTAACCCACTCTCCCCCTTACTCCCCACACTGTTTAACATCCCACTCAATCTAATCCCACTCTCCCCCTCACTTCCCACACCCTTTAATATCCCACTGAGTTTAATCCCACTTTCCCCATCATTCCCCATACCTTTTATTATCCCACTTAGTCTAATCCCACTCTCCCCATCACTTCCCAAGCACTTTAATATCCCACTCAATCTAATCCTACTGTCTCCTCACTTCCTGTGCGCTTTAATATTTGTCTTCTTTGAGCTTCACTCTAGTTCCATGTTTAATTAACTTTTGGAATAAATGACAGTTTGTGGTGGAGAACTCGACATTTTAGTCATCCTCTTTGTGATGAGATCATTCCTGTGCTTCATGTTAATTCTGTCTGTGATGGTCTAAAATTTGTTGCCTTTTCATCTGTTTTGCACACGATGACAGTGATTGCAGCTCAAAATTACGTTATTGGCTGGAAATCACTCATGGAGCCCTGAAGTAGTGAAAGGCACAATAGAAATGAAACTTTTTTCTTTCTTTTTCTCTTGTGATATCTCACTGACCAGAATAAACAATCTCTTACTGTTTACCATGTCAGGGCATGAATTGAGTTTCCCTCATCCACACCTGAAATAGTGCCCGAACTCTGATGGGACCAAACCTTGGGGGCAACAGTGAAACTAGACAAAAGGGTAGGGTTTCAGCTCAACCCCTCGAAATGTGTACTGAAATATTTAAAAGCAATTGGATCGACAATCTGTAATTTCAGTTTATAGCAAACGATCCTGATCAATTTTATTCCACAGATGACATTCCTCAGATCTCAGCAGCATTGTAACGTCAAATGTACCTCAATGCTTAAAGTATTTTCTATTTAAAAATGTAAGAACCAGGAGTTGGAGCAGACTAATTTGCCTGTCAAGTCTGCTTTTTAAATTCCTTTATGGGGTGTGGGGGTCGCTGGCTGGGCCTGCATTTGTTGCCCATCCCTAGTTGCCCTTGAGAAGGTGGTGGTGAGCTGCCTTCTTGAACTGCTGCAGTCCATGTGGTGTAGGTACACCCACAGTGCTGTTAGGGAGGGAGCTCCAGGATTTTGACCCAGTGACAGTGAAGGAACGGCCGATATATTTCCAAGTCAGGATGGTGAGTGACTTGGAGGGGAACTTCCAGGTGGTGATGTTCCTATCTGTCTGCCGCCCATGTCCTTCTAGATGGTAGCAGTCATGTGTTTGGCAGGCTCTGTCAACGAAGCCTTGATGAGTTCCTGCAGTGCATCTTGTAGATGATACACACTGCTGCTACTGTGCGTCGGTGATGGAGGGAGTGAATGTTTGTGGATGGGGTGTCAATCAAGTGGCTGCTTTCTCCTGGATGGTGTCGAGCTTCTCGAATGTTGTTGGAGCTGCACTCATCCAGACAAGTGGAGGCTATTCCATCACACTCCTGACTTGGGCATTGTAGATGGTGGACAGGTCTTGGGGAGTCAGGAGGTTAGTTACTTGCTGCAGGATTCCTAGCCTCTGACCTACTCTTGTAGCCACAGTATTTATATGGCTAGTCCAGTTCAGTTTCTGGTCAATGGTAATCTCCAGGATGTTGATAGTGAGGGACTCAGCAATAGTAATACCATGGCTGATCTGATCGTAGTCTTAACTCCACTTACCATAACGTTTGACTCTCTTGCAGATTTATTTTCATTCAGTAGATTTAGTCTTTGGTAACAATACCAAGAGTACATTTAAAATCCTACATTCGTTCCAACTTTCTGACGGATGAAATCCTCACTGACAACTGTCATGTTCGTGTCACATACCTTCTGTCAATTTGCCATGATAAATTCCAGTGATCCTATTTTGAATGGGAAATACCTATGTAAACATGTCATACTGTAATTGCACACACTGGGCAGGGGAAGCACTATTGTGCTACAGTTTTCAAAAATCCCACTTGCTCAGCCTCTATGCCCAAAAGAAGCCTATGCCTTGTTAACAATCATCCATTTGCCCCTCCTCTTTTGTAATTATTTTCCACTTGCTTGTAATTATTTTCCACTTGCTCAAGGTAGCTCAGAGAAGACTATACCACATCTTCCCACAGGCTATTCCATTGTGATTGACAAGAATAAGGAACATGTTTGAGCAGTTTCACTCCATTTTTCTTCCAATTTCTCCCTCTTTATTTGGCTTTTGTTCTTTGGAAAGCAGAGTGTCTCTGGGTACCTTGCTATCTTTCCTTACCTATATAAAGTCTACCAAAGATTAGACCAGTCTGTTCACAATCTTGACATATTTAATCCCAAGATGATTTGACAAGGCTCCACATGACTGGTCAGAAGAGTAAAAGCCCATGGGATATAGGGGAAGGTGGCAAATTGGATCCAAAATTGGCTCAGCAACAGGAAACGAAAGGGTAATGGTTGATTGATGTTTGCCTGAATGGAAAACAGTTTCCAGTGGTGCTCCAGAAGACTCAGCAAGGGGCCCTTGCTGTTTGTTGTACATATTAATGATTTGGATTTAAATGTGGGAGGCGTGTTTGGGAAATTTGTAGATGACACAAAAATTGACCATGTAGTTGACAGTGGAGAGGATAGCTGTTGTCCCCAGAATGATATCAATGGTTTGGTTGAGTGAGCGGAAAAATGGCAAATGGAATTCAATCCGGTGAAGTGTGGGGTAATGCAATTGGGAAGGGCAAACAAAGCTAGGGAATACTCAATAAATGGGAGGATATTGGGAGGGGTAGAGGAAGTGGGAGACCTTAGTGTGCATGTCCACAGGTCCCTCAAGATGGCAGGACGGGTGGTAAAAAAAGTACATGGAACGCTTTCCTTTAATAAAAACAGAAACTGCTGGAAAAACTCAGCGGGTCTGACAGCATCTGTGGATAGAGAAACAAAGTTAATGTTTCGAGTCGATATGATTCTACTTCAGAGTTTTCCTTTATTGGATGAGGTATGGAATGCAAAAGCAGAGGTGTAATGATGGAACTGTATAAAATGCTGGTTAAACCACAGCTGGAATTTTGGCTCCAGCTTTGGTTACCACATTACAGAATTTAATTGCTCTGGAGAGAGTACAGGGGAGATCTACAAGAATGTTGCCAGTGCTTGAAAATTGCAGCTATAAAGAAAGATTGGGTAGGCTGGGGTTGTTTTCCTTGGAACTGAGGAGGCTGAGGGGTGACCTGATTGAGGTGTACAGGATTATGAGGGGCCTAGAAAAAGTAGACAGGGTGCCCTGCCTCCCCTAGCAGAGAGGTTAAAGTCTAGGGGGCACAGATTTAAGGTGGTCAGTAGAAGGATTAGAGGAGGCAGGAGGAAAAACTTCACCCAGAGGGTGGTGGGTGTTTGGAATTCGCTGCCTGGTTTGGTGGTGGAGGCAGAAACCCTCAACTCATTTAAAAGGTACCTGGAACTGCAGCTGAAGTGCTGTAACCTGCAAGGCTACAGACCGGGTGCTGGAAGGTGGGGTTAAAATGGGCAGCTAGTTTTTAAAAATGTTTTCTTTTTCAGCTGGTGCAGACACGATGGGCTGAATGACCTCTTTCTATGCTGTAACTTTTCTGTGGTCCCATGGTTCTATGAGATTCTCAGCTCATATCTGTGCCATCCATTACAAACTTGTATTAAGTTTCAAAAAGAGATAAATTTCCCAAACTGCCAAAGCACAGGGTTTCAGATTTTAAGACTTTTAATGTAACAAACAAACAAACAAAATCAACATAGATCAAGTATTAATTTACTTCAAACAAAAGAAAAAGGCTAAACTCCGAATTAACTAACTCATGAAACCAGAATTTACCATACAAAGTTCTTTTCGTATATGTCACGCCACTGACAGATATGTGGCATTAAAGGGACAATCTCAAAATTCCTCCCAGCTCTCTAACAGAGGTTTACCATTCCCTGCCAAGGAAACTTCCAGTGTCCTTCGATAACTGTTCTACTCCGCTTGAGTTTTCTGGATTCAATCATCGCCAGCAAGGCATACCTTAACAAATTCCCCTGTCCCTCAGGTCACAACGGCCCTGATGATCCAAAGCCCTAGAGATTCTTGTATCTGACCCTTTTAAACAGCTTAGTCAGCTCTGGTAAAACTGTTTTCCCCATTGAGAGCCACAAAAGATGCTATAGAAATGCAAGTCTTTATTTCATTGGGTCTATCAAAGCCAAAACCCGCCCTCCCCTTGGTCTGGAGGGTTAGACAGACAATGGGAGCATGGGCCAGCTTTGAGCATTTTCCATGTAGAAGACTGCTCATCAGATGACCAAGCACTCAGTGAATTGTTCTAACCAATTTCCACATGAGTTCACTGTAAGATAGAGAAGTTTCTGTTCCTCCGTGCTCCTATCCTGATTCAGTAGCAGCAGCACTCTCATTAAGTTATGGAAATCAGTCTCCTATAAAATTAAATGTCAGAATTAAGATAACACCATGTATATCACAATTATGCATTTCACAGTCACCCCTTGAACCATGCAAAATACTTGATGCTAATTGTCACTACTTGTATTTATTACTGTGGGCATTCGGTTCATTTTGGGAACAAAGAATTGGGGGGAAGCATAAGAAAAGGAGGAGGCCATTCAGCTTCTCGAGCCTGTTACAAAGGAACAGGAAGAAGCCTATTCAGTCCCTCAAGCATCTTACATAGGAACAAGCGCAGCTGTAAATCATTCAGCCCTTCGAGCCTGTTACTTAGGAATAACAGGAAGCTGTCCAGCTCCTTGATCCTGCTGGATTGGAATAGGGTGCCATTCAGCCCTTTAAACCTGTAAATGAGAAGAGGAAGATCCTTTCAGCTTCATGAGCCTTCTCCACCATTCACTTCGATCAGGGACAATCTCAACTCCATTGACTCGCCTTACTCCATATTCCTTGATACCCTTAATTAACAAGCGTCTCAGCTCCAATTTACCCCCAGCATCCACAGCTTCATATGTGAGAGAATTCCAGATTTCTGCAAGCTTTTGTGGAAAGAAGTGCTTCCTGACATCATCCCTAAACAATAGTGAAATCTGAATGCTCCAGACACACCCACCAGAGAAGATAGCTTCCCTGTACCTGACCTATACAATCCTTTTCGCATTTTGAACACCTGAATCAGATCATCCCCCCAACCTTCGAATCTGAAGGGAAAACAATTCAAGTTGATCATTCAGAGCATGAGTATTGCTGAAAAAAGAGACATGTCAAATCTTTTTGACTTGCACTCATCAAGACACTTCACAAGAATACCAATATGAGGGGAAAACATCAGTTTATACTGTATGTGAAGACAGTGCTGATTGGTTGGCAAGTGGGCTCTGATTGGTAGAAATGTTGCTGTGGAGAATGCACCAGTGATGGTGACTGACAGTTAACTGCCAAACATTGTTTAAAATTTAAACCAGGCAGTTGGACCCTGGTTGGCCAAGGCATTGCCCTGAGGAATGAGTCAGCGAATGGCTGTCCTTATACACCAACCAGTGAAAGCAAGCATGCAGGTGCAGCAAGCAGTTAAGAAGGCAAATGGTATGTTGGCCTTTATTGTGAGAGGACTTGAGTACAGGAGCAAGGATGTCTTAGTGCAGGGGCCTGGTGAGACCACACCTGGAGTATTGTGTGCAGTTTAGGTCTCCTTACCTAGGAAGGATATACTTGCCATAGAGGGAGTTCAGCGAAAGTTAACCAGACTGATTTCTGGAATGGCAGGATTTTCGTATGAGGAGAGATTGGGCCAGCTAGGTTTGTATTCACTGGAGTTTAGAAGAATGAGAGGGGATCTCATTGAAACTTATATTGAAACTTATATATAGTGAAATGTATAAAATTCTGACAGGGTCAAGATATGAGGTAGGCCATGTAGGACTGAGATGAGGAGAAACTTCTTCACTCAGAGGGTGGTGAACCTGTGGAATTCTCTACCACAGAGGCTGTGGAGGGCAAGTCACTGAGCAGGAGTATGGCTTTGAGATAGAGAATCAGCCATGATCATATTGAATGGCGGAGCAGGCTCAAAGGGCCGAATGACCTGCTTCTGCTCCTTTTTTCTATGTTTCCATGTTTCTTCACATACAGTATAAATTGTTTTCCCCTTATATTGGTATTCTTGTGAAGTGTCCTGATGAGTGCAAGACAAAAAGCTTCGACTTGTCTCTTTTTTCAGCAATACTCAAATAAAGTTGGAACGTTTGTGCCGCACAAGTGCCAGGCAATGACCATCTCCAATTAGACAGAATCCAACCATCTTCCCTTGATATTCAGTGTCATTACCATCACTGAATCCCCTACTATCAACATCCTTGGGGCTACCATTGACCAAAAACTTAACCGGATTAGCCATATAAATACTATGGCTACAAGTGCAGGTCTGAGGCTGGGAATTTTATGGTGACTATCACAGTATCACAGAATCTTTACAGTGCAGAATGAAGCCATTAGGCCCATCAAGTCTGCACTGGCTTTCTGAAAGAGCATTCCACCTGGTCCCACTCCCCTGCCTTATCCCCGTAACCTTGCACATTCTCTCTTTGCAGGCAGCAATCCAATTCCCTTTTGAATACCTCAATCGAACCTGTCTCCACCACCCATTCAGGAAGTTTGTCATAATCATAGTCATAGAGTTATACAGCACAAAAACAGGCCCTTTGGCCCATCGTGTCCATGCTGGCCATCAAGTGCTTATCTATTCTAATCCCATTTTCCAGCACTTGGCCCATAGCCCTGTATGCAAGCACGTTTCAAGAGCTCAGCTAAATACTTCCTGAATGTTATGAGGGTTCCTACCTCTATCACCCCCTCAGGCAGTGTGTTCCAGATTCCAACCACCCTCTGGGTGAAAAAATTTTTCCTCAAATTCCCTCTAAACCTCCTGCCCCTTATGTTAACTCTATGCCGCCTGGTTATTGAGAGGAAAAGTTTCTTCCTATCTACCTTATCTATGCCCTTCATAATTTGTAAACCTCTATCAGGTCGTCCCTCAGCCTTCTCTGCTCTAAGGAAAACAACCCTAGCCTATCCAGTCTCTCTTCATAGCTGAAACGCTCCAGCCCAGGCAACATCCTGGTGAATCTCCTCTGCACCCTCTCCAGTGCAATCACATCCTTCCTATAGTATGGCACCCAGAACAGCACACAGTACTCCAGCTGTGGCCTAACTAGCATTTTATACAGCTCCATCATAACATTCCTGCTCTTATATTTGTTGGAACCACAACTTTTCACTTTATACGTTAATGATTTAGATGAAGGAACTGAGGGCTTCCTGGCTAAGTTTGCAGATGATACAAAGATAGGTGGAGGGACAGGTAGTATTGAGGAGGAGGGAAGGCTGCAGAAGGATTTGGACAGATTAGGAGAATGGGCAAAGAAGTGGCAGATGGAATACAACGTGGGGAAGTGTGAGGTCATACACTTTGGTAGGAAGAATAGAGGCATAGACTATTTTCTAAACGAGGAGAGAATTCAGAAATCTGGAGTGCAAAGGGACTTGGGAGTCCTAGTCCAGGATTCTCTTAAGGTTAACTTGCAGGTTGAGTCAGTAGTTAGGAAGGCAAATGCAATGTTGGCATTTATTTCGAGAGGACTAGAATATAAAAGCAGGGATGTGCTGCTGAGGCTTTATAAGGCTTTGGTCAGACCACATTTAGAATATTGTGAGCAAGTTTGGGCCCCGTATCTCAGGAAGGATGTGCTGGCCCTGGAGAGGGTCCAGAGGATGTTCACGAGAATGATCCCAGGAATGGAAGGTTTAACATATGAGGAATGTTTGAGGACTCTGGGTCTATACTCGATGGAGTTTAGAAGGATGAGGGGGGATCTGATTGAAACTTACAGAATACTGAAAGGCCTGGATAGAGTGGACATGGGGAAGATGTTTCCATTAGTAGGAGAGACTAGGACTCGAGGGCACAGCCTCAGAGTAAAGGGAAGACCTTTTAGAACAGAGATGAGGAGAAACTTCTTTAGCCAGAGAGTGGTGAATCTATGGAATTCATTGCCACAGAAGGCTGTGGAGGCCAGGTCATTGAGTGTATTTAAGAACGAGATAGATAGGTTCTTGATTGGTAAGGGGATCAAAGGTTACGGGGAGAAGGCGGGAGAATGGGGTTGAGAAACTTATCAGCCATGATTGAATGGCGGAGCAGACTCGATGGGCAGAATGGCCTAATTTCTGCTCCTATGTCTTATGGTCTTATGGTCTTATATTCTATGTCTTGGCTAATAAAGGCAAGTATCTCATATGCCTTCTTAACCACCTTATCTACCTGTGTTGCTGCCTTCAGGCATCTATGGACATGTACACCAAGGTCCCTCTGATCTTCAGTACTTCCTGGGGTCCTACAATTCATTGTGTATTCCCTTGCCATATTAGTCCTCCCAAAATGCATCACCTCACACTTCTCAGGATTAAATTCCATTTGCCACTGCTCTGCCCATCTTACCAGCCCATCTATATCATCCTGTAACCTAAGAATTTCCTCCTCACTATTTACACCACCAATTTTCGTGTCATCTGTGAACTTACTGATCATACCTCCTATATTCATGTCTAAATTATTAATGTACACTACAAACAGCAAGGGTCCCAGCACCAATCCCTGCAGTACACCACTCATCACAGGCTTCCAATCACAAGAACAACCTTTGACCATCACCCTCAGCCTCCTGCCACTAAGCCAATTTTTGACCCAATTTGTCAAATTGCCCTGGATCCAATGGGCTCTTACCTTCTTGACCATTCTCCCATGCAGGATCTTGGCAAAAGCCTTACTGAAGTCCATGTAGACTACATCAGCTGCACTACCCTCATCGACGCAAATAGTCACCTCCTCAAAAAAATTCAATCAAATTTGTTCCACATTCCAACCATCCTCTGGCTGAAAAAAATTTTCCTCGCATCACATTTACTCCTTTTACCAATTATTTTGAATCTGTGCCCTTTAGGTCTTAATGTTCTCTTGAGTGGGAATAGTTCCTCAATATTTACCCTGTCCATGCCCCCCAGATTCTTGAATACCTCTTTAAAGTCTCCTCTCAGCCTTCTTTTCTCCAAGGAAAACAGTCCCAACATCTCCAATTTATCCTCATAGCTACAGTTCTTCATGCCAGGCATCATTCTTGTGAACCTCCTCTGTGCTCTCTCCAATGCCTTCACATCCTTCCTCAAGTATGGTGCCCAGAACTGGAAGCAGTCCTCCAGATGAGGCCCAACTAGTGTCTTATACAAGTTCAACATGACCTCCTTACTCTTGTACTCAATGCCCCTATTATTAAAGCCTAAGATATTATATACTTTATTAACTGCTCTCTGAACATGCCCTGCCATCTTCAATAACCTATGTACGGTTACACCAGGGTCCCTCTGTTGCTAAAGACATCTCCTTTAAACTCTCTCCCTTTATTTTGTACTGTCTCACCGTATCTTTCCTGCCAAAATGAATCACCTCACACTTCCCTGCATTGAACTTCATCTGCCACTTGTCTGCCCAATCCACCAACATTTCTATGTGCTTTTGAAGTTCAAGACCATCCTCATCACAGCTGACAACATTTCCAATCTTCATATCATCTGAAAATTTTGAAATCATGCCCTGCACACCATAGCCTAGGTCATCAATAACTCACCTCCTGACTCCCCAGAGTCTGTCCACATCTACAAGGCACAAGTCAGTAGTATGATCGAATATTCTCCACTTGCCTGGATGAGTGCAGCTCCAACAACATTCAAGAAGCTTGACACCATCCAGAACAAAGCAGCCCGCTTGATTGGCACCCCTTCCACAAACATTGACTCCTTCCATTACCGACGCACAGCGGAGAACTGTGCACCATCTACAAGATGCACTGCGGCAACTCACCAAGGCTCCTCAGACTGCACCTTCTAAACCTGTGACCTCTACCACTTAGAAGGACAAGGGCAGCAGATGCATGGGGACACCACCACATGGAAGCTCCACTCAAAGCCTGGGAGATGGTGGTGTAATGGTAAGGTGACTGGACTAGTAATCCATAAACATAGCAACATTTTCTGGAGGTGTGGGTTCAAATTCTCCTCACCCTCCCACCCAACGGCACATGGTATAATTTAAATTCAAATTAATAAAAGAAATCTGGGATTGAAAGCTAAGTTTCAGTAATGGTACCAAAGAAATGATAATTTTTTGTTGTAAAAACCCATCCAGTTCACTAATGCCCAGTTGGGAAGGAAATCTGCTATCCTTACCCATTCTGGCCTGTACGTGACTCCAAACCCACAGCAAGGTGGCTGTCACTTAATTGCCCCTGAAGTGGCGGAGCAAGCCACTCAGTTCAAGGTCAACAAGCACTGGGCTTGCCAGCGATACTCACACCCTATGCAAGAATAAAGAAAAAACATCCTGACTTGGAAATATATCGCCCGTTCCTTCACTGTCACTGGGTGAAAATCCTGGAACTCCCATCCTAACAGCACTGTGGGTGTACCTACAGCACATGGACTGCAGCGGTTCAAGAAGGCAGCTCACCACCACCTCAAGGGTAACTAAGGATGGGCAACAGCCAGTGAACCCCACATCCCGTGAATGAATAAAAAAAAGTTTATGTAGCCTGTCCTCATAATTTAGCCCTCTAAGTTCCTGTATCATTCGGGGTGAAGATTCGGGGTGGTTATCTTATAAGGCATTTTACAATTGGCTTGGTATCAAGTTAGATGCTTGACAAAGCAAATAGAGCACGGTCCATCAATGTCTGCATGGTAACTGAGATCAGTAAAGAGAGAGGATTTCGGTTGGAGAGTCTAAACTGAGCAGTAATTAGACATGATTAACCATGTACGATGGCTTCAGGGTAAGTTACACAAGTCTCGCTGTGTCTTGGAGTTTAATGTGACCTTCTATGACTCATTGAGGATGTAATTGCTCCTTGTTGTTTGGATATTTCAGTTATTTCAAATGTGATTATGTCTCCTGCCTTCCTAAATTCCCTCATCTAATGTCACATCACAGCTAACAAGAAGCTACAGATAACACTTTAATGAGTCTGCTGGATAAAATCAGGCAAAGAATTAAAGTAACACATTTGAAAAATATCCAAAATTCTTCTCAAGTACAGGCAGCTAAGGCTGCCCACAAAAATCTTCTTGTCGAACATTTGGTAATTGCTGTCAGATGAGTAAAGAAAGAACTCCTATTTGTACAAAGCCTTTCATATCCTCGGGACATCCCAGAGAGAATCACAGACGATGAAGTGCTCTTTGAAGTTTGAATTCGATATACCTTCCCTCCTTTTTGTCTTAGAAGGAAAATCTTGGTCCTTTTGTGCCGTCAGGAGCCTCAGCTGCTGAAAACACCCAGACTCAAGCGCTGCACAACCTTCGACAATCTGAAAGCTACTAAATGTGTTCAGAGATTACTGATGTGTGCCCTGAGTAGACGAAACAGCAAGTTGAGTGACTGCATTTGAAGTTGCAAAAAAAAAAAGCACACTCTTGACAAACATGACATGGTGAGCGCCTGGTCGCCCTTAAATTTGCCTTGGTGTGAAAGAGCAACCATCATCGCTGACCAAAAGATGGTATTTTTCACTGTTTGGCATTCAAAGGGACTCGGTCAGTTCTAACAATGCTGTGCAAAGCATGGAGCAATGTTCAACCAGCGCTGGCCATCAAACTGCAAACGCATTGTGATTACAGTTCTGAATCAGCATGTTTGTACCAGCAGGGGATATTAAGCAGTCAAAACTTACAGATCACCTTTCCCAGCAGATATCAATGATTCCTGTCTTATCACCAATGAAATGTCTCCTCCTCCTCCTTCAGCTATCATGCCCTTAGAGGATTTTGGTGACCATGGACTTCCTTTGGATTGGTCCATGATTACGCTTTGCAAAGTGCTGAAGTGGTTTTCTGTTGCTTTCTGCTGTATGACTTATTAATGGTATATGTTTTATATTGTTAAGATACACATGTGAAAGTCATTGTTTAATTAAGTACTTTGAGCACATATAAATAGGGGACATCTGGACACTGGGTCAGAGGGGATAGCCATGAGACTGAAGAAAGTCAATAAACTCTCAGTAAAGAACAGCTCTGTGTTGGTTTTGACTTCACCAACTGGCTAGGATTCTATACACATGGCTGACCAGGAGACTCTCCCACTCATACCACATGCCATTAGGCATACTGGAAGGATTTACAAGATGAAAATCAACCTGTTTGACCATGTTATGAATGCATCTTATGTGGACATCAAGTCCTTAAGTGGAACTTCACAGAATCACAGAATTGTTACAGCGCAGAAGGAGGCCACTTGGCCCATCCTGTCTACACTGGCTCTCTGAATGAGCGTTTCACCTAGTGCCATTCCTCTGCCTTCTCCCTGTAACCCTGCACATTGTTTCTTTTCAAATAATCATCTTATTCCCTATTAAATGCCTTGATTGAACCTGCCCCCACCACAGTTTCAGGCATTCCAGGCCCTAACCACTCGCTTTGTGAAAAAGTTTTTTCTCATATTGCTTTTGCTTCTTTTACCAATTACTTTAAATCTGTGCCTTCTGGTTCGCGATCATTGTGGCCAATGGGAACAGTTTTCCCCTATCTACTCTGTCCAGGGCCCTCATGATTTTAATACAACTGTCAAATCTCCTCTCAGCCTTCTCTTTTCCAAGGAAAACAATCCCAGCTTCTCCAAACTATCTTCATAAGTGAAGTTTCTCATCCTTGGAATCATTCTCGCAAACCTCTTCTACACTCTCTCCAATGCCTTCACATTCTTCCTAAAGTGTGGCGCCCAGAATTGTATGCAATACACCAGCTGAGGTCTAACTAGCGTCTTATACAAGTTCAACATAACCTCCTTACTCTTGCACTCTATGCTCCTATTAATAAAGCCCAAGATACTGTCTGCTTTATTAACAGCTCTCTCAACCTATCCTGCCACTGTTAATGACTTATGGACATATACACCCTGGTCCCTCTGCTCCTGCACATCCTTTAGAGTTGTGCCCCTTATCTTATACTGTTTCTCCATGTTCTTTCTACCAAAATGTATTATTTCACATTTGTCCAAACTTCATCTACCATCTCTCTGCCCATTCCACCAACTTGTCTCTGTCCTTTTGAAGCTCTACACTCTCCTCCTTGTAGTTCACAATGTTTTGTATCATCCACAGATTTTGAAAGTCTTCCCTGTACACCAAAGTCTAGATCATTAATATACATCAGGAAACACAAGGGTTTCAATACCGACCCCCGGGGAACTCCACTACAAATGTTCCTCCAGCCCGAAAAACATTGTTATGAAAAGCTAATTACCTCCATGAATTACTTACGGGCATATTGAACTTTTTAAGGAAGACATGTGTGTTTTTAAAGGAATACAAACAAGGACACTGAGAAAATTCTGGAAAATTCCTATGTGGATTATACTGACAGACCTGACCTGAGAACATGGGGTGTCGCACCTAAAAACATGTCATGGCCTTCTTCAAGCAGAGACACCTGAAAGGCAGGAAAGACACAAAAGACTGAACTTTAATCCCCATTGGTTGCAGAGATAAAACACTGATTTGCATATCTTAGCTGTCAACCAAAAATGCATCTCCTATTGATTTATATCTCAGAATGTGTAAATAGTTCTGATGTGAATGCAAGACAACTATTTCCTTGCCTGGAATACACAGGGGAAAAAAAGGGTTAAAAAGCTAGTTGCAGAGTAGTGCAGTGGGTTGTGAGAGTGACAGCACAAGAAGACCAACTAGTCACCCTACAGTTGCAGGTAAAGTCTCTCTCTCTCTCTCCCCCACCTCCCTCTGTTGCTGGAGGCAAGGGTCAGCGGAAGCCACAATCAAACAGGAAATAGAACAGCCTCTTCAGCTACCCTGCAGAGCCAAGTGTCTCTAAACCAACTGTGAAATGCCAAAGTCACCTCTACTGGAATCACCCAACTTAACAGCCGCAATGTACTGCCATCTATGCCTCACAGACAAGCCAAAGACTGATTCGTATACTTTTAAAAACTTTTATTTAGACTCTTAACTACTTATTTCTGATCTGAGTGTTTGTGTATTGCGCTTTTATGATTTTTCTCTGGTTTTAGTAGCTAATAAACTACTCTTCCTTTGACTTAAGAAAGCCTGGTTAAATTGGCTCCTTCTAAAACATAAATGCATTTGAACTGGGAAAAGGTATTCATGGGAGGAAGGGGTCCCTTTTACATTTACCTTGTTGCGACCAACTGAGGGATTTGAGTAAAGAAGGGGAGCCAGCTGATTCCTCCTTACCTGGTAGCATAACAAAATTGGGTCCCATTTGGGGAGTTAACAAATTGGGGGACCTCGCCTGAGGGCCAGTTGCAACAACATCCATTGATCAATAGTCTTTGTTTCCTGTCACTCAGCCAATTTTGTATCCATGTTGCTCCTGTCCCTTTTATTCCATGAGCTGTAACTTTTCTCACAAGTCTGTTGTACGGCACTTGAACCCAGAACTTCTGGCCCAGAGATAGGGACACTACTACTGCACCATAAGACCTCCCATGGATTGGCTACTGCAAAACAAGAAAAGGAAATTTCATACCTTGTCCAAAAGACAGCAACCTGAACAATGCAGTACTCCTTCAGTATTGCAGTAGGAATGTACATGCTCCAATCTCTGCCATGAGACTTGAACCCATAACTTCTGATTCAAATGCAAGACTGCTACGCCTTGAGTGCTAGGAAGCGAGGTGAAAGGAGCAGGAAGCACCCAATTGCACAATTGCACCTCTGCTCATAATTCTTACAATTGTGCAGTGATGTACGAGGTGTAAATGAAGAAGAACCCTCTTCTATCAAGGGGCAATGTAAATAAAAATGTTGTGCCCCACATCTTCATAACAAATAAGCAACACATTCTTGACCGTACAGTTGCAATTGTGACATGTTGCCTTTCGGTTTAATGTGGGCACTTGGTGACATAACAATTGGTGGCTCTCAAAGCCGAAAGCAGCAAACACAAACACAGGAAGGAAACACTGACCAAGAACAGAAACTGAGGACTCATAATGTGACACAACTAAAGAACTGATACAACTTTTGGGAATTTGTTAATGTGATTGCTGAACATTTACACATTTGAAAGGACATCAACTGTCAGAACCATACATTGTACCAGCACTTTAAGAACAACTGGAGTTGCAACTGATGCTGCCATCTTGATGAAGCAAGTAGTGCTCAGTGTTGTCAGGTTGGGAGGTTTCAGTTCGGGAGAAAGAGTCATTACGCTTCAGCCATGATGTCAATGCAATCCTCAACAATAGGCTCATGAATTGCAAAGGCTTTGTTTATGAGTGAATGAAGTCGCAACGTGTTGCAAAGAAAAGCTGTTCCCATTAGCTGCTGGGATGAGGACTTCAGATTTAAGGCTTTGGGCAAGAGATGCACACAGGGATGTGAAGGATATGTCTCTACTTGGCAAGCGGTCACAACCTGCAAGTCTACAATGTTGACAGAAGCAGAGATGACCAAACACTTCAAAAGGAAACTGGATGGGCACTTAAAGGAATAAAACTTTGCAGGGTTACTGGATAGGAGAAATGGAACTAATTGGATTGCTTGAGAGAGAACTGGCATGGATTTGATGAGCTGAATGGCCTCCTCTTCTGTTGTAATGACTCTTAGCCTGAGGATCCATTTGCTTGCTGTATGAGGAACAGCTATAGATGTGTCAGGAGTTCAATGAAGATTGACTTTTGATTGGGAAAAACCTCTTCTTCTTGTTCCACCAGCCCACAGAGTTTGGCACAGAGGATGGATCAGATGTCTACACTCTCTGTGATTAAGGGCCGACATGATAAATGACTCCCAAACATTCTTTACAGATGTTGTGTGGAAATAAAAAATCAATTTTCTTTTTGTATCTGCTCCTCATATTGATTCCTGTATATTTTTTACAGCCAGTAGCTTGTTATTGCCCATCCCTTGTTGCTAGCCACTTCAAGAGGGCACTGAGGGTCAAACACATTCTGTGGAGCTAGGTTTACATGAAGGCCTGGCTGAGTCTAAGCTCCCTGGTGCACGTTGGTGAAGCAGTTGGGTTTTTACGACAATCTGCTGGATTTAATGTTGTCTTTCTTGGTGCCAGCTCGGATTTAATGAATTTTATTCCACATGGAAGAATTTCTCTCATGACATCTGGTTTGTCCGTTCAGTTTCACTATAGTTACAGTACTTCAATTCTGAGAGAAACAAGCACTGCTACAATTCATTTTCATCGAACACTGGCTTAGGAAGGAGAATATTGGCCCTCTGTCCTCCTTCTGATCCCAATTCAGTGACCTTTCCAAGACCAGTTCTGGAATCCTTGAAGGGCCTAGTGGTAATGTCACTGGATCAGTCATCCAGAGGCCCAGACTAATTTCTCTGGAAACACGGGTTTAAATTCAAAAATGGGGGCTGGTGGAATTTAAATTTAATTAACAAACCTGGAATTGAAAGCTAGTCCCAGTAATGGTGACCATGAAAACATTGTTAATTGTCACATCTGGTTCATTAATGCCCTTTAGGGAAGGAAATCTGCACCCTTACTTGGTCTGGCCTACACGTGACTCCAAATTCACAGCAATGTGGTTGACTTTTAACTACCCTCTGAAATGGCCTAGCAAACCACTCAGTTTAAGGGCAATTAGGGATGGGCAACAAATGCTGTGCTTGCCAGTGACACCCACATTCAATGAAAGGATAAATTAAGTCTACCTGAAAGGGCAAATAGGACCTTGGTTTAACATCTCAGCCAAAGGACAGCACCTCCAACAGTGCAACACTCCCTCAGTACTGACCCTCCAACAGTGCGGTGCTCCCTCTGTACTGACCCTCTGACAATGCAACGCACCCTCAGTACTGACCCTCCGACAGTGCGGTGCTCCCTCTGTACTGACCCTCTGACAATGCAACGCACCCTCAGTACTGACCCTCCGACAGTGCGGTGCTCCCTCTGTACTGACCCTCTGACAATGCAACGCACCCTCAGTACTGACCCTCCAACAGTGCGGTGCTCCCTCTGTACTGACCCTCCGACAGTGCGGTGCTCCCTCTGTACTGACCCTCCGACAGTGTGGTGCTCCCTCTGTACTGACCCTCTGACAATGCAACGCACCATCAGTACTGATCCTCCGAGAGTGTGGTGCTCCCTCTGTACTGACCCTCTGACAATGCAACACACCCTCAGTACTGACCCTCCGACAGTGCGGTGCTCCCTCTGTACTGACCCTCTGACAATGCAACGCACCCTCAGTACTGACCCTCCGAGAGTGCGGTGCTCCCTCTGTACTGACCCTCTGACAATGCAACGCACCCTCAATACTGATCCTCCGACAGTGCGGTGCTCCCTCTGTACTGACCCTCTGACAATGCAACGCACCCTCAGTACTGATCCTCCGAGACTTTCATTTGGGTGAAGAAGTGTTTCCTTTTACCATTTTAAAGACCTCAATCAGATCACCATTCAAACTGTAAAACTCAAGGGGATCCATGGCAAGCTTATGCAATCTGTCCTCATAATTTAACCCTCTTAGTTCCCTCAGGATAAAACTGCAGTTAGTAATTCATCATTCTCTGACATTATTGTAATCATGTGATGTTCTGTTCCCTCATGTTACTGAGGAACTCAGATAATCACATGCTCAAGTTGGAAAGGGCACAAAGCTTTGAGATCGCGACTGAATCATCTATTTTCTTAACTGATAAGGGTTTGTTTCCCCATGTGTTCATTCTTTCTTTACTGGTACCAGGTGGTGCGTAAGTCATTGATGGATTGTCTTCTCTCACTAATGTTTGTGATGGTATTCAAAGAAAAGCATGGGTGGTCACAGATTAATCATCATAATTCATTGCTATCAGTTAGCTATCAGTAAGTGATGTGGTTAGTAGACGAAAAAGAAAAAGTTGAGCTTGCATTTTTATAGCACCTTTCACGACATCAGGGCATTCCAAACAATGCCACGTATTCACTGCTGTATTGTAGGAAATGCAGCAGCCAATTTGTGTGCAGGAAGCTCCCACAAACAGCAATGTGATAATGACTAGATTATGTTTTCATGATACTGAAGGCTAATATTGGCCAGGCCACAGCTGAGAACTCCCCTGGCACTTCCAATAGTGCTGTGAGATCTTTTACAGAATCATTGAATGGTGACAGCACAGAAGGAGGCTATTCAGCCCATCATGTCTATTCATGCTGTCTGTATGAGCAACTCAGCAGGTCCCACTCCCCAGTTCTTTCCCAGTAACCATTCAGTTTTTTTCTCTTCAGATGTTTATCCAAATCCATTTGAAAGTCACAATTGTATCTATGTCCACCATACACTCAGGTAGTGCATTCCAGATCTTAACTATTCACTGTACAAAAAAAGCTTTTCCTCATGTCACTGTTCATTCTTTTGCCATTTACCTTAAATCAGCGTCCTCTGGTTCTCAACCATTCCACCAATGGGAACCAGTATATAAGATAATATTTTTACAAAGTACTTGTTGATCTATAAATCATGAACTTTAATAATTAAATATTGAAGGTTCTTATGCTGCTTTCCTGCTGTTTTTGCTGGCATCTGGGGTCAAATAAAATTTAAAATATTATAATGAGGTCACGTTGGAAAATAGTATGGGATGCACTGCCCTCTCAAATCTCCTCTCAGCCTCCTCTTCCTTCAGGGAAAACAGCCCCTGCTTCTCCAATCCACCACATGATTGAAGGTCCATCACCCCTGGAACCATTGTTGAAAATCTTTTCCTCTATAAAGCCTCCACGCTCTCTGTAAAATGAAATACTCAGAACTGGACACAATACTCTAGTTGTTACCGAACCAGTGCTTTCGAAAAGTTCATCATAACTTTCTGGCTGTTGTACTCTAATGCATTTATTTATACAGCCCAGAATCTCAAACTCCTTTCCCACCATTTTCACAATCTGCCCTGCCACATTCACTGATTTATGACATATACCTCCAGGTCTCTCTTTTCCTTTATTCATTTTGGAATTGCACCCTTTATTTTTTATTGCCTCTCCTTGCTATTGCTACCAAAATGTACAACTCAACACTTCTCTGCATTAAATTTCATCTGCCACCTCTCAGTCCATTCATCCATCCTGTCTCTTAAAGTCTATCACTATCCTCCTCCTGGTTCACAATACTTTCAAGCTTTGTATCCTCTGCAAGCTTTCAAACCGTGGATTGTTTACCCAAGTCTAAATAATTAATATATATCAAGAAAAGGTTAGACCCCACCTAGAGTAACATGCCCAGCTCTGGCCACCACACTCGAGGAAGGATGTGAGAGCCAAGAGAGGGTGCAGAGGAGATTTAACAGAGTGGTTTAAATAATGGAAGGTTTTAGCGAGAAGGTAGGAGATACTGGGGTTCTTGTCCTTGGAGAAACATAGCTGAAGAAAGATTTGATAGAGGCTAACAAGCTTATCATTCAGGTAAGGTAGAAAAATGGAAGCAGCTCCCAGTAACTGATGCTACAAGGATTAGGGAACACAGAGTTAAGATTTTGGGGAAGCAATGCAGGGGGAATGTGAGGAAGAAGTGCAACAACTGGTAATGAGCTGGAAGAGGTTGGTGGAACTGGAAACAATCAATGATCCTGAATGGAAATTGGATGGGCACTTGAGGGAAATAAATTTGCAGGGCTACAGGAATCGAGCCGGGACATGGGGCTAACTAGATTACTCCTCAGGCAGCCGACATGGACACAATGGGCTGAAAAGCCTCCTCTGTGTCATAAATGATTCAATGACTCTCAGAAAGGCAATGGTCCTAATACTCACTCCTGGGAAACACCTCTGTATATCTCCCCCTCATCCAAAAAAGAACTTCGTACCAAGAATATCTTTTTTCTGTCACTCAGGAAGTGAGAAGAGCACGGGGACATTAACAGTGAGAGTAAGAGAGGAACAGCGGGACCATTAACAGTGAGAGAGCGAGAGGAGCAGCGGGGACATTAACAGTGAGAGTAAGAGAGGAACAGCAGGACCATTAACAGTGAGAGAGCGAGAGGAGCAGCGGGGACATTAACAGTGAGAGTAAGAGAGGAACAGCGGGACCATTAACAGTGAGAGAGCGAGAGGAGCAGCGGGGACATTAACAGTGAGAGAGCGAGAGGAGCAGTGGGGACATTAACAGTGAGTGAGCGAGAGGAGCAGTGGGGACATTAACAGTGAGAGAGCGAGAGGAGCAGTGGGGACATTAACAGTGAGAGAGCGAGAGGAGCAGTGGGGACATTAACAGTGAGAGAGCGAGAGGAGCAGTGGGTTATTAACAGTGAGAGAGCGAGAGGAGCAGCGGGGTCATTAACAGTGAGAAAGGGAGAGGAACAGCAGGTTCATTAAGACTTAGAGAGCGAGAGGAGCACTGGGGCCATTAACAGTGAGAGAGCGAGAGGAACAGCGGGGTCATTAACAGTGCGTGATCGGGAGGAGCAGCAGGGTCATTAACAGTGACAGAAAGCGAGAGGAGCACCGGGGACATTAACAGTGAGAGACCGAGAGGAGCAGAGGGTCGTTAACTGTGACAGAGTGAGTGGAGCAATGGTGTCATTAACAGTAAGAGAGCGAGAGGAGCAGCGGGGTCATTAACAGTGGGAGAGCGAGAGGAGCAGTGGGACCATTAACAGTGAGAGAGCGAGAGGAGCAGTGGGGACGTTAAGAATGAGACAGCGAGAGGAGCATTGGAGCCATCAACAGAGATACAGCGAGAGGCGCAGCCGGGACATTAACAGAGAGAGAGCGAGAGGATCAGCGGGGTCATTAACAGTGAGAGTGAAAGGAGCAGCGGGTCATTAAGAGTGAGATCGAGAGAGGGGCAGGAGGGCCTTTAACAGTGAGAGACTGAGAGTAGTAGATGGGTCATTAACAGTGAGAGAGCGAGAGGCGCAGCGGGGACATTAACGGAGAGAAAGCGACAAGAGCAGCGGGGTCATTGACAGTGAGAGAGCGAGAGGAGCAGAGGGTCGTTAACTGTGACAGAGTGAGTGGAGCAATGGTGTCATTAACAGTGAGACAGCGAGAGGAGCGGCGGGGCTATTAACAGTGAGAGAGCGACAAGAGCAGCAGGACCATTAACAGTGAGAGAGCGAGGAGCAGATGGGCCATTAACAGTGAGAGAGCAGGAGGAGCAGAGGAGCCATTAACAGTGAGAGCGAGAGGAACAGCGGGGCCAATAACAGTGAAAGTGAGGGGAGCAGCTGGGCCATTAACAATGATGGTGCGAGAGGAGCGGCGGGGTAATTAACATGAGAGAGCGACAGGAGCAGTGGGTCCATTAACAGTGTGAGAGCGAGAGAAGCACCGGGGACATTAACCGAGAGTGAGAAGAGCAGAGGGGCCATTAACAGTGAGAGAGCGAGAGGAGCAGCCGGGTCATTGACAGTGAAAGTGAGAGGAACAGCGGGGCCATTAACAGTGAGAGAGCGAGAGGAGCAGTAGGGTCATTAACAGTTAGAGAGCGAGAGAAGCAGCGGGGTCATTAACAGTGAGAGAGTGAGAGGAGCAGCGGGGTCACTAACAGTGAGAGAGTGAGAGGAGCAGCGTGGTCATTAACAGTGTGAGAGCGAGAGGAGCAGTGGGGTCATTAACAGTGAGAGATCGAGAGAAGCAGTGGGGACATTAACAATGAGACAGCGAGAAGAACAGTGGTGCCATTAACCGTGAAAGTGAGAGGAGCAGCGGGGTCATTAACAGTGAGAGAGCAAGAAGGGCTGTGTGGCCATTAACAAAGATGGAGCGAGAGGAGCGGCAGGGCCATTAACAGTGAGAGAGCGAGAGGAGCAGCGGGGTCATTAACAGTGAGAGAGCGAGAGGAGCAGCGGGGTCATTAACAGTGAGAGAGCGAGAGGAGCAGTGGGGCCATTAACAGAGAGAGAGTGAGAGGCGCAGCGGGGACATTAACAGAGAGAGAGCGAAAGGAGCAGCTGGGCCATTTACAGTGAGAGTGAAAGGAGCAGCAGTGTCATTAAGAGTGAGATCGAGAGAGGAGCAGAGGGGCCATTAACAGTGAGAGACCGAGAGTAGTAGATGGGTCATTAACAGTGAGAGAGAGTGAGGAGCAGCGGGGTCATTAAGAGTGAGAACGAGAGAGGGGCAGGAGGGCCTTTAACAGTGAGAGACTGAGAGGAGCAGAGGGGCCATTAACAGTGAGAGAGCAGGAGGAGCAGAGGAGCCATTAACAGTGAGAGTGAGAGGAACAGCGGGGCCATTAACAGTGAGAGAGCGAGACGAGCAGCGGGGCCAGTAACAGTGAAAGTGAGGGGAGCAGCTGGGCCATTAACAATGATGGTGCGAGAGGAGCGGCGGGGTCATTAACATGAGAGAGCGAGAGAAGAACCGGGGACATTAAGAGTGAGAGTGAAAGGAGCATCGGGGTCATTAACAGAGAGCGAGAGGAGCAGAGGGGCCATTAACAGTTAGAGAGCAAGAGGAGCAGTGGGGACATTAACAGTGAGAGAGTGCGAGGAGCAGTGGGGCCATTAACAGTGAGAGAGCAGGAGGAGCATTGTAGCCATCAACAGTGAGATTGAGAGCAGCAGGGTCATTAACAGTGACAGAGTGAGTGGAGCAATATGTTCATTAACAGAGAGAAAGCGAGAGTAGCAGCGGGATCATTAACAGTGAGAGAGTGAGAAGAGCAGAGGGGCCATTAACTGTGAGAGAGTGAGAGGAGCAGCGGGGCCATGAACAGTGAGAGAAAGAGAGGAGCAGTGGGGCCATTAACGGTGAGAGAGCGAGAGGAGCAGCGGTGTCATGAACAGTGAGAGAGCGAGAGAAGCAGTGGGGACATGAACAGTGAGAGAGCGAGAGGAACAGCGGTGTCATGAACAGTGAGAGAGTGAGAGGAGCCGTGGAGCCATCAGCAGTGAGAGACCGAGAGGAGCAGAGGGTCACTAACTGTGACAGAGTGAGTGGAGGAATGGTGTCATTAAAAGTGAGAGAGCAAGAGGACCAGCGGGGTCATTAACAGTGAGAGAGCGAGAGGAGCAGCTGGGTCATTGACAGTGAGAATGAAAGGAGCAGCGGGGTCATTAACAGTGAGAGACTGAGAGTAGTAGATGGGTCATTAACAGCGAGAGAACGAGAGGAGCAGTGGGGTCATTCACAGTGAGAGTGAAAGGAGGAGCGGGACCATTAACAGTGAGAGAGCGAGAGGAGCAGTGGGGCCATTAACAGTGAAAGCGAGAGGAGCAGAGGGGTCATTAACAGTGAGAGAACGAGAGGAGTAGCGGGGCCATTAACAGTTAAAGAGCAAGAGAAGCAGCGGGGTCATTTACAGTGAGAGAATGAGAGGAGCAGAGGAGCCATTAACAGTGAGACAGCGAGAGGCGCAGCGGGGACATTAACAGAGAGAGAGTGAGAGGAGCAGCTGGGCCATTAACAGTGAGACTGAAAGGAGCAGCAGGGTCATTAAGAGTGAGATCGAGAGAGGAGCAGAGGGGCCATTAACAGTGAGAGACCGAGAGTAGTAGATGGGTCATTAACATTGAGAGAGCGAGAGGAGCAGCAGGGTCATTAACAGTGACAGAGTGAGTGGACCAATATGTTCATTAAAAGAGTGAAAGCGAGAGGAGCAGCGGGGTCATTGACAGTAAGAGAGCAAGAAGGGCAGTGGGGCCATTAACAGTGAGAGAGCGACAGGAGCAGCGGGACCATTAACAGTGAGAGTGAAAGGAGCAGCGGGGTCATTAACAGTGAGAGAGCAAGAGGGGCAATGGGGAAATTAACAATGAGAGAGTGAGAGGAACAGCAGGGCCATTAACAGTGAAAGTGAGAGGAGCAGTGGGGTCATTAACAGTGAGAGAGCGAGAGGAACATCGTAGCCATCAACAGAGAGATTGAGAGCAGCAGGGTCATTAACAGTGACAGAAAGCGAGAGGAGCACCGGGAATATTAACAGTGAGAGACCGAGAAGAGCAGAGGGTCGTTAACTGTGACAGAGTGAGTGGAGCAATGGTGTCATTAACAGTGAGAGAGCGAGAGGAGCACTGGAGCCATTAACAGAGATAGAGCGAGAGGCGCAGCGGGACATTAACAGAGAGAGAGCGAGAGGAGCAGCGGGGTCATTAACAGTGAGAGTGAAAGGAGCAGCGGGTAATTAAGAGTGAGATCGAGAGAGGGGCAGGAGGGCCTTTAACAGTGAGAGACTGAGAGTATTAGATGGGTCATTAACAGTGAGAGAGCAAGAGGCGCAGCGGGGACAATAACAGAGAGAAAGCGACAGGAGCAGCGGGGTCATTAATAGTGAGAGTGCAAGAAGGGCAGTGGGGCCATTAACAGAGAGAGCGAGAGGAGCGGCGGGGCTATTAACAGTGAGAGAGCGACAGGAGCAGCAGGACCGTTAACGGTGAGAGAGTGAGAGAAGCAGTGGAGCCATTTACAGTGAAAGTGAGAGGAGCAGAGGGGCCATTAACAGTGAGAGAGCAGGAGGAGCCATTAACAGTGAGAGCGAGAGGAACAGCAGGGCCATTAACAGTGAGAGAACGAGATGAGCAGCGGAGCCATTAACAGTGAGAGCGAGAGGAACAGCGGGGCCATTAACAGTGAGAGAGCGAGACGAGCAGCGGGGCCATTAACAGTGAAAGTCAGGGGAGCAGCTGGGCCATTAACAATGATCGTGCGAGAGGAGCGGCGAGGTCATTAACATGAGAGACCGACAGGAGCAGTGAGACCATTAACAGTGAGAGAGCGAGAGGAGCAGTTGGGCCATTAACAGTGAGAGAGCGAGAGGAGCAGCGGGGTCATTAACAGTGAGAGAGCGAGAGTAGTAGATGGGACATTAACAGTGAGAGAGCGAGAGGAGCAGTGGGGTCATTAACAGTGATAGAGCAGGAGGAGCATTGTAGCCATCAACAGTGAGATTGTGAACAGCAGGATCATTAACAGTGACAGAGTGAGTGGAGCAATATGTTCATTAACAGAGAGAAAGCGAGAGTAGTAGTGGGATCATTAACAGTGAGAGAGCGAGTAGAGCAGAGGGGCCATTAACTGTGAGAGAGCGAGAGGAGCAGCGGGGTCATTAACAGTGAGAGAGCGAGAAGAGCAGAGGGGCCATTAACTGTGAGAGAGTGAGAGGAGCAGCGGGGCCATTAACAGTGAGAGAAAGAGTGGAGCAACGGGACATTAACAGTGAGAGAAAGAGAGGAGCAGTGGGGTCATTAACAGTGAGAGCGAGAGGAGCAGCAGGGTCATTAACATTGAGAGAATGAGATGAGCAGCGGGGCCATTAACAGTGAGAGTGTGAGAGTAGTAGTTGGGTCATTAACAGTGAGACAGCGAGAGGAGCAGCGGGTATATTAACAATGAGAGAGCGAGAGGAGCAGCGGGGACATTAAAAGTGAGAGAGTGAGAGGAGCAATGGGGTTATTAACAGTGAGAGAGCGAGAGGAGCAGAGGGAACATTAACAGTGAGAGAGCGAGAGGAACAGCGGGGTCATTAACAGTGAGAGAGTGAGAGGAGCAGTGGGGTCATTAACAGTGAGAGAGTGAGAGGAGCAATGGGGCCATAAACAGTGAGTGCGAGAGGAGAAGAGGGGCCATTAACAGTGAGAGAGCAGGAGGAGCAGAGGAGCCATTAACAGTGAGAGAGCGAGATGAGCAGCGGGGCCATTAACAGTGAGAGAGCAAGATGAGCAGCGGGGCCATTAACAGTGAAAGTGAGGGGAGCAGCTGGGCCATTAACAATGATGGTGCGAGAGGAGCGGCGGCGTCATTAACATGAGAGAGCGACAGGAGCAGTGGGACCATTAACAGTGAGAGAGCGAGAGAAGCACCGGGACATTAAGAATTAGAGTGAAAGGAGCATCGTGGTCATTAACAGAGAGCGAAAGGAGCAGTGGGGCCATTAACAGTGAGAGAGCAAGAGTGGCAATGGGGAAATTAACAGTGAGAGAGCGAGAGGAGCAGCGGGGTCATTAACAGTGAGAGAGCGAGAGGAGCAGCGGGGTCATTAACAATGAAAGTCAGGGGAGCAGCTGGGCCATTAACAATGATGGTGCGAGAGGAGCGGCGGGGTCATTAACATGAGAGACCGACAGGAGCAGTGGGACCATTAACAGTGAGAGAGCGAGAGGAGCAGCGGGGTCATTAACAGTGAGAGAGTGAGAGGAGCAGCGGGGTCATTAACAGTGAGAGAGCGAGAGGAGCAGTGGGGTCATTAACAGTGAAAGTGAGGGGAGCAGCTGGGCCATTAACAATGATGGTGCGAGAGGAGCAGCGGGGTCATTAACATGAGAGAGCGACAGGAGCAGTGTGGTCATTAACAGTGTGAGAGCGAGAGAAGCACCGGGGACATTAAGAATTAGAGTGAAAGGAGCATCGTGGTCATTAACAGAGAGCGAGAGGAGCAGTGGGGCCATTAACAGTTAGAGAGCAAGAGGGGCAATGGGGAAATTAACAGTGAGAGAGCGAGAGGAGCAGCCGGGTCATTGACAGTGAAAGTGAGAGGAACAGCGGGCCCATTAACAGTGAGAGAGCGAGAGGAGCAGCCGGGTCTTTGACAGTGAAAGTGAGAGGAACAGCGGGCCCATTAACAGTGAGAGAGCGAGAGGAGCAGCCGGGTCTTTGACAGTGAAAGTGAGAGGAACAGCGGGCCCATTAACAGTGAGAGAGCAAGAGGAGCAGTGGGGCCATTAACAGTGAGAGAGCAAGAGGAGCAGTGGGGCCATTAACAGTGAGAGAGTGAGAGGAGCAGTGGGGCCATTAACAGTGATAGAGCAGGAGGAGCATTGTAGCCATCATCAGTAAGATTGTGAACAGCAGGGTCATTAACAGTGACAGAGTGAGTGGAGCAGCGGGGCCATTAACAGTGAGAGAAAGAGAGGAGCAGCGGGGTCATTAACATTGAGAGAATGAGATGAGCAGCGGGGCCATTAACGATGAGAGAGCGAGAGGAGCCGTAGGGTCATTAACAGTGAGAGACTGAGAGTAGTAGATGGGTCATTAACAGTGAGAGAACAAGAGGAGCAGCGGGGGCATTAACAGTGAAAGTGAGAGTAGTAGCGGGGCCATTAACAGTTAAAGAGCGAGAGAAACAGCGGGGTGATTAACAGTGAGAGAGCGAGAGGAGCAGTGGGGCCATTAACAGTGATGGAGCAGGAGGAGCATTGTAGCCATCATCAGTAAGATTGTGAACAGCGGGCCCATTAACAGTGAGAGAATGAGAGGAGCAGTGGGGACATTAACAGTGAGAGAGCGAGAAAAGCAGTGGGACCATTAACAGTGAGAGAGCGAGAGGAGCAGTGGTGCCATTAACCGTGAAAGTGAGAGGAGCAGCGGGGTCATTAACAGTGAGAGAGCGAGAGGAGCAGCGGGGGCATTAACAGTGAAAGTGAGAGGAGCAGTGGGGCCATTAACAGTGAGAGTAGGAGAGTAGTAGCGGGGCCATTAACAGTTAAAGAGCGAGAGAAGCAGCGGGGCCATTAACAGCGATAGATCGAAAGGCGCAGCGGGGACATTAACAGTGAGAGTGAAAGGAGCAGCAGGGCCATTAAGAGTGAGATCGAGAGAGGAGCAGAGGGGCCATTAACAGTGAGAGACCGAGAGTAGTAGATGGGTCATTAACAGTGAGAGAGCGTGAGGAGCAGCAGGGTCATTAACAGTGACAGAGTGAGTGGACCAATATGTTCATTAACAAAGTGAAATCGAGAGGAGCAGCGGGTTCATTGACAGTAAGAGAGCAAAAGGGGCAATGGGGAAATTACCAGTGAGAGAGTGAGAGGATCAGCGGGGCCATTAACAGTGAAAGTGAGAGGAGCAGTGGGGCTAATATCAGTGAGAGCACGAGAGGAGCAGCGAGGCCAATAACAGTGAGAGAACGAGAGGAGCAGCGGGGCCATTAACAGTGAGAGATGAGAGGAGCAGCGGGTACATTAACAATGAGAGAGTGAGAGGAGCAGCGGGGACATTAAAAGTGAGAGAGTGAGAGGAGCAATGGGGTTATTAACAGTGAGAGAGTGAGAGGAGCAGCGGGGTCATTAACAGTGAGAGCGAGAGGAGCAGCGGGGTCATTAACATTGAGAGAATGAGATGAGCAGCGGGGCCATTAACAGTGAGAGCAGGAGAGTAGTAGCGGGGCCATTAACAGTTAAAGAGCGAGAGAAGCAGCGGTGTCATTTACAGTGAGAGAGCGAGAGGAGCAGCGGGGACATTAAAAGTGAGAAAGCGAGAGGAGCAGCGGTGTCATGAACATTGAGAGACTGAGAGTAGTAGATGGGTCATTAAAAGTGAGAGAACGAGAGGAGCAGCGGGGGCATTAACAGTGAAAGTGAGAGGAGCAGTGGGGCCATTAACAGTGAGAGCACAAGAGGAGTAGCGGGGCCATTAACAGTTAAAGAGCGAGAGAAGCAGCGGGGACATTAACAGTGAGAGAGCGAGAGGAGCAGTGGGGACATTAACAGTGAGAGAGCGAGAGGAGCAGCGGGGCCATTAACAGTGAGAGAGCGAGAGGAGCAGTGGGGACATTAACAGTGAGAGAGCGAGAGGAGCAGCGGGGCCATTAACAGTGAGAGAGCGAGAGGAGCAGTGGGGACATTAACAGTGAGAGAGCGAGAGGAGCTGCGGGGTCATTAACAGTGAGAGAGCGAGAGGAACAGCAGTGTCATTAACAGTGACAGAGTGAGTGGATCAATATGTTTATTAACAGAGTGAAATCGAGAGGAGCAGCGGGTTCATTGACAGTAAGAGAGCAAAAGGGGCAATGGGGAAATTAACACTGAGAGAGTGAGAGGATCAGCGAGGCCATTAACAGTGAAAGTGAGAGGAGCAGTGGGGCCAATATCAGTGAGAGCACGAGAGGAGCAGCGAGGCCAATAACAGTGAGAGAACGAGAGGAGCAGCGGGGTCATTAACAGTGAGAGAGCAAGGAGCAGCAGGGTCAGTAACAGTGAGAGAGTGAGAGGAGCAGCGGGGCCATTAACAGTGAGAGATGAGAGGAGCAGCGGGTACATTAACAATGAGAGAGCGAGAGGAGCAGCGGGGCCATTAACGGTGAGAGAGCGAGAGGAGCAGCGGGGACATTAAAAGTGAGAGAGTGAGAGGAGCAATGGGGTTATTAACAGTGAGAGAGTGAGAGGAGCAGCGGGTACATTAAAAGTGAGAGAGCGAGAGGAGCAGCGGGGTCATTAACAGTGAGAGAGCGAGAGGAGCAGCGGGGTCATTAACAGTGAGAGAGCGAGAGGAGCAGCGGGGACATTAACAGTGAGAGAGCGAGAGGAGCAGCGGGGACATTAAAAGTGAGAGAGCGAGAGAAGCAGCGGGGTCATTAACAGTGAGAGAGCGGGAGAAGCAGCGGGGTCATTAACAGTGAGAGAGCGGGAGAAGCAGCGGGGTCATTAACAGTGAGAGAGCGAGAGGAGCAATGGGGCCATTAACAGAGATAGAGCGAGAGGCGCAGCGGGGTCATTAACAGTGAGAGAGTGAGAGGAGCAGCGGGGTCATTAACAGTGAGAGAGTGAGAGGAGCAGCGGGGTCATTAACAGTTAGAGAGCGAGAGAAGCAGCGGAGTCATTAACAGTGAGAGAGCGAGAGGAGCAGCGGGGTCATTAACAGTTAGAGAGCAAGAGGGGCAATGGGGACATTAACAGTTAGAGAGCGAGAGGAGCATTGGGGCCATAAACAGTGAGTGCGAGAGGAGAAGAGGGGCCATTAACAGTGAGAGAGCAAAAGGAGCAGTGGGGCCTTTAACAGTTAGAGACCAAGAGGGGCAATGGGGAAATTAACAGTGAGAGAGCGAGAGGAGCAGCCGGGTCATTGACAGTGAAATTGAGAGGAACAGCGGGCCCATTAACAGTGAGAGAGCAAGAGGAGCAGTGGGGCCATTAACAGTGAGAGAGTGAGAGGAGCAGCGGGGTCATTAACAGTGATAGAGCAGGAGGAGCATTGTAGCCATCAACAGTGAGATTGTGAACAGCAGGGTCATTAACAGTGACAGAGTGAGTGGAGCAATATGTTCATTAACAGAGAGAAAGCGAGAGTAGTAGTGGGATCATTAACAGTGAGAGAGCGAGTAGAGCAGAGGGGCCATTAACTGTGAGAGAGTGAGAGGAACAGCGGGGTCATTAACAGTGAGAGAAAGAGAGGAGAAGCGTGGTCATTAACAGTGAGAGAGCGAGAAGAGCAGAGGGGCCATTAACTGTGAGAGAGTGAGAGGAGCAGAGGGGCCATTAACAGTGAGAGAAAGAGTGGAGCAATGGGACATTAACAGTGAGAGAAAGAGAGGGGCAGTGGGGTCATTAACAGTGAGAGAATGAGATGAGCAGCGGGGCCATTAACAGTGAGAGAGCGAGAGGAGCAGTGGGGCCATTAACAGAGATAGAGCGAGAGGAACAGCGGGGTCATTAACAGAGAGAGAGCGAGAGGAACAGCGGGGTCATTAACAGAGAGAGAGCGAGAGGAACAGCGGGGCCATTAACAGTGAGAAAGCGAGAGGAGCAGCGGTGTCATGAACATTGAGAGAGCGAGAGGAGCAGCGGGGTCATTAACATTGAGAGAATGAGATGAGCAGCGGGGCCATTAACAGTGAGAGAGCGAGAGGAGCAGTGGGGCCATTAACAGAGATAGAGCGAGAGGAACAGCGGGGTCATTAACAGAGAGAGAGCGAGAGGAACAGCGGGGCCATTAACAGTGAGAAAGCGAGAGGAGCAGCGGTGTCATGAACATTGAGAGAGCGAGAGGAGCAGTGGGGACATGAACAGTGAGAGACTGAGAGTAGTAGATGGGTCATTAAAAGTGAGAGAACGAGAGGAGCAGCGGGGGCATTAACAGTTAAAGAGCGAGAGAAGCAGCGGGGTGATTAACAGTGAGAGAGCGAGAGGAGCAGTGGGGACATTAACAGTGAGAGAACGAGAGGAGCAGTGGGGACATTAACAATGAGACAGCGAGAGGAGCAGTGGTGCCATTAACCGTGAAAGTGAGAGGAGCAGCGGGGCCAGTAACAGTGAGAGAGCGAGAGGAGCAGCGAGGCCAATAACAGTGAGAGAACGAGAGGAGCAGCGGGGGCATTAACAGTGAGAGCAGGAGAGTAGTAGCGGGGCCATTAACAGTGAGAGAGCGAGAGAAGCAGCGGGGACATTAACAGTGAGAGAGCGAGAGGAGCAGCGGGGACATTAACAGTGAGAGAGCGAGAGGAGCAATGGGGCCATTAACAGAGATAGAGCGAGAGGCGCAGCGCGGTCATTAACAGTTAGAGAGCGAGAGAAGCAGCTGGGTCATTAACAGTGAGAGAGCGAGAGGAGCAGTGGGGCCATTAACAGAGATAGAGCGAGAGGCGCAGCGGGGTCATTAACAGAGAGGGAAGGAGAGGAGCAGCTGGGACATTTACAGTGAGAGTGAAAGGAGCAGCAGGGTCATTAAGAGTGAGATCGAGAGAGGAGCAGAGGGGCCATTAACAGTGAGAGACCGAGAGTAGTAGATGGGTCATTAACAGTGAGAGAGCGTGAGGAGCAGCAGGGTCATTAACAGTGACAGAGTGAGTGGACCAATATGTTCATTAACAGAGTGAAATCGAGAGGAGCAGCGGGTTCATTGACAGTAAGAGAGCAAAAGGGGCAATGGGGAAATTAACAGTGAGAGAGTGAGAGGATCAGCGGGGCCATTAACAGTGAAAGTGAGAGGAGCAGTGGGGCCAATATCAGTGAGAGCACGAGAGCAGCAGCGAGGCCATTAACAGTGAGAGTGTGAGAGTAGTAGTTGGGTCAATAACAGTGAGACAGCGAGAGGAGCAGCGGGTACATTAACAATGAGAGAGCGAGAGGAGCAGCGGGGACATTAACAGTGTGAGAGCGAGAGGAGCAGCGGGGACATTAAAAGTGAGAGAGTGAGAGGAGCAATGGGGTTATTAACAGTGAGAGAGCGAGAGGAGCAATGGGGTTATTAACAGTGAGAGAGCGAGAGGAGCAGCGGGGACATTAAAAGTGAGAGAGCGAGAGGAGCAGCGGGGACATTAACAGTGAGAGAGCGAGAGGAGCAGCGGGGACATTAAAAGTGAGAGAAAGAGAGGAGCATTGGGGTCATTAACATTGAGAGAATGAGATGAGCAGTGGGGCCATTAACAGTGAGAGCAGGAGAGTAGTAGCGGGGCCATTAACAGTTAAAGAGCGAGAGAAGCAGCGGAGTCATTTACAGTGAGAGAGCGAGAGGAGCAGCGGGGACATTAACAGTGAGAGAGCGAGAGGAACAGCGGGGTCATTAACAGTGAGAAAGCGAGAGGAGCAGCGGTGTCATGAACATTGAGAGAGCGAGAGAAGCAGTGGGGACATTAACAGTGAGAGAGCGAGAGGAACAGCAGGGTCATTAACAGTGAGAGACTGAGAGTAGTAGATGGGTCATTAAAAGTGAGAAAGCTAGAGGAGCATCGGGGGCATTAACAGTGAGAGACTGAGAGTAGTAGATGGGTCATTAAAAGTGAGAGAATGAGAGGAGCAGCGGGGGCATTGACAGTGAAAGTGAGAGGAGCAGTGGGGACATTAACAGTGAGAGCACAAGAGGAGTAGCGGGGCCATTAACACTTAAAGAGCGAGAGAAGCAGCGGGGTGATTAACAGTGAGAGAGCGAGAGGAGCAGTGGGGACATTAACAGTGAGAGAGCGAGAGGAGCAGTGGGGACATTAACAGTGAGAGAGCGAGAGGAGCAGCGGGGCCATTAACAGTGAGAGAGCGAGAGGAGCAGTGGGGACATTAACAGTGAGAGAGCGAGAGGAGCAGCGGGGCCATTAACAGTGAGAGAGCGAGAGGAGCAGTGGGGACATTAACAGTGAGAGAGCGAGAGGAGCGGCGGGGTCATTAACAGTGAGAGAGCGAGAAAAGCAGTGGGACCATTAACAGTGTGAGAGCGAGAGGAGCAGTGGGGACATTAACAGTGAGACAGCGAGAGGAGCAGTGGTGCCATTAACCGTGAAAGTGAGAGGAGCAGCGGGGTCATTAACAGTGAGAGAGCGAGAGGAGCAGCGAGGCCAATAACAGTGAGAGAGCGAGAGGAACAGCAGTGTCATTAACAGTGACAGAGTGAGTGGATCAATATGTTTATTAACAGAGTGAAATCGAGAGGAGCAGCGGGTTCATTGACAGTAAGAGAGCAAAAGGGGCAATGGGGAAATTAACACTGAGAGAGTGAGAGGATCAGCGAGGCCATTAACAGTGAAAGTGAGAGGAGCAGTGGGGCCAATATCAGTGAGAGCACGAGAGGAGCAGCGAGGCCAATAACAGTGAGAGAACGAGAGGAGCAGCGGGGTCATTAACAGTGAGAGAGCAAGGAGCAGCAGGGTCAGTAACAGTGAGAGAGTGAGAGGAGCAGCGGGGCCATTAACAGTGAGAGATGAGAGGAGCAGCGGGTACATTAACAATGAGAGAGCGAGAGGAGCAGCGGGGCCATTAACGGTGAGAGAGCGAGAGGAGCAGCGGGGACATTAAAAGTGAGAGAGTGAGAGGAGCAATGGGGTTATTAACAGTGAGAGAGTGAGAGGAGCAGCGGGTACATTAAAAGTGAGAGAGCGAGAGGAGCAGCGGGGTCATTAACAGTGAGAGAGCGAGAGGAGCAGCGGGGTCATTAACAGTGAGAGAGCGAGAGGAGCAGCGGGGACATTAACAGTGAGAGAGCGAGAGGAGCAGCGGGGACATTAAAAGTGAGAGAGCGAGAGAAGCAGCGGGGTCATTAACAGTGAGAGAGCGGGAGAAGCAGCGGGGTCATTAACAGTGAGAGAGCGGGAGAAGCAGCGGGGTCATTAACAGTGAGAGAGCGAGAGGAGCAATGGGGCCATTAACAGAGATAGAGCGAGAGGCGCAGCGGGGTCATTAACAGTGAGAGAGTGAGAGGAGCAGCGGGGTCATTAACAGTGAGAGAGTGAGAGGAGCAGCGGGGTCATTAACAGTTAGAGAGCAAGAGGGGCAATGGGGACATTAACAGTTAGAGAGCGAGAGGAGCATTGGGGCCATAAACAGTGAGTGCGAGAGGAGAAGAGGGGCCATTAACAGTGAGAGAGCAAAAGGAGCAGTGGGGCCTTTAACAGTTAGAGACCAAGAGGGGCAATGGGGAAATTAACAGTGAGAGAGCGAGAGGAGCAGCCGGGTCATTGACAGTGAAATTGAGAGGAACAGCGGGCCCATTAACAGTGAGAGAGCAAGAGGAGCAGTGGGGCCATTAACAGTGAGAGAGTGAGAGGAGCAGCGGGGTCATTAACAGTGATAGAGCAGGAGGAGCATTGTAGCCATCAACAGTGAGATTGTGAACAGCAGGGTCATTAACAGTGACAGAGTGAGTGGAGCAATATGTTCATTAACAGAGAGAAAGCGAGAGTAGTAGTGGGATCATTAACAGTGAGAGAGCGAGTAGAGCAGAGGGGCCATTAACTGTGAGAGAGTGAGAGGAACAGCGGGGCCATTAACAGTGAGAGAAAGAGAGGAGAAGCGTGGTCATTAACAGTGAGAGAGCGAGAAGAGCAGAGGGGCCATTAACTGTGAGAGAGTGAGAGGAGCAGCGGGGCCATTAACAGTGAGAGAAAGAGTGGAGCAATGGGACATTAACAGTGAGAGAAAGAGAGGGGCAGTGGGGTCATTAACAGTGAGAGCGAGAGGAGCAGCGGGGCCATTAACAGTGAGAGAGCGAGAGGAGCAGTGGGGCCATTAACAGAGATAGAGCGAGAGGAACAGCGGGGTCATTAACAGAGAGAGAGCGAGAGGAACAGCGGGGCCATTAACAGTGAGAAAGCGAGAGGAGCAGCGGTGTCATGAACATTGAGAGAGCGAGAGGAGCAGTGGGGACATGAACAGTGAGAGACTGAGAGTAGTAGATGGGTCATTAAAAGTGAGAGAACGAGAGGAGCAGCGGGGGCATTAACAGTGAAAGTGAGAGGAGCAGTGGGGCCATTAACAGTTAAAGAGCGAGAGAAGCAGCGGGGTGATTAACAGTGAGAGAGCGAGAGGAGCAGTGGGGACATTAACAGTGAGAGAGCGAGAGGAGCAGCGGGGTCATTAACAGTGAGAGAACGAGAGGAGCAGTGGGGACATTAACAATGAGACAGCGAGAGGAGCAGTGGTGCCATTAACCGTGAAAGTGAGAGGAGCAGCGGGGCCAGTAACAGTGAGAGAGCGAGAGGAGCAGCGAGGCCAATAACAGTGAGAGAACGAGAGGAGCAGCGGGGGCATTAACAGTGATAGAGCAGGAGGAGCATTGTAGCCATCAACAGTGAGATTGTGAACAGCAGGGTCATTAACAGTGACAGAGTGAGTGGAGCAATATGTTCATTAACAGAGAGAAAGCGAGAGTAGTAGTGGGATCATTAACAGTGAGAGAGCGAGTAGAGCAGAGGGGCCATTAACTGTGAGAGAGTGAGAGGAACAGCGGGGTCATTAACAGTGAGAGAAAGAGAGGAGAAGCGTGGTCATTAACAGTGAGAGAGCGAGAAGAGCAGAGGGGCCATTAACTGTGAGAGAGTGAGAGGAGCAGAGGGGCCATTAACAGTGAGAGAAAGAGTGGAGCAATGGGACATTAACAGTGAGAGAAAGAGAGGGGCAGTGGGGTCATTAACAGTGAGAGAATGAGATGAGCAGCGGGGCCATTAACAGTGAGAGAGCGAGAGGAGCAGTGGGGCCATTAACAGAGATAGAGCGAGAGGAACAGCGGGGTCATTAACAGAGAGAGAGCGAGAGGAACAGCGGGGTCATTAACAGAGAGAGAGCGAGAGGAACAGCGGGGCCATTAACAGTGAGAAAGCGAGAGGAGCAGCGGTGTCATGAACATTGAGAGAGCGAGAGGAGCAGCGGGGTCATTAACATTGAGAGAATGAGATGAGCAGCGGGGCCATTAACAGTGAGAGAGCGAGAGGAGCAGTGGGGCCATTAACAGAGATAGAGCGAGAGGAACAGCGGGGTCATTAACAGAGAGAGAGCGAGAGGAACAGCGGGGCCATTAACAGTGAGAAAGCGAGAGGAGCAGCGGTGTCATGAACATTGAGAGAGCGAGAGGAGCAGTGGGGACATGAACAGTGAGAGACTGAGAGTAGTAGATGGGTCATTAAAAGTGAGAGAACGAGAGGAGCAGCGGGGGCATTAACAGTTAAAGAGCGAGAGAAGCAGCGGGGTGATTAACAGTGAGAGAGCGAGAGGAGCAGTGGGGACATTAACAGTGAGAGAACGAGAGGAGCAGTGGGGACATTAACAATGAGACAGCGAGAGGAGCAGTGGTGCCATTAACCGTGAAAGTGAGAGGAGCAGCGGGGCCAGTAACAGTGAGAGAGCGAGAGGAGCAGCGAGGCCAATAACAGTGAGAGAACGAGAGGAGCAGCGGGGGCATTAACAGTGAGAGCAGGAGAGTAGTAGCGGGGCCATTAACAGTGAGAGAGCGAGAGAAGCAGCGGGGACATTAACAGTGAGAGAGCGAGAGGAGCAGCGGGGACATTAACAGTGAGAGAGCGAGAGGAGCAATGGGGCCATTAACAGAGATAGAGCGAGAGGCGCAGCGCGGTCATTAACAGTTAGAGAGCGAGAGAAGCAGCTGGGTCATTAACAGTGAGAGAGCGAGAGGAGCAGTGGGGCCATTAACAGAGATAGAGCGAGAGGCGCAGCGGGGTCATTAACAGAGAGGGAAGGAGAGGAGCAGCTGGGACATTTACAGTGAGAGTGAAAGGAGCAGCAGGGTCATTAAGAGTGAGATCGAGAGAGGAGCAGAGGGGCCATTAACAGTGAGAGACCGAGAGTAGTAGATGGGTCATTAACAGTGAGAGAGCGTGAGGAGCAGCAGGGTCATTAACAGTGACAGAGTGAGTGGACCAATATGTTCATTAACAGAGTGAAATCGAGAGGAGCAGCGGGTTCATTGACAGTAAGAGAGCAAAAGGGGCAATGGGGAAATTAACAGTGAGAGAGTGAGAGGATCAGCGGGGCCATTAACAGTGAAAGTGAGAGGAGCAGTGGGGCCAATATCAGTGAGAGCACGAGAGCAGCAGCGAGGCCATTAACAGTGAGAGTGTGAGAGTAGTAGTTGGGTCAATAACAGTGAGACAGCGAGAGGAGCAGCGGGTACATTAACAATGAGAGAGCGAGAGGAGCAGCGGGGACATTAACAGTGTGAGAGCGAGAGGAGCAGCGGGGACATTAAAAGTGAGAGAGTGAGAGGAGCAATGGGGTTATTAACAGTGAGAGAGCGAGAGGAGCAATGGGGTTATTAACAGTGAGAGAGCGAGAGGAGCAGCGGGGACATTAAAAGTGAGAGAGCGAGAGGAGCAGCGGGGACATTAACAGTGAGAGAGCGAGAGGAGCAGCGGGGACATTAAAAGTGAGAGAAAGAGAGGAGCATTGGGGTCATTAACATTGAGAGAATGAGATGAGCAGTGGGGCCATTAACAGTGAGAGCAGGAGAGTAGTAGCGGGGCCATTAACAGTTAAAGAGCGAGAGAAGCAGCGGAGTCATTTACAGTGAGAGAGCGAGAGGAGCAGCGGGGACATTAACAGTGAGAGAGCGAGAGGAACAGCGGGGTCATTAACAGTGAGAAAGCGAGAGGAGCAGCGGTGTCATGAACATTGAGAGAGCGAGAGAAGCAGTGGGGACATTAACAGTGAGAGAGCGAGAGGAACAGCAGGGTCATTAACAGTGAGAGACTGAGAGTAGTAGATGGGTCATTAAAAGTGAGAAAGCTAGAGGAGCATCGGGGGCATTAACAGTGAGAGACTGAGAGTAGTAGATGGGTCATTAAAAGTGAGAGAATGAGAGGAGCAGCGGGGGCATTGACAGTGAAAGTGAGAGGAGCAGTGGGGACATTAACAGTGAGAGCACAAGAGGAGTAGCGGGGCCATTAACACTTAAAGAGCGAGAGAAGCAGCGGGGTGATTAACAGTGAGAGAGCGAGAGGAGCAGTGGGGACATTAACAGTGAGAGAGCGAGAGGAGCAGTGGGGACATTAACAGTGAGAGAGCGAGAGGAGCAGCGGGGCCATTAACAGTGAGAGAGCGAGAGGAGCAGTGGGGACATTAACAGTGAGAGAGCGAGAGGAGCAGCGGGGCCATTAACAGTGAGAGAGCGAGAGGAGCAGTGGGGACATTAACAGTGAGAGAGCGAGAGGAGCGGCGGGGTCATTAACAGTGAGAGAGCGAGAAAAGCAGTGGGACCATTAACAGTGTGAGAGCGAGAGGAGCAGTGGGGACATTAACAGTGAGACAGCGAGAGGAGCAGTGGTGCCATTAACCGTGAAAGTGAGAGGAGCAGCGGGGTCATTAACAGTGAGAGAGCGAGAGGAGCAGCGAGGCCAATAACAGTGAGAGAGCGAGAGGAACAGCAGTGTCATTAACAGTGACAGAGTGAGTGGATCAATATGTTTATTAACAGAGTGAAATCGAGAGGAGCAGCGGGTTCATTGACAGTAAGAGAGCAAAAGGGGCAATGGGGAAATTAACACTGAGAGAGTGAGAGGATCAGCGAGGCCATTAACAGTGAAAGTGAGAGGAGCAGTGGGGCCAATATCAGTGAGAGCACGAGAGGAGCAGCGAGGCCAATAACAGTGAGAGAACGAGAGGAGCAGCGGGGTCATTAACAGTGAGAGAGCAAGGAGCAGCAGGGTCAGTAACAGTGAGAGAGTGAGAGGAGCAGCGGGGCCATTAACAGTGAGAGATGAGAGGAGCAGCGGGTACATTAACAATGAGAGAGCGAGAGGAGCAGCGGGGCCATTAACGGTGAGAGAGCGAGAGGAGCAGCGGGGACATTAAAAGTGAGAGAGTGAGAGGAGCAATGGGGTTATTAACAGTGAGAGAGTGAGAGGAGCAGCGGGTACATTAAAAGTGAGAGAGCGAGAGGAGCAGCGGGGTCATTAACAGTGAGAGAGCGAGAGGAGCAGCGGGGTCATTAACAGTGAGAGAGCGAGAGGAGCAGCGGGGACATTAACAGTGAGAGAGCGAGAGGAGCAGCGGGGACATTAAAAGTGAGAGAGCGAGAGAAGCAGCGGGGTCATTAACAGTGAGAGAGCGGGAGAAGCAGCGGGGTCATTAACAGTGAGAGAGCGGGAGAAGCAGCGGGGTCATTAACAGTGAGAGAGCGAGAGGAGCAATGGGGCCATTAACAGAGATAGAGCGAGAGGCGCAGCGGGGTCATTAACAGTGAGAGAGTGAGAGGAGCAGCGGGGTCATTAACAGTGAGAGAGTGAGAGGAGCAGCGGGGTCATTAACAGTTAGAGAGCAAGAGGGGCAATGGGGACATTAACAGTTAGAGAGCGAGAGGAGCATTGGGGCCATAAACAGTGAGTGCGAGAGGAGAAGAGGGGCCATTAACAGTGAGAGAGCAAAAGGAGCAGTGGGGCCTTTAACAGTTAGAGACCAAGAGGGGCAATGGGGAAATTAACAGTGAGAGAGCGAGAGGAGCAGCCGGGTCATTGACAGTGAAATTGAGAGGAACAGCGGGCCCATTAACAGTGAGAGAGCAAGAGGAGCAGTGGGGCCATTAACAGTGAGAGAGTGAGAGGAGCAGCGGGGTCATTAACAGTGATAGAGCAGGAGGAGCATTGTAGCCATCAACAGTGAGATTGTGAACAGCAGGGTCATTAACAGTGACAGAGTGAGTGGAGCAATATGTTCATTAACAGAGAGAAAGCGAGAGTAGTAGTGGGATCATTAACAGTGAGAGAGCGAGTAGAGCAGAGGGGCCATTAACTGTGAGAGAGTGAGAGGAACAGCGGGGCCATTAACAGTGAGAGAAAGAGAGGAGAAGCGTGGTCATTAACAGTGAGAGAGCGAGAAGAGCAGAGGGGCCATTAACTGTGAGAGAGTGAGAGGAGCAGCGGGGCCATTAACAGTGAGAGAAAGAGTGGAGCAATGGGACATTAACAGTGAGAGAAAGAGAGGGGCAGTGGGGTCATTAACAGTGAGAGCGAGAGGAGCAGCGGGGCCATTAACAGTGAGAGAGCGAGAGGAGCAGTGGGGCCATTAACAGAGATAGAGCGAGAGGAACAGCGGGGTCATTAACAGAGAGAGAGCGAGAGGAACAGCGGGGCCATTAACAGTGAGAAAGCGAGAGGAGCAGCGGTGTCATGAACATTGAGAGAGCGAGAGGAGCAGTGGGGACATGAACAGTGAGAGACTGAGAGTAGTAGATGGGTCATTAAAAGTGAGAGAACGAGAGGAGCAGCGGGGGCATTAACAGTGAAAGTGAGAGGAGCAGTGGGGCCATTAACAGTTAAAGAGCGAGAGAAGCAGCGGGGTGATTAACAGTGAGAGAGCGAGAGGAGCAGTGGGGACATTAACAGTGAGAGAGCGAGAGGAGCAGCGGGGTCATTAACAGTGAGAGAACGAGAGGAGCAGTGGGGACATTAACAATGAGACAGCGAGAGGAGCAGTGGTGCCATTAACCGTGAAAGTGAGAGGAGCAGCGGGGCCAGTAACAGTGAGAGAGCGAGAGGAGCAGCGAGGCCAATAACAGTGAGAGAACGAGAGGAGCAGCGGGGGCATTAACAGTGAGAGCAGGAGAGTAGTAGCGGGGCCATTAACAGTGAGAGAGCGAGAGAAGCAGCGGGGACATTAACAGTGAGAGAGCGAGAGGAGCAGCGGGGACATTAACAGTGAGAGAGCGAGAGGAGCAATGGGGCCATTAACAGAGATAGAGCGAGAGGCGCAGCGCGGTCATTAACAGTTAGAGAGCGAGAGAAGCAGCTGGGTCATTAACAGTGAGAGAGCGAGAGGAGCAGTGGGGCCATTAACAGAGATAGAGCGAGAGGCGCAGCGGGGTCATTAACAGAGAGGGAAGGAGAGGAGCAGCTGGGACATTTACAGTGAGAGTGAAAGGAGCAGCAGGGTCATTAAGAGTGAGATCGAGAGAGGAGCAGAGGGGCCATTAACAGTGAGAGACCGAGAGTAGTAGATGGGTCATTAACAGTGAGAGAGCGTGAGGAGCAGCAGGGTCATTAACAGTGACCGAGTGAGTGGACCAATATGTTCATTAACAGAGTGAAATCGAGAGGAGCAGCGGGTTCATTGACATTAAGAGAGCAAAAGGGGCAATGGGGAAATTAACAGTGAGAGAGTGAGAGGATCAGCGGGGCCATTAACAGTGAAAGTGAGAGGAGCAGTGGGGCCAATATCAGTGAGAGCACGAGAGCAGCAGCGAGGCCATTAACAGTGAGAGTGTGAGAGTAGTAGTTGGGTCAATAACAGTGAGACAGCGAGAGGAGCAGCGGGTACATTAACAATGAGAGAGCGAGAGGAGCAGCGGGGACATTAACAGTGTGAGAGCGAGAGGAGCAGCGGGGACATTAAAAGTGAGAGAGTGAGAGGAGCAATGGGGTTATTAACAGTGAGAGAGCGAGAGGAGCAATGGGGTTATTAACAGTGAGAGAGCGAGAGGAGCAGCGGGGACATTAAAAGTGAGAGAGCGAGAGGAGCAGCGGGGACATTAACAGTGAGAGAGCGAGAGGAGCAGCGGGGACATTAAAAGTGAGAGAAAGAGAGGAGCATTGGGGTCATTAACATTGAGAGAATGAGATGAGCAGTGGGGCCATTAACAGTGAGAGCAGGAGAGTAGTAGCGGGGCCATTAACAGTTAAAGAGCGAGAGAAGCAGCGGAGTCATTTACAGTGAGAGAGCGAGAGGAGCAGCGGGGACATTAACAGTGAGAGAGCGAGAGGAACAGCGGGGTCATTAACAGTGAGAAAGCGAGAGGAGCAGCGGTGTCATGAACATTGAGAGAGCGAGAGAAGCAGTGGGGACATTAACAGTGAGAGAGCGAGAGGAACAGCAGGGTCATTAACAGTGAGAGACTGAGAGTAGTAGATGGGTCATTAAAAGTGAGAAAGCTAGAGGAGCATCGGGGGCATTAACAGTGAGAGACTGAGAGTAGTAGATGGGTCATTAAAAGTGAGAGAATGAGAGGAGCAGCGGGGGCATTGACAGTGAAAGTGAGAGGAGCAGTGGGGACATTAACAGTGAGAGCACAAGAGGAGTAGCGGGGCCATTAACACTTAAAGAGCGAGAGAAGCAGCGGGGTGATTAACAGTGAGAGAGCGAGAGGAACAGTGGGGACATTAACAGTGAGAGAGCGAGAGGAGCAGTGGGGACATTAACAGTGAGAGAGCGAGAGGAGCAGCGGGGCCATTAACAGTGAGAGAGCGAGAGGAGCAGTGGGGACATTAACAGTGAGAGAGCGAGAGGAGCAGCGGGGCCATTAACAGTGAGAGAGCGAGAGGAGCAGTGGGGACATTAACAGTGAGAGAGCGAGAGGAGCGGCGGGGTCATTAACAGTGAGAGAGCGAGAAAAGCAGTGGGACCATTAACAGTGTGAGAGCGAGAGGAGCAGTGGGGACATTAACAGTGAGACAGCGAGAGGAGCAGTGGTGCCATTAACCGTGAAAGTGAGAGGAGCAGCGGGGTCATTAACAGTGAGAGAGCGAGAGGAGCAGCGAGGCCAATAACAGTGAGAGAACGAGAGGAGCAGAGGGGTCATTAACAGTGAGAGAATGAGAGTAGTAGATGGGTCATTAACAGTGAGAGAACGAGAGGAGCAGCGGGGGCATTAACAGTGAAAGTGAGAGGAGCAGTGGGGCCATTAACAGTGAGAGCAGGAGAGTAGTAGCGGGGCCATTAACAGTTAAAGAGCGAGAGAAGCAGCGGGGTCTTTTACAGTGAGAGAGCGAGAGGAGCAGTGGGGACATTAACAGTGGGAGAGCGAGAGGAGTAGCGGGGCCATTAACAGTGAGAGAGTGAGAGGAGCAGCGGGGTCATTAACAGTGAGAGAGCGAGAGGAGCAGCGTGGCCATTAACAGTTAGAGAGCGAGAGAAGCAGCGGGGTCATTAACAGTGAGAGAGCGAGAGGAGCAGTGGGGCCATTAACAGAGATAGAGCGAGAGGAGCAGCGGGGTCATTAACAGAGAGGGAGTGAGAGGAGCAGCTGGGACATTTACAGTGAGAGTGAAAGGAGCAGCAGGGTCATTAAGAGTGAGATCGAGAGAGGAGCAGAGGGGCCATTAACAGTGAGAGACCGAGAGTAGTAGATGGGTCATTAACAGTGAGAGAGCGTGAGGAACAGCAGGGTCATTAACAGTGACCGAGTGAGTGGACCAATATGTTTATTTACAGAGTGAAATCGAGAGGAGCAGCGGGTTCATTGACAGTAAGGGAGCAAAAGGGGCAATGGGGAAATTAACAGTGAGAGAGTGAGAGGATCAGCGGGGCCATTAACAGTGAAAGTGAGAGGAGCAGTGGGGCCAATATCAGTGAGAGCACGAGAGGAGCAGCGAGGCCAATAACAGTGAGAGAACGAGAGGAGCAGCGGGGACATTAACAGTGAGAGTGTGAGAGGAGCAGCGGGTACATTAACAATGAGAGAGCGAGAGGAGCAGCGGGGACATTAAAAGTAAGAGAGCGAGAGGAGCAGCGGGGCCATTAACAGTGAGAGAGCGAGAGGAGCAATGGGGTTATTAACAGTGAGAGAGCGAGAGGAGCAGTGGGGACATTAACAGTGAGAGAGCGAGAGGAGCAGCGGGGCCATTAACAGTGAGAGAGCGAGAGGAGCAGTGGGGACATTAACAGTGAGAGAGCGAGAGGAGCGGCGGGGTCATTAACAGTGAGAGAGCGAGAAAAGCAGTGGGACCATTAACAGTGAGAGAGCGAGAGGAGCAGTGGGGACATTAACAATGAGACAGCGAGAGGAGCAGTGGTGCCATTAACCGTGAAATTGAGAGGAGCAGCGGGGTCATTAACAGTGAGAGAACGAGAGAAGCAGCGTGGTCATTTACAGTGAGAGAGCGAGAGGAGCAGCGGGGACATTAACAGTGGGAGCGCAAGAGGAGCAATGGGGACATTAACAGTGAGAGAGCGAGAGGAGCAGCGTGGTCATTTACAGTGAGAGAGCGAGAGGAGCAGCGGGGACATTAACAGTGGGAGAGCGAGAGGAGTAGCGGGGCCATTAACAGTGGGAGAGCGAGAGGAGTAGCGGGGCCATTAACAGTGAGAGAGCGAGAGGAGCAGCGGGGTCATTAACAGTGAGAGAGCGAGAGGAGTAGCGTGGCCATTAACAGTTAGAGAGCGAGAGAAGCAGCGGGGTCATTAACAGTGAGAGAGCGAGATGAGCAGCGGGGTCATTAACAGTTAGAGAGCGAGAGAAGCAGCGGGGCCATTAACAGAGATAGAGCGAGAGGAGCACCGGGGTCATTAACAGAGAGGGAGTGAGAGGAGCAGCTGGGACATTTAGAGTGAGAGTGAAAGGAGCAGCAGGGTCATTAAGAGTGAGATCGAGAGAGGAGCAGAGGGGCCATTAACAGTGAGAGACCGAGAGTAGTAGATGGGTCATTAACAGTGAGAGAGCGTGAGGAGCAGCAGGGTCATTAACAGTGACCAAGTGAGTGGACCAATATGTTTATTTACAGAGTGAAATCGAGAGGAGCAGCGGGTTCATTGACAGTAAGAGAGCAAAAGGGGCAATGGGGAAATTACCAGTGAGAGAGTGAGAGGATCAGCGGGGCCATTAACAGTGAAAGTGAGAGGAGCAGTGGGGCCAATATCAGTGAGAGCACGAGAGGAGCAGCGAGGCCAATAAGAGTGAGAGAACGAGAGGAGCAGCGGGGCCATTAACAGTGAGAGTGTGAGAGGAGCAGCGGGTACATTAACAATGAGAGAGCGAGAGGAGCAGCGGGGACATTAAAAGTGAGAGAGCGAGAGGAGCAGCAGGGCCATTAACAGTGAGAGAGCGAGAGGAGCAATGGGGCCATTAACAGTGAGAGAGCGAGAGGAGCAGAGGGAACATTAACAGTGAGAGAGCGAGAGGAACAGAGGGAACATTAACAGTGAGAGAGAGTGAGAGGAGCAGAGGGAACATTAACCGTGAGAGAGTGAGAGGAGCAGAGGGAACATTAACAGAGATAGAGCGAGAGGCGCAGCGGGGTCATTAACAGAGAGAGAGCGAGAGGAACAGTGGGGACATTAAAAGTGAGAGAGCGAGAGGAGCAGCGGGGCCATTAACAGTGAGAGAGCGAGAGGAGCAGTGGGGACATTAACACTTAAAGAGCGAGAGAAGCAGCGGGGTGATTAACAGTGAGAGAGCGAGAGGAGCAGTGGGGACATTAACAGTGAGAGAGCGAGAGGAGCAGTGGGGACATTAACAGTGAGAGAGCGAGAGGAGCAGCGGGGCCATTAACAGTGAGAGAGCGAGAGGAGCAGTGGGGACATTAACAGTGAGAGAGCGAGAGGAGCAGCGGGGCCATTAACAGTGAGAGAGCGAGAGGAGCAGTGGGGACATTAACAGTGAGAGAGCGAGAGGAGCGGCGGGGTCATTAACAGTGAGAGAGCGAGAAAAGCAGTGGGACCATTAACAGTGTGAGAGCGAGAGGAGCAGTGGGGACATTAACAGTGAGACAGCGAGAGGAGCAGTGGTGCCATTAACCGTGAAAGTGAGAGGAGCAGCGGGGTCATTAACAGTGAGAGAGCGAGAGGAGCAGCGAGGCCAATAACAGTGAGAGAACGAGAGGAGCAGAGGGGTCATTAACAGTGAGAGAATGAGAGTAGTAGATGGGTCATTAACAGTGAGAGAACGAGAGGAGCAGCGGGGGCATTAACAGTGAGAGAACGAGAGGAGCAGCGGGGGCATTAACAGTGAAAGTGAGAGGAGCAGTGGGGCCATTAACAGTGAGAGCAGGAGAGTAGTAGCGGGGCCATTAACAGTTAAAGAGCGAGAGAAGCAGCGGGGTCTTTTACAGTGAGAGAGCGAGAGGAGCAGTGGGGACATTAACAGTGGGAGAGCGAGAGGAGTAGCGGGGCCATTAACAGTGAGAGAGTGAGAGGAGCAGCGGGGTCATTAACAGTGAGAGAGCGAGAGGAGCAGCGTGGCCATTAACAGTTAGAGAGCGAGAGAAGCAGCGGGGTCATTAACAGTGAGAGAGCGAGAGGAGCAGTGGGGCCATTAACAGAGATAGAGCGAGAGGAGCAGCGGGGTCATTAACAGAGAGGGAGTGAGAGGAGCAGCTGGGACATTTACAGTGAGAGTGAAAGGAGCAGCAGGGTCATTAAGAGTGAGATCGAGAGAGGAGCAGAGGGGCCATTAACAGTGAGAGACCGAGAGTAGTAGATGGGTCATTAACAGTGAGAGAGCGTGAGGAACAGCAGGGTCATTAACAGTGACCGAGTGAGTGGACCAATATGTTTATTTACAGAGTGAAATCGAGAGGAGCAGCGGGTTCATTGACAGTAAGGGAGCAAAAGGGGCAATGGGGAAATTAACAGTGAGAGAGTGAGAGGATCAGCGGGGCCATTAACAGTGAAAGTGAGAGGAGCAGTGGGGCCAATATCAGTGAGAGCACGAGAGGAGCAGCGAGGCCAATAACAGTGAGAGAACGAGAGGAGCAGCGGGGACATTAACAGTGAGAGTGTGAGAGGAGCAGCGGGTACATTAACAATGAGAGAGCGAGAGGAGCAGCGGGGACATTAAAAGTAAGAGAGCGAGAGGAGCAGCGGGGCCATTAACAGTGAGAGAGCGAGAGGAGCAATGGGGTTATTAACAGTGAGAGAGCGAGAGGAGCAGTGGGGACATTAACAGTGAGAGAGCGAGAGGAGCAGCGGGGCCATTAACAGTGAGAGAGCGAGAGGAGCAGTGGGGACATTAACAGTGAGAGAGCGAGAGGAGCGGCGGGGTCATTAACAGTGAGAGAGCGAGAAAAGCAGTGGGACCATTAACAGTGAGAGAGCGAGAGGAGCAGTGGGGACATTAACAATGAGACAGCGAGAGGAGCAGTGGTGCCATTAACCGTGAAATTGAGAGGAGCAGCGGGGTCATTAACAGTGAGAGAACGAGAGAAGCAGCGTGGTCATTTACAGTGAGAGAGCGAGAGGAGCAGCGGGGACATTAACAGTGGGAGCGCAAGAGGAGCAATGGGGACATTAACAGTGAGAGAGCGAGAGGAGCAGCGTGGTCATTTACAGTGAGAGAGCGAGAGGAGCAGCGGGGACATTAACAGTGGGAGAGCGAGAGGAGTAGCGGGGCCATTAACAGTGGGAGAGCGAGAGGAGTAGCGGGGCCATTAACAGTGAGAGAGCGAGAGGAGCAGCGGGGTCATTAACAGTGAGAGAGCGAGAGGAGTAGCGTGGCCATTAACAGTTAGAGAGCGAGAGAAGCAGCGGGGTCATTAACAGTGAGAGAGCGAGATGAGCAGCGGGGTCATTAACAGTTAGAGAGCGAGAGAAGCAGCGGGGCCATTAACAGAGATAGAGCGAGAGGAGCACCGGGGTCATTAACAGAGAGGGAGTGAGAGGAGCAGCTGGGACATTTAGAGTGAGAGTGAAAGGAGCAGCAGGGTCATTAAGAGTGAGATCGAGAGAGGAGCAGAGGGGCCATTAACAGTGAGAGACCGAGAGTAGTAGATGGGTCATTAACAGTGAGAGAGCGTGAGGAGCAGCAGGGTCATTAACAGTGACCAAGTGAGTGGACCAATATGTTTATTTACAGAGTGAAATCGAGAGGAGCAGCGGGTTCATTGACAGTAAGAGAGCAAAAGGGGCAATGGGGAAATTACCAGTGAGAGAGTGAGAGGATCAGCGGGGCCATTAACAGTGAAAGTGAGAGGAGCAGTGGGGCCAATATCAGTGAGAGCACGAGAGGAGCAGCGAGGCCAATAAGAGTGAGAGAACGAGAGGAGCAGCGGGGCCATTAACAGTGAGAGTGTGAGAGGAGCAGCGGGTACATTAACAATGAGAGAGCGAGAGGAGCAGCGGGGACATTAAAAGTGAGAGAGCGAGAGGAGCAGCAGGGCCATTAACAGTGAGAGAGCGAGAGGAGCAATGGGGCCATTAACAGTGAGAGAGCGAGAGGAGCAGAGGGAACATTAACAGTGAGAGAGCGAGAGGAACAGAGGGAACATTAACAGTGAGAGAGAGTGAGAGGAGCAGAGGGAACATTAACCGTGAGAGAGTGAGAGGAGCAGAGGGAACATTAACAGAGATAGAGCGAGAGGCGCAGCGGGGTCATTAACAGAGAGAGAGCGAGAGGAACAGTGGGGACATTAAAAGTGAGAGAGCGAGAGGAGCAGCGGGGCCATTAACAGTGAGAGAGCGAGAGGAGCAGTGGGGACATTAACACTTAAAGAGCGAGAGAAGCAGCGGGGTGATTAACAGTGAGAGAGCGAGAGGAGCAGTGGGGACATTAACAGTGAGAGAGCGAGAGGAGCAGTGGGGACATTAACAGTGAGAGAGCGAGAGGAGCAGCGGGGCCATTAACAGTGAGAGAGCGAGAGGAGCAGTGGGGACATTAACAGTGAGAGAGCGAGAGGAGCAGCGGGGCCATTAACAGTGAGAGAGCGAGAGGAGCAGTGGGGACATTAACAGTGAGAGAGCGAGAGGAGCGGCGGGGTCATTAACAGTGAGAGAGCGAGAAAAGCAGTGGGACCATTAACAGTGTGAGAGCGAGAGGAGCAGTGGGGACATTAACAGTGAGACAGCGAGAGGAGCAGTGGTGCCATTAACCGTGAAAGTGAGAGGAGCAGCGGGGTCATTAACAGTGAGAGAGCGAGAGGAGCAGCGAGGCCAATAACAGTGAGAGAACGAGAGGAGCAGAGGGGTCATTAACAGTGAGAGAATGAGAGTAGTAGATGGGTCATTAACAGTGAGAGAACGAGAGGAGCAGCGGGGGCATTAACAGTGAAAGTGAGAGGAGCAGTGGGGCCATTAACAGTGAGAGCAGGAGAGTAGTAGCGGGGCCATTAACAGTTAAAGAGCGAGAGAAGCAGCGGGGTCTTTTACAGTGAGAGAGCGAGAGGAGCAGTGGGGACATTAACAGTGGGAGAGCGAGAGGAGTAGCGGGGCCATTAACAGTGAGAGAGTGAGAGGAGCAGCGGGGTCATTAACAGTGAGAGAGCGAGAGGAGCAGCGTGGCCATTAACAGTTAGAGAGCGAGAGAAGCAGCGGGGTCATTAACAGTGAGAGAGCGAGAGGAGCAGTGGGGCCATTAACAGAGATAGAGCGAGAGGAGCAGCGGGGTCATTAACAGAGAGGGAGTGAGAGGAGCAGCTGGGACATTTACAGTGAGAGTGAAAGGAGCAGCAGGGTCATTAAGAGTGAGATCGAGAGAGGAGCAGAGGGGCCATTAACAGTGAGAGACCGAGAGTAGTAGATGGGTCATTAACAGTGAGAGAGCGTGAGGAACAGCAGGGTCATTAACAGTGACCGAGTGAGTGGACCAATATGTTTATTTACAGAGTGAAATCGAGAGGAGCAGCGGGTTCATTGACAGTAAGGGAGCAAAAGGGGCAATGGGGAAATTAACAGTGAGAGAGTGAGAGGATCAGCGGGGCCATTAACAGTGAAAGTGAGAGGAGCAGTGGGGCCAATATCAGTGAGAGCACGAGAGGAGCAGCGAGGCCAATAACAGTGAGAGAACGAGAGGAGCAGCGGGGACATTAACAGTGAGAGTGTGAGAGGAGCAGCGGGTACATTAACAATGAGAGAGCGAGAGGAGCAGCGGGGACATTAAAAGTAAGAGAGCGAGAGGAGCAGCGGGGCCATTAACAGTGAGAGAGCGAGAGGAGCAATGGGGTTATTAACAGTGAGAGAGCGAGAGGAGCAGTGGGGACATTAACAGTGAGAGAGCGAGAGGAGCAGCGGGGCCATTAACAGTGAGAGAGCGAGAGGAGCAGTGGGGACATTAACAGTGAGAGAGCGAGAGGAGCGGCGGGGTCATTAACAGTGAGAGAGCGAGAAAAGCAGTGGGACCATTAACAGTGAGAGAGCGAGAGGAGCAGTGGGGACATTAACAATGAGACAGCGAGAGGAGCAGTGGTGCCATTAACCGTGAAATTGAGAGGAGCAGCGGGGTCATTAACAGTGAGAGAACGAGAGAAGCAGCGTGGTCATTTACAGTGAGAGAGCGAGAGGAGCAGCGGGGACATTAACAGTGGGAGCGCAAGAGGAGCAATGGGGACATTAACAGTGAGAGAGCGAGAGGAGCAGCGTGGTCATTTACAGTGAGAGAGCGAGAGGAGCAGCGGGGACATTAACAGTGGGAGAGCGAGAGGAGTAGCGGGGCCATTAACAGTGGGAGAGCGAGAGGAGTAGCGGGGCCATTAACAGTGAGAGAGCGAGAGGAGCAGCGGGGTCATTAACAGTGAGAGAGCGAGAGGAGTAGCGTGGCCATTAACAGTTAGAGAGCGAGAGAAGCAGCGGGGTCATTAACAGTGAGAGAGCGAGATGAGCAGCGGGGTCATTAACAGTTAGAGAGCGAGAGAAGCAGCGGGGCCATTAACAGAGATAGAGCGAGAGGAGCACCGGGGTCATTAACAGAGAGGGAGTGAGAGGAGCAGCTGGGACATTTAGAGTGAGAGTGAAAGGAGCAGCAGGGTCATTAAGAGTGAGATCGAGAGAGGAGCAGAGGGGCCATTAACAGTGAGAGACCGAGAGTAGTAGATGGGTCATTAACAGTGAGAGAGCGTGAGGAGCAGCAGGGTCATTAACAGTGACCAAGTGAGTGGACCAATATGTTTATTTACAGAGTGAAATCGAGAGGAGCAGCGGGTTCATTGACAGTAAGAGAGCAAAAGGGGCAATGGGGAAATTACCAGTGAGAGAGTGAGAGGATCAGCGGGGCCATTAACAGTGAAAGTGAGAGGAGCAGTGGGGCCAATATCAGTGAGAGCACGAGAGGAGCAGCGAGGCCAATAAGAGTGAGAGAACGAGAGGAGCAGCGGGGCCATTAACAGTGAGAGTGTGAGAGGAGCAGCGGGTACATTAACAATGAGAGAGCGAGAGGAGCAGCGGGGACATTAAAAGTGAGAGAGCGAGAGGAGCAGCAGGGCCATTAACAGTGAGAGAGCGAGAGGAGCAATGGGGCCATTAACAGTGAGAGAGCGAGAGGAGCAGAGGGAACATTAACAGTGAGAGAGCGAGAGGAACAGAGGGAACATTAACAGTGAGAGAGAGTGAGAGGAGCAGAGGGAACATTAACCGTGAGAGAGTGAGAGGAGCAGAGGGAACATTAACAGAGATAGAGCGAGAGGCGCAGCGGGGTCATTAACAGAGAGAGAGCGAGAGGAACAGTGGGGACATTAAAAGTGAGAGAGCGAGAGGAGCAGCGGGGCCATTAACAGTGAGAGAGCGAGAGGAGCAGCGGGGCCATTAACAGTGAGAGAGTGAGAGGAGCAGAGGGAACATTAACAGAGATAGAGCGAGAGGCGCAGCGGGGTCATTAACAGAGAGAGAGCGAGAGGAACAGTGGGGACATTAACAGTGAGAGAGCGAGAGGAGCAGTGTGGACATTAACAATGAGACAGTGAGAGGAGCAGCGGGGTCATTAACAGTGAGAGAGCGAGAGAAGCAATGGGGCCATTAACAGTTAGATAGCGAGAGGAGCATTGGGGCCATAAACAGTGAGTGCGAGAGGAGAAGAGGGGCCATTAACAGTGAGAGAGCAGGAGGAGCGGAGGAGCCATTAACAGTGAGAGCGAGAGGAACAGCGGGGCCATTAACAGTGAGAGCGAGATGAGCAGCGGGGCCATTAACAGTGAAAGTCAGGGAACAGCTGGGCCATTAACAATGATGGTGCGAGAGGAGCGGCGGGGTCATTAACATGAGAGACCGACAGGAGCAGTGGGACCATGAGTGAGATGAGCAGCGGGGACATTAACAGTGAGAGAGCGAGAGTAGTAGATGGGACATTAACAGTGAGAGAGCGAGAGGAGCAGTGGGGCCATTAACAGTGAGAGAGCGAGAGGAGCAGTGGGGTCATTAACGGTGATAGAGCAGGAGGAGCATTGTAGCCATCAACAGTGAGATTGTGAACAGCAGGGTCATTAACAGTGACAGAGTGAGTGGAGCAATATGTTCATTAACAGAGAGAAAGCGAGAGTAGTAGTGGGATCATTAACAGTGAGAGAGTGAGTAGAGCAGAGGGGCCATTAACAGTGAGAGAGCGAGAGGAGCAGCGGGGTCATTAACAGTGAGAGAGCAAGAAGAGCAGAGGGGCCATTAACTGTGAGAGAGTGAGAGGAGCAGCGGGGTCATTAACAGTGAGAGAAAGAGTGGAGCAACGGAACATTAACAGTGAGAGAAAGAGAGGAGCAGTGGGGTCATTAACAGTGAGAGCGAGAGGAGCAGCGGGGTCATTAACATTGAGAGAATGAGATGAGCTGCGGGGCCATTAACAGTGAGAGAGCCAGAGAAGCAGTGGGGACATGAACAGTGAGAAAGCGAGAGGAACAGCGGGGTCATTAACAGTGAGAAAGCGAGAGGAGCAGCGGTGTCATGAACATTGAGAGAGCGAGAGAAGCAGTGGGGACATTAACAGTGAGGGAGCGAGAGGAACAGCGTGGCCATTAACAGTGAGAAAGCGAGAGGAGCAGCAGGTTAATTAACAGTGAGAGACTGAGAGCAGTAGATGGGTCATTAAAAGTGAGAGAACTAGAGGAGCAGCGGGGGCATGAAGAGTGAAAGTGAGAGGAGCAGTGGCGCCATTAACAGTGAGAGCACAAGAGGAGTAGCGGGGACATTAACAGTGAGAGAGCGAGAGGAGCAGCGGGGTCATTAACAGTGAGAGAGCGAGAAAAGCAGTGGGACCATTAACAGTGTGAGAGTGAGAGGAGCAGTGGTGTCATTAACAGTGAGAGAACGAGAGGAGCAGCGGGGTCATTAACAGTGAGAGAATGAGAGTAGTAGATGGGTCATTAACAGTGAGAGAACGAGAGGAGCAGTGGGGCCATTAACAGTTAAAGAGCGAGAGAAGCAGCGGGGTCATTTACAGTGAGAGAGCGAGAGGAGCAGCGGGGACATTAACAGTGGGAGAGCGAGAGGAGTAGCGGGGCCATTGACAGTAAAGAGCAAGAAGGGCAGCGGGGCCATTAACAGTGAGAGAGCGACAGGAGGAGCGGGGTCATTAACAGTGAGAGAGCGAGAGAAGCAGCGGGGACATTAACTGAGAGAGCGAGAGGAGCAGCGGGGACATTAACAGTGAGAGAGTGAGAGGAGCAGCGGGGACATTATCAGTGAGAGAGCGACAGGAGGAGCGGGGTCATTAACAGTGAGAGAGCGACAGGAGGAGCGGGGTCATTAACAGTGAGAGAGCGAGAGAAGCAGCGGGGACATTAACTGAGAGAGCGAGAGGAGCAGCGGGGACATTAACAGTGAGAGAGTGAGAGGAGCAGCGGGGACATTATCAGTGAGAGAGCGAGAGGAGCAGCGGGGTCATTAACAGTGAGAGAGCGAGAGGAGCAGCGGGGAAATTAACAGTGAGACAGCGAGAGGAGCAATGGGGCCATTAACAGTGAGAGACCGAGAGGAGCAGTGGGGTCATTAACAGAGAGGGAGCGAGAGGAGCAGCTGGGACATTTACAGTGAGAGTGAAAGGAGCAGCAGGGCCATTAAGAGTGAGATCGAGAGAGGAGCAGAGGGGCCATTAACAGTGAGAGACCGAGAGTAGTAGATGGGTCATTAACAGTGAGAGAGCGTGAGGAGCAGCGGGGTCATTAACAGTGACCGAGTGAGTGGACCAATATGTTTATTAACAGAGTGAAATCGAGAGGAGCAGCGGGTTCATTGACAGTAAGAGAGCAAAAGGGGCAATGGGGAAATTAACAGTGAGAGAGTGAGAGGATCAGCGGGGCCATTAACAGTGAAAGTGAGAGGAGCAGTGGGGTCATTAACAGTGAGAGAACGAGAGGAGCAGCGGGTACATTAACAGTGAGAGAGAGAAGGAGCAGCGGGGCCATTAACAGTGAGAGAACGAGAGGAGCAGCGGGGTCATTAACAGTGAGAGAGAAAGGAGCAGCAGGGTCTGTAACAGAGAGAGAGCGAGAGGAGCAGCGAGGCCATTAACAGTGAGAGATGAGAGGAGCAGCGGGTACATTAACAATGAGAGAGCGAGGAGCAGCGGGGCCATTAACAGTGAGAGAGCGAGAGGAGCAGCGGGGACATTAAAAGTGAGAGAGTGAGAGGAGCAATGGGGTTATTAACAGTGAGAGAGCGAGAGGAGCAGCGGGGACATTAACAGTGAGAGAGCGAGAGGAGCAGCGGGGACATTAACTGTGAGAGAGCGAGCGGAGCAGCGGGGACATTAACAGTGAGAGAGTGAGCGGAGCAGCGGGGACATTAACAGAGAGAGAGTGAGAGGAGCAATGGGGTTATTAACAGTGAGAGAGCAAGAGGAGCAGCGGGGACATTAAAAGTGAGAGAGTGAGAGGAGCAGCGGGGACATTAACAGTGATAGAGCGAGAGGAGTAACGGGGACATTAACAGTGAGAGAGCGAGCGGAGCAGTGGGGACATTAACAGTGAGAGAGCGAGAGGAGCAGTGGGGACATTAACAGTGAGAGAGCGAGAGGAGCAGCGGGGACGTTAACAGTGAGAGAGCGAGAGGAGCAGCGGGGTCATTAACAGTGAGAGATCGAGAGAAACAGTGGGACCATTAACTGTGTGAGAGCGAGAGGAGCAGTGGGGACATTAACAATGAGACAGCGAGAGGAGCAGTGGTGCCATTAACCGTGAAAGTGAGAGCAGCAGCGGGGTCATTAACAGTGAGAGAGCGAGAGGAGCAATGGGGCCATTAACAGTGAGAGAGCGAGTGAAACAGAGGGGCCATTAACAGAGATAGAGCGAGAGGCGCAGCGGGGACATTAACAGAGAGGGAGCGAGAGGAGCAGCTGGGCCATTTACAGTGAGAGAGAAAGGAGCAGCAGGGTCATTAACAGTGAGAGTGTGAGACTAGTAGTTGGGCCATTAACAGTGAGAGATGAGAGTAGCAGCGGGTACATTAACAATGAGAGAGCGAGAGGAGCAGCGGGGCCATTAACTGTGAGAGAGCGAGAGGAGCAGCGGGACCATTAACAGTGAGAGAGTGAGAGGGGAAGCGGGGTCAGTAACAGTTAGAGAGCGAGAGAAGCCGCGGGGTCATTAACAGTGAGAGAGTGAGAGGAGCAGCGGGGTCATTAACAGTTAGAGAGCGAGAGAAGCAGCGGGGTCATTAACAGTGAGAGAGTGAGAGGAGCAGCGGGGACGTTAACAGTGAGAGAGCGAGAGGAGCAGCGGGGTCATTAACAGTGAGAGAGCGAGAGAAGCAGTGGGACCATTAACAGTGTGAGAGCGAGAGGAGCAGTGGGGCCATTAACAATGAGACAGCGAGAGGAGCTGTGGTGCCATTAACCGTGAAAGTGAGAGGAGCAGCGGGGTCATTAACAGTGAGAGAGCGAGAGGAGCAATGGGGCCATTAACAGTGAGAGAGCGAGTGAAACAGAGGGGCCATTAACAGAGATAGAGGGAGAGGCGCAGCGGGGACATTAACAGAGAGGGAGTGAGAGGAGCAGTTGGCCATTTACAGTGAGAGTGAAAGGAGCAGCAGTGTCATTAAGAGTGAGATCGAGAGAGGAGCAGAGGGGCCATTAACAGTGACAGAGCGAGAGGAGCAATGGGTCATTAGCAGTGACAGAGTGAGTGAACCAATATGTTCATTAACAGAGTGAAAGCGAAAGGGGTCATTCACAGTAAGAGAGCAAGAAGGGCAGTGGGACCATTAACAGTGAGAGGGCAAGAGGAGCAGCGGGACCATTAACTGTGAGAGTTAAAGGAGAAGCGGGGTCATTAACAGTGAGAGAGCGAGAGGAGCAGCAGGTTCATTAACAGTGAGAGAGCGAGAGGAGCAGCAGGTTCATTAACAGTGAGAGAGCGATAGGAGCAGTGGGGACATTAACTGTGAGAGAATGAGAGTAGTAGATGGGTCATTAGCAGTGAGAGAACGAGAGGAGCAGTGGGGGCATTAACAGTGAAAGTGAGAGGAGCAGTGGGGCCATTAACAGTGAGAGCAGGAGAGTAGTAGCGGGGCCATTAACAGTTAAAGAGCGAGAGAAGCAGCGGGGTCATTTACAGTGAGAGAGCGAGAGGAGCACCGGGGATATTAACAGTGGGAGAGCGAGAGGAGTAGCGGGGCCATTAACAGTGAGAGAACGAGAGGAGCAGCGGGGTCATTAACAGTGAGAGAACGAGAGGAGTAGCGTGGCCATTAACAGAGAGGGAGTGAGAGGAGCAGCTGGGACATTTACAGTGAGAGTGAAAGGAGCAGCAGGGTCATTAAGAGTGAGATCGAGAGAGGAGCAGAGTGGCCATTAACTGTGAGAGACCGAGAGTAGTAGATGGGTCATTAACAGTGAGAGAGCGTGAGGAACAGCAGGGTCATTAACAGTGACCGAGTGAGTGGACCAATATGTTTATTTACAGAGTGAAATCGAGAGGAGCAGCGGGTTCATTGACAGTAAGAGAGCAAAAGGGGCAATGGGGAAATTAACAGTGAGAGAGCGAGAGGATCAGCGGGGCCATTAACAGTGAAAGTGAGAGGAGCAGTGGGGCCAATATCAGTGAGAGCTCGAGAGGAGCAACGAGGCCAATAACAGTGAGAGAACGAGAAGAGCAGCGGGGTCATTAACAGTGAGAGAACGAGAGAAGCAGCGTGGTCATTTACAGTGAGAGAGCGAGAGGAGCAGCGGGGACATTAACAGTGGGAGAGCGAGAGGAGCAATGGGGACATTAACAGTGAGAGAGCGAGAGGAGCAGCGAGGCCAATAACAGTGAGAGAACGAGAGAAGCAGCGTGGTCATTTACAGTGAGAGAGCGAGAGGAGCAGCGGGGACATTAACAGTGGGAGAGCGAGAGAAGCAGCGGGGCCTTTAACAGTGGGAGAGCGAGAGGAGTAGCGGGGCCTTTAACAGTGAGAGAGTGAGAGGAGCAGTGGGGCCATTAACAGAGATAGAGCGAGAGGAGCAGCGGGGTCATTAACAGAGAGGGAGTGAGAGGAGCAGCTGGGACATTTACAGTGAGAGTGAAAGGAGCAGGGTCATTAAGAGTGAGATCGAGAGAGGAGCAGAGGGGCCATTAACAGTGAGAGACCGAGAGTAGTAGATGGGTCATTAACAGTGAGAGAGCGTGAGGAGCAGCAGGGTCATTAACAGTGACCGAGTGAGTGGACCAATATGTTTATTTACAGAGTGAAATCGAGAGGAGCAGCGGGTTCATTGACAGTAAGAGAGCAAAAGGGGCAATGGGGAAATTAACAGTGAGAGAGTGAGAGGATCAGCGGGGCCATTAACAGTGAAAGTGAGAGGAGCAGTGGGGCCAATATCAGTGAGAGCACGAGAGGAGCAGCGAGGCCAATAACAGTGAGAGAACGAGAGGAGCAGCGGGGACATTAACAGTGAGAGTGTGAGAGGAGCAGCGGGTACATTAACAATGAAAGAGCGAGAGGAGCAGCGGGGACATTAAAAGTGAGAGAGCAAGAAGAGCAGCAGGGCCATTAACAGTGAGAGAGCGAGAGGAGCAATGGGGCCATTAACAGTGAGAGAGCGAGAGGAGCAGAGGGAACATTAACAGTGAGAGAGCGAGAGGAGCAGAGGGAACATTAACAGTGAGAGAGCGAGAGGAACAGAGGGAACATTAACAGTGAGAGAGTGAGAGGAGCAGAGGGAACATTAACAGTGAGAGAGTGAGAGGAGCAGAGGGAACATTAACAGAGATAGAGCGAGAGGCGCAGCGGGGTCATTAACAGAGAGAGAGCGAGAGGAACAGTGGGGACATTAAAAGTGAGAGAGCGAGAGGAGCAGCGGGGCCATTAACAGTGAGAGAGCGAGAGGAGCAGCGGGGACATTAACAGTGAGAGAGCGAGAGGAGCAATGGGGCCATTAACAGTGAGAGAGCGAGAGGAGCAGAGGGAACATTAACAGTGAGAGAGCGAGAGGAACAGAGGGAACATTAACAGTGAGAGAGTGAGAGGAGCAGAGGGAACATTAACAGTGAGAGAGTGAGAGGAGCAGAGGGAACATTAACAGAGATAGAGCGAGAGGCGCAGCGGGGTCATTAACAGAGAGAGAGCGAGAGGAACAGTGGGGACATTAACAGTGAGAGAGCGAGAGGAGCAGTGTGGACATTAACAATGAGACAGTGAGAGGAGCAGCGGGGTCATTAACAGTGAGAGAGCGAGAGGAGCAGCGGGTTCATTAACAGTTAGAGAGCGAGAGAAGCAGCGGAGTCATTAACAGTGAGAGAACGAGAGAAGCAATGGGGCCATTAACAGTTAGATAGCGAGAGGAGCATTGGGGCCATAAACAGTGAGTGCGAGAGGAGAAGAGGGGCCATTAACAGTGAGAGAGCAGGAGGAGCGGAGGAGCCATTAACAGTGAGAGCGAGAGGAACAGCGGGGCCATTAACAGTGAGAGCGAGATGAGCAGCGGGGCCATTAACAGTGAAAGTCAGGGAACAGCTGGGCCATTAACAATGATGGTGCGAGAGGAGCGGCGGGTTCATTAACAGTGAGAGAGCGAGAGGAGCAGTGGGACCATTAACAGTGAGAGAGTGAGAGGAGCAGCGGGGACATTAACAGTGAGAGAGCGAGAGTAGTAGATGGGACATTAACAGTGAGAGAGCGAGAGGAGCAGTGGGGCCATTAACAGTGAGAGAGCGAGAGGAGCAGTGGGGTCATTAACAGTGATAGAGCAGGAGGAGCATTGTAGCCATCAACAGTGAGATTGTGAACAGCAGGGTCATTAACAGTGACAGAGTGAGTGGAGCAATATGTTCATTAACAGAGAGAAAGCGAGAGTAGTAGTGGGATCATTAACAGTGAGAGAGCGAGTAGAGCAGAGGGGCCATTAACAGTGAGAGAGCGAGAGGAGCAGCGGGGTCATTAACAGTGAGAGAGCAAGAAGAGCAGAGGGGCCATTAACTGTGAGAGAGTGAGAGGAGCAGCGGGGTCATTAACAGTGAGAGAGTGAGAGGAGCAGCGGGGTCATTAACAGTGAGAGAAAGAGAGGAGAAGCGTGGTCATTAACAGTGAGAGAGCGAGAAGAGCAGAGGGGCCATTAACTGTGAGAGAGTGAGAGGAGCAGCGGGGCCATTAACAGTGAGAGAAAGAGTGGAGCAATGGGACATTAACAGTGAGAGAAAGAGAGGGGCAGTGGGGTCATTAACAGTGAGAGCGAGAGGAGCAGCGGGGCCATTAACAGTGAGAGAGCGAGAGGAGCAGTGGGGCCATTAACAGAGATAGAGCGAGAGGAACAGCGGGGTCATTAACAGAGAGAGAGCGAGAGGAACAGCGGGGCCATTAACAGTGAGAAAGCGAGAGGAGCAGCGGTGTCATGAACATTGAGAGAGCGAGAGGAGCAGTGGGGACATGAACAGTGAGAGACTGAGAGTAGTAGATGGGTCATTAAAAGTGAGAGAACGAGAGGAGCAGCGGGGGCATTAACAGTGAAAGTGAGAGGAGCAGTGGGGCCATTAACAGTTAAAGAGCGAGAGAAGCAGCGGGGTGATTAACAGTGAGAGAGCGAGAGGAGCAGTGGGGACATTAACAGTGAGAGAGCGAGAGGAGCAGCGGGGTCATTAACAGTGAGAGAACGAGAGGAGCAGTGGGGACATTAACAATGAGACAGCGAGAGGAGCAGTGGTGCCATTAACCGTGAAAGTGAGAGGAGCAGCGGGGCCAGTAACAGTGAGAGAGCGAGAGGAGCAGCGAGGCCAATAACAGTGAGAGAACGAGAGGAGCAGCGGGGGCATTAACAGTGAGAGCAGGAGAGTAGTAGCGGGGCCATTAACAGTGAGAGAGCGAGAGAAGCAGCGGGGACATTAACAGTGAGAGAGCGAGAGGAGCAGCGGGGACATTAACAGTGAGAGAGCGAGAGGAGCAATGGGGCCATTAACAGAGATAGAGCGAGAGGCGCAGCGCGGTCATTAACAGTTAGAGAGCGAGAGAAGCAGCTGGGTCATTAACAGTGAGAGAGCGAGAGGAGCAGTGGGGCCATTAACAGAGATAGAGCGAGAGGCGCAGCGGGGTCATTAACAGAGAGGGAAGGAGAGGAGCAGCTGGGACATTTACAGTGAGAGTGAAAGGAGCAGCAGGGTCATTAAGAGTGAGATCGAGAGAGGAGCAGAGGGGCCATTAACAGTGAGAGACCGAGAGTAGTAGATGGGTCATTAACAGTGAGAGAGCGTGAGGAGCAGCAGGGTCATTAACAGTGACCGAGTGAGTGGACCAATATGTTCATTAACAGAGTGAAATCGAGAGGAGCAGCGGGTTCATTGACATTAAGAGAGCAAAAGGGGCAATGGGGAAATTAACAGTGAGAGAGTGAGAGGATCAGCGGGGCCATTAACAGTGAAAGTGAGAGGAGCAGTGGGGCCAATATCAGTGAGAGCACGAGAGCAGCAGCGAGGCCATTAACAGTGAGAGTGTGAGAGTAGTAGTTGGGTCAATAACAGTGAGACAGCGAGAGGAGCAGCGGGTACATTAACAATGAGAGAGCGAGAGGAGCAGCGGGGACATTAACAGTGTGAGAGCGAGAGGAGCAGCGGGGACATTAAAAGTGAGAGAGTGAGAGGAGCAATGGGGTTATTAACAGTGAGAGAGCGAGAGGAGCAATGGGGTTATTAACAGTGAGAGAGCGAGAGGAGCAGCGGGGACATTAAAAGTGAGAGAGCGAGAGGAGCAGCGGGGACATTAACAGTGAGAGAGCGAGAGGAGCAGCGGGGACATTAAAAGTGAGAGAAAGAGAGGAGCATTGGGGTCATTAACATTGAGAGAATGAGATGAGCAGTGGGGCCATTAACAGTGAGAGCAGGAGAGTAGTAGCGGGGCCATTAACAGTTAAAGAGCGAGAGAAGCAGCGGAGTCATTTACAGTGAGAGAGCGAGAGGAGCAGCGGGGACATTAACAGTGAGAGAGCGAGAGGAACAGCGGGGTCATTAACAGTGAGAAAGCGAGAGGAGCAGCGGTGTCATGAACATTGAGAGAGCGAGAGAAGCAGTGGGGACATTAACAGTGAGAGAGCGAGAGGAACAGCAGGGTCATTAACAGTGAGAGACTGAGAGTAGTAGATGGGTCATTAAAAGTGAGAAAGCTAGAGGAGCATCGGGGGCATTAACAGTGAGAGACTGAGAGTAGTAGATGGGTCATTAAAAGTGAGAGAATGAGAGGAGCAGCGGGGGCATTGACAGTGAAAGTGAGAGGAGCAGTGGGGACATTAACAGTGAGAGCACAAGAGGAGTAGCGGGGCCATTAACACTTAAAGAGCGAGAGAAGCAGCGGGGTGATTAACAGTGAGAGAGCGAGAGGAGCAGTGGGGACATTAACAGTGAGAGAGCGAGAGGAGCAGTGGGGACATTAACAGTGAGAGAGCGAGAGGAGCAGCGGGGCCATTAACAGTGAGAGAGCGAGAGGAGCAGTGGGGACATTAACAGTGAGAGAGCGAGAGGAGCAGCGGGGCCATTAACAGTGAGAGAGCGAGAGGAGCAGTGGGGACATTAACAGTGAGAGAGCGAGAGGAGCGGCGGGGTCATTAACAGTGAGAGAGCGAGAAAAGCAGTGGGACCATTAACAGTGTGAGAGCGAGAGGAGCAGTGGGGACATTAACAGTGAGACAGCGAGAGGAGCAGTGGTGCCATTAACCGTGAAAGTGAGAGGAGCAGCGGGGTCATTAACAGTGAGAGAGCGAGAGGAGCAGCGAGGCCAATAACAGTGAGAGAACGAGAGGAGCAGAGGGGTCATTAACAGTGAGAGAATGAGAGTAGTAGATGGGTCATTAACAGTGAGAGAACGAGAGGAGCAGCGGGGGCATTAACAGTGAAAGTGAGAGGAGCAGTGGGGCCATTAACAGTGAGAGCAGGAGAGTAGTAGCGGGGCCATTAACAGTTAAAGAGCGAGAGAAGCAGCGGGGTCTTTTACAGTGAGAGAGCGAGAGGAGCAGTGGGGACATTAACAGTGGGAGAGCGAGAGGAGTAGCGGGGCCATTAACAGTGAGAGAGTGAGAGGAGCAGCGGGGTCATTAACAGTGAGAGAGCGAGAGGAGCAGCGTGGCCATTAACAGTTAGAGAGCGAGAGAAGCAGCGGGGTCATTAACAGTGAGAGAGCGAGAGGAGCAGTGGGGCCATTAACAGAGATAGAGCGAGAGGAGCAGCGGGGTCATTAACAGAGAGGGAGTGAGAGGAGCAGCTGGGACATTTACAGTGAGAGTGAAAGGAGCAGCAGGGTCATTAAGAGTGAGATCGAGAGAGGAGCAGAGGGGCCATTAACAGTGAGAGACCGAGAGTAGTAGATGGGTCATTAACAGTGAGAGAGCGTGAGGAACAGCAGGGTCATTAACAGTGACCGAGTGAGTGGACCAATATGTTTATTTACAGAGTGAAATCGAGAGGAGCAGCGGGTTCATTGACAGTAAGGGAGCAAAAGGGGCAATGGGGAAATTAACAGTGAGAGAGTGAGAGGATCAGCGGGGCCATTAACAGTGAAAGTGAGAGGAGCAGTGGGGCCAATATCAGTGAGAGCACGAGAGGAGCAGCGAGGCCAATAACAGTGAGAGAACGAGAGGAGCAGCGGGGACATTAACAGTGAGAGTGTGAGAGGAGCAGCGGGTACATTAACAATGAGAGAGCGAGAGGAGCAGCGGGGACATTAAAAGTAAGAGAGCGAGAGGAGCAGCGGGGCCATTAACAGTGAGAGAGCGAGAGGAGCAATGGGGTTATTAACAGTGAGAGAGCGAGAGGAGCAGTGGGGACATTAACAGTGAGAGAGCGAGAGGAGCAGCGGGGCCATTAACAGTGAGAGAGCGAGAGGAGCAGTGGGGACATTAACAGTGAGAGAGCGAGAGGAGCGGCGGGGTCATTAACAGTGAGAGAGCGAGAAAAGCAGTGGGACCATTAACAGTGAGAGAGCGAGAGGAGCAGTGGGGACATTAACAATGAGACAGCGAGAGGAGCAGTGGTGCCATTAACCGTGAAATTGAGAGGAGCAGCGGGGTCATTAACAGTGAGAGAACGAGAGAAGCAGCGTGGTCATTTACAGTGAGAGAGCGAGAGGAGCAGCGGGGACATTAACAGTGGGAGCGCAAGAGGAGCAATGGGGACATTAACAGTGAGAGAGCGAGAGGAGCAGCGTGGTCATTTACAGTGAGAGAGCGAGAGGAGCAGCGGGGACATTAACAGTGGGAGAGCGAGAGGAGTAGCGGGGCCATTAACAGTGGGAGAGCGAGAGGAGTAGCGGGGCCATTAACAGTGAGAGAGCGAGAGGAGCAGCGGGGTCATTAACAGTGAGAGAGCGAGAGGAGTAGCGTGGCCATTAACAGTTAGAGAGCGAGAGAAGCAGCGGGGTCATTAACAGTGAGAGAGCGAGATGAGCAGCGGGGTCATTAACAGTTAGAGAGCGAGAGAAGCAGCGGGGCCATTAACAGAGATAGAGCGAGAGGAGCACCGGGGTCATTAACAGAGAGGGAGTGAGAGGAGCAGCTGGGACATTTAGAGTGAGAGTGAAAGGAGCAGCAGGGTCATTAAGAGTGAGATCGAGAGAGGAGCAGAGGGGCCATTAACAGTGAGAGACCGAGAGTAGTAGATGGGTCATTAACAGTGAGAGAGCGTGAGGAGCAGCAGGGTCATTAACAGTGACCAAGTGAGTGGACCAATATGTTTATTTACAGAGTGAAATCGAGAGGAGCAGCGGGTTCATTGACAGTAAGAGAGCAAAAGGGGCAATGGGGAAATTACCAGTGAGAGAGTGAGAGGATCAGCGGGGCCATTAACAGTGAAAGTGAGAGGAGCAGTGGGGCCAATATCAGTGAGAGCACGAGAGGAGCAGCGAGGCCAATAAGAGTGAGAGAACGAGAGGAGCAGCGGGGCCATTAACAGTGAGAGTGTGAGAGGAGCAGCGGGTACATTAACAATGAGAGAGCGAGAGGAGCAGCGGGGACATTAAAAGTGAGAGAGCGAGAGGAGCAGCAGGGCCATTAACAGTGAGAGAGCGAGAGGAGCAATGGGGCCATTAACAGTGAGAGAGCGAGAGGAGCAGAGGGAACATTAACAGTGAGAGAGCGAGAGGAACAGAGGGAACATTAACAGTGAGAGAGAGTGAGAGGAGCAGAGGGAACATTAACCGTGAGAGAGTGAGAGGAGCAGAGGGAACATTAACAGAGATAGAGCGAGAGGCGCAGCGGGGTCATTAACAGAGAGAGAGCGAGAGGAACAGTGGGGACATTAAAAGTGAGAGAGCGAGAGGAGCAGCGGGGCCATTAACAGTGAGAGAGCGAGAGGAGCAGTGGGGACATTAACACTTAAAGAGCGAGAGAAGCAGCGGGGTGATTAACAGTGAGAGAGCGAGAGGAGCAGTGGGGACATTAACAGTGAGAGAGCGAGAGGAGCAGTGGGGACATTAACAGTGAGAGAGCGAGAGGAGCAGCGGGGCCATTAACAGTGAGAGAGCGAGAGGAGCAGTGGGGACATTAACAGTGAGAGAGCGAGAGGAGCAGCGGGGCCATTAACAGTGAGAGAGCGAGAGGAGCAGTGGGGACATTAACAGTGAGAGAGCGAGAGGAGCGGCGGGGTCATTAACAGTGAGAGAGCGAGAAAAGCAGTGGGACCATTAACAGTGTGAGAGCGAGAGGAGCAGTGGGGACATTAACAGTGAGACAGCGAGAGGAGCAGTGGTGCCATTAACCGTGAAAGTGAGAGGAGCAGCGGGGTCATTAACAGTGAGAGAGCGAGAGGAGCAGCGAGGCCAATAACAGTGAGAGAACGAGAGGAGCAGAGGGGTCATTAACAGTGAGAGAATGAGAGTAGTAGATGGGTCATTAACAGTGAGAGAACGAGAGGAGCAGCGGGGGCATTAACAGTGAAAGTGAGAGGAGCAGTGGGGCCATTAACAGTGAGAGCAGGAGAGTAGTAGCGGGGCCATTAACAGTTAAAGAGCGAGAGAAGCAGCGGGGTCTTTTACAGTGAGAGAGCGAGAGGAGCAGTGGGGACATTAACAGTGGGAGAGCGAGAGGAGTAGCGGGGCCATTAACAGTGAGAGAGTGAGAGGAGCAGCGGGGTCATTAACAGTGAGAGAGCGAGAGGAGCAGCGTGGCCATTAACAGTTAGAGAGCGAGAGAAGCAGCGGGGTCATTAACAGTGAGAGAGCGAGAGGAGCAGTGGGGCCATTAACAGAGATAGAGCGAGAGGAGCAGCGGGGTCATTAACAGAGAGGGAGTGAGAGGAGCAGCTGGGACATTTACAGTGAGAGTGAAAGGAGCAGCAGGGTCATTAAGAGTGAGATCGAGAGAGGAGCAGAGGGGCCATTAACAGTGAGAGACCGAGAGTAGTAGATGGGTCATTAACAGTGAGAGAGCGTGAGGAACAGCAGGGTCATTAACAGTGACCGAGTGAGTGGACCAATATGTTTATTTACAGAGTGAAATCGAGAGGAGCAGCGGGTTCATTGACAGTAAGGGAGCAAAAGGGGCAATGGGGAAATTAACAGTGAGAGAGTGAGAGGATCAGCGGGGCCATTAACAGTGAAAGTGAGAGGAGCAGTGGGGCCAATATCAGTGAGAGCACGAGAGGAGCAGCGAGGCCAATAACAGTGAGAGAACGAGAGGAGCAGCGGGGACATTAACAGTGAGAGTGTGAGAGGAGCAGCGGGTACATTAACAATGAGAGAGCGAGAGGAGCAGCGGGGACATTAAAAGTAAGAGAGCGAGAGGAGCAGCGGGGCCATTAACAGTGAGAGAGCGAGAGGAGCAATGGGGTTATTAACAGTGAGAGAGCGAGAGGAGCAGTGGGGACATTAACAGTGAGAGAGCGAGAGGAGCAGCGGGGCCATTAACAGTGAGAGAGCGAGAGGAGCAGTGGGGACATTAACAGTGAGAGAGCGAGAGGAGCGGCGGGGTCATTAACAGTGAGAGAGCGAGAAAAGCAGTGGGACCATTAACAGTGAGAGAGCGAGAGGAGCAGTGGGGACATTAACAATGAGACAGCGAGAGGAGCAGTGGTGCCATTAACCGTGAAATTGAGAGGAGCAGCGGGGTCATTAACAGTGAGAGAACGAGAGAAGCAGCGTGGTCATTTACAGTGAGAGAGCGAGAGGAGCAGCGGGGACATTAACAGTGGGAGCGCAAGAGGAGCAATGGGGACATTAACAGTGAGAGAGCGAGAGGAGCAGCGTGGTCATTTACAGTGAGAGAGCGAGAGGAGCAGCGGGGACATTAACAGTGGGAGAGCGAGAGGAGTAGCGGGGCCATTAACAGTGGGAGAGCGAGAGGAGTAGCGGGGCCATTAACAGTGAGAGAGCGAGAGGAGCAGCGGGGTCATTAACAGTGAGAGAGCGAGAGGAGTAGCGTGGCCATTAACAGTTAGAGAGCGAGAGAAGCAGCGGGGTCATTAACAGTGAGAGAGCGAGATGAGCAGCGGGGTCATTAACAGTTAGAGAGCGAGAGAAGCAGCGGGGCCATTAACAGAGATAGAGCGAGAGGAGCACCGGGGTCATTAACAGAGAGGGAGTGAGAGGAGCAGCTGGGACATTTAGAGTGAGAGTGAAAGGAGCAGCAGGGTCATTAAGAGTGAGATCGAGAGAGGAGCAGAGGGGCCATTAACAGTGAGAGACCGAGAGTAGTAGATGGGTCATTAACAGTGAGAGAGCGTGAGGAGCAGCAGGGTCATTAACAGTGACCAAGTGAGTGGACCAATATGTTTATTTACAGAGTGAAATCGAGAGGAGCAGCGGGTTCATTGACAGTAAGAGAGCAAAAGGGGCAATGGGGAAATTACCAGTGAGAGAGTGAGAGGATCAGCGGGGCCATTAACAGTGAAAGTGAGAGGAGCAGTGGGGCCAATATCAGTGAGAGCACGAGAGGAGCAGCGAGGCCAATAAGAGTGAGAGAACGAGAGGAGCAGCGGGGCCATTAACAGTGAGAGTGTGAGAGGAGCAGCGGGTACATTAACAATGAGAGAGCGAGAGGAGCAGCGGGGACATTAAAAGTGAGAGAGCGAGAGGAGCAGCAGGGCCATTAACAGTGAGAGAGCGAGAGGAGCAATGGGGCCATTAACAGTGAGAGAGCGAGAGGAGCAGAGGGAACATTAACAGTGAGAGAGCGAGAGGAACAGAGGGAACATTAACAGTGAGAGAGAGTGAGAGGAGCAGAGGGAACATTAACCGTGAGAGAGTGAGAGGAGCAGAGGGAACATTAACAGAGATAGAGCGAGAGGCGCAGCGGGGTCATTAACAGAGAGAGAGCGAGAGGAACAGTGGGGACATTAAAAGTGAGAGAGCGAGAGGAGCAGCGGGGCCATTAACAGTGAGAGAGCGAGAGGAGCAGCGGGGCCATTAACAGTGAGAGAGTGAGAGGAGCAGAGGGAACATTAACAGAGATAGAGCGAGAGGCGCAGCGGGGTCATTAACAGAGAGAGAGCGAGAGGAACAGTGGGGACATTAACAGTGAGAGAGCGAGAGGAGCAGTGTGGACATTAACAATGAGACAGTGAGAGGAGCAGCGGGGTCATTAACAGTGAGAGAGCGAGAGAAGCAATGGGGCCATTAACAGTTAGATAGCGAGAGGAGCATTGGGGCCATAAACAGTGAGTGCGAGAGGAGAAGAGGGGCCATTAACAGTGAGAGAGCAGGAGGAGCGGAGGAGCCATTAACAGTGAGAGCGAGAGGAACAGCGGGGCCATTAACAGTGAGAGCGAGATGAGCAGCGGGGCCATTAACAGTGAAAGTCAGGGAACAGCTGGGCCATTAACAATGATGGTGCGAGAGGAGCGGCGGGGTCATTAACATGAGAGACCGACAGGAGCAGTGGGACCATGAGTGAGATGAGCAGCGGGGACATTAACAGTGAGAGAGCGAGAGTAGTAGATGGGACATTAACAGTGAGAGAGCGAGAGGAGCAGTGGGGCCATTAACAGTGAGAGAGCGAGAGGAGCAGTGGGGTCATTAACGGTGATAGAGCAGGAGGAGCATTGTAGCCATCAACAGTGAGATTGTGAACAGCAGGGTCATTAACAGTGACAGAGTGAGTGGAGCAATATGTTCATTAACAGAGAGAAAGCGAGAGTAGTAGTGGGATCATTAACAGTGAGAGAGTGAGTAGAGCAGAGGGGCCATTAACAGTGAGAGAGCGAGAGGAGCAGCGGGGTCATTAACAGTGAGAGAGCAAGAAGAGCAGAGGGGCCATTAACTGTGAGAGAGTGAGAGGAGCAGCGGGGTCATTAACAGTGAGAGAAAGAGTGGAGCAACGGAACATTAACAGTGAGAGAAAGAGAGGAGCAGTGGGGTCATTAACAGTGAGAGCGAGAGGAGCAGCGGGGTCATTAACATTGAGAGAATGAGATGAGCTGCGGGGCCATTAACAGTGAGAGAGCCAGAGAAGCAGTGGGGACATGAACAGTGAGAAAGCGAGAGGAACAGCGGGGTCATTAACAGTGAGAAAGCGAGAGGAGCAGCGGTGTCATGAACATTGAGAGAGCGAGAGAAGCAGTGGGGACATTAACAGTGAGGGAGCGAGAGGAACAGCGTGGCCATTAACAGTGAGAAAGCGAGAGGAGCAGCAGGTTAATTAACAGTGAGAGACTGAGAGCAGTAGATGGGTCATTAAAAGTGAGAGAACTAGAGGAGCAGCGGGGGCATGAAGAGTGAAAGTGAGAGGAGCAGTGGCGCCATTAACAGTGAGAGCACAAGAGGAGTAGCGGGGACATTAACAGTGAGAGAGCGAGAGGAGCAGCGGGGTCATTAACAGTGAGAGAGCGAGAAAAGCAGTGGGACCATTAACAGTGTGAGAGTGAGAGGAGCAGTGGTGTCATTAACAGTGAGAGAACGAGAGGAGCAGCGGGGTCATTAACAGTGAGAGAATGAGAGTAGTAGATGGGTCATTAACAGTGAGAGAACGAGAGGAGCAGTGGGGCCATTAACAGTTAAAGAGCGAGAGAAGCAGCGGGGTCATTTACAGTGAGAGAGCGAGAGGAGCAGCGGGGACATTAACAGTGGGAGAGCGAGAGGAGTAGCGGGGCCATTGACAGTAAAGAGCAAGAAGGGCAGCGGGGCCATTAACAGTGAGAGAGCGACAGGAGGAGCGGGGTCATTAACAGTGAGAGAGCGAGAGAAGCAGCGGGGACATTAACTGAGAGAGCGAGAGGAGCAGCGGGGACATTAACAGTGAGAGAGTGAGAGGAGCAGCGGGGACATTATCAGTGAGAGAGCGACAGGAGGAGCGGGGTCATTAACAGTGAGAGAGCGACAGGAGGAGCGGGGTCATTAACAGTGAGAGAGCGAGAGAAGCAGCGGGGACATTAACTGAGAGAGCGAGAGGAGCAGCGGGGACATTAACAGTGAGAGAGTGAGAGGAGCAGCGGGGACATTATCAGTGAGAGAGCGAGAGGAGCAGCGGGGTCATTAACAGTGAGAGAGCGAGAGGAGCAGCGGGGAAATTAACAGTGAGACAGCGAGAGGAGCAATGGGGCCATTAACAGTGAGAGACCGAGAGGAGCAGTGGGGTCATTAACAGAGAGGGAGCGAGAGGAGCAGCTGGGACATTTACAGTGAGAGTGAAAGGAGCAGCAGGGCCATTAAGAGTGAGATCGAGAGAGGAGCAGAGGGGCCATTAACAGTGAGAGACCGAGAGTAGTAGATGGGTCATTAACAGTGAGAGAGCGTGAGGAGCAGCGGGGTCATTAACAGTGACCGAGTGAGTGGACCAATATGTTTATTAACAGAGTGAAATCGAGAGGAGCAGCGGGTTCATTGACAGTAAGAGAGCAAAAGGGGCAATGGGGAAATTAACAGTGAGAGAGTGAGAGGATCAGCGGGGCCATTAACAGTGAAAGTGAGAGGAGCAGTGGGGTCATTAACAGTGAGAGAACGAGAGGAGCAGCGGGTACATTAACAGTGAGAGAGAGAAGGAGCAGCGGGGCCATTAACAGTGAGAGAACGAGAGGAGCAGCGGGGTCATTAACAGTGAGAGAGAAAGGAGCAGCAGGGTCTGTAACAGAGAGAGAGCGAGAGGAGCAGCGAGGCCATTAACAGTGAGAGATGAGAGGAGCAGCGGGTACATTAACAATGAGAGAGCGAGGAGCAGCGGGGCCATTAACAGTGAGAGAGCGAGAGGAGCAGCGGGGACATTAAAAGTGAGAGAGTGAGAGGAGCAATGGGGTTATTAACAGTGAGAGAGCGAGAGGAGCAGCGGGGACATTAACAGTGAGAGAGCGAGAGGAGCAGCGGGGACATTAACTGTGAGAGAGCGAGCGGAGCAGCGGGGACATTAACAGTGAGAGAGTGAGCGGAGCAGCGGGGACATTAACAGAGAGAGAGTGAGAGGAGCAATGGGGTTATTAACAGTGAGAGAGCAAGAGGAGCAGCGGGGACATTAAAAGTGAGAGAGTGAGAGGAGCAGCGGGGACATTAACAGTGATAGAGCGAGAGGAGTAACGGGGACATTAACAGTGAGAGAGCGAGCGGAGCAGTGGGGACATTAACAGTGAGAGAGCGAGAGGAGCAGTGGGGACATTAACAGTGAGAGAGCGAGAGGAGCAGCGGGGACGTTAACAGTGAGAGAGCGAGAGGAGCAGCGGGGTCATTAACAGTGAGAGATCGAGAGAAACAGTGGGACCATTAACTGTGTGAGAGCGAGAGGAGCAGTGGGGACATTAACAATGAGACAGCGAGAGGAGCAGTGGTGCCATTAACCGTGAAAGTGAGAGCAGCAGCGGGGTCATTAACAGTGAGAGAGCGAGAGGAGCAATGGGGCCATTAACAGTGAGAGAGCGAGTGAAACAGAGGGGCCATTAACAGAGATAGAGCGAGAGGCGCAGCGGGGACATTAACAGAGAGGGAGCGAGAGGAGCAGCTGGGCCATTTACAGTGAGAGAGAAAGGAGCAGCAGGGTCATTAACAGTGAGAGTGTGAGACTAGTAGTTGGGCCATTAACAGTGAGAGATGAGAGTAGCAGCGGGTACATTAACAATGAGAGAGCGAGAGGAGCAGCGGGGCCATTAACTGTGAGAGAGCGAGAGGAGCAGCGGGACCATTAACAGTGAGAGAGTGAGAGGGGAAGCGGGGTCAGTAACAGTTAGAGAGCGAGAGAAGCCGCGGGGTCATTAACAGTGAGAGAGTGAGAGGAGCAGCGGGGTCATTAACAGTTAGAGAGCGAGAGAAGCAGCGGGGTCATTAACAGTGAGAGAGTGAGAGGAGCAGCGGGGACGTTAACAGTGAGAGAGCGAGAGGAGCAGCGGGGTCATTAACAGTGAGAGAGCGAGAGAAGCAGTGGGACCATTAACAGTGTGAGAGCGAGAGGAGCAGTGGGGCCATTAACAATGAGACAGCGAGAGGAGCTGTGGTGCCATTAACCGTGAAAGTGAGAGGAGCAGCGGGGTCATTAACAGTGAGAGAGCGAGAGGAGCAATGGGGCCATTAACAGTGAGAGAGCGAGTGAAACAGAGGGGCCATTAACAGAGATAGAGGGAGAGGCGCAGCGGGGACATTAACAGAGAGGGAGTGAGAGGAGCAGTTGGCCATTTACAGTGAGAGTGAAAGGAGCAGCAGTGTCATTAAGAGTGAGATCGAGAGAGGAGCAGAGGGGCCATTAACAGTGACAGAGCGAGAGGAGCAATGGGTCATTAGCAGTGACAGAGTGAGTGAACCAATATGTTCATTAACAGAGTGAAAGCGAAAGGGGTCATTCACAGTAAGAGAGCAAGAAGGGCAGTGGGACCATTAACAGTGAGAGGGCAAGAGGAGCAGCGGGACCATTAACTGTGAGAGTTAAAGGAGAAGCGGGGTCATTAACAGTGAGAGAGCGAGAGGAGCAGCAGGTTCATTAACAGTGAGAGAGCGAGAGGAGCAGCAGGTTCATTAACAGTGAGAGAGCGATAGGAGCAGTGGGGACATTAACTGTGAGAGAATGAGAGTAGTAGATGGGTCATTAGCAGTGAGAGAACGAGAGGAGCAGTGGGGGCATTAACAGTGAAAGTGAGAGGAGCAGTGGGGCCATTAACAGTGAGAGCAGGAGAGTAGTAGCGGGGCCATTAACAGTTAAAGAGCGAGAGAAGCAGCGGGGTCATTTACAGTGAGAGAGCGAGAGGAGCACCGGGGATATTAACAGTGGGAGAGCGAGAGGAGTAGCGGGGCCATTAACAGTGAGAGAACGAGAGGAGCAGCGGGGTCATTAACAGTGAGAGAACGAGAGGAGTAGCGTGGCCATTAACAGAGAGGGAGTGAGAGGAGCAGCTGGGACATTTACAGTGAGAGTGAAAGGAGCAGCAGGGTCATTAAGAGTGAGATCGAGAGAGGAGCAGAGTGGCCATTAACTGTGAGAGACCGAGAGTAGTAGATGGGTCATTAACAGTGAGAGAGCGTGAGGAACAGCAGGGTCATTAACAGTGACCGAGTGAGTGGACCAATATGTTTATTTACAGAGTGAAATCGAGAGGAGCAGCGGGTTCATTGACAGTAAGAGAGCAAAAGGGGCAATGGGGAAATTAACAGTGAGAGAGCGAGAGGATCAGCGGGGCCATTAACAGTGAAAGTGAGAGGAGCAGTGGGGCCAATATCAGTGAGAGCTCGAGAGGAGCAACGAGGCCAATAACAGTGAGAGAACGAGAAGAGCAGCGGGGTCATTAACAGTGAGAGAACGAGAGAAGCAGCGTGGTCATTTACAGTGAGAGAGCGAGAGGAGCAGCGGGGACATTAACAGTGGGAGAGCGAGAGGAGCAATGGGGACATTAACAGTGAGAGAGCGAGAGGAGCAGCGAGGCCAATAACAGTGAGAGAACGAGAGAAGCAGCGTGGTCATTTACAGTGAGAGAGCGAGAGGAGCAGCGGGGACATTAACAGTGGGAGAGCGAGAGAAGCAGCGGGGTCATTAACAGTGAGAGAGCGAGATGAGCAGCGGGGTCATTAACAGTTAGAGAGCGAGAGAAGCAGCGGGGCCATTAACAGAGATAGAGCGAGAGGAGCACCGGGGTCATTAACAGAGAGGGAGTGAGAGGAGCAGCTGGGACATTTAGAGTGAGAGTGAAAGGAGCAGCAGGGTCATTAAGAGTGAGATCGAGAGAGGAGCAGAGGGGCCATTAACAGTGAGAGACCGAGAGGAGCAATGGGGTTATTAACAGTGAGAGAGCGAGAGGAGCAGTGGGGACATTAACAGTGAGAGAGCGAGAGGAGCAGCGGGGCCATTAACAGTGAGAGAGCGAGAGGAGCAGTGGGGACATTAACAGTGAGAGAGCGAGAGGAGCGGCGGGGTCATTAACAGTGAGAGAGCGAGAAAAGCAGTGGGACCATTAACAGTGAGAGAGCGAGAGGAGCAGTGGGGACATTAACAATGAGACAGCGAGAGGAGCAGTGGTGCCATTAACCGTGAAATTGAGAGGAGCAGCGGGGTCATTAACAGTGAGAGAACGAGAGAAGCAGCGTGGTCATTTACAGTGAGAGAGCGAGAGGAGCAGCGGGGACATTAACAGTGGGAGCGCAAGAGGAGCAATGGGGACATTAACAGTGAGAGAGCGAGAGGAGCAGCGTGGTCATTTACAGTGAGAGAGCGAGAGGAGCAGCGGGGACATTAACAGTGGGAGAGCGAGAGGAGTAGCGGGGCCATTAACAGTGGGAGAGCGAGAGGAGTAGCGGGGCCATTAACAGTGAGAGAGCGAGAGGAGCAGCGGGGTCATTAACAGTGAGAGAGCGAGAGGAGTAGCGTGGCCATTAACAGTTAGAGAGCGAGAGAAGCAGCGGGGTCATTAACAGTGAGAGAGCGAGATGAGCAGCGGGGTCATTAACAGTTAGAGAGCGAGAGAAGCAGCGGGGCCATTAACAGAGATAGAGCGAGAGGAGCACCGGGGTCATTAACAGAGAGGGAGTGAGAGGAGCAGCTGGGACATTTAGAGTGAGAGTGAAAGGAGCAGCAGGGTCATTAAGAGTGAGATCGAGAGAGGAGCAGAGGGGCCATTAACAGTGAGAGACCGAGAGTAGTAGATGGGTCATTAACAGTGAGAGAGCGTGAGGAGCAGCAGGGTCATTAACAGTGACCAAGTGAGTGGACCAATATGTTTATTTACAGAGTGAAATCGAGAGGAGCAGCGGGTTCATTGACAGTAAGAGAGCAAAAGGGGCAATGGGGAAATTACCAGTGAGAGAGTGAGAGGATCAGCGGGGCCATTAACAGTGAAAGTGAGAGGAGCAGTGGGGCCAATATCAGTGAGAGCACGAGAGGAGCAGCGAGGCCAATAAGAGTGAGAGAACGAGAGGAGCAGCGGGGCCATTAACAGTGAGAGTGTGAGAGGAGCAGCGGGTACATTAACAATGAGAGAGCGAGAGGAGCAGCGGGGACATTAAAAGTGAGAGAGCGAGAGGAGCAGCAGGGCCATTAACAGTGAGAGAGCGAGAGGAGCAATGGGGCCATTAACAGTGAGAGAGCGAGAGGAGCAGAGGGAACATTAACAGTGAGAGAGCGAGAGGAACAGAGGGAACATTAACAGTGAGAGAGAGTGAGAGGAGCAGAGGGAACATTAACCGTGAGAGAGTGAGAGGAGCAGAGGGAACATTAACAGAGATAGAGCGAGAGGCGCAGCGGGGTCATTAACAGAGAGAGAGCGAGAGGAACAGTGGGGACATTAAAAGTGAGAGAGCGAGAGGAGCAGCGGGGCCATTAACAGTGAGAGAGCGAGAGGAGCAGCGGGGCCATTAACAGTGAGAGAGTGAGAGGAGCAGAGGGAACATTAACAGAGATAGAGCGAGAGGCGCAGCGGGGTCATTAACAGAGAGAGAGCGAGAGGAACAGTGGGGACATTAACAGTGAGAGAGCGAGAGGAGCAGTGTGGACATTAACAATGAGACAGTGAGAGGAGCAGCGGGGTCATTAACAGTGAGAGAGCGAGAGAAGCAATGGGGCCATTAACAGTTAGATAGCGAGAGGAGCATTGGGGCCATAAACAGTGAGTGCGAGAGGAGAAGAGGGGCCATTAACAGTGAGAGAGCAGGAGGAGCGGAGGAGCCATTAACAGTGAGAGCGAGAGGAACAGCGGGGCCATTAACAGTGAGAGCGAGATGAGCAGCGGGGCCATTAACAGTGAAAGTCAGGGAACAGCTGGGCCATTAACAATGATGGTGCGAGAGGAGCGGCGGGGTCATTAACATGAGAGACCGACAGGAGCAGTGGGACCATGAGTGAGATGAGCAGCGGGGACATTAACAGTGAGAGAGCGAGAGTAGTAGATGGGACATTAACAGTGAGAGAGCGAGAGGAGCAGTGGGGCCATTAACAGTGAGAGAGCGAGAGGAGCAGTGGGGTCATTAACGGTGATAGAGCAGGAGGAGCATTGTAGCCATCAACAGTGAGATTGTGAACAGCAGGGTCATTAACAGTGACAGAGTGAGTGGAGCAATATGTTCATTAACAGAGAGAAAGCGAGAGTAGTAGTGGGATCATTAACAGTGAGAGAGTGAGTAGAGCAGAGGGGCCATTAACAGTGAGAGAGCGAGAGGAGCAGCGGGGTCATTAACAGTGAGAGAGCAAGAAGAGCAGAGGGGCCATTAACTGTGAGAGAGTGAGAGGAGCAGCGGGGTCATTAACAGTGAGAGAAAGAGTGGAGCAACGGAACATTAACAGTGAGAGAAAGAGAGGAGCAGTGGGGTCATTAACAGTGAGAGCGAGAGGAGCAGCGGGGTCATTAACATTGAGAGAATGAGATGAGCTGCGGGGCCATTAACAGTGAGAGAGCCAGAGAAGCAGTGGGGACATGAACAGTGAGAAAGCGAGAGGAACAGCGGGGTCATTAACAGTGAGAAAGCGAGAGGAGCAGCGGTGTCATGAACATTGAGAGAGCGAGAGAAGCAGTGGGGACATTAACAGTGAGGGAGCGAGAGGAACAGCGTGGCCATTAACAGTGAGAAAGCGAGAGGAGCAGCAGGTTAATTAACAGTGAGAGACTGAGAGCAGTAGATGGGTCATTAAAAGTGAGAGAACTAGAGGAGCAGCGGGGGCATGAAGAGTGAAAGTGAGAGGAGCAGTGGCGCCATTAACAGTGAGAGCACAAGAGGAGTAGCGGGGACATTAACAGTGAGAGAGCGAGAGGAGCAGCGGGGTCATTAACAGTGAGAGAGCGAGAAAAGCAGTGGGACCATTAACAGTGTGAGAGTGAGAGGAGCAGTGGTGTCATTAACAGTGAGAGAACGAGAGGAGCAGCGGGGTCATTAACAGTGAGAGAATGAGAGTAGTAGATGGGTCATTAACAGTGAGAGAACGAGAGGAGCAGTGGGGCCATTAACAGTTAAAGAGCGAGAGAAGCAGCGGGGTCATTTACAGTGAGAGAGCGAGAGGAGCAGCGGGGACATTAACAGTGGGAGAGCGAGAGGAGTAGCGGGGCCATTGACAGTAAAGAGCAAGAAGGGCAGCGGGGCCATTAACAGTGAGAGAGCGACAGGAGGAGCGGGGTCATTAACAGTGAGAGAGCGAGAGAAGCAGCGGGGACATTAACTGAGAGAGCGAGAGGAGCAGCGGGGACATTAACAGTGAGAGAGTGAGAGGAGCAGCGGGGACATTATCAGTGAGAGAGCGACAGGAGGAGCGGGGTCATTAACAGTGAGAGAGCGACAGGAGGAGCGGGGTCATTAACAGTGAGAGAGCGAGAGAAGCAGCGGGGACATTAACTGAGAGAGCGAGAGGAGCAGCGGGGACATTAACAGTGAGAGAGTGAGAGGAGCAGCGGGGACATTATCAGTGAGAGAGCGAGAGGAGCAGCGGGGTCATTAACAGTGAGAGAGCGAGAGGAGCAGCGGGGAAATTAACAGTGAGACAGCGAGAGGAGCAATGGGGCCATTAACAGTGAGAGACCGAGAGGAGCAGTGGGGTCATTAACAGAGAGGGAGCGAGAGGAGCAGCTGGGACATTTACAGTGAGAGTGAAAGGAGCAGCAGGGCCATTAAGAGTGAGATCGAGAGAGGAGCAGAGGGGCCATTAACAGTGAGAGACCGAGAGTAGTAGATGGGTCATTAACAGTGAGAGAGCGTGAGGAGCAGCGGGGTCATTAACAGTGACCGAGTGAGTGGACCAATATGTTTATTAACAGAGTGAAATCGAGAGGAGCAGCGGGTTCATTGACAGTAAGAGAGCAAAAGGGGCAATGGGGAAATTAACAGTGAGAGAGTGAGAGGATCAGCGGGGCCATTAACAGTGAAAGTGAGAGGAGCAGTGGGGTCATTAACAGTGAGAGAACGAGAGGAGCAGCGGGTACATTAACAGTGAGAGAGAGAAGGAGCAGCGGGGCCATTAACAGTGAGAGAACGAGAGGAGCAGCGGGGTCATTAACAGTGAGAGAGAAAGGAGCAGCAGGGTCTGTAACAGAGAGAGAGCGAGAGGAGCAGCGAGGCCATTAACAGTGAGAGATGAGAGGAGCAGCGGGTACATTAACAATGAGAGAGCGAGGAGCAGCGGGGCCATTAACAGTGAGAGAGCGAGAGGAGCAGCGGGGACATTAAAAGTGAGAGAGTGAGAGGAGCAATGGGGTTATTAACAGTGAGAGAGCGAGAGGAGCAGCGGGGACATTAACAGTGAGAGAGCGAGAGGAGCAGCGGGGACATTAACTGTGAGAGAGCGAGCGGAGCAGCGGGGACATTAACAGTGAGAGAGTGAGCGGAGCAGCGGGGACATTAACAGAGAGAGAGTGAGAGGAGCAATGGGGTTATTAACAGTGAGAGAGCAAGAGGAGCAGCGGGGACATTAAAAGTGAGAGAGTGAGAGGAGCAGCGGGGACATTAACAGTGATAGAGCGAGAGGAGTAACGGGGACATTAACAGTGAGAGAGCGAGCGGAGCAGTGGGGACATTAACAGTGAGAGAGCGAGAGGAGCAGTGGGGACATTAACAGTGAGAGAGCGAGAGGAGCAGCGGGGACGTTAACAGTGAGAGAGCGAGAGGAGCAGCGGGGTCATTAACAGTGAGAGATCGAGAGAAACAGTGGGACCATTAACTGTGTGAGAGCGAGAGGAGCAGTGGGGACATTAACAATGAGACAGCGAGAGGAGCAGTGGTGCCATTAACCGTGAAAGTGAGAGCAGCAGCGGGGTCATTAACAGTGAGAGAGCGAGAGGAGCAATGGGGCCATTAACAGTGAGAGAGCGAGTGAAACAGAGGGGCCATTAACAGAGATAGAGCGAGAGGCGCAGCGGGGACATTAACAGAGAGGGAGCGAGAGGAGCAGCTGGGCCATTTACAGTGAGAGAGAAAGGAGCAGCAGGGTCATTAACAGTGAGAGTGTGAGACTAGTAGTTGGGCCATTAACAGTGAGAGATGAGAGTAGCAGCGGGTACATTAACAATGAGAGAGCGAGAGGAGCAGCGGGGCCATTAACTGTGAGAGAGCGAGAGGAGCAGCGGGACCATTAACAGTGAGAGAGTGAGAGGGGAAGCGGGGTCAGTAACAGTTAGAGAGCGAGAGAAGCCGCGGGGTCATTAACAGTGAGAGAGTGAGAGGAGCAGCGGGGTCATTAACAGTTAGAGAGCGAGAGAAGCAGCGGGGTCATTAACAGTGAGAGAGTGAGAGGAGCAGCGGGGACGTTAACAGTGAGAGAGCGAGAGGAGCAGCGGGGTCATTAACAGTGAGAGAGCGAGAGAAGCAGTGGGACCATTAACAGTGTGAGAGCGAGAGGAGCAGTGGGGCCATTAACAATGAGACAGCGAGAGGAGCTGTGGTGCCATTAACCGTGAAAGTGAGAGGAGCAGCGGGGTCATTAACAGTGAGAGAGCGAGAGGAGCAATGGGGCCATTAACAGTGAGAGAGCGAGTGAAACAGAGGGGCCATTAACAGAGATAGAGGGAGAGGCGCAGCGGGGACATTAACAGAGAGGGAGTGAGAGGAGCAGTTGGCCATTTACAGTGAGAGTGAAAGGAGCAGCAGTGTCATTAAGAGTGAGATCGAGAGAGGAGCAGAGGGGCCATTAACAGTGACAGAGCGAGAGGAGCAATGGGTCATTAGCAGTGACAGAGTGAGTGAACCAATATGTTCATTAACAGAGTGAAAGCGAAAGGGGTCATTCACAGTAAGAGAGCAAGAAGGGCAGTGGGACCATTAACAGTGAGAGGGCAAGAGGAGCAGCGGGACCATTAACTGTGAGAGTTAAAGGAGAAGCGGGGTCATTAACAGTGAGAGAGCGAGAGGAGCAGCAGGTTCATTAACAGTGAGAGAGCGAGAGGAGCAGCAGGTTCATTAACAGTGAGAGAGCGATAGGAGCAGTGGGGACATTAACTGTGAGAGAATGAGAGTAGTAGATGGGTCATTAGCAGTGAGAGAACGAGAGGAGCAGTGGGGGCATTAACAGTGAAAGTGAGAGGAGCAGTGGGGCCATTAACAGTGAGAGCAGGAGAGTAGTAGCGGGGCCATTAACAGTTAAAGAGCGAGAGAAGCAGCGGGGTCATTTACAGTGAGAGAGCGAGAGGAGCACCGGGGATATTAACAGTGGGAGAGCGAGAGGAGTAGCGGGGCCATTAACAGTGAGAGAACGAGAGGAGCAGCGGGGTCATTAACAGTGAGAGAACGAGAGGAGTAGCGTGGCCATTAACAGAGAGGGAGTGAGAGGAGCAGCTGGGACATTTACAGTGAGAGTGAAAGGAGCAGCAGGGTCATTAAGAGTGAGATCGAGAGAGGAGCAGAGTGGCCATTAACTGTGAGAGACCGAGAGTAGTAGATGGGTCATTAACAGTGAGAGAGCGTGAGGAACAGCAGGGTCATTAACAGTGACCGAGTGAGTGGACCAATATGTTTATTTACAGAGTGAAATCGAGAGGAGCAGCGGGTTCATTGACAGTAAGAGAGCAAAAGGGGCAATGGGGAAATTAACAGTGAGAGAGCGAGAGGATCAGCGGGGCCATTAACAGTGAAAGTGAGAGGAGCAGTGGGGCCAATATCAGTGAGAGCTCGAGAGGAGCAACGAGGCCAATAACAGTGAGAGAACGAGAAGAGCAGCGGGGTCATTAACAGTGAGAGAACGAGAGAAGCAGCGTGGTCATTTACAGTGAGAGAGCGAGAGGAGCAGCGGGGACATTAACAGTGGGAGAGCGAGAGGAGCAATGGGGACATTAACAGTGAGAGAGCGAGAGGAGCAGCGAGGCCAATAACAGTGAGAGAACGAGAGAAGCAGCGTGGTCATTTACAGTGAGAGAGCGAGAGGAGCAGCGGGGACATTAACAGTGGGAGAGCGAGAGAAGCAGCGGGGCCTTTAACAGTGGGAGAGCGAGAGGAGTAGCGGGGCCTTTAACAGTGAGAGAGTGAGAGGAGCAGTGGGGCCATTAACAGAGATAGAGCGAGAGGAGCAGCGGGGTCATTAACAGAGAGGGAGTGAGAGGAGCAGCTGGGACATTTACAGTGAGAGTGAAAGGAGCAGGGTCATTAAGAGTGAGATCGAGAGAGGAGCAGAGGGGCCATTAACAGTGAGAGACCGAGAGTAGTAGATGGGTCATTAACAGTGAGAGAGCGTGAGGAGCAGCAGGGTCATTAACAGTGACCGAGTGAGTGGACCAATATGTTTATTAACAGAGTGAAATCGAGAGGAGCAGCGGGTTCATTGACAGTAAGAGAGCAAAAGGGGCAATGGGGAAATTAACAGTGAGAGAGTGAGAGGATCAGCGGGGCCATTAACAGTGAAAGTGAGAGGAGCAGTGGGGCCAATATCAGTGAGAGCACGAGAGGAGCAGCGAGGCCAATAACAGTGAGAGAACGAGAGGAGCAGCGGGGACATTAACAGTGAGAGTGTGAGAGGAGCAGCGGGTACATTAACAATGAAAGAGCGAGAGGAGCAGCGGGGACATTAAAAGTGAGAGAGCAAGAGGAGCAGCAGGGCCATTAACAGTGAGAGAGCGAGAGGAGCAATGGGGCCATTAACAGTGAGAGAGCGAGAGGAGCAGAGGGAACATTAACAGTGAGAGAGCGAGAGGAGCAGAGGGAACATTAACAGTGAGAGAGCGAGAGGAACAGAGGGAACATTAACAGTGAGAGAGTGAGAGGAGCAGAGGGAACATTAACAGTGAGAGAGTGAGAGGAGCAGAGGGAACATTAACAGAGATAGAGCGAGAGGCGCAGCGGGGTCATTAACAGAGAGAGAGCGAGAGGAACAGTGGGGACATTAAAAGTGAGAGAGCGAGAGGAGCAGCGGGGCCATTAACAGTGAGAGAGCGAGAGGAGCAGCGGGGACATTAACAGTGAGAGAGCGAGAGGAGCAATGGGGCCATTAACAGTGAGAGAGCGAGAGGAGCAGAGGGAACATTAACAGTGAGAGAGCGAGAGGAACAGAGGGAACATTAACAGTGAGAGAGTGAGAGGAGCAGAGGGAACATTAACAGTGAGAGAGTGAGAGGAGCAGAGGGAACATTAACAGAGATAGAGCGAGAGGCGCAGCGGGGTCATTAACAGAGAGAGAGCGAGAGGAACAGTGGGGACATTAACAGTGAGAGAGCGAGAGGAGCAGTGTGGACATTAACAATGAGACAGTGAGAGGAGCAGCGGGGTCATTAACAGTGAGAGAGCGAGAGGAGCAGCGGGTTCATTAACAGTTAGAGAGCGAGAGAAGCAGCGGAGTCATTAACAGTGAGAGAACGAGAGAAGCAATGGGGCCATTAACAGTTAGATAGCGAGAGGAGCATTGGGGCCATAAACAGTGAGTGCGAGAGGAGAAGAGGGGCCATTAACAGTGAGAGAGCAGGAGGAGCGGAGGAGCCATTAACAGTGAGAGCGAGAGGAACAGCGGGGCCATTAACAGTGAGAGCGAGATGAGCAGCGGGGCCATTAACAGTGAAAGTCAGGGAACAGCTGGGCCATTAACAATGATGGTGCGAGAGGAGCGGCGGGTTCATTAACAGTGAGAGAGCGAGAGGAGCAGTGGGACCATTAACAGTGAGAGAGTGAGAGGAGCAGCGGGGACATTAACAGTGAGAGAGCGAGAGTAGTAGATGGGACATTAACAGTGAGAGAGCGAGAGGAGCAGTGGGGCCATTAACAGTGAGAGAGCGAGAGGAGCAGTGGGGTCATTAACAGTGATAGAGCAGGAGGAGCATTGTAGCCATCAACAGTGAGATTGTGAACAGCAGGGTCATTAACAGTGACAGAGTGAGTGGAGCAATATGTTCATTAACAGAGAGAAAGCGAGAGTAGTAGTGGGATCATTAACAGTGAGAGAGCGAGTAGAGCAGAGGGGCCATTAACAGTGAGAGAGCGAGAGGAGCAGCGGGGTCATTAACAGTGAGAGAGCAAGAAGAGCAGAGGGGCCATTAACTGTGAGAGAGTGAGAGGAGCAGCGGGGTCATTAACAGTGAGAGAGTGAGAGGAGCAGCGGGGTCATTAACAGTGAGAGAACGAGAGGAGCAGCGGGGACGTTAACAGTGAGAGAGCGAGAGGAGCAGCGGGGTCATTAACAGTGAGAGATCGAGAGAAGCAGTGGGACCATTAACTGTGTGAGAGCGAGAGGAGCAGTGGGGACATTAACAATGAGACAGCGAGAGGAGCAGTGGTGCCATTAACCGTGAAAGTGAGAGCAGCAGCGGGGTCATTAACAGTGAGAGAGCGAGAGGAGCAATGGGGCCATTAACAGTGAGAGAGCGAGTGAAACAGAGGGGCCATTAACAGAGATAGAGCGAGAGGCGCAGCGGGGACATTAACAGAGAGGGAGTGAGAGGAGCAGCTGGGCCATTTACAGTGAGAGAGAAAGGAGCAGCAGGGTCATTAACAGTGAGAGTGTGAGACTAGTAGTTGGGCCATTAACAGTGAGAGATGAGAGTAGCAGCGGGTACATCAACAATGAGAGAGCGAGAGGAGCAGCGGGGCCATTAACTGTGAGAGAGCGAGAGGAGCAGCGGGACCATTAACAGTGAGAGAGTGAGAGGAGCAGCGGGGTCAGTAACAGTTAGAGAGCGAGAGAAGCCGCGGGGTCATTAACAGTGAGAGAGTGAGAGGAGCAGCGGGGCCATTAACAGTTAGAGAGCGAGAGAAGCAGCGGGGTCATTAACAGTGAGAGAACGAGAGGAGCAGCGGGGTCATTTACAGTGAGAGAGTGAGAGGAGCAGCGGGGACGTTAACAGTGAGAGAGCGAGAGGAGCAGCGGGGTCATTAACAGTGAGAGAGCGAGCGAAGCAGTGGGACCATTAACAGTGTGAGAGCGAGAGGAGCAGTGGGGACATTAACAATGAGACAGCGAGAGGAGCTGTGGTGCCATTAACCGTGAAAGTGAGAGGAGCAGCGGGGTCATTAACAGTGAGAGAGCGAGAGGAGCAATGGGGCCATTAACAGTGAGAGAGCGAGTGAAACAGAGGGGCCATTAACAGAGATAGAGCGAGAGGCGCAGCGGGGACATTAACAGAGAGGGAGTGAGAGGAGCAGTTGGCCATTTACAGTGAGAGTGAAAGGAGCAGCAGGGTCATTAAGAGTGAGATCGAGAGAGGAGCAGAGGGGCCATTAACAGTGACAGAGCGAGAGGAGCAATGGGTCATTAGCAGTGACAGAGTGAGTGAACCAATATGTTCATTAACAGAGTGAAAGCGAAAGGGGTCATTGACAGTAAGAGAGCAAGAAGGGCAGTGGGACCATTAACAGTGAGAGGGCAAGAGGAACAGCGGGACCATTAACTGTGAGAGTTAAAGGAGAAGCGGGGTCATTAACAATGAGAGAGCGAGAGGAGCAGCGGGGTCATTAACAGTGAGAGAGCGAGAGGAGCAGCAGGTTCATTAACAGTGAGACAGCGAGAGGAGCAGTGGTGCCATTAACCGTGAAAGTGAGAGCAGCAGCGGGGTCATTAACAGTGAGAGAGCGAGAGGAGCAATGGGGCCATTAACAGTGAGAGAGCGAGTGAAACAGAGGGGCCATTAACAGAGATAGAGCGAGAGGCGCAGCGGGGACATTAACAGAGAGGGAGCGAGAGGAGCAGCTGGGCCATTTACAGTGAGAGAGAAAGGAGCAGCAGGGTCATTAACAGTGAGAGTGTGAGACTAGTAGTTGGGCCATTAACAGTGAGAGATGAGAGTAGCAGCGGGTACATTAACAATGAGAGAGCGAGAGGAGCAGCGGGGCCATTAACTGTGAGAGAGCGAGAGGAGCAGCGGGACCATTAACAGTGAGAGAGTGAGAGGAGCAGCGGGGTCAGTAACAGTTAGAGAGCGAGAGAAGCCGCGGGGTCATTAACAGTGAGAGAGTGAGAGGAGCAGCGGGGCCATTAACAGTTAGAGAGCGAGAGAAGCAGCGGGGTCATTAACAGTGAGAGAACGAGAGGAGCAGCGGGGTCATTTACAGTGAGAGAGTGAGAGGAGCAGCGGGGACGTTAACAGTGAGAGAGCGAGAGGAGCAGCGGGGTCATTAACAGTGAGAGAGCGAGAGAAGCAGTGGGACCATTAACAGTGTGAGAGCGAGAGGAGCAGTGGGGACATTAACAATGAGACAGCGAGAGGAGCTGTGGTGCCATTAACCGTGAAAGTGAGAGGAGCAGCGGGGTCATTAACAGTGAGAGAGCGAGAGGAGCAATGGGGCCATTAACAGTGAGTGAGCGAGTGAAACAGAGGGGCCATTAACAGAGATAGAGCGAGAGGCGCAGCGGGGACATTAACAGAGAGGGAGTGAGAGGAGCAGTTGGCCATTTACAGTGAGAGTGAAAGGAGCAGCAGGGTCATTAAGAGTGAGATCGAGAGAGGAGCAGAGGGGCCATTAACAGTGACAGAGCGAGAGGAGCAATGGGTCATTAGCAGTGACAGAGTGAGTGAACCAATATGTTCATTAACAGAGTGAAAGCGAAAGGGGTCATTCACAGTAAGAGAGCAAGAAGGGCAGTGGGACCATTAACAGTGAGAGGGCAAGAGGAGCAGCGGGACCATTAACTGTGAGAGTTAAAGGAGAAGCGGGGTCATTAACAATGAGAGAGCGAGAGGAGCAGCGGGGTCATTAACAGTGAGAGAGCGAGAGGAGCAGCAGGTTCATTAACAGTGAGAGAGCGATAGTAGCAGTGGGGACATTAACTGTGAGAGAATGAGAGTAGTAGATGGGTCATTAACAGTGAGAGAACGAGAGGAGCAGTGGGGGCATTAACAGTGAAAGTGAGAGGAGCAGTGGGGCCATTAACAGTGAGAGCAGGAGAGTAGTAGCGGGGCCATTAACAGTTAAAGAGCGAGAGAAGCAGCGGGGTCATTTACAGTGAGAGAGCGAGAGGAGCAGCGGGGACATTAACAGTGGGAGAGCGAGAGGAGTAGCGGGGCCATTAACAGTGAGAGAACGAGAGGAGCAGCGGGGTCATTAACAGTGAGAGAACGAGAGGAGTAGCATGGCCATTAACAGTTAGAGAGCGAGAGAAGCAACGAGGTCATTAACAGTGAGAGAGCGAGAGGAGCAGCGGGGTCATTAACAGTGAGAGAGCGAGAGAAGCAACGAGGTCATTAACAGTGAGAGAGCGAGAGGAGCAATGGGGAAATTAACAATGAGACAGCGAGAGGAGCTGTGGTGCCATTAACCGTGAAAGTGAGAGGAGCAGCGGGGTCATTAACAGTGAGAGAGCGAGAGGAGCAATGGGGAAATTAACAATGAGACGGCGAGAGGAGCTGTGGTGCCATTAACCGTGAAAGTGAGAGGAGCAGAGGGGCCATTAACAGTGAGAGACCGAGAGTAGTAGATGGGTCATTAACAGTGAGAGAGCGTGAGGAGCAGCAGGGTCATTAACAGTGACCGAGTGAGTGGACCAATATGTTTATTTACAGAGTGAAATCGAGAGGAGCAGCGGGTTCATTGACAGTAAGAGAGCAAAAGGGGCAATGGGGAAATTAACAGTGAGAGAGTGAGAGGATCAGCGGGGCCATTAACAGTGAAAGTGAGAGGAGCAGTGGGGCCAATATCAGTGAGAGCACGAGAGGAGCAGCGAGGCCAATAACAGTGAGAGAACGAGAGGAGCAGCGGGGACATTAACAGTGAGAGTGTGAGAGGAGCAGCGGGTACATTAACAATGAAAGAGCGAGAGGAGCAGCGGGGACATTAAAAGTGAGAGAGCAAGAGGAGCAGCAGGGCCATTAACAGTGAGAGAGCGAGAGGAGCAATGGGGCCATTAACAGTGAGAGAGCGAGAGGAGCAGAGAGAACATTAACAGTGAGAGAGCGAGAGGAACAGAGGGAACATTAACAGTGAGAGAGTGAGAGGAGCAGAGGGAACATTAACAGTGAGAGAGTGAGAGGAGCAGAGGGAACATTAACAGAGATAGAGCGAGAGGCGCAGCGGGGTCATTAACAGAGAGAGAGCGAGAGGAACAGTGGGGACATTAAAAGTGAGAGAGCGAGAGGAGCAGCGGGGCCATTAACAGTGAGAGAGCGAGAGGAGCAGCGGGGACATTAACAGTGAGAGAGCGAGAGGAGCAATGGGGCCATTAACAGTGAGAGAGCGAGAGGAGCAGAGGGAACATTAACAGTGAGAGAGCGAGAGGAACAGAGGGAACATTAACAGTGAGAGAGTGAGAGGAGCAGAGGGAACATTAACAGTGAGAGAGTGAGAGGAGCAGAGGGAACATTAACAGAGATAGAGCGAGAGGCGCAGCGGGGTCATTAACAGAGAGAGAGCGAGAGGAACAGTGGGGACATTAACAGTGAGAGAGCGAGAGGAGCAGTGTGGATATTAACAATGAGACAGTGAGAGGAGCAGCGGGGTCATTAACAGTGAGAGAGCGAGAGGAGCAGCGGGTTCATTAACAGTTAGAGAGCGAGAGAAGCAGCGGAGTCATTAACAGTGAGAGAGCGAGAGAAGCAATGGGGCCATTAACAGTTAGATAGCGAGAGGAGCATTGGGGCCATAAACAGTGAGTGCGAGAGGAGAAGAGGGGCCATTAACAGTGAGAGAGCAGGAGGAGCGGAGGAGCCATTAACAGTGAGAGCGAGAGGAACAGCGGGGCCATTAACAGTGAGAGCGAGATGAGCAGCGGGGCCATTAACAGTGAAAGTCAGGGAACAGCTGGGCCATTAACAATGATGGTGCGAGAGGAGCGGCGGGTTCATTAACATGAGAGACCGACAGGAGCAGTGGGACCATTAACAGTGAGAGAGCGAGAGGAGCAGTGGGGCCATTAACAGTGAGAGAGTGAGAGGAGCAGCGGGGACATTAACAGTGAGAGAGCGAGAGTAGTAGATGGGACATTAACAGTGAGAGAGCGAGAGGAGCAGTGGGGCCATTAACAGTGAGAGAGCGAGAGGAGCAGTGGGGTCATTAACAGTGATAGAGCAGGAGGAGCATTGTAGCCATCAACAGTGAGATTGTGAACAGCAGGGTCATTAACAGTGACAGAGTGAGTGGAGCAATATGTTCATTAACAGAGAGAAAGCGAGAGTAGTAGTGGGATCATTAACAGTGAGAGAGCGAGTAGAGCAGAGGGGCCATTAACAGTGAGAGAGCGAGAGGAGCAGCGGGGTCATTAACAGTGAGAGAGCAAGAAGAGCAGAGGGGCCATTAACTGTGAGAGAGTGAGAGGAGCAGCGGGGTCATTAACAGTGAGAGAGTGAGAGGAGCAGCGGGGTCATTAACAGTGAGAGAACGAGAGGAGCAGCGGGGACGTTAACAGTGAGAGAGCGAGAGGAGCAGCGGGGTCATTAACAGTGAGAGATCGAGAGAAGCAGTGGGACCATTAACTGTGTGAGAGCGAGAGGAGCAGTGGGGACATTAACAATGAGACAGCGAGAGGAGCAGTGGTGCCATTAACCGTGAAAGTGAGAGCAGCAGCGGGGTCATTAACAGTGAGAGAGCGAGAGGAGCAATGGGGCCATTAACAGTGAGAGAGCGAGTGAAACAGAGGGGCCATTAACAGAGATAGAGCGAGAGGCGCAGCGGGGACATTAACAGAGAGGGAGCGAGAGGAGCAGCTGGGCCATTTACAGTGAGAGAGAAAGGAGCAGCAGGGTCATTAACAGTGAGAGTGTGAGACTAGTAGTTGGGCCATTAACAGTGAGAGATGAGAGTAGCAGCGGGTACATCAACAATGAGAGAGCGAGAGGAGCAGCAGGGCCATTAACTGTGAGAGAGCGAGAGGAGCAGCGGGACCATTAACAGTGAGAGAGTGAGAGGAGCAGCGGGGTCAGTAACAGTTAGAGAGCGAGAGAAGCCGCGGGGTCATTAACAGTGAGAGAGTGAGAGGAGCAGCGGGGTCATTAACAGTGAGAGAGCGAGAGGAGCAATGGGGCCTTTAACAGTGAGAGAGCGAGTGAAACAGAGGGGCCATTAACAGAGATAGAGCGAGAGGCGCAGCGGGGACATTAACAGAGAGGGAGTGAGAGGAGCAGTTGGCCATTTACAGTGAGAGTGAAAGGAGCAGCAGGGTCATTAAGAGTGAGATCGAGAGAGGAGCAGAGGGGCCATTAACAGTGACAGAGCGAGAGGAGCAATGGGTCATTAGCAGTGACAGAGTGAGTGAACCAATATGTTCATTAACAGAGTGAAAGCGAAAGGGGTCATTCACAGTAGGAGAGCAAGAAGGGCAGTGGGACCATTAACAGTGAGAGGGCAAGAGGAGCAGCGGGACCATTAACTGTGAGAGTTAAAGGAGAAGCGGGGTCATTAACAATGAGAGAGCGAGAGGAGCAGCGGGGTCATTAACAGTGAGAGAGCGAGAGGAGCAGCAGGTTCATTAACAGTGAGAGAGCGATAGTAGCAGTGGGGACATTAACTGTGAGAGAATGAGAGTAGTAGATGGGTCATTAACAGTGAGAGAACGAGAGGAGCAGTGGGGGCATTAACAGTGAAAGTGAGAGGAGCAGTGGGGCCATTAACAGTGAGAGCAGGAGAGTAGTAGCGGGGCCATTAACAGTTAAAGAGCGAGAGAAGCAGCGGGGTCATTTACAGTGAGAGAGCGAGAGGAGCAGCGGGGACATTAACAGTGGGAGAGCGAGAGGAGTAGCGGGGCCATTAACAGTGAGAGAACGAGAGGAGCAGCGGGGTCATTAACAGTGAGAGAACGAGAGGAGTAGCGTGGCCATTAACAGTTAGAGAGCGAGAGAAGCAACGAGGTCATTAACAGTGAGAGAGCGAGAGGAGCAGCGGGGTCATTAACAGTGAGAGAGCGAGAGGAGCAATGGGGAAATTAACAATGAGACAGCGAGAGGAGCTGTGGTGCCATTAACCGTGAAAGTGAGAGGAGCAGCGGGGTCATTAACAGTGAGAGAGCGAGAGGAGCAATGGGGAAATTAACAATGAGACGGCGAGAGGAGCTGTGGTGCCATTAACCGTGAAAGTGAGAGGAGCAGAGGGGCCATTAACAGTGAGAGACCGAGAGTAGTAGATGGGTCATTAACAGTGAGAGAGCGTGAGGAGCAGCAGGGTCATTAACAGTGACCGAGTGAGTGGACCAATATGTTTATTTACAGAGTGAAATCGAGAGGAGCAGCGGGTTCATTGACAGTAAGAGAGCAAAAGGGGCAATGGGGAAATTAACAGTGAGAGAGTGAGAGGATCAGCGGGGCCATTAACAGTGAAAGTGAGAGGAGCAGTGGGGCCAATATCAGTGAGAGCACGAGAGGAGCAGCGAGGCCAATAACAGTGAGAGAACGAGAGGAGCAGCGGGGACATTAACAGTGAGAGTGTGAGAGGAGCAGCGGGTACATTAACAATGAAAGAGCGAGAGGAGCAGCGGGGACATTAAAAGTGAGAGAGCAAGAGGAGCAGCAGGGCCATTAACAGTGAGAGAGCGAGAGGAGCAATGGGGCCATTAACAGTGAGAGAGCGAGAGGAGCAGAGAGAACATTAACAGTGAGAGAGCGAGAGGAACAGAGGGAACATTAACAGTGAGAGAGTGAGAGGAGCAGAGGGAACATTAACAGTGAGAGAGTGAGAGGAGCAGAGGGAACATTAACAGAGATAGAGCGAGAGGCGCAGCGGGGTCATTAACAGAGAGAGAGCGAGAGGAACAGTGGGGACATTAAAAGTGAGAGAGCGAGAGGAGCAGCGGGGCCATTAACAGTGAGAGAGCGAGAGGAGCAGCGGGGACATTAACAGTGAGAGAGCGAGAGGAGCAATGGGGCCATTAACAGTGAGAGAGCGAGAGGAGCAGAGGGAACATTAACAGTGAGAGAGCGAGAGGAACAGAGGGAACATTAACAGTGAGAGAGTGAGAGGAGCAGAGGGAACATTAACAGTGAGAGAGTGAGAGGAGCAGAGGGAACATTAACAGAGATAGAGCGAGAGGCGCAGCGGGGTCATTAACAGAGAGAGAGCGAGAGGAACAGTGGGGACATTAACAGTGAGAGAGCGAGAGGAGCAGTGTGGATATTAACAATGAGACAGTGAGAGGAGCAGCGGGGTCATTAACAGTGAGAGAGCGAGAGGAGCAGCGGGTTCATTAACAGTTAGAGAGCGAGAGAAGCAGCGGAGTCATTAACAGTGAGAGAGCGAGAGAAGCAATGGGGCCATTAACAGTTAGATAGCGAGAGGAGCATTGGGGCCATAAACAGTGAGTGCGAGAGGAGAAGAGGGGCCATTAACAGTGAGAGAGCAGGAGGAGCGGAGGAGCCATTAACAGTGAGAGCGAGAGGAACACCGGGGCCATTAACAGTGAGAGCGAGATGAGCAGCGGGGCCATTAACAGTGAAAGTCAGGGAACAGCTGGGCCATTAACAATGATGGTGCGAGAGGAGCGGCGGGTTCATTAACATGAGAGACCGACAGGAGCAGTGGGACCATTAACAGTGAGAGAGCGAGAGGAGCAGTGGGGCCATTAACAGTGAGAGAGTGAGAGGAGCAGCGGGGACATTAACAGTGAGAGAGCGAGAGTAGTAGATGGGACATTAACAGTGAGAGAGCGAGAGGAGCAGTGGGGCCATTAACAGTGAGAGAGCGAGAGGAGCAGTGGGGTCATTAACAGTGATAGAGCAGGAGGAGCATTGTAGCCATCAACAGTGAGATTGTGAACAGCAGGGTCATTAACAGTGACAGAGTGAGTGGAGCAATATGTTCATTAACAGAGAGAAAGCGAGAGTAGTAGTGGGATCATTAACAGTGAGAGAGCGAGTAGAGCAGAGGGGCCATTAACAGTGAGAGAGCGAGAGGAGCAGCGGGGTCATTAACAGTGAGAGAGCAAGAAGAGCAGAGGGGCCATTAACTGTGAGAGAGTGAGAGGAGCAGCGGGGTCATTAACAGTGAGAGAGTGAGAGGAGCAGCGGGGTCATTAACAGTGAGAGAACGAGAGGAGCAGCGGGGACGTTAACAGTGAGAGAGCGAGAGGAGCAGCGGGGTCATTAACAGTGAGAGATCGAGAGAAGCAGTGGGACCATTAACTGTGTGAGAGCGAGAGGAGCAGTGGGGACATTAACAATGAGACAGCGAGAGGAGCAGTGGTGCCATTAACCGTGAAAGTGAGAGCAGCAGCGGGGTCATTAACAGTGAGAGAGCGAGAGGAGCAATGGGGCCATTAACAGTGAGAGAGCGAGTGAAACAGAGGGGCCATTAACAGAGATAGAGCGAGAGGCGCAGCGGGGACATTAACAGAGAGGGAGCGAGAGGAGCAGCTGGGCCATTTACAGTGAGAGAGAAAGGAGCAGCAGGGTCATTAACAGTGAGAGTGTGAGACTAGTAGTTGGGCCATTAACAGTGAGAGATGAGAGTAGCAGCGGGTACATCAACAATGAGAGAGCGAGAGGAGCAGCGGGGCCATTAACTGTGAGAGAGCGAGAGGAGCAGCGGGACCATTAACAGTGAGAGAGTGAGAGGAGCAGCGGGGTCAGTAACAGTTAGAGAGCGAGAGAAGCCGCGGGGCCATTAACAGTTAGAGAGCGAGAGAAGCAGCGGGGTCATTAACAGTGAGAGAATGAGAGGAGCAGCGGGGTCATTTACAGTGAGAGAGTGAGAGGAGCAGCGGGGACGTTAACAGTGAGAGAGCGAGAGGAGCAGCGGGGTCATTAACAGTGAGAGAGCGAGAGAAGCAGTGGGACCATTAACAGTGTGAGAGCGAGAGGAGCAGTGGGGACATTAACAATGAGACAGCGAGAGGAGCTGTGGTGCCATTAACAGTGACAGAGCGAGAGGAGCAATGGGTCATTAGCAGTGACAGAGTGAGTGAACCAATATGTTCATTAACAGAGTGAAAGCGAAAGGGGTCATTCACAGTAGGAGAGCAAGAAGGGCAGTGGGACCATTAACAGTGAGAGGGCAAGAGGAGCAGCGGGGTCATTAACAGTGAGAGAGCGAGAGGAGCAATGGGGCCATTAACAGTGAGAGAGCGAGTGAAACAGAGGAACCATTAACAGAGATAGAGCGAGAGGCGCAGCGGGGACATTAACAGAGAGGGAGTGAGAGGAGCAGTTGGCCATTTACAGTGAGAGTGAAAGGAGCAGCAGGGTCATTAACAGTGAGATCGAGAGAGGAGCAGAGGGGCCATTAACAGTGACAGAGCGAGAGGAGCAATGGGTCATTAGCAGTGACAGAGTGAGTGAACCAATATGTTCATTAACAGAGTGAAAGCGAAAGGGGTCATTGACAGTAAGAGAGCAAGAAGGGCAGTGGGACCATTAACAGTGAGAGGGCAAGAGGAGCAGCGGGACCATTAACTGTGAGAGTTAAAGGAGAAGCGGGGTCATTAACAATGAGAGAGCGAGAGGAGCAGCGGGGTCATTAACAGTGAGAGAGCGAGAGGAGCAGCAGGTTCATTAACAGTGAGAGAGCGATAGTAGCAGTGGGGACATTAACTGTGAGAGAATGAGAGTAGTAGATGGGTCATTAACAGTGAGAGAACGAGAGGAGCAGTGGGGGCATTAACAGTGAAAGTGAGAGGAGCAGTGGGGCCATTAACAGTGAGAGCAGGAGAGTAGTAGCGGGGCCATTAACAGTTAAAGAGCGAGAGAAGCAGCGGGGTCATTAACAGTGAGAGAGCGAGAGGAGCAATGGGGAAATTAACAATGAGACAGCGAGAGGAGCTGTGGTGCCATTAACCGTGAAAGTGAGAGGAGCAGCGGGGTCATTAACAGTGAGAGAGCGAGAGGAGCAATGGGGCCATTATCAGAGATAGAGCGAGAGGCGCAGCGGGGACATTAACAGAGAGAGAGCGAGAGGAGCAGCGGGGACAAAAACTGTGAGAGAGCAAGAGGAGCAGCGGGGACATTAACAGTGAGAGAGTGAGAGGAGCAGCGGGGTCATTAACAGTGGGAGAGAGAGAGGAGCAGTGGGGACATTAACAGTGAGAGACCGAGAGGAGCAGTGGGGTCATTAACAGAGAGGGAGTGAGAGGAGCAGCTGGGACATTTACAGTGAGAGTGAAAGGAGCAGCAGGGTCATTAAGAGTGAGATCGAGAGAGGAGCAGAGGGGCCATTAACAGTGAGAGACCGAGAGTAGTAGATGGGTCATTAACAGTGAGAGAGCGTGAGGAACAGCAGGGTCATTAACAGTGACCGAGTGAGTGGACCAATACGTTCATTAACAGAGAGAAATCGAGAGGAGCAGCGGGTTCATTGACAGTAAGAGAGCAAAAGGGGCAATGGGGAAATTAACAGTGAGAGAGCGAGAGGATCAGCGGGGCCATTAACAGTGAAAGTGAGAGGAGCAGTGGGGCCAATATCAGTGAGAGCTCGAGAGGAGCAACGAGGCCAATAACAGTGAGAGAACGAGAAGAGCAGCGGGGTCATTAACAGTGAGAGAACGAGAGAAGCAGCGTGGTCATTTACAGTGAGAGAGCGAGAGGAGCAGCGGGGACATTAACAGTGGGAGAGCGAGAGGAGCAATGGGGACATTAACAGTGAGAGAGCGAGAGGAGCAGCGAGGCCAATAACAGTGAGAGAACGAGAGAAGCAGCGTGGTCATTTACAGTGAGAGAGCGAGAGGAGCAGCGGGGACATTAACAGTGGGAGAGCGAGAGAAGCAGCGGGGCCTTTAACAGTGGGAGAGCGAGAGGAGTAGCGGGGCCTTTAACAGTGAGCGAGTGAGAGGAGCAGTGGGGCCATTAACAGAGATAGAGCGAGAGGAGCAGCAGGGTCATTAACAGAGAGGGAGTGAGAGGAGCAGCTGGGACATTTACAGTGAGAGTGAAAGGAGCAGGGTCATTAAGAGTGAGCTCGAGAGAGGAGCAGAGGGGCCATTAACAGTGAGAGACCGAGAGTAGTAGATGGGTCATTAACAGTGAGAGAGCGTGAGGAGCAGCAGGGTCATTAACAGTGACCGAGTGAGTGGACCAATATGTTTATTTACAGAGTGAAATCGAGAGGAGCAGCGGGTTCATTGACAGTAAGAGAGCAAAAGGGGCAATGGGGAAATTAACAGTGAGAGAGTGAGAGGATCAGCGGGGCCATTAACAGTGAAAGTGAGAGGAGCAGTGGGGCCAATATCAGTGAGAGCACGAGAGGAGCAGCGAGGCCAATAACAGTGAGAGAACGAGAGGAGCAGCGGGGACATTAACAGTGAGAGTGTGAGAGGAGCAGCGGGTACATTAACAATGAAAGAGCGAGAGGAGCAGCGGGGACATTAAAAGTGAGAGAGCAAGAGGAGCAGCAGGGCCATTAACAGTGAGAGAGCGAGAGGAGCAATGGGGCCATTAACAGTGAGAGAGCGAGAGGAGCAGAGAGAACATTAACAGTGAGAGAGCGAGAGGAACAGAGGGAACATTAACAGTGAGAGAGTGAGAGGAGCAGAGGGAACATTAACAGTGAGAGGGCAAGAGGAGCAGAGGGAACATTAACTGTGAGAGTTAAAGGAGAAGCGGGGTCATTAACAATGAGAGAGCGAGAGGAGCAGCGGGGTCATTAACAGTGAGAGAGCGAGAGGAGCAGCAGGTTCATTAACAGTGAGAGAGCGATAGTAGCAGTGGGGACATTAACTGTGAGAGAATGAGAGTAGTAGATGGGTCATTAACAGTGAGAGAACGAGAGGAGCAGTGGGGGCATTAACAGTGAAAGTGAGAGGAGCAGTGGGGCCATTAACAGTGAGAGCAGGAGAGTAGTAGCGGGGCCATTAACAGTTAAAGAGCGAGAGAAGCAGCGGGGTCATTTACAGTGAGAGAGCGAGAGGAGCAGCGGGGACATTAACAGTGGGAGAGCGAGAGGAGTAGCGGGGCCATTAACAGTGAGAGAACGAGAGGAGCAGCGGGGTCATTAACAGTGGGAGAGCGAGAGGAGTAGCGGGGCCATTAACAGTGAGAGAGCGAGAGAAGCAACGAGGTCATTAACAGTGAGAGAGCGAGAGGAGCAATGGGGAAATTAACAATGAGACAGCGAGAGGAGCTGTGGTGCCATTAACCATGAAAGTGAGAGGAGCAGCGGGGTCATTAACAGTGAGAGAGCGAGAGGAGCAATGGGGCCATTAACAGAGATAGAGCGAGAGGCGCAGCGGGGACATTAACAGAGAGAGAGCGAGAGGAGCAGCGGGGACAAAAACTGTGAGAGAGCAAGAGGAGCAGCGGGGACATTAACAGTGAGAGAGTGAGAGGAGCAGCGGGGTCATTAACAGTGGGAGAGAGAGAGGAGCAGTGGGGACATTAACAGTGAGAGACCGAGAGGAGCAGTGGGGTCATTAACAGAGAGGGAGTGAGAGGAGCAGCTGGGACATTTACAGTGAGAGTGAAAGGAGCAGCAGGGTCATTAAGAGTGAGATCGAGAGAGGAGCAGAGGGGCCATTAACAGTGAGAGACCGAGAGTAGTAGATGGGTCATTAACAGTGAGAGAGCGTGAGGAACAGCAGGGTCATTAACAGTGACCGAGTGAGTGGACCAATATGTTTATTTACAGAGTGAAATCGAGAGGAGCAGCGGGTTCATTGTCAGTAAGAGAGCAAAAGGGGCAATGGGGAAATTAACAGTGAGAGAGCGAGAGGATCAGCGGGGCCATTAACAGTGAAAGTGAGAGGAGCAGTGCGGCCAATATCAGTGAGAGCTCGAGAGGAGCAACGAGGCCAATAACAGTGAGAGAACGAGAAGAGCAGCGGGGTCATTAACAGTGAGAGAACGAGAGAAGCAGCGTGGTCATTTACAGTGAGAGAGCGAGAGGAGCAGCGGGGACATTAACAGTGGGAGAGCGAGAGGAGCAATGGGGACATTAACAGTGAGAGAGCGAGAGGAGCAGCGAGGCCTTTAACAGTGGGAGAGCGAGAGGAGTAGCGGGGCCTTTAACAGTGAGCGAGTGAGAGGAGCAGTGGGGCCATTAACAGAGATAGAGCGAGAGGAACAGCGGGGTCATTAACAGAGAGGGAGTGAGAGGAGCAGCTGGGACATTTACAGTGAGAGTGAAAGGAGCAGGGTCATTAAGAGTGAGCTCGAGAGAGGAGCAGAGGGGCCATTAACAGTGAGAGACCGAGAGTAGTAGATGGGTCATTAACAGTGAGAGAGCGTGAGGAGCAGCAGGGTCATTAACAGTGACCGAGTGAGTGGACCAATATGTTTATTTACAGAGTGAAATCGAGAGGAGCAGCGGGTTCATTGACAGTAAGAGAGCAAAAGGGGCAATGGGGAAATTAACAGTGAGAGAGTGAGAGGATCAGCGGGGCCATTAACAGTGAAAGTGAGAGGAGCAGTGGGGCCAATATCAGTGAGAGCTCGAGAGGAGCAGCGAGGCCAATAACAGTGAGAGAATGAGAGGAGCAGCGGGGACATTAACAGTGAGAGTGTGAGAGGAGCAGCGGGTACATTAACAATGAAAGAGCGAGAGGAGCAGCGGGTACATTAAAAGTGAGAGAGCAAGAGGAGCAGCAGGGCCATTAACAGTGAGAGAGCGAGAGGAGCAATGGGGCCATTAACAGTGAGAGAGCGAGAGGAGCAGAGAGAACATTAACAGTGAGAGAGCGAGAGGAACAGAGGGAACATTAACAGTGAGAGAGTGAGAGGAGCAGAGGGAACATTAACAGTGAGAGAGTGAGAGGAGCAGAGGGAACATTAACAGAGATAGAGCGAGAGGCGCAGCGGGGTCATTAACAGAGAGAGAGCGAGAGGAACAGTGGGGACATTAAAAGTGAGAGAGCGAGAGGAGCAGCGGGGCCATTAACAGTGAGAGAGCGAGAGGAGCAGCGGGGACATTAACAGTGAGAGAGCGAGAGGAGCAATGGGGCCATTAACAGTGAGAGAGCGAGAGGAGCAGAGGGAACATTAACAGTGAGAGAGCGAGAGGAACAGAGGGAACATTAACAGTGAGAGAGCGAGAGGAGCAGCAGGTTCATTAACAGTGAGAGAGCGATAGTAGCAGTGGGGAGATTAACTGTGAGAGAATGAGAGTAGTAGATGGGTCATTAACAGTGAGAGAACGAGAGGAGCAGTGGGGGCATTAACAGTGAAAGTGAGAGGAGCAGTGGGGCCATTAACAGTGAGAGCAGGAGAGTAGTAGCGGGGCCATTAACAGTTAAAGAGCGAGAGAAGCAGCGGGGTCATTAACAGTGAGAGAGCGAGAGGAGCAATGGGGAAATTAACAATGAGACAGCGAGAGGAGCTGTGGTGCCATTAACCGTGAAAGTGAGAGGAGCAGCGGGGTCATTAACAGTGAGAGAGCGAGAGGAGCAATGGGGCCATTAACAGAGATAGAGCGAGAGGCGCAGCGGGGACATTAACAGAGAGAGAGCGAGAGGAGCAGCGGGGACAAAAACTGTGAGAGAGCAAGAGGAGCAGCGGGGACATTAACAGTGAGAGAGTGAGAGGAGCAGCGGGGTCATTAACAGTGGGAGAGAGAGAGGAGCAGTGGGGACATTAACAGTGAGAGACCGAGAGGAGCAGTGGGGTCATTAACAGAGAGGGAGTGAGAGGAGCAGCTGGGACATTTACAGTGAGAGTGAAAGGAGCAGCAGGGTCATTAAGAGTGAGATCGAGAGAGGAGCAGAGGGGCCATTAACAGTGAGAGACCGAGAGTAGTAGATGGGTCATTAACAGTGAGAGAGCGTGAGGAACAGCAGGGTCATTAACAGTGACCGAGTGAGTGGACCAATACGTTCATTAACAGAGAGAAATCGAGAGGAGCAGCGGGTTCATTGACAGTAAGAGAGCAAAAGGGGCAATGGGGAAATTAACAGTGAGAGAGCGAGAGGATCAGCGGGGCCATTAACAGTGAAAGTGAGAGGAGCAGTGGGGCCAATATCAGTGAGAGCTCGAGAGGAGCAACGAGGCCAATAACAGTGAGAGAACGAGAAGAGCAGCGGGGTCATTAACAGTGAGAGAACGAGAGAAGCAGCGTGGTCATTTACAGTGAGAGAGCGAGAGGAGCAGCGGGGACATTAACAGTGGGAGAGCGAGAGGAGCAATGGGGACATTAACAGTGAGAGAGCGAGAGGAGCAGCGAGGCCAATAACAGTGAGAGAACGAGAGAAGCAGCGTGGTCATTTACAGTGAGAGAGCGAGAGGAGCAGCGGGGACATTAACAGTGGGAGAGCGAGAGAAGCAGCGGGGCCTTTAACAGTGGGAGAGCGAGAGGAGTAGCGGGGCCTTTAACAGTGAGCGAGTGAGAGGAGCAGTGGGGCCATTAACAGAGATAGAGCGAGAGGAGCAGCAGGGTCATTAACAGAGAGGGAGTGAGAGGAGCAGCTGGGACATTTACAGTGAGAGTGAAAGGAGCAGGGTCATTAAGAGTGAGCTCGAGAGAGGAGCAGAGGGGCCATTAACAGTGAGAGACCGAGAGTAGTAGATGGGTCATTAACAGTGAGAGAGCGTGAGGAGCAGCAGGGTCATTAACAGTGACCGAGTGAGTGGACCAATATGTTTATTTACAGAGTGAAATCGAGAGGAGCAGCGGGTTCATTGACAGTAAGAGAGCAAAAGGGGCAATGGGGAAATTAACAGTGAGAGAGTGAGAGGATCAGCGGGGCCATTAACAGTGAAAGTGAGAGGAGCAGTGGGGCCAATATCAGTGAGAGCACGAGAGGAGCAGCGAGGCCAATAACAGTGAGAGAACGAGAGGAGCAGCGGGGACATTAACAGTGAGAGTGTGAGAGGAGCAGCGGGTACATTAACAATGAAAGAGCGAGAGGAGCAGCGGGGACATTAAAAGTGAGAGAGCAAGAGGAGCAGCAGGGCCATTAACAGTGAGAGAGCGAGAGGAGCAATGGGGCCATTAACAGTGAGAGAGCGAGAGGAGCAGAGAGAACATTAACAGTGAGAGAGCGAGAGGAACAGAGGGAACATTAACAGTGAGAGAGTGAGAGGAGCAGAGGGAACATTAACAGTGAGAGGGCAAGAGGAGCAGAGGGAACATTAACTGTGAGAGTTAAAGGAGAAGCGGGGTCATTAACAATGAGAGAGCGAGAGGAGCAGCGGGGTCATTAACAGTGAGAGAGCGAGAGGAGCAGCAGGTTCATTAACAGTGAGAGAGCGATAGTAGCAGTGGGGACATTAACTGTGAGAGAATGAGAGTAGTAGATGGGTCATTAACAGTGAGAGAACGAGAGGAGCAGTGGGGGCATTAACAGTGAAAGTGAGAGGAGCAGTGGGGCCATTAACAGTGAGAGCAGGAGAGTAGTAGCGGGGCCATTAACAGTTAAAGAGCGAGAGAAGCAGCGGGGTCATTTACAGTGAGAGAGCGAGAGGAGCAGCGGGGACATTAACAGTGGGAGAGCGAGAGGAGTAGCGGGGCCATTAACAGTGAGAGAACGAGAGGAGCAGCGGGGTCATTAACAGTGGGAGAGCGAGAGGAGTAGCGGGGCCATTAACAGTGAGAGAGCGAGAGAAGCAACGAGGTCATTAACAGTGAGAGAGCGAGAGGAGCAATGGGGAAATTAACAATGAGACAGCGAGAGGAGCTGTGGTGCCATTAACCATGAAAGTGAGAGGAGCAGCGGGGTCATTAACAGTGAGAGAGCGAGAGGAGCAATGGGGCCATTAACAGAGATAGAGCGAGAGGCGCAGCGGGGACATTAACAGAGAGAGAGCGAGAGGAGCAGCGGGGACAAAAACTGTGAGAGAGCAAGAGGAGCAGCGGGGACATTAACAGTGAGAGAGTGAGAGGAGCAGCGGGGTCATTAACAGTGGGAGAGAGAGAGGAGCAGTGGGGACATTAACAGTGAGAGACCGAGAGGAGCAGTGGGGTCATTAACAGAGAGGGAGTGAGAGGAGCAGCTGGGACATTTACAGTGAGAGTGAAAGGAGCAGCAGGGTCATTAAGAGTGAGATCGAGAGAGGAGCAGAGGGGCCATTAACAGTGAGAGACCGAGAGTAGTAGATGGGTCATTAACAGTGAGAGAGCGTGAGGAACAGCAGGGTCATTAACAGTGACCGAGTGAGTGGACCAATATGTTTATTTACAGAGTGAAATCGAGAGGAGCAGCGGGTTCATTGTCAGTAAGAGAGCAAAAGGGGCAATGGGGAAATTAACAGTGAGAGAGCGAGAGGATCAGCGGGGCCATTAACAGTGAAAGTGAGAGGAGCAGTGCGGCCAATATCAGTGAGAGCTCGAGAGGAGCAACGAGGCCAATAACAGTGAGAGAACGAGAAGAGCAGCGGGGTCATTAACAGTGAGAGAACGAGAGAAGCAGCGTGGTCATTTACAGTGAGAGAGCGAGAGGAGCAGCGGGGACATTAACAGTGGGAGAGCGAGAGGAGCAATGGGGACATTAACAGTGAGAGAGCGAGAGGAGCAGCGAGGCCTTTAACAGTGGGAGAGCGAGAGGAGTAGCGGGGCCTTTAACAGTGAGCGAGTGAGAGGAGCAGTGGGGCCATTAACAGAGATAGAGCGAGAGGAACAGCGGGGTCATTAACAGAGAGGGAGTGAGAGGAGCAGCTGGGACATTTACAGTGAGAGTGAAAGGAGCAGGGTCATTAAGAGTGAGCTCGAGAGAGGAGCAGAGGGGCCATTAACAGTGAGAGACCGAGAGTAGTAGATGGGTCATTAACAGTGAGAGAGCGTGAGGAGCAGCAGGGTCATTAACAGTGACCGAGTGAGTGGACCAATATGTTTATTTACAGAGTGAAATCGAGAGGAGCAGCGGGTTCATTGACAGTAAGAGAGCAAAAGGGGCAATGGGGAAATTAACAGTGAGAGAGTGAGAGGATCAGCGGGGCCATTAACAGTGAAAGTGAGAGGAGCAGTGGGGCCAATATCAGTGAGAGCTCGAGAGGAGCAGCGAGGCCAATAACAGTGAGAGAATGAGAGGAGCAGCGGGGACATTAACAGTGAGAGTGTGAGAGGAGCAGCGGGTACATTAACAATGAAAGAGCGAGAGGAGCAGCGGGTACATTAAAAGTGAGAGAGCAAGAGGAGCAGCAGGGCCATTAACAGTGAGAGAGCGAGAGGAGCAATGGGGCCATTAACAGTGAGAGAGCGAGAGGAGCAGAGAGAACATTAACAGTGAGAGAGCGAGAGGAACAGAGGGAACATTAACAGTGAGAGAGTGAGAGGAGCAGAGGGAACATTAACAGTGAGAGAGTGAGAGGAGCAGAGGGAACATTAACAGAGATAGAGCGAGAGGCGCAGCGGGGTCATTAACAGAGAGAGAGCGAGAGGAACAGTGGGGACATTAAAAGTGAGAGAGCGAGAGGAGCAGCGGGGCCATTAACAGTGAGAGAGCGAGAGGAGCAGCGGGGACATTAACAGTGAGAGAGCGAGAGGAGCAATGGGGCCATTAACAGTGAGAGAGCGAGAGGAGCAGAGGGAACATTAACAGTGAGAGAGCGAGAGGAACAGAGGGAACATTAACAGTGAGAGAGTGAGAGGAGCAGAGGGAACATTAACAGTGAGAGAGTGAGAGGAGCAGAGGGAACATTAACAGAGATAGAGCGAGAGGCGCAGCGGGGTCATTAACAGAGAGAGAGCGAGAGGAACAGTGGGGACATTAACAGTGAGAGAGCGAGAGGAGCAGTGTGGATATTAACAATGAGACAGTGAGAGGAGCAGCGGGGTCATTAACAGTGAGAGAGCGAGAGGAGCAGCGGGTTCATTAACAGTTAGAGAGCGAGAGAAGCAGCGGAGTCATTAACAGTGAGAGAGCGAGAGAAGCAATGGGGCCATTAACAGTTAGATAGCGAGAGGAGCATTGGGGCCATAAACAGTGAGTGCGAGAGGAGAAGAGGGGCCATTAACAGTGAGAGAGCAGGAGGAGCGGAGGAGCCATTAACAGTGAGAGCGAGAGGAACAGCGGGGCCATTAACAGTGAGAGCGAGATGAGCAGCGGGGCCATTAACAGTGAAAGTCAGGGAACAGCTGGGCCATTAACAATGATGGTGCGAGAGGAGCGGCGGGTTCATTAACATGAGAGACCGACAGGAGCAGTGGGACCATTAACAGTGAGAGAGCGAGAGGAGCAGTGGGACCATTAACAGTGAGAGAGTGAGAGGAGCAGCGGGGACATTAACAGTGAGAGAGCGAGAGTAGTAGATGGGACATTAACAGTGAGAGAGCGAGAGGAGCAGTGGGGCCATTAACAGTGAGAGAGCGAGAGGAGCAGTGGGGTCATTAACAGTGATAGAGCAGGAGGAGCATTGTAGACATCAACAGTGAGATTGTGAACAGCAGGGTCATTAACAGTGACAGAGTGAGTGGAGCAATATGTTCATTAACAGAGAGAAAGCGAGAGTAGTAGTGGGATCATTAACAGTGAGAGAGCGAGTAGAGCAGAGGGGCCATTAACAGTGAGAGAGCGAGAGGAGCAGCGGGGTCATTAACAGTGAGAGAGCAAGAAGAGCAGAGGGGCCATTAACTGTGAGAGAGTGAGAGGAGCAGCGGGGCCATTAACAGTGAGAGAAAGAGTGGAGCAACGGAACATTAACAGTGAGAGAGCGAGAAAAGCAGTGGGACCATTAACAGTGTGAGAGTGAGAGGAGCAGTGGTGTCATTAACAGTGAGAGAACGAGAGGAGCAGCGGGGTCATTAACAGTGAGAGAACGAGAGGAGCAGTGGGGCCATTAACAGTGAGAGCAGGAGAGTAGTAGCGGGGCCATTAACAGTTAAAGAGCGAGAGAAGCAGCGGGGTCATTTACAGTGAGAGAGCGAGAGGAGCAGCGGGGACATTAACAGTGGGAGAGCGAGAGGAGTAGCGGGGCCATTGACAGTAAAGAGCAAGAAGGGCAGCGGGGCCATTAACAGTGAGAGCGCGAGAGAAGCAGCGGGGACATTAACTGAGAGAGCGAGAGGAGCAGCGGGGACATTAACAGTGAGAGAGCGAGAGGAGCAGCGGGGTCATTAACAGTGAGAGAGCGAGAGGAGCAGCGGGGACTTTAACAGTGAGAGAGAGAGAGGAGCAATGGGGCCATTAACGGTGAGAGACCGAGAGGAGCAGTGGGGTCATTAACAGAGAGGGAGCGAGAGGAGCAGCTGGGACATTTACAGTGAGAGTGAAAGGAGCAGCAGGGCCATTAAGAGTGAGATCGAGAGAGGAGCAGAGGGGCCATTAACAGTGAGAGACCGAGAGTAGTAGATGGGTCATTCACAGTGAGAGAGCGTGAGGAGCAGCAGGGTCATTAACAGTGACAGAGTGAGTGGACCAATATGTTTATTAACAGAGTGAAATCGAGAGGAGCAGCGGGTTCATTGACAGTAAGAGAGCAAAAGGGGCAATGGGGAAATTAACAGTGAGAGAGTGAGAGGATCAGCGGGGCCATTAACAGTGAAAGTGAGAGGAGCAGTGGGATCATTAACAGTGAGAGAACGAGAGGAGCAGCGGGTACATTAACAGTGAGAGAGAGAGGAGCAGCGGGGTCATTAACAGTGAGAGAACGACAGGAGCAGCGGGTACATTAACAGTGAGAGAGAGAGGAGCAGCGGGGCCATTAACAGTGAGAGAACGAGAGGAGCAGCGGGGTCATTAACAGTGAGAGAGAAAGGAGCAGCAGGGTCTGTAACAGTGAGAGAGCGAGAGGAGCAGCGAGGCCATTAACATTGAGAAATGAGAGGAGCAGCGGGTACATTAACAATGAGAGAGCGAGGAGCAGCGGGGCCATTAACAGTGAGAGAGCGAGAGGAGCAGCGGGGACATTAAAAGTGAGAGAGTGAGAGGAGCAATGGGGTTATTAACAGTGAGAGAGCGAGAGGAGCAGCGGGGACATTAACTGTGAGAGAGCGAGCGGAGCAGCGGGGACATTAACAGTGAGAGAGTGAGAGGAGCAGCGGGGTCATTAACAGTGAGAGAGCGAGAGGAGCAGCGGGGTCATTAACAGTGAGAGTGAGAGGAGCAGCGGGGTCATTAACAGTGAGAGAGCGAGAGGAGCTGTGGGGTCATTAACCGTGAAAGCGAGAGGAGCAGCGGGGACATTAACTGTGAGAGAGCGAGCGGAGCAGCGGGGACATTAACAGTGAGAGAGTGAGAGGAGCAATGGGGTTATTAACAGTGAGAGAGTGAGAGGAGCAGCGGGGACATTAAAAGTGAGAGAGTGAGAGGAGCAATGTGGTTATTAACAGTGAGAGAGTGAGAGGAGCAGCGGGGTCATTAACAGTGAGAGAGCGAGAGGAGCAGCGGGGTCATTAACAGTGAGAGAGCGAGAGGAGCAGCGGGGTCATTAACAGTGAGAGAGCGAGAGGAGCAGTGGGGCATTAACAATGAGACAGCGAGAGGAGCTGTGGGGTCATTTACCGTGAAAGTGAGAGGAGCAGCGGGGTCATTAACAGTGTGAGAGCTAGAGGAGCAGCGGGGTCATTAACAGTGAGAGAGCGAGAGGAGCAATGGGGCCATTAACAGTGAGAGAGCAAGAGGGGCAATGGGGCCATAAACAGTGAGTGCGAGAGGAGAAGAGGGACCATTAACAGTGAGAGAGCAGGAGGAGCAGAGGAGCCATTAACAGTGAGATAGCGAGAGGAGCAGTGGGGCCATTAACAGTGATAGAGCAGGAGGAGCATTGTAGCCATCATCAGTAAGATTGAGAGCAGCAGGGTCATTAACAGTGACAGAGTGAGTGGAGCAATATGTTCATTAACAGAGAGAAAGCGAGAGTAGTAGTGGGATCATTAACAGTGAGAGAGCGAGAAGAGCAGTGGGGCCATTAACTGTGAGAGAGTGAGAGGAGCAGCGGGCCCATTAACAGTGAGAGAAAGAGTGGAGCAACGGGACATTAACAGTGAGAGAAAGAGAGGAGCAGTGGGGTCATTAACAGTGAGAGCGAGAGGAGCAGCGTGGTCATTAACATTGAGAGAATGAGAGGAGCAGCGGGGCCATTAACGATGAGAGAGCGAGAGGAACAGCGGGGACATGAACAGTGAGAGAGCGAGACGAACAGCGGGGCCATTAACAGTGAGAGAGCGAGAGGAGCAGCGGGGTCATTAACAGTGACAGAGTGAGTGGAGCAATATGTTCATTAACAGAGAGAAAGCGAGAGTAGTAGTGGGATCATTAACAGTGAGAGAGCGAGTAGAGCAGAGGGGCCATTAACAGTGAGAGAGCGAGAGGTGCAGCGGGGTCATTAACAGTGAGAGAGCAAGAAGAGCAGAGGGGCCATTAACTGTGAGAGAGTGAGAGGAGCAGCGGGGCCATTAACAGTGAGAGAAAGAGTGGAGCAACGGAACATTAACAGTGAGAGAAAGAGAGGAGCAGTGGGGCCATTAACAGTGAGAGCGAGAGGAGCAGCGGGGTCATTAACATTGAGAGAATGAGATGAGCAGCGGGGCCATTAACGGTGAGAGAGCCAGAGAAGCAGTGGGGACATGAACAGTGAGAAAGCGAGAGGAACAGCGGGGTCATTAACAGTGAGAAAGCGAGAGGAGCAGCGGTGTCATTAAAAGTGAGAGAACTAGAGGAGCAGCGGGGGCATGAACAGTGAAAGTGAGAGGAGCAGTGGGGCCATTAACAGTGAGAGCACAAGAGGAGTAGCGGGGACATTAACAGTGAGAGAGCGAGAGGAGCAGCGGGGTCATTAACAGTGAGAGAGCGAGAGGTGCAGCGGGGTCATTAACAGTGAGAGAGCAAGAAGAGCAGAGGGGCCATTAACTGTGAGAGAGTGAGAGGAGCAGCGGGGCCATTAACAGTGAGAGAAAGAGTGGAGCAACGGAACATTAACAGTGAGAGAAAGAGAGGAGCAGTGGGGTCATTAACAGTGAGAGCGAGAGGAGCAGCGGGGTCATTAACATTGAGAGAATGAGATGAGCAGCGGGGCCATTAACGGTGAGAGAGCCAGAGAAGCAGCGGGGACATGAACAGTGAGAAAGCGAGAGGAACAGCGGTGTCATGAACATTGAGAGAGCGAGAGAAGCAGTGGGGACATTAACAGTGAGAGAGCGAGAGGAACAGCGTGGCCATTAACAGTGAGAAAGCGAGAGGAGCAGCAGGTTCATTAACAGTGAGAGACTGAGAGCAGTAGATGGGTCATTAAAAGTGAGAGAACTAGAGGAGCAACGGGGGCATGAACAGTGAAAGTGAGAGGAGCAGTGGGGCCATTAACAGTGAGAGCACAAGAGGAGTAGCGGGGACATTAACAGTGAGAGAGCGAGAAGAGCAGTGGGACCATTAACAGTGTGAGAGTGAGAGGAGCAGTGGTGTCATTAACAGTGAGAGAGCGAGAGGAGCAGCGGGGTCATTAACAGTGAGAGAATGAGAGTAGTAGATGGGTCATTAACAGTGAGAGAACGAGAGGAGCAGTGGGGCCATTAACAGTGAGAGCAGGAGAGTAGTAGCGGGGCCATTAACAGTTAAAGAGCGAGAGAAGCAGCGGGGTCATTTACAGTGAGAGAGCGAGAGGAGCAGCGGGGACATTAACAGTGGGAGAGCGAGAGGAGTAGCGGGGCCATTGACAGTAAAGAGCAAGAAGGGCAGCGGGGCCATTAACAGTGAGAGAGCGACAGGAGCAGCGGGGTCATTAACAGTGAGAGAGCGAGAGAAGCAGCGGGGACATTAACTGAGAGAGCGAGAGGAGCAGCGGGGACATTAACAGTGAGAGAGTGAGAGGAGCAGTGGGGACATTATCAGCGAGAGAGCGAGAGGAGCAGCGGGGTCATTAACAGTGAGAGAGCGAGAGGAGCAGCGGGGACATTAACAGTGAGAGAGAGAGAGGAGAAATGGGGCCATTAACAGTGAGAGACCGAGAGGAGCAGTGGGGTCATTAACAGAGAGGGAGCGAGAGGAGCAGCTGGGACATTTACAGTGAGAGTGAAAGGAGCAGCAGGGCCATTAAGAGTGAGATCGAGAGAGGAGCAGAGGGGCCATTAACAGTGAGAGACCGAGAGTAGTAGATGGGTCATTAACAGTGAGAGACCGTGAGGAGCAGCAGGGTCATTAACAGTGACAGAGTGAGTGGACCAATATGTTTATTAACAGTGAAATCGAGAGCAGAAGCGGGTTCATTGACATTAAGAGAGCAAAAGGGGCAATGGGGAAATTAACAGTGAGAGAGTGAGAGGATCAGCGGGGCCATTAACAGTGAAAGTGAGAGGAGCAGTGGGATCATTAACAGTGAGAGAACGAGAGGAGCAGCGGGTACATTAACAGTGAGAGAGAGAGGAGCAGCGGGGTCATTAACAGTGAGAGAACGATAGGAGCAGCGGGTACATTAACAGTGAGAGAGAGAGGAGCAGCGGGGCCATTAACAGTGAGAGAACGAGAGGAGCAGCGGGGTCATTAACAGTGAGAGAGAAAGGAGCAGCAGGGTCTGTAACAGTGAGAGAGCGAGAGGAGCAGCGAGGCCATTAACAGTGAGAAATGAGAGGTGCAGCGGGTACATTAACAATGAGAGAGCGAGGAGCAGCGGGGCCATTAACAGTGAGAGAGCGAGAGGAGCTGCGGGGACATTAAAAGTGAGAGAGTGAGAGGAGCAATGGGGTTATTAACAGTGAGAGAGCGAGAGGAGCAGCGGGGACATTAACAGTGAGAGAGTGAGAGGAGAAGCGGGGACATTAACTGTGAGAGAGCGAGCGGAGCAGCGGGGACATTAACAGTGAGAGAGTGAGAGGAGCGGTGGGGTCATTAACAGTGAGAGCGAGAGGAGCAGCGGGGTCATTAACAGTGAGAGAACGAGAGGAGCAGTGGGGACATTAACAATGAGACAGCGAGAGGAGCTGTGGGGTCATTAACCGTGAAAGTGAGAGGAGCAGCAGGGACATTAACAGTGAGAGAGCGAGAGGAGCAATGGGGTTATTAACAGTGAGAGAGTGAGAGGAGCAGCGGGGACATTAAAAGTGAGAGAGTGAGAGGAGCAATGGGGTTATTAACAGTGAGAGAGTGAGAGGAGCAGCGGGGTCATTAACAGTGAGAGAGCGAGAGGAGCAGCGAGGCCAATAACAGTGAGAGAACGAGAGGAGCAGCGGGGTCATTAACAGTGAGAGAGAAAGGAGCAGCAGGGTCATTAACAGTGAGAGTGTGAGACTAGTAGTTGCGCCATTAACAGTGAGAGATGAGAGGAGCAGCGGGTACATTAACAATGAGAGAGCGAGAGGAGCAGCGGGGCCATTAACTGTGAGAGAGCGAGAGGAGCAGCGGGACCATTAACAGTGAGAGAGTGAGAGGAGCAGCGGGGTCAGTAACAGTTAGAGAGCGAGAGAAGCAGCGGGGTCATTAACAGTGAGAGAGTGAGAGGAGCAGCGGGGCCATTAACAGTGTGAAAGCTAGAGGAGCAGCGGGGTCATTAACAGTGAGAGAGCGAGAGGAGCAGCGGAGTCATTAACAGTGAGAGAGCGAGAGGAGCAGCGGAGTCATTAACAGTGAGAGAGCGAGAGGAGCAGCGGAGTCATTAACAGTGAGAGAGCGAGAGGAGCAATGGGGTCATTAACAGTTAGAGAGCAAGAGGGGCAATGGGGACATTAACAGTGAGAGAGCGAGAGGAGCATTGGGGCCATAAACAGTGAGTGCGAGAGGAGAAGAGGGGCCATTAACAGTGAGAGAGCGAGAGGAGCAGTGGGGCCATTAACAGTGATAGAGCAGGAGGAGCAGCAGGGTCATTAACAGTGACAGAGTGAGTGGAGCAATATGTTCATTAACAGAGAGAAAGCGAGAGTAGTAGTGGGATCATTAACAGTGAGAGAGCGAGAAGAGCAGTGGGGCCATTAACTGTGAGAGAGTGAGAGGAGCAGCGGGCCCATTAACAGTGAGAGAAAGAGTGGAGCAATGGGACATTAACAATGAGAGAAAGAGAGGAGCAGTGGGGTCATTAACAGTGAGAGCGAGAGGAGCAGCGTGGTCATTAATATTGAGAGAATGAGATGAGCAGCGGGGCCATTAACGATGAGAGAGCGAGAGAAGCAGTGGGGACATGAACAGTGAGAGAGCGAGAGGAACAGCGGGGTCATTAACAGTGAGAGAGCGAGAGGAACAGCGAGGCCATTAACAGTGAGAAAGCGAGAGGAGCAGCGGTGTCATGAACAGTGAGAGAGCGAGAGGAACAGCGGATCAGTAACAGTGAGAGAGCGAGAGGAGCAGCTGCGTCATTAACAGTGAGAGACTGAGAGTAGTAGATGGGTCATTAACAGTGAGAACGTGAGAGGAGCAGCGGGGACATTAACAGTGAAAGTGAGAGGAGCAGTGGGGCCATTATCAGTGAGAGCACGAGAGGAGTAGTGGGGACATTAACAGTTAAAGAGCGAGAGAAGCAGTGGGGTCATTTACAGTGAGAGAGCGAGAGGAGCAGTGGGGTCATTAACAGTGAGAGAGCGAGAGGAGCAGCGGGGTCATTAACAGTGAGAGAACGAGAGGAGCAGCGGGGACGTTAACAGTTAGAGAGCGAGAGGAGCAGCGGGGTCATTAACAGTGAGAGATCGAGAGAAGCAGTGGGACCATTAACAGTGTGAGAGCGAGAGGAGCAGTGGGGACATTAACAATGAGACAGCGAGAGGAGCAGTGGTGCCATTAACCGTGAAAGTGAGAGCAGCAGCGGTGTCATTAACAGTGAGAGAGCGAGAGGAGCAATGGGGCCATTAACAGTGAGAGAGCGAGTGAAACAGAGGGGCCATTAACAGAGATAGAGCGAGAGGCGCAGCGGGGACATTAACAGAGAGGGAGCGAGAGGAGCACCTGGGCCATTTACAGTGAGAGTGAAAGGAGCAGCAGGGTCATTAAGAGTGAGATCGAGAGAGGAGCAGAGGGGCCATTAACAGTGACAGAGCGAGAGGAGCAATGGGTCATTAGCAGTGACAGAGTGAGTGAACCAATATGTTCATTAACAGAGTGAAAGCGAAAGGGGTCATTGACAGTAAGAGAGCAAGAAGGGCAGTGGGGCCATTAACAGTGAGAGGGCAAGAGGAGCAGCGGGACCATTAACTGTGAGAGTTAAAGGAGAAGCGGGGTCATTAACAGTGAGAGAGCGAGAGGAGCAGCGGGGTCATTAACAGTGAGAGAGCGAGAGGAGCAGCGGGGACATTAACAGTGAGAGAGCGATAGGAGCAGTGGGGACATTAACTGTGAGAGAATGAGAGTAGTAGATGGGTCATTAACAGTGAGAGAACGAGAGGAGCAGTGGGGGCATTAACAGTGAAAGTGAGAGGAGCAGTGGGGCCATTAACAGTGAGAGCAGGAGAGTAGTAGCGGGGCCATTAACAGTTAAAGAGCGAGAGAAGCAGCGGGGTCATTTACAGTGAGAGAGCGAGAGGAGCAGCGGGGACATTAACAGTGGGAGAGCGAGAGGAGTAGCGGGGCCATTAACAGTGAGAGAACGAGAGGAGCAGCGGGGTCATTAACAGTGAGAGAACGAGAGGAGTAGCGTGGCCATTAACAGAGAGCGAGAGAAGCAACGAGGTCATTAACAGTGAGAGAGCGAGAGGAGCAATGGGGACATTAACAATGAGACAGCGAGAGGAGCTGTTGTGCCATTATCCGTGAAAGTGAGAGGAGCAGCGGGGTCATTAACAGTGAGAGAGCGAGAGGAGCAATGGGGCCATTAACAGAGATAGAGCGAGAGGCGCAGCGGGGACATTAACAGAGAGAGAGCGAGAGGAGCAGCGGGGACAAAAACTGTGAGAGAGCAAGAGGAGCAGCGGGGACATTAACAGTGAGAGAGTGAGAGGAGCAGCGGGGTCATTAACAGTGAGAGAGTGAGAGGAGCAGCGGGGTCATTAACAGTGAGAGAGTGAGAGGAGCAGCGGGGTCATTAACAGTGAGAGAGCGAGAGGAGCAGCGGGGACAAAAACTGTGAGAGAGCAAGAGGAGCAGCGGGGACATTAACAGAGAGAGAGCGAGAGGAGCAGCTGGGCCATTTACAGTGAGACTGAAAGGAGCAGCAGGGTCATTAAGAGTGAGATCGAGAGAGGAGCAGAGGGTCATTAACAGTGAGAGAGCGAGAGTAGTAGATGGGTCATTAACAGTGAGAGAGCGAGAGGAGCAGCGGGGGCATTAACAGTGAAAGTGAAAGGAGCAGTGGGGCCATTAACAGTGAGAGCAGGAGAGTAGTAGCGGGGCCATTAACAGTTAAAGAGCGAGAGAAGCAGCGGGGTGATTAACAGTGTGAGAGTGAGAGGAGCAGCAGGGCCATTAGCAGTGAGAGAGCGAGAGGAGCAGCGGGGTCATTAACAGTGTGAGAGTGAGAGGAGCAGCAGGGCCATTAACAGTTAGAGAGCGAGAGGAGCAGTGGGGCCATTAACAGAAATAGAGTGAGAGGCGCAGCGGGGTCATTAACAGAGAGGGAGTGAGAGGAGCAGCTGGGCCATTAACAGTGAGAGTGAAAGGAGCAGCAGGGTCATTAAGAGTGAGATCGAGAGAGGAGCAGAGGGGCCTTTAACAGTGAGAGACCGAGAGTAGTAGATGGGTCATTAACAGTGAGAGAGCGTGAGGAGCAGCAGGGTCATTAACAGTGAGAGAGTGAGTGGACCAATATGTTCATTAACAGAGTGAAAATGAGAGGCGCAGTGGGGCCGTTAACAGTGAGAGCACGAGAGGTGTAGCGAGGCCATTAACAGTTAAAGAGCGAGAGAAGCAGCCGCGTTATTGACAGTGAGAGAGCGAGAGGTGTAGCGGGGCCATTAACAGTGAGAGTGTGAGATGAGCAGCGGGGATATTAACAGTGAGAGAGCGAGAGAATCAGTGGGGTCATTAACAGTGAGAGAGCGAGAGGAGCAGCGGGTTCATTAACAGTGAGAGAGCGAGAGGAGCAATGGGGCCATTAACAGAGAGGGAGCGAGAGGAGCAGCTGGGCCATTAACAGTGAGAGTGAAAGGAGCAGTGGGGTCATTAAGAGTGAGATCGAGAGAGGAGCAGAGGGGCCATTAACCGTGAGAGACCGAGAGTAGTAGATGGGTCATTAACAGTGAGAGAGCAAGAGGAGCAGCAGTGTCATTAACAGTGACAGAGTGGACCAATATGTTCATTAACAGAGTGAAAGCGAGAGGAGCAGCGGGGTCATTGACAGTAAGAGAGGAAGAAGGGCAGTGGGGCCATTAACAGTTAGAGAGCGACAGGAGCAGCGGGACCATTAACAGTGAGAGTGAAAGGTGCAGCGGGGACATTAACAGTGAGAGAGCAAATGGGGCAATGGGGAAATTAACAGTGAGAGAGTGAGAGGATCAGCGGGGCCATTAACATTGAGAGCACGAGAGCAGCAGCGAGGCCAATAACAGTGAGAGAACGAGAGGAGCAGCGGGGACATTAACAGTGAGAGACCGAGATTAGTAGATGGGTCATTAACAGTGAGAGAGCGTGAGGAACAGCAGGGTCATTAACAGTGAGAGAGTGAGTGGACCAATATGTTCATTAACAAAGTGAAAGCGAGAGGAGCAGAGGGGTCATTGACAGTAAGAGAGCAAGAAGGGCAGTGGGGCCATTAACAGTGAGAGAGTGACAGGAGCAGCGGGACCATTAACAGTGAGAGTGAAAGGAGCAGCGGGGTCATTAACAGTGAGAGAGCGAGAGGAGCAGAGGGGTCATTAACAGTGTGAGAGCGAGAGGAGCAATGGGGACATTAACAATGAGACAGAGCGAGAGGCGCAGTGGGGACATTAATACAGAGGGAGCGAGAGGAGCAGCTGGGCCATTTACAGTGAGAGAGCGAGAGGAGCAGCGGGGTCATTAACAGTGAGAGAGCGGGAGAAGCAGTGGGGACATTAACAGTGAGAGAGCGAGAGGAGCAGCAGGTTCATTAACAGTGAGAGAGCGACAGGAGCAGCGGGACCATTAACAGTGAGAGAGCGAGAGGAGCAGCGGGGACATTAACAGTGAGAGAGCAAGAGGAGCAGTGGGGACATTAACAGTGAGAGAGCGAGAGGAGCAGCAGGTTCATTAACAGTGAGAGAGCGAGAGGAGCAGCGGGGTCATTAACAGTGAGAGAGCGAGAGGAGCAGCGGGGACATTAACAGAGAGAGAGCGAGAGGAGCAGCGGGGTCATTAACATTGAGAGAGCGAGATGAGCAGTGGGGCCATTAACAGTGATAGAGCAGGAGGAGCAGCAGGGTCATTAACAGTGACAGAGTGAGTGGAGCAATATGTTCATTAACAGAGAGAAAGCGAGAGTAGTAGTGGGATCATTAACAGTGAGAGAGCGAGAAGAGCAGTGGGGCCATTAACTGTGAGAGAGTGAGAGGAGCTGCGGGCCCATTAACAGTGAGAGAAAGAGTGGAGCAATGGGACATTAACAGTGAGAGAAAGAGAGGAGCAGTGGGGTCATTAACAGTGAGAGCGAGAGGAGCAGCGTGGTCATTAATATTGAGAGAATGAGATGAGCAGCGGGGCCATTAACGATGAGAGAGCGAGAGAAGCAGTGGGGACATGAACAGTGAGAGAGCGAGAGGAACAGCGGGGTCATTAACAGTGAGAGAGCGAGAGGAACAGCGAGGCCATTAACAGTGAGAAAGCGAGAGGAGCAGCGGTGTCATGAACAGTGAGAGAGCGAGAGGAACAGCGGATCAGTAACAGTGAGAGAGCGAGAGGAGCAGCTGCGTCATTAACAGTGAGAGACTGAGAGTAGTAGATGGGTCATTAACAGTGAGAACGTGAGAGGAGCAGCGGGGACATTAACAGTGAAAGTGAGAGGAGCAGTGGGGCCATTATCAGTGAGAGCACGAGAGGAGTAGTGGGGACATTAACAGTTAAAGAGCGAGAGAAGCAGTGGGGTCATTTACAGTGAGAGAGCGAGAGGAGCAGTGGGGTCATTAACAGTGAGAGAGCGAGAGGAGCAGCGGGGTCATTAACAGTGAGAGATCGAGAGAAGCAGTGGGACCATTAACAGTGTGAGAGCGAGAGGAGCAGTGGGGACATTAACAATGAGACAGCGAGAGGAGCAGTGGTGCCATTAACCGTGAAAGTGAGAGCAGCAGCGGTGTCATTAACAGTGAGAGAGCGAGAGGAGCAATGGGGCCATTAACAGTGAGAGAGCGAGTGAAACAGAGGGGCCATTAACAGAGATAGAGCGAGAGGCGCAGCGGGGACATTAACAGAGAGGGAGCGAGAGGAGCACCTGGGCCATTTACAGTGAGAGTGAAAGGAGCAGCAGGTTCATTAAGAGTGAGATCGAGAGAGGAGCAGAGGGGCCATTAACAGTGACAGAGCGAGAGGAGCAATGGGTCATTAGCAGTGACAGAGTGAGTGAACCAATATGTTCATTAACAGAGTGAAAGCGAAAGGGGTCATTGACAGTAAGAGAGCAAGAAGGGCAGTGGGGCCATTAACAGTGAGAGGGCAAGAGGAGCAGCGGGACCATTAACTGTGAGAGTTAAAGGAGAAGCGGGGTCATTAACAGTGAGAGAGCGAGAGGAGCAGCGGGGTCATTAACAGTGAGAGAGCGAGAGGAGCAGCGGGGACATTAACAGTGAGAGAGCGATAGGAGCAGTGGGGACATTAACTGTGAGAGAATGAGAGTAGTAGATGGGTCATTAACAGTGAGAGAACGAGAGGAGCAGTGGGGGCATTAACAGTGAAAGTGAGAGGAGCAGTGGGGCCATTAACAGTGAGAGCAGGAGAGTAGTAGCGGGGCCATTAACAGTTAAAGAGCGAGAGAAGCAGCGGGGTCATTTACAGTGAGAGAGCGAGAGGAGCAGCGGGGACATTAACAGTGGGAGAGCGAGAGGAGTAGCGGGGCCATTAACAGTGAGAGAACGAGAGGAGCAGCGGGGTCATTAACAGTGAGAGAACGAGAGGAGTAGCGTGGCCATTAACAGAGAGCGAGAGAAGCAACGAGGTCATTAACAGTGAGAGAGCGAGAGGAGCAATGGGGACATTAACAATGAGACAGCGAGAGGAGCTGTTGTGCCATTATCCGTGAAAGTGAGAGGAGCAGCGGGGTCATTAACAGTGAGAGAGCGAGAGGAGCAATGGGGCCATTAACAGAGATAGAGCGAGAGGCGCAGCGGGGACATTAACAGAGAGAGAGCGAGAGGAGCAGCGGGGACAAAAACTGTGAGAGAGCAAGAGGAGCAGCGGGGACATTAACAGTGAGAGAGTGAGAGGAGCAGCGGGGTCATTAACAGTGAGAGAGTGAGAGGAGCAGCGGGGTCATTAACAGTGAGAGAGTGAGAGGAGCAGCGGGGTCATTAACAGTGAGAGAGCGAGAGGAGCAGCGGGGACAAAAACTGTGAGAGAGCAAGAGGAGCAGCGGGGACATTAACAGAGAGAGAGCGAGAGGAGCAGCTGGGCCATTTACAGTGAGACTGAAAGGAGCAGCAGGGTCATTAAGAGTGAGATCGAGAGAGGAGCAGAGGGTCATTAACAGTGAGAGAGCGAGAGTAGTAGATGGGTCATTAACAGTGAGAGAGCGAGAGGAGCAGCGGGGGCATTAACAGTGAAAGTGAAAGGAGCAGTGGGGCCATTAACAGTGAGAGCAGGAGAGTAGTAGCGGGGCCATTAACAGTTAAAGAGCGAGAGAAGCAGCGGGGTGATTAACAGTGTGAGAGTGAGAGGAGCAGCAGGGCCATTAGCAGTGAGAGAGCGAGAGGAGCAGCGGGGTCATTAACAGTGTGAGAGTGAGAGGAGCAGCAGGGCCATTAACAGTTAGAGAGCGAGAGGAGCAGTGGGGCCATTAACAGAAATAGAGTGAGAGGCGCAGCGGGGTCATTAACAGAGAGGGAGTGAGAGGAGCAGCTGGGCCATTAACAGTGAGAGTGAAAGGAGCAGCAGGGTCATTAAGAGTGAGATCGAGAGAGGAGCAGAGGGGCCTTTAACAGTGAGAGACCGAGAGTAGTAGATGGGTCATTAACAGTGAGAGAGCGTGAGGAGCAGCAGGGTCATTAACAGTGAGAGAGTGAGTGGACCAATATGTTCATTAACAGAGTGAAAATGAGAGGCGCAGTGGGGCCGTTAACAGTGAGAGCACGAGAGGTGTAGCGAGGCCATTAACAGTTAAAGAGCGAGAGAAGCAGCCGCGTTATTGACAGTGAGAGAGCGAGAGGTGTAGCGGGGCCATTAACAGTGAGAGTGTGAGATGAGCAGCGGGGATATTAACAGTGAGAGAGCGAGAGAATCAGTGGGGTCATTAACAGTGAGAGAGCGAGAGGAGCAGCGGGTTCATTAACAGTGAGAGAGCGAGAGGAGCAATGGGGCCATTAACAGAGAGGGAGCGAGAGGAGCAGCTGGGCCATTAACAGTGAGAGTGAAAGGAGCAGTGGGGTCATTAAGAGTGAGATCGAGAGAGGAGCAGAGGGGCCATTAACCGTGAGAGACCGAGAGTAGTAGATGGGTCATTAACAGTGAGAGAGCAAGAGGAGCAGCAGTGTCATTAACAGTGACAGAGTGGACCAATATGTTCATTAACAGAGTGAAAGCGAGAGGAGCAGCGGGGTCATTGACAGTAAGAGAGGAAGAAGGGCAGTGGGGCCATTAACAGTGAGAGAGCGACAGGAGCAGCGGGACCATTAACAGTGAGAGTGAAAGGTGCAGCGGGGACATTAACAGTGAGAGAGCAAATGGGGCAATGGGGAAATTAACAGTGAGAGAGTGAGAGGATCAGCGGGGCCATTAACATTGAGAGCACGAGAGCAGCAGCGAGGCCAATAACAGTGAGAGAACGAGAGGAGCAGCGGGGACATTAACAGTGAGAGACCGAGATTAGTAGATGGGTCATTAACAGTGAGAGAGCGTGAGGAACAGCAGGGTCATTAACAGTGAGAGAGTGAGTGGACCAATATGTTCATTAACAAAGTGAAAGCGAGAGGAGCAGAGGGGTCATTGACAGTAAGAGAGCAAGAAGGGCAGTGGGGCCATTAACAGTGAGAGAGCGACAGGAGCAGCGGGACCATTAACAGTGAGAGTGAAAGGAGCAGCGGGGTCATTAACAGTGAGAGAGCGAGAGGAGCAGAGGGGTCATTAACAGTGTGAGAGCGAGAGGAGCAATGGGGACATTAACAATGAGACAGAGCGAGAGGCGCAGTGGGGACATTAATACAGAGGGAGCGAGAGGAGCAGCTGGGCCATTTACAGTGAGAGAGCGAGAGGAGCAGCGGGGTCATTAACAGTGAGAGAGCGGGAGAAGCAGTGGGGACATTAACAGTGAGAGAGCGAGAGGAGCAGCAGGTTCATTAACAGTGAGAGAGCGACAGGAGCAGCGGGACCATTAACAGTGAGAGAGCGAGAGGAGCAGCGGGGACATTAACAGTGAGAGAGCAAGAGGAGCAGTGGGGACATTAACAGTGAGAGAGCGAGAGGAGCAGCAGGTTCATTAACAGTGAGAGAGCGAGAGGAGCAGCGGGGTCATTAACAGTGAGAGAGCGAGAGGAGCAGCGGGGACATTAACAGAGAGAGAGCGAGAGGAGCAGCGGGGTCATTAACATTGAGAGAGCGAGATGAGCAGCGGGGTCATTAACAGTGAGAGAGCGAGAGGAGCAGCTGGGCCATTTACAGTGAGAGTGAAAGGAGCAGCAGGGTCATTAAGAGTGAGATCGAGAGAGGAGCAGAGGGGCCATTAACAGTGAGAGACCGAGAGTAGTAGATGGGTCATTAACAGTGGGAGAGCGTGAGGAGCAGCAGGGTCATTAACAGTGACAGAGTGAGTGGACCAATATGTTCATTAACAGAGTGAAAGCGAGAGGAGCAGCGGGGTCATTGACAGTAAGAGAGCAAGAAGGGCAGTGGGGCCATTAACAGTGAGAGCGACAGGAGCAGCGGGACCATTAACAGTGAGAGTGAAAGGAACAGCGGGGTCATTAACAGTGAGAGAGCAAGAGGGGCAATGGGGAAATTAACAGTGAGAGAGTGAGAGGAACAGCGGGGACATTAACAGTGAAAGTGAGAGGAGCAGCGGGGCCATTAACAGTGGGAGAACGAGAGGAGCAGCTGGTTCATTAACAGTGAGAGACTGAGAGTAGTACATAGGTCATTAACAGTGAGAGAACAAGAGTAATACATGGGTCATTAACAGTGAGAGAACGAGAGGAGCAGCAGGGCCAATAACAGTGAAAGTGAGAGGCGCAGTGGGGCCATTAACAGTGAGAGCACGAGAGGAGTAGCGGGGCCATTAACAGTTAAAGAGCGAGAGAAGCAGCCGCGTCATTAACAGTGAGAGAGCGAGAGGAACAGCGGGGTCATTAACAGTGAGAGAGGGACAGGAGCAGCGGGGTCATTATCAGTGAGAGAGTGAGAGGAGCAGCGGGACCATTAACAACGAGAGTTAAAGGAGAAGCGGGGTCATTATCAGTGAGAGAGCGAGAGGAGCAGTGGAGTCATTAACAGTGAGAGAGCGAGAGGAGCAGTGGGGACAAAAACTGTGAGAGAGCGAGAGTCGCAGTGGGGACATTAACAGAAAGAGAGCGAGAGGAGCAGCGGGGTTATTAACAGTGAGACTGAAAGGAGCAGCAGGGTCATTAAGAGTGAGATCGAGAGAGGAGCAGAGGGGTCATTAACAGTGAGACTGAAAGGAGCAGCAGGGTCATTAAGAGTGAGATCGAGAGAGGAGCAGCGGGGTCATTAACAGTGAGAGAGCGAGAGGAGCAGTGGGGACATTAACAGAGAGAGAGTGAGTGAGCAGCTGGGCCATTTACAGTGAGACTGAAAGGAGCAGCAGGGTCATTAAGAGTGAGATCGAGAGAGGAGCAGAGGGTCATTAACAGTGAGACAGCGAGAGTAGTAGCTGGGTCATTAACAGTTGAGAGCGAGAGGAGCAGCGGGGACATTAACAGTGAGTGAGCGAGAGGAGCAGCGGGGTCATTAACAGTGAGAGAGCGACAGGAGCAGCGGGACCATTAACAGTGACTGAACGAGAGGAACAGCGGGGTCATTAACAGTGAGAGAGCGAGAGGAGCAATGGGGCCATTAACAGTGAGAGAGCGACAGGAGCAGCGGGACCATTAACAGTGACTGAACGAGAGGAGCAGCGGGGTCATTAACAGTGAGAGAGCGAGAGGAGCAATGGGGCCATTAACAGAGAGAGAGCGAGAGGAGCACCGGGGACATTAACAGAGAGAGAGCGAGAGGAGCAGCGGGGACATTAACAGTGAGAGAGCGAGAGGAGCAGCTGGGCCATTTACAGTGAGAGTGAAAGGAGCAGCAGGGTCATTAAGAGTGAGATCGAGAGAGGAGCAGAGGGGCCATTAACAGTGAGAGACCGAGAGTAGGAGATGGGTCATTAACAGTGAGAGAGCGTGAGGAGCAGCAGGGTCATTAACAGTGACAGAGTGAGTGGACCAATATGTTCATTAACAGAGTGAAAGTGAGAGGCGCAGTGGGGCCGTTAACAGTGAGAGCACGAGAGGAGCAGCGGGGCCATTAACAGTTAACGAGCGAGAGAAGCAGCGGGGTCATTAACAGTGAGAGAGTGAGAGGTGTAGCGGGGCCATTAACAGTGAGAGAGCGAGAGAAGCAGCGGGGTCATTAACAGTGAGAGTGCGTGAGGAGCAGCGGGGTCATTAACAGTGAGAGAGTGAGAGGAGCAGTGGGGACATTAACAGTGAGAGAGCGAGAGAATCAGTGGGGTCATTAACAGTGAGAGAGTGAGAGGAGCAGTGGGGACATTAACAGAGAGAGAGCGAGAGGAGCAATGGGGCCATTAACAGAGATAGAGCGAGAGGCGCAGCGGGGACATTAACAGCGAGAGAGCGAGAGGAGCAGCTGGGCCATTTACAGTGAGAGTGAAAGGAGCAGCGGGGTCATTAAGAGTGAGATCGAGAGAGGAGCAGAGGGGCCATTAACCGTGAGAGACCGAGAGTAGTAGATGGGTCATTAACAGTGGGAGAGCAAGAGGAGCAGCAGTGTCATTAACAGTGACAGAGTGAGTGGACCAATATGTTCATTAACAGAGTGAAAGCGAGAGGAGCAGAAGGGTCATTGACAGTGAGAGAGCAAGAAGGGCAGTGGGGCCATTAACAGTGAGAGAGCGACAGGAGCAGCGGGACCATTAACAGTGAGAGTGACAGGTGCAGCGGGGTCATTAACAGTGAGAGATCAAAAGGGGCAATGGGGAAATTAACAGTGAGAGAGTGAGAGGATCAGTGGGGCCATTAACAGTGAGAGCACGAGAGCAGCAGCGAGGCCAATAACAGTGAGAGCACGAGAGCAGCAGCGAGGCCAATAACAGTGAGAGAACGAGAGAAGCAGCAGGGCCATTAACAGTGAGAGAGCGACAGGAGCAGCGGGGTCATTATCAGTGAGAGAGTGAGAGGAGCAGCGGGGACATTAACAATGAGAGAGCGAGAGGAGCAGCGGGGACATTAACAATGAGACAGCGAGAGGAGCTGTGGTGCCATTAACCGTGAAAGTGAGAGGAGCAGAGGGGTCATTAACAGTGAGAGAGTGAGAGGAGCAGCTGGATCATTAACAGTGAGAGAGCGAGAGGCGCAGTGGGGACATTAACAGAGAGGGAGTGAGAGGAGCAGCTGGGCCATTTACAGTGAGAGTGAAAGGAGCAGCAGGGTCATTAAGAGTGAGATCGAGAGAGGAGCAGAGGGGCCATTCACAGTAAGAGAGCAAGAAGGGCAGTGGGGCCATTAACAGTGAGAGACCAAGAGTAGTAGATGGGTCATTAACAGTGAGAGAGCCTGAGGAGAAGCAGGGTCATTAACAGTGACAGAGTGAGTGGACCAATATGTTCATTAACAGAGTGAAAGCGAGAGGAGCAGCGGGGTCATTGACAGTAAGAGAGCAAGAAGGGCAGTGGGGCCATTAACAGTGAGAGAGCGACAGGAGCAGCGGGACCATTAACAGTGAGAGTGAAAGGAGCAGCGGGGACATTAACAGTGAGAGAGTAAGAGGGGCAATGGGGAAATTAACAGTGAGAGAGTGAGAGGATTAGCGGGGCCATTAACAGTGAAAGTGAGAGGAGCACTGGGGCCATTAACAGTGAGAGCACGAGAGGAGCAGCGGGGTCATTAACAGTGAGAGAGCGAGAGGCGCAGCGGGGCCATTAACAGTGAGAGCACGAGAGGAGTAGCGAGGCCATTAACAGTTAAAGAGCGAGAGGAGCAGCGGGGTCATTAACAGAGAGAGAGCGAGAGGAGCAGCGGGGCCATTAACAGTGAGAGCACGAGAGGAGCAGCGGGGACATTAACAGAGAGAGAGCGTGAGGAGACGTGGGGTCATTAACTGTGTGAGAGTGAGAGGAGCACCGGGGCCATTAACAGTGAGAGCACGAGAGGAGCAATGGGGTCATTAACAATGAGACAGCGAGAGGAGCTGTGGTGCCATTACCCGTGAAAGTGAGAGGAGCAGCGGGGACATTAACAGAGAGAGAGCGAGAGGAGCAGCTGGGCCATTGACAGTGAGAGTGAAAGGAGCAGCAGGATCATGAAGAGTGAGATCGAGAGAGGAGCAGAGGGTCATCAACAGTGAGAGACCAAGAGTAGTAGATGGGTCATTAACAGTGAGAGACCGAGAGTAGTAGATGGGTCATTAACAGTGAGAGAGCAAGTGGAGCAGCAGTGTCATTAACAGTGACAGAGTGAGTGGACCAATATGTTCATTAACAGAGTGAAAGCGAAAGGAGCAGAGGGGTCATTGACAGTAAGAGGGCAAGAAGGGCAGTGGGGCCATTAACAGTGAGAGTGCGACAGGAGCGTGGGAACCATTAACAGTGAGAGTTAAAGGAGCAGCGGGGTCATTAACAGTGAGAGAGCAATAGGGGCAATGGGGAAATTAGCAGTGAGAGAGTGAGAGGAACAGCAGGGCCATTAACAGTGAAAGCGAGAGGAGCAGTGGGGTCATTAACAGTGAGAGAACGAGAGGAGCAGCGAGGCCATTAACAGTGAGAGCACGAGAGCAGCAGCGAGGCCAATAACAGTGAGAGAACGAGAGGAGCAGTGGGGACATTAACAGTGAGAGAGCAAAAGGGGCAATGGGGAAATTAACAGTGAGAGAGTGAGAGGAGCAATGGGGCCATTAACAGAGAGAGAGCGAGAGGCGCAGCGGGGTCATTAACAGAGATAGAGCGAGAGGCGCAGCGGGGTCATTAACAGAGAGGGAGCGAGAGGAGCAGCTGGGCCATTTACAGTGAGAGTGAAAGGAGCAGCAGGGTCATTAAGAGTGAGATCGAGAGAGGAGCAGAGGGGCCATTAACAGTGAGAGACTGAGAGTAGTAGATGGGTCATTAACAGTGAGACAACGAGAGGAGCAGCGGGGCCATTAACAGTGAAAGTGAGAGGAGCAGTGGGGTCATTAACAGTGAGAGAACGAGAGGAGCAGCGAGGCCATTAACAGTGAGAAACCGAGAGTAGTAGATGGGTCATTAACAGTGAGAGAGTGTGAGGAACAGCAGGGTCATTAACAGTGACAGAGTGAGTGGACCAATATGTTCATTAACAGAGTGTAAGCGAGAGGAGCAGCGGGGTCATTGACAGTAAGAGAGCAAGAAGGGCAGTGGGGCCATTAACAGTGAGAGAGCGACAGGAGCAGCGGGACATTAACAGTGAGAGTGAAAGGTGCAGCGGGGTCATTAACAGTGAGAGAGCAAAAGGGGCAATGGGGAAATTAACAGTGAGAGAGTGAGAGGAACAGCGGGGCCATTAACAGTGAAAGTGAGAGGAGCAGTGGGGTCATTAACAGTGAAAGTGAGAGGAGCAGTGGGGCCAATATCAGTGAGAGCACGAGAGGAGCAGCGAGGTCATTAACAGTGAGAGTGAAAGGAGCAGTAGCGTCATTAACAGTGAAAGTGAGAGGAGCAGCGGGGCCATTAACAGTGAGAGCACGAGAGGAGTAGCGAGGCCATTAACAGTGAAAGTGAGAGGCACAGTGGGGCCATTAACAGTGAGAGTACGAGAGGAGTAGCGAGGCCATTAACAGTTAAAGAGCGAGAGAAGCAGCGGGGTCATTAACAGTGAGAGAGCGAGAGGAACAGCGGGGTCATTAACAGTTAGAGAGCGAGAGAAGCAGCGGGGTCATTAACAGTGAGAGAGAGAGAGGAGCAGCGGGGTCATTAACAGTGAGAGAGCGAGAGGAGCAGCGGGGTCCTTAACAGTTAGAGAGCGAGAGAAGCAGCGGGGTCATTAACAGTTAGAGAGCGAGAGGAGCAGCGGGGACATTAACAATGAGAGAGCGAGAGGAGGAATGGGACCATTAACAGAGAGATAGCGAGAGGCGCAGCGGGGAGATTAACAGAGAGAGAGTGAGAGGAGCAGCTGGGCCATTAACAGTGAGAGTGAAAGGAGCAGCAGGGTCTTTAAGAGTGAGATCGAGAGAGGAGCAGAGGGGCCATTAACAGTGAGAGACCGAGAGTAGTAGATGGGTCATTAACAGTGAGAGAGCGAGAGGAGCAGCAGGGTCATTAACAGTGACAGAGTGAGTGGACCAATATGTTCATTAACAGAGTGAAAGCGAGAGGAACAGCGGGGTCATTGACAGTAAGAGAGCAAGAAGGGCAGTGGGGTCATTAACAGTGAGAGAACGAGAGGAGGAGCGGGGACATTAACTGTGAGAGAGCGAGAGGAGCAGCGGAGTCATTAACAATGAGAGAGCGAGAGGAGCAATGGGGCCATTAACAGAGAGATAGCGAGTAAGCAGCTGGGCCATTTACAGTGAGAGTGAAAGGAGCAGCAGGGTCATTAAGAGTGAGTTTGGGAGAGGAGCAGAGGGGCCATTAACCGTGAGAGACCGAGAGTAGTAGATGGGTCATTAACAGTGAGAGAGCGTGAGGAGCAGCAGGGTCATTAACAGTGACAGAGTGAGTGGACCAATATGTTCATTAACAGAGTGAAATCGAGAGGAGCAGCGGGTTCATTGACAGTAAGAGAGCAAAAGGGGCAATGGGGAAATTAACACTGAGAGAGTGAGAGGATCAGCAAGGCCATTAACAGTGAAAGTGAGAGGAGCAGTGGGGCCAATATCAGTGAGAGCACGAGAGGAGCAGCGAGGCCATTAACAGTGAGAGAACGAGAGGAGCAGCGGGTACATTAACAGTGAGAGAGCAAGGAGCAGCAGGGTCAGTAACAGTGAGAGAGTGAGAGGAGCAGCGGGGCCATTAACAGTGAGAGATGAGAGGAGCAGCGGGTACATTAACAATGAGAGAGCGAGAGGAGCAGCAGGGCCATTAACGGTGCGAGAGCGAGAGGAGCAGCGGGGACATTAACAGTGAGAGAGTGAGAGGAGCAGTGGGACTATTAACAGTGAGAGATCGAGAGGAGCAATGGGGCCGTTAACAGAGATAGAGCGAGAGGCGCAGCGGGGACATTAACAGAGAGAGAGCGAGAGGAGCAGCGGGGACATTAACAGAGAGAGAGCGAGTGAGCAGCTGGGCCATTAACAGTGAGAGTGAGAGGAGCAGCGGGGACATTAACAGAGAGAGAGAGCGAGTGAGCAGCTGGGCCATTAACAGTGAGAGTGAGAGGAGCAGCGGGGACATTAACAGAGAGAGAGCGAGTGAGCAGCTGGGCCATTAACAGTGAGAGTGAAAGGAGCAGCAGGGTCATGAAGAGTGAGATCAAGAGAGGAGCAGAGGGTCATCAACAGTGAGAGACCGAGAGTAGTAGATGGGTCATTAACAGTGAGAGAACGAGAGGAGCAGTGGGGCCATTAACAGTGAAAGTGAAAGGCGCAGTGGGGCCATTAACAGTGAGAGCACGAGAGGAGTAGCGAGGCCATTAACACTTAAAAAGCGAGTGCAGCAGTGGGGTCATTAACAGTTAGAGAGCGAGAGAAGCAGCAGGGTCACTAACAGTGAGCGAGTGAGAGGAGCAGCGGGGACATTAACAGTGAGAGAGCGAGAGAAGCAGCAGGGTCATTAACAGTGAGAGAGTGAGAGGAGAAGTGGGGTCATTAACAGTGAGAGAGTGAGAGGAGCAGCGGGGACATTAACAGTGAAAGAGCGACAGGAGCAGCGGGGTCATTAACAGTGAGAGAGCGAGTGGAGCAGTGGGGTCATTAACAGTTAGAGAGCGAGAGAAGCAGCGGGGTCACTAACAGTGAGAGAGTGAGAGGAGCAGCGGGGACATTAACAGTGAGAGAGTGAGAGGAGCAGCGGGGACATTAACAGTGAGAGAGCGAGAGAAGCAGCAGGGTCATTAACAGTGAGAGAGCGAGAGGAGAAGTGGGGTCATTAACAGTGAGAGAGTGAGAGGAGCAGCGGGGACATTAACAGTGAAAGAGCGACAGAGCAGCGGGGTCATTAACAGTGAGAGAGCGAGTGGAGCAGTGGGGTCATTAACAGTTAGAGAGCGAGAGAAGCAGCGGGGTCACTAACAGTGAGAGAGCGAGAGGAGCAGCGGGGACATTAACAGTGAGAGAGTGAGAGGAGCAGCGGGGACATTAACAGTGAGAGAGCGACAGGAGCAGCGGGGTCATTAACAGTGAGAGAGCGAGTGGAGCAGCAGGGTCATTAACAGTTAGAGAGCGAGAGAAGCAGCGGGGTCACTAACAGTGAGAGAGCGAGAGGAGCAGCGGGGACATTAACAGTGAGAGAGCGAGAGGAGCAGCGGGGACATTAACAGTGAGAGTGAGAGGAGCAATGGGGTTATTAACAGTGAGAGAGCGAGAGGAGCACTGGGGTCATTAACCGTGAAAGTGAGAGGAGCAGCGGGGTCATTAACAGTGAGAGAGCGAGATGAGCAGCGGGTACATTAACAGTGAGAGCGAGAGGAGCAGCGGGGTCATTAACAGAGATAGAGCGAGAGGCGCAGCGGGGACATTAACAGAGATAGAGCGAGAGGAGCAGTGGGGACATTAACAGAGAGGGAGCGAGAGGAGCAGCTGGGCCATTTACAGTGAGAGTGAAAGGAGCAGCAGGGTCATTAAGAGTGAGATCGAGAGAGGAGCAGAGGGGCCATTAACAGTGAGAGACTGAGAGTAGTCGATGCGCCATTAACAGTGAGAGAGCGAGAGGAGCAGCAGGGTCATTAACAGTGACAGAGTGAGAGGACCAATATGTTCATTAACAGAGTGAAAGCGAGAGGAGCAGAGGGGTCATTGACAGTAAGAGAGCAAGAAGTGGGGCCATTAACAGTGAGAGAGCGACAGGAGCAGCGGGACCATTAACAGTGAGAGTGAAAGATGCAGCGGGGTCATTAACAGTGAGAGAGCAAAAGGGGCAATGTGGAACTTAACAGTGAGAGAGTGAGAGGATCAGCGGGGCCATTAACAGTGAGAGAGTGAGAGGAGCAATGGGGCCATTAACAGCGATAGATCGAAAGGCGCAGCGGGGACATTAACAGTGAGAGTGAAAGGAGCAGCAGGGTCATTAAGAGTGAGATCGAGAGAGGAGCAGAGGGGCCATTAACAGTGAGAGACCGAGAGTAGTAGATGGGTCATTAACAGTGAGAGTGAAAGGAGCAGCAGGGTCATTAAGAGTGAGATCGAGAGAGGAGCAGAGGGGCCATTAACAGTGAGAGACCGAGAGTAGTAGATGGGTCATTAACAGTGAGAGACCGAGAGTAGTAGATGGGTCATTAACAGTGACAGAGTGAGTGGACCAATATGTTCATTAACAGAGTGAAAGTGAGAGGAGCAGAGGGGTCATTGACAGTAAGAGAGCAAGAAGGGCAGTGGGGCCATTAACAGTGAGAGAGCGACAGGAGCAGCGGGACCATTAACAGTGAGAGTGAAAGATGCAGCGGGGTCATTAACAGTGAGAGAGCAAAAGGGGCAATGTGGAACTTAACAGTGAGAGAGTGAGAGGATCAGCGGGGCCATTAACAGTGAAAGTGAGAGGAGCAGTGGGGCCATTAACAGTGAAAGTGAGAGGAGCAGTGGGGCCATTAACAGTGAAAGTGAGAGGAGCAGTGGGGCCATTAACAGTGAGAGCACGAGAGCAGCAGCGAGGCCATTAACAGGGAGAGAACGAGAGGAGCAGCGGGGTCATTAACAGTGAGAGACTGAGAGTAGTAGATGGGTCATTAACAGCGAGAGAACGAGAGGAGCAGCAGGGTCATTAACAGTGAAAGTGAGAGGAGCAGTGGGGCATTTAACAGTGAGAGCACGAGAGGAGTAGCGGGGTCATTAACAGTTAGAGAGCGAGAGGAGCAGCGGGGTCATTAACAGTGAGAGAGCGAGAGGAGCAATGGGGTCATTAACAGAGATAGAGCGAGAGGCGCAGCGGGGACATTAACAGAGAGAGAGCGAGAGGAGCAGCTGGGCCATTAACAGTGAGAGTGAAAGGAGCAGCAGGGTCTTTAAGAGTGAGATCGAGAGAGGAGCAGAGGGGCCATTAACAGTGAGAGACCGAGAGTAGTAGATGGGTCATTAACAGTGAGAGAGCGAGAGAAGCAGCGGGGTCATTTACAGTGAGAGAGCGAGAAGAGCAGCGGGGTCATTAACAGTGAGAGAGCGAGAGGAGCAGCGGGGTCCTTTATAGTGGAAGAGCGAGAGGAGTAGCGGGGCCATTAGCAGTTAGAGAGCGAGAGGAGCAATGGGGTCATTAACAGAGATAGAGCGAGAGGCGCAGCGGGGACATTAACAGTGAGAGTGAAAGGAGCAGCAGGGTCTTTAAGAGTGAGATCGAGAGAGGAGCAGAGGGGCCATTAACAGTGAGAGACCGAGAGTAGTAGATGGGTCATTAACAGTGAGAGAGCGAGAGAAGCAGCGGGGTCATTTACAGTGAGAGAGCGAGAGGAGCAGCGGGGACATTAACAGAGAGAGAGCGAGAGGAGCAGCGGGGTCATTAACAGTGAGAGAGCGAGAGGAGCAGCGGGGTCATTTATAGTGGGAGAGCGAGAGGAGTAGCGGGGCCATTAGCAGTTAGAGAGCGAGAGGAGCAGCGGGGTCCTTAACAGTTAGAGAGCGAGAGGAGCAGCGGGGTCATTATCAGTGAGAGAGCGAGAGGAGCAGCGGGGACATTTACAGTGAGAGTGAAAGGAGCAGCAGGGTCATTAAGAGTGAGATCGAGAGAGGAGCAGAGGGGCCATTAACAGTAAGAGACCGAGAGTAGTAGATGGGTCATTAACAGTGAGAGAGCGAGAGGAGCAGCGGGTCATTAACAGTGAGAGAGCGAGAGGAGCAATGGGGTCATTAACAGTGAGAGAGCGAGAGGAGCAGCGGGGACATTAACAGAGAGGGAGCAAGAGGAGCAGCTGGGCCATTTACAGTGAGACTGAAAGGAGCAGCAGGGTCATTAAGAGTGAGATCGAGAGAGGAGCAGAGGGGCCATTAACAGTGAGACAGCGAGAGGAGCAATGGGGACATTAACAATGAGACAGCGAGAGGAGCTGTGGTGCCATTAACCGTGAAAGTGAGAGGAGCAGCGGGGTCATTAACAGTGAGAGAGCGAGAGGAGCAGCGGGGCCATTAACACTTAGAGAGCGAGAGAAGCAGCAGGATCATTAACTGTGAGAGAGCGAGACGAGAAGTGGGGTCATTAACAGTGTCAGAGTGAGAGGAGCCGCGGGGCCATTAACAGTGAGAGAGGGAGAGGAGCAATGGGGTTATTAACAGTGAGAGAGCGAGAGGAGCAATGGGGACATTAACAATGAGACAGCGAGAGGAGCTGTGGTGCCATTAACCGTGAAAGTGAGAGGAGCAGCGGGGTCATTAACAGTGAGAGAGCGAGAGGAACAATGGTGCCATTAACAGAGATAGAGCGAGAGGCGCAGCGGGGACATTAACAGAGAGAGAGCGAGAGGCGCAGTGGGGACATTAACAGAGAGGGAGCGAGAGGAGCAGCGGGGACATTTACAGTGAGAGTGAAAGGAGCAGCAGGGTCATTAAGAGTGAGATCGAGAGAGGAGCAGAGGGGCCATTAACAGTGAGAGACCGAGAGTAGTAGATGGGTCATTAACAGTGAGAGAGCAAGAGGAGCAGCAGTGTCATTAACAGTGACAGAGTGAGTGGACCAATATGTTCATTAAGAGAGTGAAAGCGAGAGGAGCAGCGGGGTCATTGACAGTAAGACAGCAAGAAGGGCAGTGGGGCCATTAACAATGAGAGAGCGACAGGAGCAGCGGGACCATTAACAGTGAGAGTGAAAGGATCAGCGGGGCCATTAACAGTGAAAGTGAGAGGAGCAGTGGGGCCATTAACAGTGAGAGCACGAGAGGAGCAGCGAGGCCATTTACAGTGAAAGTGAAAGGAGCAGCAGGGTCATTAACAGTGAGAGAGTGAGAGTAGTAGATGGGTCATTAACAGTGAGAGCACGAGAGGAGTAGCGGGGCCATTAACACTTAGAGACCGAGAGAAGCAGCAGGGTCTTTAACAGTGAGAGAACGAGAGGAGCTGCGGGGACATTATCAGTGAGAGAGTGAGAGGAGCAGCGGGGTCATTAACAATGAGAGTGAGAGGAGCAGCGGGGTCATTAACAGTGAGAGAGTGAGAAGGGCAGCGGGGTCATTAACAGTGAGAGAGCAAAAGGAGCAGCGGGGTCATTAACAGTGAAAGTGAGAGGAGCAGTGGGGCCAATATCAGTGAGAGCACGAGAGGAGCAGCGAGGCCAATAACCGTGAGAGAGCGAGAGAAGCAATGGGGTCATTAACAGTGTGAGAGCGAGAGGAGCAGCGGCATCTTAACAATGAGAGAGTGAGAGGAGCAGCGGGGATATTAACAGTGAGAGAGCGAGAGGAGCAGCGGGGTCATTAACAGTGATAGAGCGAGAGGAGCAGCGGGGTCATTAACAGTGAGAGAGTGAGAGGAGCAGCGGGGTCATGAACAGTGAGAGATCGAGAGGAGCAGCGGGGTCATTAACAGTGAGAGAGCAAGAGAAGCAACAGTCCCATTAACAGTGAGAGAGTGAAAGGAACAGTTTGGCCATTAACCATTAGAGCAAGAGGAGAAGTATGGCCATTAACAGTGAGAGAGCGAGAGGAGCAGCGGGGTCATTAACAGTGAGAGAGCGAGAGGAGCAGCGGGGTCATTAACAGTGAGAGAGCGAAAGGAGCTGCAGGGCCATTAACAGTGAGAGTGAGAGGAGCAGCAGGGTCATTAACAGTGAGAGAGCGAAAGGAGCTGCAGGGCCATTAACAGTGAGAGTGAGAGGAGCTGCAGGGTCATTAACAGTGAGAGAGCGAAGAGGAGCAGCGGAGTCATTAACAGTGAGAAAGCGAAAGGAGCAGTGCGGCCACTAACAGTGAGAGTGAGAGGAGCAGTGGGAACATTAACAGTGAGAAAGCGAAAGGAGCAGCGGGGCCATTAACAGAGAGAGAGCGAGAGGAGCAGTTTGGTCAATAACAGTGAGAGCGCGAGAGGAGCAGTATGGTCATTAGCAGCGAGAGGGCGAGAGGATCAGCGGGGTCAATAACAGTGTGAGAGCGAAAGGAGCAGTGGGGACATTATCAGTGAGAGAGCGAGAGAAGCAGCGAGGTCACTAACAGTGAGAGAACGAAAGGAGCCACGAGACCATTAACAGTGAGTGTCTGAGAGGTGCAGGGGGTTATTAACAGTGAGAGAGCAAGAGGAGCAGTGGGGCCATTAACAGTGAGAGAGTGAGAGGAGCAGTGGGGCCATTAACAGTTAGAGAGTGAGAGGAGCAGTGGGGACATTAACAGTGAGAGAGCGAGAAGAGCAATGGGGTCATTGACAGTGAGACAGCGAGAGGAGCAGCCGGGACATTAACAGAGAGAGAGCGAGAGGAGCAGCTGGGACATTTACAGTGAGAGTGAAAGGAGCAGCAGGGTCATTAAGAGTGAGATCGAGAGAGGAGCAGAGGGGCCATTAACAGTGAGAGACCGAGAGTAGTAGATGGGTCATTAACAGTGAGAGAGCGAGAGTAGTAGATGGGTCATTAACAGTGACAGAGTGAGTGAACCAATATGTTCATTAACAGAGTGAAAGCGAGAGGAGCAGAGGGGTCATTGACAGTAAGAGAGCAAGAAGGGCAGTGCGGCCATTAACAGTGAGAGAGCGACAGGAGCAGCGGGACCATTAACAGTGAGAGTGAAAGATGCAGCGGGGTCATTAACAGTGAGAGAGCAAAAGGGGCAATGTGGAACTTAACAGTGAGAGAGTGAGAGGATCAGCGGGGCCATTAACAGTGAAAGTGAGAGGAGCAGTGGGGCCATTAACAGTGAAAGTGAGAGGAGCAGTGGGGCCATTAACAGTGAAAGTGAGAGGAGCAGTGGGGCCATTAACAGTGAGAGCACGAGAGCAGCAGCGAGGCCATTAACAGGGAGAGAACGAGAGGAGCAGCGGGGTCATTAACAGTGAGAGACTGAGAGTAGTAGATGGGTCATTAACAGCGAGAGAACGAGAGGAGCAGCAGGGTCATTAACAGTGAAAGTGAGAGGAGCAGTGGGGCATTTAACAGTGAGAGCACGAGAGGAGTAGCGGGGTCATTAACAGTTAGAGAGCGAGAGGAGCAGCGGGGTCATTAACAGTGAGAGAGCGAGAGGAGCTGTGGGGACATTAACAGTGAGAGAGCGAGAGAAGCAGCGGGGTCATTAACAGTGAGCGAGTGAGAGGAGCACTGGGGTCATTAACAGTGAGAGAGCGAGAGGAGCAGTGGGGACATTAACAGTGAGAGAGCGAGAGGAGCAGCGGGGACATTAACAGAGAGGGAGCGAGAGGAGCAGCTGGGCCATTTACAGTGAGACTGAAAGGAGCAGCAGGGTCATTAAGAGTGAGATCGAGAGAGGAGCAGAGGGGCCATTAACAGTGAGAGAGCGAGAGGAGCAGCGGGGTCATTAACAGTGAAAGAGTGAGAGGAGCAGCTGGGCCATTTACAGTGAGACTGAAAGGAGCAGCAGGGTCATTAAGAGTGAGATCGAGAGAGGAGCAGAGGGGCCATTAACAGTGAGACAGCGAGAGGAGCAATGGGGACATTAACAATGAGACAGCGAGAGGAGCTGTGGTGCCATTAACCGTGAAAGTGAGAGGAGCAGCGGGGTCATTAACAGTGAGAGAGCGAGAGGAGCAGCGGGGTCATTAACACTTAGAGAGCGAGAGAAGCAGCAGGGTCATTAACTGTGAGAGAGCGAGACGAGAAGTGGGGTCATTAACAGTGTCAGAGTGAGAGGAGCAGCGGGGCCATTAACAGTGAGAGAGCGAGAGGAGCAATGGGGACATTAACAATGAGACAGCGAGAGGAGCTGTGGTGCCATTAACCGTGAAAGTGAGAGGAGCAGCGGGGTCATTAACAGTGAGAGAGCGAGAGGAACAATGGTGCCATTAACAGAGATAGAGCGAGAGGCGCAGCGGGGACATTAACAGAGAGAGAGCGAGAGGCGCAGTGGGGACGTTAACAGAGAGGGAGCGAGAGGAGCAGCTGGGCCATTTACAGTGAGAGTGAAAGGAGCAGCAGAGTCATTAAGAGTGAGATCGAGAGAGGAGCAGAGGGGCCATTAACAGTGAGAGACCGAGAGTAGTAGATGGGTCATTAACAGTGAGAGAGCAAGAGGAACAGCAGTGTCATTAACAGTTAGAGAGTGAGAGGAGCAGTGGGGCCATTAACAGTGAGAGAGTGAGAGGAGCAGTGGGGACATTAACAGTGAGAGAGCGAGAGGAGCAGCGGGGTCATTAACAGTGAGAGAGCGAGAGGACCAGCGGGGACATTAACAGTGAGACAGCGAGAGGAGCAGTGTGGCCATTAACAGAGAGAGAACGAGAGGAGTAGCGGGGTCAATAATATGGAGAGAGTGAGAGGAGCAGCGGGGTTATTAACAGTGAGAGAGTGAGATGAGCAGCGGGGTCATTAACAGCGAAAGAGCGAGAGGAGCAGCGGGGCCAGTAACAGTGAGAGTGAGAGGAGCAGCGGGGTCATTGACAGTGAGAGAGCGAGAGGAGCAGTGGGGATATTAACAGTAAGAGAGCGAGAAGAGCAATGGGGTCATTAACAGTGAGAGAGCGAGAGGAGCAGCGGCGTCATTAACAGTGAGAGAGCGAAAGGAGCAGTGGGGTTAACAGTAAGAGAGTGAGAGGAGCAGTGGGGTTATCAGTGAGAGAGTGAGAGGAGCAGCGGGGATATTAACAGTGAGAGAGCGAGAGGAGCAGCGGGGTCATTACCAGTGAGAGAGCAAGAGGAGCAACAGTCCCATTAACAGTGAGAGAGTGAAAGGAACAGTTTGGCCATTAACCATTAGAGCAAGAGGAGAAGTATGGCTATTAACAGTGAGAGAACGAGAGGAGCAGCGGGGTCATTAACAGTGAGAGAGTGAGAGGAGCAGAGGGGCCATTAACAGTGAGAGAGCGAGAGGAGCAGCGGGGTCATTAAGAGTGAGAGAGTGAGAGGAGCAGAGGGGCCATTAACAGTGAGAAAGTGAGAGGTGCAACCGGTCCTTAAAAGTGAGAGTACGAAAGGAGCAGCACGGTCATTAACAGTGAGAGAGCGAGAGGAGCAGAGGGGCCATTAACAGTGAGAAAGTGAGAGGTGCAACCGGTCCTTAAAAGTGAGAGTACGAAAGGAGCAGCACGGTCATTAACAGTGAGAGGAGTAGCGGGGCCATTAACAGTGAGAGAACGAGACGAGCAGCGGGGTCATTAAAAGTGAGAGAGCGAGAGGAGCAGCGGGGTTATTAACAGTGAGAGAGCGAGAGAAGCAGTAAGGCCATTAACAGTGAGAGTGTGAGAGGTGCAACCGGTCCTTAACAGTGAGAATAAGAAAACAGCAGCAGGGTCATTAACACTGAGTGAAAGGAGATGTGGGGGCCATTAACAGTGAGAGAGCGAGAGGAGCAGCGGGGACATTAACAGTGAGAGAGCGAAAGGAGCAGCGGGGTCAATAATATGGAGAGAGTGAGAGGTGCAGAGGGGCCATTAACATTGAGAAAGTGAGAGGAGCAGCAGGGACATTAACAGAGAGAGAGCAAGATGAGCATCACAGCCATCAACACTGAAAGAGTGAGAGGAGCAGCGGGGTCCTTAACAGTGAGAGCGGGAGGAGCAGTGTGGTCATTGACAGTGAGAGAGCGAGAGGAGCAATGTGGACAATAACAGTGAGAGTGCGAGAGGAGCAGTGGGGTGATTAACAGTGAGAGAGCAAGAGGAGAAATATGGCCATTAACAGTGAGAGTGTGAGATGTGCAACCGGTCCTTAACAGTGAGAGTACTAAAGGAGCAGCAGGGTCATTAACAGTGAAGTAGCGAGAGGAGCACTGTGGCCATTAACAGTGAGAGAACGAGAGGAGCAGCGGGGTCAATAATATGGAGAGAGCGGGAGGAGCATTGTGATCATTGACAGTGAGAGAGCGAGAGGAGCAGTGGGAATATTAACACTGAGAGAGCGAAAGGAGCAGCGGGGACATTAACACTGAGAGTGAGAGGAGCAGTGGGAACATTAACAGTGAGAAAGCGAAAGGAGCAGCGGGGCCATTAACAGAGAGAGAGTGAGAAGGGCAGCGGGGTCATTAACAGTGAGAGTGAGAGGAGCAGCAGGGTCATTAACAGTGAGAGAGCGAAAGGAGCTGCAGGGCCACTAACAGTGAGAGTGAAAGGAGCAGTGGGAACATTAACAGTGAGAAAGCGAAAGGAGCAGTGCGGCCACTAACAGTGAGAGTGAAAGGAGCAGTGGGAACATTAACAGTGAGAAAGCGAAAGGAGCAGCGGGACCATTAACAGAAAGAGAGCGAGAGGAGCAGTTTGGTCAATAACAGTGAGAGCGCGAGAGGAGCAGTATGGTCATTATCAGTGAGAGAGCGAGAGAAGCAGCGAGGTCACTAACAGTGAGAGAACGAAAGGAGCCACGAGGCCATTAACAGTGAGTGTGTGAGAGGTGCAGGGGGTTATGAACAGTGAGAGAGCAAGAGGAGCAGTGGGGCCATTAACAGTGAGAGAGTGAGAGGAGCAGTGGTGCCGTTAACAGTGAGAAAGTGAGAGGAGCAGTGGGGCCATTAACAGAGAGAGAATGAGAGGAGCAGCATAGCCATTAACAGTGAGAGAGCGAGAGGAGCAGCGGGGTCATTAACAGTGTGAGAGTGAGAGGAGCAGCGGGGACATTAACAGTGAGACAGCGAGAGGAGCAGTGTGGCCATTAACAGAGAGAGAACGAGAGGAGTAGCGGGGTCAATAATATGGAGAGAGTGAGAGGAGCAGCAGGGTCATTAACAGTGAGAGAGTGAGATGAGCAGCGGGGTCATTAACAGTGAGAGAGCGAGAAAAGCAGTGGGGATATTAACAGTGTGAGAGCGAGAGGAGCAATGGGGTCATTAACAGTGAGAGCGAGAGGTGCAATGAAGACATTAACAGTGAGAGAGTGAGAGGAGCAGCGGCATCATCAACAGTGAGAGAGTGAGAGGTGCAGGGGGTCATTAACAGTGAGAGAGCAAAAGGAGCAGTGGGGTTAACAGTGAGAGAGTGAGAGGAGCAGTGGGGTTAACAGTGAGAGAGTGAGAGGAGCAGCGGGGATATTAACAGTGAGAGAGCGAAAGGAGCAACGGGGTCATTAACAGTGAGAGACTGAGAGGAGCAGCGGGGTCATGAACAGTGAGAGATCGAGAGGAGCAGCGGGGTCATTAACAGTGAGAGAGCAAGAGAAGCAACAGTCCCATTAACAGTGAGAGAGTGAAAGGAACAGTTTGGCCATTAACCATTAGAGCAAGAGGAGAAGTATGGCTATTAAAAGTGGGAGAGCGAGAGGAGCAGTGGGGCCATTAACAGTGAGAGAGCGAGAGGAGCAGCGGGGTCATTAACAGTGAGAGAGTGAGAGGAGCAGAGGGGCCATTAAGAGTGAGAGAGTGAGAGGAGCAGAGGGGCCATTAACAGTGAGAAAGTGAGAGGTACAACCGGTCCTTAAAAGTGAGAGTACGAAAGGAGCAGCACGGTCATTAACAGTGAGAAAGTGAGAGGAGCAGCGGGGTCTTGACAGTGAGAGAGCGAGAGGAGCAGCGGGGTCATTAACAGTGAGAGAGCGAGAGGAGCAGCGGGGTCATTAACAGTGAGAGAACGAGACGAGCAGCAGGGTTATTAACAGTGAGAGAGTGAGAAGAGCAGTGGGGTTATTAACAGTGAGAGAGCGAGAGAAGCAGTAGGGCCATTAACAGTGAGAGTGTGAGAGGTGCAACCGGTCCTTAACAGTGAGAATAAGAAAACAGCAGCAGGGTCATTAACACTGAGTGAAAGGAGATGCGGGGCCATTAACAGTGAGAGAGCGAGAGGAGCAGCGGGGACATTAACAGTGAGAGAGCGAAAGGAGCAGCGGGGTCAATAATATGGAGAGAGTGAGAGGTGCAGAGGGGCCATTAACATTGAGAAAGTGAGAGGAGCAGCAGGGACATTAACAGAGAGAGAGCAAGATGAGCATCACAGCCATCAACACTGAAAGAGTGAGAGGAGAGCGGGGTCCTTAACAGTGAGAGCGGGAGGAGCAGTGTGGTCATTGACAGTGAGAGAGCGAGAGGAGCAATGTGGACAATAACAGTGAGAGAGCGAGAGGAGCAACAGGGCCATTAACAGTGAGAGTGCGAGAGGAGCAGTGGGGTGATTAACTTTGAGAGAGCAAGAGGAGAAATATGGCCATTAACAGTGAGAGTGTGAGATGTGCAACCGGTCCTTAACAGTGAGAGTACTAAAGGAGCAGCAGGGTCATTAACAGTGAAATAGCGAGAGGAGCACTGTGGCCATTAACAGTGAGAGAACGAGAGGAGCAGCGGGGTCAATAATATGGAGAGAGCGGGAGGAGCATTGTGATCATTGACAGTGAGAGAGCGAGAGGAGCAGTGGGAATATTAACACTGAGAGAGCGAAAGGAGCAGCGGGGACATTAACACTGAGAGTGAGAGGAGCAGTGGGAACATTAACAGTGAGAAAGCGAAAGGAGCAGCGGGGCCATTAACAGAGAGAGAGTGAGAAGGGCAGCAGGGTCATTAACAGTGAGAGAGCAAAAGGAGCGGTGGGGTCATTATCAGTGAGAGAGCGAGAGAAGCAGCGAGGTCACTAACAGTGAGAGAACGAAAGGAGCCACGAGGCCATTAACAGTGAGTGTGTGAGAGGTGCAGGGGGTTATTAACAGTGAGAGAGCAAGAGGAGCAGCGGGTCATTAACAGTGAGAGAGTGAGAGGAGCAGCAGGGCCATTAACAGTGAAAATGCGAGAGGAGCAGAGGGGATATTAACAGTGAAAGAGCGAGAGGAGCAGCGGGTCCATTAACAGAGCTAGATCGAGATGAGCATCACAGCCATCAACACTGACAGAGTGAGAGGAGCAGTGGCGTCATTAACAGTGAGAGAGCGAGAAGAGCAATGGGGTCATTAGCAGTGAGAGTGCGAGAGGAGCAGAGGGGCCATTGACAATGAGAGAGTGAGAGGAGCAGCGGGGCCATTAACAGTGAGCGTGAGAGGAGCAGTGGGGACATTAACAGTGAAAGAGCGAGAGGAGCAGCAGGGCCATTTACAGTGAAATAGCGAGAGGAGCAGAGGGGATTTTAACAGTGAGAGAGTGAGAGGAGCAGCGGGGATATTAACAGTGAAAGAGCGAGAGGAGCAGCGGGGCCATTTAAAGTGAAATAGCGAGAGGAGCAGAGGGGATTTTAACAGTGAGAGAGTGAGAGGAGCAGCGGGGATATTAACAGTGAAAGAGCAAGAGGAGCAGCGGGGCCATTAACAGAGCGAAATCGAGATGAGCATCACAGCCATCAAAACTGACAGAGTGAGAGGAACAGCGGGGACATTAACAGTGAGAGAGCGAGAAGAGCAATGGGGTCATTAGCAGTGAGAGAGTGAGAGGAGCAGTGGGTCCATTAACAGTGTGAGAGCAAGAGGAGCATTGGGGTTATTAACAGTGAGAGAGCGAGAGGAGCAGCGGGGACATTAACAGTGAGAGAGTGAGAGAAGCAGTACGGCCATTAACAGTGAGAGTGTGAGAGGTGCAACCAGTCCTTAACAGTGAGAATAAGAAAACAGCAGCAGGGTCATTAACACTGAGTGAAAGGAGATGCGGGGACATTAACAGTGAGAGAGCGAGAGGAGCAGCGGGGACATTAACAGTGAGAGAGCGAAAGGAGCAGCGAGGCCATTAACAGTGAGAGCGAGAGGTGCAATGAAGACATTAACAGTGAGAGAATGAGAGGAGCATTGGGGTCATTAACAGTGAGAGAGTGAGAGGAGCAGCGGGGTCATTAAGAGTGAGAGAACGAGAGGAGCAGCGGGGTTATTAACAGTGAAAGATTGAGAGCATCATCGTAGCCATTAACAGAGAGAGAGCCAGAGGTGCAGCAGTGTCATTTACAGTGAGAGAGCGAGAGGAGCCGTGGGGCCAATAACAGTGATAGAGCGAGAGGAGTAACGGGGACATTAACAGTGAGAGAGTGAGAGGAGCAGCGGGGCCATTAACAGTGATAGAGCGAGAGGAGCAGTGGGGCCAATAACAGTGATAGAGCGAGAGGAGTAGCGGGGACATTAATAGTGAGAGAGCGAGAGGAGCAGCGGGGACATTAACAGTGAGAGAGCGAGAGGAGCAGCGGGGTCATTAACAGTGAGAGAGCGAAAGGAGCAGTGGTGACATTAACAGTGAGAGAGCGAGAGGAGTAGCGGGGACATTAATAGTGAGAGAGCGAGAGGAGTAGTGGGGTTGTTAACAGTGAGAGAGCGAGAGGAGCAGCGGGGACATAGAGAGTGAGAGAAGCAGTGGGGTCATTAACAGTGAGAAAGTCAGAGGAGCAGCAGGGTCATTAACAGTGAGAGAGCGAAAGGAGCAGTGGTGACATTAACAGTGAGAGAGCGAGAGGAGCAGCGGGGACATTAACAGTCAGAGTGAGAGGAGCAGCGGGGTCATTAACAGTCAGAGTGAGAGGAGCAGCGGGGTCATTAACAGTGAGAGCAGCGGGGTCATTAACAGTCAGAGTGAGAGGAGCAGCGGGGCCATTAACAGTGAGAGAGCGAGAGGAGCAGCGGGGTCATTAACAGTGAGAGAGCGAGAGGAGCAGCGGGGTCATTAACAGTGAGAGAACACGGGGAGCAGCGGGGTCATTAACAGTGAGAGAGCGAGAGGAGCAGTGGGGTCATTAACAGTGAGAGAGCGAGAGGAGCTTAGGGGACATTAACAGTGAGAGCAGCGGGGTCATTACCAGTCAGAGTGAGAGGAGCAGCGGGGACAATAACAGTGAGACAGCAATAGGAGCAGCGGGGTCATTAACAGTCAGAGTGAGAGGAGCAGCGGGGACATTAACAGTGAGACAGCTATAGGAGCTGCGGGGACATTAACCGTGAGAGCAGCGGGGTCATTAACAGTCAGAGTGAGAGGAGCAGCGGGGTCATTAACAGTGAGAGAGCGAGAGGAGCAGCGGGGACATTAACAGTGAGAGAGCGAGAGGAGCAGCGGGGACATTAACAGGGAGAGAGCGAGAGGAACAACATGTCATTAACAGTGAGAACGTGAGAGGAGCAGCAGAGTCACTAACAGTGAGCGAGTGAGAGGAGAAGTGAGGTCATTAACAGTGAGAGAGCGAGAGGAGCAGCGGGGACATTAACAGTGAGAGAGCGAGAGGAACAGCGGGGTGATTAACAGTGAGAGCGAGAGGTGCAATGAAGACATTAACAGTGAGAGAATGAGAGGAGCAGCGGGGTCATTAACAGTGAGAGAGTGAGAGGAGCAGCGGGGTCATTAACAGTGAGAGAGTGAGAGGAGAAATGGGGCCATTAAAAGTGAGCGAGAGAGGAGCAGAGTGGTCATGAACAGTGTGAGATCGAGAGGAGCAGCGGGGACAGTAACAGTGTGAGAGCGAGAGGAGCAGCGGGGACATTAACAGTGAGAGAGCGAGAGGAGCACCGGGGACATTAACAGTGAGCGAGTGAGAGGAGAAGTGGGGCCATTAAAAGTGAGAGAGAGAGGAGCAGAGTGGTCATGAACAGTGTGAGATCGAGAGGAGCAGCGGGGACATTAACAGTGAGAGACCGAGAGGAGCAGCAGGGTCATTAACAGTGAGAGAGCAAGAGAAGCAGTGTGGTTATTAACAGTGTGAGAGTGAGAGGAACAGCGGGGCCATTAACAGTGAGAGCGAGAGGAGCAGTGGAGTCATTAACAGTGAGAGTGACAGGGTCAGCGGGGACATTAACAGTGAGAGAGCAAGAGGAGCAGCGAGGCCATTAACAGTGAGAGCGAGAGGTGCAATGAAGACATTAACAGTGAGAGAATGAGAGGAGCAGCGGGGTCATTAACAGTGAGAGAGCGAGAGGTTCAGCGGGGACATTAAGAGTGAGAGAACGAGAGGAGCAGCGGGGTTGTTAACAGTGAAAGATTGAGAGCATCATCGTAGCCATTAACAGAGAGAGAGCCAGAGGAGCAGCAGTGTCATTAACAGTGAAAGAGCGAGAGGAGCCGTGGGGCCAATAACAGTGATAGAGCGAGAGGAGTAGCGGGGACATTAACAGTGAGAGAGTGAGAGGAGCAGCGGGGACATTAACAGTGAGAGAGTGAGAGGAGCAGCGGGGCCATTAACAGTGAGAGAGCGAGAGGAGTAGCGGGGACATTAATAGTGAGAGAGCGAGAGGAGCAGCGGGTTTGTTAACAGTGAGAGAGCGAGAGGAGCAGCGGGGACATTAACAGTGAGAGTTCGAGAGGAGTAGCGGGGACATTAACAGTGAGAGAGCGAAAGGAGCAGCGAGGCCATTAACAGTGAGAGCGAGAGGTGCAATGAAGACATTAACAGTGAGAGAATGAGAGGAGCATCGGGGTCATTAACAGTGAGAGAGTGAGAGGAGCAGCGGGGTCATTAAGAGTGAGAGAACGAGAGGAGCAGCGGGGTTATTAACAGTGAAAGATTGAGAGCATCATCGTAGCCATTAACAGAGAGAGAGCCAGAGGTGCAGCAGTGTCATTTACAGTGAGAGAGCGAGAGGAGCCGTGGGGCCAATAACAGTGATAGAGCGAGAGGAGTAACGGGGACATTAACAGTGAGAGAGTGAGAGGAGCAGCGGGGCCATTAACAGTGAGAGAGCGAGAGGAGCAGTGGGGCCAATAACAGTGATAGAGCGAGAGGAGTAGCGGGGACATTAATAGTGAGAGAGCGAGAGGAGCAGCGGGGACATTAACAGTGAGAGAGCGAGAGGAGCAGCGGGGTCATTAACAGTGAGAGAGCGAAAGGAGCAGTGGTGACATTAACAGTGAGAGAGCGAGAGGAGTAGCGGGGACATTAATAGTGAGAGAGCGAGAGGAGTAGTGGGGTTGTTAACAGTGAGAGAGCGAGAGGAGCAGCGGGGACATAGAGAGTGAGAGAAGCAGTGGGGTCATTAACAGTGAGAAAGTCAGAGGAGCAGCAGGGTCATTAACAGTGAGAGAGCGAAAGGAGCAGTGGTGACATTAACAGTGAGAGAGCGAGAGGAGCAGCGGGGACATTAACAGTCAGAGTGAGAGGAGTAGCGGGGTCATTAACAGTCAGAGTGAGAGGAGCAGCGGGGTCATTAACAGTGAGAGCAGCGGGGTCATTAACAGTCAGAGTGAGAGGAGCAGCGGGGCCATTAACAGTGAGAGAGCGAGAGGAGCAGCGGGGTCATTAACAGTGAGAGAACACGGGGAGCAGCGGGGTCATTAACAGTGAGAGAGCGAGAGGAGCAGTGGGGTCATTAACAGTGAGAGAGCGAGAGGAGCTTAGGGGACATTAACAGTGAGAGCAGCGGGGTCATTACCAGTCAGAGTGAGAGGAGCAGCGGGGACAATAACAGTGAGACAGCAATAGGAGCAGCGGGGTCATTAACAGTCAGAGTGAGAGGAGCAGCGGGGACATTAACAGTGAGACAGCTATAGGAGCTGCGGGGACATTAACCGTGAGAGCAGCGGGGTCATTAACAGTCAGAGTGAGAGGAGCAGCGGGGTCATTAACAGTGAGAGAGCGAGAGGAGCAGCGGGGACATTAACAGTGAGAGAGCGAGAGGAGCAGCGGGGACATTAACAAGGAGAGAGCGAGAGGAACAACATGTCATTAACAGTGAGAACGTGAGAGGAGCAGCAGAGTCACTAACAGTGAGCGAGTGAGAGGAGAAGTGAGGTCATTAACAGTGAGAGAGCGAGAGGAGCAGCGGGGACATTAACAGTGAGAGAGCGAGAGGAACAGCGGGGTGATTAACAGTGAGAGCGAGAGGTGCAATGAAGACATTAACAGTGAGAGAGTGAGAGGAGCAGCGGGGTCATTAACAGTGAGAGAGTGAGAGGAGCAGCGGGGTCATTAACAGTGAGAGAGTGAGAGGAGAAATGGGGCCATTAAAAGTGAGAGAGAGAGGAGCAGAGTGGTCATGAACAGTGTGAGATCGAGAGGAGCAGCGGGGACAGTAACAGTGTGAGAGCGAGAGGAGCAGCGGGGACATTAACAGTGAGAGAGCGAGAGGAGCACCGGGGACATTAACAGTGAGCGAGTGAGAGGAGAAGTGGGGCCATTAAAAGTGAGAGAGAGAGGAGCAGAGTGGTCATGAACAGTGTGAGATCGAGAGGAGCAGCGGGGACATTAACAGTGAGAGACCGAGAGGAGCAGCAGGGTCATTAACAGTGAGAGAGCAAGAGAAGCAGTGTGGTTATTAACAGTGTGAGAGTGAGAGGAACAGCGGGGCCATTAACAGTGAGAGCGAGAGGAGCAGCGGAGTCATTAACAGTGAGAGTGACAGGGTCAGCGGGGACATTAACAGTGAGAGAGCAAGAGGAGCAGCGAGGCCATTAACAGTGAGAGCGAGAGGTGCAATGAAGACATTAACAGTGAGAGAATGAGAGGAGCAGCGGGGTCATTAACAGTGAGAGAGCGAGAGGAGCAGCGGGGACATTAAGAGTGAGAGAACGAGAGGAGCAGCGGGGTTATTAACAGTGAAAGATTGAGAGCATCATCGTAGCCATTAACAGAGAGAGAGCCAGAGGAGCAGCAGTGTCATTAACAGTGAAAGAGCGAGAGGAGCCATGGGGCCAATAACAGTGATAGAGCGAGAGGAGTAGCGGGGACATTAACAGTGAGAGAGTGAGAGGAGCAGCGGGGACATTAACAGTGAGAGAGTGAGAGGAGCAGCGGGGCCATTAACAGTGAGAGAGCGAGAGGAGCAGTGGGGCCAATAACAGTGATAGAGCGAGAGGAGTAGCGGGGACATTAATAGTGAGAGAGCGAGAGGAGCAGCGGGTTTGTTAACAGTGAGAGAGCGAGAGGAGCAGCGGGGACATTAACAGTGAGAGTTCGAGAGGAGTAGCGGGGACATTAACAGTGAGAGAGCGAAAGGAGCAGCGAGGCCATTAACAGTGAGAGCGAGAGGTGCAATGAAGACATTAACAGTGAGAGAATGAGAGGAGCATCGGGGTCATTAACAGTGAGAGAGTGAGAGGAGCAGCGGGGTCATTAAGAGTGAGAGAACGAGAGGAGCAGCGGGGTTATTAACAGTGAAAGATTGAGAGCATCATCGTAGCCATTAACAGAGAGAGAGCCAGAGGTGCAGCAGTGTCATTTACAGTGAGAGAGCGAGAGGAGCCGTGGGGCCAATAACAGTGATAGAGCGAGAGGAGTAACGGGGACATTAACAGTGAGAGAGTGAGAGGAGCAGCGGGGCCATTAACAGTGATAGAGCGAGAGGAGCAGTGGGGCCATTAACAGTGATAGAGCGAGAGGAGTAGCGGGGACATTAATAGTGAGAGAGCGAGAGGAGCAGCGGGGACATTAACAGTGAGAGAGCGAGAGGAGCAGCGGGGTCATTAACAGTGAGAGAGCGAAAGGAGCAGTGGTGACATTAACAGTGAGAGAGCGAGAGGAGTAGCGGGGACATTAATAGTGAGAGAGCGAGAGGAGTAGTGGGGTTGTTAACAGTGAGAGAGCGAGAGGAGCAGCGGGGACATAGAGAGTGAGAGAAGCAGTGGGGTCATTAACAGTGAGAAAGTCAGAGGAGCAGCAGGGTCATTAACAGTGAGAGAGCGAAAGGAGCAGTGGTGACATTAACAGTGAGAGAGCGAGAGGAGCAGCGGGGACATTAACAGTCAGAGTGAGAGGAGCAGCGGGGTCATTAACAGTCAGAGTGAGAGGAGCAGCGGGGTCATTAACAGTGAGAGCAGCGGGGTCATTAACAGTCAGAGTGAGAGGAGCAGCGGGGCCATTAACAGTGAGAGAGCGAGAGGAGCAGCGGGGTCATTAACAGTGAGAGAGCGAGAGGAGCAGCGGGGTCATTACCAGTGAGAGAACACGGGGAGCAGCGGGGTCATTAACAGTGAGAGAGCGAGAGGAGCAGTGGGGTCATTAACAGTGAGAGAGCGAGAGGAGCACCGGGGACATTAACAGTGAGCGAGTGAGAGGAGAAGTGGGGCCATTAAAAGTGAGAGAGAGAGGAGCAGAGTGGTCATGAACAGTGTGAGATCGAGAGGAGCAGCGGGGACATTAACAGTGAGAGACCGAGAGGAGCAGCAGGGTCATTAACAGTGAGAGAGCAAGAGAAGCAGTGTGGTTATTAACAGTGTGAGAGTGAGAGGAACAGCGGGGCCATTAACAGTGAGAGCGAGAGGAGCAGCGGAGTCATTAACAGTGAGAGTGACAGGGTCAGCGGGGACATTAACAGTGAGAGAGCAAGAGGAGCAGCGAGGCCATTAACAGTGAGAGCGAGAGGTGCAATGAAGACATTAACAGTGAGAGAATGAGAGGAGCAGCGGGGTCATTAACAGTGAGAGAGCGAGAGGAGCAGCGGGGACATTAAGAGTGAGAGAACGAGAGGAGCAGCGGGGTTATTAACAGTGAAAGATTGAGAGCATCATCGTAGCCATTAACAGAGAGAGAGCCAGAGGAGCAGCAGTGTCATTAACAGTGAAAGAGCGAGAGGAGCCGTGGGGCCAATAACAGTGATAGAGCGAGAGGAGTAGCGGGGACATTAACAGTGAGAGAGTGAGAGGAGCAGCGGGGACATTAACAGTGAGAGAGTGAGAGGAGCAGCGGGGCCATTAACAGTGAGAGAGCGAGAGGAGCAGTGGGGCCAATAACAGTGATAGAGCGAGAGGAGTAGCGGGGACATTAATAGTGAGAGAGCGAGAGGAGCAGCGGGTTTGTTAACAGTGAGAGAGCGAGAGGAGCAGCGGGGACATTAACAGTGGGAGTTCGAGAGGAGTAGCGGGGACATTAACAGTGAGAGAGCGAAAGGAGCAGCGAGGCCATTAACAGTGAGAGCGAGAGGTGCAATGAAGACATTAACAGTGAGAGAATGAGAGGAGCATCGGGGTCATTAACAGTGAGAGAGTGAGAGGAGCAGCGGGGTCATTAAGAGTGAGAGAACGAGAGGAGCAGCGGGGTTATTAACAGTGAAAGATTGAGAGCATCATCGTAGCCATTAACAGAGAGAGAGCCAGAGGTGCAGCAGTGTCATTTACAGTGAGAGAGCGAGAGGAGCCGTGGGGCCAATAACAGTGATAGAGCGAGAGGAGTAACGGGGACATTAACAGTGAGAGAGTGAGAGGAGCAGCGGGGCCATTAACAGTGAGAGAGCGAGAGGAGCAGTGGGGCCAATAACAGTGATAGAGCGAGAGGAGTAGCGGGGACATTAATAGTGAGAGAGCGAGAGGAGCAGCGGGGACATTAACAGTGAGAGAGCGAGAGGAGCAGCGGGGTCATTAACAGTGAGAGAGCGAAAGGAGCAGTGGTGACATTAACAGTGAGAGAGCGAGAGGAGTAGCGGGGACATTAATAGTGAGAGAGCGAGAGGAGTAGTGGGGTTGTTAACAGTGAGAGAGCGAGAGGAGCAGCGGGGACATAGAGAGTGAGAGAAGCAGTGGGGTCATTAACAGTGAGAAAGTCAGAGGAGCAGCAGGGTCATTAACAGTGAGAGAGCGAAAGGAGCAGTGGTGACATTAACAGTGAGAGAGCGAGAGGAGCAGCGGGGACATTAACAGTCAGAGTGAGAGGAGCAGCGGGGTCATTAACAGTCAGAGTGAGAGGAGCAGCGGGGTCATTAACAGTGAGAGCAGCGGGGTCATTAACAGTCAGAGTGAGAGGAGCAGCGGGGCCATTAACAGTGAGAGAGCGAGAGGAGCAGCGGGGTCATTAACAGTGAGAGAGCGAGAGGAGCAGCGGGGTCATTAACAGTGAGAGAACACGGGGAGCAGCGGGGTCATTAACAGTGAGAGAGCGAGAGGAGCAGTGGGGTCATTAACAGTGAGAGAGCGAGAGGAGCTTAGGGGACATTAACAGTGAGAGCAGCGGGGTCATTACCAGTCAGAGTGAGAGGAGCAGCGGGGACAATAACAGTGAGACAGCAATAGGAGCAGCGGGGTCATTAACAGTCAGAGTGAGAGGAGCAGCGGGGACATTAACAGTGAGACAGCTATAGGAGCTGCGGGGACATTAACCGTAAGAGCAGCGGGGTCATTAACAGTCAGAGTGAGAGGAGCAGCGGGGTCAGTAACAGTGAGAGAGCGAGAGGAGCAGCGGGGACATTAACAGTGAGAGAGCGAGAGGAGCAGCGGGGACATTAACAGGGAGAGAGCGAGAGGAACAACATGTCATTAACAGTGAGAACGTGAGAGGAGCAGCAGAGTCACTAACAGTGAGCGAGTGAGAGGAGAAGTGAGGTCATTAACAGTGAGAGAGCGAGAGGAGCAGCGGGGACATTAACAGTGAGAGAGCGAGAGGAACAGCGGGGTGATTAACAGTGAGAGCGAGAGGTGCAATGAAGACATTAACAGTGAGAGAGTGAGAGGAGCAGCGGGGTCATTAACAGTGAGAGAGTGAGAGGAGTAGCGGGGTCATTAACAGTGAGAGAGTGAGAGGAGAAATGGGGCCATTAAAAGTGAGCGAGAGAGGAGCAGAGTGGTCATGAACAGTGTGAGATCGAGAGGAGCAGCGGGGACAGTAACAGTGAGAGAGTGAGAGGAGCAGCGGGGACATTAACAGTGAGAGAGCGAGAGGAGCACCGGGGACATTAACAGTGAGCGAGTGAGAGGAGAAGTGGGGCCATTAAAAGTGAGAGAGAGAGGAGCAGAGTGGTCATGAACAGTGTGAGATCGAGAGGAGCAGCGGGGACATTAACAGTGAGAGACCGAGAGGAGCAGCAGGGTCATTAACAGTGAGAGAGCAAGAGAAGCAGTGTGGTTATTAACAGTGTGAGAGTGAGAGGAACAGCGGGGCCATTAACAGTGAGAGCGAGAGGAGCAGCGGAGTCATTAACAGTGAGAGTGACAGGGTCAGCGGGGACATTAACAGTGAGAGAGCAAGAGGAGCAGCGGGGACATTAACAGTGAGAGCGAGAGGTGCAATGAAGACATTAACAGTGAGAGAATGAGAGGAGCAGCGGGGTCATTAACAGTGAGAGAGCGAGAGGAGCAGCGGGGACATTAAGAGTGAGAGAACGAGAGGAGCAGCGGGGTTATTAACAGTGAAAGATTGAGAGCATCATCGTAGCCATTAACAGAGAGAGAGCCAGAGGAGCAGCAGTGTCATTAACAGTGAAAGAGCGAGAGGAGCCGTGGGGCCAATAACAGTGATAGAGCGAGAGGAGTAGCGGGGACATTAACAGTGAGAGAGTGAGAGGAGCAGCGGGGACATTAACAGTGAGAGAGTGAGAGGAGCAGCGGGGCCATTAACAAGTGAGAGAGCGAGAGGAGCAGTGGGGCCAATAACAGTGATAGAGCGAGAGGAGTAGCGGGGATATTAATAGTGAGAGAGCGAGAGGAGCAGCGGGTTTGTTAACAGTGAGAGAGCGAGAGGAGCAGCGGGGACATTAACAGTGAGAGTTCGAGAGGAGTAGCGGGGTCATTAACAGTGAGAGAGCGAAAGGAGCAGTGGTGACATTAACAGTGAGAGAGCGAAAGGAGCAGTGGTGACATTAACAGTGAGACAGCGATAGGAGCAGCGGGGTCATTAACAGTCAGAGTGAGAGGAGCAGCGGGGACATTAACAGTGAGACAGCTATAGGAGCTGCGGGGACATTATCCGTGAGAGTAGCGGGGTCATTAACAGTCAGAGTGAGAGGAGCAGCGGGGTCATTAACAGTGAGAGAGCGAGAGGAGCAGCGGGGTCATTAACAGTGAGAGAGCGAGAGGAGCAGCGGGGTCATTAACAGTGAGAGAGGGAGAGGAGCAGCGGGGACATTAACAGTGAGAGAGCGAGAGGAACTACATGTCATTAACAGTGAGAACGTGAGAGGAGCAGCGGGGACATTAACAGTGAGAGAGCGAGAGGAGCAGCGGGGTCATTAACAGTGAGAGAGCGAGAGGAGCAACGGGGACATTAACAGTGAGAGTGACAGGGGCAGCGGGGACATTAACAGTGAGAGAGCGAGAGGAGCAGCGGGGACATTAACAGTGAGAGTGACAGGGGCAGTGGGGACATTAACAGTGAGAGAGCGAGAGGAGCAGCAGGGACATTAACAGTGAGAGAGCGAGAGGAGCAACGGGGACATTAACAGTGAGAGCAGCGGGGTCATTAACAGTCAGAGTGAGAGGAGCAGCGGAGGCAATAACAGTGAGAGAGCGAGAGGAGCAGCGGGGACATTAACAGTCAGAGTGAGAGGAGCAGCGGGGACATTAACAGTGAGACAGCTATAGGAGCTGCGGGGACATTAACCGTGAGAGCAGCGGGGTCATTAACAGTCAGAGTGAGAGGAGCAGCGGGGACATTAACCGTGAGAGAGTAAGAGGAGCAGCGGGGTCATTAACAGTGAGAGAGCGAGAGGAGCATCGGGGACATTAACAGTGAGAGAGCTAGAGGAGCAGCGGGGCCATTAACAGTGAGGGAGTGAGAAGAGCATTGGGGACATTAACAGTAAGACTGCGAGAGGAGCAGCAGGGACATTAACAGTGAGAGAGCAAGAGGAACAACATGTCATTAACAGTGAGAACGTGAGAGGAGCAGCGGGGACATTAACAGTGTGAGAGCGAGAGGAGCAGCGGGGTCATTAACAGTGAGCGAGTGAGAGGAGAAGTGAGGTCATTAACAGTGAGAGAGCGAGAGGAGCAGCGGAGTCATTAACAGTGAGAATGACAGGGATAGCGGGGACATTAACAGTGAGCGAATGAGAGGAGAAGTGAGGTCATTAACAATGAGAGAGCGGGAGGAGCAGCGGGGACATTAACGGTGAGAGAGCGAGAGGAGCAGCGGGGACATTAACTGTGAGAGAGTGAGAGGTGCAGCGGGGACATTAATAATGAGAGAGCGAGAGGAGCAGCGGGGTCATTAACAGTGAGAGAGTGAGAGCAGCAGCGAGGCCATTAACAGTGAGAGCGAGAGGTGCAATGAAGACATTAACAGTGAGAGAGTGAGAGGAGCAGCGGGGTCATTAACAGTGAGAGAGTGAGAGGAGAAGTGGGGCCATTAAAAGTGAGAGACTGAGAGGAGCAGAGTGGTCATTAACAGTGTGAGAGCGAGAGGAGCAGCTGGGTCATTAACAGTGAGGGAGTGAGAGGAGCAGCGGGGACATTAACAGTGAGAGAGCGAGAGGAGCAGCGGGGACATTAACAGTGTGAGAGCGAGAGGAGCAGCGAGGCCATTAACAGTGAGAGCGAGAGGTGCAATGAAGACATTAACAGTGAGAGAGTGAGAGGAGCAGCGGGGTCATTAACAGTGAGAGAGTGAGAGGAGCAGAGTGGTCATTAACAGTGAAAGAGTGAGAGGGGCAGTGTGGTTATTAACAGTGTGAGAGCGAGAGGTGCAAGAGGTCATTAAGAGTGAGAGAGCGAGAGTGGGTAGCGGGGACATTAACAGTGAGTGAGTGAGAGACGCAATGGGGCCATTAACAGTGTGAGAGTGAGAGAAGCAATGGGGCCATTAACAGTGAGAGTGTGAGAGGAGCAGTGGGGACATTAACAGTGAGAGTGTGAGAGGAGCAGTGGGGATATTAACAGTGAGAGAGCGAGCGGATCAACAATTCATTAACAGTTTGAGAGCGAGAGGAGCAGCGGGGACATTAAGAGTGAGAGAGCAACAGGAGCAGTGTGGTCATTAACAGTGAGAGAGCGAGAGGAGCAGCGGGGTCATTAACAGTGAGTGATCGAGAGGAGCAGCGGGGTCATTAACAGTGAGAGAGCGAGAGGAGCAGTGGGGACATTAACAGTGAGAGAGCGAAAGGAGCTGTGGGGACATTAACAGTGAGAGAGCGAGTGGAGCAATCAGGAAATTAACAGTGAGAGAGCGAGAGGAGCAGTGGGGACATTAACAGTGAGAGAGCGAGTGGAGCAATCAGGACATTAACAGTGAGAGAGCGAGAGGAGCACTGGAGTCATTAACAGTGAGAGAGTGAGAGGAGCAGCGGGGCCATTAACAGTGAGAGTGCGAGAAGAACAACATGTCATTAACAGTGAGAACGTGAGAGGAGCAGCGGGGACATTAACAGTGAGAGAGCGAGTGGAGCAATCAGGACATTAACAGTGAGAGAGCGAGAGGAGCAGTGGGACCATTAGCAGTGAGAGAGTGAGAGGAGAAGCGGGGACATTTGCAATGAGAGAGCGAGAGGAGCAGCGGGGACATTTACAGTGAGAGAGCGAGAGGAGCAGCGGGGACATTAACAGTGAGAGAGTGAGAGGAGCAGCGGGGACATTAACAGTGAGAGAGCGAGAGGAGCACTGGGGTCATTAACAGTGAGAGAGCGAGAGGAGCACTGGGGTCATTAACAGTGAGAGAGTGAGAGGAGCAGCGGGGCCATTAACAGTGAGAGTGCGAGAGGAACAACATGTCATTAACAGTGAAAACGTGAGAGGAGCAGCGGGGACATTAACAGTGAGAGAGCGAGAGGAGCAGCGGGGTCATTAACAGTGAGTGAGTGAGAGGAGAAGTGAGGCCATTAACAGTGAGAGAGTGAGAGGAGCATCGGGGTCATTAACAGTGAGATTGACAGGGGCAGCGGGGACATTAACAGTGAGAGAGTGAGAGGAGCAATGGGGACATTAACAGTGAGAGCAGCGGGGTTATTAACAGTCAGAGTGAGAGGAGCAGCGGGGGCAATAACAGTGAGAGAGCGAGAGGAGCAGCGGGGTCATTAACAGTGAGAGAGCGAGAGGAGCAGCGGGGACATTAGAAGTGAGAGAGTGAGAGGAGAAGCGGGGACATTAACAGTGAGAGAGCGAGAGGAGCAGCGGGGACATTAACAGTGAGAGAGCGAGAGGAACAACATGTCATTAACAGTGAGAACGTGAGAGGAGCAGCGGGGACATTAACAGTGAGAGAGCGAGAGGAGCAGCGGGGTCATTAACAGTGAGTGAGTGAGAGGAGAAGTGAGGCCATTAACAGTGAGAGAGCGAGAGGAGCAGCGGGGACATTAACAGTGAGAGAGCGAAAGGAGCAGCGGGGACATTAACAGTGAGAGAGCGAGAGGAGCAATGGGGACATTAACAGTGAGAGCAGCGGGTTTATTAACAGTCAGAGTGAGAGGAGCAGCGGGGGCAATAACAGTGAGAGAGCGAGAGGAGCAGCGGGGACAATAACAGTCAGAGTGAGAGGAGCAGCGGGGACATTAACAGTGAGACAGCTAGAGGAGCTGCGGGGACATTAACCGTGAGAGCAGCGGGGTCATTAACAGTCAGAGTGAGAGGAGCAGCGGGGACATTAACCGTGAGAGAGTGAGAGGAGCAGCGGGGTCATTAACAGTGAGAGAGCGAGAGGAGCATCGGGGACATTAACAATGAGAGAGCTATAGGAGCAGCAGGGACATTAACAGTGAGCGAGTGAGAAGAGCATTGGGGACATTAACACTGAGAGAGCGAGAGCAGCAGCGGGGACATTAACAGTGAGAGAGCGAGAGGAGCAGCGGGGACATTAACAGTGTGAGAGCGAGAGGAGCAGCGGGACCATTAACAGTAGGAGAGCGAGAGGAGCAGCGTGGTCATTAACATTGAGAGTGGGAGGAGCAGCGGGGACATTAACAGTGAGAGAGCGAGAGGAGCAGCGGTGTCATTAACAGTGAGAGAATGAGGGGAGCAGCGGAGTCATTAACAGTGAGAGAGCGAGAGGAGCAGCGAGGCCATTAACAGTGAGAGCGAGAGGTGCAATGAAGACATTAACAGTGAGAGAGCGAGAGGAGCAGCGGGGGTCATTAACAGTGAGAGAGTGAGAGGAGAAGAGTGGTCATTAACAGTGAAAGAGTGAGAGGGGCAGTGTGGTTATTAACAGTGTGAGAGCGAGAGGTGCAAGAGGTCATTAAGAGTGAGAGAGCGAGAGTGGGTAGCGGGGACATTAACAGTGAGTGAGTGAGAGACGCAATGGGGCTATTAACAGTGTGAGAGTGAGAGAAGCAATGGGGCCATTAACAGTGAGAGTGTGAGGGGAGCAGTGGGGTCGTTAACAGTGAGAGAACGAGAGGAGCTGCGGGGACATTAACAGTGAGAGTGTGAGAGGAGCAGTGGGGACATTAACAGTGAGAGAGCGAGAGGAGCAGTGGGGTCGTTAACAGTGAGAGAACGAGAGGAGCTGCGGGGACATTAACAGTGAGAGTGTGAGAGGAGCAGTGGGGACATTAACAGTGAGAGAGCGAGCGGATCAACAATTCATTAACAGTTTGAGAGCGAGAGGAGCAGCGGGGACATTAAGAGTGAGAGAGCAACAGGAGCAGTGTGGTCATTAACAGTGAGAGAGCGAGAGGAGCAGCGGGGTCATTAACAGTGAGTGATCGAGAGGAGCAGCGGGGTCATTAACAGTGAGAGAGCGAGAGGAGCAGTGGGGACATTAACAGTGAGAGAGCGAGAGGAGCAGTGTGGACATTAACAGTGAGAGAGTCAGTGGAGCAATCAGGACATTAACAGTGAGAGAGCGAGAGGAGCAGTGGGACCATTAGCAGTGAGAGAGTGAGAGGAGAAGCGGGGGCAATAACAGTGAGAGAGCGAGAGGAACAGCGGGGACATTAACAGTCAGAGTGAGAGGAGCAGCGGGGACATTAACAGTGAGACAGCTAGAGGAGCTGCGGGGACATTAACCGTGAGAGCAGCGGGGTCATTAACAGTCAGAGTGAGAGGAGCAGCGGGGACATTAACCGTGAGAGAGTGAGAGGAGCAGCGGGGTCAATAACAGTGAGAGAGCGAGAGGAGCATCGGGGACATTAACAATGAGAGAGCTATAGGAGCAGCGGGGACATTAACAGTGAGGGAGTGAGAAGAGCATTGGGGACATTAACAGTGAGAGAGCGAGAGGAGCAGCGGGGACATTAACAGTGAGAGAGCGAGAGGAGCAGCGAGACCATTAACAGTAGGAGAGCGAGAGGAGCAGCGGGGACATTAACATTGAGAGTGGGAGGAGCAGCGTGGTCATTAACATTGAGAGTGGGAGGAGCAGCGGGGTCATTAACAGTGAGAGAGCGAGAGGAGCAGCGGGGACATTAACAGTGAAGAGCAAGAGGAGCAGCGGAGTTATTAACAGTGAGAGAATGAGAGGAGCAGAGTGGTCATTAACAGTGAAAGAGTGAGAGGGGCAGTGTGGTTATTAACAGTGTGAGAGCGAGAGGTGCAAGAGGTCATTAAGAGTGAGAGAGCGAGAGTGGGTAGCGGGGACATTAACAGCGAGTGAGTGAGAGACGCAATGGGGACATTAACAGTGTGAGAGTGAGAGAAGCAATGGGGCCATTAACAGTGAGAGTGTGAGAGGAGCAGTGGGGTCGTTACCAGTGAGAGAACGAGAGGAGCTGCGGGGACATTAACAGTGAGAGTGTGAGAGGAGCAGTGGGGACATTAACAGTGAGAGTGTGAGAGGAGCAGTGGGGATATTAACAGTGAGAGAGCAAGCGGATCAACAATTCATTAACAGTTTGAGAGCGAGAGGAGCAGCGGGGACATTAAGAGTGAGAGAGCAACAGGAGCAGTGTGGTCATTAACAGTGAGAGAGCGAGAGGAGCAGCGGGGTCATTAACAGTGAGTGATCGAGAGGAGCAGCGGGGTCATTAACAGTGAGAGAGCGAGAGGAGCAGTGGGGACATTAACAGTGAGAGAGCGAGAGGAGCAGTGTGGACATTAACAGTGAGAGAGTCAGTGGGGCAATCAGGACATTAACAGTGAGAGAGCGAGAGGAGCAGTGGGACCATTAGCAGTGAGAGAGTGAGAGGAGAAGCGGGGACATTAACAGTGAGAGAGCGAGAGGAGCAGCGGGGACATTAACAGTGAGAGAGTGAGAGGAGCAGTGGGGTCATTAACAGTGTGAGAGCAACAGGATCAGTGTGGTCATTAACAGTGAGACAGCGAGAGGAGCAGCGTGTTCATTAACAGTGTGAGAGCGAGAGGAGCAGTGGGGACATTAACAGTGAAAGAGCGAGAGGAGCAGCGGTGACATTAAAAATGAGAGAGCGAGAGGTGCAGTGGGGACATTAACAGTGATAGAGCGAGAGGAGCAGCGGTGACATTAAAAATGAGAGAGCGAGAGGTGCAGTGGGGACATTAACAGTGAAAGAGCGAGAGGAGCAGCGGTGACATTAAAAATGAGAGAGCGAGAGGTGCAGTGGGGACATTAACAGTGAGAGAGTGAGAGGAGCAGCGGGGACATTAACAGTGAGAGAGTGAGAGGAGCAGCGGGGTCATTAAAAGTGAGAGAGTGAAAGGATCAGCGGGGTCATTAACAGTGAGAGAGCGAGAGGAGCAGCGGGGCCATTAACAGTGAGAGAGCGAGAGGAGCAGCGGGGTCATTAACAGTGAGAGAGCGAGAGGAGCAGCGGTGTTATTAACAGTGAGAGAGCGAGAGGAGCAGCGGGGACATTAACAGTGAGAGAACGAGAGGAGCAGCGGGGTTATTAACAGTGAAAGATTGAGAGCATCATCGTAGCCATTAACAGAGAGAGAGCCAGAGGAGCAGCAGTGTCATGAACAGTGAGAGAGCGAGAATAGCAGCGGGGACATTAACAGTGAGAGAGCGAGTGGAACAATCAGGACATTAACAGTGAGAGAGCGAGAGGAGCAGTGGGGATATTAAAAGTGAGAGAGCAAGTGGAGCAGTGGGACCATTAGCAGTGAGAGAGCGAGGGGAGCAGCGGGGCCATTATCAGTGAGAGAACGAGAGGAGCAGCGGGGTCATTAACATTGAGAGAGAGAGAGGAGCAGCGGGGCCATTAACATTGAGAGTGAGAGGAGCAGTGGGGCCATAAACAGTGAGAGAGCGAGAGGAGCAGTGGGGACATTAACAGTGAGAGAGCGAGAGCAGCAATGGGGCCATTAACAGTGAGAGAGCGAGAGCAGCAATGGGGCCATTAACAGTGAGAGAGTGAGAGTAGCAACGGGTCCATTAACAGTGAGAGTGTGAGAGGTGCAACCGGTCCTTAACAGTGAGAGTATGAAAGGAGCAGCAGGGTCATTAACACTGAGAGTGAAAGGAGATACGGGGTCATTAACAGTGAGAGAGCGAGAGGAGAATCATAGACATTAATATTGAGAGGTTGAGAGGAGCGGTGGGGTCATTAACAATGAGAGAGCGAGAGCAGCAGCGGGGTCATTAACAGTGAGAGAGCGAGAGGAGCAGCGTGGTAATTAACAGTGAGAGAGCGAGAGGAGCAGCGTGGTCATTAACAGTGAGAGAGCGAGAGGAGCAGCGGGACCATTAACAGTAGGAGAGCGAGAGGAGCAGCGGGGCCATTAACATTGAGAGTGGGAGGAGCAGCGTGGTCATTAACAGTAAGAGAGCGAGAGGAGAATCATAGACATTAATAGTGAGAAGTTGAGAGGAGCGGCGGGGTCATTAACAATGAGAGAGAGAGGAGCAGCGGGTTCATTAACAGTGTGAGAGCAACAGGAGCAGTTTGGTCATTAACCATGAGACAGCGAGAGGAGCAGCGGGTTCATTAACAATGAGAGAGCGAGAGGAGCAGTGGGGACATTAACAGTGAAAGAGCGAGAGGAGCAGCGGGACCATTAACAGTGAAAGAGCGAGAGGAGCAGCGGGTTCATTAACAGTGAAAGAGCGAGAGGAGCAGCGGGTTCATTAACAGTGTGAGAGCGAGAGGAGCAGTGGGGACATTAACAGTGAAAGAGCGAGAGGAGCAGTGGGGACATTAACAATGAGAGAGCGAGAGGAGCAGCGGGTTCATTTACAGTGTCAGAGCAACAGGAGCAGTTTGGTCATTTACCGTGAGACAACGAGAGGAGCAGCGGGGTCATTAACAGTGAGAGAGCGAGAGGAGCAGCGGGGTCATTAACATTGAGAGTGGGAGGAGCAGCGTGGTCATTAACAGTGAGAGCACGAGAGGAGCAGCGGGGTCATTAACAGTGAGAGAGTGAGAGGAGCAGCAGGGATATTAACAGTGAGAGAGTAAGAGGAGCAGCGGACTCATTAACAGTGAGAGACTGAGAGGAGCAGTGTGGTTATTAACAGTGAGAGACTGAGAGGAGCAGTGTGGTTATTAACAGTTTGAGAGCGAGAGGAGCAGCGGGTCATTAACAGTGAGAGAGCAACAGGAGCAGTGTGGTAATTAACAGTGAGAGCGAGAGAAGCAGTGTGGTCATTAACAGTGAGAGAGTGAGAGGAGCATCAGGGACATTAACCATGTGAGAGCGAGAGGAGCAGTGGGGCCATTAACAGTGAGAGTGGGAGGAGCAGCGTGGTCATTAACAGTAAGAGAGCGAGAAGAGAATCATAGACATTAATAGTGAGAGGTTGAGAGGAGCGGCGGGGTCATTAACAATGAGAGAGCGAGAGGAGCAGTGGGGACATTAACAGTGAGAGAGCGAGAGGAGCAGTGGGGACATTAACAGTGAGAGAGCGAGAGGAGCAGCGGGTTCATTAACAGTGAGAGAGCGAGAGGAGCAGTGGGGACATTAACAGTGAGAGAGCGAGAGGAGCAGCGGGTTCATTAACAGTGAGAGAGCGAGAGGAGCAGCGGGTTCATTAACAGTGAGAGAGCGAGAGGAGCAGTGGGGACATTAACGGTGAGAGAGCGAGAGGAGCTGTGGGGACATTAACAATGAGAGAGCGAGAGGAGCAGCGGGTTCATTAACAGTGAGAGAGCGAGAGGAGCAGCGGGTTCATTAACAGTGAGAGAGCGAGAGGAGCAGTGGGGACATTAACAGTGAGAGAGCGAGAGGAGCAGTGGGGACCATTAGCAGTGTGAGAGCGAGAGGAGCAGCGGGGTCATGAACAGTGAGAGAGCGAGAGGAGCAGCAGGGACATTAACAGTGAGGGAGCGAGTGGAGCAATCAGGACATTAACAGTGAGAGAGCGAGAGGAGCAGTGGGGACCATTAGCAGTGAGAGAGCGAGAGGAGCACTGGGGTCATTAACAGTGATAGAGCGAGAGGAGCAGCGGGGACATTAACAGTGAGAGAGCGAGAGGAGCAGCGGGGTCATTAACAGTGAGAGAGTGAAAGGATCAGCGGTGTTATTAACAGTGAAAGATTGAGAGCATCATCGTAGCTATTAACAGAGAGAGAGCGAGAGGAGCAGTGGGGCCATTAACAGTGAGAGAGCGAGTTGAGCAATCAGGACATTAACAGTGAGAGAGCGAGAGGAGCAGCGGGGTCATTAACAGTGGGAGAGCGAGAGGAGAACCGAGGCCATTAACAGTGAGAAAGTGAGAGGAGCAGCGGGGCCATTAACATTGAGAGTGAGAGGAGCAGCGGGTCATTAACAGTGAGAGAGCGAGAGTAGTAACAGGTCCATTAACAGAGAGTGTGAGAGGTGCAACTGGTCCTTAACAGTGAGAGTACGAAAGGAGCAGCAGGGTCATTAACAGTGAAACAGCGAGAGGAGCAGTGGGGCCATTAACAGTGAGAGAGTGAGAGGAGCAGCAGGGATATTAACAGTGCGAGAGTAAGAGGAGCAGCGGCATCATTAACAGTGAGAGACTGAGAGGAGCAGTGTGGTTATTAACAGTTTGAGAGGAGAGGAGCAGCGGGGTCATTAACAGTGAGAGAGCAACAGGAGCAGTGTGGTCATTAACAGTGAGAGAGCGAGAGGAGCAGCGTGGTAATTAACAGTTTGAGAGCGAAAGGAGCAGCGGGTCATTAACAGTGAGAGAGCAACAGGAGCAGTGTGGTAATTAACAGTGAGAGAGCGAGAGGAGCAGCGGGGTCATTAACAGTGAGAGAGTGAGAGGAGCAGCGGGGCCATTAACATTGAGAGTGAGAGGAGCAGCGGGTCATTAACAGTGAGAGAGCGAGAGTAGTAACAGTTCCATTAACAGAGAGTGTGAGAGGTGCAACTGGTCCTTAACAGTGAGAGTATGAAAGGAGCAGCAGGGTCATTAACAGTGAAACAGCGAGAGGAGCAGTGGGGCCGTTAACAGTGAGAGAGTGAGAGGAGCAGCAGGGATATTAACAGTGCGAGAGTAAGAGGAGCAGCGGCATCATTAACAGTGAGAGACTGAGAGGAGCAGTGTGGTTATTAACAGTTTGAGAGGAGAGGAGCAGCGGGGTCATTAACAGTGAGAGAGCAACAGGAGCAGCGGGGTCATTAACAGTGAGAGAGCGAGAGGAGCAGCGTGGTAATTAACAGTGAGAGAGCGAGAGGAGCAGCGTGGTCATTAACAGTGAGAGAGCGAGAGGAGCAGCGGGACCATTAACAGTAGGAGAGCGAGAGGAGCAGCGGGGCCATTAACATTGAGAGTGGGAGGAGCAGCGTGGTCATTAACAGTAAGAGAGCGAGAGGAGAATCATAGACATTAATAGTGAGAAGTTGAGAGGAGCGGCGGGGTCATTAACAATGAGAGAGAGAGGAGCAGCGGGTTCAATAACAGTGTGAGAGCAACAGGAGCAGTTTGGTCATTAACCATGAGACAGCGAGAGGAGCAGCGGGTTCATTAACAATGAGAGAGCGAGAGGAGCAGTGGGGACATTAACAGTGAAAGAGCGAGAGGAGCAGCGGGACCATTAACAGTGAAAGAGCGAGAGGAGCAGTGGGGACATTAACAGTGAAAGAGCGAGAGGAGCAGTGGGGACATTAACAATGAGACAGCGAGAGGAGCAGCGGGTTCATTAACAGTGAAAGAGCGAGAGGAGCAGCGGGACCATTAACAGTGAAAGAGCGAGAGGAGCAGCGGGTTCATTAACAGTGAAAGAGCGAGAGGAGCAGCGGGTTCATTAACAGTGTGAGAGCGAGAGGAGCAGTGGGGACATTAACAGTGAGAGAGCGAGAGGAGCAGCGGGACCATTAACAGCGAGAGCGAGAGGAGCAGCGGGGTCATTAACATTGAGAGAGAGAGGAGCAGCGGGGTCATTAACAGTGAGAGCACGAGAGGAGCAGCGGGGTCATTAACAGTGAGAGAGTGAGAGGAGCAGCAGGGATATTAACAGTGAGAGAGTAAGAGGAGCAGCGGACTCATTAACAGTGAGAGACTGAGAGGAGCAGTGTGGTTATTAACAGTGAGAGACTGAGAGGAGCAATGTGGTTATTAACAGTTTGAGAGCGAGAGGAGCAGCGGGTCATTAACAGTGAGAGAGCAACAGGAGCAGTGTGGTAATTAACAGTGAGAGCGAGAGAAGCAGTGTGGTCATTAACAGTGAGAGAGCGAGAGGAGCAGTGGGGCCATTAACAGTGAGAGTGGGAGGAGCAGCGTGGTCATTAACAGTAAGAGAGCGAGAAGAGAATCATAGACATTAATAGTGAGAGGTTGAGAGGAGCGGCGGGGTCATTAACAATGAGAGAGCGAGAGGAGCAGTGGGGACATTAACAGTGAGAGAGCGAGAGGAGCAGTGGGGACATTAACAGTGAGAGAGCGAGAGGAGCAGCGGGTTCATTAACAGTGAGAGAGCGAGAGGAGCAGTGGGGACATTAACAGTGAGAGAGCGAGAGGAGCAGCGGGTTCATTAACAGTGAGAGAGCGAGAGGAGCAGCGGGTTCATTAACAGTGAGAGAGCGAGAGGAGCAGTGGGGACATTAACGGTGAGAGAGCGAGAGGAGCTGTGGGGACATTAACAATGAGAGAGCGAGAGGAGCAGCGGGTTCATTAACAGTGAGAGAGCGAGAGGAGCAGCGGGTTCATTAACAGTGAGAGAGCGAGAGGAGCAGTGGGGACATTAACAGTGAGAGAGCGAGAGGAGCAGTGGGGACCATTAGCAGTGTGAGAGCGAGAGGAGCAGCGGGGTCATGAACAGTGAGAGAGCGAGAGGAGCAGCAGGGACATTAACAGTGAGGGAGCGAGTGGAGCAATCAGGACATTAACAGTGAGAGAGCGAGAGGAGCAGTGGGGACCATTAGCAGTGAGAGAGCGAGAGGAGCACTGGGGTCATTAACAGTGATAGAGCGAGAGGAGCAGCGGGGACATTAACAGTGAGAGAGCGAGAGGAGCAGCGGGGTCATTAACAGTGAGAGAGTGAAAGGATCAGCGGTGTTATTAACAGTGAAAGATTGAGAGCATCATCGTAGCTATTAACAGAGAGAGAGCGAGAGGAGCAGTGGGGCCATTAACAGTGAGAGAGCGAGTTGAGCAATCAGGACATTAACAGTGAGAGAGCGAGAGGAGCAGCGGGGTCATTAACAGTGAGAGAGTGAGAGGAGCAGCGGGGCCATTAACATTGAGAGTGAGAGGAGCAGCGGGTCATTAACAGTGAGAGAGCGAGAGTAGTAACAGGTCCATTAACAGAGAGTGTGAGAGGTGCAACTGGTCCTTAACAGTGAGAGTACGAAAGGAGCAGCAGGGTCATTAACAGTGAAACAGCGAGAGGAGCAGTGGGGCCATTAACAGTGAGAGAGTGAGAGGAGCAGCAGGGATATTAACAGTGCGAGAGTAAGAGGAGCAGCGGCATCATTAACAGTGAGAGACTGAGAGGAGCAGTGTGGTTATTAACAGTTTGAGAGGAGAGGAGCAGCGGGGTCATTAACAGTGAGAGAGCAACAGGAGCAGTGTGGTCATTAACATTGAGAGAGCGAGAGAAGCAGTGAGGTCATTAACAGTGAGAGAGCGAGAGGAGCATCAGGGCCATTAACCATGTGAGAGCGAGAGGAGCAGTGGGGCCATTAACAGTGAGAGACTGAGAGGAGCAGCGGGTCCATTAACATTGAGAGTGGGAGGAGCAGCGTGGTCATTAACAGTTAGAGAGCGAGAAGAGAATCATAGACATTAATAGTGAGAGGTTGAGAGGAGCAGCGGGGTCATTAACAATGAGAGAGCGAGAGGAGCAGCGGGTTCATTAACAGTGAGAGAGTGAAAGGATCAGCGGTGTTTTTAACAGTGAAAGATTGAGAGCATCATCGTAGCCATTAACAGAGAGAGAGCCAGAGGAGCAGCAGTGTCATGAACAGTGAGAGAGCGAGAATAGCAGCGGGGCCATTAACAGTGAGAGAGCGAGTGGAACAATCAGGACATTAACAGTAAGAGAGCGAGAGGAGCAGTGGGGATATTAAAAATGAGAGAGCAAGTGGAGCAGTGGGACCATTAGCAGTGAGAGAGCGAGAGGAGCAGCGGGGCCATTAACAGTGAGAGAACGAGAGGAGCAGCGAGGTCATTAACATTGAGAGTGAAAGGAGCAGCAGATCATTAACAGTGAGAGAGCCAGAGGAGCAGCGGGGCCATTAACGTTGAGAGCGAGAGGAGCAGAGGGGCCATAAACAGTGAGAGAGCGAAAGGAGCAGTGGGGACATTAACAGTGAGTGAGCGAGAGCAGCAAAGGGGCCATTAACTGTGAGAGAGTGAGAGTAGCAACGGGCCCATTAACAGTGAGAGTGTGAGAGGTGCAACCGGTCCTGAACAGTGAGAGTATGAAAGGAGCAGCAGGGTCATTAACACTGAGAGTGAAAGGAGATACGGGGTCATTAACAGTAAGAGACTGAGAGGAGAATCATAGACATTAATATTGAGAGGTTGAGAGGAGCGGTGGTGTCATTAACAATGAGAGAGCGAGAGGAGCAGCGGGGTCATTAACAGTGAGAGAGCGAGAGGAGCAGCGGGGTCATTAACAGTGAGTGATCGAGAGGAGCAGCGGGGACATTCACAGTGAGAGAGCAACAGGAGCAGTGTGGTCATTAACAGTGAGACAGCGAGAGGAGCAGCGGGGTCATTAACAATGAGAGAGCGAGAGGTGCAGTGGGTTCATTAACAGTGTGAGAGCGAGAGGAGCAGTGTCGTTATTAACAGTGTGAGAGCGAGAGGAGCAGCAGGGTCATTAACAGTGAGATAGCAAGAAGAGCAGTGTGGTTATTAACAGTGAGAGAGTGAGAGGTGCAGCGGGGCCATTAACAGTGAGAGAGCGAGAGGAGCAGTGGGGACATTAACAGTGAGAGAGTGAGAGGAGCAATGGGGCCATTAACCATCTGAGAGCGAGAGGAGCAGTGGGGCCATTAACAGTGAGAGAGCGAGAGGAGCAGTGGGGACAAGAACAGTGAGAAAGTGAGAGTGGCAACGGGCCCATTAACAGTGAGAGTGTGAGAGGTGCAACCGGTCCTTAACAGTGAGAGTATGAAAGGAGCAGCAGGGTCATTAACACTGAGAGTGAAAGGAGATACGGGGCCATTAACAGTGAGAGAGCGAGAGGAGAATCATAGACATTAATACTGAGAGGTTGAGAAGAGCGGCGGGATCATTAACAGTGAGAGAGTGAGAGAAGCAGTGTGGTCATTAACAGTGAGAGAGTGAGAGGAGCGGCGGGGGCATTAACAATGAGAGAGCGAGAGGAGCAGCGGGGTCATTAACAGTGAGAGTGGGAGGAGCAGCGGGGTCATTAACAGTAAGAGAGCGAGAAGAGAATCATAGATATTAATAGTGAGAGGTTGAGAGGAGCGGCGTAGTCATTAACAATGAGAGAGCGAGAGGAGCAGCGGGTTCATTAACAGTGAGAGAGCGAGAGGAGCAGCGGGTTCATTAACAGTGAGAGAGCGAGAGGAGCAGCGGGTTCATTAACAGTGAGAGAGCGAGAGGAGCAGTGGGGACATTAACAGTGAGAGAGCGAGAGGAGCAGTGGGGACATTAACAGTGAGAGAGCGAGAGGAGCAGCGGGGACATTAACAGTGAGAGAGTGAGAGGAGCAGCGGGTTCATTAACAGTGAGAGAGCGAGAGGAGCAGCGGGGACATTAACAGTGAGAGAGCGAGAGGAGCAGTGGGGACATTAACAGTGAGAGAGCGAGAGGAGCAGTGGGGACATTAACAGTGAGAGAGCGAGAGGAGCAGCGGGTTCATTAACAGTGAGAGAGCGAGAGGAGCAGTGGGGACATTAACAATGAGAGAGCGAGAGGAGCAGCGGGTTCATTAACAGTGAGAGAGCGAGAGGAGCAGTGGGGACATTAACAGTGAGAGACCGAGAGGAGCAGTGGGTTCATTAACAGTGAGAGAGCGAGAGGAGCAGTGGGGACATTAACAGGGAGAGAGCGAGAGGAGCAGTGGGGACATTAACAATGAGAGAGCGAGAGGAGCAGTGGGTTCATTAACAGTGAGAGAGCGAGAGGAGCAGTGGGGACATTAACAGTGAGAGAGCGAGAGGAGCAGTGGGGACCATTATCAGTGTGAGAGCGAGAGGACCAGCGTGGTCATTAACAGTGAGAGAGTGAGAGGAGCACTGGGGTCATTAACAGTGATAGAGCGAGAGGAGCAGCGGGGACATTAACAGTGAGAGAGCGAGTGGAGCAATCAGGACATTAACAGTGAGAGAGTGAAAGGATCAGCGGTGTTATTAACAGTGAAAGATTGAGAGCATCATCGTAGCTATTAACAGAGAGAGAGCCAGAGGAGCAGCAGTGTCATGAACAGTGAGAGAGCGAGAATAGCTGCAGGGCCATTAACAGTGAGAGAGCGAGAGGAGCAATCAGGACATTACCAGTGAGAGAGCGAGAGGAGCAGCGGGGACATTAACAGTGAGAGAGTGAGAGGAGCAGCGGGGCCATTAACATTGAGAGTGAGAGGAGCAGCGGGTCATTAACAGTGAGAGAGCGAGAGTAGTAACAGGTCCATTAACAGAGAGTGTGAGAGGTGCAACTGGTCCTTAACAGTGAGAGTACGAAAGGAGCACAGGGTCATTAACAGTGAAACAGCGAGAGGAGCAGTGGGGCCGTTAACAGTGAGAGAGTGAGAGGAGCAGCAGGGATATTAACAGTGCGAGAGTAAGAGGAGCAGCGGCATCATTAACAGTGAGAGACTGAGAGGAGCAGTGTGGTTATTAACAGTTTGAGAGGAGAGGAGTAGCGGGTCATTAACAGTGAGAGAGCAACAGGAGCATTGTGGTAATTAACAGTGAGAGAGCGAGAGAAGCAGTGTGGTCATTAACAGTGAGAGAGTGAGAGGAGCATCAGGGCCATTAACCATGTGAGAGCGAGAGGAGCAGCGGGGTCATTAACAGTGAGAGAGCAACAGGAGCAGTGTGGTAATTAACAGTGAGAGAGCGAGAGGAGCATCAGGGCCATTAACCATGTGAGAGCGAGAGGAGCAGTGGGGCCATTAACAGTGAGAGACTGAGAGGAGCAGCGGGGCCATTAACATTGAGAGAGCGAGAAGAGAATCATAGACATTAATAGTGAGAGGTTGAGAGGAGCAGCGGGGTCATTAACACTGAGAGAGTGAAAGGATCAGCGATGTTATTAACAGTGAAAGATTGAGAGCATCATCGTAGCCATTAACAGAGAGAGAGCCAGAGGAGCAACAGTGTCATGAACAGTGAGAGAGCGAGAATAGCAGCGGGGCCATTAACAGTGAGAGAGCGAGTGGAACAATCAGGACATTAACAGTGAGAGAGCGAGAGGAGCAGTGGGGATATTAAAAGTGAGACAGCAAGTGGAGCAGTGGGACCATTAGCAGTGAGAGAGCGAAGGGAGCAGCGGGGCCATTAACAGTGAGAGAACGAGAGGAGCAGCGGGGTCATTAACATTGAGAGTGAGAGGAGCAGCAGATCATTAAAAGTGAGAGAGCCAGAGGAGCAGCGGGGCCATTAACAGTGAGAGAGTGAGAGGAGCAGCGGGGCCATTAACATTGAGAGCGAGAGGAGCAGAGGGGCCATAAACAGTGAGAGAGCGAGAGCAGCAATGGGGCCATTAACAGTGTGAGAGTGAGAGTAGCAACGGGCCCATTAACAGTGAGAGTGTGAGAGGTGCAACCGGTCCATAACAGTGAGAGTATGAAAGAAGCAGCAGGGTCATTAACACTGAGAGTGAAAGGAGATACGGGGTCATTAACAGTGAGAGACTGAGAGAAGAATCATAGACATTAATATTGAGAGGTTGAGAGGAGCGGTGGTGTCATTAACAATGAGAGAGCGAGAGGAGCAGCGGTGTCATTAACAGTGAGAGAGCGAGAGGAGCAGCGGGGTCATTAACAGTGAGTGATCGAGAGGAGCAGCGGGGTCATTAACAGTGAGAGAGCGAGAGGAGCAGTGGGGACATTAACAGTGAGAGAGTGAGAGGACCAGCGTGGTCATTAACAGTGAGAGAGCGAGAGGAGCAGCGGGGTCATTAACAGTGAGAGAGCGAGAGGAGCAGCGGGGTCATTAACAGTGAGTGATTGAGAGGAGCAGCGGGGTCATTAACAGTGAGAGAGCGAGAGGAGCAGTGGGGACATTAACAGTGAGAGAGTGAGAGGAGCAGTGGGGACATTAAAAGTGAGAGAGCAAGTGGAGCAGAGGGACCATTAGCAGTGAGAGAGTGAGAGGAGAAGCGGGGTCATTAACAGTGAGAGAGCGAGAGGAGCAGCGGGGACATTAACAGTGAGAGAGCGAGAGGAGCAGCGGGGACATTAACAGTGAGAGAGTGAGAGGAGCAGCGGGGACATTAACAGTGAGAGAGTGAGAGGAGCACTGGGGTCATTAACAGTGAGAGAGCGAGAGGAGCAGCGGGGTCATTAACAGTGGAGAGAGTGAAAGGATCAGCGGTGTTATTAACAGTGAAAGATTGAGAGCATCATCGTAGCCATTAACAGAGAGAGAACCAGAAGAGCAGCAGTGTCATGAACAGTGAGAGAGCGAGAATAGCAATGGGGACATTAACAGTGAGAGAGCAAGAGGAGCAGTGGGACCGTTAGCAGTGAGAGAGCGAGAGGAGCAGCGGGGTCATTAACAGTGAGAGAGCGAGAGAGGCAGCGGGGCCATTAACAGTGAGAGAGTGAATGGATCAGCGAGGCCTAACATTGAGAGTGAGAGGAGCAGCGGGTCATTAACAGTGAGAGAGCGAGAGTAGTAACAGGTCCATTAACAGAGAGTGTGAGAGGTGCAACTGGTCCTTAACAGTGAGAGTACGAAAGGAGCAGCAGGGTCATTAACACTGAGAGTGAAAGGAGATACGGGGCCATTAACAGTAAGAGAGTGAGAGGAGAATCATAGACATTAATATTGGGAGGTTGAGAGGAGCGGTGGGGTCATTAACAATGAGAGAGCGAGAGGAGCAGCGGGGTCATTAACAGTGAGAGAGCGAGAGGACCAGCGGGTTCATTAACAGTGTGAGAGCGAGAGGAGCAGCGGGTTCATTAACAGTGAGAGAGCGAGAGGAGCAGTGGGGACATTAACAGTGAAAGAGCGAGAGGAGCAATGGGGACATTAACAATGAGAGAGCGAGAGGAGCAGCGGGTTCATTAACAGTGTGAGCGCGAGAGGAGCAGTGGGGACATTAACAGTGAAAGAGCGAGAGGAGCAGTGGGGACATTAACAGTTAGAGCGAGTGGAGCAATCAGGACATTAGCAGTGAGAGAGTGAGAGGAGCAGCGGGGTCATTAACAGTGATAGAGCGAGAGGAGCAGCGGGGACATTAACAGTGAGGGAGCGAGAGGAGTAGCGGGGTCATTAACAGAGAGAGAGCGAGAGGAGCAGCGGGGACATTAACAGTGAGAGAGTGAGAGGAGCAGCGGGGTCATTAAAAGTGAGAGAGCGAAAGGATCAGCGGGGTCATTAACAGTGAGAGAGCGAGAGGAGCAGCGGGGCCATTAACAGTGAGAGAGCGAGAGGACCAGCGGGGTCATTAACAGTGAGAGAGTGAAAGGAGCAGCGGTGTTATTAACAGTGAACGATTGAGAGCATCATCGTAGCCATTAACAGAGAGAGAGCCAGAGGAGCAGCAGTGTCATGAACAGTGAGAGAGCGAGAGGAGCAGTGGGGATATTAAAAGTGAGAGAGCAAGTGGAGCAGTGGGACCATTAGCAGTGAGAGAGCGAGAGGAGCAGTGGGGCCATTAACAGTGAGAGAGTGAGAGGAGCAGCGGGGCCATAAACAGTGAGAGAGCGAGAGGAGCAGTGGGGACATTAACAGTGAGAGAGCGAGAGCAGCAATGGGGCCATTAACAGTGAGAGAGTGAGAGTAGCAACTGGTCCATTAACAGTGAGAGTGTGAGAGGTGCAACCGGTCCTTAACAGTGAGAGTATGAAAGGAGCAGCAGGGTCATTAACACTGAGAGTGAAAGGAGATACGGGGTCATTAACAGTAAGAGACTGAGAGGAGAATCATAGACATTAATATTGAGAGGTTGAGAGGAGCGGTGGGGTCATTAACAATGAGAGAGCGAGAGGAGCAGCGGGATCATTAACAGTGAGAGAGCGAGAGGAGCAACGGGGTTATTAACAATGAGAGAGCGAGAGGAGCAGTGTGGTTATTAACAGTGAGAGAGCGAGAGGAGCAGTGTGGTTATTAACAGTGAGAGAGCGAGAGGAGCAGCAGGTTCGTTAACAGTGTAAGAGCGAGAGGAGCAGTGTGGTTATTAAAAGTGAGAGAGTGAGAGGAGCAGTGGGGCCATTAACAGTGTGAGAGCGAGAGGATCAGTGGGGCCATTAACAGTGAGAGAGCGAGAGGAGCAGTGGGGACATTAACAGTGAGAGAGCGAGAGCAGCAATGGGGCCATTAACAATGAGAAAGTGAGAGTAGCAACGGGCCCATTAACAGTGAGAGTGTGAGAGGTGCAACCGGTCCTTAACAGTGAGAGTATGAAAGGAGCAGCAGGGTCATTAACACTGAGAGTGAAAGGAGATACGGGGCCATTAACAGTGAGAGAGCGAGAGTAGTAACAGGTCCATTAATAGAGAGTGTCAGAGGTGCAACTGGTCCTTAACAGTGAGAGTACGAAAGGAGCAGCAGGGTCATTAACACTGAGAGTGAAAGGAGATCCGGGGTCATTAACAGTGAGAGAGCGAGAGGAGCAGCGGGGTCATTAACAGTGAGAGAGCGAGAGGAGCAGCGGGGTCATTAACAGTGAGAGAGTGAAAGGAGCAGCTGTGTTATTAACAGTGAAAGATTGAGAGCATCATCCTAGCCATTAACAGAGAGAGAGCCAGAGGAGCATCGGGGTCATGAACAGTGAGAGAGCGAGAGGATCATCGGGGTCATTAACAGTGAGAGAGTGAAAGGAGCAGCGGTGTTATTAACTGTGAAAGATTGAGAGCATCATCGTAGCCATTAACAGAGAGAGAGCCAGAGGAGCAGCAGTGTCATGAACAGTGAGAGAGCGAGAATAGCAGCGGGGACATTAACAGTGAGAGAGCGAGTGGAACAATCAGGACATTAACAGTGAGAGAGCGTGAGGAGCAGCGGGGCCATTTCAATTGAGAGCGAGAGGAGCAGCGGGGCCATTAACAGTGAGAGAGCGAGAGGAGCAGCGGGGCCATTAACAGTGAGAGAGTGAGAGGAGCAGCGGGGCCATAAACAGTGAGAGAGCGAGAGGAGCAGTGGGGACATTAACAGTGAGAGAGCGAGAGCAGCAATGGGGCCATTAACAGTGAGAGAGTGAGAGTAGCAACTGGTCCATTAACAGTGAGAGTGTGAGAGGTGCAACCGGTCCTTAACAGTGAGAGTATGAAAGGAGCAGCAGGGTCATTAACACTGAGAGTGAAAGGAGATACGGGGTCATTAACAGTAAGAGACTGAGAGGAGAATCATAGACATTAATATTGAGAGGTTGAGAGGAGCGGTGGGGTCATTAACAATGAGAGAGCGAGAGGAGCAGCGGGATCATTAACAGTGAGAGAGCGAGAGGAGCAGCGGGGTTATTAACAATGAGAGAGCGAGAGGAGCGGTGGGGTCATTAACAGTGAGAGACCGAGAGGAACAGCGGGGTCATTAACAGTGAGAGAGTGAAAGGATCAGCGTGGTCATTAACAGTGAGAGAGCGAGAGGAACAGCGGGGTCATTAACAGTGAGAGAGTGAAAGGATCAGCGGTGTTATTAACAGTGAAAGATTGAGAGCATCATCCTAGCCATTAACGGAGAGAGAGCCAGAGGAGCAGCGGGGTCATTAACAGTGAGAGAGCGAGAGGAGCAGCGGGGTCACTAACAGTGAGAGAGTGAAAGGAGCAGCGGTGTTATTAACAGTGAAAGATTGAGAGCATCATCGTAGCCATTAACAGAGAGAGAGCCAGAGGAGCAGCAGTGTCATGAACAGTGAGAGAGCGAGAATAGCAGCGGGGACATTAACAGTGAGAGAGCGAGTGGAACAATCAGGACATTAACAGTGAGAGAGCGAGAGGAGCAGCGGGGCCATTTACATTGAGAGCGAGAGGAGCAGCGGGGTCATGAACAGTGAGAGAGCGAGAGGAGCAGCGGGGCCATTAACATTGAGAGTGGGAGGAGCAGCGTGGTCATTAACAGTGAGAGAGCGAGAGGAGCAGCGGGACCATTAACAGTAGGAGAGCGAGAGCAACAGCGGGGCCATTAACATTGAGAGTGGGAGGAGCAGCGTGGTCATTAACAGTAAGAAAGCAAGAAGAGAATCATAGACATTAATAGCGAGAGGTTGAGAGGAGCGGCGGGGTCATTAACAATGAGAGAGCGAGAGGAGCAGCGGGTTCATTAACAATGAGAGAGCGAGAGGAGCAGCGGGGTCATTAACAATGAGAGAGAGAGAGGGGCAGTGGGGTCATTAACAATGAGAGAGCGAGACGAGCAGTGGGTTCATTTACAGTGTGAGAGCAACAGGAGCAGTGTGGTCATTAACAGTGAGAGAGCAAGAGGAGCAGCGGGGACATTAACAGTGAGAGAGCGAGAGGAGCAGCGGGGACATTAAAAGTGAGAGAGCAAGAGGAGCAGCGGGGACATTAACAGTGAGAGAGCGAGAGGAGCAGCGGGGACATTAACAGTGAGAGAGCAAGAGGAGCAGCGGGGACATTAACAGTGAGAGAGCAAGAGGAGCAGCGGGGACATTAACAGTGAGAGAGCAAGAGGAGCAGCGGGGACATTAACAGTGAGAGAGTCAGAGGAGCAGTGTGGTCATTAACAGTGAGACAGCGAGAGGAGCAGCGGGGTCATTAACAATGAGACAGCGAGAGGAGCAGCGGGACCATTAACCGTGAGAGAGTGAGAGGAGCAGCAGGTTCATTAACAGTGTGAGAGCGAGAGGAGCAGCGGGGTCATTAACAGTAAGAGAGCGAGAAGAGAATCATAGACATTAATAGTGAGAAGTTGAGAGGAGCGGCGGGGTCATTAACAATGAGAGAGCGAGAGGAGCAGCGGGTTCATTAACAGTGAGAGAGCGAGAGGAGCAGCGGGTTCATTAACAGTGAGAGAGCGAGAGGAGAGCGGGTTCATTAACAGTGAGAGAGCGAGAGGAGCAGTGGGGACATTAACAGTGAAAGAGCGAGTGGAGCAGTGGGGACATTAACAGTGAGAGAGCGAGAGAAGCAGCGGGGTCATTAACAGTGAGAGAGTGAGAGGAGCACTGGGGTCATTAACAGTGAGAGAGCGAGAGGAGCAGTGGGGACATTAACAGTGAGAGAGCGAGAGGAGCAGCGGGGACATTAACAGTGAGAGAGCGAGTGGAGCAATCAGGACATTAACAGTGAGAGAGCGAGAGGAGCAGTGGGGACCATTAGCAGTGAGAGAGCGAGAGGAGCACTGGGGTCATTAACAGTGATAGAGCGAGAGGAGCAGTGGGGACCATTAACAGTGAGACAGCGAGAGGAGCAGCAGGGTCATTAACAATGAGAGAGTGAGAGGAGCACTGGGGTCATTAACAGTGAGAGAGCGAGAGGAGCAGTGGGCACATTAACAGTGAGAGAGCGAGAGGAGCAGTGGTGACATTAACAGTGAGAGAGCGAGTGGAGCAATCAGGACATTAACAGTGAGAGAGCGAGAGGAGCAGTGGGGACCATTAGCAGTGAGAGAGCGAGAGGAGCACTGGGGACCATTAACAGTGAGAGAGCGAGAGGAGCAGCGGGGACATTAACAGTGAGAGAGCGAGTGGACCAATCAGGACATTAACAGTGAGAGAGCGAGAGGAGCAGTGGGGACCATTAGCAGTGAGAGAGCGAGAGGAGCACTGGGGTCATTAACAGTGATAGAGCGAGAGGAGCAGCGGGGCCATTAACAGTGAGAGAGCGAGAGGAGCACTGGGGCCATTAACAATGAGAGAGCGAGAGGAGCACTGGGGCCATTAACAGTGAGAGAGCGAGAGCAGCAATGGGGCCATTAACAGTGAGACAGTGAGATTAGCAACGGTCCCATTAACAGTGAGAGTGTGAGAGGTGCAACCGGTCCTTAACAGTGAGAGTATGAAAGGAGCAGCAGGGTCATTAACACTGAGAGTGAAAGGAGATACGGGGCCATTAACAGTGAGAGAGCGAGAGTAGTAACAGGTCCATTAACAGAGAGTGTGAGAGGTGCAACTGGTCCTTAACAGTGAGACTACGAAAGGAGCAGCAGGGTCATTAACACTGAGAGTGAAAGGAGATACGGGGTCATTAACAGTAAGAGACTGAGAGGAGAATCATAGACATTAATATTGAGAGGTTGAGAGGAGCGGTGGGGTCATTAACAATGAGAGAGCGAGAGGAGCAGCGGGGACATTAACAGTGATAGAGCGAGAGGAGCAGCGGGGTCATTAACAGTGAGAGAGCGAGAGGAGCAGCGGGGTTATTAACAATGAGAGAGCGAGAGGAGCAGCGGGGTTATTAACAGTGAAAGATTGAGAGCATCATCGTAGCCATTAACAGAGAGAGAGCCAGAGGAGCAGCAGTGTCATGAACAGTGAGAGAGCGAGAATAGCAGCGGGGACATTAACAGTGAGAGAGTGAGAGGAGAAGTGAGGACATTAACAGTGAGAGAGCGAGAGGAGCAGCGGGGCCATTTACATTGAGAGCGAGAGGAGCAGTGGGGTCATTAACAGTGGGAGAGCGGGAGGCGCAGCGGGACCATTAACAGTGAGAGAGCGAGAGGAGCAGCGGGGCCATTAACATTGAGAGTGGGAGGAGCAGCGTGGTCATTAACAGTGAGAGAGCGAGAGGAGCAGCGGGTTCATTAACAGTGAGAGAGCGAGAGTAGCAGCGGGTTCATTAACAGTGTGAGAGCAACAGGAGCACTGTGGTCATTAACAGTGAGACAGCGAGAGGAGCAGCGGGGTCATTAACAATGAGAGAGTGAGAGGAGCAGCAGGTTCATTAACAGTGTGAGAGCAACAGGAGCAGTGTGGTTATTAACAGTGAGAGAGTGAGAGGAGCAGCGGGGTCATTAACAGTGAGAAAGCGAGAGTAGCAACGGGCCCATTAACAGTGAGAGTGTGAGAGGTGCAACCGGTCCTTAACAGTGAGAGTATGAAAGGAGCAGCAGGGTCATTAACACTGAGAGTGCAAGGAGATCCGGGGCCATTAACAGTGAGAGAGCGAGAGGAGAATCATAGACATTAATAGTGAGAGGTTGAGAAGAGCGGCGGGATCATTAACAGTGAGAGAGTGAGAGAAGCAGTGTGGTCATTAACAGTGAGAGAGCGAGAGGAGCAGCAGGGTCATTAACAGTGTGAGAGCGAGAGGAGCAGGGTGGTCATTAACAGTGAGAGAGCGAGAAGAGCAGCGTGGTCATTAACAGTGAGAGAGCGAGAGGAGCAGGGTGACCATTAACAGTAGGAGAGCGAGAGGAGAAGCGGGGCCATTAACATTGAGAGTGGGAGGAGCAGCGTGGTCATTAACAGTGTGAGAGCGAGGAGCAGCGGGGTCATTAACAGTGAGAGAGCGAGAGGAGCAGCGAGGCCATTAACATTGAGAGTTGGAGGAGCAGCGTAGTCATTAACAGTAAGAGAGCGAGAAGTGAATCATAGACATTAATAGTGAGAAGTTGAGAGGAGCGGCGGGGTCATTAACAATGAGAGAGAGAGAGGAGCAGCGGGTTCATTAACAGTGTGAGAGCGAGAGGAGCAGTGTGGTCATTAACAGTGAGACAGCGAGAGGAGCAGCGGGGTCATTAACAGTGTGAGAGCGAGAGGAGCAGTGGGGACATTAACAGTGAAAGAGCGAAAGGAGCAGTGGGGACATTAACAGTGAGAGAGCGAGAGGAGCAATCAGGACATTAACAGTGAGAGAGCGAGAGGAGCAGTGGGGACCATTAGCAGTGAGAGAGCGAGAGGAGCAGCGGGGTCATTAACAGTGAGAGAGCGAGAGGAGCAGCGGGGTCATTAACAGTGAGAGAGCGAGAGGAGCAGCGGTGTCATTAACAGTGAGAGAGCGAGAGGATCAGCGGTGTTATTAACAGTGAAAGATTGAGAGCATCATCGTAGCTATTAACAGAGAGAGAGCCAGAGGAGCAGCAGTGTCATGAACAGTGAGAGAACGAGAATAGCAGCAGGGCCATTAACAGTGAGAGAGCGAGAGGAGCAATCAGGACATTACCAGTGAGAGAGCGAGAGGAGCAGTGGGGACATTAAAAGTGAGAGAGCAAGAGGAGCAGTGGGACCATTAGCAGTGAGAGAGCGAGAGGAGCAGCGGGGTCATTAACAGTGAGAGAGCGAGAGGAGCAGCGGGGCCATTAACAGTGAGAGAGTGAGAGGAGCAGCGGGGCCATTAACATTGAGAGCGAGAGGAGCAGAGGGGCCATAAACAGTGAGAGAGTGAGAGGAGCAGTGGGGACATTAACAGTGAGAGAGCGAGAGCAGCAATGGGGCCATTAACAGTGAGAGAGTGAGAGTAGCAACGGGCCCATTAACAGCGAGAGTGTGAGAGGTTCAACCGGTCCTTAACAGTGAGAGTATTAAAGGAGCAGCAGGGTCATTAACACTGAAAGTGAAAGGAGATACGGGGCCATTAACAGTGAGAGAGCGAGAGTAGTAACAGGTCCATTAACAGAGAGTGTGAGAGGTGCAACTGGTCCTTAACAGTGAGAGTACGAAAGGAGCAGCAGGGTCATTAACACTGAGAATGAAAGGAGATACGGGGTCATTAACAGTAAGAGACTGAGAGGAGAATCATAGACATTAATATTGAGATGTTGAGAGGAGCGGTGGGGTCATTAACAATGAGAGAGCGAGAGGAGCAGCGGGGTCATTAACAGTGAGAGAGCGAGAGGAGCAGCGGGGTCATTAACAGTGAGAGAGTGAAAGGAGCAGCTGTGTTATTAACAGTGAAAGATTGAGAGCATCATCCTAGCCATTAACAGAGAGAGAGCCAGAGGAGCATCGGGGTCATGAACAGTGAGAGAGCGAGAGGAGCATCGGGGTCATTAACAGTGAGAGAGTGAAAGGAGCAGCGGTGTTATTAACAGTGAAAGATTGAGAGCATCATCGTAGCCATTAACAGAGAGAGAGCCAGAGGAGCAGCAGTGTCATGAACAGTGAGAGAGCGAGAATAGCAGCAGGGCCATTAACAGTGAGAGAGCGAGTGGAGCAATCAGGACATTAACAGTGAGAGAGTGAGAGGAGAAATGGGGCCATTAAAAGTGAGAAAGCGAGAGGAGCAGAGTGGCCATTTACATTGAGAGCGAGAGCAGCAGCGGGGTCATTAACAGTGGGAGAGCGGGAGGAGCAGCGGGGACATTAACTGTGAGAGAGCGAGAGGAGCAGCGGGGCCATTAACATTGAGAGTGGGAGGAGCAGCGTGGTCATTAACAATGAGAGAGCGAGAGGAGCAGCGGGGTCATTAACAATGAGAGAGCGAGAGGAGCAGCAGGTTCATTAACAGTGAGAGAGCAAGAGGAGCAGTGTGGTTATTAACAGTGAGAGAGCGAGAGGAGCAGTGTGGTTATTAACAGTGAGAGAGCGAGAGGAGCAGTGTGGTTATTAACAGTGAGAGAGCGAGAGGAGCAGTGTGGTTATTAACAGTGAGAGAGCGAGAGGAGCAGCAGGTTCGTTAACAGTGTAAGAGCGAGAGGAGCAGTGTGGTTATTAAAAGTGAGAGAGTGAGAGGAGCAGTGGGGCCATTAACAGTGTGAGATCGAGAGGATCAGTGGGGCCATTAACAGTGAGAGAGCGAGAGGAGCAGTGGGGACATTAACAGTGAGAGAGCGAGAGCAGCAATGGGGCCATTAACAATGAGAAAGTGAGAGTAGCAACGGGCCCATTAACAGTGAGAGTGTGAGAGGTGCAACCGGTCCTTAACAGTGAGAGTATGAAAGGAGCAGCAGGGTCATTAACACTGAGAGTGAAAGGAGATACGATGCCATTAACAGTGAGAGAGCGAGAGTAGTAACAGGTCCATTAATAGAGAGTGTCAGAGGTGCAACTGGTCCTTAACAGTGAGAGTACGAAAGGAGCAGCAGGGTCATTAACACTGAGAGTGAAAGGAGATCCGGGGTCATTAACAGTGAGAGAGCGAGAGGAGCAGCGGGGTCATTAACAGTGAGAGAGCGAGAGGAGCAGCGGGGTCATTAACAGTGAGAGAGTGAAAGGAGCAGCTGTGTTATTAACAGTGAAAGATTGAGAGCATCATCCTAGCCATTAACAGAGAGAGAGCCAGAGGAGCATCGGGGTCATGAACAGTGAGAGAGCGAGAGGAGCATCGGGGTCATTAACAGTGAGAGAGTGAAAGGAGCAGCGGTGTTATTAACAGTGAAAGATTGAGAGCATCATCGTAGCCATTAACAGAGAGAGAGCCAGAGGAGCAGCAGTGTCATGAACAGTGAGAGAGCGAGAATAGCAGCGGGGACATTAACAGTGAGAGAGTGAGAGGAGCAGCGGGGACATTAACAGTGAGAGAGTGAGAGGAGAAATGGGGCCATTAAAAGTGAGAAAGCGAGAGGAGCAGAGTGGCCATTTACATTGAGAGCGAGAGGAGCAGCGGGGTCATTAACACTGAGAGTGAAAGGAGATCCGGGGCCATTAACAGTGAGAGAGCGAGAGGAGAATCATAGACGTTAATAGTGAGAGGTTGAGAAGAGCGGCGGGGTCATTAACAGTGAGAGAGTGAGAGAAGCAGTGTGGTCATTAACAGTGAGAGAGCGAGCGGAGCAGCGGGGTCATTAACAGTGTGAGAGCGAGAGGAGCAGTGTGGCCATTAACAGTGTGAGAGCGAGAGGAGCAGTGTGGTTATTAACAGTGAGAGAGCGAGAGGAGCAGTGTGGTCATTAACAGTGAGAGAGCGAGAGGAGCAGTGTGGTCATTAACAGTGTGAGAGCGAGAGGAGCAGTGTGGTTATTAACAGTGAGAGAGCGAGAGGAGCAGTGTGGTCATTAACAGTGAGAGAGCGAGAGGAGCAGTGTGGTCATTAACAGTAGGAGAGCGAGAGGAGCAGTGGGGCCATTAACATTGAGAGTGGGAGGAGCAGCATGGTCATTAACAGTAAGAGAGCGAGAAGAGAATCATAGACATTAATAGTGAGAAGTTGAGAGGAGGGGCGGGGTCATTAACAATGAGAGAGCGAGAGGAGCAGTGGGGACATTAACAGTGAGAGAGCGAGAGGAGCAGCAGGGACATTAACAGTGAGAGAGCGAGAGGAGCAGCGGGGTCATTAACAGTGAAAGAGCGAGAGGAGCAGCGGGGTCATTAACAGTGAAAGAGCGAGAGGAGCAGTGGGGACATTAACAGTGAGAGAGCGAGTGGAGCAGCGGGGTCATTAACAGTGAGAGAGTGAAAGAATCAGCGGTGTTATTAACAGTGAAAGATTGAGAGCATCATCATAGCCATTAACAGAGAGAGAGCCAGAGGAGCAGCAGTGTCATGAACAGTGAGAGAGCGAGAATAGCAGCAGGGCCATTAACAGTGAGAGAGCGAGTGGAGCAATCAGGACATTAACAGTGAGAGAGCGAGAGGAGCAGTGGGGACATTAAAAGTGAGAGAGCAAGAGGAGCAGTGGGACCATTAGCAGTGAGAGAGTGAGAGGAGCAGCGGGGTCATTAACAGTGAGAGAGTGAGAGGAGCAGCGGGGCCATTAACATTGAGAGTGAGAGGAGCAGCGGGTCATTAACAGTGAGAGAGCAAGAGTAGTAACAGGTCCATTAACAGAGAGTGTGAGAGGTGCAACTGGTCCTTAACAGTGAGAGTACGAAAGGAGCAGCAGGGTCATTAACAGTGAAGCAGCGAGAGGAGCAGTGGGGCCGTTAACAGTGAGAGAGTGAGAGGAGCAGCAGGGATATTAACAGTGCGAGAGTAAGAGGAGCAGCGGCATCATTAACAGTGAGAGACTGAGAGGAGCAGTGTGGTTATTAACAGTTTGAGAGGAGAGGAGCAGCGGGGTCATTAACAGTGAGAGCGCAACAGGAGCAGTGTGGTCATTAACATTGAGAGAGCGAGAGGAGCAGTGTGGTTATTAACAGTTTGAGAGCGAAAGGAGCAGCGGGTCATTAACAGTGAGAGAGCAACAGGAGCAGTGTGGTAATTAACAGTGAGAGAGCGAGAGGAGCAGCGGGGTCATTAACAGTGAGAGAGTGAGAGGAGCAGCGGGGCCATTAACATTGAGAGTGAGAGGAGCAGCGGGTCATTAACAGTGAGAGAGCGAGAGTAGTAACAGTTCCATTAACAGAGAGTGTGAGAGGTGCAACTGGTCCTTAACAGTGAGAGTATGAAAGGAGCAGCAGGGTCATTAACAGTGAAACAGCGAGAGGAGCAGTGGGGCCGTTAACAGTGAGAGAGTGAGAGGAGCAGCAGGGATATTAACAGTGCGAGAGTAAGAGGAGCAGCGGCATCATTAACAGTGAGAGACTGAGAGGAGCAGTGTGGTTATTAACAGTTTGAGAGGAGAGGAGCAGCGGGGTCATTAACAGTGAGAGAGCAACAGGAGCAGTGTGGTCATTAACATTGAGGGAGCGAGAGGAGCAGTGTGGTTATTAACAGTTTGAGAGCGAGAGGAGCAGCGGGGTCATTAACAGTGTGAGAGCGAGAGGAGCAGCGTGGTCATTAACAGTGAGAGAGCGAGAAGAGCAGCGTGGTCATTAACAGTGAGAGAGCGAGAGGAGCAGGGTGACCATTAACAGTAGGAGAGCGAGAGGAGAAGCGGGGCCATTAACATTGAGAGTGGGAGGAGCAGCTTGGTCATTAACAGTGTGAGAGCGAGAGGAGCAGCGGGGTCATTAACAGTGCGAGAGCGAGAGGAGCAGCGGGGCCATTAACATTGAGAGTGGGAGGAGCAGCGTGGTCATTAACAGTAAGAGAGCGAGAAGAGAATCATAGACATTAATAGTGAGAAGTTGAGAGGAGCGGCGGGGTCATTAACAATGAGAGAGAGAGAGGAGCAGCGGGTTCATTAACAGTGTGAGAGCGAGAGGAGCAGTGTGGTCATTAACAGTGAGACAGCGAGAGGAGCAGCGGGGTCATTAACAGTGTGAGAGCGAGAGGAGCAGTGGGGACATTAACAGTGAAAGAGCGAGAGGAGCAGTGGGGACATTAACAGTGAGAGAGCGAGAGGAGCAATCAGGACATTAACCGTGAGAGAGCGAGAGGAGCAGTGGGGACCATTAGCAGTGAGAGATCGAGAGGAGCAGCGGGGTCATTAACAGTGAGAGAGCGAGAGGAGCAGCGGGGTCATTAACAGTGAGAGAGCGAGAGGAGCAGCGGTGTCATTAACAGTGAGAGAGCGAGAGGATCAGCGGTGTTATTAACAGTGAAAGATTGAGAGCATCATCGTAGCTATTAACAGAGAGAGAGCCAGAGGAGCAGCAGTGTCATGAACAGTGAGAGAACGAGAATAGCAGCAGGGCCATTAACAGTGAGAGAGCGAGAGGAGCAATCAGGACATTACCAGTGAGAGAGCGAGAGGAGCAGTGGGGACATTAAAAGTGAGAGAGCAAGAGGAGCAGTGGGACCATTAGCAGTGAGAGAGCGAGAGGAGCAGCGGGGTCATTAACAGTGAGAGAGCGAGAGGAGCAGCGGGGCCATTAACAGTGAGAGAGTGAGAGGAGCAGCGGGGCCATTAACATTGAGAGCGAGAGGAGCAGAGGGGCCATAAACAGTGAGAGAGTGAGAGGAGCAGTGGGGACATTAACAGTGAGAGAGCGAGAGCAGCAATGGGGCCATTAACAGTGAGAGAGTGAGAGTAGCAACGGGCCCATTAACAGCGAGAGTGTGAGAGGTTCAACCGGTCCTTAACAGTGAGAGTATTAAAGGAGCAGCAGGGTCATTAACACTGAAAGTGAAAGGAGATACGGGGCCATTAACAGTGAGAGAGCGAGAGTAGTAACAGGTCCATTAACAGAGAGTGTGAGAGGTGCAACTGGTCCTTAACAGTGAGAGTACGAAAGGAGCAGCAGGGTCATTAACACTGAGAATGAAAGGAGATACGGGGTCATTAACAGTAAGAGACTGAGAGGAGAATCATAGACATTAATATTGAGATGTTGAGAGGAGCGGTGGGGTCATTAACAATGAGAGAGCGAGAGGAGCAGCGGGGTCATTAACAGTGAGAGAGCGAGAGGAGCAGCGGGGTCATTAACAGTGAGAGAGTGAAAGGAGCAGCTGTGTTATTAACAGTGAAAGATTGAGAGCATCATCCTAGCCATTAACAGAGAGAGAGCCAGAGGAGCATCGGGGTCATGAACAGTGAGAGAGCGAGAGGAGCATCGGGGTCATTAACAGTGAGAGAGTGAAAGGAGCAGCGGTGTTATTAACAGTGAAAGATTGAGAGCATCATCGTAGCCATTAACAGAGAGAGAGCCAGAGGAGCAGCAGTGTCATGAACAGTGAGAGAGCGAGAATAGCAGCAGGGCCATTAACAGTGAGAGAGCGAGTGGAGCAATCAGGACATTAACAGTGAGAGAGTGAGAGGAGAAATGGGGCCATTAAAAGTGAGAAAGCGAGAGGAGCAGAGTGGCCATTTACATTGAGAGCGAGAGCAGCAGCGGGGTCATTAACAGTGGGAGAGCGGGAGGAGCAGCGGGGACATTAACTGTGAGAGAGCGAGAGGAGCAGCGGGGCCATTAACATTGAGAGTGGGAGGAGCAGCGTGGTCATTAACAATGAGAGAGCGAGAGGAGCAGCGGGGTCATTAACAATGAGAGAGCGAGAGGAGCAGCAGGTTCATTAACAGTGAGAGAGCAAGAGGAGCAGTGTGGTTATTAACAGTGAGAGAGCGAGAGGAGCAGTGTGGTTATTAACAGTGAGAGAGCGAGAGGAGCAGTGTGGTTATTAACAGTGAGAGAGCGAGAGGAGCAGTGTGGTTATTAACAGTGAGAGAGCGAGAGGAGCAGCAGGTTCGTTAACAGTGTAAGAGCGAGAGGAGCAGTGTGGTTATTAAAAGTGAGAGAGTGAGAGGAGCAGTGGGGCCATTAACAGTGTGAGATCGAGAGGATCAGTGGGGCCATTAACAGTGAGAGAGCGAGAGGAGCAGTGGGGACATTAACAGTGAGAGAGCGAGAGCAGCAATGGGGCCATTAACAATGAGAAAGTGAGAGTAGCAACGGGCCCATTAACAGTGAGAGTGTGAGAGGTGCAACCGGTCCTTAACAGTGAGAGTATGAAAGGAGCAGCAGGGTCATTAACACTGAGAGTGAAAGGAGATACGATGCCATTAACAGTGAGAGAGCGAGAGTAGTAACAGGTCCATTAATAGAGAGTGTCAGAGGTGCAACTGGTCCTTAACAGTGAGAGTACGAAAGGAGCAGCAGGGTCATTAACACTGAGAGTGAAAGGAGATCCGGGGTCATTAACAGTGAGAGAGCGAGAGGAGCAGCGGGGTCATTAACAGTGAGAGAGCGAGAGGAGCAGCGGGGTCATTAACAGTGAGAGAGTGAAAGGAGCAGCTGTGTTATTAACAGTGAAAGATTGAGAGCATCATCCTAGCCATTAACAGAGAGAGAGCCAGAGGAGCATCGGGGTCATGAACAGTGAGAGAGCGAGAGGAGCATCGGGGTCATTAACAGTGAGAGAGTGAAAGGAGCAGCGGTGTTATTAACAGTGAAAGATTGAGAGCATCATCGTAGCCATTAACAGAGAGAGAGCCAGAGGAGCAGCAGTGTCATGAACAGTGAGAGAGCGAGAATAGCAGCGGGGACATTAACAGTGAGAGAGTGAGAGGAGCAGCGGGGACATTAACAGTGAGAGAGTGAGAGGAGAAATGGGGCCATTAAAAGTGAGAAAGCGAGAGGAGCAGAGTGGCCATTTACATTGAGAGCGAGAGGAGCAGCGGGGTCATTAACACTGAGAGTGAAAGGAGATCCGGGGCCATTAACAGTGAGAGAGCGAGAGGAGAATCATAGACGTTAATAGTGAGAGGTTGAGAAGAGCGGCGGGGTCATTAACAGTGAGAGAGTGAGAGAAGCAGTGTGGTCATTAACAGTGAGAGAGCGAGCGGAGCAGCGGGGTCATTAACAGTGTGAGAGCGAGAGGAGCAGTGTGGCCATTAACAGTGTGAGAGCGAGAGGAGCAGTGTGGTTATTAACAGTGAGAGAGCGAGAGGAGCAGTGTGGTCATTAACAGTGAGAGAGCGAGAGGAGCAGTGTGGTCATTAACAGTGTGAGAGCGAGAGGAGCAGTGTGGTTATTAACAGTGAGAGAGCGAGAGGAGCAGTGTGGTCATTAACAGTGAGAGAGCGAGAGGAGCAGTGTGGTCATTAACAGTAGGAGAGCGAGAGGAGCAGTGGGGCCATTAACATTGAGAGTGGGAGGAGCAGCATGGTCATTAACAGTAAGAGAGCGAGAAGAGAATCATAGACATTAATAGTGAGAAGTTGAGAGGAGGGGCGGGGTCATTAACAATGAGAGAGCGAGAGGAGCAGTGGGGACATTAACAGTGAGAGAGCGAGAGGAGCAGCAGGGACATTAACAGTGAGAGAGCGAGAGGAGCAGCGGGGTCATTAACAGTGAAAGAGCGAGAGGAGCAGCGGGGTCATTAACAGTGAAAGAGCGAGAGGAGCAGTGGGGACATTAACAGTGAGAGAGCGAGTGGAGCAGCGGGGTCATTAACAGTGAGAGAGTGAAAGAATCAGCGGTGTTATTAACAGTGAAAGATTGAGAGCATCATCATAGCCATTAACAGAGAGAGAGCCAGAGGAGCAGCAGTGTCATGAACAGTGAGAGAGCGAGAATAGCAGCAGGGCCATTAACAGTGAGAGAGCGAGTGGAGCAATCAGGACATTAACAGTGAGAGAGCGAGAGGAGCAGTGGGGACATTAAAAGTGAGAGAGCAAGAGGAGCAGTGGGACCATTAGCAGTGAGAGAGTGAGAGGAGCAGCGGGGTCATTAACAGTGAGAGAGTGAGAGGAGCAGCGGGGCCATTAACATTGAGAGTGAGAGGAGCAGCGGGTCATTAACAGTGAGAGAGCAAGAGTAGTAACAGGTCCATTAACAGAGAGTGTGAGAGGTGCAACTGGTCCTTAACAGTGAGAGTACGAAAGGAGCAGCAGGGTCATTAACAGTGAAGCAGCGAGAGGAGCAGTGGGGCCGTTAACAGTGAGAGAGTGAGAGGAGCAGCAGGGATATTAACAGTGCGAGAGTAAGAGGAGCAGCGGCATCATTAACAGTGAGAGACTGAGAGGAGCAGTGTGGTTATTAACAGTTTGAGAGGAGAGGAGCAGCGGGGTCATTAACAGTGAGAGCGCAACAGGAGCAGTGTGGTCATTAACATTGAGAGAGCGAGAGGAGCAGTGTGGTTATTAACAGTTTGAGAGCGAAAGGAGCAGCGGGTCATTAACAGTGAGAGAGCAACAGGAGCAGTGTGGTAATTAACAGTGAGAGAGCGAGAGGAGCAGCGGGGTCATTAACAGTGAGAGAGTGAGAGGAGCAGCGGGGCCATTAACATTGAGAGTGAGAGGAGCAGCGGGTCATTAACAGTGAGAGAGCGAGAGTAGTAACAGTTCCATTAACAGAGAGTGTGAGAGGTGCAACTGGTCCTTAACAGTGAGAGTATGAAAGGAGCAGCAGGGTCATTAACAGTGAAACAGCGAGAGGAGCAGTGGGGCCGTTAACAGTGAGAGAGTGAGAGGAGCAGCAGGGATATTAACAGTGCGAGAGTAAGAGGAGCAGCGGCATCATTAACAGTGAGAGACTGAGAGGAGCAGTGTGGTTATTAACAGTTTGAGAGGAGAGGAGCAGCGGGGTCATTAACAGTGAGAGAGCAACAGGAGCAGTGTGGTCATTAACATTGAGGGAGCGAGAGGAGCAGTGTGGTTATTAACAGTTTGAGAGCGAGAGGAGCAGCGGGGTCATTAACAGTGTGAGAGCGAGAGGAGCAGCGTGGTCATTAACAGTGAGAGAGCGAGAAGAGCAGCGTGGTCATTAACAGTGAGAGAGCGAGAGGAGCAGGGTGACCATTAACAGTAGGAGAGCGAGAGGAGAAGCGGGGCCATTAACATTGAGAGTGGGAGGAGCAGCTTGGTCATTAACAGTGTGAGAGCGAGAGGAGCAGCGGGGTCATTAACAGTGCGAGAGCGAGAGGAGCAGCGGGGCCATTAACATTGAGAGTGGGAGGAGCAGCGTGGTCATTAACAGTAAGAGAGCGAGAAGAGAATCATAGACATTAATAGTGAGAAGTTGAGAGGAGCGGCGGGGTCATTAACAATGAGAGAGAGAGAGGAGCAGCGGGTTCATTAACAGTGTGAGAGCGAGAGGAGCAGTGTGGTCATTAACAGTGAGACAGCGAGAGGAGCAGCGGGGTCATTAACAGTGTGAGAGCGAGAGGAGCAGTGGGGACATTAACAGTGAAAGAGCGAGAGGAGCAGTGGGGACATTAACAGTGAGAGAGCGAGAGGAGCAATCAGGACATTAACCGTGAGAGAGCGAGAGGAGCAGTGGGGACCATTAGCAGTGAGAGATCGAGAGGAGCAGCGGGGTCATTAACAGTGAGAGAGCGAGAGGAGCAGCGGGGTCATTAACAGTGAGAGAGCGAGAGGAGCAGCGGTGTCATTAACAGTGAGAGAGCGAGAGGATCAGCGGTGTTATTAACAGTGAAAGATTGAGAGCATCATCGTAGCTATTAACAGAGAGAGAGCCAGAGGAGCAGCAGTGTCATGAACAGTGAGAGAGCGAGAATAGCAGCCGGGCCATTAACAGTGAGAGAGCGAGTGGAGCAATCAGGACATTACCAGTGAGAGAGCGAGAGGAGCAGTGGGGACATTAAAAGTGAGAGAGCAAGAGGAGCAGTGGGACCATTAGCAGTGAGAGAGCGAGAGGAGCAGTGGGGTCATTAACAGTGGGAGAGCGAGAGGAGCAGCGGGGCCATTAACAGTGAGAGAGTGAGAGGAGCAGCGGGGCCATTAACATTGAGAGCGAGAGGAGCAGAGGGGCCATAAACAGTGAGAGAGTGAGAGGAGCAGTGGGGACATTAACAGTGAGAGAGCGAGAGCAGCAATGGGGCCATTAACAGTGAGAGAGTGAGAGTAGCAACGGGCCCATTAACAGCGAGAGTGTGAGAGGTTCAACCGGTCCTTAACAATGAGAGTATTAAAGGAGCAGCAGGGTCATTAACACTGAGAGTGAAAGGAGATACGGGGCCATTAACAGTGAGAGAGCGAGAGTAGTAACAGGTCCATTAACAGAGAGTGTGAGAGGTGCAACTGGTCCTTAACAGTGAGAGTACGAAAGGAGCAGCAGGGTCATTAACACTGAGAATGAAAGGAGATACGGGGTCATTAACAGTAAGAGACTGAGAGGAGAATCATAGACATTAATATTGAGAGGTTGAGAGGAGCGGTGGGGTCATTAACAATGAGAGAGCGAGAGGAGCAGCGGGGTCATTAACAGTGAGAGAGCGAGAGGAGCAACGGGGTCATTAACAGTGAGAGAGCGAGAGGAGCAGCGGGGTCATTAACAGTGAGAGAGTGAAAGGAGCAGCTGTGTTATTAACAGTGAAAGATTGAGAGCATCATCCTAGCCATTAACAGTGAGAGAGCGAGAGGAGCATCGGGGTCATTAACAATGAGAGAGTGAAAGGAGCAGCGGTGTTATTAACAGTGAAAGATTGAGAGCATCATCGTAGCAATTAACAGAGAGAGAGCCAGAGGAGCAGCAGTTTCATGAACAGTGAGAGAGCGAGAATAGCAGCGGGGACACTAACAGTGAGAGAGTGAGAGGAGCAGCGGGGACATTAACAGTGAGAGAGTGAGAGGAGAAATGGGGCCATTAAAAGTGAGAAAGCGAGAGGAGCAGAGTGGCAATTTACATTGAGAGCGAGAGGAGCAGCGGGGTCATTAACAGTGGGAGAGCGGGAGGAGCAGCGGGGACATTAACTGTGAGAGAGCGAGAGGAGCAGCGGGGCCATTAACATTGAGAGTGGGAGGAGCAGCGTGGTCATTAACAATGAGAGAGCGAGAGGAGCAGCGGGGTCATTAACAATGAGAGAGCGAGAGGAGCAGCAGGTTCATTAACAGTGAGAGAGCAAGAGGAGCAGTGTGGTTATTAACAGTGAGAGAGCGAGAGGAGCAGTGTGGTTATTAACAGTGAGAGAGCGAGAGGAGCAGTGTGGTTATTAACAGTGAGAGAGCGAGAGGAGCAGTGTGGTTATTAACAGTGAGAGAGCGAGAGGAGCAGCAGGTTCGTTAACAGTGTAAGAGCGAGAGGAGCAGTGTGGTTATTAAAAGTGAGAGAGTGAGAGGAGCAGTGGGGCCATTAACAGTGTGAGAGCGAGAGGATCAGTGGGGCCATTAACAGTGAGAGAGCGAGAGCAGCAATGGGGCCATTAACAATGAGAAAGCGAGAGTAGCAACGGGCCCATTAACAGTGAGAGTGTGAGAGGTGCAACCGGTCCTTAACAGTGAGAGTATGAAAGGAGCAGCAGGGTCATTAACACTGAGAGTGAAAGGAGATACGGGGCCATTAACAGTGAGAGAGCGAGAATAGTAACAGTTCCATTAATAGAGAGTGTCAGAGGTGCAACTGGTCCTTAACAGTGAGAGTATGAAAGGAGCAGCAGGGTCATTAACACTGAGAGTGAAAGGAGATCCGGGGCCATTAACAGTGAGAGAGCGAGAGGAGAATCATAGACATTAATAGTGAGAGGTTGAGAGGAGCGGCGGGGTCATTAACAGTGAGAGAGTGAGAGAACCAGTGTGGTCATTAACAGTGAGAGAGCGAGCGGAGCAGCGGGGTCATTAACAGTGTGAGAGCGAGAGGAGCAGTGTGGTCATTAACAGTCGGAGAGCGAGAGGAGCAGCGGGGACATTAACATTGAGAGTGGGAGGAGCAGCGTGGTCATTAACAGTAAGAGAGCGAGAAGAGAATCATAGACATTAATAGTGAGAAGTTGAGAGGAGGGGCGGGGTCATTAACAGTGAGAGAGCGAGAGGAGCAGTGGGGACATTAACAGTGAGAGAGCGAGAGGAGCAGCAGGGACATTAACAGTGAGAGAGCGAGAGGAGCAGCGGGGTCATTAACAGTGAAAGAGCGAGAGGAGCAGCGGGGTCATTAACAGTGAAAGAGCGAGAGGAGCAGTGGGGACATTAACAGTGAGAGAGCGAGTGGAGCAGCGGGGTCATTAACAGTGAGAGAGTGAAAGAATCAGCGGTGTTATTAACAGTGAAAGATTGAGAGCATCATCATAGCCATTAACAGAGAGAGAGCCAGAGGAGCAGCAGTGTCATGAACAGTGAGAGAGCGAGAATAGCAGCAGGGCCATTAACAGTGAGAGAGCGAGTGGAGCAATCAGGACATTAACAGTGAGAGAGCGAGAGGAGCAGTGGGGACATTAAAAGTGAGAGAGCAAGAGGAGCAGTGGGACCATTAGCAGTGAGAGAGTGAGAGGAGCAGCGGGGCCATTAACATTGAGAGTGAGAGGAGCAGCGGGTCATTAACAGTGAGAGAGCGAGAGTAGTAACAGGTCCATTAACAGAGAGTGTGAGAGGTGCAACTGGTCCTTAACAGTGAGAGTACGAAAGGAGCAGCAGGGTCATTAACAGTGAAACAGCGAGAGGAGCAGTGGGGCCGTTAACAGTGAGAGAGTGAGAGGAGCAGCAGGGATATTAACAGTGCGAGAGTAAGAGGAGCAGCGGCATCATTAACAGTGAGAGACTGAGAGGAGCAGTGTGGTTATTAACAGTTTGAGAGGAGAGGAGCAGCGGGGTCATTAACAGTGAGAGAGCAACAGGAGCAGTGTGGTCATTAACATTGAGAGAGCGAGAGGAGCAGTGTGGTTATTAACAGTTTGAGAGCGAGAGGAGCAGCGAGTCATTAACAGTGAGAGAGCAACAGGAGCAGTGTGGTAATTAACAGTGAGAGAGCGAGAGGAGCAGCGGGGTCATTAACAGTGAGAGAGTGAGAGGAGCAGCGGGGCCATTAACATTGAGAGTGAGAGGAGCAGCGGGTCATTAACAGTGAGAGAGCGAGAGTAGTAACAGGTCCATTAACAGAGAGTGTGAGAGGTGCAACTGGTCCTTAACAGTGAGAGTACGAAAGGAGCAGCAGGGTCATTAACAGTGAAACAGCGAGAGGAGCAGTGGGGCCGTTAACAGTGAGAGAGTGAGAGGAGCAGCAGGGATATTAACAGTGCGAGAGTAAGAGGAGCAGCGGCATCATTAACAGTGAGAGACTGAGAGGAGCAGTGTGGTTATTAACAGTTTGAGAGGAGAGGAGCAGCGGGGTCATTAACAGTGAGAGAGCAACAGGAGCAGTGTGGTCATTAACATTGAGAGAGCGAGAGGAGCAGTGTGGTTATTAACAGTTTGAGAGCGAGAGGAGCAGCGGGTCATTAACAGTGAGAGAGCAACAGGAGCAGTGTGGTAATTAACAGTGAGAGAGCGAGAGGAGCAGCGGGGTCATTAACAGTGAGAGAGCGAGAGGAGCAATCAGGACATTAACAGTGAGAGAGCGAGAGGAGCAGTGGGGACCATTAGCAGTGAGAGATCGAGAGGAGCAGCGGGGTCATTAACAGTGAGAGAGCGAGAGGAGCAGCGGGGTCATTAACAGTGAGAGAGCGAGAGGAGCAGCGGTGTCATTAACAGTGAGAGAGCGAGAGGATCAGCGGTGTTATTAACAGTGAAAGATTGAGAGCATCATCGTAGCTATTAACAGAGAGAGAGCCAGAGGAGCAGCAGTGTCATGAACAGTGAGAGAGCGAGAATAGCAGCAGGGCCATTAACAGTGAGAGAGCGAGTGGAGCAATCAGGACATTACCAGTGAGAGAGCGAGAGGAGCAGTGGGGACATTAAAAGTGAGAGAGCAAGAGGAGCAGTGGGACCATTAGCAGTGAGAGAGCGAGAGGAGCAGTGGGGTCATTAACAGTGGGAGAGCGAGAGGAGCAGCGGGGCCATTAACAGTGAGAGAGTGAGAGGAGCAGCGGGGCCATTAACATTGAGAGCGAGAGGAGCAGAGGGGCCATAAACAGTGAGAGAGTGAGAGGAGCAGTGGGGACATTAACAGTGAGAGAGCGAGAGCAGCAATGGGGCCATTAACAGTGAGAGAGTGAGAGTAGCAACGGGCCCATTAACAGCGAGAGTGTGAGAGGTTCAACCGGTCCTTAACAGTGAGAGTATTAAAGGAGCAGCAGGGTCATTAACACTGAGAGTGAAAGGAGATACGGGGCCATTAACAGTGAGAGAGCGAGAGTAGTAACAGGTCCATTAACAGAGAGTGTGAGAGGTGCAACTGGTCCTTAACAGTGAGAGTACGAAAGGAGCAGCAGGGTCATTAACACTGAGAATGAAAGGAGATACGGGGTCATTAACAGTAAGAGACTGAGAGGAGAATCATAGACATTAATATTGAGAGGTTGAGAGGAGCGGTGGGGTCATTAACAATGAGAGAGCGAGAGGAGCAGCGGGGTCATTAACAGTGAGAGAGCGAGAGGAGCAGCGGGGTCATTAACAGTGAGAGAGCGAGAGGAGCAGCGGGGTCATTAACAGTGAGAGAGTGAAAGGAGCAGCTGTGTTATTAACAGTGAAAGATTGAGAGCATCATCCTAGCCATTAACAGTGAGAGAGCGAGAGGAGCATCGGGGTCATTAACAATGAGAGAGTGAAAGGAGCAGCGGTGTTATTAACAGTGAAAGATTGAGAGCATCATCGTAGCCATTAACAGAGAGAGAGCCAGAGGAGCAGCAGTTTCATGAACAGTGAGAGAGCGAGAATAGCAGCGGGGACACTAACAGTGAGAGAGTGAGAGGAGCAGCGGGGACATTAACAGTGAGAGAGTGAGAGGAGAAATGGGGCCATTAAAAGTGAGAAAGCGAGAGGAGCAGAGTGGCAATTTACATTGAGAGCGAGAGGAGCAGCGGGGTCATTAACAGTGGGAGAGCGGGAGGAGCAGCGGGGACATTAACTGTGAGAGAGCGAGAGGAGCAGCGGGGTCATTAACAATGAGAGAGTGAAAGAATCAGCGGTGTTATTAACAGTGAAAGATTGAGAGCATCATCATAGCCATTAACAGAGAGAGAGCCAGAGGAGCAGCAGTGTCATGAACAGTGAGAGAGCGAGAATAGCAGCAGGGCCATTAACAGTGAGAGAGCGAGTGGAGCAATCAGGACATTAACAGTGAGAGAGCGAGAGGAGCAGTGGGGACATTAAAAGTGAGAGAGTGAGAGGAGCAGTGGGACCATTAGCAGTGAGAGAGTGAGAGGAGCAGCGGGGCCATTAACATTGAGAGTGAGAGGAGCAGCGGGTCATTAACAGTGAGAGAGCGAGAGTAGTAACAGGTCCATTAACAGAGAGTGTGAGAGGTGCAACTGGTCCTTAACAGTGAGAGTACGAAAGGAGCAGCAGGGTCATTAACAGTGAAACAGCGAGAGGAGCAGTGGGGCCGTTAACAGTGAGAGAGTGAGAGGAGCAGCAGGGATATTAACAGTGCGAGAGTAAGAGGAGCAGCGGCATCATTAACAGTGAGAGACTGAGAGGAGCAGTGTGGTTATTAACAGTTTGAGAGGAGAGGAGCAGCGGGGTCATTAACAGTGAGAGAGCAACAGGAGCAGTGTGGTCATTAACATTGAGAGAGCGAGAGGAGCAGTGTGGTTATTAACAGTTTGAGAGCGAGAGGAGCAGCGAGTCATTAACAGTGAGAGAGCAACAGGAGCAGTGTGGTAATTAACAGTGAGAGAGCGAGAGGAGCAGCGGGGTCATTAACAGTGAGAGAGTGAGAGGAGCAGCGGGGCCATTAACATTGAGAGTGAGAGGAGCAGCGGGTCATTAACAGTGAGAGAGCGAGAGTAGTAACAGGTCCATTAACAGAGAGTGTGAGAGGTGCAACTGGTCCTTAACAGTGAGAGTACGAAAGGAGCAGCAGGGTCATTAACAGTGAAACAGCGAGAGGAGCAGTGGGGCCGTTAACAGTGAGAGAGTGAGAGGAGCAGCAGGGATATTAACAGTGCGAGAGTAAGAGGAGCAGCGGCATCATTAACAGTGAGAGACTGAGAGGAGCAGTGTGGTTATTAACAGTTTGAGAGGAGAGGAGCAGCGGGGTCATTAACAGTGAGAGAGCAACAGGAGCAGTGTGGTCATTAACATTGAGAGAGCGAGAGGAGCAGTGTGGTTATTAACAGTTTGAGAGCGAGAGGAGCAGCGGGTCATTAACAGTGAGAGAGCAACAGGAGCAGTGTGGTAATTAACAGTGAGAGAGCGAGAGGAGCAGCGGGGTCATTAACAGTGAGAGAGCGAGAGGAGCAATCAGGACATTAACAGTGAGAGAGCGAGAGGAGCAGTGGGGACCATTAGCAGTGAGAGATCGAGAGGAGCAGCGGGGTCATTAACAGTGAGAGAGCGAGAGGAGCAGCGGGGTCATTAACAGTGAGAGAGCGAGAGGAGCAGCGGTGTCATTAACAGTGAGAGAGCGAGAGGATCAGCGGTGTTATTAACAGTGAAAGATTGAGAGCATCATCGTAGCTATTAACAGAGAGAGAGCCAGAGGAGCAGCAGTGTCATGAACAGTGAGAGAGCGAGAATAGCAGCAGGGCCATTAACAGTGAGAGAGCGAGTGGAGCAATCAGGACATTACCAGTGAGAGAGCGAGAGGAGCAGTGGGGACATTAAAAGTGAGAGAGCAAGAGGAGCAGTGGGACCATTAGCAGTGAGAGAGCGAGAGGAGCAGTGGGGTCATTAACAGTGGGAGAGCGAGAGGAGCAGCGGGGCCATTAACAGTGAGAGAGTGAGAGGAGCAGCGGGGCCATTAACATTGAGAGCGAGAGGAGCAGAGGGGCCATAAACAGTGAGAGAGTGAGAGGAGCAGTGGGGACATTAACAGTGAGAGAGCGAGAGCAGCAATGGGGCCATTAACAGTGAGAGAGTGAGAGTAGCAACGGGCCCATTAACAGCGAGAGTGTGAGAGGTTCAACCGGTCCTTAACAGTGAGAGTATTAAAGGAGCAGCAGGGTCATTAACACTGAGAGTGAAAGGAGATACGGGGCCATTAACAGTGAGAGAGCGAGAGTAGTAACAGGTCCATTAACAGAGAGTGTGAGAGGTGCAACTGGTCCTTAACAGTGAGAGTACGAAAGGAGCAGCAGGGTCATTAACACTGAGAATGAAAGGAGATACGGGGTCATTAACAGTAAGAGACTGAGAGGAGAATCATAGACATTAATATTGAGAGGTTGAGAGGAGCGGTGGGGTCATTAACAATGAGAGAGCGAGAGGAGCAGCGGGGTCATTAACAGTGAGAGAGCGAGAGGAGCAGCGGGGTCATTAACAGTGAGAGAGCGAGAGGAGCAGCGGGGTCATTAACAGTGAGAGAGTGAAAGGAGCAGCTGTGTTATTAACAGTGAAAGATTGAGAGCATCATCCTAGCCATTAACAGTGAGAGAGCGAGAGGAGCATCGGGGTCATTAACAATGAGAGAGTGAAAGGAGCAGCGGTGTTATTAACAGTGAAAGATTGAGAGCATCATCGTAGCCATTAACAGAGAGAGAGCCAGAGGAGCAGCAGTTTCATGAACAGTGAGAGAGCGAGAATAGCAGCGGGGACACTAACAGTGAGAGAGTGAGAGGAGCAGCGGGGACATTAACAGTGAGAGAGTGAGAGGAGAAATGGGGCCATTAAAAGTGAGAAAGCGAGAGGAGCAGAGTGGCAATTTACATTGAGAGCGAGAGGAGCAGCGGGGTCATTAACAGTGGGAGAGCGGGAGGAGCAGCGGGGACATTAACTGTGAGAGAGCGAGAGGAGCAGCGGGGTCATTAACAATGAGAGAGTGAAAGAATCAGCGGTGTTATTAACAGTGAAAGATTGAGAGCATCATCATAGCCATTAACAGAGAGAGAGCCAGAGGAGCAGCAGTGTCATGAACAGTGAGAGAGCGAGAATAGCAGCAGGGCCATTAACAGTGAGAGAGCGAGTGGAGCAATCAGGACATTAACAGTGAGAGAGCGAGAGGAGCAGTGGGGACATTAAAAGTGAGAGAGTGAGAGGAGCAGTGGGACCATTAGCAGTGAGAGAGTGAGAGGAGCAGCGGGGCCATTAACATTGAGAGTGAGAGGAGCAGCGGGTCATTAACAGTGAGAGAGCGAGAGTAGTAACAGGTCCATTAACAGAGAGTGTGAGAGGTGCAACTGGTCCTTAACAGTGAGAGTACGAAAGGAGCAGCAGGGTCATTAACAGTGAAACAGCGAGAGGAGCAGTGGGGCCGTTAACAGTGAGAGAGTGAGAGGAGCAGCAGGGATATTAACAGTGCGAGAGTAAGAGGAGCAGCGGCATCATTAACAGTGAGAGACTGAGAGGAGCAGTGTGGTTATTAACAGTTTGAGAGGAGAGGAGCAGCGGGGTCATTAACAGTGAGAGAGCAACAGGAGCAGTGTGGTCATTAACATTGAGAGAGCGAGAGGAGCAGTGTGGTTATTAACAGTTTGAGAGCGAGAGGAGCAGCGAGTCATTAACAGTGAGAGAGCAACAGGAGCAGTGTGGTAATTAACAGTGAGAGAGCGAGAGGAGCAGCGGGGTCATTAACAGTGAGAGAGTGAGAGGAGCAGCGGGGCCATTAACATTGAGAGTGAGAGGAGCAGCGGGTCATTAACAGTGAGAGAGCGAGAGTAGTAACAGGTCCATTAACAGAGAGTGTGAGAGGTGCAACTGGTCCTTAACAGTGAGAGTACGAAAGGAGCAGCAGGGTCATTAACAGTGAAACAGCGAGAGGAGCAGTGGGGCCGTTAACAGTGAGAGAGTGAGAGGAGCAGCAGGGATATTAACAGTGCGAGAGTAAGAGGAGCAGCGGCATCATTAACAGTGAGAGACTGAGAGGAGCAGTGTGGTTATTAACAGTTTGAGAGGAGAGGAGCAGCGGGGTCATTAACAGTGAGAGAGCAACAGGAGCAGTGTGGTCATTAACATTGAGAGAGCGAGAGGAGCAGTGTGGTTATTAACAGTTTGAGAGCGAGAGGAGCAGCGGGTCATTAACAGTGAGAGAGCAACAGGAGCAGTGTGGTAATTAACAGTGAGAGAGCGAGAGGAGCAGCGGGGTCATTAACAGTGAGAGAGCGAGAGGAGCAATCAGGACATTAACAGTGAGAGAGCGAGAGGAGCAGTGGGGACCATTAGCAGTGAGAGATCGAGAGGAGCAGCGGGGTCATTAACAGTGAGAGAGCGAGAGGAGCAGCGGGGTCATTAACAGTGAGAGAGCGAGAGGAGCAGCGGTGTCATTAACAGTGAGAGAGCGAGAGGATCAGCGGTGTTATTAACAGTGAAAGATTGAGAGCATCATCGTAGCTATTAACAGAGAGAGAGCCAGAGGAGCAGCAGTGTCATGAACAGTGAGAGAGCGAGAATAGCAGCAGGGCCATTAACAGTGAGAGAGCGAGTGGAGCAATCAGGACATTACCAGTGAGAGAGCGAGAGGAGCAGTGGGGACATTAAAAGTGAGAGAGCAAGAGGAGCAGTGGGACCATTAGCAGTGAGAGAGCGAGAGGAGCAGTGGGGTCATTAACAGTGGGAGAGCGAGAGGAGCAGCGGGGCCATTAACAGTGAGAGAGTGAGAGGAGCAGCGGGGCCATTAACATTGAGAGCGAGAGGAGCAGAGGGGCCATAAACAGTGAGAGAGTGAGAGGAGCAGTGGGGACATTAACAGTGAGAGAGCGAGAGCAGCAATGGGGCCATTAACAGTGAGAGAGTGAGAGTAGCAACGGGCCCATTAACAGCGAGAGTGTGAGAGGTTCAACCGGTCCTTAACAGTGAGAGTATTAAAGGAGCAGCGGGGTCATTAACAGTGAGAGAGCGAGAGGAGCAGCGGGGTCATTAACAGTGAGAGAGTGAAAGGAGCAGCTGTGTTATTAACAGTGAAAGATTGAGAGCATCATCCTAGCCATTAACAGAGAGAGAGCCAGAGGAGCATCGGGGTCATGAACAGTGAGAGAGCGAGAGGAGCATCGGGGTCATTAACAGTGAGAGAGTGAAAGGAGCAGCGGTGTTATTAACAGTGAAAGATTGAGAGCATCATCGTAGCCATTAACAGAGAGAGAGCCAGAGGAGCAGCAGTGTCATGAACAGTGAGAGAGCGAGAATAGCAGCAGGGCCATTAACAGTGAGAGAGCGAGTGGAGCAATCAGGACATTAACAGTGAGAGAGTGAGAGGAGAAATGGGGCCATTAAAAGTGAGAAAGCGAGAGGAGCAGAGTGGCCATTTACATTGAGAGCGAGAGGAGCAGCGGGGTCATTAACAGTGGGAGAGCGGGAGGAGCAGCGGGGACATTAACTGTGAGAGAGCGAGAGGAGCAGCGGGGCCATTAACATTGAGAGTGGGAGGAGCAGCGTGGTCATTAACAATGAGAGAGCGAGAGGAGCAGCGGGGTCATTAACAATGAGAGAGCGAGAGGAGCAGCAGGTTCATTAACAGTGAGAGAGCAAGAGGAGCAGTGTGGTTATTAACAGTGAGAGAGCGAGAGGAGCAGTGTGGTTATTAACAGTGAGAGAGCGAGAGGAGCAGTGTGGTTATTAACAGTGAGAGAGCGAGAGGAGCAGTGTGGTTATTAACAGTGAGAGAGCGAGAGGAGCAGCAGGTTCGTTAACAGTGTAAGAGCGAGAGGAGCAGTGTGGTTATTAAAAGTGAGAGAGTGAGAGGAGCAGTGGGGCCATTAACAGTGTGAGATCGAGAGGATCAGTGGGGCCATTAACAGTGAGAGAGCGAGAGGAGCAGTGGGGACATTAACAGTGAGAGAGCGAGAGCAGCAATGGGGCCATTAACAATGAGAAAGTGAGAGTAGCAACGGGCCCATTAACAGTGAGAGTGTGAGAGGTGCAACCGGTCCTTAACAGTGAGAGTATGAAAGGAGCAGCAGGGTCATTAACACTGAGAGTGAAAGGAGATACGGGGCCATTAACAGTGAGAGAGCGAGAGTAGTAACAGGTCCATTAATAGAGAGTGTCAGAGGTGCAACTGGTCCTTAACAGTGAGAGTACGAAAGGAGCAGCAGGGTCATTAACACTGAGAGTGAAAGGAGCAGCTGTGTTATTAACAGTGAAAGATTGAGAGCATCATCCTAGCCATTAACAGAGAGAGAGCCAGAGGAGCATCGGGGTCATGAACAGTGAGAGAGCGAGAGGAGCATCGGGGTCATTAACAGTGAGAGAGTGAAAGGAGCAGCGGTGTTATTAACAGTGAAAGATTGAGAGCATCATCGTAGCCATTAACAGAGAGAGAGCCAGAGGAGCAGCAGTGTCATGAACAGTGAGAGAGCGAGAATAGCAGCGGGGACATTAACAGTGAGAGAGTGAGAGGAGCAGCGGGGACATTAACAGTGAGAGAGTGAGAGGAGAAATGGGGCCATTAAAAGTGAGAAAGCGAGAGGAGCAGAGTGGCCATTTACATTGAGAGCGAGAGGAGCAGCAGGGTCATTAACAGTGGGAGAGCGGGAGGAGCAGCGGGGACATTAACTGTGAGAGAGCGAGAGGAGCAGCGGGGCCATTAACATTGAGAGTGGGAGGAGCAGCGTGGTCATTAACAATGAGAGAGCGAGGGGAGCAGCGGGGTCATTAACAATGAGAGAGCGAGAGGAGCAGCAGGTTCATTAACAGTGAGAGAGCGAGAGGAGCAGTGTGGTTATTAACAGTGAGAGAGCGAGAGGAGCAGTGTGGTTATTAACAGTGAGAGAGCGAGAGGAGCAGTGTGGTTATTAACAGTGAGAGAGCGAGAGGAGCAGTGTGGTTATTAACAGTGAGAGAGCGAGAGGAGCAGCAGGTTCGTTAGCAGTGTAAGAGCGAGAGGAGCAGTGTGGTTATTAAAAGTGAGAGAGTGAGAGGATCAGTGGGGCCATTAACAGTGAGAGAGCGAGAGGAGCAGTGGGGACATTAACAGTGAGAGAGCGAGAGCAGCAATGGGGCCATTAACAATGAGAAAGTGAGAGTAGCAACGGGCCCATTAACAGTGAGAGTGTGAGAGGTGCAACCGGTCCTTAACAGTGAGAGTATGAAAGGAGCAGCAGGGTCATTAACACTGAGAGTGAAAGGAGATACGATGCCATTAACAGTGAGAGAGCGAGAGTAGTAACAGGTCCATTAATAGAGAGTGTCAGAGGTGCAACTGGTCCTTAACAGTGAGAGTACGAAAGGAGCAGCAGGGTCATTAACACTGAGAGTGAAAGGAGATCCGGGGTCATTAACAGTGAGAGAGCGAGAGGAGCAGCGGGGTCATTAACAGTGAGAGAGCGAGAGGAGCAGCGGGGTCATTAACAGTGAGAGAGTGAAAGGAGCAGCTGTGTTATTAACAGTGAAAGATTGAGAGCATCATCCTAGCCATTAACAGAGAGAGAGCCAGAGGAGCATCGGGGTCATGAACAGTGAGAGAGCGAGAGGAGCATCGGGGTCATTAACAGTGAGAGAGTGAAAGGAGCAGCGGTGTTATTAACAGTGAAAGATTGAGAGCATCATCGTAGCCATTAACAGAGAGAGAGCCAGAGGAGCAGCAGTGTCATGAACAGTGAGAGAGCGAGAATAGCAGCGGGGACATTAACAGTGAGAGAGTGAGAGGAGCAGCGGGGACATTAACAGTGAGAGAGTGAGAGGAGAAATGGGGCCATTAAAAGTGAGAAAGCGAGAGGAGCAGAGTGGCCATTTACATTGAGAGCGAGAGGAGCAGCGGGGTCATTAACACTGAGAGTGAAAGGAGATCCGGGGCCATTAACAGTGAGAGAGCGAGAGGAGAATCATAGACGTTAATAGTGAGAGGTTGAGAAGAGCGGCGGGGTCATTAACAGTGAGAGAGTGAGAGAAGCAGTGTGGTCATTAACAGTGAGAGAGCGAGCGGAGCAGCGGGGTCATTAACAGTGTGAGAGCGAGAGGAGCAGTGTGGCCATTAACAGTGTGAGAGCGAGAGGAGCAGTGTGGTTATTAACAGTGAGAGAGCGAGAGGAGCAGTGTGGTCATTAACAGTGAGAGAGCGAGAGGAGCAGTGTGGTCATTAACAGTGTGAGAGCGAGAGGAGCAGTGTGGTTATTAACAGTGAGAGAGCGAGAGGAGCAGTGTGGTCATTAACAGTGAGAGAGCGAGAGGAGCAGTGTGGTCATTAACAGTAGGAGAGCGAGAGGAGCAGTGGGGCCATTAACATTGAGAGTGGGAGGAGCAGCATGGTCATTAACAGTAAGAGAGCGAGAAGAGAATCATAGACATTAATAGTGAGAAGTTGAGAGGAGGGGCGGGGTCATTAACAATGAGAGAGCGAGAGGAGCAGTGGGGACATTAACAGTGAGAGAGCGAGAGGAGCAGCAGGGACATTAACAGTGAGAGAGCGAGAGGAGCAGCGGGGTCATTAACAGTGAAAGAGCGAGAGGAGCAGCGGGGTCATTAACAGTGAAAGAGCGAGAGGAGCAGTGGGGACATTAACAGTGAGAGAGCGAGTGGAGCAGCGGGGTCATTAACAGTGAGAGAGTGAAAGAATCAGCGGTGTTATTAACAGTGAAAGATTGAGAGCATCATCATAGCCATTAACAGAGAGAGAGCCAGAGGAGCAGCAGTGTCATGAACAGTGAGAGAGCGAGAATAGCAGCAGGGCCATTAACAGTGAGAGAGCGAGTGGAGCAATCAGGACATTAACAGTGAGAGAGCGAGAGGAGCAGTGGGGACATTAAAAGTGAGAGAGCAAGAGGAGCAGTGGGACCATTAGCAGTGAGAGAGTGAGAGGAGCAGCGGGGTCATTAACAGTGAGAGAGTGAGAGGAGCAGCGGGGCCATTAACATTGAGAGTGAGAGGAGCAGCGGGTCATTAACAGTGAGAGAGCAAGAGTAGTAACAGGTCCATTAACAGAGAGTGTGAGAGGTGCAACTGGTCCTTAACAGTGAGAGTACGAAAGGAGCAGCAGGGTCATTAACAGTGAAGCAGCGAGAGGAGCAGTGGGGCCGTTAACAGTGAGAGAGTGAGAGGAGCAGCAGGGATATTAACAGTGCGAGAGTAAGAGGAGCAGCGGCATCATTAACAGTGAGAGACTGAGAGGAGCAGTGTGGTTATTAACAGTTTGAGAGGAGAGGAGCAGCGGGGTCATTAACAGTGAGAGCGCAACAGGAGCAGTGTGGTCATTAACATTGAGAGAGCGAGAGGAGCAGTGTGGTTATTAACAGTTTGAGAGCGAAAGGAGCAGCGGGTCATTAACAGTGAGAGAGCAACAGGAGCAGTGTGGTAATTAACAGTGAGAGAGCGAGAGGAGCAGCGGGGTCATTAACAGTGAGAGAGTGAGAGGAGCAGCGGGGCCATTAACATTGAGAGTGAGAGGAGCAGCGGGTCATTAACAGTGAGAGAGCGAGAGTAGTAACAGTTCCATTAACAGAGAGTGTGAGAGGTGCAACTGGTCCTTAACAGTGAGAGTATGAAAGGAGCAGCAGGGTCATTAACAGTGAAACAGCGAGAGGAGCAGTGGGGCCGTTAACAGTGAGAGAGTGAGAGGAGCAGCAGGGATATTAACAGTGCGAGAGTAAGAGGAGCAGCGGCATCATTAACAGTGAGAGACTGAGAGGAGCAGTGTGGTTATTAACAGTTTGAGAGGAGAGGAGCAGCGGGGTCATTAACAGTGAGAGAGCAACAGGAGCAGTGTGGTCATTAACATTGAGGGAGCGAGAGGAGCAGTGTGGTTATTAACAGTTTGAGAGCGAGAGGAGCAGCGGGGTCATTAACAGTGTGAGAGCGAGAGGAGCAGCGTGGTCATTAACAGTGAGAGAGCGAGAAGAGCAGCGTGGTCATTAACAGTGAGAGAGCGAGAGGAGCAGGGTGACCATTAACAGTAGGAGAGCGAGAGGAGAAGCGGGGCCATTAACATTGAGAGTGGGAGGAGCAGCTTGGTCATTAACAGTGTGAGAGCGAGAGGAGCAGCGGGGTCATTAACAGTGAGAGAGCGAGAGGAGCAGCGGGGCCATTAACATTGAGAGTGGGAGGAGCAGCGTGGTCATTAACAGTAAGAGAGCGAGAAGAGAATCATAGACATTAATAGTGAGAAGTTGAGAGGAGCGGCGGGGTCATTAACAATGAGAGAGAGAGAGGAGCAGCGGGTTCATTAACAGTGTGAGAGCGAGAGGAGCAGTGTGGTCATTAACAGTGAGACAGCGAGAGGAGCAGCGGGGTCATTAACAGTGTGAGAGCGAGAGGAGCAGTGGGGACATTAACAGTGAAAGAGCGAGAGGAGCAGTGGGGACATTAACAGTGAGAGAGCGAGAGGAGCAATCAGGACATTAACAGTGAGAGAGCGAGAGGAGCAGTGGGGACCATTAGCAGTGAGAGATCGAGAGGAGCAGCGGGGTCATTAACAGTGAGAGAGCGAGAGGAGCAGCGGGGTCATTAACAGTGAGAGAGCGAGAGGAGCAGCGGTGTCATTAACAGTGAGAGAGCGAGAGGATCAGCGGTGTTATTAACAGTGAAAGATTGAGAGCATCATCGTAGCTATTAACAGAGAGAGAGCCAGAGGAGCAGCAGTGTCATGAACAGTGAGAGAGCGAGAATAGCAGCCGGGCCATTAACAGTGAGAGAGCGAGTGGAGCAATCAGGACATTACCAGTGAGAGAGCGAGAGGAGCAGTGGGGACATTAAAAGTGAGAGAGCAAGAGGAGCAGTGGGACCATTAGCAGTGAGAGAGCGAGAGGAGCAGTGGGGTCATTAACAGTGGGAGAGCGAGAGGAGCAGCGGGGCCATTAACAGTGAGAGAGTGAGAGGAGCAGCGGGGCCATTAACATTGAGAGCGAGAGGAGCAGAGGGGCCATAAACAGTGAGAGAGTGAGAGGAGCAGTGGGGACATTAACAGTGAGAGAGCGAGAGCAGCAATGGGGCCATTAACAGTGAGAGAGTGAGAGTAGCAACGGGCCCATTAACAGCGAGAGTGTGAGAGGTTCAACCGGTCCTTAACAATGAGAGTATTAAAGGAGCAGCAGGGTCATTAACACTGAGAGTGAAAGGAGATACGGGGCCATTAACAGTGAGAGAGCGAGAGTAGTAACAGGTCCATTAACAGAGAGTGTGAGAGGTGCAACTGGTCCTTAACAGTGAGAGTACGAAAGGAGCAGCAGGGTCATTAACACTGAGAATGAAAGGAGATACGGGGTCATTAACAGTAAGAGACTGAGAGGAGAATCATAGACATTAATATTGAGAGGTTGAGAGGAGCGGTGGGGTCATTAACAATGAGAGAGCGAGAGGAGCAGCGGGGTCATTAACAGTGAGAGAGCGAGAGGAGCAACGGGGTCATTAACAGTGAGAGAGCGAGAGGAGCAGCGGGGTCATTAACAGTGAGAGAGTGAAAGGAGCAGCTGTGTTATTAACAGTGAAAGATTGAGAGCATCATCCTAGCCATTAACAGTGAGAGAGCGAGAGGAGCATCGGGGTCATTAACAATGAGAGAGTGAAAGGAGCAGCGGTGTTATTAACAGTGAAAGATTGAGAGCATCATCGTAGCCATTAACAGAGAGAGAGCCAGAGGAGCAGCAGTTTCATGAACAGTGAGAGAGCGAGAATAGCAGCGGGGACACTAACAGTGAGAGAGTGAGAGGAGCAGCGGGGACATTAACAGTGAGAGAGTGAGAGGAGAAATGGGGCCATTAAAAGTGAGAAAGCGAGAGGAGCAGAGTGGCAATTTACATTGAGAGCGAGAGGAGCAGCGGGGTCATTAACAGTGGGAGAGCGGGAGGAGCAGCGGGGACATTAACTGTGAGAGAGCGAGAGGAGCAGCGGGGCCATTAACATTGAGAGTGGGAGGAGCAGCGTGGTCATTAACAATGAGAGAGCGAGAGGAGCAGCGGGGTCATTAACAATGAGAGAGCGAGAGGAGCAGCAGGTTCATTAACAGTGAGAGAGCAAGAGGAGCAGTGTGGTTATTAACAGTGAGAGAGCGAGAGGAGCAGTGTGGTTATTAACAGTGAGAGAGCGAGAGGAGCAGTGTGGTTATTAACAGTGAGAGAGCGAGAGGAGCAGTGTGGTTATTAACAGTGAGAGAGCGAGAGGAGCAGCAGGTTCGTTAACAGTGTAAGAGCGAGAGGAGCAGTGTGGTTATTAAAAGTGAGAGAGTGAGAGGAGCAGTGGGGCCATTAACAGTGTGAGAGCGAGAGGATCAGTGGGGCCATTAACAGTGAGAGAGCGAGAGCAGCAATGGGGCCATTAACAATGAGAAAGCGAGAGTAGCAACGGGCCCATTAACAGTGAGAGTGTGAGAGGTGCAACCGGTCCTTAACAGTGAGAGTATGAAAGGAGCAGCAGGGTCATTAACACTGAGAGTGAAAGGAGATACGGGGCCATTAACAGTGAGAGAGCGAGAATAGTAACAGTTCCATTAATAGAGAGTGTCAGAGGTGCAACTGGTCCTTAACAGTGAGAGTATGAAAGGAGCAGCAGGGTCATTAACACTGAGAGTGAAAGGAGATCCGGGGCCATTAACAGTGAGAGAGCGAGAGGAGAATCATAGACATTAATAGTGAGAGGTTGAGAGGAGCGGCGGGGTCATTAACAGTGAGAGAGGGAGAGAACCAGTGTGGTCATTAACAGTGAGAGAGCGAGCGGAGCAGCGGGGTCATTAACAGTGTGAGAGCGAGAGGAGCAGTGTGGTCATTAACAGTCGGAGAGCGAGAGGAGCAGCGGGGACATTAACATTGAGAGTGGGAGGAGCAGCGTGGTCATTAACAGTAAGAGAGCGAGAAGAGAATCATAGACATTAATAGTGAGAAGTTGAGAGGAGGGGCGGGGTCATTAACAGTGAGAGAGCGAGAGGAGCAGTGGGGACATTAACAGTGAGAGAGCGAGAGGAGCAGCAGGGACATTAACAGTGAGAGAGCGAGAGGAGCAGCGGGGTCATTAACAGTGAAAGAGCGAGAGGAGCAGCGGGGTCATTAACAGTGAAAGAGCGAGAGGAGCAGTGGGGACATTAACAGTGAGAGAGCGAGTGGAGCAGCGGGGTCATTAACAGTGAGAGAGTGAAAGAATCAGCGGTGTTATTAACAGTGAAAGATTGAGAGCATCATCATAGCCATTAACAGAGAGAGAGCCAGAGGAGCAGCAGTGTCATGAACAGTGAGAGAGCGAGAATAGCAGCAGGGCCATTAACAGTGAGAGAGCGAGTGGAGCAATCAGGACATTAACAGTGAGAGAGCGAGAGGAGCAGTGGGGACATTAAAAGTGAGAGAGCAAGAGGAGCAGTGGGACCATTAGCAGTGAGAGAGTGAGAGGAGCAGCGGGGCCATTAACATTGAGAGTGAGAGGAGCAGCGGGTCATTAACAGTGAGAGAGCGAGAGTAGTAACAGGTCCATTAACAGAGAGTGTGAGAGGTGCAACTGGTCCTTAACAGTGAGAGTACGAAAGGAGCAGCAGGGTCATTAACAGTGAAACAGCGAGAGGAGCAGTGGGGCCGTTAACAGTGAGAGAGTGAGAGGAGCAGCAGGGATATTAACAGTGCGAGAGTAAGAGGAGCAGCGGCATCATTAACAGTGAGAGACTGAGAGGAGCAGTGTGGTTATTAACAGTTTGAGAGGAGAGGAGCAGCGGGGTCATTAACAGTGAGAGAGCAACAGGAGCAGTGTGGTCATTAACATTGAGAGAGCGAGAGGAGCAGTGTGGTTATTAACAGTTTGAGAGCGAGAGGAGCAGCGAGTCATTAACAGTGAGAGAGCAACAGGAGCAGTGTGGTAATTAACAGTGAGAGAGCGAGAGGAGCAGCGGGGTCATTAACAGTGAGAGAGTGAGAGGAGCAGCGGGGCCATTAACATTGAGAGTGAGAGGAGCAGCGGGTCATTAACAGTGAGAGAGCGAGAGTAGTAACAGGTCCATTAACAGAGAGTGTGAGAGGTGCAACTGGTCCTTAACAGTGAGAGTACGAAAGGAGCAGCAGGGTCATTAACAGTGAAACAGCGAGAGGAGCAGTGGGGCCGTTAACAGTGAGAGAGTGAGAGGAGCAGCAGGGATATTAACAGTGCGAGAGTAAGAGGAGCAGCGGCATCATTAACAGTGAGAGACTGAGAGGAGCAGTGTGGTTATTAACAGTTTGAGAGGAGAGGAGCAGCGGGGTCATTAACAGTGAGAGAGCAACAGGAGCAGTGTGGTCATTAACATTGAGAGAGCGAGAGGAGCAGTGTGGTTATTAACAGTTTGAGAGCGAGAGGAGCAGCGGGTCATTAACAGTGAGAGAGCAACAGGAGCAGTGTGGTAATTAACAGTGAGAGAGCGAGAGGAGCAGCGGGGTCATTAACAGTGAGAGAGCGAGAGGAGCAATCAGGACATTAACAGTGAGAGAGCGAGAGGAGCAGTGGGGACCATTAGCAGTGAGAGATCGAGAGGAGCAGCGGGGTCATTAACAGTGAGAGAGCGAGAGGAGCAGCGGGGTCATTAACAGTGAGAGAGCGAGAGGAGCAGCGGTGTCATTAACAGTGAGAGAGCGAGAGGATCAGCGGTGTTATTAACAGTGAAAGATTGAGAGCATCATCGTAGCTATTAACAGAGAGAGAGCCAGAGGAGCAGCAGTGTCATGAACAGTGAGAGAGCGAGAATAGCAGCAGGGCCATTAACAGTGAGAGAGCGAGTGGAGCAATCAGGACATTACCAGTGAGAGAGCGAGAGGAGCAGTGGGGACATTAAAAGTGAGAGAGCAAGAGGAGCAGTGGGACCATTAGCAGTGAGAGAGCGAGAGGAGCAGTGGGGTCATTAACAGTGGGAGAGCGAGAGGAGCAGCGGGGCCATTAACAGTGAGAGAGTGAGAGGAGCAGCGGGGCCATTAACATTGAGAGCGAGAGGAGCAGAGGGGCCATAAACAGTGAGAGAGTGAGAGGAGCAGTGGGGACATTAACAGTGAGAGAGCGAGAGCAGCAATGGGGCCATTAACAGTGAGAGAGTGAGAGTAGCAACGGGCCCATTAACAGCGAGAGTGTGAGAGGTTCAACCGGTCCTTAACAGTGAGAGTATTAAAGGAGCAGCAGGGTCATTAACACTGAGAGTGAAAGGAGATACGGGGCCATTAACAGTGAGAGAGCGAGAGTAGTAACAGGTCCATTAACAGAGAGTGTGAGAGGTGCAACTGGTCCTTAACAGTGAGAGTACGAAAGGAGCAGCAGGGTCATTAACACTGAGAATGAAAGGAGATACGGGGTCATTAACAGTAAGAGACTGAGAGGAGAATCATAGACATTAATATTGAGAGGTTGAGAGGAGCGGTGGGGTCATTAACAATGAGAGAGCGAGAGGAGCAGCGGGGTCATTAACAGTGAGAGAGCGAGAGGAGCAGCGGGGTCATTAACAGTGAGAGAGCGAGAGGAGCAGCGGGGTCATTAACAGTGAGAGAGTGAAAGGAGCAGCTGTGTTATTAACAGTGAAAGATTGAGAGCATCATCCTAGCCATTAACAGTGAGAGAGCGAGAGGAGCATCGGGGTCATTAACAATGAGAGAGTGAAAGGAGCAGCGGTGTTATTAACAGTGAAAGATTGAGAGCATCATCGTAGCCATTAACAGAGAGAGAGCCAGAGGAGCAGCAGTTTCATGAACAGTGAGAGAGCGAGAATAGCAGTGGGGACACTAACAGTGAGAGAGTGAGAGGAGCAGCGGGGACATTAACAGTGAGAGATGAGAGGAGAAATGGGGCCATTAAAAGTGAGAAAGCGAGAGGAGCAGAGTGGCAATTTACATTGAGAGCGAGAGGAGCAGCGGGGTCATTAACAGTGGGAGAGCGGGAGGAGCAGCGGGGACATTAACTGTGAGAGAGCGAGAGGAGCAGCGGGGTCATTAACAATGAGAGAGTGAAAGAATCAGCGGTGTTATTAACAGTGAAAGATTGAGAGCATCATCATAGCCATTAACAGAGAGAGAGCCAGAGGAGCAGCAGTGTCATGAACAGTGAGAGAGCGAGAATAGCAGCAGGGCCATTAACAGTGAGAGAGCGAGTGGAGCAATCAGGACATTAACAGTGAGAGAGCGAGAGGAGCAGTGGGGACATTAAAAGTGAGAGAGCAAGAGGAGCAGTGGGACCATTAGCAGTGAGAGAGTGAGAGGAGCAGCGGGGCCATTAACATTGAGAGTGAGAGGAGCAGCGGGTCATTAACAGTGAGAGAGCGAGAGTAGTAACAGGTCCATTAACAGAGAGTGTGAGAGGTGCAACTGGTCCTTAACAGTGAGAGTACGAAAGGAGCAGCAGGGTCATTAACAGTGAAACAGCGAGAGGAGCAGTGGGGCCGTTAACAGTGAGAGAGTGAGAGGAGCAGCAGGGATATTAACAGTGCGAGAGTAAGAGGAGCAGCGGCATCATTAACAGTGAGAGACTGAGAGGAGCAGTGTGGTTATTAACAGTTTGAGAGGAGAGGAGCAGCGGGGTCATTAACAGTGAGAGAGCAACAGGAGCAGTGTGGTCATTAACATTGAGAGAGCGAGAGGAGCAGTGTGGTTATTAACAGTTTGAGAGCGAGAGGAGCAGCGAGTCATTAACAGTGAGAGAGCAACAGGAGCAGTGTGGTAATTAACAGTGAGAGAGCGAGAGGAGCAGCGGGGTCATTAACAGTGAGAGAGTGAGAGGAGCAGCGGGGCCATTAACATTGAGAGTGAGAGGAGCAGCGGGTCATTAACAGTGAGAGAGCGAGAGTAGTAACAGGTCCATTAACAGAGAGTGTGAGAGGTGCAACTGGTCCTTAACAGTGAGAGTACGAAAGGAGCAGCAGGGTCATTAACAGTGAAACAGCGAGAGGAGCAGTGGGGCCGTTAACAGTGAGAGAGTGAGAGGAGCAGCAGGGATATTAACAGTGCGAGAGTAAGAGGAGCAGCGGCATCATTAACAGTGAGAGACTGAGAGGAGCAGTGTGGTTATTAACAGTTTGAGAGGAGAGGAGCAGCGGGGTCATTAACAGTGAGAGAGCAACAGGAGCAGTGTGGTCATTAACATTGAGAGAGCGAGAGGAGCAGTGTGGTTATTAACAGTTTGAGAGCGAGAGGAGCAGCGGGTCATTAACAGTGAGAGAGCAACAGGAGCAGTGTGGTAATTAACAGTGAGAGAGCGAGAGGAGCAGCGGGGTCATTAACAGTGAGAGAGCGAGAGGAGCAATCAGGACATTAACAGTGAGAGAGCGAGAGGAGCAGTGGGGACCATTAGCAGTGAGAGATCGAGAGGAGCAGCGGGGTCATTAACAGTGAGAGAGCGAGAGGAGCAGCGGGGTCATTAACAGTGAGAGAGCGAGAGGAGCAGCGGTGTCATTAACAGTGAGAGAGCGAGAGGATCAGCGGTGTTATTAACAGTGAAAGATTGAGAGCATCATCGTAGCTATTAACAGAGAGAGAGCCAGAGGAGCAGCAGTGTCATGAACAGTGAGAGAGCGAGAATAGCAGCAGGGCCATTAACAGTGAGAGAGCGAGTGGAGCAATCAGGACATTACCAGTGAGAGAGCGAGAGGAGCAGTGGGGACATTAAAAGTGAGAGAGCAAGAGGAGCAGTGGGACCATTAGCAGTGAGAGAGCGAGAGGAGCAGTGGGGTCATTAACAGTGGGAGAGCGAGAGGAGCAGCGGGGCCATTAACAGTGAGAGAGTGAGAGGAGCAGCGGGGCCATTAACATTGAGAGCGAGAGGAGCAGAGGGGCCATAAACAGTGAGAGAGTGAGAGGAGCAGTGGGGACATTAACAGTGAGAGAGCGAGAGCAGCAATGGGGCCATTAACAGTGAGAGAGTGAGAGTAGCAACGGGCCCATTAACAGCGAGAGTGTGAGAGGTTCAACCGGTCCTTAACAGTGAGAGTATTAAAGGAGCAGCAGGGTCATTAACACTGAGAGTGAAAGGAGATACGGGGCCATTAACAGTGAGAGAGCGAGAGTAGTAACAGGTCCATTAACAGAGAGTGTGAGAGGTGCAACTGGTCCTTAACAGTGAGAGTACGAAAGGAGCAGCAGGGTCATTAACACTGAGAATGAAAGGAGATACGGGGTCATTAACAGTAAGAGACTGAGAGGAGAATCATAGACATTAATATTGAGAGGTTGAGAGGAGCGGTGGGGTCATTAACAATGAGAGAGCGAGAGGAGCAGCGGGGTCATTAACAGTGAGAGAGCGAGAGGAGCAGCGGGGTCATTAACAGTGAGAGAGCGAGAGGAGCAGCGGGGTCATTAACAGTGAGAGAGTGAAAGGAGCAGCTGTGTTATTAACAGTGAAAGATTGAGAGCATCATCCTAGCCATTAACAGTGAGAGAGCGAGAGGAGCATCGGGGTCATTAACAATGAGAGAGTGAAAGGAGCAGCGGTGTTATTAACAGTGAAAGATTGAGAGCATCATCGTAGCCATTAACAGAGAGAGAGCCAGAGGAGCAGCAGTTTCATGAACAGTGAGAGAGCGAGAATAGCAGTGGGGACACTAACAGTGAGAGAGTGAGAGGAGCAGCGGGGACATTAACAGTGAGAGATGAGAGGAGAAATGGGGCCATTAAAAGTGAGAAAGCGAGAGGAGCAGAGTGGCAATTTACATTGAGAGCGAGAGGAGCAGCGGGGTCATTAACAGTGGGAGAGCGGGAGGAGCAGCGGGGACATTAACTGTGAGAGAGCGAGAGGAGCAGCGGGGTCATTAACAATGAGAGAGTGAAAGAATCAGCGGTGTTATTAACAGTGAAAGATTGAGAGCATCATCATAGCCATTAACAGAGAGAGAGCCAGAGGAGCAGCAGTGTCATGAACAGTGAGAGAGCGAGAATAGCAGCAGGGCCATTAACAGTGAGAGAGCGAGTGGAGCAATCAGGACATTAACAGTGAGAGAGCGAGAGGAGCAGTGGGGACATTAAAAGTGAGAGAGCAAGAGGAGCAGTGGGACCATTAGCAGTGAGAGAGTGAGAGGAGCAGCGGGGCCATTAACATTGAGAGTGAGAGGAGCAGCGGGTCATTAACAGTGAGAGAGCGAGAGTAGTAACAGGTCCATTAACAGAGAGTGTGAGAGGTGCAACTGGTCCTTAACAGTGAGAGTACGAAAGGAGCAGCAGGGTCATTAACAGTGAAACAGCGAGAGGAGCAGTGGGGCCGTTAACAGTGAGAGAGTGAGAGGAGCAGCAGGGATATTAACAGTGCGAGAGTAAGAGGAGCAGCGGCATCATTAACAGTGAGAGACTGAGAGGAGCAGTGTGGTTATTAACAGTTTGAGAGGAGAGGAGCAGCGGGGTCATTAACAGTGAGAGAGCAACAGGAGCAGTGTGGTCATTAACATTGAGAGAGCGAGAGGAGCAGTGTGGTTATTAACAGTTTGAGAGCGAGAGGAGCAGCGAGTCATTAACAGTGAGAGAGCAACAGGAGCAGTGTGGTAATTAACAGTGAGAGAGCGAGAGGAGCAGCGGGGTCATTAACAGTGAGAGAGTGAGAGGAGCAGCGGGGCCATTAACATTGAGAGTGAGAGGAGCAGCGGGTCATTAACAGTGAGAGAGCGAGAGTAGTAACAGGTCCATTAACAGAGAGTGTGAGAGGTGCAACTGGTCCTTAACAGTGAGAGTACGAAAGGAGCAGCAGGGTCATTAACAGTGAAACAGCGAGAGGAGCAGTGGGGCCGTTAACAGTGAGAGAGTGAGAGGAGCAGCAGGGATATTAACAGTGCGAGAGTAAGAGGAGCAGCGGCATCATTAACAGTGAGAGACTGAGAGGAGCAGTGTGGTTATTAACAGTTTGAGAGGAGAGGAGCAGCGGGGTCATTAACAGTGAGAGAGCAACAGGAGCAGTGTGGTCATTAACATTGAGAGAGCGAGAGGAGCAGTGTGGTTATTAACAGTTTGAGAGCGAGAGGAGCAGCGGGTCATTAACAGTGAGAGAGCAACAGGAGCAGTGTGGTAATTAACAGTGAGAGAGCGAGAGGAGCAGCGGGGTCATTAACAGTGAGAGAGCGAGAGGAGCAATCAGGACATTAACAGTGAGAGAGCGAGAGGAGCAGTGGGGACCATTAGCAGTGAGAGATCGAGAGGAGCAGCGGGGTCATTAACAGTGAGAGAGCGAGAGGAGCAGCGGGGTCATTAACAGTGAGAGAGCGAGAGGAGCAGCGGTGTCATTAACAGTGAGAGAGCGAGAGGATCAGCGGTGTTATTAACAGTGAAAGATTGAGAGCATCATCGTAGCTATTAACAGAGAGAGAGCCAGAGGAGCAGCAGTGTCATGAACAGTGAGAGAGCGAGAATAGCAGCAGGGCCATTAACAGTGAGAGAGCGAGTGGAGCAATCAGGACATTACCAGTGAGAGAGCGAGAGGAGCAGTGGGGACATTAAAAGTGAGAGAGCAAGAGGAGCAGTGGGACCATTAGCAGTGAGAGAGCGAGAGGAGCAGTGGGGTCATTAACAGTGGGAGAGCGAGAGGAGCAGCGGGGCCATTAACAGTGAGAGAGTGAGAGGAGCAGCGGGGCCATTAACATTGAGAGCGAGAGGAGCAGAGGGGCCATAAACAGTGAGAGAGTGAGAGGAGCAGTGGGGACATTAACAGTGAGAGAGCGAGAGCAGCAATGGGGCCATTAACAGTGAGAGAGTGAGAGTAGCAACGGGCCCATTAACAGCGAGAGTGTGAGAGGTTCAACCGGTCCTTAACAGTGAGAGTATTAAAGGAGCAGCAGGGTCATTAACACTGAGAGTGAAAGGAGATACGGGGCCATTAACAGTGAGAGAGCGAGAGTAGTAACAGGTCCATTAACAGAGAGTGTGAGAGGTGCAACTGGTCCTTAACAGTGAGAGTACGAAAGGAGCAGCAGGGTCATTAACACTGAGAATGAAAGGAGATACGGGGTCATTAACAGTAAGAGACTGAGAGGAGAATCATAGACATTAATATTGAGAGGTTGAGAGGAGCGGTGGGGTCATTAACAATGAGAGAGCGAGAGGAGCAGCGGGGTCATTAACAGTGAGAGAGCGAGAGGAGCAGCGGGGTCATTAACAGTGAGAGAGCGAGAGGAGCAGCGGGGTCATTAACAGTGAGAGAGTGAAAGGAGCAGCTGTGTTATTAACAGTGAAAGATTGAGAGCATCATCCTAGCCATTAACAGTGAGAGAGCGAGAGGAGCATCGGGGTCATTAACAATGAGAGAGTGAAAGGAGCAGCGGTGTTATTAACAGTGAAAGATTGAGAGCATCATCGTAGCCATTAACAGAGAGAGAGCCAGAGGAGCAGCAGTTTCATGAACAGTGAGAGAGCGAGAATAGCAGCGGGGACACTAACAGTGAGAGAGTGAGAGGAGCAGCGGGGACATTAACAGTGAGAGAGTGAGAGGAGAAATGGGGCCATTAAAAGTGAGAAAGCGAGAGGAGCAGAGTGGCAATTTACATTGAGAGCGAGAGGAGCAGCGGGGTCATTAACAGTGGGAGAGCGGGAGGAGCAGCGGGGACATTAACTGTGAGAGAGCGAGAGGAGCAGCGGGGTCATTAACAATGAGAGAGCGAGAGGAGCAGCAGGTTCATTAACAGTGAGAGAGCAAGAGGAGCAGTGTGGTTATTAACAGTGAGAGAGCGAGAGGAGCAGTGTGGTTATTAACAGTGAGAGAGCGAGAGGAGCAGTGTGGTTATTAACAGTGAGAGAGCGAGAGGAGCAGTGTGGTTATTAACAGTGAGAGAGCGAGAGGAGCAGCAGGTTCGTTAACAGTGTAAGAGCGAGAGGAGCAGTGTGGTTATTAAAAGTGAGAGAGTGAGAGGAGCAGTGGGGCCATTAACAGTGTGAGAGCGAGAGGATCAGTGGGGCCATTAACAGTGAGAGAGCGAGAGCAGCAATGGGGCCATTAACAATGAGAAAGCGAGAGTAGCAACGGGCCCATTAACAGTGAGAGTGTGAGAGGTGCAACCGGTCCTTAACAGTGAGAGTATGAAAGGAGCAGCAGGGTCATTAACACTGAGAGTGAAAGGAGATACGGGGCCATTAACAGTGAGAGAGCGAGAATAGTAACAGTTCCATTAATAGAGAGTGTCAGAGGTGCAACTGGTCCTTAACAGTGAGAGTATGAAAGGAGCAGCAGGGTCATTAACACTGAGAGTGAAAGGAGATCCGGGGCCATTAACAGTGAGAGAGCGAGAGGAGCAGTGTGGTTATTAACAGTGAGAGAGCGAGAGGAGCAGTGTGGTTATTAACAGTGAGAGAGCGAGAGGAGCAGTGTGGTTATTAACAGTGAGAGAGCGAGAGGAGCAGTGTGGTTATTAACAGTGAGAGAGCGAGAGGAGCAGCAGGTTCGTTAACAGTGTAAGAGCGAGAGGAGCAGTGTGGTTATTAAAAGTGAGAGAGTGAGAGGAGCAGTGGGGCCATTAACAGTGTGAGAGCGAGAGGATCAGTGGGGCCATTAACAGTGAGAGAGCGAGAGCAGCAATGGGGCCATTAACAATGAGAAAGCGAGAGTAGCAACGGGCCCATTAACAGTGAGAGTGTGAGAGGTGCAACCGGTCCTTAACAGTGAGAGTATGAAAGGAGCAGCAGGGTCATTAACACTGAGAGTGAAAGGAGATACGGGGCCATTAACAGTGAGAGAGCGAGAATAGTAACAGTTCCATTAATAGAGAGTGGCAGAGGTGCAACTGGTCCTTAACAGTGAGAGTATGAAAGGAGCAGCAGGGTCATTAACACTGAGAGTGAAAGGAGATCCGGGGCCATTAACAGTGAGAGAGCGAGAGGAGAATCATAGACATTAATAGTGAGAGGTTGAGAGGAGCGGCGGGGTCATTAACAGTGAGAGAGTGAGAGAACCAGTGTGGTCATTAACAGTGAGAGAGCGAGCGGAGCAGCGGGGTCATTAACAGTGTGAGAGCGAGAGGAGCAGTGTGGTCATTAACAGTCGGAGAGCGAGAGGAGCAGCGGGGACATTAACATTGAGAGTGGGAGGAGCAGCGTGGTCATTAACAGTAAGAGAGCGAGAAGAGAATCATAGACATTAATAGTGAGAAGTTGAGAGGAGGGGCGGGGTCATTAACAGTGAGAGAGCGAGAGGAGCAGTGGGGACATTAACAGTGAGAGAGCGAGAGGAGCAGCAGGGACATTAACAGTGAGAGAGCGAGAGGAGCAGCGGGGTCATTAACAGTGAAAGAGCGAGAGGAGCAGCGGGGTCATTAACAGTGAAAGAGCGAGAGGAGCAGTGGGGACATTAACAGTGAGAGAGTGAAAGAATCAGCGGTGTTATTAACAGTGAAAGATTGAGAGCATCATCATAGCCATTAACAGAGAGAGAGCCAGAGGAGCAGCAGTGTCATGAACAGTGAGAGAGCGAGAATAGCAGCAGGGCCATTAACAGTGAGAGAGCGAGTGGAGCAATCAGGACATTAACAGTGAGAGAGCGAGAGGAGCAGTGGGGACATTAAAAGTGAGAGAGCAAGAGGAGCAGTGGGACCATTAGCAGTGAGAGAGTGAGAGGAGCAGCGGGGCCATTAACATTGAGAGTGAGAGGAGCAGCGGGTCATTAACAGTGAGAGAGCGAGAGTAGTAACAGGTCCATTAACAGAGAGTGTGAGAGGTGCAACTGGTCCTTAACAGTGAGAGTACGAAAGGAGCAGCAGGGTCATTAACAGTGAAACAGCGAGAGGAGCAGTGGGGCCGTTAACAGTGAGAGAGTGAGAGGAGCAGCAGGGATATTAACAGTGCGAGAGTAAGAGGAGCAGCGGCATCATTAACAGTGAGAGACTGAGAGGAGCAGTGTGGTTATTAACAGTTTGAGAGGAGAGGAGCAGCGGGGTCATTAACAGTGAGAGAGCAACAGGAGCAGTGTGGTCATTAACATTGAGAGAGCGAGAGGAGCAGTGTGGTTATTAACAGTTTGAGAGCGAGAGGAGCAGCGAGTCATTAACAGTGAGAGAGCAACAGGAGCAGTGTGGTAATTAACAGTGAGAGAGCGAGAGGAGCAGCGGGGTCATTAACAGTGAGAGAGTGAGAGGAGCAGCGGGGCCATTAACATTGAGAGTGAGAGGAGCAGCGGGTCATTAACAGTGAGAGAGCGAGAGTAGTAACAGGTCCATTAACAGAGAGTGTGAGAGGTGCAACTGGTCCTTAACAGTGAGAGTACGAAAGGAGCAGCAGGGTCATTAACAGTGAAACAGCGAGAGGAGCAGTGGGGCCGTTAACAGTGAGAGAGTGAGAGGAGCAGCAGGGATATTAACAGTGCGAGAGTAAGAGGAGCAGCGGCATCATTAACAGTGAGAGACTGAGAGGAGCAGTGTGGTTATTAACAGTTTGAGAGGAGAGGAGCAGCGGGGTCATTAACAGTGAGAGAGCAACAGGAGCAGTGTGGTCATTAACATTGAGAGAGCGAGAGGAGCAGTGTGGTTATTAACAGTTTGAGAGCGAGAGGAGCAGCGGGTCATTAACAGTGAGAGAGCAACAGGAGCAGTGTGGTAATTAACAGTGAGAGAGCGAGAGGAGCAGCGGGGTCATTAACAGTAAGAGAGCGACGGAGCATCAGGGCCATTAACCATGTGAGAGCGAGAGGAGCAGTGGGGCCATTAACAGTGAGAGACTGAGATGAGCATCAGGGCCATTAACAGTAAGAGAGCGAGAGCAGCAATGGGGCCATTAACAGTGAGAGAGCGAGAGGAGCAGCAGGGACATTAACAGTGAGAGAGCGAGAGGAGCAGCGGGGTCATTAACAGTGAGAGAGCGAGAGGAGCAGCGGGGTCATTAACAGTGAGAGAGTGAAAGAATCAGCGGTGTTATTAACAGTGAAAGGTTGAGAGCATCATCATAGCCATTAACAGAGAGAGAGCCAGAGGAGCAGCAGTGTCATGAACAGTGAGAGAGCGAGAATAGCAGCAGGGCCATTAACAGTGAGAGAGCGAGTGGAGCAATCAGGACATTAACAGTGAGAGAGCGAGAGGAGCAGTGGGGACATTAAAAGTGAGAGAGCAAGAGGAGCAGTGGGACCATTAGCAGTGAGAGAGTGAGAGGAGCAGCGGGGTCATTAACTGTGAGAGAGTGAGAGGAGCAGCGGGGCCATTAACATTGAGAGTGAGAGGAGCAGCGGGGTCATTAACAGTGAGAGAGCGAGAGTAGTAACAGGTCCATTAACAGAGAGTGTGAGAGGTGCAACTGGTCCTTAACAGTGAGAGTACGAAAGGAGCAGCAGGGTCATTAACAGTGAAACAGCGAGAGGAGCAGTGGGGCCGTTAACAGTGAGAGAGTGAGAGGAGCAGCAGGGATATTAACAGTGCGAGAGTAAGAGGAGCAGCGGCATCATTAACAGTGAGAGACTGAGAGGAGCAGTGTGGTTATTAACAGTTTGAGAGGAGAGGAGCAGCGGGGTCATTAACAGTGAGAGAGCAACAGGAGCAGTGTGGTCATTAACATTGAGAGAGCGAGAGGAGCAGTGTGGTTATTAACAGTTTGAGAGCGAGAGGAGCAGCGGGTCATTAACAGTGAGAGAGCAACAGGAGCAGTGTGGTAATTGATAGTGAGAGAGCGAGAGGAGCAGCGGGGTCATTAACAGTGAGAGAGTGAGAGGAGCAGCGGGGCCATTAACATTGAGAGTGAGAGGAGCAGCGGGTCATTAACAGTGAGAGAGCGAGAGTAGTAACAGGTCCATTAACAGAGAGTGTGAGAGGTGCAACTGGTCCTTAACAGTGAGAGTACGAAAGGAGCAGCAGGGTCATTAACAGTGAAACAGCGAGAGGAGCAGTGGGGCCGTTAACAGTGAGAGAGTGAGAGGAGCAGCAGGGATATTAACAGTGCGAGAGTAAGAGGAGCAGCGGCATCATTAACAGTGAGAGACTGAGAGGAGCAGTGTGGTTATTAACAGTTTGAGAGGAGAGGAGCAGCGGGGTCATTAACAGTGAGAGAGCAACAGGAGCAGTGTGGTCATTAACATTGAGAGAGCGAGAGGAGCAGTGTGGTTATTAACAGTTTGAGAGCGAGAGGAGCAGCGGGGTCATTAACAGTGTGAGAGCGAGAGGAGCAGCGTGGTCATTAACAGTGAGAGAGCGAGAAGAGCAGCGTGGTCATTAACAGTGAGAGAGCGAGAGGAGCAGGGTGACCATTAACAGTAGGAGAGCGAGAGGAGAAGCGGGGCCATTAACATTGAGAGTGGGAGGAGCAGCGTGGTCATTAACAGTGTGAGAGCGAGAGGAGCAGCGGGGTCATTAACAGTGAGAGAGCGAGAGGAGCAGCGGGGCCATTAACATTGAGAGTGGGAGGAGCAGCGTGGTCATTAACAGTAAGAGAGCGAGAAGAGAATCATAGACATTAATAGTGAGAAGTTGAGAGGAGCGGCGGGGTCATTAACAATGAGAGAGAGAGAGAGGAGCAGCGGGTTCATTAACAGTGTGAGAGCGAGAGGAGCAGTGTGGTCATTAACAGTGAGACAGCGAGAGGAGCAGCGGGGTCATTAACAGTGTGAGAGCGAGAGGAGCAGTGGGGACATTAACAGTGAAAGAGCGAGAGGAGCAGTGGGGACATTAACAGTGAGAGAGCGAGAGGAGCAATCAGGACATTAACAGTGAGAGAGCGAGAGGAGCAGTGGGGACCATTAGCAGTGAGAGAGCGAGAGGAGCAGCGTGGTCATTAACAGTGAGAGAGCGAGAGGAGCAGCGGGGTCATTAACAGTGAGAGAGCGAGAGGAGCAGCGGTGTCATTAACAGTGAGAGAGCGAGAGGATCAGCGGTGTTATTAACAGTGAAAGATTGAGAGCATCGTCGTAGCTATTAACAGAGAGAGAGCCAGAGGAGCAGCAGTGTCATGAACAGTGAGAGAGCGAGAATAGCAGCAGGGCCATTAACAGTGAGAGAGCGAGTGGAGCAATCAGGACATTACCAGTGAGAGAGCGAGAGGAGCAGTGGGGACATTAAAAGTGAGAGAGCAAGAGGAGCAGTGGGACCATTAGCAGTGAGAGAGCGAGAGGAGCAGCGGGGTCATTAACAGTGGGAGAGCGAGAGGAGCAGCGGGGCCATTAACAGTGAGAGAGTGAGAGGAGCAGCGGGGCCATTAACATTGAGAGCGAGAGGAGCAGAGGGGCCATAAACAGTGAGAGAGTGAGAGGAGCAGTGGGGACATTAACAGTGAGATAGCGAGAGCAGCAATGGGGCCATTAACTGTGAGAGAGTGAGAGTAGCAACGGGCCCATTAACAGCGAGAGTGTGAGAGGTTCAACCGGTCCTTAACAGTGAGATTATTAAAGGAGCAGCAGGGTCATTAACACTGAGAGTGAAAGGAGATACGGGGCCATTAACAGTGAGAGAGCGAGAGTAGTAACAGGTCCATTAACAGAGAGTGTGAGAGGTGCAACTGGTCCTTAACAGTGAGAGTACGAAAGGAGCAGCAGGGTCATTAACACTGAGAATGAAAGGAGATACGGGGTCATTAACAGTAAGAGACTGAGAGGAGAATCATAGACATTAATATTGAGAGGTTGAGAGGAGCGGTGGGGTCATTAACAATGAGAGAGCGAGAGGAGCAGCGAGGTCATTAACAGTGAGAGAGCGAGAGGAGCAGCGGGGTCATTAACAGTGAGAGAGCGAGAGGAGCAGCGGGGTCATTAACAGTGAGAGAGTGAAAGGAGCAGCTGTGTTATTAACAGTGAAAGATTGAGAGCATCATCCTAGCCATTAACAGTGAGAGAGCGAGAGGAACATCGGGGTCATTAACAGTGAGAGAGTGAAAAGAGCAGCGGTGTTATTAACTGTGAAAGATTGAGAGCATCATCGTAGCCATTAACAGAGAGAGAGCCAGAGGAGCAGCAGTTTCATGAACAGTGAGAGAGCGAGAATAGCAGCGGGGACATTAACAGTGAGAGAGTGAGAGGAGCAGCGGGGACATTAACAGTGAGAGAGTGAGAGGAGAAATGGGGCCATTAAAAGTGAGAAAGCGAGAGGAGCAGAGTGGCCATTTACATTGAGAGCGAGTGGAGCAGCGGGGTCATTAACAGTGGGAGAGCGGGAGGAGCAGCGGGGACATTAACTGTGAGAGAGCGAGAGGAGCAGCGGGGCCATTAACATTGAGAGTGGGAGGAGCAGCGTGGTCATTAACAATGAGAGAGCGAAAGGAGCAGCGGGGTCATTAACAATGAGAGAGCGAGAGGAGCAGCAGGTTCATTAACAGTGAGAGAGCAAGAGGAGCAGTGTGGTTATTAACAGTGAGAGAGCGAGAGGAGCAGTGTGGTTATTAACAGTGAGAGAGCGAGAGGAGCAGTGTGGTTATTAACAGTGAGAGAGCGAGAGGAGCAGTGTGGTTATTAACAGTGAGAGAGCGAGAGGAGCAGCAGGTTCGTTAACAGTGTAAGAGCGAGAGGGGCAGTGTGGTTATTAAAAGTGAGAGAGTGAGAGGAGCAGTGGGGCCATTAACAGTGTGAGAGCGAGAGGATCAGTGGGGCCATTAACAGTGAGAGAGCGAGAGGAGCAGTGGGGACATTAACAGTGAGAGAGCGAGAGCAGCAATGGGGCCATTAACAATGAGAAAACGAGAGTAGCAACGGGCCCATTAACAGTGAGAGTGTGAGAGTTGCAACCGGTCCTTAACAGTGAGAGTATGAAAGGAGCAGCAGGGTCATTAACACTGAGAGTGAAAGGAGATACGATGCCATTAACAGTGAGAGAGCGAGAGTAGTAACAGGTCCATTAATAGAGAGTGTCAGAGGTGCAACTGGTCCTTAACAGTGAGAGTACGAAAGGTGCAGCAGGGTCATTAACACTGAGAGTGAAAGGAGATCTGGGGCCATTAACAGTGAGAGAGCGAGAGGAGAATCATAGACATTAATAGTGAGAGGTTGAGAAGAGCGGCGGGGTCATTAACAGTGAGAGAGTGAGAGAACCAGTGTGGTCATTAACAGTGAGAGAGCGAGCGGAGCAGCGGGGTCATTAACAGTGTGAGAGCGAGAGGAGCAGTGTGGTCATTAACAGTGTGAGAGCGAGAGGAGCAGTGTGGTCATTAACAGTAGGAGAGCGAGAGGTGCAGCGGGGCCATTAACATTGACAGTGGGAGGAGCAGCCTGGTCATTAACAGTAAGAGAGCGAGAAGAGAATCATAGACATTAATAGTGAGAAGTTGAGAGGAGGGGCGGGGTCATTAACAATGAGAGAGCGAGAGGAGCAGCGGGGACATTAACAGTGAGAGAGCGAGAGGAGCAGCGGGGTCATTAACAGTGAAAGAGCGAGAGGAGCAGCGGGGTCATTAACAGTGAAAGAGCGAGAGGAGCAGTGGGGACATTAACAGTGAGAGACCGAGTGGGGCAGCGGGGTCATTAACAGTGAGAGAGTGAAAGAATCAGCGGTGTTATTAACAGTGAAAGATTGAGAGAATCATCATAGCCATTAACAGAGAGAGAGCCAGAGGAGCAGCAGTGTCATGAACAGTGAGAGAGCGAGAATAGCAGCAGGGCCATTAACAGTGAGAGAGCGAGTGGAGCAATCAGGACATTAACAGTGAGAGAGCGAGAGGAGCAGTGGGGACATTAAAAGTGAGAGAACAAGAGGAGCAGTGGGACCATTAGCAGTGAGAGAGTGAGAGGAGCAGCGGGGTCATTAACAGTGAGAGAGTGAGAGGAGCAGCGGGGCCATTAACATTGAGAGTGAGAGGAGCAGCGGGTCATTAACAGTGAGAGAGCGAGAGTAGTAACAGGTCCATTAACAGAGAGTGTGAGAGGTGCAACTGGTCCTTAACAGTGAGAGTACGAAAGGAGCAGCAGGGTCATTAACAGTGAAACAGCGAGAGGAGCAGTGGGGCCGTTAACAGTGAGAGAGTGAGAGGAGCAGCAGGGATATTAACAGTGCGAGAGTAAGAGGAGCAGCGGCATCATTAACAGTGAGAGACTGAGAGGAGCAGTGTGGTTATTAACAGTTTGAGAGGAGAGGAGCAGCGGGGTCATTAACAGTGAGAGAGCAACAGGAGCAGTGTGGTCATTAACATTGAGAGAGCGAGAGGAGCAGTGTGGTTATTAACAGTTTGAGAGCGAGAGGAGCAGCGGGTCATTAACAGTGAGAGAGCAACAGGAGCAGTGTGGTAATTAACAGTGAGAGAGCGAGAGGAGCAGTGGGGTCATTAACAGTGAGAGAGTGAGAGGAGCAGCGGGGCCATTAACATTGAGAGTGAGAGGAGCAGCGGGTCATTAACAGTGAGAGAGCGAGAGTAGTAACAGGTCCATTAACAGAGAGTGTGAGAGGTGCAACTGGTCCTTAACAGTGAGAGTACGAAAGGAGCAGCAGGGTCATTAACAGTGAAACAGCGAGAGGAGCAGTGGGGCCGTTAACAGTGAGAGAGTGAGAGGAGCAGCAGGGATATTAACAGTGCGAGAGTAAGAGGAGCAGCGGCATCATTAACAGTGAGAGACTGAGAGGAGCTGTGTGGTTATTAACAGTTTGAGAGGAGAGGAGCAGCGGGGTCATTAACAGTGAGAGAGCAACAGGAGCAGTGTGGTCATTAACATTGAGAGAGCGAGAGGAGCAGTGTGGTTATTAACAGTTTGAGAGCGAGAGGAGCAGCGGGTCATTAACAGTGAGAGAGCAACAGGAGCAGTGTGGTAATTAACAGTGAGAGAGCGAGAGGAGCAGCGGGGTCATTAACAGTAAGAGAGCGAGAGGAGCATCAGGGCCATTAACCATGTGAGAGCGAGAGGAGCAGTGGGGCCATTAACAGTGAGAGACTGAGATGAGCATCAGGGCCATTAACAGTAAGAGAGCGAGAGCAGCAATGGGGCCATTAACAGTGAGAGAGCGAGAGGAGCAGCGGGGTCATTAACAGTGAGAGAGTGAAAGGAGCAGCTGTGTTATTAACAGTGAAAGATTGAGAGCATCATCGTAGCCATTAACAGAGAGAGAGCCAGAGGAGCAGCGGGGTCATGAACAGTGAGAGAGCGAGAGGAGCATCGGGGTCATTAACAGTGAGAGAGTGAAAGGAGCAGCGGTGTTATTAACAGTGAAAGATTGAGAGCATCATCGTAGCCATTAACAGAGAGAGAGCCAGAGGAGCAGCAGTGTCATGAACAGTGAGAGAGCGAGAATAGCAGCGGGGCCATTAACAGTGAGAGAGCGAGTGGAGCAGCAGTGTCATGAACAGTGAGAGAGTGAGAGGAGCAGCGGGGACATTAACAGTGAGAGAGTGAGAGGAGAAATGGGGCCATTAAAAGTGAGAAAGCGAGAGGAGCAGAGTGGCCATTTACATTGAGAGCGAGAGGAGCAGTGGGGTCATTAACAGTAGGAGAGCGAGAGGAGCAGCGGGGCCATTAACAGTGAGAGTGGGAGGAGCAGCCTGGTCATTAACAGTAAGAGAGCGAGAAGAGAATCATAGACATTAATAGTGAGAAGTTGAGAGGAGGGGCGGGGTCATTAACAATGAGAGAGCGAGAGGAGCAGTGGGGACATTAACAGTGAGAGAGCGAGAGGAGCAGCTGGGACATTAACAGTGAGAGAGCGAGAGGAGCAGCGGGGTCATTAACAGTGAAAGAGCGAGAGGAGCAGCGGGGTCATTAACAGTGAAAGAGCGAGAGGAGCAGTGGGGACATTAACAGTGAGAGAGCGAGTGGAGCAGCGGGGTCATTAACAGTGGGAGAGTGAAAGAATCAGCGGTGTTATTAACAGTGAAAGATTGAGAGCATCATCATAACCATTAACAGAGAGAGAGCCAGAGGAGCAGCAGTGTCATGAACAGTGAGAGAGCGAGAATAGCAGCAGGGCCATTAACAGTGAGAGAGCGAGAGGAGCAGTGGGGACATTAAAAGTGAGAGAGCAAGAGGAGCAGTGGGACCATTAGCAGTGAGAGAGTGAGAGGAGCAGCGGGGTCATTAACAGTGAGAGAGTGAGAGGAGCAGCGGGGCCATTAACATTGAGAGTGAGAGGAGCAGTGGGTCATTAACAGTGAGAGAGCGAGAGTAGTAACAGGTCCATTAACAGAGAGTGTGAGAGGTGCAACTGGTCCTTAACAGTGAGAGTACGAAAGGAGCAGCAGGGTCATTAACAGTGAAACAGCGAGAGGAGCAGTGGGGCCGTTAACAGTGAGAGAGTGAGAGGAGCAGCAGGGATATTAACAGTGCGAGAGTAAGAGGAGCAGCGGCATCATTAACAGTGAGAGACTGAGAGGAGCAGTGTGGTTATTAACAGTTTGAGAGGAGAGGAGCAGCGGGGTCATTAACAGTGAGAGAGCAACAGGAGCAGTGTGGTCATTAACATTGAGAGAGCGAGAGGAGCAGTGTGGTTATTAACAGTTTGAGAGCGAGAGGAGCAGCGGGTCATTAACAGTGAGAGAGCAACAGGAGCAGTGTGGTAATTAACAGTGAGAGAGCGAGAGGAGCAGCGGGGTCATTAACAGTAAGAGAGCGAGAGGAGCATCAGGGCCATTAACCATATGAGAGCGAGAGGAGCAGTGGGGCCATTAACAGTGAGAGACAGAGATGAGCAGCAGGGCCATTAACAGTAAGAGAGCGAGAGCAGCAATGGGGCCATTAACAGTGAGAGAGCGAGAGGAGCAGCGGGGTCATTAACAGTGAGAGAGTGAAAGGAGCAGCTGTGTTATTAACAGTGAAAGATTGAGGGCATCATCGTAGCCATTAACAGAGAGAGAGCCAGAGGAGCAGCGGGGTCATGAACAGTGAGAGAGCGAGAGGAGCATCGGGGTCATTAACAGTGAGAGAGTGAAAGGAGCAGCGGTGTTATTAACAGTGAAAGATTGAGAGCATCATCGTAGCCATTAACAGAGAGAGAGCCAGAGGAGCAGCAGTGTCATGAACAGTGAGAGAGCGAGAATAGCAGTGGGGACATTAACAGTGAGAGAGCGAGTGGAGCAGCGGGGTCATTCACAGTAGGAGAGCGAGAGGAGCAGCGGGGCCATTAACATTGAGAGCGGGAGGAGCAGCGTGGTCATTAACAGTAAGAGAGCGAGAAGAGAATCATAGACATTAATAGTGAGAAGTTGAGAGGAGCGGCGGGGTCATTAACAATGAGAGAGCGAGAGGAGCAGTGGGGACATTAACAGTGAGAGAGCGAGAGGAGCAGTGGGGACATTAACAATGAGAGAGCGAGAGGAGCAGCGGGGACATTAACAGTGAGAGAGCGACAGGAGCAGCGGGGACATTAACAGTGAGAGAGCGAGAGGAGCAGCGGGGTCATTAACAGTGAAAGAGCGAGAGGAGCAGTGGGGACATTAACAGTGAGAGAGCGAGTGGAGCAGCGGGGTCATTAACAGTGAGAGAGTGAAAGAATCAGCGGTGTTATTAACAGTGAAAGATTGAGAGCATCATCATAGCCATTAACAGAGAGAGAGCCAGAGGAGCAGCAGTGTCATGAACAGTGAGAGAGCGAGAATAGCAGCAGGGCCATTAACAGTGAGAGAGCGAGTGGAGCAATCAGGACATTAACAATGAGAGAGCGAGAGGAGCAGTGGGGACATTAAAAGTGAGAGAGCAAGAGGAGCAGTGGGACCATTAGCAGTGAGAGAGTGAGAGGAGCAGCGGGGTCATTAACAGTGAGAGAGTGAGAGGAGCAGCGGGGCCATTAACATTGAGAGTGAGAGGAGCAGCGGGTCATTAACAGTGAGAGAGCGAGAGTAGTAACAGGTCCATTAACAGAGAGTGTGAGAGGTGCAACTGGTCCTTAACAGTGAGAGTACGAAAGGAGCAGCAGGGTCATTAACAGTGAAACAGCGAGAGGAGCAGTGGGGCCGTTAACAGTGAGAGAGTGAGAGGAGCAGCAGGGATATTAACAGTGCGAGAGTAAGAGGAGCAGCGGCATCATTAACAGTGAGAGACTGAGAGGAGCAGTGTGGTTATTAACAGTTTGAGAGGAGAGGAGCAGCGGGGTCATTAACAGTGAGAGATCAACAGGAGCAGTGTGGTAATTAACAGTGAGAGAGCGAGAGGAGCAGCGGGGTCATTAACAGTGAGAGAGTGAGAGGAGCAGCGGGGCCATTAACATTGAGAGTGAGAGGAGCAGCGGGTCATTAACAGTGAGAGAGCGAGAGTAGTAACAGGTCCATTAACAGAGAGTGTGAGAGGTGCAACTGGTCCTTAACAGTGAGAGTACGAAAGGAGCAGCAGGGTCATTAACAGTGAAACAGCGAGAGGAGCAGTGGGGCCGTTAACAGTGAGAGAGTGAGAGGAGCAGCAGGGATATTAACAGTGCGAGAGTAAGAGGAGCAGCGGCATCATTAACAGTGAGAGACTGAGAGGAGCAGTGTGGTTATTAACAGTTTGAGAGGAGAGGAGCAGCGGGGTCATTAACAGTGAGAGAGCAACAGGAGCAGTGTGGTCATTAACATTGAGAGAGCGAGAGGAGCATCAGGGCCATTAACCATGTGAGAGCGAGAGGAGCAGTGGGGCCATTAACAGTGAGAGACTGAGATGAGCAGCAGGGCCATTAACAGTAAGAGAGCGAGAGCAGCAATGGGGCCATTAACAGTGAGAGAGCGAGAGGAGCAGCGGGGTCATTAACAGTGAGAGAGTGAAAGGAGCAGCTGTGTTATTAACAGTGAAAGATTGAGAGCATCATCGTAGCCATTAACAGAGAGAGAGCCAGAGGAGCAGCGGGGTCATGAACAGTGAGAGAGCGAGAGGAGCATCGGGGTCATTAACAGTGAGAGAGTGAAAGGAGCAGCGGTGTTATTAACAGTGAAAGATTGAGAGCATCATCGTAGCCATTAACAGAGAGAGAGCCAGAGGAGCAGCAGTGTCATGAACAGTGAGAGAGCGAGAATAGCAGCGGGGACATTAACAGTGAGAGAGCGAGTGGAGCAGCAGTGTCATGAACAGTGAGAGAGTGAGAGGAGCAGCGGGGACATTAATAGTGAGAGAGTGAGAGGAGAAATGGGGCCATTAAAAGTGAGAAAGCAAGAGGAGCAGAGTGGCCATTTACATTGAGAGTGAGAGGAGCAGCGGGGTCATTAACAGTGGGAGAGCGGGAGGAGCAGCGCGGACATTAACTGTGAGAGAGCGAGAGGAGCAGCGGGGCCATTAACATTGAGAGTGGGAGGAGCAGCGTGGTCATTAACAGTAAGAAAGCAAGAAGAGAATCATAGACATTAATAGTGAGAGGTTGAGAGGAGCGGCGGGGTCATTAACAATGAGAGAGCGAGAGGAGCAGCGGGTTCATTAACAAAGAGAGAGCGAGAGGAGCAGCGGGGTCATTAACAATGAGAGAGCGAGACGAGCAGCGGGTTCATTAACAGTGTGAGAGCAACAGGAGCAGTGTGGTCATTAACAGTGAGACAGCGAGAGGAGCAGCGGGGTCATTAACAATGAGAGAGCGAGAGGAGCAGCAGGTTCATTAACAGTGAGAGAGCAAGAGGAGCAGTGTGGTTATTAACAGTGAGAGAGCGAGAGGAGCAGTGTGGTTATTAACAGTGAGAGAGCGAAAGGAGCGGCGGGGTCATTAACAATGAGAGAGCGAGAGGAGCAGCGGGGTCATTAACAATGAGAGAGCGAGACGAGCAGCGGGTTCATTAACAGTGTGATAGCAACAGGAGCAGTGTGGTCATTAACAGTGAGACAGCGAGAGGAGCAGCGGGGTCATTAACAATGAGAGAGCGAGAGGAGCAGCAGGTTCATTAACAGTGAGAGAGCAAGAGGAGCAGTGTGGTTATTAACAGTGAGAGAGCGAGAGGAGCAGTGTGGTTATTAACAGTGAGAGAGCGAGAGGAGCAGTGTGGTTATTAACAGTGAGAGAGCGAGAGGAGCAGTGTGGTTATTAACAGTGAGAGAGCGAGAGGAGCAGCAGGTTCGTTAACAGTGTAAGAGCGAGAGGAGCAGTGTGGTTATTAAAAGTGAGAGAGTGAGAGGAGCAGTGGGGCCATTAACAGTGAGAGAGTGAGAGGATCAGTGGGGCCATTAACAGTGAGAGAGCGAGAGGAGCAGTGGGGACATTAACAGTGAGAGAGCGAGAGCAGCAATGGGGCCATTAACAATGAGAAAGCGAGAGTAGCAACGGGCCCATTAACAGTGAGAGTGTGAGAGGTGCAACCGGTCCTTAACAGTGAGAGTATGAAAGAAGCAGCAGGGTCATTAACACTGAGAGTGAAAGGAGATACGGGGCCATTAACAGTGAGAGAGCGAGAGTAGTAACAGGTCCATTAATAGAGAGTGTCAGAGGTGCAACTGGTCCTTAACAGTGAGAGTACGAAAGGAGCAGCAGGGTCATTAACACTGAGAGTGAAAGGAGATCCGGGCCCATTAACAGTGAGAGAGCGAGAGGAGAATCATAGACATTAATAGTGAGAGGTTGAGAAGAGCGGCGGGGTCATTAACAGTGAGAGAGTGAGAGAACCAGTGTGGTCATTAACAGTGAGAGAGCGAGCGGAGCAGCGGGGTCATTAACAGTGTGAGAGCGAGAGGAGCAGTGTGGTCATTAACAGTAGGAGAGCGAGAGGAGCAGCAGGGCCATTAAAATTGAGAGTGGGAGGAGCAGCGTGGTCATTAACAGTAAGAGAGCGAGAAGAGAATCATAGACATTAATAGTGAGAAGTTGAGAGGAGGGGCGGGGTCATTAACAATGAGAGAGCGAGAGGAGCAGCGGGGACATTAACAGTGAGAGAGCGAGAGGAGCAGCGGGGACATTAACAGTGAGAGAGCGAGAGGAGCAGCAGGGACATTAACAGTGAGAGAGCGAGAGGAGCAGCGGGGCCATTAACAGTGAGAGAGCGAGAGGAGCAGCGGGGTCATTAACAGTGAAAGAGCGAGAGGAGCAGCGGGGTCATTAACAGTGAAAGAGCGAGAGGAGCAGCGGGGTCATTAACAGTGAGAGAGCGAGCGGAGCAGCGGGGTCATTAACAGTGAGAGAGCGAGAGGAGCAGTGGGGACATTAACAGTGAGAGAGCGAGTGGAGCAGCGGGGTCATTAACAGTGAGAGAGTGAAAGAATCAGCGGTGTTATTAACAGTGAAAGATTGAGAGCATCATCATAGCCATTAACAGAGAGAGAGCCAGAGGAGCAGCAGTGTCATGAACAGTGAGAGAGCGAGAATAGCAGCAGGGCCATTAACAGTGAGAGAGCGAGTGGAGCAATCAGGACATTAACAGTGAGAGAGCGAGAGGAGCAGTGGGGACATTAAAAGTGAGAGAGCAAGAGGAGCAGTGGGACCATTAGCAGTGAGAGAGTGAGAGGAGCAGCGGGGTCATTAACAGTGAGAGAGTGAGAGGAGCAGCGGGGCCATTAACATTGAGAGTGAGAGGAGCAGCGGGTCATTAACAGTGAGAGAGCGAGAGTAGTAACAGGTCCATTAACAGAGAGTGTGAGAGGTGCAACTGGTCCTTAACAGTGAGAGTACGAAAGGAGCAGCAGGGTCATTAACAGTGAAACAGCGAGAGGAGCAGTGGGGCCGTTAACAGTGAGAGAGTGAGAGGAGCAGCAGGGATATTAACAGTGCGAGAGTAAGAGGAGCAGCGGCATCATTAACAGTGAGAGACTGAGAGGAGCAGTGTGGTTATTAACAGTTTGAGAGGAGAGGAGCAGCGGGGTCATTAACAGTGAGACAGCAACAGGAGCAGTGTGGTCATTAACATTGAGAGAGCGAGAGGAGCAGTGTGGTTATTAACAGTTTGAGAGCGAGAGGAGCAGCGGGTCATTAACAGTGAGAGAGCAACAGGAGCAGTGTGGTAATTAACAGTGAGAGAGCGAGAGGAGCATCAGGGCCATTAACCATGTGAGAGCGAGAGGAGCAGTGGGGCCATTAACAGTGAGAGACTGAGATGAGCATCAGGGCCATTAACAGTAAGAGAGCGAGCGCAGCAATGGGGCCATTAACAGTGAGAGAGCGAGATGAGCAGTAGTGTCATTAACAGTGAGAGAGCGAGAGGAGCAGTTTGGTCATTAACAATCAGAGAGCAAGAGGTGCAGTGTGGCCATTAACAGTGAGCGAGCGTGAGGAGCAGCGGGGTCATTAACAGTGAGAGAGCGAGAGAAGCAGTGTGGTTATTAACAGTGAGAGAGCGAGAGGAGCAGCGGGGTCATTAACATTGAGAGAGCGAGAGGAGCATCAGGCCATTAACCATGTGAGAGCGAGAGGAGCAGTGGGGCCATTATCAGTGGGAGACTGAGAGGAGCAGCAGGGCCATTAACAGTGAGAGAGCGAGAGCAGCAATGGGGCCATTACCAGTGAGAGAGCGAGAGGAGCAGTTTGGTCATTAACAATCAGAGAGCAAGAGGTGCAGTGTGGCCATTAACAGTGAGCGAGCGTGAGGAGCAGCGGGGTCATTAACAGTGAGAGAGCGAGAGGAGCAGCGGGGTCATTAACAGTCTGAGAGCGAGAGCAGCAATGGGGCCATTAACAGTGAGGGAGCGAGAGGAGCATCAGGGCCATTAACCATGTGAGAGCGAGAGGAGCAGCGGGGTCATTAACAGTGAGAGAGCGAGAGGAGCAGCGGGGACATTAACAGTGAGAGAGCGAGAGGAGCAGCGGGGTCATTAACAGTGAGAGAGCGAGAGGAGCAGCGGGGACATTAACAGTGAAAGGGCGAGAGGAGCAGCGGGATCATTAACAGTGAAAGAGTGAGAGGAGCAGTGGGGACATTAACAGTGAGAGAGCGAGAGGAGCAGCGGGTTCATTAACAGTGAGAGAGCAACAGGAGCAGTGTGGTAATTAACAGTGAGAGCGAGAGAAGCAGTGTGGTTATTAACAGTTTGAGAGCGAGAGGAGCAGCGGGTCATTAACAGTGAGAGAGCAACAGGAGCAGTGTGGTAATTAACAGTGAGAGAGCGAGAGAAGCAGTGTGGTCATTAACAGTGAGAGAGCGAGAGGAGCAGCGGGGTCATTAACAGTAAGAGAGCGAGAGGAGCAGCGGGGTCATTAACAGTGAGAGAGCGAGAGGAGCAGCGGGGACATTAACAGTGAAAGAGCGAGAGGAGCAGCGGGGTCATTAACAGTGAAAGAGTGAGAGGAGCAGTGGGGACATTAACAGTGAGAGAGCGTGAGGAGCAGCGGGTTCATTAACAGTGAGAGAGCGAGAGGAGCAGCAGGGACATTAACAGTGAGAGAGCGAGAGGAGCAGCGGGGTCATTAACAGTGAGAGAGCGAGAGGAGCAGCGGGGACATTAACAGTGATAGAGCGAGAGGCGCAGCGGGGTCATTAACAGTGAAAGAGCGAGAGGAGCAGTGGGGGCATTAACAGTGAGAGAGTGAGAGGAGCAGAGGGGACATTAACAGTGTGAGAGCGAGTGGAGCAATCAGGACATTAACAGTGAGAGAGCGAGAGGAACAGCGGGGACATTAACAGTGAGAGAGCGAGAGGAGCAGCGGGGTCATTAACAGTGAAAGAGCGAGAGGAGCAATGGGGACATTAACAGTGAGAGAGTGAGAGGAGCAGAGGGGACATTAACAGTGTGAGAGCGAGTGGAGCATTCAGGACATTAACAGTGAGAGAGCGAGAGGAACAGCGGGGACATTAACAGAGAGAGAGCCAGAGGAGCAGCAGTGTCATGAACAGTGAGAGAGCGAGAATAGCAGCAGGGCCATTAACAGTGAGAGAGCGAGTGGAGCAATCAGGACATTAACAGTGAGAGAGCGAGAGGAGCAGTGGGGACGTTAAAAGTGAGAGAGCGAGAGGAGCAGTGGGACCATTAGCAGTGAGAGAGCGAGAGGAGCAGCGGGGTCATTAACAGTGGGAGAGTGAGAGGAGCAGCGGGGCCATTAACAGTGAGAGAGTGAGAGGAGCAGCGGGGGCATTAACATTGAGAGTGAGAGGAGCAGCGGGTCATTAACAGTGAGAGAGCGAGAGTAGTAACAGGTCCATTAGCAGAGAGTGTGAATGGTGCAACTGGTCCTTAACAGTGAGAGTACGACAGGAGCAGCAGGGTCATTAACAGTGAAACAGCGAGAGGAGCAGTGGGGCCATTAACAGTGAGAGAGTGAGAGGAGCAGCAGGGATATTAACAGTGCGAGAGTAAGAGGAGCAGCGGCATCATTAACGGTGAGAGACTGAGAGGAGCAGTGTGGTTATTAACAGTTAGAGAGGAGAGGAGCAGCAGGGTCATTAACAGTGAGAGAGCAACAGGAGCAGTGTGGTAATTAACAGTGAGAGCGAGAGAAGCAGTGTGGTTATTAACAGTTTGAGAGCGAGAGGAGCAGCGGGTCATTAACAGTGAGAGAGCAACAGGAGCAGTGTGGTAATTAACAGTGAGAGAGCGAGAGAAGCAGTGTGGTCATTAACAGTGAGAGAGCGAGAGGAGCAGCGGGGTCATTAACAGTAAGAGAGCGAGAGGAGCATCAGGGCCATTAACCATGTGAGAGCGAGAGGAGCAGTGGGGCCATTAACAGTGAGAGACTGAGAGGAGCAGCAGGGCCATTAACAGTAAGAGAGCGAGAGGAGCAGCGGGGTCATTAACAGTGAGAGAGCGAGAGGAGCAGCGGGGACATTAACAGTGATAGAGCGAGAGGCACAGCGGGGTCATTAACAGTGAAAGAGCGAGAGGAGCAGTGGGGACATTAACAGTGAGAGAGTGAGAGGAGCAGTGGGGACATTAACAGTGAGAGAGCGAGTGGAGCAATCAGGACATTAAAAGTGAGAGAGCGAGAGGAACAGCGGGGACATTAACAGTGAGAGAGCGAGAGGAGCAGCAGGGTCATTAACAGTGAAAGAGCGAGAGGAGCAGTGGGGACATTAACAGTGAGAGAGTGAGACGAGCAGAGGGGACATTAACAGTGTGAGAGCGAGTGGAGCATTCAGGACATTAACAGTGAGAGAGCGAGAGGAACAGCGGGGACATTAAAGAGAGAGAGCCAGAGGAGCAGCAGTGTCATGAACAGTGAGAGAGCGAGAATAGCAGCAGGGCCATTAACAGTGAGAGAGCGAGTGGAGCAATCAGGACATTAACAGTGAGAGAGCGAGAGGAGCAGTGGGGACGTTAAAAGTGAGAGAGCGAGAGGAGCAGTGGGACCATTAGCAGTGAGAGAGCGAGAGGAACAGCGGGGTCATTAACAGTGGGAGAGTGAGAGGAGCAGCGGGGACATTAACAGTGAGAGAGCGAGAGGAGCATCAGGGCCATTAACCATGTGAGAGCGAGAGGAGCAGTGGGGCCATTAACAGTGAGAGACTGAGAGGAGCAGCAGGGCCATTAACAGTAAGAGAGCGAGAGCAGCAATGGGGCCATTAACAGTGAGAGAGCGAGAGGAGCAGTAGTGTCATTCACAGTGAGAGAGCGAGAGGAGCAGTTTGGTCATTAACAATCAGAGAGCAAGAGGTGCAGTGTGGCCATTAACAGTGAGCGAGCGTGAAGAGCAGCGGGGTCATTAACAGTGAGAGAGTGAGAGAAGCAGCGGGGTCATTAACAGTGAGAGAGCGAGAGGAGCATCAGGGCCATTAACCATGTGAGAGCGAGAGGAGCAGTGGGGCCATTAACAGTGAGAGACTGAGAGGAGCAGCAGGGCCATTAACAGTGAGAGGGCGAGAGCAGCAATGGGGCCATTACCAGTGAGAGAGCGAGAGGAGCAGTTTGGTCATTAACAATCAGAGAGCAAGAGGTGCAGTGTGGCCATTAACAGCGAGCGAGCGTGAGGAGCATCAGGGCCATTAACCATGTGAGAGCGAGAGGAGCAGTGGGGCCATTAACAGTGAGAGACTGAGAGGAGCAGCAGGGCCATTAACAGTAAGAGAGCGAGAGCAGCAATGGGGCCATTAACAGTGAGAGAGCGAGAGGAGCAGTAGTGTCATTCACAGTGAGAGAGCGAGAGGAGCAGTTTGGTCATTAACAATCAGAGAGCAAGAGGTGCAGTGTGGCCATTAACAGTGAGCGAGCGTGAGGAGCAGCGGGGTCATTAACAGTGAGAGAGTGAGAGAAGCAGTGGGGGCATTAACAGTGAGAGAGTGAGAGGAGCAGAGGTGACATTAACAGTGTGAGAGCGAGTGGAGCAATCAGGACATTAACAGTGAGAGAGCGAGAGGAACAGCGGGGACATTAACAGTGAGAGAGCGAGAGGAGCAGCGGGGTCATTAACAGTGAAAGAGCGAGAGGAGCAATGGGGACATTAACAGTGAGAGAGTGAGAGGAGCAGAGGGGACATTAACAGTGTGAGAGCGAGTGGAGCATTCAGGACATTAACAGTGAGAGAGCGAGAGGAACAGCGGGGACATTAACAGAGAGAGAGCCAGAGGAGCAGCAGTGTCATGAACAGTGAGAGAGCGAGAATAGCAGCAGGGCCATTAACAGTGAGAGAGCGAGTGGAGCAATCAGGACATTAACAGTGAGAGAGCGAGAGGAGCAGTGGGGACGTTAAAAGTGAGAGAGCGAGAGGAGCAGTGGGACCATTAGCAGTGAGAGAGCGAGAGGAGCAGCGGGGTCATTAACAGTGGGAGAGTGAGAGGAGCAGCGGGGCCATTAACAGTGAGAGAGTGAGAGGAGCAGCGGGGGCATTAACATTGAGAGTGAGAGGAGCAGCGGGTCATTAACAGTGAGAGAGCGAGAGTAGTAACAGGTCCATTAGCAGAGAGTGTGAATGGTGCAACTGGTCCTTAACAGTGAGAGTACGACAGGAGCAGCAGGGTCATTAACAGTGAAACAGCGAGAGGAGCAGTGGGGCCATTAACAGTGAGAGAGTGAGAGGAGCAGCAGGGATATTAACAGTGCGAGAGTAAGAGGAGCAGCGGCATCATTAACGGTGAGAGACTGAGAGGAGCAGTGTGGTTATTAACAGTTAGAGAGGAGAGGAGCAGCAGGGTCATTAACAGTGAGAGAGCAACAGGAGCAGTGTGGTAATTAACAGTGAGAGCGAGAGAAGCAGTGTGGTTATTAACAGTTTGAGAGCGAGAGGAGCAGCGGGTCATTAACAGTGAGAGAGCAACAGGAGCAGTGTGGTAATTAACAGTGAGAGAACGAGAGAAGCAGTGTGGTCATTAACAGTGAGAGAGCGAGAGGAGCAGCGGGGTCATTAACAGTAAGAGAGCGAGAGGAGCATCAGGGCCATTAACCATGTGAGAGCGAGAGGAGCAGTGGGGCCATTAACAGTGAGAGACTGAGAGGAGCAGCAGGGCCATTAACAGTAAGAGAGCGAGAGGAGCAGCGGGGTCATTAACAGTGAGAGAGCGAGAGGAGCAGCGGGGACATTAACAGTGATAGAGCGAGAGGCGCAGCGGGGTCATTAACAGTGAAAGAGCGAGAGGAGCAGTGGGGACATTAACAGTGAGAGAGTGAGAGGAGCAGTGGGGACATTAACAGTGAGAGAGCGAGTGGAGCAATCAGGACATTAAAAGTGAGAGAGCGAGAGGAACAGCGGGGACATTAACAGTGAGAGAGCGAGAGGAGCAGCAGGGTCATTAACAGTGAAAGAGCGAGAGGAGCAGTGGGGACATTAACAGTGAGAGAGTGAGACGAGCAGAGGGGACATTAACAGTGTGAGAGCGAGTGGAGCATTCAGGACATTAACAGTGAGAGAGCGAGAGGAACAGCGGGGACATTAAAGAGAGAGAGCCAGAGGAGCAGCAGTGTCATGAACAGTGAGAGAGCGAGAATAGCAGCAGGGCCATTAACAGTGAGAGAGCGAGTGGAGCAATCAGGACATTAACAGTGAGAGAGCGAGAGGAGCAGTGGGGACGTTAAAAGTGAGAGAGCGAGAGGAGCAGTGGGACCATTAGCAGTGAGAGAGCGAGAGGAGCAGCGGGGTCATTAACAGTGGGAGAGTGAGAGGAGCAGCGGGGACATTAACAGTGAGAGAGCGAGAGGAGCATCAGGGCCATTAACCATGTGAGAGCGAGAGGAGCAGTGGGGCCATTAACAGTGAGAGACTGAGAGGAGCAGCAGGGCCATTAACAGTAAGAGAGCGAGAGCAGCAATGGGGCCATTAACAGTGAGAGAGCGAGAGGAGCAGTAGTGTCATTCACAGTGAGAGAGCGAGAGGAGCAGTTTGGTCATTAACAATCAGAGAGCAAGAGGTGCAGTGTGGCCATTAACAGTGAGCGAGCGTGAGGAGCAGCGGGGTCATTAACAGTGAGAGAGTGAGAGAAGCAGCGGGGTCATTAACAGTGAGAGAGCGAGAGGAGCATCAGGGCCATTAACCATGTGAGAGCGAGAGGAGCAGTGGGGCCATTAACAGTGAGAGACTGAGAGGAGCAGCAGGGCCATTAACAGTGAGAGGGCGAGAGCAGCAATGGGGCCATTACCAGTGAGAGAGCGAGAGGAGCAGTTTGGTCATTAACAATCAGAGAGCAAGAGGTGCAGTGTGGCCATTAACAGCGAGCGAGCGTGAGGAGCAGCGGGGTCATTAACAGTGAGAGAGCGAGAGGAGCAGCGGGGTCATTAACAGTGAGAGAGCGAGAGCAGCAATGGGGCCATTAACAGTGAGGGAGCGAGAGGAGCATCAGGGCCATTAACCATGTGAGAGCGAGAGGAGCAGCGGGGTCATTAACAGTGAGAGAGCGAGAGGAGCAGCGGGGACATTAACAGTGAGAGAGCGAGAGGAGCAGCGGGGTCATTAACAGTGAGAGAGCGAGAGGAGCAGCGGGGACATTAACAGTGAAAGAGCGAGAGGAGCAGCGGGGTCATTAACAGTGAAAGAGCGAGAGGAGCAGTGGGGACATTAACAGTGAGAGAGCGAGAGGAGCAGCGGGTTCATTAACAGTGAGAGAGCGAGAGGAGCAGCAGGGACATTAACAGTGAGAGAGCGAGAGGAGCAGCGGGGTCATTAACAGTGAGAGAGCGAGAGGAGCAGCGGGGACATTAACAGTGATAGAGCGAGAGGCGCAGCGGGGTCATTAACAGTGAAAGAGCGAGAGGAGCAATGGGGACATTAACAGTGAGAGAGTGAGAGGAGCAGAGGGGACATTAACAGTGTGAGAGCGAGTGGAGCAATCAGGACATTAACAGTGAGAGAGCGAGAGGAACAGCGGGGACATTAACAGTGAGAGAGCGAGAGGAGCAGCGGGGTCATTAACAGTGAAAGAGCGAGAGGAGCAATGGGGACATTAACAGTGAGAGAGTGAGAGGAGCAGAGGGGACATTAACAGTGTGAGAGCGAGTGGAGCATTCAGGACATTAACAGTGAGAGAGCGAGAGGAACAGCGGGGACATTAACAGAGAGAGAGCCAGAGGAGCAGCAGTGTCATGAACAGTGAGAGAGCGAGAATAGCAGCAGGGCCATTAACAGTGAGAGAGCGAGTGGAGCAATCAGGACATTAACAGTGAGAGAGCGAGAGGAGCAGTGGGGACGTTAAAAGTGAGAGAGCGAGAGGAGCAGTGGGACCATTAGCAGTGAGAGAGCGAGAGGAGCAGCGGGGTCATTAACAGTGGGAGAGTGAGAGGAGCAGCGGGGGCATTAACAGTGAGAGAGTGAGAGGAGCAGCGGGGGCATTAACATTGAGAGTGAGAGGAGCAGCGGGTCATTAACAGTGAGAGAGCGAGAGTAGTAACAGGTCCATTAGCAGAGAGTGTGAATGGTGCAACTGGTCCTTAACAGTGAGAGTACGAAAGGAGCAGCAGGGTCATTAACAGTGAAACAGCGAGAGGAGCAGTGGGGCCATTAACAGTGAGAGAGTGAGAGGAGCAGCAGGGATATTAACAGTGCGAGAGTAAGAGGAGCAGCGGCATCATTAACGGTGAGAGACTGAGAGGAGCAGTGTGGTTATTAACAGTTAGAGAGGAGAGGAGCAGCAGGGTCATTAACAGTGAGAGAGCAACAGGAGCAGTGTGGTAATTAACAGTGAGAGCGAGAGAAGCAGTGTGGTTATTAACAGTTTGAGAGCGAGAGGAGCAGCGGGTCATTAACAGTGAGAGAGCAACAGGAGCAGTGTGGTAATTAACAGTGAGAGAGCGAGAGAAGCAGTGTGGTCATTAACAGTGAGAGAGCGAGAGGAGCAGCGGGGTCATTAACAGTAAGAGAGCGAGAGGAGCATCAGGGCCATTAACCATGTGAGAGCGAGAGGAGCAGTGGGGCCATTAACAGTGAGAGACTGAGAGGAGCAGCAGGGCCATTAACAGTAAGAGAGCGAGAGGAGCAGCGGGGTCATTAACAGTGAGAGAGCGAGAGGAGCAGCGGGGACATTAACAGTGATAGAGCGAGAGGCACAGCGGGGTCATTAACAGTGAAAGAGCGAGAGGAGCAGGGGGGACATTAACAGTGAGAGAGTGAGAGGAGCAGTGGGGACATTAACAGTGAGAGAGCGAGTGGAGCAATCAGGACATTAAAAGTGAGAGAGCGAGAGGAACAGCGGGGACATTAACAGTGAGAGAGCGAGAGGAGCAGCAGGGTCATTAACAGTGAAAGAGCGAGAGGAGCAGTGGGGACATTAACAGTGAGAGAGTGAGACGAGCAGAGGGGACATTAACAGTGTGAGAGCGAGTGGAGCATTCAGGACATTAACAGTGAGAGAGCGAGAGGAACAGCGGGGACATTAAAGAGAGAGAGCCAGAGGAGCAGCAGTGTCATGAACAGTGAGAGAGCGAGAATAGCAGCAGGGCCATTAACAGTGAGAGAGCGAGTGGAGCAATCAGGACATTAACAGTGAGAGAGCGAGAGGAGCAGTGGGGACGTTAAAAGTGAGAGAGCGAGAGGAGCAGTGGGACCATTAGCAGTGAGAGAGCGAGAGGAGCAGCGGGGTCATTAACAGTGGGAGAGTGAGAGGAGCAGCGGGGACATTAACAGTGAGAGAGCGAGAGGAGCATCAGGGCCATTAACCATGTGAGAGCGAGAGGAGCAGTGGGGCCATTAACAGTGAGAGACTGAGAGGAGCAGCAGGGCCATTAACAGTAAGAGAGCGAGAGCAGCAATGGGGCCATTAACAGTGAGAGAGCGAGAGGAGCAGTAGTGTCATTCACGTTGAGAGAGCGAGAGGAGCAGTTTGGTCATTAACAATCAGAGAGCAAGAGGTGCAGTGTGGCCATTAACAGTGAGCGAGCGTGAGGAGCAGCGGGGTCATTAACAGTGAGAGAGTGAGAGAAGCAGTGGGGGCATTAACAGTGAGAGAGTGAGAGGAGCAGAGGGGACATTAACAGTGTGAGAGCGAGTGGAGCAATCAGGACATTAACAGTGAGAGAGCGAGAGGAACAGCGGGGACATTAACAGTGAGAGAGCGAGAGGAGCAGCGGGGTCATTAACAGTGAAAGAGCGAGAGGAGCAATGGGGACATTAACAGTGAGAGAGTGAGAGGAGCAGAGGGGACATTAACAGTGTGAGAGCGAGTGGAGCATTCAGGACATTAACAGTGAGAGAGCGAGAGGAACAGCGGGGACATTAACAGAGAGAGAGCCAGAGGAGCAGCAGTGTCATGAACAGTGAGAGAGCGAGAATAGCAGCAGGGCCATTAACAGTGAGAGAGCGAGTGGAGCAATCAGGACATTAACAGTGAGAGAGCGAGAGGAGCAGTGGGGACGTTAAAAGTGAGAGAGCGAGAGGAGCAGTGGGACCATTAGCAGTGAGAGAGCGAGAGGAGCAGCGGGGTCATTAACAGTGGGAGAGTGAGAGGAGCAGCGGGGCCATTAACAGTGAGAGAGTGAGAGGAGCAGCGGGGGCATTAACAGTGAGAGAGTGAGAGGAGCAGCGGGGGCATTAACATTGAGAGTGAGAGGAGCAGCGGGTCATTAACAGTGAGAGAGCGAGAGTAGTAACAGGTCCATTAGCAGAGAGTGTGAATGGTGCAACTGGTCCTTAACAGTGAGAGTACGACAGGAGCAGCAGGGTCATTAACAGTGAAACAGCGAGAGGAGCAGTGGGGCCATTAACAGTGAGAGAGTGAGAGGAGCAGCAGGGATATTAACAGTGCGAGAGTAAGAGGAGCAGCGGCATCATTAACGGTGAGAGACTGAGAGGAGCAGTGTGGTTATTAACAGTTAGAGAGGAGAGGAGCAGCAGGGTCATTAACAGTGAGAGAGCAACAGGAGCAGTGTGGTAATTAACAGTGAGAGCGAGAGAAGCAGTGTGGTTATTAACAGTTTGAGAGCGAGAGGAGCAGCGGGTCATTAACAGTGAGAGAGCAACAGGAGCAGTGTGGTAATTAACAGTGAGAGAGCGAGAGAAGCAGTGTGGTCATTAACAGTGAGAGAGCGAGAGGAGCAGCGGGGTCATTAACAGTAAGAGAGCGAGAGGAGCATCAGGGCCATTAACCATGTGAGAGCGAGAGGAGCAGTGGGGCCATTAACAGTGAGAGACTGAGAGGAGCAGCAGGGCCATTAACAGTAAGAGAGCGAGAGGAGCAGCGGGGTCATTAACAGTGAGAGAGCGAGAGGAGCAGCGGGGACATTAACAGTGATAGAGCGAGAGGCGCAGCGGGGTCATTAACAGTGAAAGAGCGAGAGGAGCAGTGGGGACATTAACAGTGAGAGAGTGAGAGGAGCAGTGGGGACATTAACAGTGAGAGAGCGAGTGGAGCAATCAGGACATTAAAAGTGAGAGAGCGAGAGGAACAGCGGGGACATTAACAGTGAGAGAGCGAGAGGAGCAGCAGGGTCATTAACAGTGAAAGAGCGAGAGGAGCAGTGGGGACATTAACAGTGAGAGAGTGAGACGAGCAGAGGGGACATTAACAGTGTGAGAGCGAGTGGAGCATTCAGGACATTAACAGTGAGAGAGCGAGAGGAACAGCGGGGACATTAAAGAGAGAGAGCCAGAGGAGCAGCAGTGTCATGAACAGTGAGAGAGCGAGAATAGCAGCAGGGCCATTAACAGTGAGAGAGCGAGTGGAGCAATCAGGACATTAACAGTGAGAGAGCGAGAGGAGCAGTGGGGACGTTAAAAGTGAGAGAGCGAGAGGAGCAGTGGGACCATTAGCAGTGAGAGAGCGAGAGGAGCAGCGGGGTCATTAACAGTGGGAGAGTGAGAGGAGCAGCGGGGCCATTAACAGTGAGAGAGTGAGAGGAGCAGCGGGGGCATTAACAGTGAGAGAGTGAGAGGAGCAGCGGGGGCATTAACATTGAGAGTGAGAGGAGCAGCGGGTCATTAACAGTGAGAGAGCGAGAGTAGTAACAGGTCCATTAGCAGAGAGTGTGAATGGTGCAACTGGTCCTTAACAGTGAGAGTACGACAGGAGCAGCAGGGTCATTAACAGTGAAACAGCGAGAGGAGCAGTGGGGCCATTAACAGTGAGAGAGTGAGAGGAGCAGCAGGGATATTAACAGTGCGAGAGTAAGAGGAGCAGCGGCATCATTAACGGTGAGAGACTGAGAGGAGCAGTGTGGTTATTAACAGTTAGAGAGGAGAGGAGCAGCAGGGTCATTAACAGTGAGAGAGCAACAGGAGCAGTGTGGTAATTAACAGTGAGAGCGAGAGAAGCAGTGTGGTTATTAACAGTTTGAGAGCGAGAGGAGCAGCGGGTCATTAACAGTGAGAGAGCAACAGGAGCAGTGTGGTAATTAACAGTGAGAGAGCGAGAGAAGCAGTGTGGTCATTAACAGTGAGAGAGCGAGAGGAGCAGCGGGGTCATTAACAGTAAGAGAGCGAGAGGAGCATCAGGGCCATTAACCATGTGAGAGTGAGAGGAGCAGTGGGGCCATTAACAGTGAGAGACTGAGAGGAGCAGCAGGGCCATTAACAGTAAGAGAGCGAGAGGAGCAGCGGGGTCATTAACAGTGAGAGAGCGAGAGGAGCAGCGGGGACATTAACAGTGATAGAGCGAGAGGCGCAGCGGGGTCATTAACAGTGAAAGAGCGAGAGGAGCAGTGGGGACATAAACAGTGAGAGAGTGAGAGGAGCAGTGGGGACATTAACAGTGAGAGAGCGAGTGGAGCAATCAGGACATTAAAAGTGAGAGAGCGAGAGGAACAGCGGGGACATTAACAGTGAGAGAGCGAGAGGAGCAGCAGGGTCATTAACAGTGAAAGAGCGAGAGGAGCAGTGGGGACATTAACAGTGAGAGAGTGAGACGAGCAGAGGGGACATTAACAGTGTGAGAGCGAGTGGAGCATTCAGGACATTAACAGTGAGAGAGCGAGAGGAACAGCGGGGACATTAAAGAGAGAGAGCCAGAGGAGCAGCAGTGTCATGAACAGTGAGAGAGCGAGAATAGCAGCAGGGCCATTAACAGTGAGAGAGCGAGTGGAGCAATCAGGACATTAACAGTGAGAGAGCGAGAGGAGCAGTGGGGACGTTAAAAGTGAGAGAGCGAGAGGAGCAGTGGGACCATTAGCAGTGAGAGAGCGAGAGGAACAGCGGGGTCATTAACAGTGGGAGAGTGAGAGGAGCAGCGGGGACATTAACAGTGAGAGAGCGAGAGGAGCATCAGGGCCATTAACCATGTGAGAGCGAGAGGAGCAGTGGGGCCATTAACAGTGAGAGACTGAGAGGAGCAGCAGGGCCATTAACAGTAAGAGAGCGAGAGCAGCAATGGGGCCATTAACAGTGAGAGAGCGAGAGGAGCAGTAGTGTCATTCACAGTGAGAGAGCGAGAGGAGCAGTTTGGTCATTAACAATCAGAGAGCAAGAGGTGCAGTGTGGCCATTAACAGTGAGCGAGCGTGAAGAGCAGCGGGGTCATTAACAGTGAGAGAGTGAGAGAAGCAGCGGGGTCATTAACAGTGAGAGAGCGAGAGGAGCATCAGGGCCATTAACCATGTGAGAGCGAGAGGAGCAGTGGGGCCATTAACAGTGAGAGACTGAGAGGAGCAGCAGGGCCATTAACAGTGAGAGGGCGAGAGCAGCAATGGGGCCATTACCAGTGAGAGAGCGAGAGGAGCAGTTTGGTCATTAACAATCAGAGAGCAAGAGGTGCAGTGTGGCCATTAACAGCGAGCGAGCGTGAGGAGCAGCAGGGTCATTAACAGTGAGAGAGCGAGAGGAGCAGCGGGGTCATTAACAGTGAGAGAGCGAGAGCAGCAATGGGGCCATTAACAGTGAGGGAGCGAGAGGAGCATCAGGGCCATTAACCATGTGAGAGCGAGAGGAGCAGCGGGGTCATTAACAGTGAGAGAGCGAGAGGAGCAGCGGGGACATTAACAGTGAGAGAGCGAGAGGAGCAGCGGGGTCATTAACAGTGAGAGAGCGAGAGGAGCAGCGGGGACATTAACAGTGAAAGAGCGAGAGGAGCAGCGGGGTCATTAACAGTGAAAGAGCGAGAGGAGCAGTGGGGACATTAACAGTGAGAGAGCGAGAGGAGCAGCGGGTTCATTAACAGTGAGAGAGCGAGAGGAGCAGCAGGGACATTAACAGTGAGAGAGCGAGAGGAGCAGCGGGGTCATTAACAGTGAGAGAGCGAGAGGAGCAGCGGGGACATTAACAGTGATAGAGCGAGAGGCGCAGCGGGGTCATTAACAGTGAAAGAGCGAGAGGAGCAATGGGGACATTAACAGTGAGAGAGTGAGAGGAGCAGAGGGGACATTAACAGTGTGAGAGCGAGTGGAGCATTCAGGACATTAACAGTGAGAGAGCGAGAGGAACAGCGGGGACATTAACAGAGAGAGAGCCAGAGGAGCAGCAGTGTCATGAACAGTGAGAGAGCGAGAATAGCAGCAGGGCCATTAACAGTGAGAGAGCGAGTGGAGCAATCAGGACATTAACAGTGAGAGAGCGAGAGGAGCAGTGGGGACGTTAAAAGTGAGAGAGCGAGAGGAGCAGTGGGACCATTAGCAGTGAGAGAGCGAGAGGAGCAGCGGGGTCATTAACAGTGGGAGAGTGAGTGGAGCAGCGGGGTCATTAACAGTGAGAGAGTGAGAGGAGCAGCGGGGGCATTAACATTGAGAGTGAGAGGAGCAGCGGGTCATTAACAGTGAGAGAGCGAGAGTAGTAACAGGTCCATTAGCAGAGAGTGTGAATGGTGCAACTGGTCCTTAAAAGTGAGAGTACGAAAGGAGCAGCAGGGTCATTAACAGTGAAACAGCGAGAGGAGCAGTGGGGCCATTAACAGTGAGAGAGTGAGAGGAGCAGCAGGGATATTAACAGTGCGAGAGTAAGAGGAGCAGCGGCATCATTAACGGTGAGAGACTGAGAGGAGCAGTGTGGTTATTAACAGTTAGAGAGGAGAGGAGCAGCGGGGTCATTAACAGTGAGAGAGCAACAGGAGCAGTGTGGTAATTAACAGTGAGAGCGAGAGAAGCAGTGTGGTTATTAACAGTTTGAGAGCGAGAGGAGCAGCGGGTCATTAACAGTGAGAGAGCAACAGGAGCAGTGTGGTAATTAACAGTGAGAGAGCGAGAGAAGCAGTGTGGTCATTAACAGTGAGAGAGCGAGAGGAGCAGCGGGGACATTAACAGTGAGAGAGCGAGAGGAGCATCAGGGCCATTAACCATGTGAGAGCGAGAGGAGCAGTGGGGCCATTAACAGTGAGAGACTGAGAGGAGCAGCAGGGCCATTAACAGTAAGAGAGCGAGAGCAGCAATGGGGCCATTAACAGTGAGAGAGCGAGAGGAGCAGTAGTGTCATTCACAGTGAGAGAGCGAGAGGAGCAGTTTGGTCATTAACAATCAGAGAGCAAGAGGTGCTGTGTGGCCATTAACAGTGAGCGAGCGTGAGGAGCAGCGGGGTCATTAACAGTGAGAGAGCGAGAGGAGCAGCGGGGCCATTAACAGTGAGAGAGTGAGAGAAGCAGCGGGGTCATTAACAGTGAGAGAGCGAGAGGAGCATCAGGGCCATTAACCATGTGAGAGCGAGAGGAGCAGTGGGGCCATTAACAGTGAGAGACTGAGAGGAGCAGCAGGGCCATTAACAGTGAGAGAGCGAGAGCAGCAATGGGGCCATTACCAGTGAGAGAACGAGAGGAGCAGTTTGGTCATTAACAATCAGAGAGCAAGAGGTGCAGTGTGGCCATTAACAGTGAGCGAGCGTGAGGAGCAGCGGGGTCATTAACAGTGAGAGAGCGAGAGGAGCAGCGGGGTCATTAACAGTGAGAGAGCGAGAGCAGCAATGGGGCCATTAACAGTGAGGGAGCGAGAGGAGCATCAGGGCCATTAACCATGTGAGAGCGAGAGGAGCAGCGGGGTCATTAACAGTGAGAGAGCGAGAGGAGCAGCGGGGACATTAACAGTGAGAGAGCGAGAGGAGCAGCGGGGTCATTAACAGTGAGAGAGCGAGAGGAGCAGCAGGGACATTAACAGTGAGAGAGCGAGAGGAGCAGCGGGGTCATTAACAGTGAGAGAGCGAGAGGAGCAGCGGGGACATTAACAGTGATAGAGCGAGAGGTGCAGCGGGGTCATTAACAGTGAAAGAGCGAGAGGAGCAGTGGGGACATTAACAGTGAGAGAGTGAGAGGAGCAGAGGGGACATTAACAGTGTGAGAGCGAGTGGAGCAATCAGGACATTAACAGTGAGAGAGCGAGAGGAACAGCGGGGACATTAACAGTGAGAGAGCGAGAGGAGCAGCGGGGTCATTAACAGTGAAAGAGCGAGAGGAGCACTGGGGACATTAACAGTGAGAGAGTGAGAGGAGCAGAGGGGACATTAACAGTGTGAGAGCGAGTGGAGCATTCAGGACATTAACAGTGAGAGAGCGAGAGGAACAGCGGGGACATTAACAGAGAGAGAGCCAGAGGAGCAGCAGTGTCATGAACAGTGAGAGAGCGAGAATAGCAGCAGGGCCATTAACAGTGAGAGAGCGAGTGGAGCAATCAGGACATTAGCAGTGAGAGAGCGAGAGGAGCAGCGGGGTCATTAACAGTGGGAGAGTGAGAGGAGCAGCGGGGCCATTAACAGTGAGAGAGTGAGAGGAGCAGCGGGGCCATTAACATTGAGACTGAGAGGAGCAGCGGGTCATTAACAGTGAGAGAGCGAGAGTAGTAACAGGTCCATTAGCAGAGAGTGTGAGAGGTGCAACTGGTCCTTAACAGTGAGAGTACGAAAGGAGCAGCAGGGTCATTAACAGTGAAACAGCGAGAGGAGCAGTGGGGCCATTAACAGTGAGAGAGTGAGAGGAGCAGCAGGGATATTAACAGTGCGAGAGTAAGAGGAGTAGCGGCATCATTAACGGTGAGAGACTGAGAGGAGCAGTGTGGTTATTAACAGTTAGAGAGGAGAGGAGCAGCGGGGTCATTAACAGTGAGAGAGCAACAGGAGCAGTGTGGTAATTAACAGTGAGAGCGAGAGAAGCAGTGTGGTTATTAACAGTTTGAGAGCGAGAGGAGCAGCGGGTCATTAACAGTGAGAGAGCAACAGAAGCAGTGTGGTAATTAACAGTGAGAGAGCGAGAGAAGCAGTGTGGTCATTAACAGTGAGAGAGCGAGAGGAGCAGCGGGGTCATTAACAGTAAGAGAGCGAGAGGAGCATCAGGGCCATTAACCATGTGAGAGCGAGAGGAGCAGTGGGGCCATTAACAGTGAGAGACTGAGAGGAGCAGCAGGGCCATTAACAGTAAGAGAGCGAGAGCAGCAATGGGGCCATTAACAGTGAGAGAGCGAGAGCAGCAATGGGGCCATTACCAGTGAGAGAGCGAGAGGAGCAGTTTGGTCATTAACAATCAGAGAGCAAGAGGTGCAGTGTGGCCATTAACAGTGAGCGAGCGTGAGGAGCAGCGGGGTCATTAACAGTGAGAGAGCGAGAGGAGCAGCGGGGCCATTAACAGTGAGAGAGTGAGAGGAGCAGCGGGGCCATTAACAGTGAGAGAGTGAGAGGAGCAGCGGGGACATTAACAGTGAGAGAGTGCGAGTAGCAACGGGCCCATTAACAGTGAGAGTGTGAGAGGTGCAACCGGTCCTTAACAGTGAGAGTACGAAAGGAGCAGCAGGGTCATTAACACTGAGAGTGAAAGGAGATACGGGGCCATTAACAGTGAGAGAGCGAGAGGAGAATCATAGACATTAATAGTGAGAGGTTGAGAGGAGCGGCGGAGTCATTAACAATGAGAGAGCGAGAGGAGCAACGGGTTCATTAACAGTGTGAGAGCGAGAGGAGCAGCGGGGTCATTAACAGTGAGAGAGCGAGAGGAGCAACGGGTTCATTAACAGTGTGAGAGCGAGAGGAGCAGCGGGGTCATTAACAGTGAGAGTGGGAGGAGCAGCGGGGTCATTAACAGTAAGAGAGCGAGAGGAGCAGCGGGGTCATTAACAATGAGAGAGAGAGAGGAGCAGCGGGGTCATTAACAGTGTGAGAGCAACAGGAGCAGTGTGGTCATTAACCGTGAGACAGCGAGAGGAGCAGCGGGGTCATTAACAGTGTGAGAGCGAGAGGAGCAGCGGGGTCATTAACAGTGAGAGAGCAACAGGAGCAGCGGGGCCATTAACAGTGAGAGAGAGAGAGGAGCAGCTGGGTCATTAACAGTGAGAGAGCAAGAAGAGCAGTGTGGTTATTAACAGTGAGAGAGTGAGTGGTGCAGCGGGGCCATTAACAGTGAGAGCGAGAGGAGCAGCGGAGTTATTAACAGTGAGAGAATGAGAGGAGCAGTGGGGACATTAACAGTGAGAGAGCAACAGGAGCAGCGGGTACATTAACCATCTGAGAGCGAGAGGTGCAGTGGGGCCATTAACAGTGAGAGAGCGAAAGGAGCAGTGGGGACATTACCAGTGAGAAAGCGAGAGTAGCAACGGGCCCATTAACAGTGAGAGTTTGAGAGGTGCAACCGGTCCTTAACAGTGAGAGTATGAAAGGAGCAGCAGGGTCATTAACACTGAGAGTGCAAGGAGATCCGGGGCCATTAACAGTGAGAGAGCGAGAGGAGAATCATAGACATTAATAGTGAGAGGTTGAGAAGAGCGGCGGGCTCATTAACAGTGAGAGAGTGAGAGTAGCAATGTGGTCATTAACAGTGAGAGAGCGAGAGGAGCAGCGGGACCGTTAACAGTAGGAGAGCGAGAGGAGCAGCAGGGTCATTAACATTGAGAGTGGGAGGAGCAGCGTGGTCATTAACAGTGAGAGAGCGAGAGGAGCAGTTTGGTCATTAACCATGAGACAGCGAGAGGAGCAGTGGGGTCATTAACAGTGAGACAGCGAGATGAGCAGTGGGGTCATTAACAGTGAGACAGCGAGAGGAGCAGCGGGGTCATTAACAATGAGAGAGCGAGAGGAGCAGCGGGTTCATTAACAGTGAAAGAGCGAGAGGAGCAGCAGGTTCATTAACAGTGAGAGAGCAACAGGAGCAGTGTGGTCATTAACAGCGAGAGAGAGAGAGGAGCAGCGAGGTCATTAACAATGAGAGAGCGAGAGGAGCAGCGGGGTTATTAACAGTGAGAGAGCGAGAGGAGCAGCGGGGTCATTAACAATGAGAGAGCGAGAGGAGCAGCGGGGTTATTAACAGTGAGAGAGTGAGAGGAGCAGCGGGGACATTAGCAGTGAGAGAGTGAGAGGAGCAGCGGGGCCATTAACCATCTGAGAGCGAGAGCAGCAATGGGGCCATTAACAGTGAGAAAGCGAGAGTAGCAACGGGTCCATTAAGAGTGAGAGTGTGAGAGGTGCAACCGGTCCTTAACAGTGAGAATATGAAAGGAGCAGCAGGGTCATTAACACTGAGAGTGAAAGGAGATCCGGGGCCATTAACAGTGAGAGAGCGAGAGGAGAATCATAGACATTAATAGTGAGAGGTTGAGAAGAGCGGCGGGATCATTAACAGTGAAAGAGTGAGAGAAGCAGTGTGGTCCTTAACAGTGAGAGAGCGAGAGGAGCAGCGGGGTCATTAACATTGAGAGTTCGAGATGAGCAGCAGGGACATTAACATTGAGAGTTCGAGATGAGCAGCGGGGTCATTAACAGTGAGAGAGCAAGAGGAGCAGCGGGGATATTAACAGTGAGAGCGCGAGAGGAGCAGCGGGGTCATTTACAGTAAGAGAGCGAGAGGAGCATCAGGGCCATTAACCATGTGAGAGCGAGAGGAGCAATGGGGACATTAACAGTGAGAGCAGCGGGGTCATTAACAGTCAGGGTGAGAGGAACAGCGGGGACATTAACAGTGAAACAGCGAGAGGAGCAGCGGGGTCATTAACAGTGAGAGAGCTAGAGGAGCAGCAGGGACACTAACAGTGAGAGAGCGAGAGGAGAAGCGGGGACATTAACAGTCAGAGTGAGAGGAGCAGCGGGGACATTAACAGTCACAGTGAGAGGAGCAGTGGGGACATTAACATTGAGAGAGCGAGACGAGCAGTGGGGCCATTAACAGAGAGAGAGCGAGAGCAGCAATGGGGCCATTAACAGTGAGAAAGCGAGAGTAGCAACGGGTCCATTAACAGTGAGAGTGTGAGAGGTGCAACCGGTCCTTAACAGTGAGAGTGAAAGGAGATCCGGGGCCATTAACAGTGAGAGAGCGAGAGGAGAATCATAGACATTAATAGTGAGAGGTTGAGAGGAGCGGCGGGATCATTAACAGTGAGAGAGCGAGAGGAGCAGCGAGGACATTAACAATGAGAGAGTGAGTGGAGCAGCGGGGTCATTAACGGTGAGAGCGAGAGAAGCAGTGGGGCCGTTAACAGTGAGAGAGTGAGAGGAGCAGCAGGGATATTAACAGTGAGAGAGTAAGAGGAGCAGCGGCATCATTAACAGTGAGAGAGCAACAGGAGCAGTGTGGTTATTAACAGTTTGAGAGGAGAGGAGCAGTGTGGTCATTAACAGTGAGAGCGAGAGGAGCAGTGTGGTCATTAACAGTTTGAGAGTGAGAGGAGCAGCGGGTCATTAACAGTGAGAGAGCAACAGGAGCAGTGTGGTCATTAACATTGAGAGAGCAACAGGAGCAGTGTGGTAATTAACAGTGAGAGAGCGAGAGAAGCAGCGGGGTCATTATCAATGAGAGAGCGAGAGGAGCGGCGGGGCCATTAACAGTGAAACAGCGAGAGGAGCAGTGGGGCCATTAACAGTGAGAGTGTGAGAGGAGCAGCGGGGCCATTAACCATCTGAGAGCGAGAGCAGCAGTGGGGCCATTAACAGTCAGAGAGCGAGAGCAGCAATGGGGCCATTAACAGTGAGAAAGCGAGAGTAGCAATGGGGCCATTAACAATGAGAAAGCGAGAGTAGCAACGGGTCCATTAAGAGTGAGAGTGTGAGAGGTGCAACCGGTCCTTAACAGTGAGAGTATGAAAGGAGCAGCAGGGTCATTAACACTGAGAGTGAAAGGAGATCCGGGGCCATTAACAGTGAGAGAGCGAGAGGAGAATCATAGACATTAATAGTGAGAGGTTGAGAAGAGCGGCGGGATCATTAACAGTGAGAGAGTGAGAGAAGCAGTGTGGTCATTAACAGTGAGAGAGCGAGATGAGCAGCGGGGACATTAACAGTCAGAGTTCGAGATGAGCAGCAGGAACATTAACATTGAGAGTTCGAGATGAGCAGTGGGGTCATTAACAGTGAGAGGTTGAGAGGAGCAGCGGGGATATTAACAGTGAGAGCGCGAGAGGAGCAGCTGGGTCATTAACAGTGAGAGAGCGAGAGGAGCATCAGGGCCATTAACCATGTGAGAGCGAGAGGAGCAGTGGGGACATTAACAGTGAGAGCAGCGGGGTCATTAACAGTCAGGGTGAGAGGAGCAGCGGGAACATTAACAGTCAGAGTGAAAGGAGCAGTGGGGACATTAACAGTGAAACAGCGAGAGGAGCAGCGGGGTCATTAACAGTGAGAGAGCTAGAGGAGCAGCAGGGACACTAACAGTGAGAGAGCGAGAGGAGAAGCGGGGACATTAACAGTCAGAGTGAGAGGAGCAGCGGGGACATTAACAGTCACAGTGAGTGGAGCAGCGGGGACATTAACAGTGAGAGAGCGAGACGAGCAGTGGGGCCATTAACAGAGAGAGAGCGAGAGCAGCAATGGGGCCATTAACAGTGAGAAAGCGAGAGTAGCAACGGGTCCATTAACAGTGAGAGTGTGAGAGGTGCAACCGGTCCTTAACAGTGAGAGTGAAAGGAGATCCGGGGCCATTAACAGTGAGAGAGCGAGAGGAGAATCATAGACATTAATAGTGAGAGGTTGAGAGGAGCGGCGGGATCATTAACAGTGAGAGAGTGAGTGGAGCAGCGGGGCCATTAACAGTGAGAGAGAGAGAGAGAGAAGCAGCGGGGCCATTAACAATGAGAGAGAGAGAGGAGCAGCGGGGTCATTAACAGTGTGAGCGCAAGAGGAGCTGGGGGGCCATTAACAGTGAAACAGCGAGAGGAGCAGTGGGGCCGTTAACAGTGAGAGAGTGAGAGGAGCAGCAGGGACATTAACAGTGAGAGAGTAAGAGGAGCAGCGGCATCATTAACAGTGAGAGACTGAGAGGAGCAGTGTGGTTATTAACAGTTTGAGAGGAGAGGAGCAGCGGGGTCATTAACAGTGAGAGAGCAACAGGAGCAGTGTGGTCATTAACATTGAGAGAGCAACAGGAGCAGTGTGGTAATTAACAGTGAGAGAGCGAGAGAAGCAGTGTGGTCATTAACAATGAGAGAGAGAGAGGAGCAGCAGGGTCATTAACAATGAGAGAGAGAGAGGAGCAGCGGGGTCATTAACAGTGAAACAGCGAGAGGAGCAGTGGGGACATTAACAGTGAGAGAGCGAGAGGAGCAGTGGGGACATTAACAGTGAGAGAGCGAGAGAAGCAGCAGGGTCATTAACAGTGAGAGAGCGAGAGGAGCAGTGGGGCCATTAACAGTGAGAGAGTGATAGGAGCAGCAGGGATATTAACAGTGAGAGAGTAAGAGGAGCAGCGGCATCATTAACAGTGAGAGACTGAGAGGAGCAGTGTGGTTATTAACAGTTTGAGAGCAAGAGGAGCAATGTGGTCATTAACAGTGAGAGAGCGAGAGGAGCCGTTTGGTCATTAACAGTGAGAGAGTGAGAGAAGCAGTGGGGTCATTAACAGTGAGAGAGCGAGAGGAGCAGCGGGGTCATTAACAGTGAGAGAGCGAGAGGAGCAGTGGGGCCATTAACAGTGAGAGAGCGAGAGCAGCAATGGGGCCATTAACAGTGAGAGAGCGAGAGCAGCAATGGGGCCATTAACAGTGAGAGAGCGAGAGGAGCAGCGGGGACATTAACAGTGAGAGAGCGAGAGCAGCAATGGGGCCATTAACAGTGAGAGAGCGAGAGTAGCAACGGGTCCATTAACAGTGAGAGTGTGAGAGGTGCAACCGGTCCTTAACAGTGAGAGTATGAAAGGAGCAGCAGGGTCATTAACACTGAGAATGAAAGGAGATACGGGGCCATTAACAGTGAGAGAGCGAGAGGAGAATCATAGACATTAATAGTAAGAGGTTGAGAGGAGCGGCGGAGTCATTAACAATGAGAGAGCGAGAGGAGCAACGGGGTCATTAACAGTGTGAGAGCGAGAGGAGCAGCGGGGTCATTAACAGTGAGAGAGCAAGAGGAGCAGCGGGGTCATTAACAGTGAGAGAGAGAGGAGCAGCGGCGTCATTAACAGTGAGAGAGTGAGAGGAGCAGTGTGGTTTTTAACAGTGTGATAGCGAGAGGAGCAGCGGGGTCATTAACAGTGAGAGAGCAACAGGAGCAGTGTGGTCATTAACAGCGAGAGCTAGAGGACCAGCGGGGTTATTAACAGTGAGAGAATGAGAGGAGCAGTGGTGACATTAACAGTGAGAGAGCGAGAGAAGCAGTGTGGTCATTAACAGTGTGAGAGCGAGAGGAGCGGCGGGGCCATTGACAGTGTGAGAGCGAGAGGAGCAGCGGGGTCATTAACAGTGAGAGAGCGAGAGGAGCAGCGGGGCCATTAACAGTGAGAGAGCGAGAGGAGCAGTGGGGTCATTAACAGTGTGAGAGCGAGAGGAGCAGCGGGGCCATTAACAGTGAGAGAGCGAGAGGAGCAGTGGGGTCATTAACAGTGAGAGAGCGAGATGAGCAGCGGGGTCATTAACAGTGAGAGAGCGAGAGGAGCAGCGGGGTCATTAACAGTGTGAGACCGAGAGGAGCAGTGGGGCCATTAGCAGTGAGAGAGCAACAGGAGCAGCGGGGTCATTAACAGTGAGAGAGGAGTGACGTGGCCATTCACAGTGAGAGAGTGCAGGCCTGGAGAGACCATTAAGGAGCTTAGAGAGCAGCTGTTTGCTGAGTAGGATAGGTGAGTATTACCAATCTTTAAAATAACAGCAATGTCTTTGATTGTGTTTGGGTCTCCAGTCTCATTTTCATTTTTCCCTTTTTCTTAAAAATATCTTGTAAAGCATTAAATCAATACTGGTGTGTAAAAAGTTACAATAGAATGTAAAGAGCAGGGATGCTAGAGTGATTAATGAAGTAATTAAATAAAATACGATAGCGATGGCAGGACAGGTGATGTGCTGCAGCTGCAGCATGTGGGAGCTGCTGGACAGCAAAGTGATCCAGAGCGAACACATCTGTAGCCAGTGTTTGCAGCTCAAGGAACTTCGGATCGAAGTAAAGGAGCTGGAGTCCGAGCTGCAGACATTGTGCCACATCGGAGAGGGGGATGGTTACCTGGACATTTTATGCTAGGAGAGATCACACCCCTCAGATTAGGTAATTCAGATTTGATCTATGATCAGGGACAGGAAGGTGTGACTGCAGGTGAAGCAGGTATGGGGACCCAGGTGGTAGCGTTCGAGGAGCCTCGGCCACTGCAACGTCCAACAGTTACGAGGTTCTGGCAAGCTGTGTGGACGAGAGCGGGGACTGGAGGGAGGATGCGTGAACTGACCACAGCACCGTGGTATAGGGAGCCATTCAAGTGTGGGGAGGAAATAGGAACGTCGTGGTAGGGGACAATATAAATGGGGGGGTAGAGATTGTTCTCTGCAGCCATGAGCATGAGTCCTGAAAGCTGTGTTGCCTGCCCAGTGCCAGGGTTAAGGACATCTCCTCAGGCCTGGAGAGGAACTTGGAATGGGAGGGGAGGGAACCAGTTGTCATCTCCTACGTTGGTACCAGCGACATTGATAGGACTAGAAAGGAGATTCTGCTGAAAGAATTTGAACAGTTAGGAGCTAAGTTAAAAAGCAGAACCTCCGAGGTAATAATCTCAGGATTGCTACCTGAGCCACGAGCAAACTGGCATTGGGTAAATAAAGTCAAGGAGCTCAACGCATGGCTCAAAGATTGGTATGGGTGGAATGGGTTTCAGTCCATGGGGCACTGGCACCAGTACTGGGGTAGAAGGGAGCTGTTCGGGTGGGACAGGCTTCACTTGAACCTTGCTGGGACCAGTGTCCTGGTGAATTGAATAATCGGCTGTAGAGAGGACTGGGGGAGGTTGGTGGAGTTCTGGAGAGGGGAAACATAGGCTCACAAAGCAAAAGCATTGCAGGGCAGCTATTTAGGTAATGATACCCAGAGTGTGTCAGGAAGGGACAGAGTGTACAAACATTAAAAAAAGGCAGCAAATAGGGTCAAGGGGGGAAAAAATGGTAAAAAGACAAAATTAATGGCTCTTTACTTAAATATACATAGTACTTAGAACAAAATAAATGAATTAATGGCACATATAGAGGTTCATGGGTATGATCTTATAGCTGGGGATCAAAGCTGGGAACTAAATGTTCAATGGTATGTGATTTTTTTGAAAGGACAGGCAGGAAGGAAAGGATGGTGGGGTAGCTTTGTTAGTATGAGATGGATTAAGCATGATAGCAAGAAATGATCCTGGATTGGAAGAAGTAGAATCCATATGGGTGGAGGTAAGAAATAACAAGGGGAAGATGACACTGGGGTGAGTAGTCTATAGGCCCCCTAACAGTAGCTACAGAGGATAAATCAGGAAATAATGTGGGCATGTAAAAAGGCAGTACATGAATCAGGGATGACTTTAATCTTCATGTAGATTGGGAAAATCAAATTGGCAGAGATAGCTACAAGCAAGAATTCATGAGTGTATACTGGACAGTTTCCTAGTACAATACATTGTGGATCCAACCCGGGATCAGGCTATTTTGGATCTGGTAATGTGTAATGAGGCAGGTTTCATAAATGATCTTAGAGTAAAAGATCCCATAGGAAACAACTGTGCTAAACTTAAATAAGGGTAATTACAATGGAATGAGGGCAGAGTTGGCTGGAGTGGATTGGGAAAGGAGTTTAGCAGGAAAGACGGCTGATGAACAATGGCAGACATTTAAGAAAATAGTTCATGACTTAAAACAGAGACATATCCCGGTGAGAAAGAGGAATTCAAGAAAGGGGATAAACCAAACATGGTTAACCAAGGAAGTTCAGGATAGTGTCAAATTGAAAGAAAAAATTAGCGGTAAGCCAGAGGATAGGGAAAATTTTAAGAACCAACAAAAGATGACAAAAAAAAATAAAGAGGGAGAAAATTAGCTTTGCGGGTAAATTAGCAAATAATATAAAAACAGACACTAAGAGCTTCTTTAAATATATAAAAAGGAAGAGAGAGACCCAAAGTGGACATAGGCCCCTTAGAGAATGAGACTGGGGAAATAATAATGGGAACCAGGAAATGGCAGAGGAGTTGAATAAATACTTTGCATCAGTCTTCACGATGGAAGACACTAATAGCATGCCAATACTAAATAATCAAGGGGCAAAAGGGGGACGGAAATAAATAGAACTATCACTAGAGAAAAAGTACTAGTGAAACTAATGGGATTAAAGGCCGATAAGTCCCTTGGACCTGATGGCTCGCATCCTAGGATATTAAAGGAAGTAGCTACACAAATAATGGATACACTGTTAGTAATCTTCCAAGGATCCTCAGATTCTGGAAAAGTCCCAAAAGATTGGAAAACTGCCAATGTAATACCCTAATTCAAAAAGGGAGGGAGACAAGAAATAGACCAGTTAGCTTAACATCCGTCATTGGGAAAATGTTAGAGTCTATTATAAAGGATATAATAGCAAAGCATTTAGAATTACATAATCTGATCAAGCAGAGTCAGCATGGCTTCATGAAGGGGAAATCATGCCTGGCAAAACTTTATTAGAATTCTTTGAGGAGGTAACAAGCAGGATAGAGAAAGGGAGAACCAGTAGATGTAATATATTTGGATTTCCAAATGGCATTCAATAAGATACCACACATAAGGATACTTAATAAGATAAGAGCCCATGGTGCTGGGGGTAGTATATTAGTATGTGTAGAGGATTGGCTAACTAATAGAAGACAGAGAGTTGGGATAAGGGGGTCATTTTCAGGATGGCAACCTGTAACTAGTGGAGTGCCACAGGGGTCAGTGCTGGGGCCACAATTATTTACAATATATATTAACTTCTTAGATGAAGGAAGTGAATGTACTATCGCCAAGTTTGCGGATGACACAAAAATAGGTGAGAAGGCAAGTGGTGAGGATGACACAAAGAGTCTACAGAGGGATATAGACAAGTTAAGTGAATGGGAAAACACTTGGCAGATGGAATATAATGTGGGAAAATGTGAGGTTATGCATTTTGGCAGGAAGAATAGAGGAGCTGAATACTATTTACATGGAGAAAGACTGCAGAAAGCTACAGCACAGATGGATTTGGGAGTCTTTGTGCATGAATCCCAAAAAGCTAACATACAAGTTCAGCAGGTAATAGGGAAGGCAAATGGAATGTTGGCCTTTATTTCAAAGGGAATGGGTTATAAAAATAGGGAAGTCTTGCTAAAACTATACAAGGCACTAGTTAGACCACACCTTGAATACTGTGAACAGTTTTGGTTCCCTTATCTAAGGAAAGCTACACTGGCATTGGAGGCAGTCCAGAGAAGGTTCACTAGGTTGACCCCGGGTATGGAGGAGTTTTCTTATGTTGAGAGGTTAAGTGGGTTGGGCCTGTACTCATTGGAGTTTAGAAGAATGAGACATATTGAAACATATAAGATTCTTAGGGGGCTTGACAGGGTAGATGCTGAGAGGTTGTTTCCCCTTGTGGGAGAATCTAGGACCAGAGGGCATAATCTCAGAGTAAGGGGTCACCCATTTAAGATAGAGATGAGGAGGAATTTCTTCTCTCAGAGGGTAGTGAATCTGTGGAATTCTTTACCGCAGAGGGCTGTAGAGGCTGGGTCATTAAGTATATTCAAGGCTGAGAGAGACAGATTTTTAATCAGTAAGGGAATCAAGGGTTATGGGGAAAAGGCAGAAAAGTGGAATTGAGGATTATCAGATCAGCCATGATCTCAATGAATGGCAGAACAGACTCGATGGGCTGAATGGCCTACTTCTGCTCCTACATGTTATGGTCTTATGGTCTCAGCCAACTTTGTATTCATGCTGCTATCTGCCCTTTTATTCCATGGGACTCACTTTGCTGAAAGACTATTATGTGGCACTCAACAATTTGCCTTTTGAAATTCTGTATACACCTTTGCCCTCATCGACTCTGTCTGTTACATCATCGAAAAACTCAATCAAATTAGTTAGGCACAATTTTCCTTGAACAAATTTGTGCTTGCTTTCATTCATTAATCCAACCCTGTCCAAGTGGCTGTTAATTTTGTCCCAATAATCATTTCTAAAACTTCCCCACCACTGAGGTTAATCTGACTGGCTTGTAGTTGCTGGGTTTATCCTCACAGCCTTTTTTGAACAAGGGTGTAAGATTTGGATAAAAGCAAAAAACTGCGGATGCTGGAAATCCAAAACAAAAACAAAAATACCTGGAAAAGCTCAGCAGGTCTGGCAGCATCTGCGGAGAGGATGTCCGCAAGCATTACCCAGACCTCCCTGTTGCTTGCCATTTCAACATACCACACTGCTCTCATGCCCACATGTCCATCCTTAGCCTGCTGCATTGTTCCAGTGTAGCTCAACGCAAACTGGAGGAACAGCACCTTATCTTCCGACTGGGCAGTTTGCAGCCTGCCGGACTGAATATTGAGTTCAACAACTTCAGACCATGAACTCTCTCCTCCATTCACACCCACTTTGCGATTTTTCCCTACTTTTTGTTTATTCAAATAATTTATATGATTTCTTTTCCCCACCTACTTCCATTATTTTTAAATGTATTTCCATCCATTGTTTTATCTCTACCTTTTAGCCTATTTCAATCCCTTCCCCCCACCCCACCCCCACTAGGGCTATCTGTATCTTGCTTGTCCTGCTTTCTACTCTTAATTAGCACATTCCTTAGATAATATCACCACCTTCAACACCTCTTTGTCCTTTTGTCTATGACATCTTTTGGTTATCTCCACCTATCACTGGCCCTCTATCCAGCTCTTCTTGACACACCCCCACCCCCTTAAATCGGCTTATATTTCACCTCTCTTCTATTTTTACCTAGTTCTGTTGAAGGGTCATTCGGACTTGAAACATTAACTGTGTTCCTCTCCGCACATGCTGCCAGACCTGCTGAGTTTTTCCAGGTATTTTTGTCTTTGTGTAAGATTTGGAATTTGTCAGTCCTCTGACATCACCTCCACATCCAAGGAAGACTGGAAGATTAGGTCAGTACTTCCTCAATTTCCGCCCTTAATTCCCTTGAACTTCTCGAAGATTCCGGATTCCGATTTTCCTTCTTCTCATCAGCACCGGATGGAAAGAAACTCAAATACACAGAGGGAATAGGCGGGTGGGTCTGTCTACTGAGATTTCCATCACTTGTCTTCTTATATCTCAACCAGAGTTTTAGGGGTTGACTTGTAGTAGGATTCCCAGCATGGCTGACTTACTAACTGAAGACAGCACAGCAATTAATGTTACTGTTATCCCCCAGTGAGCAGTGCAAACCAAACTAGCAACATCTCATGTCCAGATAGCGTTAATGGAAGCTCATGGCACCAAGGAGCAATGGATTCTTTATTACCCTTTCTACTGCCCATTAAACCCTATTGTAAGACTCATCATCCTTTCTCATGCACTTTGTGATCATTGAAAGAGAAGATCTTCATTGTTCTTTTAATGCCCTTGCCCTGTTATGGCGATTTCGCATGTTCCCAAGTGGGGTTAAGGAAAGATAGTGTGCCAGTGATTCAAAGCTCTCGGATGCTTTTGAACTGTTGTTGGCAGGATGTTTTAAAGCCTTGCTCATTAACAGTTTATTCCACTACCTCACCAACACCTCAGTGATAGTCTTGTGTTTTAAGGCCATCGGATTGGCAGCCCTGGAATCACAAGTTTAAATGTTGTCATGGCAAGTTGGGAAATTGACCATTTGTAGTGATGGGGGAAGCGGAAGTGGAAGGCCACGCCAGTTCAGCCATGTCCGTGTCAGATGTGGCCCCCCTCTTGGTTCCAGGTTTCTATTTCTATTCCATGACTTGAGTGCAAAAATCAATGCTGACGCTGCAATGAGCGAGTGCTATACAGGTGGAGGTGCTGTCATATGGATGAAATATTAAACGGAGGGCTCCTCCACCTCTCAGCTGGATGTAAAAGATGGCACTATTTCAAAAAAGAGCAGGCAGTTTATCCCTGATGTGCTGGCATGTGTCATATCAACATCACAAAAACAGATGATCTCATCTTGATTACTTTGTATTTGTGGGATCTTGCTATGCACAAAGTGGCTGCTGTGCTTTGCATGACAGCAGTGACTACACTTCAAGAGTACTTGGCTGCAAAGCACCTTGAGGCATCCAGTGGTAGGGAAAGGCGCTGTAGAGATGCAATTCTTTCTTTTCTCTTTATAACTAATTACATTCAGGGGAGGTGAATGACACACCCAGCCAAGGCTGGCACAGTAAGATATGAGCCCAATCCAGGTTACATTGTGAACTGAAAGGAGAATTAAAGTCACTCGATACTTCAGTCCAATCCAATTTCAGTCAGAGCTGACTTTCCACAACAGGCGTGACCTGTGAGTGGAGCTCAGTTAATCGACATTGTTTAGACAAGAGTGGGAATCGATTGGAACCAGCTGTATGTTTTGGGACAGTGTGGTGGGAATGAGGAGAGAGTGAGAGGAATGACTCATGGAATCAGTAACTGGGAAGCGGCAACTGTCCACAAAAATTATATATTTGCTTTCCTCACGTCAAAAGAATGGGCTTCAACTAACAAGTTAAAAATGACAAATTCCCTTGAAAAGCAGATGCAGAGTAGAGTATTTTACATATGGAGACAAATATGTCTGAATTGGAATGCTGGTGTATAGAGCCTCCTTGGTCGGACTGCGTCTGGAGAATTTGGAGTGGGTGCAGTGCAAATTCACTGGGAGGATGCCAGAGAGAAAAGTGTTTAATTGTGCGCACAGGTTGTATGGGCTAGGCTCAATTACCCTGAGTTTGGAAGGTTGAGGGATGGCTTGATTCGGGTGGTTTAAAGTATAAAGGGATTTTCAATAGATTTTTGTTCGATAAGATTGTAAAGGATAGAAAGCAAAGACAGGTAAAATGACATTGAAATACATGTTAGTCACGTATGATTGAAAATCAAAGTCGTTTACTTCCATCAGGTCAATCTGAAACAGCAGCTCTAAACAAGTCAAAACGGAGAAACAGCCTTGAAGGGCTGAATGGCTCCTCCTGTTCCTATGAATGTTTGCACATATACAGATTTTCTTGCATGTAATATCTTGTGCTGGACAGACCCCAATGTAGATTCCGCCAGTTGACCATGTATTTTCTTCCTGTTTTTGTCACAATTCCAAGATTGGGAAGGAGCTGGTTTATGGTGGAGTATAACTTGTGTGAAGGGTAATCCAGAGAGGAAGCTGCACTGAACTCTCAATTAGATTAGAGGCTTTATATATTCTGGATTTAGCTTTGTGTAATGAGATGAGGTTAATTAATGATCTCATGGTGAAGGATCCTCTAGGGAAGAGTGATCATAGCATGCTAGAATTTCAAGTTCAGTTTGAGAGTGAGAAACTGGAGACCACACTAGTGTTCTGGAGTTAAACAAAGGTAACTACATAGGCATGAGGGCAGATTCGATCCTAGTGGACTGAGCAGGTAGGACAGTTGAAGAACAGGGGCAGATATTTAAGGAGATATTCAATTCCTCTCAAGTAAAATATATTCCAAAGAGGGAGAAAGATTGTAAGAGGGGGAAAAAGCATCCATGGCTAAGCAAGGAAGTTAAAGATAACATAAGGGCAAAAACTAAGGCATACCAAATTGCAAAGGTCAGTGGCAGGCTGGAAGATTGGGAAACATTTAAAGATCAACAAAGGACTAAAAAAAATAGTAAGAAGAACCAAGATAAATTATGAAAGAAAACTAACGCAAAATGTAAAACTGAAAGCAAAAGCTTCTACAAGTATATAAAAGGAAAGAGAGTAGCTAAAGTTAATGTTGGTCCCTTGGAGGATGAGACTGGGGAGTGGGGAATGCAGAAATGACAGAGACGCTTAATCAATATTTTGCCTCAGTTTTCACAGTGGAGGACACTAGTATCACCCCAATAGTAATACGTAGTGCAGAGGTTATAGAGAAGGAGGAACTTAGAAAAATCACCATCACTAGAGAAAAAGTATTGAGCAAACTATTGGGATTAAAGGGTGACAAGTCCCCAGGACCTGATGGCCTGCATCACAAGGTCTTAAAGTATGTGGCAGAGGAGATAGTGGATGCAGTGGCTAGAATATTCCAAAATTCCCTGGATTCTGGTAAGGTTCCAGTGGATTGGAAAAATATGAATATAATGCCCTTATTCACAAAGTGGGGGAGGCAGAAAGTAGGAAACTATAGACCAGTTAGTTTAAAGTCTGTCGTTGGGAAATTGTTGGAATCCATTATTAAGGAAGTAGTAGTGGGGCATTTGGAAAAGCAAAATGCAGTTCATCAGAGTCAGCATTGTTTTATGAAGAGTAAATTGTTTTGACTAATTTGCTAGAGTTCTTTGAAGATGTGACAAGCAAAGTGGATAATGGGGATCCTGTAGATGTAGTATATCTGGACTTCCAGGAGGCCTTTGATAAGATGCCGCACAAAAGATTAATACACAAGATAAGATCACACGGAGTTAGGGGTAATATATTAGCTTGGATAGAGGATTGGCTAACCAACAGAAAGTAGAGAGTCGGGATAAATGGGTCTTTTTCTGGATGGCAAGCTGTAACTAGTGGGGTGCCACAGGGTTCAGCCCTTGGGCCCCAACTATTTACAATCTATATTAATGACTTGGATTCAGGGATAGAAGGTACTATAGCTAAATTTGCAGATGACACCAAAATAGGAAAGTAAGTTGCAATGAAGAAATAAGAAATTTACAAATGGCTATGGACAGGTTAGGTGAATGGGCCAAAATTTAGCAGATGGAGTTTAACGTAGATAAGTGCGAGGTTATCCATTTTGGATGGAAAAATAAAAAGGCAACTTATTATTTAATTGCCTACTTCTGCTCTTAGTTCTTATGTTCTTATATTTGCTACTTTCCAGTCTGATGGAACCTGTCCAGAATCTAGCGAATTTTGGAAAATTAACACCTGCGCATCATTACTACCTCATGAGCCACCTCTTTTAAGACCCTAGGATGTAGTCCATCAGGACCTGGAGACTTGCCAGCCCGCTGCATCAATTTGCTCAGTACCGTTTCCCTAGTGATTTCAATGTCATCAAGTTCCTCTTTCCCTTTCACCTCCTGATTTGCAGCTATTACTGGAACATTTTTCTATCCTCTATAGTGAACACAGAAGCAAAATATTTGTTCATTTCTTCTGCCATTTCCTTATTATCTACTATTAACTCTCTGAAGGGCCAACACTCACTTTACTTATACTTCTATTTAAATGCCTGTAGAAACTCTTGCTATCCATCTTTACATTTCTAGCTAGCTTCCTCTCATACTGTTCAGTTCGTTGATCCAAGCAGCCATTGTTTAAAACTTTTTCAAGGCTGAGCATGAGTGCCATTGCAGAGAGAGCCCACCGAAACCAGCAAGTATGGCTAAACCCTTTGTCTTCAAACAAACGGCAGCATCATCTTGAATTTCAGCATCTTCTTGAAGCTGAACTTGCACTTTAACGTTTTTTAACAATGGATCAACAATCCAACTTACCGGATCACAGAACCATAGAAAAATTACAGTGCAGAAAGAGGCTATTCAGCCCATTTTGTCTGTGCTGCCAAAAAGAGAAAAAAGGAAGCTGGTCGCTGAATTTAATCCCACTTTCCAGCACCTGGTCCATAGCCTTGCAGGTTACAGTGCTTCAGATGCAGATGCAGGTATCTTTGAAATGAGTTGAGCATTTCAGCCTCAACCATCAACTTAAGCGGTGAATTCCAGACGCCCACCAGCCTCTGGGTGAAAAAGTTTTTCCTCATGTCCCCTCTAATCCTTCTACCAATCAATGCCTCCTGGTAATTGGCCCCTCAGCTAAAGGAAATAAGTATTTCCTGTCTAATCTATCTAAGTCCCTCATAATTTTGTACACCTCAATTAGGTCACCCCTTAGCTTCCCCTGTTCTAAGAAAAGCAACTTTAGCCTATCCAATCTCTCCTCATCGCTGCAGTTTTCATGCCCTGGCAACATTCTTGTAAATCTCCTCCATACTCTCTCCAGAGCAATTATGTCCTTCCTGCATTATTGTCCCCAGAACTGTATACAGAATTCCAGCTATGGTCGAACCAACATTTTATACAGTTCCCTCATTAAATCCCTGCTTTTGTATTCAATACCTCTCCCAATAAAGGGATGCATTCCATATACTTTCTTGACCACCTTGTCCACCTATCCTGCCACCTTTAAGGACCTGTGGTGCATGAATCAGTTTGTACACATCCAAGGATCGAACGGATAATTGGGCGTCCTGGAAAACAGGATTTTTAAACTACCGGAGTACATCAGCTCTAAGTAGAAAGTCAGAAAAAGCCCAGATACTTTTTATACTGGTTTGGTGAACTTGCTGATGAAGTAATCCGAATGCAGTGCATTGATGAATCCTCAACCAGCTTCGATGAAATATTAAAAGCCTTTGACGAATGTTTTAATCTTCAAGGTTTGGAACACACAGAGCTTAAAAAGAGACACAGAAAATCCCCAGTAAAGTGCTGAAAGGGAAAAAACAATACTTACGTAAACCACACGAGGGCACCAGAAAGGCAGGGAACTTTCCGGATGTCTCAAAAATATTTCCTTTTGGAAGTCCCAACACAATTCCTGAACTGTAGCAGCATGTGACAGTGAGGAGCAAGCAGCTGACTGTGAATGAAGGAAAGCAATCTGATCAAACCCAAAATAATCAAACCATGAAAAAGGAAAATGAAATAACATTGGAAAATGTTTGTAACAGAGCTGAATGGGGAGATTTGAAACTCAAGATTCAAGCTGAGTATATGTCCTTGAAAAGTTGTCAATGATCCAAACTATTCAAGATCTAAACAAACAAAAATTTGAGGCGTCACAGAGGTAAAAGAAAGAGACTACAGAACTGAAGGAAATGGTTGGACATTTGGGAGAAAACCTGGAAAAACATTACATTTCCAAGGAGATATATGAAGAGATGAAACTCAAGAATCTAGAACGGGGAGATAAAATAGAGGTTCTCGCAAAAGACTGTGAGGAGTCTCAAAAACAATTAGCGGAAACATAATTACAGAATGTGAGCTTGAATGATAGCACAGAGGAATTATACTCTGCACAGGAAAAGCTGATCAGTGTATAGGGTCAACTTTCAAGTACAAAAGATACGCTTGACAAGACAAAATAAGAACTAATGAGAACATTGGAATGTCGATCACGAGAAGTAGGACACCTGAAAGAGGACTTGAAACACTTAAATGATGAACCTGTAGAAACAAATTCAACAAAAATGGATCTTCAGTTAAAGCCTGATGAACTTCAGGCATCAGAAGTCTCTGGTAAACATTGTATAAAATGACAGGGACAGGAGAAGGAATTGCTGATGGATCAGAACTGTTGCTTGAAAGCAGAATTAACAATCAGAAATTTTCAAACTTTGGTCCAATTTGAAGAACATGATGGGTAAGATGCACAGTATGGAAGAGCAAATCCAGACTTTGAAAGCAGAAAAGGTAAGTTCTATGGAACAGACTGAAGATCTAACGAGTGAATTGAAAGAGTCCAAGGAACAGTCAGTGACCATGGAAGGCAGGTTCCAAAAAGAGCGAAATGTCCAGGTGATGTTGTCAAATTTATGCAAGAGTTCCATAGGTAACTCCAAAACAAAAACAACTCAACTTACCAGAGTGGAACACAACTGAAAAAGAATAAAGTAATACAAACATTTGGCTAAAATAGTGAAACAAGTGGAAATGAAAGTTCCATTTCTTTTATTCATTCAAAGGGTGTAGGCATCATTGGTTAGGCCAGCATTTATTACCCATCCCTAATTACCCCTTGAGAAGGTGGTGGTGAGCTGCCTTCTTGAACTGCTGCAGTCCATGTGGTGTAGGTACACCCATAGTGCTGTTAGGGAGGGAGTTCCAGGATTTTAACTCAGTAACAGTGAAGGAACGGTGACATATTTCCAAGTCAGGATGGTGTGTGGCTTTGAGGGGAACTTCCAGGTGGTGGTGTTCCCACCATCTGTTGCCCTTGTCCTTCTAGGTGGTAGTGGCTGTATGTATGGAAGGTGCTGTTGAAGGAGCCTTGGTAAATTCCTACAGTGCGTCTTGTAGATGGTACAAGCTGCTGCTACTGTGTGTTAGGGGTGGAGGGAGTGAATGTTTGTGGATGGGATGCCCATCAAGTGGGCTGCTTTGTCCTGGATGGTGTTAAGCTTCTTGAGTGTTGTGGGTGCTGCACTCACCCAGGCAAGTGGAGGGTATTCCTGAATTGTGCCTTGTAGATGGTGGACAGGCTTTGGGGAGTCAGGAGGTGAGTTACTCGCCGCAGGATTCCTAGCCTCTGACCTGTTCTTATAGCCACAATATTTATATGGCTGGTCCAGTTCAGTGTCTGGTCAATGGTAACCCCCAGGATGTTGACAGTGGGGGATTCAGTGATGGTAATGCCTTTGAACATCAACGGGTGATGGTTGGATTCTCACTTGCTGGAGATGGTCATTGCCTGCCACTTGTGTGGTGCTAACCACTTGTCAGCCCAAGACTGGATATTGTCTAGGTCTTGACGCATTTGGACATGGAATGCTTCAGTATCTGAGGAGTTGCGAATGGTGCTGAACATTGTGCAATCATCAGCGAACATCCCCACTTCTCACCTTATGACGGAAGGAAGGTCATTGATGAAGCAGCTGAAGATGGTTGGGTCTAGGGCACTACCCTGAGGAACTCCTGCAGTGATGTTCTGGAGCTGAGATGACTGACCTCCAACAACCACAACCATCTTCCTTTGTGCTAGGTTTGACTCCAACAGCAGAGAGTTTTCCTCCTGATTCCCATTGACTCCAGTTTTGCTGGGGCTCCTTGATGCCACACTCAGTCCAATGCGGCCTTGATGTCAAGGCAGTCACTCTCACCTCACTTGGGAGTTCAGCTCTTTTGTCCATGTTTGAACCAAGGCTGTAATGAGGTCAGGAGCTGAGTGGCCCTAGCGGAACCCAAATTGAGCATCAGTGAGCAGGTTATTGCTAAGCAAGTGCCACTTGAAGCACTGTTAATGATCCTTTCCATCACTTTACTGATGATGGAGAGTAGACTTATGGGGTGGTAATTAGCCAGGTTGGATTTGTTCTGCTTTTTGTGTACAGGACATACCTGGGCAATTTTCCACATAGCCGGGTAGATGCCAGTGTTGTAGCTGTACTGGAACAGCTTGGCTAGGGGCGCGGCAAGCTCTGGAGCACATGTCTTCAGTACTATTGGCGGAATATTGTCAGAGCCCTTAGCCTTTGCAGTATCCAGTGCCTTCAGCCATTTCTTGATATCACGTTGAGTGAAATGAATTGGTTGAAGACTGGCATCTGTGATGCTGGGGACATCCGGAAGAGGCCGAGATGGATCATCTACTCGGCACTTCTGGCTGAAAATTGTAGCAAATGCTCCAGCCTTGTCTTTTGCACTGATGTGCTGGGCTCCTCCCTCATTGAGGATGGGGCTATTTGTGGAGACTCCTCCTCCAATGAGTTGATTAATTGTCCACCACCATTCATGAATGGATGAGGCAGGACTGCAGAGTTTAGACCTGATATGTTGGTTGTGGGATCGCTTAGCTCTGTCTATCATTGCTGCTTATGCTGTTTGGCACGCAAGTAGTCCTGTGTTATAGCTTCACAAGGTTGACACCTCATTTTTAGGTGTGCCTGGTGCTGCTCCTGGCATGCCCTCCTGCACTCTTCATTGAACCAGGGTTGATCCCCTGGCTTGATGGTAATGGTAGAGTGGGGGATATGCCGGGCCATGAGGTTACAGATTGTGTTCGAGTACAATTCTGCTGCTGTTGATGGCCCACAGCGCCTCATGGATGCCCAATCTTGAGTTCCTAGATCTGTTTGAAATCTATCCCATTTAGCATGGGGTGGTAGTGCCACACAACTCAGTGAGGGGTATCCTCAATGTTAAGGCGGGACTTCATCTCCACAATAACTGTGCGGTTATCATTCCTACCGATCCTGTCATGGACAGATGCATCTGCGGCAGGCAGGTTGATGAGGATGAGGTTGAGTATTTCCCTCACCACCTGTCGCAGACCCAGTCTAGCGGTTGTGTCCTTTAGGACTCAGCCAGCAGTGGTGATGGTGATGGTCATTCAAATCCCCCACCTAGAGTACATTCTGTGCCCTTGCCACCCTCACTCCTTCCTCCAAGTGGTGTTCAACTTGGAGGAGTCCTAATTCATCAGCTGAGGGAGGGCAGTGGTAATCAGGAGGAGGTTTCCTTGTCCATGTTTCATGGGGTTCGGGGTCAATGCTGAGGACTCCCAGGGCAACTCCCTCCTGACTGTATACCACTGTACTGCCATATCTGCTGGGCCTGTCCAGCCGGTGGAACAGGGCATACCCAGGGATGGTGATGGTGGTGTCTGGGACATTATCTGTAAGATATGATTCTGTAGGATGACCATGTCAGGCCCAGGGCTTTGCAGGGTCGACAGGTCTGCAACTGCCATTGTCGTTTCCACTGCCTAGATTGATCTGTCGGTTTTATTCCTTTTTTGAGGGGGCATTTAAGAGTCAACCACATGTAGGCCAGGCCAGACCAGACCAGACAAGGACGACAGATTTCCTTCCCTAAAGGGCATTAGTGAGCCAGATGTGTTTTTACGACAATGGTTTCATGGTCATCATTTGACTTTTAATTCTAGATTTTTATTGAATTCAAATTCCACCATCTGCCCTGGCGGGGTTCAAACCCGAGTCCTCAGGGCATCCCCTTGTGTCTCTGGATTACTAGGTCCAGCGACAATGTCACTACGCCATCACCTCCCCTATGCATCATGGTGAGCTGCTTGATGAGAGAAGAGGAAAAAAAATGCTGTGGGGAGAAGCACAGCCATGATAAAGCAGGATAAGTCATCAAACCACAATAACCACAAATGCCGAATCGACAAAGAGCAGTTCAATACCAAAGAATGAGAAAAGGGGATAAAAAGGCACCCAGAAGCCCGAACAACCTCCAAATCTGCAGAGTTCACCTGCTGCGACAGAGCCTACCAGTCCCCCAACAGTCGTGTGAAGGAAATATGGAAGGGTTAGAAGGACTCCACACTGCCTGAAACTGTGAACTCAGGAACTGGAAGGGGGGGAGATGTCATCGCAGTAACGATGTAAATACAAAGGGCAACCTAGAATAACTTGAAATACATTGGATAAAGACTTGGGAGGAGATGTTGTATAAAGGCCTAGCATATATAGGGTTAACATGGGACTGAGAACAGTACCACCCACACAGTGATGTAAGAGAACACATGACCTGAACCTAGGGGTCAGTCATGTGCTGGACAAAGCCATGTGTACAAGCAAGCATGGAGAGAGCTCCTAGCTTAAACCCTTAACTGTATATATGTACATAATTCTTGTAGTTCATAAATACCTTCATCTCACCTACTTAAGACCACAAAGACTTCATTAAGACCTACCAAGCGGTATCTAACACCCTGCAACAAACATGATGGTTGAGGCTAAAGGCTTTATTAATAATTGAAAGGCTCTTCATACATTAATATGAAGGTGGTGTGTAAGTAGGGTGGTACATTGCAGGGGGAAACCTGGAAGAGAAGTGAGTGGGTCAGAATCATTGATTTCAACTCAGATCAATTCATTTTGACATTGTGTCTCCAAACTATACAGCAGGCCTGATTGGTATCCAAACTGGAGATGTTTCTCATCTAGATTGAATGAGGCCTCAATGGAATTACTGCTCAGCAAAACAAAGGGGACATTTCCCAGTGTGTTTGAAGGTAGCTGAGGAGGAGAGTAGCAGCTGTGGGAAACAGGGAGCTCAGAAATAATCAGTCATAGAAAATCCGATCACCAGGGCCTTCATACCTGCATCCATAGAGAGCATTCCTTAGATATGTAGCAATATATGTACTGGTCAGGGGGTCCACACTTTGTATCAATGTCAGAGGCAGAATGGTGGTAGTGTGATGCTGGCCAAGAGGGTTGACAAAAAGGAACATGGAAGTGGGAATGACAGTGAAAATGCTTCCACCATTTTACTTCTTGTTGTTTGCCCTTTTCTTAGCCAGAGTCCAATGTGCTTCCTTGTCTTCCAAAAGCAGGTGGAGTTATAGCAGTCTCTGGCACAGCCCTTAACCTCCAAAACCTTGGAACAATGTAAAAACAATTGATTGGGGACAGTTTGGGTACATTACTGGAAGGGGGAAGGTATGACAAAGGCAGATCTCCCCGGACAATCGAGTAAAATTGAAGAAAAAAATATTAAGGACACTAACGGTGTTTGGTCAGGGTCACGCAGGTGATTTAAGTAACTTGGACATCCATAAGGTGTTTGATACATAACAGAATGATCAGCCCATTGAATAGCAGCAGCAAATAGCTGCACGCATACAAGTTTGGCTAAGGTGAAGTGGTGAAAGATTGGCTTATATGGTGGTGTTCCCCAGGGGTCAGTATGAGCAGCACTGTTATATATGAATGACCTGGACTTGGGTGGCAGATGAGGGGTCGCATGAGCAGAGAGACAGCAGGTTCGGAAAGCGGGTTAAAAGGGGATCCGAGACTTTATAAATAGGGGCATATCCGACATTTAGGAAGGATGTGGGGGCTTCTAGCATGACTGATGAGGGGAGCAGCAGCTTAATGACCAGTGAGTCAGTGAATGGAATTCCTCACCTTCTCTCACTATGCTACACTCCCAGTTGTCACCTGTTACTCTCTTCCTCTGCTGGTAACATCACTTGATTTCCAAAAGCATCTTAGGAAACACTCGGGGCCGAAATCTAAGTAGCCTTCTGGGATGAAACAGTGGGACCCATTGGGGCTGCATCAACATTGGCATATCTCAAAGCCATTGAATCTTTTCACCTACTTTGTATTTGTTTTCAAAAAAGAAATGAAGCAAGGAAGCAATGAAGGAAGGAAAGTAGCAAGCTGAGCTCAAATTTGGCCTAACTATGACTGGGAGGTTTGTTTCCAGTGGGCTGTGCAGTTGATGAGAAAGAAAGCTGTTGACTGGAAAAAGAATTTCCAGGAAGCTGAGGAATACCCAGAGGGTGAAATAATGTCGTCAGATTTTTATGTAGGATGTCGTCACCATCAAAGTACTTGCAGACAATGCCTGTCAGCATATCCCAAAGCACTTTCCAACCAGTAAAGTACTTTTGAAGTGTGGTCATTGTTGTAAACACAACAGCCATTTGTACACAGCAGGTTCCCACACACAGCAATGTGGGAATGATCTTCACTCACTGCCCACCTAGACATCACCCTCACGCAAAGCAGACAGTGCCTGTCATATCCTAAAGCAATAAAACACTTTTAACCGCGGCTGTTTTTGTCGTAAACACAGCAATGTGACACTCAAAGCATTTGCAGACTGCCTTTTAACATATCCTAAAGCACTTTCCAAGCAATGTGGTTATTGTTGCAAACAAAGCAGCCATTTGCACACAGCAATGTCCTTCACTCACTGGTTTTGTTTCTTTCTTCCTCTTTATATGAGAGTGCAAAAATGAGATCTTCATCCACCCAATCCACCGGGCCTGCATCAGCCACAGCTCACACCAGCAGCTGGTAGATGAAAGCGTACAAGAGGGGGACCAGGCCCTTACCTTGCTGAAACGACACAGGATGCACCGCACAAAAGCGGTAGGATGTTAAAATTCAATATACTGATTTGCAACACATTTCATAGCTTGCACATTAGTGAGTAGGTGGCGTGGGGCAGTGGGAGAGGGGGGGGTGGTGGGTGCAAGCCGGTGTAGGCATTGCCTTGGATGAGTTAGCGACAGAGCACTGGAACAAAAATCCCCTTGAATCATCATAAAGGGGATTAACATCTCATCCAAAAGGCAGCACCTCTGATAGTGCAGCACTCTTTGTTGAGACAAGGTGGACTAAAAATGGCTGCCAGTTTGACGCCAGCAGCTGAAGGTTATCAGAAGCAGAATCTACTTGCGGTTTCTTGTTAGCTGCATTGCCAGGAAGAAGGTGACTGTTCCTGACAATATAATTTACATCGGTGTATAAAACCATCCCTGAAAGCCGGGCTAATTTGTGCCAAATTAGACTATTTGTCTGGGCCCTGTCCAAGGGCCCTATCCATCAGAAGCTGCTCGCGAAAGATTGCTTTTCAACCGTGCCCTTGAGAGGGGAAATTGATTGGGATCTCGGAGAGCAGAAATTACAGCTATAACTTAAGAGAAACAATAATTACTGAATGATACCAGTGTCAGCATTCTGCAAAGAAAGCATGAAATAGCCATCAACGTCCGATTCAATTCAGCCGGCAGAAGATTTATTGAGGAAAAGAGAACAGAGCTTGAATGGGATTGTCAACCCTCCAGGATTGTCCTGGAGCCTCCAGGAATTAAAGATTAATCCCACAGACAATGCTGCCAGCAAAAGACGGCAGAAACAATTCTCAGGGCATTTTCTTTCAACACTTATTTAAACGTGCAGTCAGGTAACACAGAGTCCACTCCTCTTCCCACGATCACGAGGAGGGGTTCTGCAAGGGTGGGCGTGTCTGGAGGCTGATGGCAACAATGGGGGTGGTTGAAGGTTTATGTAACGAAGCTTCCAGAGATATGTCTGATCAGAGCTGGGAGGCCAGACAAGTGAGGCCTGCATTATTTTTGTTGCTGCACAGATGCGGAGCGTGAAGTCGCAGTAGGAGGGGTATCAGTTATCTTTGCCACACCTTGCTCCACCTTAGGCTGGATGAACGTGACCCTTAAGGCGATTGGCTTGGGTTTGCTCGGTTCGGCTTGCCATCTCTCCACCAGGTGAGGATTTGTCACACTGGAGTTCTTTAACTGGCTAATTAATTGATGCTGCTTCAGAGACGTAGGCTGGGAGGAGGGGAAGGCACATGGTGCAGCAGGGCAACATATTAAGCGATCATTCAACCTGGACAGGCTGTGAAGGGGCAGTAAAAGGGAGAATAAATTAAGCTGACATGAAATTTGCTTAAGGCCCAGTTGTGGAGTGGGCAACCTGACAGGTATCAACCTGCATTGATAGACTGGTCCGCTTAAGCTGCACATCCCCTTCAGTTGTAATGAATAAGGGCAAAACAACTTGCCTGCATATGCAGAGACATATGGAATACGCTGCCTGAAAGGAAGATTCAACAGGAACTTTCAAAAGGAAATGGATATATACTTGAAAAGGAAAATCATTTCAGAGTTGTAGGGCAACAGCAGAAGAGCAGGACAAATTGGATAGTCCAACAAAGAGCAAGCACGGTCATAATGGGAAGAGTGGCCTCCTTTTGTGCTGTAAGGCTCCACTAACTGGAAACCTGACGGTGCTGTTTTTCAGGAGCCGGAGTGCTCACAACTCATTAAATTCTTGGACCACTGCAAACCGTACTTGTCCTCCCTCCATCACCAGACCACACACTCCCCCCACACTGCTCACTCTCCTTCCCCACCAGCATTGTTTGGGGCAGGACAGCAGGGGGACTGGGACTAACTCAATAGCCCTTCAAAAGGGCCAGCAGGGCCATGATGGACCAAACGGCCTCCCTCTGCAGTGGGATCATTTATGTCCACTGTGCCTTGTTTAACATCTCACCTGAAAGAAATCCGACAGTGCAGCACTCCCTCAGTATTACACTAGGAGTGTCATCCTGTGTCAGCCCTGAAGCAGGACACGAACCAATGACTTTCTCAATCAGAGCCTCGAGTGCTCCTCACTGAGATATGGTTGATGGTATAATTGGCCTTGATCCCAGAACAATTAGAGTCTTTGGATTCAGTTGTCTTCACTGCATTTGAAGATGATTCAGTTAATGTCTGCAGCTAACATTGAGGCAAGTCTCCCTGTGTTTATGCCCCATTTGTACTACTGATTAATGGATTCACATTCCATTGATCACAGCTAAATACTGTTTACTCTAAATGCTTGGGTGTACAATTGATGGAATCCGGACAAGTGCTACCGTTTCATTTGGTTGCTGCATTCCCATAGTGTTCAGGTCCGGATGAAGAAGGCTGGTTTTTGGATTCATTTTTGAGCATCACGCTACAGGAAGGCGGCTGAGGCAATAGAGAGGGTCCAGTGCTGCCTGGTCTGAAAATGCAAATACAAAGAAAGGCATGGAGCTGCTTTTCACAGAACAGAGGGCATTGAAGAGTATTTTGACAAAGGCATATGAAATTTTGATGAGATGGGGCAGGCTAGATAGAAGCAGGCTATTTCCAGTGGTAGAGCAACCTAGAAAGAGTGCCCACATATTCAGGGTTGAACATAAGTGATTTCGAATGGAAAGCAGGTGTTCCCTTTCCCACAGAGGCTTATACGTCTGTAGAATTTAGTGAAATTAGTGATTGAAGCAAAGACCAGGGCAGCAACGAATTTTCAATTTCACAACATTTTCGAGAAACTGCTCCTGCTCATGAGAGGATCAAGAAGGAGAGGGCACAGATTAAAAATAAATGGCAAAAGAAGCAAAGCAGTTTCACGGAATGAGTGGTTAGGGTCTGGAGAGAACAGTGCTGGAGGCAGGCTCACTCGAGATATTCAGAAGGGAATTAGACTGTTATCTGAAAAGGAAGGATGTGCAGGGTTATGGGGAGAAGGCAAAGGAATGACACTAAAAAGCCAGTGCAGACACTAAAGGTCCAAAGACCTCCTGTAACAATTCTGTGATACTGATTCTGTGATAGGTGATTGAGGGAAAACAGTACTGCACTACTGGAGGGTCAGTAATGAGGGAATGCTATTCTGTACAAGGATCAATACTGAGGGAGTGCTGCACTGTCAGAGGGTCAGTATTGAGGCAATATTGTACGGTAGGAAGATCAGTACTGAGGGAATGCTGCACTGTAGGAGGGTCAGTGCTGAGGAAGTGCTGCACTGCCAGAGGGTCAGTACTGAGGGAGTGCTGCACTGTCAGAGGTTGAACTGAGGGAGTGCTGCACAGTCAGATGGTCAGTACCAAGGGAGTGCTGCCCTGTCAGAGGTGAGTACTGAAGTAAAGCTGCACTGCAAGACTGAGGGAGCGCTGCACTTTCAGAGAATCTGTACCGAGGGAGCGCTGCACTGTCAGAGGTTCAGTACTGAGGGAGTGCTGCACTGTTAGAGTGTCAGTACTGAGGGAATTCTGCACTGTCAGAGTGTCAGTACTGAGGGAGTGCTGCACTGTTAGAGTGTCAGTACTGAGGGAATGCTGCACTGTCAGAGGGTCAGTACTGAGGGAGTGCTGCACTGTTAGAGTGTCAGTACTGAGGGAGTGCTGCACTGTCAGAGGTTCAGTACTAAGGGAGAGCTGCACTGTTAGAGTGTCAGTACTGAGGGAGTGCTGCACAGTAGGACAGGCAATACCAAGCAAGCCCTGCACAGAGATGATGAGTTTCAGATGAAACAATGAACTGAGATCATGGCTGTCCTCTCAGATGGATGTGAAAGGATCTCATGGCACTACTTGAAGAACAGCTGGTGCATACTACCCTGAATTCTGGCCAGCATTTATCCCTCAATCAACATCAGTAAAGATAGGTGAAGTGGTCATTGTCTCATTGTTGTTTGTTGGATCTTGCTGTGCACAAACTGGTTTATACATTTGCTACATTGCAACAGTGATCTTACTGCAAGTCCTGAGACCTTGGCAGGTGCTACATTAATGCAAGGTCTACCCTTCTTACTTGGCCTAATCCATGCATCGAGTAGAATAGTAAGACTACGCACATCCCTCCTACCTGCAATAGGCTCTTCAGCAAAACCTGGGCACCATGATGGGGCCCTCTTTGTTTTTACTGATAATGACTGAACATCTCTCTCAGTGTTTGTGTTCGTGTTTAATGAGAACAATAGGGTTAGAGTGTCTAGAGGGACAGGAACAGGAGTGCAAAGAATTTCTGGGTGTGCACGTTGGGAGGGAAGCAGGAAATGCAATGCCGTCATGAAATGCCAGAGATCTGAATGGAAACTGAAGCAAGGAAACATCAACAGATTAAAATATGGCGATGAAAAACAAGAGGAACAAAATCCTTCCTCACTTGCCATTATTGAACCTTATCCATTCAGCCATTTCACTCCTCAGCTTTTCATGTTACATTAACCAGACGGGCTTAATGCCAGTTATGTAGATAAAAAGTCTTGATGAGCGATATCTGAGGCTTGTTAAAGAAATTTGTTTCAATCCCGTACACTGATTGAATTCCATCACCGGAGACTGCTAATTAATAATGGTAATTATCGGTGCAACAGAGCAGGTGGGGCAACTGATGGAGTTGCCACCAAGTTTGAGCTTGAGGAAATCCTCCTCAAGTTTCCGAAGGTTGCATTATTTACATCAAGCTGGTTGAGGGCTGATGGGCATCGCTGTCTGTGCGCTGACCAGATCTTTCCTTCCTGAATCTTGGCTCTCTGCAGCAAGAACAGCAACAACTTGCATTTGTATGGCGCCTTTCATGTCATAACAAGTCCCAGCGTGCTTCACAGAAGTTATTATCGAATGGAATTTGACACTGAGCCATGTCGGGAGATATTCGGGACAGGGAAGAAAAAACTTGGCCAAAGATGTAGGTTTTAAGGGGTATCTTAAAAGAAGAGAGAGAGTTTGAGAGTTGGAGAGGTATAGGGAAGGAATTCCAGAACTTAGGGCCTCAGCAGCTGAAGGCATGGCCGTCAATGGTTCACTAAAGTCCTTCAGGAAAGGGGACCTGCCATTGCTCCAGCCTCCATGTGACTCCATCCCCATACCACATAGATGGATTTCTAATGCCCCTCTGAAGGGGCTACTCAGCTGTACAAACAATTACTTGAAGAAGGCTCACCACAACTACCCGCTCAGGTGATGTCCAATTTTTCACCACAACTTTGCAAATTAGTCCTGTTAAAGTACACGTCCCTTTGCCTTTTGGAAGTCCTGATGGAACCTGATTCCACCACCTTTTTGGGTAATGCATTCTAGAACAACCCCCTGCATGGAGAACTTCCTCCTCATTTCCCCTCTAACTCTATTAATTATTTCCATAGCCAGAGAAAATAGGTTCTCCTAAGTTGTTCTAAATAATTCTCCTAATAACATTGTATCAAAACCCCTCGGAGCTTTGAACATCTTGAGATGTGATTTTCTCTTCACCTCCTCTGTTCGAAGGAGAAAAATCCTAGTTTCTCTAGTCTCTCTCTACTGAAGTCCCTCATGCCAATCTGAGTACACTTCCCCTCCACCCTCTTCAATTAACATCCTCCTTGAAGCTTGGTGCCTAACATTGTATACAATATTCCATGCTGAAACATAACCAGTGATGCTGTAAAGGGTTAACAATCGCCACACTGAATTGCACCAAGTACAACCGAGTGCTTCAGTGGGTAGCACTCTCCCCTCTTGAGCCAGAAGGTTGTGTGTTCAATACCCACTCCGGAGACAAAAGTACAAAATCCAAGGCCGGGATTTTCTGTCCCAGTCCGTGGAGGGTGTGTTTGGTGGTGAGATCGGAGAATCTCACGAGAAGGCCCACGCCGCATTTCCCAGCGACGTTAATCCAGGACGCGATTTCCTGCCATCAAACATCGGGAATTTAATTGGGATTAATTTGCATCTAATTATTGTGGCCGCACACCGGAACCAGCCCCACATGTCAAATCCAAATCCACGAAGGTGTGATTTACAGCAGCCTTTAAAAGGAAGAACCTGGTGACCTCAGCTTTGAGGGGAGCTCAAAGGTGAGTGCACACAACCTGGCACAGCACTCGTGATGATCCCAGCAGCCACGGAGTCAGGGGGGCACAGGCAAGTCTTCACAGCGGCTTCTGTGTGGGAGGTTTGTGGTGCCAGGGCAAGGGCGACAGTGCTGGCTGAGGGTGGGTGGTGGAGGGGGGGGGTGACATGGCAGCACCAAGTGAAGCATGAGCACAAACATATGTCGGGTTGGTGGGGGCGGTGATGGAAGGGAAGAAAACGGCTAATGGTAAAAGATATCAAAGATAAAGTACTCCACCGCAGATGAGAATGCTTAGTTTGAGTTCAGGTGACATGCTTGGAGTCAGCCCAGTCAAGCGATTGTGCCCACTCAAGCAGCACTAATTCCTCACAGTGCCAATTATTGCTCCCCCACTGTTAACCCCTCGCATGCACACTTCAAACTCAAATGAGTGCGTTGGTGCTCCGGAACCGTTAAGTGACTGCACGGGCCTGAGGATCCTGTTGGGAAAGGTAGCTATCAAATACTGATGGAGGGGTGCACTCCGAGTCCCTTGCATTATATTTCCATTGACATTGGAAAGTCACCCTTGCGGTACAGGTGGTACATTGGGGAGGTGATGGTGAAGTGGTATTGTCGCTGGACTGGTAATCCAGAGACCTGGGGTAATGCTCTAGGGACCCGGAACCGGGTTCGAATCCTGCCACGGCAGATGTTGGAAAGTGAATTCTATAAAAATCTGGAATTAAAAGTCTAATGATGACCATGAAACCATTGTCGATTGTTGTAAAAACCCATCTGGTTCACTAAATCTGCTGTCCTGGCCTACACGTGACTCCAGACCCACAAAGAACGTGGTTGACTCTTAAATGCCCTAGCAAGCCACTCAGTTTTATCGACAGGCTACTAAGTCACAAAAAAAGGTACTCTGGGTGGGGACCTCAATGCTTCAATGTCCACCACAAAGAGTGGCTCAGTAGCACCTCTACTGACTGAGCTGGCAGGGCCCTACAGGACATAGTTGCTAGACTGGGTCTGCAGCAGGTGGTGAGGGAACCAACAAGAGGGAAAAACATACTTGACCTCATTCTCACCAACATGCCTGTTGCAGATGCAGATTGAGAGGTTCAGTAGGAATGACCACCACACAGTCGCTGTGGAGACAAAATCTCTCACACATTGAGGATACCCTCCATCGTATTGTGTGGCACTACCAACGTGTTAAATGGGAGAGATTTTGAACAGATCTAGTAACTCAAGATTGGGCATCCATGGGTCACTGTGGGCCATCAGCAGCAGCAGAATTGTAGTCAAACACAATCTGTAACCTCATGGCCCAGCATATCCCCCACTCTAACATTACCATCAAGGCAGGGGATCAACCCTGGTTCAATGAGGAGTGCAGGAGGGCAGTCCAGGAGCAGCACCAGGCATACCTAAAAATGAGATGTCAACCTGGTGAAGCTATAATACAGGACTACCTGTGTGCCAAACAGCATAATCAGCAAGTGATAGACAGAGCTAAGAGATCCCACAGCCAACAGATCAGGTCTAAGCTCTGCAGTCCTGTCACATCCGATCGTGAATGGTGGTGGACAATTAAACAACTCAGGGAGGAGGAGTCTCCACAAATGTCCCCATCCTCAATGATGGGGGAGCCCAGCACATCAGTGCAAAAAGCAAGGCTGAAGCATTTGCTACAATCTTCAGCCAGAAGTGCCAATGGGGTGATCCATCTTGGCCTCCTCCAACGGTCCCCAGCATCACAGATGCCAGTCTTCAGCCAATTCATTTCACTTCATGTGATATCAGGAAACAGCTGAAGGCACTGGATACTGCAAAGGCTATGGGCCCTGACAATATTCTAGCAATAGCACTGAAGACCTGTGCTCCAGAACTTGCCACGCCCAGATGCCAAGCTGTTCCAGTACAGCTACAACACTGGCATCTACCCGGCAATGTAGAAAGTTGCCAGCCAATTACTGCCTCATCAGCCTATCCTCTGTCATCAGTAAATTAATGGAAGGGGCCATGAACAGTGCTTCAAATGGCACTTGCTTAGCAATAAACTGCCTACTGATGCCCACTTTGGGTTCCGCAAGGGTCACTCAGCTCCTGACCTCATTACAGCCTTGGTTCAAACATGGACAAAAGAGCTGAACTCCAGAGGTGAGGTGAGAGTGACTGCCCTTGACATCAAGGCAGCATTTGACAGAGTGTGGTATCAAGGAACCCCAGCAAAACTGGAGTCAATGGGAATCAGGGGGAAAACTCTCTGCTGGTCATACCTAGTGCAAAGGAAGATGGTTGTGGTTGTTAGAGGTCAGTCATCTCAGCTCCAGGACATCACTGCAGGAGTTCCTCAGGGTAGTGTCCTCAGCCCAACCATCTTCATCCGCATCATCAATGACCTTCCTTCCATCATAAGTTGAGAAGTGGGGATGTTCGCTGATGATTGCACAATGTTCAGCCCCATTCGCAACTCCACAAATATTGAAGTAGTCCATGTCCAAATGCAGCAAGACCTGGACAATATCCAGGGTTGGGCTGACAAATGGCAAATAGCATTAGCACCACACAAGTGGCAGGCAATGACCATCTCCAACAACAGAGAATCCAGCCATCACCCCTTGATGTTCACTGGCATTACCATCACTGAATCCCCCACTGTCAACATCCTGGGAGTTACCATTGAACAGAAACTGAACTAGACTATCCATTTAAATACTGTGGCGACAAGAGCAAGTCAGAGGCTAGGAATCCTGCAGCAAGTAACTCACCTCCTGACTCCCCAAAGCTTGTCAGCCATCTACAAGGCACAAGTCAGGGGTGTGATGAAACATTGCCCATTTGCCACAGCACTCAAGAAACTTGATTGGCACCACATTCACAAACATTCACTCCCTCCACCACCGACGCACAGTAGCAGCAGCGTGTACCATTTACAAGATACACTGTAGGACTTCACCAAGGCTGCTTCAGCAGCACCTTCCAAACCCATGACCACTACGATCTAGAAAGACAAAGGCAGCAGATAGATTGGGACACCACCATCTGGAAGTTCTCCTCCAAGTCACTTACCACCCTGACTTGGGAATCACAGAATCCCAGAATCTCTCTGCAGAAGAGGCCCTTCGGCCCATCGAGTCTGCACCGACACGTGAGAAACATCTGACTTACCTACCTAATCCCATTTACTAGCACTTGGCCCATAGCCTTGAATGTTATGACGTGCTAAGTGCTCATCCAGGTACTTTTTAAAGGATATGAGGCAACCCACCTCCACCACCCTCCCAGCAGCGCATTCCAGACCCTCGCCACCCTCTGGGTAAAAATGTTTTTCCTCATATCCCCCCTAAACCTCCTGCCCCTCACCTTGAACTTATGTCCCCTCGTGACTGACCCTTCAACTAAGGGAAACAGCTGCTCCCTATCCACCCTGTCCATGCCCCTCATAATCTTGTAAACTTCGATCAGGTCGCCCCTCATTCTTCTCTGCTCCAAAGAAAACAACCCAAGTCTATCCAACGTCTCCTCATAACTTAAATGTTTCATCCTAGGCAACATCCTGGTGAATCTCCTCTGCACTCTCTCCAGTGCAATCACATCCTTCCTATAATGTGGTGACCAGAACTGTACACAGTACTCCAGCTGCAGCCTCACCAAGGTTCTATACAACTCCAACATGACCTCCCTACTTTTGTAATCTCTGCCTCGATTGATATAGGCGAGTGTCCCATATGCCATTTTCACCACCACACTAACATGCCCCTCTGCCTTCAGAGATCTATGGACACACACACCAAGGTCCCTTTGTTCCTCAGAACTTTCTAGTGTCATGCCGTTCATTGAATACTTCCTTGTCAAATTACTCCTTCCAAAGTGTATCACCTCACACTTTTCATGGTTAAATTCCATCTACCACTTATCTGCCCATTTGACCATCCCATCTATATCTTCCTATAGCCCAACACACTCAATCTCACTATTAACCACCCGGCCAATCTTTGTGTCATCCGCAAACTTACTAATCCTACCCCCCACATAGTCATCCATGTCGTTTATATAAATGACAAATAATAGGGGACCCAGCACAGATCCCTGTGGTAAGCCACTGGACACTGGCTTCCAGTCACTAAAGCAGCCTTCTGTCATCACCCTCTGTCTCCTACAACTAAGCCAATTTTGAATCTACCGTTCCTTCACTGTTGCTGGGTCAAAATCCTGGAACTCCCTAACAGCACTGTAGGTGTGCCTACACAACGTGGACTGCAGCAGTTCAAAAAGGTAACTCACCGCCACCTTCTCAAGGACAACTAGGGATGGGTAATAAATGCAGGCCCAGCCAGTGAAGCCCACATGCCGTGAATTAATATCAAAAAAGGATGGAGAGAGTGGCAAGCAGGATGCCTGCCAGGCCAGATGAGAAGGATGCCTGGCATGTGTGGGCAGTGAGTGGTGCCATGGGCAGAATGAGGACACAATCCGCAGGGTAGGTGAAGGTATGTGTGAGAGAGGGTGAATGCAGATACCCCTCGAACTGACAGCGAGTGAAATCCCTGTGGAAGGGTGATGTGCTTGTGCGTGTGAGAGTTGAGAGTGATGTGAAGAGTGATTTACCCAGGAGATCATTCATCCTCTTTTGGCACCGTGTGGCCCTCCTCTTTTGCCAGGTGTTGGCGTTGACTACCGCTGCCACCACCTCCGATGCTGGATTGGTGACTTTGCTTGCTGGTCTTCATGCAGAGCCAGGCTGGACGACATTGAGGTGGGCCTCCACTGTATCCAGTAGGTGCTCGAGCGAGGCATTGCTAAATTTGGGGGCAGCATGTTCCCTCCCTTTAGCAGCCATGATTCTAGTTTCCTATGCCTTAGTGAGAGCTAGCTCTGTGCCTTTAAATATGGCTCCAGATTATTGGAGGCCTGATGTGACGACAGGGAGGGTGAATCAGAGGCTGTCCCACCAGCAATCTGACGAGAAACATGTGCCTCTTCATTTTTGAAACAAAGTGCCACAGGATACAGCGGAAAAAACTAACAAATGCCGCTTTCCCTGCCTGATATCGGCCATTTCTGGGATGATTCCACCCTTAGTTGAATAGCAAGGGATTTATTCCTGTTGTCATGAGGCAATATTTATCCCCCAACCATCATTAGAAACAGATTATACGCTCTTTATCACATTGCTGTTTATGGGAGTTTTCTGTGCTCAAACTGACTGTCACAATCCCTACATTACAGTGACACATTTCAAAAGCACTATATTGGATGATAAACATTTTGGGATGTCCAGAGGTTGTGAAAGGCACTGGGAAAATGCAACTCCTTTCTTTCTCTAGGCTGATGACATGCATGGTGGTCGCTCCGTTCTCCAAAAGCAATGAAGGTGCATTCCTACTTACTGAAGACTATACTGAGCTCGATCCTACTTGTTCCACCAACAGTTGGCAAGGAGACAAGGCTTTGATGTGTTGGGCTGGCCTGCATTCTGCAACCAAATTTTTGAAAACTGACTCATTTGGGAAGATTAACACAGGTTAGAGAAGGAATACCGGAACACAGGGTAATGGAAGGGCAGTTGGAGGTTGTGAGAATGTATTGCAAGGTAAGGAGGTCAATGCTTGGAGAGAGTACACAGGAGATTGACCAGAATGGTGCCTGGGATGAGGTACTTCAGTTACACAAAGAGAATGAAGAAACTGGGATTGTTCTTCTGAGAGTAAAGAAAGTTAAAAGGAGTCTTAAGAGCAATGATCAAAATCATGACGGGTTTTGTTTGAGAAATAGGTGAAACTGTTTCCAGTGGCAGGAACATCTGTAACCAGAGGTCACAGATTAAAGATCATTAGCAGAAGAAGCAGCAGAGAACTGAGAGACATTTTGTACACAGCGAGTTGTTATGGTGTGGAATATGCTGCCTGAAAAGGCAGAAGAAGCATATTCAATTGTAACTTTCGAAAGGGGGTTGGGTAAATCCTTGAAAAGGAAAACATTGCAGGGCTCTGGGGAAGAGCAAAAGAGTGGGAACACAATTGAATAGGTTAAAGAACTGGCACAGACACAGTGGCTCGAATGACTTCCTTTTGCTCTGTATGATTCTGATATTGCAGTCCAAATGGTTAAGATCAGGCTCTCTTGTAGCTTATGTAGATTTCCATGATAGTTCTCTGACTGATAGGGATTTTAATCAATAGAAAAATTAAAACCAATGGTGCCACTAATGAAATCTGATTGTGAGAAAGTGGCTCAGGATACAATGTAAAATTAGTGAGATTACAGTAAGTAAAAGCAATGACTCAACCCTAGAAGCTAAGGAACAATTGCCCAATTGAGGCAGTTTACAAACAACTAGAAATATACTCACCTTGGAATTGATCATTTTGCAATATAATTTAATTCTAATTTTTTGTGGTCGATTTGTCACCTCTTGTGGATGGCCTGAATAGCTCCTGTGAGATTTAGGCTGGGGGTCAAACCCAAATCCTGAAGGCAATAGGTCAACATAAAGAGAGTTTTTAAGAAACTAAGGAAGACAAGGAGGCATAGAACTCACTCTCTGTGATATTGGGGTTGGAATTATGGGTCAACTCTCAGTGCAAAACATCATGCACAAACTCCTCATATGCTGTCCTTTTTCCAGAAAACTCAGGTGGTCTGGCATTAAAATAGCAGACAAAGAAAAAACTTGCATTTCTCTCTCACCTTTCACAACCTCAGGACAACCCAAAGTACCTCACAGCCAATGAAATGCATTTGAACTGGAATCACTGTTGTAATGTAGGAAACATAGCAACCAATCAACAAGATCCCAAAACAGCAAGCAACCAGATGGCCAGTTTTTTAGTGATGTTGATTGGGGGATAAATCTTGGCCAGGGCACTGGGAAGAACTCTATTGTTCTTTTTAAAAAAAAATGCAGTGGGATCATTTACAGATGGATGTAAATGATCCTTGGTCTCATCTGAAAGATAGCACCTCTGACAGTGCAGCATTTGCCTGATACTGCACTGGATGTGCTAGCCTGGGATTATGTGCTCAAATCTCTGGAGTGGGACTTGAATCCACAATCTGATAACCATACCATATCATATGCCTAAAATACACTATATATATAGTATATATAAAGTTACACATGCATTCACACACACAAATATAACGCACATACACACTTATGTATACCGAATTGACAGGACTGGTGATATTGTGAGAATGGATTGGACAATCTCTCCGTTTTGTGATGTGAATCAGAAATGCTTCAGAAGTCTCAAGAGATTAATTCATTTGTGGTACCTCATGTACAAATGGCCACGCTAACTGCACCAGGAAAACTGTGATAATGAAGTATCTGTAAAACTGATTTGCAAAGGGGAAAGCAGAAATTGTCAAAATTGCGGCACTTTGTGATCAGGCGTTACTAATTAGGGCTGAACAAAAACAAAATAGCCAACAGCACTTTTTCTGATAATATCGATTTAAGGGGAGTGGATTTTCTTCTGAAACACTCTATAACTTTCTAATCATTGGCAAACACTGGAGATTGATGGTCTGATCACCAATTGAGAGATACATGCTTTGTCTTGCCATGAGATTAAAACTAATTAAAGTAAAATCTGTAGGCAATGACTGAATGCCTGATCTGTCTTACAGCAGTTATGTTCTATTTAATATAATTACATGGATGGGATGTGGGATCAATGGTTTTCAAAGTAATCTATCCATATAGTGATTGACATACCTGCAAAGTGTGTGTGTGTGTGTGTGTGTATATTGGGGTAGCCAACTGTGATTAACTGTTTTTTTGGAGGTTTCATCATGACTTGCCCTCATGCTCCAGCCATTAGTCGGCCAACACATCCATTCCTTGTGCCATACTGCCTTTCTATACCAACTGAAAAGCAAAAAGATTCATTAACCAATTGGATTATGCTTGTCTGTCAGCTGAACAGCCTCCCCTCCCCGTCATTCTCAATATTTTTATATCTGGCAAAGAGAAATGTTGAAAGAATTTTTTTTTTTAAAACTACTTTTTTTTAACGTCACTATGATTTTTCTCCAGGATTGCACCCAGCAGGGTCCTGGAGATTGATCTTCAGTTCCTGGGGACTCCAGGCCAATCCTGGAGGGTTGGCAACCCTAGTGCATGTGCATGTACACATGTGAATGAGCATGTGTACGCTACTGTATTTATGTAAATGTATATGTATGAAGGGTTCAACCAGAGCATTGTGAAACAGGACTGATGAATATTCACAGATTGACAAGAACGAAAATTGAGTGAGTTAAAAGAGGGTTCTGCATTATGTAAATATCTTTCAAGGACCTCATGACATCCCTGACATTTTACAGGCAATGAAGTACTTTGTGAAGCGTTGTCGCTGTTATAATGTAGGAACCATAGCAACCAACTTGTGCACAGTAAGCTTCCACAAATAACAATGAGATAATGGTCGAATGACCTGGTTTATTGATTAAAGCAAAAAACTGCGGATGCTGGAAATCCAAAACAAAAATAAAAATACCTGGAAAAACTCAGCAGGTCTGACAGCATCTGCAGAGAGGAACACAGTTAACGTTTCGAGTCCGTATGACTCTTCAACAGAACTGAGGAAATTTTTCCTTAGTTCTGTTGAAGAGTCATACGGACTCGAAACGTTAACTGTGTTCCTCTCTGCAAATGCTGTCAGACCTGCTGAGTTTTTCCAGGTATTTTTATTTTTGTTTTGGTTTATTGATTATATTGGCCCAGGAGCTAAGGGATAACTTTGCTGCCCATCTTCCAATAGTGTCATGAGAGCTTTTATGGCCACCTGAGAGGGCAGGTATGGCTTTTGCTGAACATCTGACCCATAAGGCAGCACCTCAGCACTCCCTCACTGGAAGTATCAGCTTAGACCTTGTGTTCAACTGTCTGGAGTGAGGACTTGACCCCACAACCTTCTGACACTCCAAGTTGACAGCGCTGCCTATTGAGCCATGGCCGCAGTCAACATAGTTTTTTCAATGCAGAAGGATTTACAGTTGGTGGTGAAAGTATCGGGTGTAACAATCATCAGAAACTCTGAAGCCTCTGAAGAGAAAGCGAGAGTGATGAAGATTAAGTGATTGTATTTGGTTGAGAAGTGGGAATAGTACTCCAGCAAACAAAGAGTAGGAGAGCTTAATCCATCATCACAGGCGAGAACTGACAGCAGAGAGATACACTTTACCAAATAGGGATTTAGCACAGGGCCAGGAAGCTTCACATCAATTTTTTTGTACCCGTCGCATGCTCTATTAAAGCAAGACAAAATATAGAGAAGGAAAATGAACTATCAGAGACCGATGTAATGTGGCACATCAATTTAATTAGATTACATTATACAGACTCCACTTCACGTGTCAGTGAGAGAATAGCAACTCTCGCCTTGACATGCAAAGAAATTAAAGGGCTTCCCGGTTTTTGTACGATGAGGTAAAGTTGAATTTATTTAATTGAAGATTGTCCCCTTTTCCTGTGTTATTCCCCGTGGTTGTTTTTGAGTAAATTTCCCATGACTCAAAGATGAAAATAACATTTTTGTTCCAATTCCCTTTGCACTCTGAACCATTTTTGATTTCTAATTTCTTTGCTGGACAGGATAATCTGGCTGAGGTTGGAATTTGAACCGTGCTAAAAAAAACTGCAACCCGAAAGTCTGCTAATAAAGCACATTTGTTCCATGGTGAAATACTGTTTATTTTTCACAAAGGGTCAGGCAAGAAGCTTGAGATGAGACAATTCATGCGGCCGCACAACAGATATAATAATTGCACACTCATTCCTGGCAGTTGATTTGCTAAGATGTCAGACTGTTTAACGGGATGAATTTAATAAGCCAAAATAAATGGGACACTTTGCAAGCAAGTTTAAACATATCAAGTGGTGTTTATTTTCACAGGAGTTGGCATATTAACTCATGATAACATTGAGACAAAATGAGTGAGTAAAAGTCTGTCATCACATCTGCCAGTGGGAATATAGGACTCCTGGAAAAAAGGCTCCCTCTTTCAATGTATGACTTTTCATCATCCCTCACTGAGTCCTTCTTTAAAAATATGTTTAGTTCTGGATTGTGCCAGCGAGACCTAGATGCAATATTAGCTGGAGGCCTAAACCAGGGCTTTTCTCCTGGTAAAAGAAACGCAGCATGCTACCCCATCACTTCCTCATCCACAGAGCCCCACAACTTCACAAAGAGGCTGGAGGGGATCATTCCCACAAGATCTCGGCTGCGTCTCCTGTTGACTAACTCCTGCTCCCAGCCATCAGGTAGTGGATCTGGCCTGGAAAAGCTGATGGTGCTGGGGCTCAAGCATTAAGATATTAAGACATTAAGGGACTCTTAGTCTCTGGGAGTCTCCAGACTCACAGCTTACTTCAGGGCCTGTGAGATTTGCATCCACCCTATCATTAAAGTCATGCTTCAAAGTAAGCCTGAAGCTGGGGTCAAAGTTCTCCTTTTCTTACCCTTGCTGTGCTATTGTGACCTCTGTCAATATAAAAAAAGTTTTACATTGGCATGTTAATGTTATAAGTTCCTATATCCATCTTTGCAATGGAGGCTATCCATGTTGGTCTTAATTTCCCTTGTGCAATGCCATGGGAAGTCAATGAATGCTTAAAATCTCTGAAGGCATATTTGATTTGGATATATGATCACGGGAGAAGAATTTGCAATGTGATATTTTTCTTTATAAATGAGCTTTGTAGTCCAGCACATGGCAAATAATTGTCTCCCACCTGCTTACACCATGGGTGACTGCAAAAGGGAAAGATTTGCGTTTCTATGGCACCTTTCACAACCTCAGGACTTCCCAAAGCTCTTTACAGCCAATGAAGTGCTTTTGAAGTGTAATCATTGTTGTAACGTAGGAAAATCAGCAGCCAATTTTTTCACAACAAGTTCCCAGAATCAGCAGTATGACAATGAGCTAACAATCTGTTCTCAATGTTGGCTGAGGGATAAATATTGGGCAGGAAAGTAGAACAACCCTGCTCATCTTCAAGTAGGTCCCATGGACCAGGATCTTCCACTCTCACCCCTGGCGCCCAACATGGTGGGTGGGAGTGGGAGATGTCGCAAGAGTGAAAAACCTGGCTTTTACATGGGATCTTCTGCAGCTAACTTCAGTGGTGGTGCACGTTTCCTGCTGTGCCATGTCAGGAACTTCGTTTTAGTGAAAAAAACTGAAAATGCTGGAAAAACTCAGCAGGTCTAACGGCATCAGTGGAGAGAAAAACAGAGTTAACGTTTCGAGTCCGTATGACACTTCTGCAGAGTTCTTCAGACTCTTCTTCTTCAGTCATACAGGCTCAAAGCATTAACTCTGTTTCTGTCTCCACAGATGCTGTTAGACCTGCTGAGGTTTTCCAGCATTTTCTGTTTTTGTTTCAGATTTCCAGCATCCGCAGTAATTTCGCTTTTAACTTAATTTTAATGCATTTGAATGTTATGAACACTCATCATAATGGTTAATCACGCCCCCCTCCCAACCACCAACAATCTGGATCAATAGGGCATGTTGGCGTCTAATTAGACCGATATATTTCACAACCAGATATCAGCAATGTGTACCTGGTGACCAGCTCTTCGCTCATCACTTTGCGGTTTGTTTGCGTAGTTTGCATTGTGCAGCGCTCAGGGCACCTCAGTCTCCGTGCCACAGGTTGCAGGCAGCACCGCATCACTCTCATGGGCCTTTCAAAGGCAAGGCCTGACCTACCAGACCAGCAGTAAGGCGAGGATGGCGTGTAAAGGGCCGTAGGCAAGGCCTCCACCGGGAAAGGGCTGAAAGTAGCGTAGGATGCACTCTGGCGTGGGTGCGAGTTGGAAGTGCCCTCTGGACCAGAATGGGGAAGATTGTCTTAGAGGGGAACATAAGCGAGTCGGGGCCAGAATGAGAAGATGGCAGAGTGAAGAGCTGCTTCAGCTTACATTGCTGACCTTGCAAGGACTGTCCTTGCCCTAGACCAGGGACAGGAGGGCATGTCAGTTAAGTGTCATTCGTGCTCAGCAAGTTGTGCACAGACTGTGGTCATTGTAACAGGCAGCTCGGTCCAGCGGTTTTTGGCTGAATGATGGGCTGCGATGGCACACCCACAGTCAGGGTAGGCTGTACATAGTTTAAAAGGTAAGGGAAGGCCATTCGAGGGTTTCGTTGTGGAGCGGGGTGCAATCACTCACTGTGCAAAAGGCTTCAAGAAGACAAGGGCTAATCTGCAAATGAGCGATAGGTACATCTACCTCAATGCATTCAGGGGGTTACACAGGGATATCTTCTGCAGTCAAAATGGCATAAAGCTTTGGAGGGGAAGTCTTGAAAATCATTGGAGGGAGGAAATCTTGAACATAATGCACCCCCAGGACAATGGCAGGGATTACCGCATTCACACAGGGAAGGTCCAAGCTGGTCTGGTAGTGAGCTCTTAGCACCACCATCTTGCAGCCTGAAACAAAGGCACAACAAAAAGTTAATCTGAGGAATAGCTCAGCTGGTGAGGGCTCTGAGGGCCATTTGGAGGACTGGTGCACTGCACTGGGGGATAATTAAAGGGGCATCCAAATGAACTGTGTTGCCAAATGAGGAAAGATGCACACCTGAGTCATGTTAGGAGCCTGTCAGTGATAATGCAGGGAACCAGAGGAGTGAAATAATGAAGTGCATTCATGCGAGATGAACGCCAAGTCATGGCACTATTCAAACTCCTTGCTTTAAGCGTTTGTTCCAAACATGCCAATTGCCCAGAGCGATAACGAGGTCTGGGGCATTTAGGCAAATGGGCAAGCTCCAGGTTTAAAGCAGGAGCTCAAAGTCTTGACATTGGCAGGCTGACATGTGAGAGGTCTCAGACCACCCCTCAAATAAACACATGAGACCTCATCAGTGTCACAAAGAATGTAGGATGACGATACAGTGATTGAGCATCCCAGAGCCTGGCTAAACCAACCTCTGAGTGAAAGTGGAGGGTTGGGGGGTTTGGTGGGGAAGGTGTTTCTTGAGCTGACCAGGATTTCAGTGGCCAATAGGTGCTGTCACCGGACCCAAGTCCTTGAACCAACAGTCACTCACGAGTAATTTACAGAAATCGGACATTTGGAGGCTCAGTGACTCATTTTTTGTCTCATTGATGCTGCAGAGAGGAGATCTTTAGGAAGATGGATGCTGGATTTTTTGCTGCATTCTTGCATATAGACAGGAGAAGGGGCTGAAGATTGTGATTGTGGCACCAAAGGGAGGACAGCTGCGTCCCTCCAGAAGCAGAGGATGAGGCTGACAGAAACATGGTGCGTAGGTGGCTCTCAAGGATGAGGGTGTACAGAACTCGCATGTCTTATCTGCAGATGAGCATGAGACAGCATCGCTGGTGCCTCACATTTGTCACATTCTCCAGGAATTGGCATCAAAGAGGCTGGGAGGGCATCCATTGTCAGTGGCTTTGAAAGTCACCACCGCTCTGAACTTCTATCCTAGCAGTTCTTTCCAGGGCTTCTCGGGGCACCTCTCTCAAGCTTCCCCACACAAATGCAGACATGAGGTGACAGGCCCCTTTTTTCCAAAGCCCATAATTATACGCACGTTGTCAGAGATCAAGAGAGCCAGGAGACCAGAGGACTGGGCTTTGCTGCTACTTCCAGATTCCCTCAAGTGCAGGGTGCCCTCGACTGCACTCAGTGCACTCTGGGCGGAGATGGTGGCGTAGTGGTAATGTCACTGGACTAGTAGTCTAGGGGCCCGGTTAATGCAGTGGGGACATGGGTTCAAATCCCGTCATGGCAGCTGGTGGAATTTAAACTCAATAAATCGGGAATTGAAAGCTAGTCTCAGTAATGGTGGCCATAAAACTATCATCAATTGTCATAAAAACCCATCGTGTTCATTAATGTCCTTTAGGGGAGGAGATTTGCTAGCCTGGCCTACATGTGTCTTCAGACCCACAGCTATGTGGTTGACTGCCCACTATTCGGTTGAAGGGCAATTAGGGATGGGTAACAAATGCTGGCACTGCCAGTGAAGCACACAACCCATGAAAGAATAAAAAAAAACATGTGGCCATAAAAGCTCCCTGGCAACAGGCACTCCAATACAAATCCAGAAAGGCTTCCATTTGCTCAGTCTTCAGCTGGTCTGTGACTGAGATAAACAAATCCTGCAGGTTTGCGTGAGATATTCAGGAAGTTACACAGTTCATATATCTTGAGTAGATCACGGATCCGTGACATCTTTGAAACACTGCACAGAATCCAAGGCTGGCTCCTGGCTGACAAAGGACCTGGCTGGTGACTGCTGTGTGGTGCCACAAAACCCTGCAGAGAGAAGGTACAATGATGCTCATCCCGCTCCCCGGACACTGGTACAGCAGTGCACTGACATCTTGAAAATGTGATTTCGATGCCTGGACACATCTGGCGGAGCGCTCCAGCACACTCCCCAGAGGGTCTCGTGGATTATTGTGGTCTGCTGCACGCTACACAACCTGGCGCTGCAAAGGTGGCTACATGATGAAGAAGGCATTGAAAGGGATGGGAGCAATTAGTTCGAGGAAGCCAAGGCTGCAGGGGAAGAGGCCGTAGTGTGGGCCAGACAAGGCAGGTGGGCCTTGTGAGCCCCTCAAAGCCACCAGATTCCAGGAGGAGAATGACAAGCTGTAGTCTGCATCCTCTTGGACAAGTGTCCTCACTCATGGGTCCACAAGAAGAATAGCATTACTATCTCTCCCATTGTAACCATGCACTTCAGTCACCCATTTTGTGAACTATTGTCTTGTTCCTTTGAGGGATTATGAAGCCTTCACAACATTTGTCCTTGTTCAGATGAGGTCCAACCTAGAGGAAGACATTCTGACATCACATGTTGAAGGCACTGCCTCGTTGAGCATCTTTGCAGCATCCCAGTTGCCATGGCAACCTAGCCATGGAACTGCTCTACATGGAGCCAGGAGCTACTTTACAATCCTCAGTGGACTCGTAGCTGTACACCTTCAGTCTGACAAATCTCCTCAAGGAGGTCCATCTGCCAAAACAGGACAACGCGTTCTGTGTCACCTCGGTGGTGAAACTGAAAGGTCACACTTGGGCCAAGACAGCCCGAGGACGTTAGGCAGGTCGAACTCCATTTTGACATCACCCAGTCCTCTTTGCCACCTTCTCCTTCAGACAGACAGTCTGCCTTCATGGCCAGCCCTGCCCCTTGCCAGCTGCAAAATGCAAACACACCATGAAGCACTCAAGGTAACACTTTGCTGATAACAAAGAGCACTCATCAGATTCATGACATCCTGGGTTTCATCCCATTGCTACCCTCAACATTGTCAGAAGCTAATATATGCACTTCCAGATCATGCTCCAAGGCTCTACTGACTGCAACACATCAGCATTCGTATTTAGCATCAATGACATCGGTGAGAGTATAGATGAGGGGACACTACTCAGAACGTATAGCTCAGCTCCGCATCTCTACATTGTGACGAGAGACTTGTGGCCGCAATGCAGGCAACTATAAGGTGAGAAAGTCTGAAGGTTGTAGCATTGAGCACTAGCAACATGAAGTGCCTTCGAGGGTCAGAGCTCCAGCAATTAACGGTGGGAAAGTGCTCACACCTCTCGCTGAGCTTAGCAGATGAGCACTGGAAGAGCTGGTAATGCACAAGGCAGACAGGAGTGCATACGAGCTCTGAGTAAGGGCTCAGAGATTGGAAATCCTGCCGGATGACAGTGAGTAAATGGAGTGTGAGGATATATGACCCTTCTTCATACGTTTACACATCTCTCCATGGACACGAGACCTTCGCCTTACAATGATGCAAACAAGATGGGTGAACACCTCAGCCTCAATCTTAAACAGCCAAGAATGAAGATGACATGAATCAGCACATCATGTGAACGAGGTTCCTCACATAAACAGGCTTGACATTAAAAACGAGGCATCAATGATGTTCGAAATTATCTGAGAGCACAGACACTGTGGGGGTATGGAAGCTGACAGCATCTAACAAAGGAACATGGTTTCGACACCTGTAATAAGTGGGGGTAGGGACTGAGGTGTCCCGCCTGATGGGTAACATAACTAATTATAAAGAGGAAGCATACACAAGGGGTGTGAAAAATGGGTGGGATTCTCATTGGTGAAAATTATATAACACGTGGTTAACACCCATGCCACCTTCGTGCTCCTAATATTTCTTAATTTTCCTAACCCTGCCACTACGTCTTGGTGCATCTCTGACATCCACAGTGGAGGTGGAGGCAGCCTGCTGTTTGCTGCAGCCTGTTGTCTGTGATGACTTTGGCGGGCGTCCTCTGGAGGGCTGAGACCTGAAGGCCCCCGGCCTGCTTTAGATCTCCTGTTGTGGGACAGGTGCACCCTCCTCGGCCTGTGGAGCTGGGGGTGATGGGGTCACAGGTAGAGGCGATCGGGATAGGCTGAACAATCGCGGAGTCACCTGGGGGCTGGGCCTCATCCCTGGGGTGACCTAGTGCCCAGGCTGACTCCATGAGGAGAAGGGGAAACTGGAATGAGATCGAGTAGCCCCACCCCCCCAACCTCTCGCACAGCCACTGATGGATGCCACCAATGCCAACACCAATGAAGTACAGCTCCTGGAGCAGTGCAGGACCAATATCCTGGGTCAAGGTCTCCATGGTGGTCACCATCCTACCAGTGTTGACCTTAGTGCGTTGGCATGCCAGTGCTATGACCTCAGACTGAACTCAGATGGACTCCTCCGTCGTATGCTGCATCTGTGCACAGCAGCTGACATCCCCTCCTGATGTTCCCCTGACTTTCACTGAAGTTCCAACAACTGAGCTAGGACCGAGTCCGAAGGCTTGACATCAAACTCAAACTCAGTAGAATCCTGGCCTCCAGTAGCCCTCTGAGTGCCAGCTACCTCGGATGTTCCTGCCTCTGCCTGCGGTGGACCAGATTGTGTGCTGTGCCCACCAGGTTGTGACCCTAATGCTATCTGAGAACTAGGTCCTGCCGAAGTGTGTATTTTGGCGCTGGTGGAGAGTGTGGATGAGCGGTGCTGTCTTCAGACTCCTTGTCTGAGGTTTCTTTGGGGCTGGAGATGAGGGCCTAGCTGGCTGATGTCCTCGGGGGCTTTCCAGAGGTGTCCAGGGGAGCCCGAGAAGGGCATGAGGCAGCTGTAACAGGCCCAGGTGGGCAGGAGCAGGGCGTGAGGTAGCTGTAGCAGGGCTCAGGTGAGCCCAAGTAGGGCGCAAGACAGCCTAAACAGGGCTCACTGTCGTCTGAGTAAATGAGTGGCTGGAAGTCAGAGTGTGAGGAGGTGGGGGGAGAGGGATAGTGTTGGGGGAGAGCGAAGGAGAGAGAGTGTGGGGGTTTGGGGGGGCACAGAGTGTTTCACATTGATTCCTTGGCTGAGATGGCCTGAGGATGTGAAACGCAGTATGGTGTTTGTATTCCCTGCTGGCAATTTACTGGAATTTACAGCACAGGAAGAGGCCATTTAGCCCACCCCATCTATGTTGGTGTTTATGGTCCACACAAGCCTCCTCCCACACTATCAGGGTAATCTTCAGTTTCCTTCTTCCTCATGTGTTCATCAAGTTCCTTGAATGTATTTATATTAGAATCATAGAATGGTTACAGCACAGTCGGAGGCCATTCAGCATATTGACTTTGTGTAAGTTCTCTGCAAAAGCAACTCAGCAAGTCCCATTTCTCGACCTTTTCCCTGTAAAATCTTCTCTTCAGATAATTATCCAGTTCCCTTTTGAAAACAGCAGTTGAATCTGTCACTGTCCATAGGCTCAGGCACTGCTTCCAGCTCCAAACTAATTTCTGCATAAAAAGCTTTTTCCTCATGTTGCCTCTGGATCCTTTTGGGTTCTTTGGGTTCTTGGCCTCCTGCCGATGGGAACAGTTTCTCCCCATTTATTCTATCCAGAGCCTTCATGATTTTGAACATGTCCAACAAATCGTCTCTCAACCTTCTCTTCTCCAAGCAGAACAGCCCCAGCTTTGCCAATCTATCCAGATCACTGAAGTCATCCTTGGAACCATTCTTGTAAATATTTTCTTCACCCTTTCTAAGACCTTCACATCATTCCTGTTGAGGCTGATCTAGTATTTTATGAAGGTTCATAACTTACTTGCTTTTGTACTCTGTGCCCCTATTTTCAAACCCAGGTTTCAGTATTATTTATCAACTGCTTTCCCAACCTGTCCTTTCATCTACAGTAATTTATTTACATGTACACCCAGGTCCTCTCTGCTCCCTTTAGAATTGTACCCTTTATTCTATGACACCTCTACTCGCCTTCTGACTAAAATGTATCATTTCACACTTCCCTACATTAAATATCATCTGCCATGTGTTCTGCCCTTTGCACCAGCCTGTCTACATCCTCTTGAAGTCTATCACTATCCACCTCACAGCTCACAATACTTCCAAGTCTTACAAATTTTGAAATTGTGCCCTGTACTCTCAGGTCTAGGTTATTAATATAAATCAAGAAAAGCAGTGACCCCTCTTTCTACCACCCCCCCATCAGAAGTAAAGTTTTCTGTAATTGATGAATTTAATAGGCTTGAATTAAATAATTAAACAGTTGCATAATGAAATTCTAGCTATGCTAAAGACTAATGATTCTAAATACCACATGGTTCAAAATAAAATGCCTACCAGCACCAATATTTTTCACTTAAAACTGACGTTTGGGTACTCAAATGATTAATACATAGGAAAACAATGTTTTGGTAGATTTAGAAATGATGTGGCCAACACATTTTCTTAGAGTTCCTGCCCTCAAAATTTGCCACTGCTGTTGAGTTGAGCAGTGCATGGGATGAGGATGTGTGTGAGAGAGTGAGTGGTTATGTGCCTTAAGCTGGCAGTGTGTGAAATGCCTGTGCAATGGCATCCTGCTCGTGCCTGATGGGCTTGTGAATATGGGAGTTGAGAGCTATTAGATGGTTTGACTTACTGTGCCAGACAGATGAGATCATTCATCCTTTTAATGCACTGCATTGCAGACTTTTTCTGTGCCGCGTTTGTGCTGACTGTCAACGCCACCGCTTCCCAAGCCAGAATAATGGTTGACCTCCTCCGGCCATTACCGGGGTAGAGGACATCTCAGTGGGCCTCGAGAGCATCCAGAAGGTGGCCCAACGATATGTCACTAAGTTTTGGAGCAGCTCTCCTCTTGCCTTTCAGAGCCATGTCTTCCCTGGGGCAATCCCAGCCTGGGGACATTGGGAAGGCTGTGTGCGGGCACAGTTTAAATATAGTGCCTGGAGGAAAGAGTCACTGAGGTCACAGCGGAGCGGGCGAATCAGAGGCCACTCGCCCATGATCCCACGTGTTGCCTATTGCGCATACTTAATGAGACAGAAAGCGGACAATACGGCGAGAAAATCCACCACTGCGCTTGGCTGGAAATATGTCTGCCCCTGCCCTTGGCGCATGGAGGGAAAAATCCCAACCATGGAATATTTTGCCATGATGGGGCCTCAATTTAACATCTCATCCAAAACATGGCACTTCCAGTACAGCAGCGCTCCTTCAGTTCTTCACTGTAGCTGTCAGCCTAGATTATGGGTTTAAGTTGCTGGCTTGTCGTATAACGTGACTGTTATCTTACATTCACTGTCACTGACGACTGTTCTACCTAGTCTGTTGAATTGCCTTTGAATTTAGTTAAGCATCACTGTCAACATCAGACACACCAAGGCTGCAAGCTTTTTCAATTGGAATAAACAGCCAGTGATTAAAGAACAACAAGAGTTCATGCATTCCTACTTGAAAAACTATATTCCAAGTGACTAATGCTCCTCTGAATGGTTTTGATCAAGTAAATCATGAGAAATTCTTTCCAGTGACTGCAGGGCTGGTAACTCGAGGTCAGAGATTTAAGCTAATTGCTTAAAGAACCAGAGGTGAGATGAGGAGAAGTTTTTTTTTAATGCAGCAAGTTATGATGGTCTGAAATGCACTGTCTGTCAGGGTGATGGAAGCAGATTCAATAGCAACTTTGGATGGGAATTGATAAATATTTGAAAACAAAAGGCATGCTACAGGAAAGAACAAAGGAGCAGAACTAACTGGATAGCTTGACCAAAGGGTCAATATTGTCAAGATGGGGTGAGTGGTCTCATCCTGCGCTGTATAATTCCACTTGTCGCGTCCCTGTTAGTAGTCCAATGAGAATATAGCCCTATAAATCAAGGGAATGGTTAATTACTGCACTCCTCCCCCCCACCCCAACAGCCCTCACACACTTTGGGCATGATTTGACAAAACATCCAACAGACCTTGCAAGGAGGCCTGAGTCAGAGGTCAAGATGATTTGCAGAGACAAGGGGCTGAATATTAGGGATTGGGTGGGTGGGGGGCAGCGGGGGGAGGGGGGGGGGGTGAAGGGGGCAGACAGATCTGTTCTCCCAGAAGCCCGCCCTGCAGCTATAACATTTCCTCTTGTGGGAGGACCTAGAACTAGGGGTTACTGTTTAAAAATATGGGGTCACCCATTTAGAACTGAGATGAGGTGAAATTTCTTCATCTCAGAGAGTCGAGCGTCTTTTTTTTATTCATTCACAGGATGTGGGCTTCGCTGGCTGGGCCAGCATTTATTGCCCATCCCTAGTTGCCCTTGAGAAGGTGGTGGTGAGCTGCCTTCTTGAACCGCTGCAGTCCATGTGGTGTAGGTACACCCACAAAGTTGTTAGGAAAGGTGTTCCAGGATTTTGACCCAGTGACAGTGAAGGAATGGCAATATATTTCCAAGTCAGAATGGTGAGTGACTTGGAGGGGAACTTCCAGGTGGCGTATCTGCTGCCCTTGTCCTTCCAGGTGGTAGCAGTTGTGTGTTTAGAAGGTTCTGTCTAAGGAGCCTTGGTGAGTTCTTGCCGTGCATCTTGTAGATGGTACACACTGCTGCTACAGTGCGTCAGTGGTGGAGGGAGTGAATATTTGTGGATGTGGTGCCAATTAAGCAGGCTGCTTTGTCCTGGATGGTGTCCAGCTTCTTGAGTGTTCCTGGAGCTGCACTCATCCAGGCAAGTGGAGAGTATTCCATCATAATCCTGACTTGTGCCTCGTAGATGGTGGACAGGCTTCAGGGAGTCAGGAGGTGAGTTACTCACCGGAGGATTCCCAGCTATTTGACCTGCTCTTGTAGCCACAGTATTTATATGGCTAGTCCAGTTTAGTTTCTGATCAATGGTAACCCACAGGATATTGATAGTGGGGGATTCAGTGATGGTAATGCCACTGAATGTCAAGGGACGATGGTTAGATTCCCTGCTATTGGAGATGGTCATTGCCTTGCACTTGTGTGGCATGAAAATTACTTGCCACTTGTCAGCCCAAGCCTGGATATTGTCCAGGTCTTGCTGCATTTGGACATGGACTGCTTCAGTATCTGAGGAGTCGTGAATGGTGCTGAACATTGTGCAATCTTCAGCGATATCCTACTTCTGACCTTATGATGGAAAGAAGGTCATTGATGAAGCAGCTGAAGATGGTTGGGTTGAGGACACTACCCTGAGGAATTCCTGCAGTGATGTCCTGGAGCTGAGATGACTGACCTCCAACAACCACAACCATCTTCCTTTGTGCTGGGTATGACTCCAACCAGTGGAGAGTTTTCCCCCTGATTCTCATTGACTCCAGTTTTGCTTGGACTCCTTCATGCCACACTCGGTCAATATGGTTTTGATGTCCTCACCTCCCTCACCTTGGAATTCAGCCCTGGCAGAACCCAATCTGGATATCAGTGTGCAGGTTATCGCTAAGCAAGTGCCGCTTGGTTGATGACCCCTTCCATAACTGATGATTGAAAGGGGTGGTAATTGGCCGGGTTGGATTTGTCCTTCCTTTTGTGGACAGGACATACCTGGGCAATTTTCCACATAGCCGGTTAGATACCAATGTTGTAGCTGTACTGGAACAGCTTGCTTAGGGGAGTAGCAAGTTCTGGAGCACAAGTCTTCAGCACTATTTCTGGAATATTGTCAGGGCCCATAGCCTTTGCACTGTCCAGTACCTTCAACCTTTTCTTGATATCACGTGGAGTGAATCGCGTTGGCTGAAGACTGGCTTCTGTGATGCTGGGACCTCTGGGGGAGGCCGAGATGGATCATCCATTCAGCACTTCTGGTTGAAGATTGTAGCAAATGCTTCAGCCTTATCTTTTGGAACTCCCTTCCTCGGATAGCAGTGGAAACAGAGTCATTGAATGTTTTCAAGGCTGAGGTAGATAGATTCTTGATAAACAATGGGGTGACATGTTATTGGGGGTAGCGGGAGGTTGCAGGCATATCAACCAAGGTCTTTTTGAATGGCAGAGCAGGCTCAAAGGGTCAAGTGACTAATTCCTGCTCCTAACTCGTATGTTTGTATGTTCATATAATGCGCTGCAGGGGTGCTAAACAAGGGCTGAGTAGGACTTCCGCCCCTCACTGGGGAGGAAGTCCTGCCCTCAGGAGCTGCCAGCTAATCTGATTGGCCAACAGCTCCATCAGTCCTGGCAGCGCCAAAAGCACATTGGTGAGCACTGCCAGGCCTGCAAGAAGAGGAGGAAGAAGACCCAATGGATCCCCAGAAACAGGTAAGTTCGGGTCTTGGGCTGGGAGGGTTTGGGCAGATCAGGGAGGGGTCAGGGGGATGGGAGGGGTTTGGGTTTAAGGCTGTAAAGGTAGGAGGAAAAGTGTTTGCTATAGTAGAGGCCCGCCCCGCCACGATTGGCAAAGGCCGATAGATAGAACCACGGCTCCTTCCTCCCCATCCTTTGAAGAGATTATTTTAAAAATCGTGCTGCCCACTCTCACCCGACTGCCCACGCCAAACATGGGGAGCGTATTATCAGGGTCAATTGCCTTGGCAACAAGCATAATTGACCTGTGATTATCTATTTAAATATGGTGGGTGGCCTTACCGATTTTGGTGCCTGCATACCCCGCTTCCCCACCCCCCCCCCCACCCCGTATTATGGGGGTGAGCTCGGGGGTGGGAGGGAAGGTCGGAGGGGGGGGGGGCCATGTTAAATAGGGCCTACCCATCAAAAATGCGCCTGATGGGGGCATGTAAAATGCACCCCAAGAAGTCAAGCAACTTGATGATCAGGGTCTCGTATTTGTCTGCAGGATGAAACATCAGTTTGCCACATGAGGGTCTCAATTGGCTCAGGTGTGGGCAGGAAGGCCTCGCAACACCTCCCCCTGTTAGTAAAATTGCAGCAGGTGGAGGGGCGGGTGGGTACAGGTACCAGGAACAGCGCCCACGGCATGGTGCCCAATTTTACAGCCTCCACACCTGCCATACCGCCCTTTACATGCAGCCCACTAACTCTATTCCTCTCACCACAGACGCTGTTAGACTGCTGAGCGTTTTCATCATTTTCTGTTTTGCAGTTCAGGTTTGTAGTACGCTGCTGTTCTAAAGCAAGTGGCTTTGGAGAGGATCTTAAAGGTTGAGAACGGTGTCAGCCCTGACTCAGTGGGTGGCCCTCTCTGCTTCTCATTTGGAACGTGGTGGGTTCAAGTTGCAGTCTCTGGACTGCAACGTGACAAGGCTGTCACTCAGAGTGCTGCACTGTTGGAGGTGCCTTCTTTCAGCTGAGACATTAAAGCAAGGCCCTGTCTGTCCTTTCGATGCCATTTGAGGGGAAGTTGAGTTCTCCTTGGTGTCCTGACCAATATTTCTCCCTCCAATCAACACCAGGTCCTTATCACCTTGATGTTTGTGCAGTCTTGCTGATCGCAGATTGATTGCTATATTTTCCTGCATTATAACAGTGACTACACTGAGTTGGCTAATGCAGCGTTTTAGGGCATCCTGAGGTCAAGAAAGGTGCTATAGAAATGCAAGTATTTTTCTTTTAGCAGTTTCGAGTTGGTATTCCAGAGATTGAAGTTGGCTGAAGATGTGGCCACCACTGGAGGGGATTACAGAGCTAAGAAGGGCTGAGAATACACATTTTAAAATGTGAGGTTTTGGGGGTACCAGAAGTTGTGGATTAGCTAGCGATGGCCCACAAAGGCAGAGCGGTCAAATGTTTGATGGAGTTATTAAGGGGGCATTAAAGCTGCCACTGCAGGCAGCAACGGAAAGGGTGCTGGTGCTCTTCACCCCGTCAGGATGCGGTGGGGAGTGGGGGTGGGGGAGGGGGGGACGTTGGTCAGGGGTGGGGGCAGTGGGCAGATAGAATGAGGGTCTAGGACAACTTACACTCTGATGGTGCTGCATCATCAAAATAGCTTTCAAATCTCATCAAATATTAAATCAGTGCAGCCTCAGCACAGACATCTACTTATACACAGTCACTAATCGCCATCGCTGACAATGACACATTAGCTTCACAGTCCCTTTGCAATCTGATACTTTCCGAATTTGCTATTGCGCAAAAGATTTGATTAATGGCATTTCTTTTGGCTGCTGTGACTGGCTGGGGTGAGTTTGTGGAGAATAATCAGTTCTTTCACTCGTTCAGAGGCAAGGGGAAAACATGCTAATGAGGGAGTGGGTTAATTAAGCCAGCGGCAGAATGTGACAGTAACTGATGGGTGTTGTGACAAAACCACCAAACTCCGCATTAAGTGGAGTTGAGAAAATTGCCTTTCTTATGAAATTAGGCAGGAGGATGGAATGGGGAAGAAATAAAGAGAATATAAATAGTACAATTGTTTGGTGAGGAAAGCTGGAAGTAGCAGAAGCAGGCCAGAAGCAAGCTGGAGTGATGGGTTTTTTTGGTTACTCTTCAGCTTGTGACAACTTACAGAACAGACAGTACAGCAAAGGATGCGGTGAATAGAGTTCCATTGGAAAAATTAAAACAAATGGATTCAACAAACTTGTAAAATGAAAAGCTGTTCTCAAGGTCGCCTCCATATGTAAAAACCACCCCTCCCTATCTCGGTAACTCCTCCAGCCCTACAACTCTCCTAGCTTATTCATTCATATGGGCTAGGTCTCAGCTCTGGTTTAGGGAGGGCACTCTTAACCCTGAGTCTGAAGGTCATATTTTCAAGTCCCATTCCAGAGACTTGAGCTTGTAATCCATGCCAACACTTCCATTTCAGTACTGAGGGAGTGCTGCACTGTCAGAGGGTCACTTTTGAGGGAGTGCTGCACTGTTGGAGGGTCAGCAATGCGGGAGTGCTGCACTGTCAGAGGGTCAGTACTAAGGGAGCACGGCTCTGTCAGAGGGTCAGTACTGAGGGAGTGCTGTACTGTCAGAGGGTCAGTACTAAGGGAGCGCGGCTCTGTCAGAGGGTCAGTACTGAGGGAGCGTGGCACTGTGGTACAGTCATAACTGAAGCAGTGTCGCACTGTCGGAAGTCAGTACTGAGGGAGCGCAACATTGCGGGAAGGTCAGTACGGAAGGAGAGCTGCACTGTTGGAGGGTCAGTACTGAGGGAGTGGTACACTGTCAGAGGTGCAGTATTGGCTGTATGCTTCACTGTTGGAGAGTACTGAGGGAGTGCTGCATTGTCAGACTTTCAGTACTGAAGGAGCATTGCACTGTCAGAAGGTCAGACTGAGGGAGTGCTGCACTGTTGGAGGGTCAGTAGTGAGAGAGTGCGGCACTGTTGGAGGGTCAGTACTGCTGGAGTACTTCATGGTCAGATTGGCAGTAATGAGGGAGTGCTGCACTGTTGGAGGGTCAGTACTGAGGGAGTGCTGCACTGTTGGAGGGTCAGTACTGAGGGAGTGCTGCACTGTTGGAGTGTCAGTACTGCTGGAGTACTGCATGGTCAGATTGCAGTAATGAGGGAGTGCTGCACTGTTGGAGGGTCAGTAATGAGGGAGTGCTGCACTGTTGGAGTGTCAGTACTGCTGGAGTACTGCATGGTCAGATTGCAGTAATGAGGGAGTGCTGCACTGTTGGAGGGTCAGTACTGAGGGAGTGCTGCACTGTTGGAGTGTCAGTACTGCTGGAGTACTGCATGGTCAGATTGCAGTAATGAGGGAGTGCTTCACTGTTGGAGGGTCAGTACTGAGGGAGTGCTGCACTGTTGGAGGGTCAGTACTGCTGGAGTACTGCATGGTCAGATTGCAGTAATGAGGGAGTGCTTCACTGTTGGAGGGTCAGTACTGAGGGAGTGCTGCATTATCAGAGGGGTAGTAATGAGCGAATGCCTTGACAGAGGCAGTACAGAGGAAGCACTGCACTGTTAGAAGGTCGTACTGAGGGTGTGCTGCACATCAGGGATGCAGTTTAAGGACATAAGAACATCAGAAATAGGAACAGGAGTAGACCATTTGGCCCCTCGAGCCTGCTCTGCCATTCAATAACATCATGGCTGATCTTCTTGTGCTTCGATTTCCACATTCCCATCTAACTCCAATAACCATTCATTCTCTTGCCTGACAAGAATATATCTACCTCTGTCTTAAAAATATTCACTGACCCCGCCTCCACCACCTTCTGAGGCAGAGAGTTCCAAAGTCGCACAACCCTCTGAGAGAAAAAATTTCTCCTCATCTCTGCCCGAAAAGGACGACCCCTAATTTTAAAACCGTGCCCCCTAGTTCTGGACTCACCCACAAGAGGAAACATCCTTTCCACGTCCATCTTGTCAAGGTCGTTCAGGATCTTGTATACTTCAATCAAATCACCCCTCACTCTTCTAAACTCCAGTGGAAACAAGCCCAGTCTGTCCAACCTTTCCTCATAAGACAACCCACTCATTCCAGGTATCAATCTGGTAAACCTCCTTTGAACCACTTCCAACACGTTTACATCCTTCCTTAAATGAGATGACTAAAACTGCATTCGATGTGCAGTCTCACCAAAGCCCTGTATAACTGCATTGAGGCTGTTCTGCACTATTAGAAGGTCAGTATTGAGGGAGTGTTGCACCCAGAGGTGCAGTATTGAGGGTGCGCTCCATCTGTCAAGGAGTTATTACTGACGGTACTCTGCAATATGACAGAGTAAATACTGAGAGTGTGCTGCACTGTTGAAGGGTCAGGACTAAAAGAGCATTGAACTGCTTGTGTCGCTGTCTTTCGGATAAGATGTTAAAACAAGGTCCGTCTATCACCTTCGATGGACATAGTAGATCCAACGGCCATGACTGGAAGAAGAGCAGGGGATTCTTCCTGTTGTCCTAGGGCCAATGTTTATCCTTCAAACACATAAGTAAACAGATGATCTGATTATGATTATATTGCTGTCTGCCACTGTGTGCAAACTGGCTGCCATGTTTCCTACATTACAGCTGGGACCAAAAAGTTCTTCATTGGTTGTGAATGTTTTGGGATAATCTGAGGTTGTGAAAAGGGCTTTCCAAGAGGATGTACTTTCTTTCCTTCTTCCCAGCGCAATTCCAAGGAAGTTGGAAGCAACAGATCTGCGCAGGCCTTGTAGAAATCATATAATTGTACAGCGCAGTACATGTTGTCATGGAAGGAGTGAGTGTCAGGCAAGTGCACAGGATGGAAGACCTAAGGATTTTTTGCATGGTGATGGAGCCATAGCCATAAAACCAGGTGGGTACCCTAAGTTCTGCTTCAAGGGTGCTTGACATGCATGACATGAAGGCCCTAAACATCAGTATTAACAAGGAGACATAGGAGACACGAACTGACAAGAGAGGAAAATGACAACATCTCTTGTGTGCCAACAAGTTGCACCATGATGATCATTGGTTACAGCAGCCTGGCAACAAGTGCCAACACAAAAACAACAACCGACTAGAACACTTGTGTCAAGACAGCGCATCACAGCCCTGAATTACTTGTAGACATATTGAACTTTTTAAAGGAAGATGTGTTTTTTAAAAAGGACATACAAACAAAAGCTGGCTGAAAATGTAAAGGAACCGCTTGCTGGAAAATTGCTATATGTATTACATTTGACTGACCAGTCCAGAGAGAACAGACTGACGCATGTAAAAAGGTGTGAAGGCCTACTTCAGACAGGGACACTTGAAAGGGAGAGATGAAATGCAGAAGGCTGAATTCTAATCTCCTGTGGTTGTGGAAACAATGGAGACTGATTACCATGTCAGCAGAAACCAACTCCTGCTGAGTTATATCCCAGACTGAGGACATGATCTGAGTTGAAAGAAAGCAGAATCTGGGCAAAAGGCATGTTTGTTTTTTCCCTTCCAGGAAAACACAAGGAAAGGGATTAAATGCTAGCTGCAAACCTGGTCTGGGTGTGCTAGTTCTGGTGTTCTAGATCTGGTGTGCAAGTATAAGCTGTGAAGATCACAGCTGAGGAACATCAGCTAGGCATCCCTGCAGCTTGCAGGTTAAAGGAAAGTATTTCTCTGTTGCTGGAGGCAAGTCACAAGTCAGCGAAGCCACAGTCAAAAAGGAAACAGGATAACTCCTTCAGCTAACCTACAGAACCAAGTGTCTCCAAATCAATTGCTCAGCTGCCAAAATTAGCTCAACTGGAATCACCCAATTTCATGGCTGTAACGTTTCACCATCTACTCCTCACTGACAAGGCAAAGACTGGTCCGTATATCTTTTTTAACTACTGGACTCAACTTCTCATTTCTAATCTATGTGTATGTGTGTTGCATTTTTTATTTACTTTGGGTTTTCAGGAACTAACAAACTTACTCTTTCTTTGACTCACGAAAGCCTGGTTAAATTGGCTCCTTTTAAAACATATATATATATATATATATATATATTTGGACAGGGCAAAGGTATCCCATGAAGGAAGGGATCCTTTTTAAATTAATCTTGTTGCGACCAACCAAGGGAGTTGAATAAAGAAGGGGAGCCAGCTCATCTCTGCTCACCCGGGAGCATGACAATTTGGGATATCTTGTCCGGGATCATGACAAATTGGGGGACCTTGTCTGGGGACGAGATAGACTAGTTCATATGTGGCACTTGTGGCAGAACCTGTCTCTCAAGGATTGGTCTCTTCAGCCAACAGGAAAAGTACATCATACGAAGTTACCTTATTCCCAATGGACTTGATTTGCTGCATGATCATCATCTTTTGGAAGGATGACATGAAGCAAATGCTGCTATTTAACAATAGCAAGCCGGCAAGGCCCTCTGAAATTTAAAGACTACTTTATCCACAATCTGCCCTTGCAGAGCTGGGTGATCTTAGAGAATCTGTGACCATCAATAACCCTTTTCTTCTACAGAAATATATAAGTTATTGACCCAAAGCTTGAGAGGAGCCGTCAGTTCATTTTGCGGAGCTTTTCTCTGCCCTTCATTTCTGACTTCACTAGAAAGTCCACATCAGTAAAGTAATATTCCAACTTTGTCAATAGCTTCCTACAGCTGCCTCAACTTTGTTGCAAATCCCAGTGTGTCTCCTTGGATCCGGGTGAAGGCCAGTTTTCTTATTCCCGGAATATTCCTCTTTGGCTGTGAAATCAACTGTGTAAGTCCAGCACAACCTTGGAGGCGATCTGCATCCTTTGATTCCCTTGAATGGCAGAATGATACTGAGCTTGCAGTCTCATCCCAGGGTTATGAGGTAATTGTTCTTGATGTCACTTTTAATGCCCTCTGTTTTCCTATAGTATGAAGTCTCTTATTGTTGTGAAACGTTTTGGGACATTCCCCGGTTGCAAATGGTGCTATGTAAATGAATTAAAAAAAAACAAAAATAAAAATACCTGGAAAAACTCAGCAGGTCTGGCAGCATCTGCGGAGAGGAACACAGTTAACGTTTCGAGTCCGTATGACTCTTCAACAGAACTAAGGAAAAATAGAAAAGAGGTGAGATATAAGCTGGTTTAAGGGTGGGAGGTGGGGTGGGACAGGGAGAGCTGGATAGAGGGCCAGTGATCGGTGGAGATAACCAAAAGATGTCACAGACAAAAGGACAAAGAGGTGTTGAAGGTGGTGATATTAGCTAAGGAATGTGCTAATTAAGGGTAGAAAGCAGGACAAGCAAGGGACAAATAGCCCTAGTGGGGGTGGGGTGGGCTGGGGTGGGGTGAAGGGAAGGGATCGAAATAGGCTAAAAGGATGGAAATACATTTAAAAATAATGGAAATAGGTGGGAAAAGAAAAATGTATATAAATTATTGGAAAAAAAGTGGAGGGGATTGGAAAGGGGGTAGGGATGGAGGAGAGAGTTCATGATCTAAAACTGTTGAACTCAATATTCAGTCCAGAAGGCTGTAAAGTGCCTAGTCGGAAAATGAGGTGCTGTTCCTCCAGTTTGCGTTGAGCTTCACTGGAACAATGCAGCAGGCCAAGGACAGACATGTGGGCATAAAAGCAGGGTGGAATGTTGAAATGGCAAGCAACAGGGAGGTCTGGGTAATGCTTGCGGACCCACCCCACCCCCACTAGGGCTATCTGTCCCTTGCTTGCCTGCTTTCTACCTTTAATTAGCACATTCCATAGATAATATCACCACCTTCAACACCTCTTTGTCCTTTTGTCTATGACACCTTTCAGCAATTTCCACCTATCACTGGCCCTCTATCCAGTTCTACCTGTCCCCCCACCCCTTAAACCAGCTTATATTTCACCTCTATTCTATTTTTACTTAGTTCTGTTGAAGAGTCATTCAGACTCAAAACGTTAACTGTGCCCCTCTCTGCAGATGCTGCCAGACCTGCTGAGTTTTTCCAGGTATTTTTATATTTGTTTTAGATTTCCAGAATCCGCAGTTTTTTGATTTTATCTATGTAAATGAAGATCGGTGAGAGGACAAACACAAGAAAGTAATCCAACTTGCTGCCCAAACTTCAACCCTAACACTCAAGCTAACCACTAACCACAAAATGAACACTAACCCTAACTCCTCATCCTCTTCCCTCTTTCTCCTTTCATCTTCTATATTAAGTGAATGGTTTCCTTTCCTTATGAAGGCTTCAGTTTGTGCGTTAGGACTGCGGGTCAGAAGTCATGAAGATATGATACAAAGATAAGTTGGAAAGTAAGTTGTGAAGAGGACATAAGGAGTCTGCAAAGGGGCGTAGACAGGTTAAGTGAGTGGGCAAAGATTTGGTAGATGGAGGATTAAAGAACTCTGAGGTACAGAAAATCAGTATGCGGGTACAACAAGTGATTAGGAAGGTAAATGGAAATTTTTTTTAAATGTTTTTTCACAGGTCATGGGTGTTGCTGGCTGGGCCAGCATTTATTGCCCATCCCTAATTGCCATTGAGAAGGTGGTGGTGAGCTGTCTTCTTGAACAATTGCAGTACATGTGGTATAGGTACACCCACAGCGCTGTTTGAGACGAAGTTCCAGGATTTTAACTCACTGACAGTGAAGAAACCGTGTTACCTTTAATTGCAAGTGGAATGGAATATAAAAGTGGAGATGTTTTGATACAGTTGTACAAGGCATTGATGAGGTACTGTAGTACTGCGTACAGTTTTGGTCTCCTTATTTGAGAAAGGATATAAATGCGTTAGAAGCAGCTCAGAGAAGGTTCACACGACTGATACCTGGGATGGGGGTATTATCTTATGAGGAAAAGTTGGATAAGCTGGGCTCACATCCACCGGAGTTTAGAAGAATGAGGTGTGATCTTATAGAAACGTACACTTGACAGGATTTGACAGGAAGGATGCTGAAAGGATGTTTTCCCTTGTGGGAGAGACCAGAACTAGGGGACTTATTTTAAAAATAAGGGATCTCCTATTTAAGATGGAGATGGAAGCATTTTTTCCTCTCAGGGCTGTGAGTCTTTGGAACTCTTTTCCCTGGAGAGCAGTGGAGTCTGGGTCACTGAATATTTTAAACCAGAGGTAGATGACTAACAAGGGAGTCAAATGTTATCATGGGTAGGCAGAATGTGGCGTCAAGGCCACAACCAGGTCATGATCACCATCATAGTCTTACTGAATGATGGAGCAGGCGCGAAGGGCTGAATGGCCTACTCCTGCTCTTAAATTGTATGTTCGCATGTCAGCTCTTGCTCTTTTGCGTGGCCTCGTGTAACTTTGATGCCCGATTGGTCACGGGCAATCCACAGCATTTCATGACCAGAAGTCACAAGATCATTTCTGAAATAATTGTATGTATCTACTTTAAGTGCAGCAGCTTTGTTGTTAACACACTTTTTGTTGGAGCTTAGCAACCCAAGTCAGATATGATCGTTCTTTTGCTGCAGCACAGTCAGTCACAAATTACTGTACAACACCAATAATTTCAATGGCAGGACGACAGTAGAACAAATAATCTGTAATTTGGAAAGACACGTCACTGAAATCATTCCTCCCACAAGATGATATATAAGTGAGGTTTATCAGAAATACCATAAGCAACCCATGCAGCATTGAGATAGATCCACAGCGCTTACCTTTAACACAAGGTCCCAAGTTATATTTAGAAAGAAAGAACTTGTACGTCTGCTGCATCTTGCACAACCGCAGCATATCTCTAATTGTTTACGGTCACTGAACTGCTTTTGAAGTGTAGTCACTGTTTTAATGGATGAAACACAACAGCCAGTTTGCACACAGCAAGCTCCCACAAACGGCAAAATGATAATGACCAGGTAATCTGTTTTTGTGATGTTGATTGAGGAATAAGTATTGACCAGGACACCATGGAGAACTCGCCTGTTCTTCTTCAAAATTATGCCAAGGGATCTTTTACATCCACCTGGGCAGACAGATGGGGCTTCAGTTTAGTATCTCATCCGAAAGACAGCACCTCCAACAGGGCAATGCCCTCTCAGTACTGCACTGGAGGGTCAGCCTTGATTTTCTGTGCTCAAACCTTGGAATGGGACTTGAACCCGGAACCCTGTGACTGAGAGACCAGATTACTGAGTCGGGGCTGACACTCACGGTCACTATTGACATCCCATGGTCACTATTGGAAGAAGAGGCTGTGATGAGATCCAACTTAACTTTGGTGAGCATGGGCCTGGTGCGCCTGTGCACAATAAAAACCCAGGTAACGTGGCCAGGAGTGGAGCACCATAGTTGAGCAGTGTCTCAGTCAAAGGTCAAGGGAGAGCTAGGGAACAGGGAGATGTCCCAATGGTAGAGGGGACAGGGAGAGGTCTCAGTTAAGAAGAGGAGCAGAGAAAGAGGCTCCAAGCAGAAAAAGGGCTGAGGTTAGCAGGCTTTAAGTGAGGTGGTCTCGGGAGAAGTCTGGGAATCAGAGAAGGCAGCAGAGGTTTAATGTTGCAGTCTGTTGAGCAAAGGTAATCCTTTGGAGCAGCAGGATTTTACTCGGTTTGGCTAAAGAGTTGAAGCTGCGCTTGTGAGTTGGTGCTGGAATGCAGACTCGGGAATCCTGGGAACAGAATCTTGGGAGATGAGATTGAAGCCCTGCGAGGTGGACCATCATTGACACAGTCCAAGTTGGAGCAACATTTGAAGAGGATTCCAAGACAAGATCTTTGAAGGTGAAGACTGGAATCCCTCGTGAGAGAAACAGAGTTTCAATGAGATTGGTTGACTCTCGGTGTTACTGAAGTCTGGGTGGGTTATTGAGAAATCCGTGGAATCTGTCTTGGTTGCACCTGCTATTTATTGTACAGTGTGGTGTGTTTGACCACTGTTTGCCTATTGATTTCACAGAGGCAGGCCTAGTGTCCAGGCCACCTTTGCACCCGGCAACCTGCAGATTAGCTCTAGGGTCGCCTTCAGCCCACCACTCCATCCACACCCCCCCCGATCAAAAATCCTACCTGCGGGCAGATAATTCTAAAGGTTGGATTCGCCGAGCTGGGAAATCTCCCAAACCCAATCTCGGGATGATAATCTGGGCCTTTAAATATTGGCCCTAACTGGATCGTTCCAAAAACTTGGGGGGCTGGTCCAGGATCAAAACAGGGGTGGGGCGGGGGCTGGGGGTGTTCTCCCCAGTGTCCTGCAGTTTGGAATGCCCTGAGGTTGTGAAAGGTGTTATATAAGAAATGCAGGCTGTTCCTTTATCACTGGACTCCTCTGGTGATGTAAATACTAACTGCTGGGGAACTCAAGCAGAAAAAGAAACGGTAAAAAAGATCCAGGGCCAATGAACACTTTGAGATTTCTGCCCATCAGGTGGTGAGAAACGTTCGGGAGTTCACATAGGCCAAGCACTATCTGTAAAGTCATGTGGAGAAACAGAGGCTCTTGTAGTAGAAAGAAAATAACGTTAAACCAACCCCAAAGAAAACAACACATGAAAGAGCTTTTTAACTAAAAAAATGTTTTCCTGAGTGAATTTGGCCTTTTCGGCAGGGAGTAAATGAACTGCTTTTATTGGTTTCTTCAGTAAATCATTTGTCAGATTTAATGATTGCAATGTAAAGCTGTAATATCTCCAATAAAGCGCCTAGGGTCCTTCGGGTACAAGAGACTCGTGGGCTCCATGTTTAATGAAAACCCCTCAGAAAAGGCTTAGGGTGAATCTGCAAAATGTGTCTCAATATGCAATTGATAAATGAGCAAAATTATAGAACACTGTTAATCCATGGTAACCTTTCAATATAGAAGAGCAGACCAGTGTGCGGTTTCAGTGCATAATATCCATTCAAATATTGAGCAAGAATATGTACAGGGTTAACGATAAGGCAATGTTCTCCTCATGAGCTTTGGACAATGCCACAGGCGGTGATACAATACTTTGACCTCCTTTAGATTTGTTTTTGGATGTGGGCAACAGCTCAAGGCAGCATTTATTGCCCTCCCTAGTTGTCCTGAGGTTGTTAATAGTCAACAAAAAACAACTTGCATTATCGAGCTCCTTCAACAAAGTCAAAACATCCTAAGGCTCTTCACAGGACCATAAATCAACCACTGAGCCACATAAGGAGGTATTAAACCAGGCGGCCAAAACATTGGTCAAAGAGATTTAAAGGGAGGAGAGAGAGTTGGAGAGCTTAAGGTCGGGGATTCAAGAGCTTAGGGCCTCAGCAGCTGAATGGATGCCAAGGATAGAGTGATGGAAATCAGGATTAGCATAGAGTAGATAAGGAAGTAGACATAGGTTTGTGCTTTGGGCGTACCTGCACCACATGGACTGCAGCGGTTCAATAAGGCAGCTCACCACCACTTTTTCAAGGGCAACTAGGGATGGGCAATAAATGCTGGCCCAGCCAGCGAAGCCCACAGCCCATGAATAAAGAAAAAGTCCCGGACCCCAACCTGGAGTGGCAGCTTGGCTCTGCGAGGGCATCAATGAATCAGTTGGCTTTTTATGATAATCTAGAAACTTCATGGCCACTTTACCTGACCAGCCCATAAATTACCAGATTTGTTGAAGTTAATTTCCACAATGAGACTTGAATTTATGACCTACCTGCTCTAACTTCTAGGCTACCATAGCTGGATTTTCCTGGCCTTGGATGTGTGGGAACGGAGGTGGGTCAGTAAAATAAAGGCTGCAACATCACGCGTGCACAGGTCCCTCTTCAGTTTCTGCCCTCCGTTATATTCCTGAGGACAGGGAAAGGAACAGGCCTTGGAAGAGGCTTGCTCCTGTTAAATCTTCCATGGAGATAGTTGTGGCCTCATTCAAAGCCTGTTTCCATAAAATTTTAGAACTTTCGAAGAGGAGGATGGAGTTCAGCCACTGTCTGGGGTCACACCGGGTGGATGGAACTGCGGATGTGTCATGAAGATGGGAAGAGTTTTAAAAGTTAAGTAAAAATACTTTTTAAAGTATAAAGGACTTACCCTTTTGTTGTTCAAGTTACATTACAGGTCAGGTGAGGAACCAGAGTGAAGACTTTGCCAATTCGAGGGGTCTTCACTCTTCTCCCATCACCTAGCATTTGCCTGGGCATCACAGCTCTTTGGGCTCCAGCTGAACATCAGGACGCTGCAGCTGGAAATGGGGGGCTGCACCCTCAGAAACTGAGGCCAGTGGAGATGATGGGCAGCAGTCAGCATGGGAAGGGCAGAGCGCTGGGCATCAGGAGGCCAGAGGAGAGAGCTGAGGGAGCATAAAGGAGACAATACCCTGAGCACAGTATCTACGGGTGGAGGTGAAAGTACCTGGAGATGGCTGACAACCAGTAATGAAGAAGACTGTAACTCTCTCCGCCGATGGTCACGAATATTTGTGTCCTCATCAGTGTGGAACTCTGGCAACCCACAGGCGATTAGACACAGTGTATCACCCAGATGACAGATGTCCTCTTTAACCAATGCTAGACAACATATCAAAATCACTTCTGATGGGGCATCGTAAGCTCAGAGAGGAGATTGGTTCTGAAGCCTGGAGTGGTCAGGTGGTGCCCTGTAATACCCTCAGGCAGAGGAAGATGACACTGAAGAGAGAAGCACGATAAAGTGACCTCCTCCTGCCACCCTTTGGGAAGATGACCTCACTCCTCTCCCTCTTGAGTGCCAGCTTTCTGGCTCTCCTATGCCATGTTGAATCCCTGTGGTGCAGTGGCAGACTTGGGCACAAGCTTTCTCTCCCCTTGGACAAGCAGCAGCCTTTTAGTGTTGACTTCCGTGGGTGTCTGAAACCTGTCTCCGTTCCTGCCCCAGTGGCTTTAGTGGTACAGGAAACCCTGGAAGATTCAATCCTAGGAAAATCCGAAACTCATTCGGGCTCCCAACCGAGGCAGGTTTCTGACACAGAAATGGACCCTACTCATGTTAAACAAAAACAAAAACAGAATTACCTGGAAAAACTCAGCAGGTCTGGCAGCATCGGCGGAGAAGAAAAGCGTTGACGTTTCGAGTCCTCATGACCCTTCTGTCGAAGGGTCATGAGGACTCGAAACGTCAACGCTTTTCTTCTCCACCGATGCTGCCAGACCTGCTGAGTTTTTCCAGGTAATTCTGTTTTTGTTTTTGTTTTGGATTTCCAGCATCCGCAGTTTTTTTGTTTTTATCCCTACTCATGTTTTCTGTCTCCAGTGGGAAAATCCAGCCCCTAGGTGTCTGAATCAGATTGTGAGGTGGCTGTTTTCTACATTTTTCTGACATATGTTGTCAACTTTGCCTCAAAGTTATTGTATGATGAGATTAATAGATTAATGTTCAACGCCCCTCATATAAATTTACCACGTTCATTTTTAAATGTTGACAGTGCCTTGCTGAAGAATAAAAAGATTTGAGTTCTCCAGCAATTCTCACATTTCAAGATGTGCCAAAGTTTCACAGCTAATGAATTATTTTCAAAGTGTTGTCACAGTTGTAACATGGGCAAGATGTCAGCCAGTTTGTGCACAGCAAGATCCCACAAGTGCAATGTGACGCCATCCAGTACTACCCAACATCCAGTATTGGACAAGCAGAAACGTCCTCTTGTTAAATATTGGGAAGATTGAAGCCATTGTTTTTGGTCCCACTCCAATCAACATGCCTGAGCTATTGATTCCAACCCTCTCCCCTGAGAACAATCTGAGGTCAAGTCAGTTTGTTCACAACTTTGCTGTAACACTTGATCCCAAGATGAGCTTGCGGACCTCATTTTGTGCCAGCACGAAGACCGCCTTTTTATGCCTCTGTAATATCACCCGACCTCACCCTTGTCTCAGCTCATTGGCTGCCGAAACCTTCATTCATGCTTTCGTTGCCTCTAAACTCAACTATTCCAATGCACTCCTGGCTGGCCTCCCATATTCTACCCATGAGGTCATCCAAAACTCTGCTGCCCATGTCTTAACTCGCAGCAAGTCCTGTTCCCCTGTCACCCCTGTGCTTGCTGACCCACATTGGCTCCTGGTCAAGCAATGTCTTGATTTTAAATTTCTCATCCTTGTTCTCAAATCCCTCCACAATCTCACCGCTCCTTTTCTCTATAACCTCCTCCAGCCCTGTAGTCCTTCAAGACCTCTGTGCTCCTCTAATTCTGGTCTCTAGTGCATTCCCAATTTGAGTCACTCCATTGGCATTCCTGCCTTCAGGCTCTGGAATAGCCTTCCTATGCCTCTCCGTCTTTCTATGTTGCTTGTTTCCTTTAAGACCTAGCTCCTTAGCCAAGCTTTTGACCTAATATCCCCTTATATGGCTTGGTGTCATAATTTGTTTTATAATGCTCCTGTGAAGTGCCTTGAGATATTTAATTACGTTAACTATATAAATATAAGTTGCTAACAGCCAAATACTGCGGATGCTGGAAACCTGAAAGAAACACAGAAAATGCTGGAAAAACTCAGCAGGTCTACAGCACCTGTGGAGAGAGAAAAGCAGAGTTAACATTTCAAGTCCGTATGACTCTTCTTCAGAGCTAAAGAGAAGTAAAAATGTGATGACATTTATACTGTTTAAAGGGGTGGGGGTGAGGCAGGTGAAGCTGGATAGAAGGCCAGCGATAGGTGGGGGCAAAGGAGAGATTGACAAAGATGTCTTGGACAAAAGAACAAAGGGGGTGTTAATGGTGGTGGTAAGGGCTAAAGAAGGTGCTGATAGTAGCATTAAGGTAAAAAAGCAGAATGTGATAATAGCAGGAAAGGGTAAGCACTCTGGAAAGAATAACACGGAACAAGTGACAGATGGCCTTGTAGGGGTGAGTTGACGGGATGGTAAAGGGGAAAAAAGATTGAAATTAGAATAAAAGGTGGGGATAAAACAATGAATAAATTAATAAAAATGAAAATAAATAAAAATAAGTGGCTAAGGAATAAATAATTTTTAAAAATAAAAATGAATATTGGGAAAAGGGGTGGGGATGGAGGAGAGAGTTCATGACCTAAAGTTGTTGAACTCAAGATTCAGTCCGGAAGGCTGTAAAGTGCCTAGTCAGAAGATGAGGTGCTGTTCCTCCAGTTTGCGTTGGGCTTCACTGGAACAATGCAGCAGGCCAAGGATGGACATGTGGGCATGAGAGCAGGGTGGAGTGTTGAAATGGCAAGTGACAGGGAGGTCTGGGTCATGCTTGCAGACAGATCGAAGCTGTTCCGCAAAGCAGTCACCCAATTTGTGTTTGGCCTCTTCAGTGTAGAGGAGACCACATTGGAAGCAGCGAATGCACATTGAAGGAGGTGCAAGTGAACTGCTGCTTCACCTAAAAGCAGTGTTTGAGTCCTTGGACGGTGAGGAGGGGGAAGTAAAGGGGCAGGTGTTGCACCTTCTGCGGTTGCATCGGAAGGTGCTGTGGGAGGGGGTTGAGGTGAAGGGGGTGATGGAGGAGTGGACCAGGGTGTCCTGGAGGGAACGATCCCTGCAGAATGCTACCAGGGGGGTGAAGGAAAGATGTGTTTGGTGGTGGCATCATGCTGGAGTTGGCGGAAATGGCAGAGGATGATCCTTTGAATTCGGAGGCTGGTGGGGTTAAAAGTGAGGACAAGGAGGACCCTATCATGGAAGGGAGAGGAAGGTTTGAGGGCAGTGGTATGGGAGATGGGCCGGACACGGTTGAGGGCCCTGTCAACCACCGTGGGTGGAAAATCTTGGTTAAGGAAGAAGGAAGACATGTCAGAGGAGCTGTTTTGGAAAGTGGCATCATCGGAACAGATGCGTTGGAGGCGAAGGAACTGGGAGGATGGGATGGAATCCTTACAGGAAGTGGGGTGTGAGGAGCTGTGGGAGTCGGTAGGCTTGTAATGGGTATTGGTGAACAGTCTATCACCAGAAATTGAGACAGGAGGGTCAAGGAAGGGAAGGGAAGTGTCAGAGATGGACCATGTGAAGGTGACTGAAGGGTGGAAATTGGAAGCCAAACTGATAAACTTTTCCAGGTGCAGATGAGAGCATGAAATGGTACCGAAAAAGGAATGGTGGGAGAGGCCTGAGTAGGACTGGAACAAGGAGTGTTCCACATACCCCATAAAGAGACAGGCATAACTGGGGCCCATGAAGTACCCATAACCACACCTTTTATTTGGAGGAAGTGAGACAGGTTTAAGGAGAAATTGTTCAGTAAGAGAACAAGTTCAGCCAGGCAAAGGAGAGTGGTGGTGGATGGCGACTGTTCGGGCCTCTGTTCAAGGAAGGAGCAGAGAGCCCTCAGACCATCCCGGGTGTAGAAGGATTGGAGGTCCATGGTGAAGAGGAAGTGGTTAGGGCCAGGGAACTGGAAATTGTTGATATGATGCAGGGTATCTGAGGAATTGCAAATGTAGGTAGGAAGGGACTGGACAAGGAGAAAGAGAACGGAGTCAAGGTAAGAAGAAATGAGTTCCATAGGGCAGGAACAGGCTGACACGATCAGTCTACCGGGACAGTCCTGTTTGTGGATTTTGGGTAGGAGGTAGAAGCGGGCTATCCGTGGTTGGAAGACTATGAGGTTGGAAGCTGTGGAGGGAAGATCTCCAGAGGAGATGAGGTCAGTGACAGTCCTGGAAACAATGGCTTGATGTTCAGTGGTGGGGTCATGGTCCAGGGGGAGGTAGGAGGAAGTGTCTGTGAGTTGATGCTCAGCCTCCGCGAGGTAGAGGTCAGTGCGCCAGACAACAACAGCACCACCCTGGTCAGCGGGTTTGATGACAATGTCAGGGTTGGACCTGAGAGAATGGAGTGCGGCAAGTTCAGAAGGAGATAGTTTAGAGTGGTTGAGAGGAGTAGAGAAATTGAGACCGGTCAATGTCATGCTGACAGTTCTCAACGAAAAGATCAAGAGCAGGTAAGAGTCCGGAGGGAGGGATCCAGGTGGAGGGAGAATACTGGAGGCAGGTGAAAGGATCCTGCCCAAAGAAGTGAGCACGGAGACGAAGGTGATGGAGGAAGAGTTCAGCATCGTGCCGAGTCCGAAATTCATTGAGATGAGGGCGTAAGGGCATGAAACTGAGCCCTTTGCTGTGCACTGAACATTCAGCGTCGGAGAGGGGAAGGTCAGAGGGTATGGTGAATACATGGCCGGGGCTGGGATTAGAAGATGGGATGGGGTCAGAGGGACGGGAAGGGGTGGAGAATCCTGGATGGGCATTGGTATAATAAAGTTGTTGGAGCTTGCGTTCCTTAGCACAATAAGTTGCTATTGACCAAATCTTTTTCAGTGATATTGGCTAAGAAATAAATATTGGACCAGGACAAGAAAAACTCCTCTGCTCCTCTTTGAATGCTGTGAAGAGATCATTTACATTTACCTGAGAGAGTAGCTCTGCCATTCCTTCCCTAAACCTCTCTGAGATAGCTGATCTCCTCCAATTCGGTCTCTTGAGCATTCCTGATTTTAATTGCTTCATCAAATTAGCAGCCAGGTCTTCAGCTCCTAAGTTCTGGAATTCCCTCCTTAAACCTTTCCACCTCTCTCGCCTCCTTTAAAATGCTCCTTAAGACCTACCGTTTTCGGCCAAGTTTGTGATTGGCTGTCCATATCTCCTATGGGCTTGGTGTAACTTTTTGTCTCATAGGGTTCCTGTGAAGGGCCTTCGGACATTTTACCAGATCAAGGTTGCTGCATAAATGTGAGTTGCTGTTGTTTTATAATAGCACTGAATACTGCTATGACTGTGACAGGAATGGGCAGCCTCCACATCAGTGGGGCCCCTCACCGGCTACAAAGAATTCATCTGTTGTGTTACTTTGTCAAAAGCCGGTACCTCTGCTGACCTCAGAGTAAACTACTGATCAAACAGCACCACCGAATTCGAGGTCAGACTACAAAAGCAGCTGCTCAAAAGTTCATCCAGCAGTCAATAAACAGAGCCAGCTTGGCCTGGGGCCTCGCACATGATAAGCCATCGAGCTTGTTAAGTGATTGATTGTTTGACAGTTTGCCTGTCAGAAGTGAACTTTTCCCCAAATCATCAGTGGGGAAAAGAGGAAAGAAAAGTTCAAGATTGTCACTCGAATTTGTAGTGTACAAGTGGTTGGGGTCAGGGGAGGCAGTGGGCGGGGGTAGGGGTGGGAATAATCAGAGACTTCAACGTTATGCCAGCTTTCAGGCCAGCTAGCTCAGCCATTTCCACTCCTGTAGGCCTCAAGCTGGAGGAATGGCAGAAAAACATATGAAATAGGAGCAGGAGTAGACCATTTAGCCCCTCGAGCCTGCTCCGTCATTCAGTAAGATCTTGGCTGATCTGTTTATGCTTCAAGTTCCACATTCCCATCTATCCCAGATACCCTTTGATTCCCTTGTCTTCCAAGAATCTATCTACCTCCACCTTAAAAATATTAAATGACCACTTTCACCACCTTCTGGGGCACAGAGTTCCAAATTCGCACGACTGTCTGAGAGAAATTATTTTTTCCTCATCTCTGTCCTGAAAGGCCAACCCCTAATTTTAGAACAGTGCCCCCTAATTCTGGACTCACCCACAAGAGGAAACTTCCTTTGCACATCCATCTTGTCAAGACTGTTCAGGATCTTATATACTTCAATCAAGTCACCCCTCACTCTTCTAAACTCCAGTGGAAACAAGCCTAGTCTGTCCAACCTATGGTCAAAAGACTGCCCATTCCAGTTATCAATCTAGTAAACCTCCTCTGAACCGCCTCTAACACATTTACATCCTTCCTTAAATAAGGAGACCAAAACTGCACACAGTATTCGAGGTGCTGTCTCACCAATGCCTTGTATAACATCCTTACCTGTATGTTCAATTCCTCACATAATAGAGGATAGCATTCCATTAGCTTTCTTAATTACTTGCTGTACTACTTTATAACCTTTTGCGACTCATGCAATAGAACATCTAGATCCCTCTGCACTTCGGAATTCTGCAGCTGTTCTCCATTTAAGTAATGCTTTGCTTTTTTATTTTTCTTGCCAGAGTGAACAACTTCACATTTTCCCAAATTAAACTCCATCTGCTAGATTTTTACCCATTCACCCAACCTACCTATATTCAACTGCAAACTCCTCATTTCCTCCTCACAACACACTTTCTACCTATCTTTGTGTCAGCTGCTAATTTAGCTGCCATGTCTTCACTCCCCTCATCTAAGTCATTGATGTAAATTAGAAAAAGTTGTCAAAGGTGTCCATGGCTATATCGCCTTATGGGTCCATTGCAATTTAATAGGGGGTGGGGTTGGGGTTAACATAATTGCTGCCAATATATGAGGCCTGACTGTGTTCCTGTCTCTTTTGGAGTCCCATGCCAGCTGTAAGCGGCCTTCAGTATGATCCTCTACATGGTATGGGTGCAGATGGTCCTGAGGCAAGTCCAGCCACCAACTTTCCTGGGAACCTCCAGGTGGGCACCAGCCTTCCAGTCTCATTGACCAGGCCTTCACCTAGGCACAAAGCCAGTGTTCTCGAATTGGGTTCTACAGTGGGCTGCTGGAGAACTCTGGCACAATGATTTCTCCCATTGTTAATCATGCAATTGGAGATCTTCCTCCAAAATTCTAGCCTTGATTTTAATTCTTGCTGTTCCAGGTCCCACAAGAGAAACAGTGGTTTTGGGACTCTTACCTCACCGGGCAATTAAAATTGCTAATAGGTCCTCAGCCCAATGCGTCTCTGTAGTGGACCTTTAGAGGAGGATCCTGCCTGCTACGGATGGACATCTCTTCTCAGGCAAACAAATTAAAATGGAGCCCAACATAGCAATTTTAACTAGGTTAAAAGTGCTGCCTGTATTGATGTTTTAGCTTCTCCATGGTTCCTCAGTCAGTTCATGAAATGAATATCTGACTCACATGGTTTTTTTTAAAAAATCATTTATGGGATGTGGGAGTGGATGGCTAGGCCAGCATTTATTGCCCATCCCTAGTTGCCCTTGAGAAGGAGGTGGAGAGCTGCCTTCTTGAACTGCTGCAGTCCGTGTGGTGTAGCTACACCCACAGTGCTATTAGGGAGGGAGTTCCAGGATTTTGACCCAGCGACAGTGAAGGAACGGTGATATATTTCCAAGTCAGGATGGTGAGTGACTTGGAGGTGAACTTCCAGGTGGTGGTGTTCTGCCCTTGTCCTTTTAGGTGGTAGTGGTTGTGGGTTTTTAAAGTGCTGTCGAGGGAACCTTGGTGAGTTCCTGCAATGCATCCTGGATGGTGTCGAGCTTCTTGAGTGTTGTTGGAGCTGCAATGCATCCAGGCAAGTGGGGAGTATTCCATTACACTCTTGACTTGTGCCTTGTAGATGGTAGACAGGTTTTGGGGAGTCAGGAGGTGAGTTACTCGCCGCAGGATTCCTAGCCTCTGACCTGCTCTTGTAGCCACAGTATTTATATGGCTAGTCCAGTTCAGTTTCTGGTCAATGGTAACTCCCAGGATGTTGATGACGGGGGATTCAGTGATGGTAATGCCATTGAATGTCAGGGGACAATGGTCAGATTCTCTGTTGTTGGAGATGGTCATTGCCTGGCACTTGTGTGGTGCCAATGTTACTTGCCAGTTGTCAGCCGAAGCCTGGATATTGTCCAGGTCTTGCTGCACTTGGACATGGACTGCTTCAGCATCTGAGGAGTCACAAATGACGGAAGTAAGGTTATTGATGAAGCAGCTGAAGATGGTTGGGCCAAGGACACTACCCTGAGGAACCCCTGCAGTGATGTCCTGGAACTGAGATGACTGACCTCCAACAGCCACAACCATCTTCCTTTGTGCTACATATTACCCCCTGATTCCATTGATTCCACTTTTGTTCGAGCTCCTTATGCCATACTCGGTCATGTTTTGCTGTGATGTCAAGGGCAGTCATTCTCACCTCACCTCGGGAGCTCAGCTCTTTTGTCCATATTTGAACCAAGGCTGTAATGAGGTCAGGAGCTGAGTGATGCTGACGGAACCCAAACTGAGTGTCAGTGAGCAAGCCATTGCTAAAGAAGTGCCGCTTAATAGCACTGCTTATGACCCCTTCTATCACTTTACTGATGATTGAGAGTAGACTGATGGGGTGGTAATTGGCTGGGTTGAGTTTGTCCTTCTTTTTGTAGATGGGATATACTTGGGTAGTTTTCTACATTGCCAGGTATATGCCAGTGTTGTAAATGTACTGGAACAGCTTGGCTGGGGGCGTGCGAAGTTCTGCAGCACAAGTCTTCAGTACTATTTTGCGGAATATCGTCAGGGCCCATAGCTGTTGCAGTATCCAGTGCCTTCAGTCATTTCTTGATGTCACGTAGAGCAAATTGAATTGGCTGAAGACTGGCACCTGCGATGCTGTGGACCTCCAGAGGAGGCAAAGATGGATCATCCACTCGGCACTACTGGCTGAAGATTGTTTCAAATGCTTCAGCCTTATATTTTGCACTTGTGTGCTGGGCTCCCCCATCATTGAGGATGGGAATATTTGTGGAGCCTCCTCCTCCAGTGAGTTGTTTAATTGTCCACCACCATTCATGACTGGAAGTGGCAGGATTGCAGAGCTTAGATCTGATCTGTCGGTTGTGGGATCGTTTAGCTCTGTATTATGACCCAGCCAGTTGTAAATGCTGAGCTGTTGAAATCCCAGAGGGAAAATTGAAACAACAGTCATAACCAATTTTTGTAATTTGTATGTTTCAAGATGCAGGCTTTGAATTCAGTTATAATAAGACCACTGAGTCTCAAGAGGTTTTTAAAAAACTAAATTAAACATTTATTAATTTAAAAATTGTAAGCACGGACACATGTCTACAAGTTACTATGATAATAACTTCTAAAAAATCCCCTAATTAATCTGACTCTCAGTTACACCTCCATTAAGGCAACAGTAAAACACAGAGTTAAACAGACCCCTGGCAAAGCAACACTGAACATCACATTCAAAATAAGTTTCTTTCAGCTCTGGGTCCTTGAGGCTTACAGGGTGGAGGCTTTAAATCTTAGAATCCCTCTTCTTTTACCAACAGCCTTCTCTGCCTTTATACATATTTTCCTCTTTGAATGCAAATTCTCATAGTATCATTGTTTGATTCTAACAATTCTAACAAAAAACCCCTTTCACAGCACCAATTTTATTAGTAAGCTTTCGAAAAAATAAACATTGCTTGGTTTCTTCTGGATAGATGTAATATTTCTCCCATTCTTTCGAATGGTTAATTTAAAAATGCAAATTGCCTCCTTTCCACTCCACCTTGTAACTTCCCTGTGTTTATCTAATTACCATTTCAAACCTAATTCTCTTCTTTACATCAAAGCCTCTAGACCAGCTGGCTTTAATCCAATTAAGACACACACACTTAGATACAGACACCACTAGAAATCTATTTTAAAATAATTTCCAATAACATTATAGACATTCTATATTCTTGACATTTATCTATTGCATGCTAGTTATGCTGTTTGGCACACAAATAGACCTAAGTTGTAGCTTCATCAGCTTGACACTTCATTTTTAGGTATGCCTGGCATTACTCCTGACATGCCCTCTTCATTGATCCCCCAGCTTGCTGGTATTGGTAGAGTGGGGGATATGCCGTGTCATGAGGTTACAGATTGTGTTCGAGTACAATTCTGCTGCTGCTGATGGCCCACAGCACCTTGTGGATTCCCAGTCTTGAGTTGCTGGATCTGTTAAAAATCTATCCCATTTGGCACAGTGGTAGTGCCACACAACATGATGGACAGTATTCTCAATGTGAAGATGGGACTTCATCTCTTCAAGGACTGTGCGGTGGTCACTCCTACTGATACCTTTGTGGATACGTCTGCAGCAGGCAGATTGATGAGGATGTGGTCAAGTAAGTATTTTCCCTTTTGTTGGTTCCCACACCACCTGCCACAGACCCAGTCTAGCAGCTATGTCCTTTAGGACTCGGCCAGGCCGGTCAGAAGTGGTGCTACTGAGCCACTCTTGGTGATGGACATTGAAGTCCCCCATCCAGAGTACATTCTGCACCTTTGCCACCCTCAGTGCTTCCTCCAAGTGATGTTCAATATGAAGGAACATTGATCCATCAGCTGAGGGAGGGCGGTACGTGGTAATCAGCAGGAGGTTTCCTTGCCCATGTTTGACCTGATGCCCTGAGACTTCATGGGGTCCGGAGTCGATGTTGAGGACTCCCAGGGCAACTCCGTCCTGACTGTATACCACTGTGCTGCCATCTCTACTGGGTCTGTCCTGTCGGTGGGACAGGACATACCCAGGGATGGTGATGGTGGAGTCTGGGACATTATCTGTAAGGCATGATTCCGTGAGTTTGACTATGTCAGGCTGTTGCTTGACTGGTCTGTGAGACAGTTCTCTCAATTTTGGCACTAGCCCCCAGATGTTAGTAAAGAGGACTTTGCAGGGTTGACAGGGTTGAGTTTGCCGTTGTCGTTTCTGGTGCCTAAGTCAACGCCGAGTGGCCCATCCATTTTCACTCCTTGTGGACTTTGTAGGGATTTGATACAATTGAGTGGCTTGCTAGGCCATTTCAGAAGGTATTTTAAGAGCCAAGCACATTACTCAGGGGAGCTTCTCAGTTCCAACCCCCAGTCTATGCCAAGTTAGCTGATCTGGGCCAGGGCTGGGTAGGGGCAATGTTCCCTGTACAGCAATCCAAAATGTACGAGGCACGGAACAAACAGGGATAGTCAAAGCAACATTCCCTTGAAGAGGTATGCATGTGCAGCATCTTAAAGGGACCATGCTGTGCAACAAGCAGGCTGCATACAACAAACAAAAATTATGGACGGCATTGGGGTTTGGGGTTAACTGGGCTCAGTGCCACTAGGTTCTGCAGAAGAAAATCTTATCACAGTTTCCACACCGTGTTAGCCTCCAGTGCCTCTCCCCTACAGCTCGGAAAGTATTCACACAAGATGAGAAAGTTTGGATCAGCAATGATGCCTCCCATAGTTCACCTGCTGATACTCAGTGTCAGATATGTGAAGACTGGCCAATGGATACAGTATTTGCAGAGTTCCTGCTATCTCTTGGACCTGCACGAGAAACGTACAGGAATTCAGTGTGTTGGCTTTGGCTCAGTGGGAGCGTTCTCATTCCTGCATCAGAAGGTCATGGGTTCAAGCCCCTCGCCAGAGACCAGAGCCCATAATTTAAGGCAACATTCCCAGTGCATTGCTCAGGGAGCAAAGCTGCGCTGTCACGAGTGGCATTGTTTGGATCAGATGTTGAACTGACCCCCTGTCTTCCCCCTTAGGTGAACATAGAGGATTCCATGGCACTATTTTGAAGAAGAACAGGGGAGATCTCCCTAGTGTTCTGGCAGATTTTTTTACCCCTCAGATAATATTAAGGCAGGTTATGTGTTCATTATCACACTGCTGTTGGTGGGAGCTTATTGTGCACAAATTGGTTGCCATTTTTCCTGCATTGCAACAGTGATTAAACTTCAACAATCCTTCATTGGCTGTAAAACTCTTTGGGACAACCTGAAAGGTATAGTTCTGTCTGTTTGTCTTTCTCTCTCTCTCTCGCAGGCAGCACCCTAACTCATGTTGAGACATGAATGGATTACCTTTAGTGGCCTGGCAAGCAGGCAAGGTCACGGAGCCCTATAAAATCAGCCTCATAAATTCACTGTGACAGGAAGGATTACTGGGAATTTCTGAGGTCAGCGTCTCCCTGTTCCAAGCCGCTGATTTATTGCTCCTCTGCATGTTGTTAACATTGTTTACATTTTTTTCCTGTTTTAAAATACTGTTGATGGATCTCTGAGGCCTCTTGTTGAGCAGACTCTGCTTGCCCTTCTAATCCCGCCTTTGTACAAGCTGCAACATTCTGGCTGACCATCATGAATCAGCTGTGTTGTACTGAGCAGCAGCCCTGCCTCTGAGTTGGAAGGCTCACGCCCCATTCTTGAGACATGAGCATGGAATCCCTGCTAACACCTTCTGCTGGGGGAGCGCTGCACTGTCAGGCGGTCAGCACTGACGGAATTTTTTTTCCCATTCTTTCGTGGGATGTGGGCAGCACTAGTAAGGCCAGCATTTCTTACTCAAGCTTCATTCCTAAGTGGCTCAGCTTGCCAGGGCATTTCAGAGGGCATTGCTGTGGGTCTGGAGTCACATGTAGGCCAGACCAGGTAAAGATGGCAGATTTCCTTTCCGAAAGGACGTGAGTGAACGAGATCAGATTTTCTGGTAATCAATGACAGTTTGATTGTCACCGTTACTAAGGTGCGCTTTATAAATCCAGAGCCACGAATTGAATTTAAATTCCAGTAGCTGCTCTGGTGGGATTTGAACCCATGTCCCCAGAGCATTAGTTGGGCCTCTGGATTACTAGTCCAGTGACATTACCACTCCACCCACCATCTACCCACAAGCTGGGAGTGCTGCACTGTCAGAGGGCCAGTACTGAGGGAGCGCTGCACTGTCAGAGGGTCAGTACTGAGGAAGCGCTGCACTGTCACAGGGTCAGTACTGAGGAAGTACTGCACTGTCAGAGGGTCAGTACTGAGGGAGCGCTGCACTGTCAGAGGGTCAGCACTGAGGGAGTGCTGCACTGTCAGAGAGTCAGTACTGAGGGAGTGCTGCACTGTCAGATGGTCAGTACTGAGGGAGTGCTGCATTGTTGGAGGGTCAATATTGTGGGAGTGTTGCACTGTCAGAGGGTCATTACTGAGGGAGTGCTGCACTGTCAGAGGGTCAGTACTGAGGGAGTGCCGCACTGTCAGAGGGTCAGTACTGAGGGAGTGCTGCACTGTAAGAGAGTCAGTATTGAGGGAGTGCCGCACTGTCAGAGGTTCAGTACTGAGGGAGTGCTGCACTGTCAGATGTTCAGTACTGAGGGAGTGCTGCACTGTCGGAGGGTCAATACTGTGGGAGTGCTGCACTGTCAGAGGGTCATTACAGAGGGAGTGCTGCACAGTCAGAGGATCAGTACTGAGGGAGTGCCACACTGTCAGAGGGTCAGAATTGAGGGAGTGCTGCACTGTAAGAGGGTCAGTACTGAGGGAGTGCCGCACTGTCAGAGTGTCAGTACTGAGGGAGTGCTGCACAGTCAGAGGGTCAATACTGATGGAGTGCTCCACTGTCGGAGGGTCAATACTGAGGGAGTGCTGCACTGTTAGAGTTTCAGTACTGAGGGAGCTCTGCATTATCAGAGGATCAGTACCGAGGGAGTGCTGTGCTGTCATAGGTTGAGTTTTTCAGATATGATGGTAAACCAAGGCCATGTCTGCCCTTTCAAATGGATGTAAAAGATCCCATATGGCCACTGTTCATTGAAAAACAGGGGGGTTCTTCGTGGACAATATTTATCCCTTACCAGCGGCACTAAAACAGAATGCTTGGTCACTTATTACATTACAGGTTGTGGGATCTTGCTGTACGTGAACTGGCTGCTGCGCTTCCTGTATTATAGTGACTACACGTCACAAAATACCTCATTGGCATGAAGCGCTTTGAGAGGCAATCAGGTTGTAAAAGCTGCTTTATAAACTCAAGCTTTCTCTTGGCGCTCTTTCAATTTCCTCTTATGCTTTCTGTTGCTGTCGCCATATCCAGTAACCCCACCACTATCCTCCTCGCCATGGAACCTCTGCACCCACACCCGCACAACACCTCTTCCCCCACCACCCCGGTCCACCACCACACCACTGAATTGGCCTCGAAGTCAGACACGGTACAGAACAAGCTGCTCATTAAACTGGCTGATGAGGCCCAGAACCTGCCTCAGTTCTAACCAGTGGCAACATCAGCAGGCCCAGCTCTCCCTCACTTAATTGGCTCCCTGAACCAGTTGATGCTGGGAAAGTGTCCGGCCTCCCCCTCTGACAATAATTGGATATTGCCCAGCCATCCATTACAATCCAGTCCTGATCCCCGCTTTCATTATGTTCCAAGTTTTCGGTATCAGAAAACCAGAACCATGTTAGATTAATGGGCAAGAAGAGGCAAGGCACATAGAAGCAGACAGGAGAAAATATACCTTAATGCTTCTTTTTTGTAACATCTAAACAGCTAACCTGAGTTAGATGTAACCTCGGCTTAGTATGACTTTCTTAGGGCCTTCAAATCCCTTGGTAACAGGACCTCCCCTATCTCGAGAAGGACCTAAAGCACATAACCCCAACAGATCAGAAATTATACCGAAACACATTGGTGGCCCTTAAGTGTAATGAAGGTTTGAATCCATTCAGTCACTTGCACAGAGGTTTGCTAACTCTGCTGACATGTGTTCCTGGAGATACGACCTGTCACCCCCACCCCACCACTCCCACCATCCTCCATCTGCTCCGCTTTCCCCCACCAGCCAATTTGGAAAGTGAAGAGATTCCTGTCACACAATGAAGCCACCCATTTTCCCCCGTTTCCAATATTTTTATAACTAATGAACAAAAGTATTTGAAGAGATTTCAAAACATCTTTTCCTGAAGTCCTCCCCCTCCACTGTGATATTCCCCCCCCCCTCTCCCTGGTTTGGCTCACAGCAATGTCCTGTAGTAATCTTCAATTCCAAGAAACTTCAGACCAAAACATTGACCAACCTCTCCCCACAGTCACAAGAAACCTGCAGCAGGAATGGATTAATGAGAAGGAATTGGTATAACTTTGGGATTTGGGGCAGTCAGATCATTCCAGCAGGTTAAGCTAGACCGGGCACAAGGTTTTAATCCAGCCTGAGAGCAGGTAAAAAATGCCTTCGCTGATACCTGTTAACCAATCGCTGCCAATTATGAGCCCTGTTTAAAGGGCAGCATAACTCAGTATGTGAGTTGATGACAAAACTGCATTGCACTATTCAACTAGGAGGGCTGTTTTCATTTTGTTCATGACAGAATGAGAATCCAGGGAGCCTCCCATCTTGGTGCAGGAGCTCTCCCTTGTGCTAGATTTACACCTGGCAGGATTTAAACAGCCAGATAATCCTGTCAAAGGTCACAAGCTCCTTGAGGGACCTTGCTCATCACTTTGGACCATCTCAACTGAATTGGAAGCTGCATGCTGACCTCGTTTACGACAAGGAAATCTCTCAGTACTGTTTAATGAGATCCTCCAGGTCAGTTGCTGGTTTGGTTACTTCACATCACAGTTTGACGTCTTGGCACATCTCGCCGAGTTCCACTTCGAAGTCCACTTACTCCACTCAGAGACAGGACATTGCTGCTGCTATTGTCTTCCTCACTGACTGCCTTTTTTAAAAAAATATTCATTCATGGGATGTTGGTATTGTTGGCTGGCCCAGCATTTATTGCCCATCCCTAATTGCCCTTGAGAAGGTGGTGGTGAGCTGCCTTCTTGAACCGCTGCATTCCATATGGTGTAGGTGCACCCACAGTGCTGTTAGGGAGGGAGTTCCAGGATTTTGACCCAGCGACAGTGAAGGAACGGCTTGCTTGGAGAAGAACTTCTGGGTAGTGGTGTTTACATGTGTCTGCTTAAGGTGGTGGATAGCAATCAAGTGGGCTGCTTTGTCCTGGACAGTGTCAAGCTTCATGAGTGTTGTTGGAGCTGCACTCATGCAGGTAAGTGGAGAGTATTCCATCACGCTCCTAACTTGTGCCTTGTAGAAGGTGGATAGGCTTTAGGGAGTCAGGGGGTGAGTAACCCTCCACAGAATTCCCAACCCCTGACCTGCTCTTGTAGCCACAATATTTATATGGCTAGTCCATTCAGCTTCTGGTCAATGGTAACCCCAGGATGTTGATTCTGGGGGATTCAGCGATGGTAATGCCATTGAATATCAAGGGGAGAAGGCTAGATTCTATCTTGTTGGAGATGGTCATTGCCTGGCACTTATGAGGCACGAATGTTACTTGCCACTTGTCATCCCAAGCCTGGATATTGTACAGGTCTTGCTGCATTTGGACATGGGCTGCTTCAGTATCTGAGGAGTCACGAATGATGCTGAACATTGTGCAATCATCAGCGAAAACCCCCACTTCTGACATGATGAAGGAAGGTCATTGATGAAGCAGCTGAAGGTGGTTGGGCCTAGGAGACTACCCTGAGGAACTCCTGCAGCGATGTCCCAGGACTGCCTATATGAATACAGCCCAAGCAGCAAGGTGTGTACCATAGAGCAGGGCAAAGTGGGAGAAGAGGGATATGGAGAAAGATGAAGAGCCGAGAGAAGGAGGGAAGACAATGACCAAGAGAGCCACCTCATTTCCGAAACCCATTTATCATGACTACGACGAAGTCAGAACTCCCATTCTCCAACATTCCCACATTCATTCCTCCCACAGTGCTAGTAGTTAGGGAGTTTCAACAATTATAAAGGAATGGGAATATTCACAATGGGCTGAATGGCCTCTTACTGTGCCATTAAAATTCTGTGATATATTTCCAAATCAGGATGATATGTTAATTGGAGGGCATTTTTCAGGTAATGATGTTCTGCCCCAAGGTAATAGAGGTTGCAGGGTCGGAAGGTGCTACCAAAGAAGCCTTTGCAAGTTGCTGAAGTGCATCTTGGAGATGGTGTACACTGCTGCCACTTTGCTGGTAAGAGTAAATGTTAAAGGTAAGCTTGTGGTGTGACGGGGAGCAAGATGGAAGATGGAAGATGTGAGTGTTGGATCTGCAGATAGTCATGCAGACTTTGTGGGGCGAGGAAGAGGAGAGAAGGAAGTTTAGGTGTAAAGAAACCCTGTCTCCTCCAGTGGCCACAGTCTCCATTCAACCCCTTATGTGGAACTGGGTGCCTCAGTGTTGTGGTCCTCTTGCACTGACAATCTCTTGTTCGGTATTATATACCACCTCTCCTGCTAGCTACATCATTGCAGAATGTGGCTGTGTAGGTTGAATTGCGCACATGATGTGAGTTGCGGGTGTAATAGTGCTCCCTCAATTAGTCCACAACAAACCCAGGCATGAAGTGAGCAAAACCCTCAGTGGTGGAGAGTTTGGGAAGCAGAGGTCCAAAATTACCTGTTCCCCCAAGCACACTATGTTCATCACTTGTCACATCTCAAATTATTCGTGTACTGTGTCCCAAACATTAATTTCCAAATGTATTATTTTTCCGCAGCCATCTACCCTGCTTGATTGAATGAATCTCCAACAAACCCATCCACTCTCTTTCCTGATTAGTATGCCTTGTAGCCAACTTATTTCTTAGCTTGCTTGCGCCCTTACATGAAAGGACTAGAAGGAATGTTTCTACCGTCTCATCTAATTAGGATGAGTAACGATTTGAGTTTAATTAGTGCTTACAATAACATTTCTGCAAATGAATGTTACGCAGGGCCATTGAGACAAATGCAAGCACATCAGGAAGAAATTAATTGGGTGATGAGCCTGTTTTCTACTGACGTATATGCTGGAAGAAAAAATGAGGAAGGGATATTTAATTCTTGATCTGTTAGCAGATCTGCAAATGTTTAGTAGTATTCTGTCCCGCCTAAACTGCAAGCCGTCGTGCAGCTAGATTAGAAAGGTGCTCGGGACAGGAAGATCCCCGATGAGATTAGAAGATTCCAGCATCATCCATTGCACTCTGGTTAGAAAGAAAGAAGGAACCTGTATTTCTACAGCACACTTCACAACCTCAGGATGTCCCAAAGGGCTTCACAGTCAATGAAGCGTTTGTGAAGTATAGTCACTTTTATAAAGTAAAAAACATGGCAGCCAATTTACGCTCAGCAAGCTCCCACAAACATCAGTGAGATAATGACAAGATAATCAGCTTGAGTCGTGTTGGTTGACAGATAAATATTGGCCAGGATACTGGGGGGGTCACTAACTCACTTGTTTTTCTCCTGTGATCTTTTACATCCACTTGAAAGGGCAGGTACACCCTCACTTTAACGTTCAATGTGAAAGATGGCACCTCTGGCAATGCAGCTGTCCCTCAGTGTTGCATTGGGAGTGTTGACCTAGATTTTATGCTCAAGAGTCTGGGGTGGAACTTGAATCCATAACCTTCTGATTTAGGTGAGAGTGTCTGCTGTGAGTCTGTGGCAGCATCTTCCAAACCCACGACCTGCACCATCGGAAGGACAAGGACAGAGGCACATGCTGTCAATGAAGCTTACAGTCGAAAGGCATCTGATTGATCGGGAAGTTGGAATTCTAACATGTTCTTTTGATCTAAGGAGAGAATAAGAATTCTGTAAAGGGAACGGAAACCCTGTATGTATCTTTTCTTCTAAAACAAAATCTTTGTGTTCTAAAGAAAACACAGTGCCAGCTGGTTAGTCCTTGTTTATTGCACACCCTCCAAGTTTGTGCTTATTAATCATACTTACAAGAGTATCTTAATTAGTCCCTGTCTATGAGCGCTCAGTTGAACTCAGCTGCTGGCCTCTCCTTTCTCTTTCATCGTTTCATTAGTCAAGGGGCCAGCAGGAAGCAGGATTCTTCCAAAGAGGGTTGGCTAGATTCGGTCTGCTCAATCATCAATGCCACTTCAATACTTTGAAAGTTCACTGCTGGTACTGCTGAGGCCCCTTAATTAATGCTTCATACATCAGAGGAACACTAATAGGAGATGGATGTCGCTTGTTCACTGATACTCCTCTCTGTTAATCGGCAGCTAAACAGCTAAAGGCTTTGAAAAATGACTGATCCACTGCAGCAAATAAATCTGATAATGTGCACTCGTACACTCTACATCATTTGGTGACGTTCTCTGTGTTCAGCTTTGTGCCTTTTCTTTTCAAGACCCCATGTGACCCCATCCATTTCTGTTGCGAAGTCAAATAAGTGCTCTCCATGACCGCTGTTGATTCCTCGTTGTGATTGGTTGATGAGACCATGTTAGCAGAACGGTATGTAAGTTTCAAGCTGATGTTGCATGTTAAGGCTGGTCCAGACTAGAGTTTAAACTGGGCCACTGTTTAGATTAAGAACATGAAACAAGATATAACCAGGACCATGTATTATCAAAGATAATAGGAAGCTCAGGAAAGTTGGCAAATGAGAGATATGGGCAATGGACACGAGGACAACCATTTTAAATTGGGGGAATAAAATAGGCACCATTGGCATTAATGGGGAACTGGAGGGATGAGCTTTGACAATAGTGGCTACTGGTGGGTACTGGTGTCTGTTCATGGGCACAGGTAACATGGGAAATATGGCCTTTGTCGTGGGTAGACGTAAGTTACGGGTGTTTACATGTGGGCTGTGCTTGCTTTATGCTCTCTCTAATCCATGAACACAAGAGCTAATCTGAATCTCTCATTTCCACTGTATCAAAGTAAGTTTTTTGCATGAAATCAAGTCACACTTAGTTCAACCTGAACAGGACGCAAGGTTCCATTACTACAGAGATGGTAGGAAAACTGCCTATTGATTAATCCGACAGTTCTCCCTGATAAAATGACCACAGTAATGCGCTGCAGCTTTCGAAGACAAGGTGCTTAATTAAAGAGACAATTGTCCCAGTTTTGATCATCTTATTAGTGTTCTCTGTCACTGCAACACTGATAGTGAATTGTCGTACTGCAGTAAAAGCATGTTAATTAATCTGTTAATGACACAGTCTCTTGTTCAAGCATTTTAATTGCAAACACCACTTTAATATACAAATTATAATCTAAGGATGCCCAGTGCTGTTTGTCTTGAAAGACATGACACAACTCACCATTTTAATGCCATTACCGAGCTGTGTGAGTTGTGAATATTGTATCCAATGGTGCCTATTTCATTCCCTCAATTTAAAACAGTTGTCCTAGTTTCCTCTTTATCTCTTGAACTCCTATAATTCCCTGAACTCTGTGTAACATTTATGATGAAATATCATACGGACTCGAAACGTTAACTGTATTCCTCTCTGCAGATGCTGTCAGACCTGCTGAGTTTTTCCAGCTATTTTTGTTTTTGTTTCTGTGCAACATTTCTCTGACTCTGTGCAACCACCCTACCTTCCCTTCACCCCATCATTGCTAACTGTGCCTTCAGTTGTTTTGACCTCTGGAATTCCCTCTCTTATACATATCTGCCTCACTCTCTTCCTTTAAAACCCTCTATAAAAGCTACCTGATCCATTAAACCTTCAATCCTCTCTTCCTAATCCCTCCTCCTTTGGTTCTAAACACTGTGTTCACTCCTGGGTACTACACCAAGGATATACTAGCCTTGGAGAATGCAGTGTAGGTCCACAATGATGGCAAAGTTCAGGGGGTTAAATTATGAGGACAGGTTGCATAAATTTGGCTTGTATTCCCCGAGTTTAAAAGCTAAAGCGGTGATCTAATTGAGGTGTTTAAAATGATAAAGGGATTCAGTAGGGTGGACAGAGAGAAGCTGTACACTCTGATGGGTGGATTCCTGAACAAAGGGACCTAACTTTAAAATTGGAGATAGGTTGTTCAGGGGCAATGTCAAGAAGCATGTAATCACACAAGGCTGGCAGAAATTGTAATCTCTCTCTCTCCCAAAACAACATGGATGTCAGATTACACTGAGGCACTGGCGGTACAGTGATAATGTCACTGGACTAGTAATCCAGAGGTCCAGACTCTGGATATATGGGTTAAAATCCCAGCACAACAATGAGAGAATTGAAATGCTATGAATTAATAATTCTGAGATTGAAAGGTCATCTCAGTAATGATGCCATGAAATGTGAATTGCTGTAAAAACCCATTAGTTCACTCATGCCCTTTAGAGAAGGAAATCTTCTGTTCTTACCAGGTCTGGCCTACATGTGATTCTACACCCATAACAATGTGGTTGGCTTCTATCTGCCCTCTGAAACGGCCCAGTAAGCCATTGAGTTGCACCAAATCGTCAAAAAAGGAAGGAAACTGGACGGATAACCTGTCATTAACCTCGGCAGTCAGGAATGACAATGGCACACCCAACCCTGTGAACCCTGCAAAATCCTCCTTACTAACATCTGGGGACTTATGTCAAAATTGGGAGAGGTGTCCCACAGACTAGTTAAACAACAGCCTGACATCATCATGCTCACAGAAACATACCTTACAGACAATGTCCCAGACACCACCATCCCCATCCCTGGATATGTCCCATCCCACCGGCTGGACAGGCCCAGCAGAGGTGGTGGCACAGTGCTATACATTCGGGAAGGAGTTGCTCTCAGTATCCTCAATATTGACTCCGGACCCCATGAAGTCTCATTGCATCAGATCCAACAAGGGAAAAGAAACCTCCTGTTGATTATGACCTACTAGCACGCCCCCCCCCCCTCCCCACCCCCTCAACTGATGAATCAGTACTCCTCCATGTTGAACATCACTTGGAGGAAGCATTGAGGGTGGCAAGGGCAAGGAATGTACACTGGCTGGGGGAACTCCATGTCCATCACCAAGAGTGGCTCATTAGCACCACTACTGACTGAGCTGGCCAGGTCTTGAAGGACATAGCTGCTAAACTGGGCCTGTAGCATGTTGTCATGAAGCTATTAATGCATATAGTGTTATTGGAAAATATTTTTCTATTAAAATAGAGGTTTAGTCCATGGGTGTGTTTCAACTGGATTAAAGCCAGCTAGCCTGGGTGCATTAATGTGTATTAGTTTTGAGATGTAAGAGAGGTAGAGTGCATTTGCATTTTTTGAATAGACCATTCAAGAAGTGGGGTGAAATCTGGCACCTATCTAGCAAAGACCAAGCAATATGTTTATATTGCTAATAAAATTGGTGCTATGAAAGGGGTTTTATTATTAGAAGAGGTGAGTTCAAAGAGGCTGGTGATACAATGAGAATTTACATTCAATGAGCTGTACCAGATATAACTTCAGCAGTTTTGTGTGTGCAGAGCAAAGGCAATGTAAGATCAAAGCAGCTGTAATTTGAATTTGAAAGGTGAAAATGCTTTGCCTGGTGTCTGCTTAAAAATCTATGGGTTACTGTTGCCTTGATGGAGATTAGTTTAGGAATTTGTTAAAAGTTATGATAGTAATAATTTGTAGCCATGTATATATATTTAACTTGTGTAAATTAATAACATGTTTCATTTAATTTAATATAAAACCTCTCAAGAACTGGTGGTCTGATTCCTGAATTTAGAGTTGCATCCCAAACACACCACTTAAAGTATAGGTTATATCAGTTGTTTAAAGTTTCCCTCTAAGATTTTTAAATAACTCAGCTTTACCAAAAAGCTATCTCATAACAATTCAAGACTCGTCCGGGGTAAAAATATTCTAATTCCTTGATTGGTTTGGAACTGGTGAATCTTAAAGTTACGAGTACGAGAAGCACTTTGAATTTGAGTGCTTATAAGTTGGTTCCTGAAGCATACAGACAGAAATTTAGGAATACCAGAAAACAGCCTGGGCAAACATATGTTCAGTTTTAAAGAGTAAAACAGAGTAATTTTGACCAGTGGATACGGGTGTTAAAAATAGAAGCAACCTATGCAGCTCTTAAGGAAGTGATTCTTTTGGGAGAAGTTAAAGATTCAATCCCTTCGGTAGTGAGAACTCATGTGGAGGCACAGAGCGTTGATTCTGTAAGACAAGCAGCAGAGACAGCTGATGATTATGAGTTAGTTCACCTTTTCTTCTTCACCCTTTCGCATTGGAAAAGAATAAAAAGTGGGAATGTGAAAGGAAGGAAGGTAGTCAGGGAAGAGAAGGAGTTCCCAGGAAGCTTTTTCTCAGAATAAAAAGGAAGGTGCTGAAATTAGAAGTGACTTTTGAAAATTGAGGTGTTTTCATTGTAATAAAGGTTCACACAAAGTCAGTGTGTTGGAGATTGCAGAAAAAATCTATGGTAATTGTTGGGGTACAGAAAAGCTCTGGAAGTAAAAGTACTGTGGGTTCTGAGGTTCAGGCACAGGAGAAACCAGTGGTTTGTGTACAAGTGAAACAGGGAGAGTCAGTGACAGGTAAAGAAGTGAGAATGTGCTCACAGTTTACTCAAGAGAATTCTGAAAAGCAGGTCGCAGAAATGTTTAAAGACTTTGTGTGTGAAGGGAAAATCTTTCTGTGTGGAGTAGGTGAAGATGTTAAAATTTTAATAGACACAGGGGCTAATCAATCCTTAGTGTTGTGGGACAGTGATATTTGTTGTTCAAAGGGAGTATTGCAGAAGATAATAAGTGGGGTTCATGGAGATGCTAAATCTATTCTGTCATGGAAAGTAAATTTAAAGAGCAAATGCAAGTCAGGTGAAGTTATAGTTGAAATGGTGGAAAAATTTCCCATCACAGGGGTTCAATTTATTCTGGGTAATGATTTAGCTGGATTGCAAATATGGGTGATGCCAATGGTAGTTGAGCAGCCTAAAGAAGTGTTTTCAACAGAGATGTTACAGGAGAAACATCCTGGATTGTTTCCTGATTGTGTTATAATGAGATCAAGGCTCATCGGGAAGAACAAGATAAACAAGATAAGCAGGTCATTCAAAGCCAAGCAAAAGGTGTTGAAATCCAATTAGCTGGCACTGTATTTGATAGCACTGTTCAAGAGGAAGGAATACAGGACAATTTAGCTGAAATGTTTAACTCAAAGAGGTTAGTGGGGAAACAGAAAAATGATTTGCAATTAAAACAGTTATATCAGAAAGCTTATTGAGAAACAGAAGCAAAATGTATTCCAGTATGTTATTATCTTCAGGAAGGCATTTTGATGAGAAAATGGAGGTTGGATCATGTCTCAGCAAATGAAAGCTGGAGGGAGGTGCAGCAGATTGTTATTCCATAAGGGTATTGAAATGAGATTCTGAGGATTGCTCATGAAATTCCAATGGGGGGACATTTAGGAATTAGGAAAACACAGGCAAAGATTCAAAGGTATTATTTTTTGGCCAGGATTGCATAGGGATGTCATCAATTTTTGTAGAACCTGTCATACATGTCAAATAACAGGAAAACCACAAACAGTAATTAAGCTGGCACCTTTAATCCCAATACCAGCAGTTGAAGAACCTTTTACCGGGTTCATGATTTATTGTGTAGGACGCCTCCCTAAGACTAAATTGGAAATCAGTGTTTATTGACGATAATGGATATGTCTACCAGGTTTCCTGAAGTGATAATTTTAAGAAATATTACAACTTAGAAGACTGTGGAGGAGTTAATTATTTTTTTACAAGATATGGTTTACCTAAGGAAATATAATTAGATCAGGGGTCAAATTTCATGTCACAACTGTTTAAGGAAGTAATGAACAGTTTGGGAATAAAACAGTTCAAGTCAACAGCTTATCATCCAGAGTCACAAAGAGCTTTGGAAAGATGGCATCAAACTTTAAAAACTATGATAAGAGCACACAGTCAGGAATATGCACAGGATTGGGGTACAGGAATTCCATTTTTGTTTTTTGCTATTAGAGATGCTCCTAATGCATCAACTGGTTTTAGCCCTTTTGAACTAGTTTATGGTCATGAGGTAAGGGGACCACTGAAGTTGATTCATAAGAAATTGGTGGATCAAGGTTCAGAAATTACTCTCCTGGATTACGTATCAAATTTCAGGGAAAGATTGAACAGAGTTGGCTAGGGAACATTTAAAGATATCACAGCAAGTGATGGATTTTGATGAGAAAATGGAGGTTGGATCATGTCTCAGCAAATGAAAGCTGGAGTGATGGAAGTGAAAGCAGACAGGAAAGCTACAACTCACAGTTTTGTTTCTGGGTAGAAAGTACTGGTTTTGATATCAGTACTAGGTGATTCATTAGATGCAAGATTTAGTGGGCCTTACAGGATTGAAAAGAAGTTGAGTGAAGTGAGTTATTTAATAAATACTCCAGATAGAAGAAAGAATCAGAGGGTGTGTCATGTAAATATGCTTAAAAAGTGCTTTGACAGGTAAGAGGAACAAAAAGAGGTGTTGGTGATGGTGGATGATGAGAAAGAGGTAGAAGTGCAGGATTCTGAAATTGATTTCCTCTCACCAAATTGAATAATGAGGGGGTGCTTGAAAAGTTAAATGGAATTCTGAGTTACCTTTCAAACACCTTTTGTCAAAATGATTTGGAAAAGCTATTGTAGTCACGCAAGCCTACTTGTGGAAATAAGCTGGGAAAGACAAATTTAGCTTTACATGATGTATGCATAGAAATATCATCTTCAACAACCTTATAGATTAAATCCAGCAAAGTTATCACAAGTACAAAAAGAAATTGATTGCATGCTTCAAAATCATTGAGTCTAGTTGCAGTAATAGGAGTTCGCCTAGTGTACTGGTACCATAACCGGATGGAACACAAAGACTGTGTGTGGACTATTGAAAGGTGAATGTGGTGACAAAAGCGGATTCATATCCTATAACACGAATGGAAGATTGCATTGAGAAAGTGGGACAATCAAAATTTATCACAAAGGTTGACTTGCGAAAAGGATATTGGCAGGTACCATTGTCGGAAAGAGCAAAGGAGAAATCAGCTTTTGTAATGCCAAGTGGACCATATCAGTTCAAAGTCATGCCATTTGCTATGAAGAATGCACCTGAGACATTTCAAAGACTGACAAACAAAGTAATTGCAGGCATAAGCAATTGTGCTGTTTATATTGACAATCTAATCGTTTTCAATCAGACTTGGGAGGAGCATTTGCAGCATTTGGAAGAATTATTTACTTGACTACAAGAAGGCTGATTTGATGAACTTGGCTAAAAGTGAATTTGCAAAAGCATAAGTTATGTATCTAGGCCATACCACTGGATGTGGCAAGGTGGCCCCAAGAGATGCGAAAGTCAGGGCTATTGTGGATTTCCCAGTGCCTACAACAAAATGAGAAATTTTGGGGCATGAGTGGGTTTTACTGGAAATTTGTACCAAATTTTAGCTGTGTGGTTGCTCCACTGAGTGAACTATTAAAAAAGAACAAGATGTTTCAATGAACACAGGAGTGTCAGAAGTTATTCGATAGTTTGAAAACTGCATTAACTATGACACCAGTTTTGGCAGAACGCAATTATGCCAAGCAATTCAAGTTGGCTGTTGACGGAAGCGATATAGACATTGGGGCTGTACTGTTGCAAGAAGATAATGCTGGAATTGAAAAACCGATAGTGTATTTTTCTCAGAAGCTGAGTGTACAACAGAGAGGATATTCAACAATCGAAAAAGAGACTTTGTTTGGTGTTAGCGTTGCAGCATTTTGAAACGTATGTTGCAGGCAATTCATCAGAAGCAATTGTTTATACAGGCCAGCGTCCTTTGAAGTTTTTGGACAAATTTTGAGACAAAAGTGCAAGGCTTTTCGGATAAAGCCTATGATTACAACCATTTAATCTACAGATTATACATGTTGCTGGAAGAGAGAATCTGTTCGCAGATGCGTTAGCAAGAGTTTGAAGCTTAAAGGAAAATGGGACACTTAAAAATAAATCTGTGTGTATATATATATATATGTATGTTTATGTTAATGCATGCATCTGGTAATGTAATAGTGTAATAAGTATAGGAGATAGTGTGAGATGGGTTATTAAAATGAAGCTTTCTTTTGGAATTATGACGATTCATTTTCCGATAAGGAGGGGATGTCATGAAGTTATTAATGTATATAATATTTTTGGAAAATATTTTTCTTTTAAAATAGAGGTTTAGTCTGTGGGTGTGTCTCAACTGGATTAAAGCCAGCTAGTCTGGGTGCCTTGATGTATACTAGTTTTGAGATGTAAGAGAGGTAGAATGCATTTGCATTTTTTGAATGGAGCATTCAAGAAGTGGGGTGAATTCTGGCACCGAGCGAGCAGAGACCAAGTAATATGTTTATATTGCTAATAATATTGGTACTATGAAAGGGTTTTATTATTCGAAGAGGTGGGTTCAAAGATGCTGGTGATACAATAAGAATTTACATTCAATGAGCTACTAGGTATAACTTCAGCAGTTTTGTGTGTGCAGAGCATAGGCAATGTAAGATCAAAGCAGCTGTAATTTGAATTTGAAAGGTGAAAATGCTTTGCCTGGTGTCTGGTTAAGTCTATGGGTTACTGTTGCCTTAATGGAGATTAGTTTAGGACTTTGTTAAAAGTTATAATAGCAGTAATTTGTAGCCATGTGTATATATATTTAACTTGTGTAAATTATAAAATGTTTCATTTAATTTAATATAAAACCTCTCGAGAACTGATTCCTGAATATAGAGTTGCTGGTCTGATTCCTGAATATAGAGTTGCGTCTCAAACATGCCACTTAAAATTATAAGTTATGACAGTTATTTAAAGTTTCCCTCCGGGATTTTAAAATAACTCAGCTTTACTAATAGGCTAGCTCATAACACAGATGGTGAGGGAACCAGCAAGAGAGAAAAACCTACCTGAGCTACTTGCCTCTGCACCAATATACCTAACCCAGATGACAGAAATAAAATCCCATCTTCACATTGAGGATGCTGTACTAAATTCAATAGGTTTAGAATAGATCTAGCAATTCAAAACTGGGCATCCATGAGGTATTGTGGACCCTAGCAGCAGCAGAATTGTATTCAAACACAATCTGTAACCTCATGACCTGGCATATTTCTCACTCTACTATTACCACAGTTCAATGAATAGTGCAGGGGAGCATGGCAGGACCCATATCAAACATAATTAAAAATGAGGTGTCAATCTGGTGAAGCTACAACACAAGAAAACTTGCATGTCAAACAGCAGAAGCAACATGTGATAGAGAGAGCTAAGTGATCTCACAACCAATGGATCACTTCAAAGTTCTGCAGTCCTGCTACATCCAGTCACGAATGGTGGTGGACAATCAAAAGCTAACAGCAGGAAGAGGTTCTGCATATATCCCATCCACAATGATGCGGGAGCTCAACACATGAATGCAAAAGACAAAGATGAAGCATTTGAAACCAACTTCAGCCAGAGATTCTGAGTGGATGATCCAGCTCAGCCTTCTCCTTCGATGTCCAGCATCACAGATGCTTCAGCTAATTCATCTCACATCACATGATAACAATAAAGGGCTAAAGGAAGTGGATACTACAAAGGCTATGGGCCTTGACAACATTCTGGCAGTAATACTGAAGACTTGTGCTCCAGAACTTGCCATGCCTCTAGCCAAGCTTTCTCAGTACAGCTACCGCACTGGCATCCACCCGGCTATGTGGAAAATTGCCCAGGAATGTCCTGTACACAAAAAGCAGGACAAACCCAACCCGGCCAATTACCACCCCATTAATCGACTCTCGATCATTTGTAAAGTGATGAAGGTGTCATTGACAGTGCTATCAAGCAGCACTTGCTCAGAAGCAACCTGCTCACTGACACTCAGTTTGGGTTCCACCAGGGTCACTCAGCTCCTGACCTCATTACAGCCTTGGTCCAAACATAGACAAAAAAGCTGAACTCCTGAGGTGAGGTGAGAGTGACTGCCCTTGACATCAAAGCCACATTTGAACACGTGTGGCATCAAGCAATCCTAACAAAACTGGAGTAAATGGGAATCAGGGGGAAAACTCTTCACTGATTGGAGTCATACCCAGCACAAAGGAAGATGGTTGTGGTTGTTGGAGGTCAGTCATCTCAGTTCCAGAACATCACTGCAGGACTTCCTCAGGGTAGTATCCTAGGCCCAAACATTTTCATCATATGACCTCCCCCCCATCCTAAGTGGGGATGTTCGCTGATAATTGCACAATGTCCAGCACCAATCGTGACTCCTCAGATACTGAAGTAGTCTGTGTCCAAATGCAGCAAGACTTGGGCAATACCCAAGCTTGGGCTCACAAATGGTAAGTAACATTCGTGCCACACAAGTTCCAGGCAATGACTATCTCCAACAAGAGAGAATCTAACCATTGCCCCCTGACATTCAATGGCATTGCCATCGCTGAATCCCCCACTATCAAAATCTTGGGGGTTACCATTTATCAGTAACTGGACTAGCCATATAAATACTGTGGCTACAAGAGCAGATCAGAGGCTAGGAATCCTACAGTGGGTATCTCAGCTCCTGACTCTCCAAAGCCTGTCCAGCATCTACAAGGCACAAGTCAGAACTGTGATGGAATACTCCCCACTTGCCTGATGAGTGCAGCCTCCAAAACACTAAAGAAGTTGGACACCATCTAGGACAAAGCAGCCCACTTGATTGGCACCCCACCCACAAACATTCACTCCCTCCACCACCGATGCACAGTGGCAGCAGCGAGTACCATCTACAAGATGCACTACATGAATTCACCAAGGCTCCTTTGACAGCAGCTTCAAAACCCATGACCTCTATCTTTGAGAAGGACAAGGGCAGCAGATGCATGAGAACACCACCACCTGCAAGCTCCCCTCAAAGCCAAAGAGACAGTGGTATAATGGTAAGGCAACTGGACTAGTAATCCAGAGTCCTAGAAAAATTCTCCAGGGACATGGGTATATAAGTGGTGAGCACCTGGCAACTCTCACCTCACCAGTGACTTGAAGGTGCGTAGACGCTGCTTTCACCTTCCTTTAAGAGCGATGCTGCAAGATCTCAAGGCTTGTCAGAAATTGCACCAAGGCTGGCGCACAGGAGGCAGTACCAGTCGGGAGGTGGGAAGACAGGGGTATGACTGTGGGGCGAGTGAGTTGAGCACATTGGGGTGGAGGAAGAGGTGCAGCCAGAGGCATAACTAAGCAGAAGGGATGCACGGGCTGTTGTCAAAGATATAGCGGGTAGTAATGTGAGACAGTCCTGGACTGAGGCCACTCTGTCGGGGGCAGAATCAGAAGACAATCCTGGGGCTAAGCGGACCATGCTAGAGGGCTCTGCATGGCATTCATGTCTTGGTCCTGGTCCTGGGACGGGGTAGGCCTCTCTGCGCAGTGATGGTTGGGCACAGTGTGATGTGCAGGGTGTGGTTAGTCAGTTACAGATGTTGGTCTTGGGAATTGGAGGATTTATACTGGGCAGCAGATGGCCACAGTCATGGTCAGGAGAGACATCTGCATCCTGATATGTGCAAGTTGGTAAGTCAAGCGGGTTATTGGATGGTCTCATGTGGGCTGAGAGGCTCCCTGAAAGTCACAGTGCACGTGGCCTCAGGAAGAGGAGGGGGGAATGTTGACAAAAGGCCTGGGGACATCCACATTAAATGGTTCAGGGGAAGGGCAGGAATATCAACATTTATAAAGATTGACTCCCAGGTGATGGGAGAGGCAGGAGAGTGATCGGAGGAAAAGGAATGTGGATGTGGTGAGGACGGGGGAGGATAGGAGGGACTTGGAGGGTAAGAGGGGGATGGTGAAAGCTGGTTACCCACACAAAACACAGCACCACCAGGATGATCAGCAGCTAGGAATGATGCAGTTGAAAACTAACGCTTGAAAAAATTTGCCCGGGGAGAGGGCTGAGTGTGTGGGAGGAGTCAAGGACTGCAATTCTGGGCCGATTGAAGAGGCACCCTAACAATTATCAGCTCAAGACACACACATCATGGCTTAGCTGAGAACTGTTAATGTGTCAGACATCAATTCAGGGAGTTCGGCACCTCAGCTCATGGAGCACATTCAGGCGAGAATCTGTTCATCCTTGGGGAAACATTTGATTTGGTCTGATTGCCCACGTCTGTCACACAGGCAGGTAAAAAGAGAAGGAGGATCAAACAATTAAGGGGCATGGCTGCTGCACATGAGCAACAAGTTCAAGGCAAGGCTCCGCATTATCATTTGAATGGTCATGGCTTACAGGCCACAACACTTGCTCTCATGAAATTGGTGCGAGGCTGGGCTAGTGCCAAGACTAAAGGAGGCAGGCAGAGAGTAGTCTGAGTGAGGGTAAGAGCATATGGCTGCATTCACCCTGATCAAAGTCTATTAGTGAATGAGCAGTCATTCGGAGGGGGGGAAGCTCAGCCAGCTGTGAACCTTCTGGATGTGCGTCGCTTACAAGGGGTGACCTGGGGATGCAAAGTCTGAAATGAGGGCAGGCCTTGGGCTTCACACTGGCTTTCTGGCTTGGCGATGGAGGGAAAGCAGTCCAGGGTGAGGTGCAATCATGTCTCTTATTCTATTTGTCCACAGGGATACAGAGAGAGGTGCAGAGTGCAGGCAACGCTGCCTTCTTGATGGGTTTTATGCATATGGGGGAGAAGAAGGGCCTGTGACTGTATGGCACAGCTCAGGGAAGATCATTGCCCTGAGGAACAGGAGCCAGGGGGGCCCCAGGAAGACCCAGATGCTGACAAGCGGGGACAAAATCCATGGAGGCGTTGGTACCATCAAAGGTCCACAGAAGACACCATTCTTACATGGAGGCATGCGAGAGACAGTGCCACAAACGTCTTCACTTGTCAAGGGATGTGGGAGAGATATCTGCCACACTATCAGTGAGGATCTCACTCCGCACAGAGTGGGAGCCATCCAGTGTCAGTTGCGCTGAAGATAACTGCCGCACTCAACATTTTTGCCAGTGCATTGTTCCAGGGCTCCACTGGGGACCTCTGTGGAATCTAACAGTCGTCTACGTGTAAATGCATAAAGGAGGTGACTGATGCCCTTTTCCAATAAAGCACATAATTACATGCAGTTCACCATGGATGAAGTAAGCCAGACTGCCAGAGTTGTGGGTTTCACAGCAATCTCTGGCTTCCCACAAGTGCAGGGCACCATAAACTGCACACATATGGCCTTAAGAGCCCCTTAGCAGCAGCCAGTAAAATTTATCAATAGAAAAGGATTCCAGTCTCCAAGAATGCAGCTGAGCTGTGATCACCAAAAGCAGATAATGCACGTTTATGCAATTTACCCTGGGAGTTTGCACAACTTTTACACCTTGAGTCACTCACAGGTTCCACAGATCTTTGAGGGTCCTCAGTACATTCAGGGTTGGCTGCTTGGTGGTAAGGGGTAGAAGTGGTTAAAGACGCCTGTTTGTCATCCGCAATATGCATCTGAGGAGAGATACAATGCAGCACATTCTGCAACAAAGTCCTTAATAGAGCAGACCACTGGCATGTTGAAGATACGTTTCAGATGTTTGGATCGATCAAGTGGATCTCTCCAGTATTTGCACAGAGGGTGTACACGTCATCGTGGTTTGCTGTGCCTGACACAACCTAACACTGCAAAGGATGAGGAGGATGTGGAACAGGGTGAATTCGAAGATGGCGATGATTCTGAAGCGCCATAGGAGGAGGCTATTGCATGGACATGTGCCTGTGAGAGCCTCATTGTAACAAAGTTTCGGGGCGAATAAGGTTCAGGCTAGCTGCTACAAGTGCATTTCTCCTGTCCTTTCGATGCAGGGTAGACATTGAGACCTTCTTTGTCATCCTCAACATTATGAAAAAGGTCATCCATCTCAGAATGAAGAGTCACATTCATGCGTTACTATGGCCTCATCCTGGGAAGGCTAAGCACCCTAGGGAGCATGTGGCTGTTCTGTAATGGGATAAACACTCCACCAGTGCTCAGTCTGAAGCAAGAAGACATGGTGCTGTCCTTTCAACTATTGCACCAACATTTCACTGGCCGTGACAGCCTTCAAGAGGCAGGAAGCTACTGCAAACATCAATGCACTCATGGCAGTGTGCCAGGAACTCAGCAAGTCGGCTCAAGGAGGAAAATCATCAGTCACGATTGACCGTCTGAAGACGGGTCTAAATCCGGACAGTGGCATCGCTCCACTTGCCATCTCTTGTGTCATTAATGGGGAGGCCTCATCTCGATACTGAGCCCGAGGATGACATCTCTCTTCAGGATGCTGTGATCTGTCACTCTACATCATGGAAGAGAACCAGCCAGTTCGGTTACTGTTGTAAGCACAGAGAGTGCTTCAGCAGGACCATCATGTGATCATTGACAAGCACTTATGACCCTGTCTTCAACTGAAGCTTCCCAAGTTAACATCCAGCATTGCCTTGGCATCTGGAGAAACATGGCCCAGTCAGTGTTGACACAGCATTTAATGATAACTTTGTATCCTCGTAAACACTAAAGAGCACTCAGGAGATGTGCAGGAGCATTGCTCTCATCCCATCACAGTCCTCCACATTTTCATTCTGTCAGAGTGCGATATGTACAAGGAAGCCTAAGACACTGATTGCACCGTCAGGTTGAGAGATCCACGTTGATTGTCCTAATGAGACCTACCACATGGATTCCATCAAGACATGCTAGCCAGACCTTTAGGTATAAACTAGCGTCCTCACATGTAACATACAGGCATCATGAGGCTAGACATGTACCTATAACATCGCTCATTGCTGTCTGGCACACATTTCAAATCTCACTAATTTACATTGCTCTTCATCATGCATGTGGAGAGTGGAAACTAATGAAAGAGTAATGTACAGCGGTAATGAGATAACACTGCAGGCAGGCATGAAAGGCTACAGTCCTCTACAATTAATTAATCTGCAACCCGAACTTGACAGTCATTGAAAAGTGCACTTGCTTGGAATGACTCAAACGCAGGTCACGAGAAATCCCTATAATATACACAGAGAACAGACTTCACTGCAGCTGCATCAGGATCATCAATAACCTTCCAAGAGCTATACTCATGAGGCCACATTATATGATCCTCTGATGCAAGGCTTACATGTTCATTGCCAAAACACCATGTTCATATAGGAACTGCCTTTGTTCATGACGCTTTTGTAGAAATAAGAGCGACTGACTGAGCTGAGATTCAGTGAGGCAGCCTGGAACTGAGGGACACAATGGGCAATACTTGGGTGGGGGGGGCATCTGTTACCCTTGGATGATTGCGGAACATTGCATCACATGGAAGAGCTATTCCGTACCTGAGGAAGAAAAACAAAATATATTTACATAGATGCAAAGCATGTACAGTGATAGAACACCCTTGTCACTATTGTGCTTTCAGAATGTCTGAATTTTTTTATATGTACCGCTGCGCCTTGCATCCCTGACATCCACAGCAGAGGTGAAGGCAACTTGCTGACGGCTTAGCCCTCCTGGCTGCGATGACTTTGGCGGGCGTCCTCTGGAGGCCCAAGGCCTAGAGGGCCCCGGTCTATTCCAGGGCAGAAGCACGTTCCTCGGCCTGACTTGCTGGAGTTGATGGGATCATAGGCAGAGGAGATCTGGAGTGGCTGGACACCCCTGAAGTGCCCTCAGTGAATGCCCTCAGGGTGTCCGGCAGACGCTCTTCCTACCTGTGAGTGCCCAAGGGTCCCTCCCTGACTGCTTGAGGAGAAAGGGACCTGGAGGGAGGTTGAGGTACCCCGTCCCCCTCTTGCCTTGCCACTGCTGGAATGGACTCATGGCTAAAGTGATGATGTGCAGGTCCGAGTGCAAATCCAGCAGAAAGTGCTGGACCTGGTCTTCTGGGTGGCCCCCACCCTTCCACTGGAGACTCTGATGTGCTCACTTGCCAGAGCCACAACATCAGACAGAATGTGGATGGACTCCTCCATCCTTTGTTCTGATATACTCATGGCGTCTGATGACTCTGCCTGATGTTCCCTTACCTCTCTTTGCAGCTCCAACATTTTTCTGAGTGCCAATTCCAGAGACTTGCCATCGGACTCGGACTCAATAGGGGCCTGGTCTCCAGCATTCCTCTGAGTGTCAGAGACCTCGGCTGACACTGCCTCTGCCTGCTTTGGACACGTGTCCATGGGATGTTCACCAGATAGTGACCCCGAGCCTGCTCTAGAACTAGGAGACACCGAGGTGCGTGTGTCTGTGATGGTGCAGGGTGCAGGTGAATGCAGTGCCGAGTCTTCATCAGATGGGTCTTCAGCATCCTCATCCGAGGCAGTCTGGACATTGGGGCTGATGCGCTGGCTGGTGCTCTCCCTTCACCTCTACATAGCTACCCCCATTTTAGGTCACTCACAGTCATTGTTCGCATGTGGCCAATGTATACTGGATGGACACTCACTGGCTTGTTGGGGGAGGCCATTTTCACCTTCCATGCAAGAAATATCCCTCTCCTTATAAGCTGGCTCTGCCACCTGTTCCTCATAATGGGTGAGTGTCCTCAACTCTGGCATCTTCCCTCCAGTCTTGGGTCTCCTCCTATTGTGGGAAATCTTGTTCCATGTTATTATCCCAGCTGATGTTAATAATGGAAAGTCAGGTCCCAAGAGTGAAACCTGGCCCAGTAGATCTTAACTTTGTTATTTTTTTAGAAACCATGGAGGTCAGTTAGTGAACACATTCACAAGAGTCTGCCAGTATATTGTTAACACAAAAAGTAAAACATTTATTAAACAAGTAAACTGAACTATATTGCACCAGATAAAAAGGTTGCAAAGATTTCAGTACTGATACCAGAAAATGATTCACAATACTCCTTTTATCCCAGGAACCCTTACAGACTCAAAACCCCAGTGAAGATTTACCATTGTCTCAACACCAAGGTTTCTTACTTGGGTTAGCTCAGTTTCAAACACTTTTCTTACAGTGGACTTCTGAGCATTCACTGGATGCTTTTCTTCAGTTGGTATCTCTCCCTGAGACACCCAAAAATACTGCATTCTAAACTCACTATTACTTCAACTTCAGAGCAAACACATGAGTTCCCTAAGCTCACTTTCCCAGCAGGCTTGCAGAATTTCTTATTAGAGAGATTAGACCTTCTGCCTGTACTCTTTGGCATACACACACTAGCTGACCACCCTTCTGTGTTTCCCTGTCTCTCTGTGTATCTCTGGATCCCTGTCACTTAGGCAACAGCACAGTTTTTTCTACTTTATTTTTTTTTTTACTTCACTAAACTACTAATCCCTTGGTAACCCATCTCTTCACTTCAAGAGCTGTAAACATATGAACATACGAATTAGGAACAGGAGTAGGGCACTCGGCCCCTCAAGTTTGCTCCGCCATTCAATAAGATCATGGCTGATCTGATTCTAAGCTCAACTCCACATTCCTGCCTATCCCCGATAACTTTTCAATCCCTTGTTAATCAAGAATCTATCTAGTTTTGCCTTAAAAATATTCAAAGACTCTGCTTCCACCACCTTTTGAGGAAGTGAGTTCCAAAGACACACCGACCCTCTGAGAGAAAAACATTCTCCTCATCTCTTTCTTAAATGAGCGACCCTTGTTTTTGAACAGTTACCTCATTAAAAGCCTCATTAAAAATGCATGTATACAAACAGAGCCCCAGGCTTCCCAGCACCCAGCTCACAAAAACCTTTAAATGAAACTAAAACCAGCTTTCACCTTTCTTAACGCCCAAATTCAAAACATAAATTAAACTTAAAGCTATAGACTGTTCCTAACACCTGCTTAAAGATGGATGGATTGACTGTGAGCAGCATGGATGACGGAGCAGTTCAGAAACATGCATGCCTGCCGTGTGTGCTGAGTCCTCCCCAGTAAAGGATGAAGACGCTTTGTGTGCAGGATCTTAGAGGAGATGGTGATGAAAAAGTGACTGTCAGACACTCAATGCTGGTAAAAACAAAGAAAACTGCGGATGCTGGAAATCCAAAACAAAAACAGAATTACCTGGAAAAACTCAGCAGGTCTGGCAGCATCGGCGGAGAAGAAAAGAGTTGACGTTTCGAGTCCTCATGACCCTTCGACAGAACTGGTTCTGTCGAAGGGTCATGAGGACTCGAAACGTCAACTCTTTTCTTCTCCGCCGATGCTGCCAGACCTGCTGAGTTTTTCCAGGTAATTCTGTTTTTGTACTCAATGCTGGTGCCCCGTCTGCTGGTAGTATGTAACATCCCCGTGGACTGCAACACTCAGGCTGCTTGATGCCCTTATGAGAGTGTCACTTTGAAGCGAGGAGAAGGTTCACTTAAGCTGGCAGAGTGGGTCAGATCATTCATCCTTTTCTAGCACCGCTGAGCAGTCATTTTTTGGGGTACAGAGGCACTGACCTCCCTGGTGACCTCCTTCCAGGCCAATGTGGTCATGTTTGTTGACCTCCTCCTTCATCTCTTGGAAATAGGACCTCCAGCCTCTCCTGGATGGCCTGGAGGAGTCTCTCCAGGGAGGTCTCGCTTAGCTGTGGTGCAGAATGGTTTTGTACGTTTGGTTGAAATGCTCATTGAGACATTCAGCCCACTCCTGTCCCGCAGAGAGTGAATGTGTGCGTGTGTTGTTTAACTACGGCACCAGGACCTTCGACCCCAAGAGGTAACAGCGGGATGGATGAATCATTGCCCACCTCACTGCGGGATTGGACAAGTTCCTTGCTATGCATAAATAATTAGCTGAAGAGCAGTCAATGTGGCTTATGAACCAGGCAGGAATCATGCTGATTTTCCTGCCCAACACCGCACTTAGTCTCCAGAATGGAAAATTCCACTCTATATTGCTGTTCCTTCACTGTCACTGGGTCAAATTGCTGGAACTCCCTCCCTAACAGCACTGTGGGTTTAACTACACCACATGGACTGCAGGGGTTCGAGAAGGCAGCTCACCACCACCTTCTCAAGGGCAATTTGGATGGGCAATAAATGCTGGCATAGCCAGTGATGCCCACATCCCATGAAACAATATAATAAAATGTCAACACTAAGTTTGATCGAATTTTGTTAGCTAACTGTACCATGGGATTTAAAGCAAAGACAGGTAAACGAGCTTAAGATACAGATCAGCCAGGATGTAGGAGAATGATGGAGCAGACTTGGGTTGTGGAGCAGCCATCTCCTGTCCCTTTGCTCTGACATTCCTATATCCCTCTGTGAAATGCTCTGGGATGTCTAATTCCATCAAAGACACCGTGGAAATGTGAGCATTGTTGTTTTCGTTCTAAGATAGATTTCAGTGGTGTCAACACACCATCCAAACTCCTTGCCCTGATATAGCAGCCAAGCAGACATTTACACAGTCAAACCACAGCAACCATCCTTCACCTGATCTCAGTATTGTAAGGCCGGACCAGCAATGCTTTCTGTACAACAATCATTCCAATATACGAACGCATGAATTAGGAGCAGGAGTAGGTCACTCAGCCCCTTGAGCCTTCCCCACCATTCAATAAGATCATGGCTGATCTAAGTTAACCTCAACTTCATATTCCTTCACATGCCACAGGTTAGAATCAGAATTAAACTCCCTCTTTCACCCCAATAAAGAGATTTCCATCAAACCACGAAAGGAATATTGCAGCCCATTAAGTGCAAATGTCAATCAGCATCAAATTCTGGGCAGTTTTATTCCACAAGATCGAAGCTTGCACAATTTTATTTCACTTGGGTGCTTTCAAAGAACAGAACTTTTCATCCTGTCAGCCTGGGTTGCATTCAGTGCAGGTTTAGTAAGTGAACAGGAGCGTATACTAACTAACACTGTTAGAGTCAGGGCTAATACTAAGGTTAAAGTTTGAAGTCAGGATAAGGATCAGGGATAGTGTTAGGGCTAGCGTTAGGGTTAAGGTTTAAAATAAAGTTAGGTTTCGGAGAAGGATTGGTTTAGGATTTGGTTTAAGGTTGGCATTAGGGTTCACTTCAGAGTTAGGGTTAGGATGAAGTTAAGGTTACGATTAGGATTATGGATAGGGTTAAGTTCATGGCTAAGGTTATGATGAGGATTAGAATTCAAGCTTGCACAATGTTATTTCACTTGGGTGCTTTCTAAGAACAGAGCTTTTCATCCTGTCAGTCTGATCCTGTCATTATGGAGTCATCAAAATCCTTGCTGTAATCTTGTTGGTTGAATGTGAACTCCACAAAGCCCATACTGTTGGGTTAACCAATGCTCCAGGATACACATGTGTGAAGATTTGTGTTAGTTTTCAAAATCATATTTGCTGAAAAAAATCAAGGCCTTGAAGCAGAACATAAGACCTCTCAAAAACGGCGAGGAACAAGGTTCATTCTGGAATGCTCTCTAAACTAACTCATTTGTGAGAGTGTGAGGTATAACATCACTTTAAATTACCATTAAAAAAAAGAAATTCAACTCTCTAAACAATCCCAATGTTGAATCATTCTTCTCTCCCAGTCCATTACTGCCACACATAATCATTTAGAGAGACACAGCTATAAATTCGGTGCCCATCTTTCAGCCATAAAGTTTAATTAGGCACAATTTATTTCAGTTGTAATAAAAGCTGCCAAAATGAGAAGTGATAATAAGGACTACATCGATGATGTGTGTGTGAGTGTTGGCTTGGGGACACATAGATTAATTCCAGCTCTCATAAAATTGTGAAACTTGCATCGCAGCTTGGATTTGCTTAATTCATCTTTTTTTGAGTGGGGAAGTTAAGTACATTTCACAGAATTACATTGAATTTTCAGCACAGAAACAGGCCATTCAGCCCATGTTGGTGTTTTTGCTCCACATGATTCTTCTTCCACCCCACTTCACCCCATCAGCATATCCTCCTCTTGTTCATTTCTACCTTATGTTTATCTAGCTTTCCCTTGAATATATTTATAGAATTCAACTCAACTCCTCCATGTGGTAGCAAGTTCCATATTTTTATCACTGCCAAGGGAAAGAAGCTTGAATTCCCTATCAGATTTACCACAGATCGCAGCGTATAAGTCGACCTTTGAAGTTTTGAGAAATCATTCCAAAAGCAGGGCCAACTTATACACTGACTTGGTGTTGGTGTAGGTAGTCACCATTTTGAAATGTAGAAAAATTTCTGTTTGTCATTCTGCTCTGTATGGGTGTGTTTTAAACTCCCACTCATCTTGGCAACATGGTCCATCGCCTGCTTGATCCCAAGGCACATATAACCCTAAGCACGTCTTTCTGAGCTGAAAAATTGAGGTCAATTTTGTTATGACACAGCAGGTGGTACTTGCCAGGCTAACCAAATCCACAAGGGAAATTTGGCCACGCTATCATAATGGTTTTGCAATTTGTATATATTACGAGAAGATTTGTGCACTGAATTCAGACGTAATGAGTCCACTTTGTAGGTTCAAAAAATTAAATTAAAACATTTATTAACAAAAAAAAGAATAAAACACATACACAAGATTACAATTACATGGTTACTTAATATTATAACAATTCCCAAAATTCCTAGTGAACCAGACTCCTAACTACACACCCCCTTTAAGGCAACTGTCCAAAATAGATTTTAAATTTATAGCAACAATCCAGCAAGGTTACTACAAACACCGACTCAACAGTGGAATTCCAAAGGCTTTTAACACAACTTTGGTTACTAGAAGAACAGACTTCTGAAAGTGGCTAGAGGTTTTTCCCCAAGTCTGTTTCACATGGTGTGCCTTTCAGATATTACATGGCCATCCACATAGCCTTTCAATCCTTCTGTAAATATAGTTCTTCTTCTTTAATCTGTAAATCCCATTGTTCCCCCATGTCTTTGGAATTTACTTTTTCCATAATATGAAAATCTTTTATGGTGTCAGTATGGTCAGTTTTGGGAAAAATCAACCTGCCTTATTTATCTTGTTAGTTGTAAACATCCTACCGTCTCTGTCTCATTGAAAGCCAAACACCTCTCCAATTATCTTAAAATGTAAATTTCATTCACACCCTATCTGCCTAGACTTTACCCTAGTTCACTCATTAGTATTTCACGTGTCCTTTTATAGCTAACACTTTTGATAATTTCAACCTTGCAGTCTGTGCATCTCTAACTTGATTCATCAGCGATAAAGACAGAATCATCCACCTACACACAAACAAAAGCCTTTGTTACAGTATCCTCCACTAATATTAGAAAAAATATGGTAGTTTTGTGACAATTCCTAATTCGAGTGTAGCCTTAAACATGCATTTATCAGTTGACAGGGGAGGCAGGGAGGTGTGGGTGCCATGTATATGGCAAGTATGGCCTAACCATGCATTTTGGCCAAAAACAGGGTCATCTTTTATGCTGGGTCAACATATACATTGCAATCTATGTTATTAGTAACTATCCTGTATTAATGGTCCCGATCTTAGGCTTCCCAACATCATTTGTTACATCTAGCATATTGCACTAAACATTTCTATCAAATCACCTCTCAAACTTATTTTTTTCTGGAGGAAAAACTGTCAGCCTGTTCAGTCTTTCCTGACAGTTTCCCGATAAGGTGATCACTTGAGATTCCCCTAATCTTCTAGAGCAGCTTCACCAGTCGAATTCCCTTAAATTTTCACTATTCATGAAAAGCAAATTTCTTGGCAGTTTCCTTTTAAAGATCACAAGAGCTAATTATCATAATAGCCAATGGTCATTTGAAGCTAATTAGTCTTCAGAAATATTCCTGTGAGTAATTCCAAATTATTTGATGTAACTGGGGGGAAAGTCTCTATCCATTAGAAATGATAGGCTTCCTTTCCTATTCCCCAATACTTTGAAAAATGTGTGACAAAGATACTTGCATGCTTGACAGTGTGACACCTAAAATGTCATGCTGGAGTATGATAAATGCAACTCAAAACATCACACTGCTTCCAGATGGGAGATAGTGGCATCGTGATAGTGTCACAGCGATACTGAGCCCAAAAATCTAGGCTCATGTTCTGATGGCATTGGTTGAAGTCCCGCCATGGTAGCTGGTGGAATTTAAATTCAATGAATAAAAAGCTGCATTTCAATAATGGTAAGTATGAAGCTTCATGATTGCTGTAAAAACCCACCTCATTGACTAATGCTCCTTTTGGGAGGGAAATCTGCCATCCTTACCTGGCCTGACCTATATATGATTCCAAACACACAACAACAAGGTTGACTCTTAATTGCCCTCTGACAAGGCCAAGCAAGTCACTCAGTTCAAGAGCTACAAGGGATGGGCAATAAATGCTGGCCTTGCCAGTGAAACCCACCTTCCAGGAAATAATGAAGGCAACCTCACACAGCATGAAGATGAAGGGTAATCTTCAGATGAAAGGCGTCGGAGGGTGGGTGAATATTCAGACTCTGATCTTAAGGATTGGGTCTATGTCCTCGTCAGACCAGTCCTTATTCTTTATAATAATTCAGAAAACTGAAGCGCTCCGGTGCCACCACTGAATGGAGGGTGTAATTATAGCGTGACATGTTTTCATAGACAGTTCTCATTATAATTGTGAACATAGGATTTTAAAGGCAAGAATATAGTGGAAGTGTAAGAGTTAAAGAAGTGATTAGAAGAGGGGAGGAAAATTATTTGGGCTGGAGGGCCAGTCAAGAAGTTTTCTTGAGCAGTTGAGAGACACGTGCATAAAATGAGATGTGCTAACAACTGCTCCCGCTAAAATTTGTTTTATTATACGAAGAACTCTTCTTAGGATAGTTAATTAGTTAGATTGGATTAGCAATCACAGGCTCCCCATCTAAATTATAACCATATACAATACTCAGAACATTAAAGTGCCACATTTAAACTTGGAGTATATGAATAAAGCCTCTAAGAAAAGTTATTTACAAGCAGATATTAGAAAAACAGAATTTCCTCCAATTATGTTTTTGTGTTACGGATATGGGATGAAATAATTCTTGATCAATAAATAATTGAAATCAGACAGAATAAATGTGTGCCAGATCAATGAGAATATTTGACAGGCACAGCTCCTGGTAAATTTTACAACCTAGCTATACTGTGCTCACTGATACTTTAAACCACTTCAGTTAAATCTGTTCCAGTGTTTAACACCAAGTCAGCAAAAATCAGGAGACGATTGGAAGGTTACCTACATTGTAAATCTTTGTGCTGCTCTCAGCGCTCCTCCTCAGCTTCCCCTCCACACATGGCAGCCGCACTCCATTCCCGCCTCCAGCCACCACACCTGGACTTACCTTGGACCACTTCCCATTGTCATTCTATGAAGGTCATACTATAGAGATAAGAGTTGGCAATCTGAGTTCCTTTCCATCTCAAAATGTCCCATTCTCTGAATATTTCCTGGATCCCCTGGGTGGCTTATCAAGTCTCTACAGGGCAAAGCAGCTCGAGGGCCAGATGAAAAGCTCCAACAGGTCGGATGTGGCTTGCGGGCCTTGGTTTTCCCAGCCCTCTCGGTTAGGCAGCACATGCATTTCTATGTCACCTTTCACAACCTCGGGACCTCTCAAAACCCTTTCCAACCAATGAAGTGCTTTTTGAGTAAGTGTTGGAATGTAGGAAATGAGGCAGCCAATTTGTGAATAGCAAGCTCCCACAAACTCGAATCAAATAATGACTAGATGATCTGTTTTCGTGGCATTGACTGACTTCTTTAACCGCTGCAGTCCATGTGGTGTAGGTACACCCACAGCGCTGTTAGGAAGGGAGTTCCAGGATTTTGACCCAGCGACAGTGAAGGAACAGCGATATATTTCCAAGTCAGGATGGTGAGTGGCTTGGAGGGGAACTTCCAGGTGTTGGTGTTCCCATTTATCTGCTATCCTAGTCCTTCCGAGTGGTAGTGGTCATGGGTTTGGATTATTGATGCTTAAATTCTAAGATTTTTTACATCCTACAGATACATGAAAGTGCCTGTCCAACTTGAAATTCATGTTGTTTATGCGTTTTAGGTTGGTCTTACTTTTTGCCTCAGTTTCACAGAGAAACCAAATCATAGGACTGAAGCAAAGTTTTAACATCTCTGAGGCAAAATGAGGGAAGGTGTCCCCTGACATTGCCAGGCGCTGCTTAGGAATGCACATCATGGCTCACCTGTAATTTTTTGGTTGACAGTTCCTAGTCTCCCATTAGCCAGCTGTCTGAGCTGAATCACTTTCTTTATGACCTGTGAGTTTGTGGCTGTTATGGTGATTTAGAAAACAAACTATCGGGAGCTGACAGATAATTAGATGCAGAGGGACAAATTATATTTCATTCCAGCGCCCGTGAAACACAGCGAGACTGAATGCACTCCATTTGTGGAATGTTTTGTGCTTCTCAGCAATACTGATATGAGACAGCCATAAAGGAAATCAAATACCTTTAATAAATTGCTCTCCATGTACTACAACTCCACAATATTTTCTTGTAACGATGACATTTCAGCAATTTAGAAAACTGCATGTCAACATGACTGATTCTCTTCCTCCTTCTCGTTTGCTTACTAGATCTGACTACAGACTGAGTGAACCTCTCTCAGGGTGAACACTGACCCTCCACAAGTCATGGGCTGACATTTGAGCTCAGTGGTGCAGTGTGATCGGAACTGGACCCAGTGCACTTTGAACACCACCTCCTTATGCTTTATTTTCCTGTTTTTTTTATAAAGACCAGCATTCTATTGCTATCTGTTCGCATGATGCAACCATTACCACTTCAGATATGTCTTCCTTTATTCTCGTCTGAGGATTTCCCCCCATAGAACCCTCATATGTGTCTGTCACCTCTGCTCAAAATGCCCTTCCCTCCATTCCAGAACCAATAGGGTTCCACTTGTCCTCACCTTCCACCCCAGCATCTCCATATTCAATGGAGCATCATCCCATCACCTGCAACATGACGCCACCACCAAACTCATCTCACCTTCCCTTCCCCAGTCAGCATTCCAAAGGGACCATTCCCTATACAACACAGTACTTCGCTCCTCAGTCACCCTGTCATGAAGCCATTAATCGATGCAATATTATTGGAAAATAATTTTCTTTTAAAATAGAGGTTTAGTCAGTGGGTGTGTCTTAATTGGATTAAAGCCAGCTCGTCTGGGTGCTTTGATGTGTACTAGATTTGGGATGTCAACAGGGAGGTAGCGTGCATTTGCATTTTTTGAATAGAGCATTCAAGAAGTGAGGTGAAAGCTGACGCCTATCTAACAGATACCAAGCAATATGTTTATATTACTAATAAAATTGGTGCTATGAAAGGGGTTTTATTATTAGAGAGGTTTAGTTCCGAGGTTGTTGATACAATGAGAATTTACATTCAATGGGCAGTGGTAGGTATAACTTCAGCAGTTTTCGGGTGTGCAGAGCAGAGGCAATGTGAGATCAAAAGGCAGCTGTAAGGCTCCAACTGTCTCCACAGGAACCAAAGCGAAAAGAACCTCATTTTGAATTCATAAGGTAAAAATGCTTTGTCTGATGTCGGGTTAAGTCTATGGGTTGCTGTTGCCTTAATGGAGATTAGTTTAGGAATTTGTTAAAAGTTATGATAATTGTAATAGCCACATGGACAAATGTGGGTTAATTAAGGAATGCCAGCACGGATTTGTTAAGGGAAAATCATGATTAACTAACTTGCTGGAGTTTTTCAAAGGGTTGATGAGGGCAATACTGTTGATATGGTGTACATGGACTTCCAAAAGGTGTGAGATACAGTGGTGCACAGCAGACTTGTGAGAAAAGTTATGGTTCATGGGAATTAAAGGGACAGTAGCAACATAGATATGAAATTGGCTGAGCGATAAGAATCAAAGAGTAATGGTTAATGGATGTTTTTCGGGCTGGAGGAAGATTTGTAGTGGAGTTTCCCAGAGGTCGGAATTGGGCCCCTTGCTTTTCAAGATATAAATTAATGATCCAGACTTTGGTGTACAGGGTAAAATTTCAAAATTTGCAGACCATGCAAAACTTGCAACCATTGTAAGCTGTGAGGAGGACAGTGTAGAACTTCAAAAGGACATAGACAAATAGGTGGAAAGGTGGCGGAGAGATGCGAGGTGATACATTTTGGTAGGAAGAACATGAGGAGACAACATAAAATAAGGGGTACAACTCTAAAGGGGGTGCAGGAGCAGAGGGACCTGGGTGTATATGTGTATAAGTCATTAAAGGTTGCAAGGCAGGCTGGGAGAGCGGTTAATAGAGCATACGGTATCCTAGGCTTTATTAATAGGGGCATAAAGTACAAGAGCAAGAAGGTTATGTTGAACTTATATAAGACACTAGTGGGACCTCAGCTGGAGTGTTGCGTACAGTTCTTGGCTCCCTACTTTCGGAAGGATGTGAAGGCATTGGAAAGAGTGCAAAAGAGGTTTACGAGGACGATTCCAGGGATGAGGAACTTCATTATGAAGGTTGACTGGAGAAATTGGGATTTGTTACCTGGTCAGGGGGCAGTGGCATAGTGGTATTGTTGCTGGACTAGTTAATCCAGGTTTGAAAACAAAGAAAACTGCGGATGCTGGAAATCTAAAACAAAAACAGAATTACCTGGAAAAACTCAGTAGGTCTGGCAGCATCGGCGGAGAAGAAAAGAGTTGACGTTTCGAGTCCTCATGACCCTTCGACAGAACTTGATTTCGAGTCCAGGAAAGAGTTGAAATATAAGCTGGTTTAAGGTGTGTGTGGGGGGGGGGGGGGGGAAGGAGAGAGAGAGTTAATCCAGGTTAATGCTCTGGGGACCCAGGTTTGAATCTGACCTCAGATGGTGAAATTTGAATTCAATTAAAAAAAGAAGAGTAGCTAGGGAGTAACTTCCCATTAGTGAAAGGATTGAGAACAAATGGGCACAGATTCAAAATTATTGGTAAAAGTGATATGAGAAAAAAACTTTTTCACATAGCAAGTCATTAGGGTCTGGAATGCTCTGCCTGTGAGATTGGTGGAGACAGGTTCAATCATGGCATTCAAGGGGGAATGATTAGGTGATTCTTTGAAAAGAAACCATGTGCAGGGTTATTGGGAAAAGGCAGGAGAATGGCACTAGGTGAAATGCTCATTTGGACAGCCAGTGCATACATGATGGGCTCTTTTCGTGCTGTAACAATTCTGTGATTCTAAATTTTCTCAGTTCTCCGGTAAGGTTACAGACCTAAACTGTAAACTCTGTTTGTCTCTCCACAGATGCTGCCTGACCTGCTGAGTATTTCCAGCATTTTCTGTTTTTATATCCTATTGGTTGTGTTGTGTGGTGCTCTGTTTTGGTTGGAGGTATAGAACATTGAGTCTAAAACACCTCAATCTTCTTCAGCTTCATCAACATGGGAGATGGTTGAGAAGAAAATTAAGAACAAGGGATGAGGCCATTAAAGCCATATGTAGCTCCTTCAAAGTTAGGTTCCATGTTCTTTCCAAATTTCATTCAGCTAAGGATGATGACCAGCTCTCCTGGAAGAGCTTCATGTTTAAACCAAAGCAGAACAATTAAAATGGTTGCTGCTGTCAAGACATATGGCAAACAGAAACAACTCTTATTAGATGCCAATTAAGATGACATTGTCATCAGTCAAAATCAAATGAACAAAAGTGTTTTTCGTTTTCAAAGGGCCATAAACAACTAACTTTAAATTATAAATAAAGAGAAAGGAAACCTATCCAATTAAAACGTCCTTGCCCATGTCCACCTATACACTCCAGTTCTCCATTGTCTATCAGTCACACAAGGGCCTCAAGTGAACAGGCAAAGCAGAGACTAGATCAATACTCACAGTGCTTTGCAAAGACACCAAGCTGGGTGGTCAGTGTCATGGCAAACTGGCGGATCCTGTATCTATCCTAGAAGCAGGCTAGACCGAGCCCGAGAAAGGCAGTCAGAGACATTGAGCAGGTCTCCAGCAAAGGAGGTGCCCATAAAACTTACTTTTTTCCCCCAGCTTGGAATTGCTGCCATCTGAGTCAAATAGGTGGGGCAAGGAATGGATTCATGAAGAAACAAAAATATTGAAGCATTTCCGTCCGTAGCCCACTGCACCCACAAGGGTTTTGCAGTCTGGACTCAACCTAATCTCTCCAGCCTGAGATCTAAAGCACTACGCTTAGATTTCTGCTTTGCTTACCTTGCTGCTTCCTGTGGTGCTTGGCCTGCCAGAACAGAAAAGCCTAGGAGTCCCCCGGGCCTAGACAATGCTGAGTGCGAGAATCATAGGGCAGGAAAGGTTTTTTTATATCAACGTAAGGCATTCTAAATCAGGCCCAAGTTTCCAATTAATGTCTGGTCATGATTTGAATAATGTTGGAAAGATTTGCAAATTAATATTTAAGCTGCAAATTAATTCTGGCTGATTAAATGAAATTTATGAGCCACTTCTTGGCTGTCATCCTTTATACAGACACTGGGTGAAGCTGGAGCAGCTCATGAACATGTTCCGAACCTCCAGAATATCGCACATTCTCCCAGATGATTCTCGTTCTCCCCGAGTGCAAAGTTTCTTTTTGCTTTTGTGGGTGTGAGCTTTTCTGATAAGGTCCTGCCACCCCAATAATGTGGCCTGGGTGCTCTGTCATTGCATTCTGAGACCTGACGGGTTGGTGGGGAGGGGCAGGCAAACATGTGCGAATTCCATGGAGACCCCAGAGGGGAGGTGGTGCCTCCCCTCAAAGCACCCACAAATTTGGCAGCAGGTCATGTGATCATGCATCCAGGCAAAGTTGACAACCCGATAGGCAGGAGGACACTTCAGGAGGCCTCAGCCTTTGCTCCTCTGAATAAGAATTGGGAGAATTGGAGGCGGAGCAAACAAAACGGTCTACTGTCCCTCTCACTTCGCCGATACATTCTCGGCTTGGCCAGAGTAGTTGAGATCAAATGATCACGTGTGAACTACATTTGTAGATGGGATTTGCCCACCCCCTTCAAACCTTAATCTTGCAACCGGTGGGTTTTGTCGTTGTATAAATGCTTAACTGTGCAAAGTGTTAAGGCACATCATTTCCCCGTGTCCAAAGTCAATTAGGTGTTTTCCACAGTTTGGGGGTTGTCCCACAGGTGACAGGACCCCCTGCACTTCCTCTCCCGGAGTCTTAACCTTTGACACCCACTGTTTCTGGTGGAGCCGTGGTTTCCCCAGCCTCTGGGGCAAGGTGGCACAGAGCAATAAATGGGGAGCTGCTGCCTGGAGGGATTATTATGCGGCTGTCATCCATGGGGGATGTAACAGGCTGTAGGTACAGCTTCGCCTGTTGGTGATTTATGGGCCCTGTCTCGCACCACGAGCAATTTGCTTAGTGTTGCGCAGAGGATGAATGCTTCACTGTCAGCTCTGCCATAACTGCTCCCCCCCCCCCTTTCCTATTCCCTGCCACAGCACATAAACAATCTTTCAAAGCGTTGACACCCTCTCATATTTGTTGGTTCAGAAACATAAAAGCAAAGATGGATGGCCCGCTCGCCTTAACCAATTTCCTCTGCTACTTAATAACATTTCAGGGAACTGCCTGGCCCTCCGTGATTGATCCGTCAGAGACCTGCATTTCAATATCGAATCAAACAAAAGACATTGTGCTTACAAGGTTTGGCAAATTAAGTGTATTGTAAGCTGTCAGGTAATAAAATGCTGAAATGTGCTGTCGCAGAATCCTGGTTTAAGCTTTGATTTAGTTAAATTAGAATGAAGGCAGTTCCAAGGAGCGGACGCCAGCTGAGTGTTTGTTGTCTGCTCTGGGCATTTTTTATTCATCACGACCTGCAGAAAGCAGAGGTGAGGCAATGCATCCACATCATCAGCCTGAGCAAGAAACCAGGCGAAGCCTACAAATCTAGGCCAGAGGCCCATGGACATATCGCTCATGGAGGATGCCTGCATTCATTAGGCTGGGAAAATTCCCTCACTCTTACTTCCTGAGGGAGGGGGCGGGAGGGACAGGTGGTGTGGAACAAACAATCCCTGATGCGATATGGGAGAGAAATCAACCTGAAATGTTTAACGGGCGGACACCACAGCACAGGATGGGCATGGTGCAGTTTAGTGGAGCTGCCTAGTGGCTCAATAAACAGTTTGAGGAATCACTGAAGAAAAGACCATTCAGCCTCTCCACCCACCCTAGCTCTCTCCCAGTGGCACTTCCAATGCCCTGAAGTCTCTTTTTCTTCCCCACCCCCATCACCCAACACCTCAGCCAGATAATTCCAGAATATACACGTTTTAAACTTCTTTCAGTAAATTCATTTTCTCCACTTCCGATTTGTCAGCTTCCCTTGAAGTAAAATTTGAAATGCCTTATGCAAGAAAGAAAGACTTGCATTCCTAAAGTGCCTTTCATAACCTCAGGATGTCCCGAAGTACGTTACAGCCGATGAAGTGCTTTTGAAATGTAGTCACTGTTGGGAAGTACAAAATGTAATAGGAAATTTATGCACAGCAAACGCCCAGACAATGCCATCTGATAATGATTAGACATTATATTTCAGTGATGTCAGTTGAAGAATAAAATTGGCCAGAACACCTGGGAGAACTCCTCTGCTCTTCTTCAAACAGTGCCATGGGATTTTTTGCGCTCAGCAGAGAGGCCTTGATTTAACATCTCAGAAAGACAGTATTTCTGATATGGTACAGCACTTCGTCAGTACTGCATTGGGTTTTGCGCTCAAGTGTCTGGCGAGGGCTTGGAACCATAACCTCTGATTCAGAGGTGGGAGTGCTCCCCACTGAGCCACAGCTGTACCAGTGGTGGGGGAGATCTCCCTCCCGCCTAACCATCTCCCTTCTACACAATGTCTGTGTTTCTTAACTTGCCACCCGGATTCAGGCTTTCCACTCCTCCAGCAACTTAGACCTGAATTTTACACACGTTGTGCACACACGATTGGCAGGCTTGGAAGCGGATGCGATATCTGCTCCCGCCTGCGATTGCAACCCAAACGTGATTTTACACCGGCTGGCCAATTAAAGTCCTGCCAGCATGAAACGCGCGCGGACAGTGGCTCAGCGCTGCTGGTGGGGATAGGCCCTGGATCCGATGGGGACCCACAGTGGGGTTTAAAAAACAGCACAGGCAGCTCCCTGAAGGCTACCAGGTGTTGGTGAGGAGACTCAGGGAGCTGTCCACGAAAGACTTGAAGCTTTTTAGTTGGCAGGACTTATGGCCTCAGCAGCCTTCTGGGCATGCCAGGCAGGAGGGCAATGCCAGTGGGCACTTTGCCCCCCGCTTCTCTGGCAACTACCTGCGCACTTTCGGGAAGGCAGTGATTGCCCAGCGTGAGAACCTCAATGCTGCTGGATGACAACATCAGGCCAACCCACCATGATGTTGTGTACCGTACACGGATCCAGAAAAGGAAAAGGAAAATGGAACTGGAAAAGGTTCAATGGTCTTCTCCGCTCCGCAAAGGTGAGTACCAGCTTATCATGGGACTGTGCGTAGATGTCTTTCAGGATGGCCGTTCTTCATGGTGCTCAGGGGAATGAGATGCAGGGTGCCAAATGGCACATATCCCAGTGCCGGCCAAGGAGTGCCCGATTGCCTTGGGTGTACAAGACTGAGGTGTGCCAATCTGATAGGCATCTCAACCTGGGCCTTCTGGTCGGGGGGAGGGGAGGCAGGGGGTTGGCAAGGCTGGTATGGTGATGCTGGTAGAGGGTGGACTAGAGAGAAGAGAAGACTTAATGCGCTGGAGCGTGCACGAACAGGTGATGGGGTGGCCAACCTCCTGACCCTTTCAAAGTTTGAAATGGACACCCTTGACATGGAATGCAAGCGTGGAGCACTGCAGAAGCTGACCAAGAGTCCTTAGGCAGCACCTTCCAAACCCACGACCGCTACCATCTGGGGCAGGAGACACATGGGAACACCACCAGCTGGAAGTTCCCCTCCAAGCCACTTACCATCCTGATTTGGAAACATATCGCTGTTCCTTCACTCTCATTGGGTCAAAATCCTGGAACTCCCTTCATAACAGCACTGGGGGTGTACCTACACCACATGGACTGCAGCGGTTCAAGATGGCTGGAGTTATGGTCTCAACAGATGCTCTTGCCCTTCTCAAGGGCAACTGGGGATGAGCAATAAATGCTAGCCCAGCCAGTGACACCCACATCCCATGAATGAATTAATGAAAAGGTCACGGAGAGGCAGGGGTCTCGGAGAAAGGTAAGAGTCCAGTGGACAGGTGAGAGACTGAGGGAGTGTGTAAGGAATATAGGGCCATGGCATCTCCAATGAGAAGTTCAAATCAAGAGCCCCCATTGCCTGTCCAATCACAATGCCTCAGTGAGGCAGTTGTCCACTGTGCATGCACAGTGACTTTGTTATGATGTTATCAACTGACATATTCTCTTCTTCCCTTAGGTTCGTCATCCTCACAATGCCTGAGAAACCCCGAGGTCTCTCCCTTGACACTCAAGGAGGAACCGTGGGCAGATGTACCCGCGTCACATCTTCTCTCAGAACCAAGCATCACCGCAGACATGAGGTGGGTAATAGCACATCGGGTCAGATGAGGAGCTGGCAGAGGCAGAGAGTGCCCAGAATGCCAGCAGTCAGAGGACTGCTGGAGATCAGGACCATGCTGAGTCTGATGATGATCCTCTGGAGTCGTCCATCAGGCAGAAGATGCTGGATGTCCAGCGAGATGTGCATGAAGATCTGGTGGAAATCCCTGAGGGTCTATGTGCTCTGATCTTTGTATTGGAGGAGTCCATGTGGAGCCCAAACACTGCGTTGACCTGGGGCTCCAATCGCACAGCCTCTTCCATAGAGAAAGTGGTGACTCTCATGGAGAGGCAGCTCTAGGAACAGAATCAGGGGTATCTGTGCCTGCACTTGGACCTGCAAGCCCACAAACTGGCAGTGACCTCAGTAGGTCACTGCCAGTGAGAGATGGATGAGGCACCTTGTCACTCAGCTTGGTGCCCGACCATCAATGGTGATCGGGGAGGTTCAAACCAACCCCACCTGGCTGACGAGCTGCATGTCACATCTGCGGGCTCCTCTGAGGGTGCTCCACATGAAGGCAGCAGCTCCTCCACCCCTCTGACAGTGCCCATTGCGTCTGATGAGGCCGTGACAACTGAGCAGAGCTCAGCCATGGCGCTGGATGCTCCCTCCCAGGCAGTGCCCGCACAGGCTACGCTTGCCAGATGACATCAGCTAAGGTCATCAAGGCCGACAGGACATCACAGTCAACATGCTGCCTCTAATGCTGCTGCCAGCGAGGGGAAGCAGAGGCGCCGAGACGCAGCACTCACAAATGGACGTTTAACGCACTGTAAACACAAGAGGGGTTGTCATGGGTGATATAACTTCAGTTAATATGTGTTCTGTGTACAAATTGTGTTAACGAGTCCACCACATAAAGATTTCATTATGTGTCATGGCCTGAATGTGTTTCATATTTTTCATGTGTGCTGGGCATGGGAGAGGCTTCTAACAAATAGGAGGAGCTGCAAACTTTATTTGCGGGGTCGTTAGTTGACATAAGGGTCACAGGTTGATCTCATCAGGAAGGTTCGGTAACGTAGTGTCACCCTTGCCCTCAATTTCAAGCCATGCCTTGGATGGCTAGCTGAAAGAACGGAGAATCAAGGCCTCCCTGGTCTCCCTGCCTCCCACAACGTTCCTCACTTCCGCATCCACATCCTCACCCTGGGCCTCCTCCTGCTCTTCTTCAGCCTCATCACTTGAGTCGTCCTCTGCAGCCTGTGGAGCTGCCTCACTGTATTCATCCTCCAATGGGTCCAACTTTGAGAGAGCCAGATTGTGCAGTGGCCAGCACACAATGACAATAAGCGTTGTGCAAATGTGAGGCCCAATCCATTTTCAGTGAATCCCCTTAAAGTAGATCTTGACATCGTTAGGTGTAAAATTCCAGAGAAGGATGTCATGGCATTTCTGAATTCAAATTCACATTGGAACTTTCCAGAAGCTGGCCGGCTTGCAATACCAGATGTCAGGTGACTTGTAGCAGCCATTTTAAGTCAGTGTCTTTTCTTGCTTTTAAAAAAGTCCTTTTTAAATGGCTCACTATATGTTTTATCAGCCGATGAAATTACAGATTCATATAACATGTGCGTAAGTCACATCATCGTGATACAACTTATCTTAAAGACAGCATCTCTAACAGTGCAGCACTCCCTCAGTACTGAACTGGGAGTGTCAGGCTAGATTATGGTTACAATCCCTATTGGTTAGGGCTCAAACTCCACTTCTGATTCAGAGGTGAGAGTGCTACTCACTGAGGCATAGCTGACACCTGTTCCCCCTCCAAGATTCTCTTCAGCTAGTCACTGGGATGGGAAGGCGGCCATGGCTTTGAAACACTCCAGCAAGCAAACACAAGCTTTTTTAAAATTAAAAAAACAGTTTAAAGTTGACTGAAGTTGGGAAAAAAGATAAATTAGGTTTTGGTTAGGATTGAGACAGTGCTGAAAGAAGAACATGATTAATTGTAAAGTGAGGCAGCATTTCAAGTACTGAACCATTCCTTGCTGTTGAAGTATTACTATTCTTTAACTTCTGATTTCAATGCATAACTAGTGTTAGCTGAATTTAATCTCCTCCAATTGTTTTACATTTGCACTTTAATACTTTTCAGTTCCCAAAGCATACAAATTTCTGAGGCAATAATAACTGATCACAGGTAATATCTTCACAAACAAGGCTAAATATTTGAATTTAATTGCCAAACTAAGTATGGTTCTTTGCAATGCAGTTTCCTGTTTTACATCACATAAATTTACATTGAGTTTACAACACAAACAGGCCATTCAGCCCAACTGGTCTGCCCTTCAATTCTTTTCCCCCTCATGAGTGTGTCTTGTTTCCCTGAAAATCCATCCATGCTGTTCACCCTCCATATGGCAGCGAGTTCTACATTTTCCCCAAAGCAAACTACTGCAGATGCTGGAAATCTGAAATAAAAGCAGAAATTGCTGGAAATACTCAACAGATCAGGCAGCTTCAGGCTGAAAGGCCACTGGCCTGAAACCTTAACTCTGTTTCTCTGTCCATTGATGCTGTCTGATGTGCTGAGTATTTCCAGCACTTTCTGTTTTTATTCTTACCACTCTCTGGGTAAAGAAGGTTCTCTCAAATTCTCTGTTATATTTATTGGTGACTATATATTCATAGACCCTAGTCTGGTCTCTCCACCAAGTGGAAATGTATTCGCTATGGTTATTCTATTAAACTTGTTCATAATTTTGAAAATACTATCAAGTCATCCATCAGTCTTTTCCAGAGCCCAGAGAAAAGAGTTCCAGCCTGTTCAGTCTTTCCTGACTTGGCTGTGTGTTTTTGGAGACTGGAATCTGAACTGACTGGCATGGCTACATCCATTCCTAAGACACGGCACAAGCAGTGAAAGTCTTGTCTCATTGAGTTTATGGCCAAGCGATGGCTAAGAGTTGGATGAAAACCACACTCAATGATCCTGGAAATCGCACCGTGTCATCAGGTGAGTGAGACCCAGTTAGCTTAAACAAGTATATTTATTGACCATTTATCTACTGGAATATCAGAATGCAATCAGATTGCTCATCCATTCTCTTGAGATTTATTTATACTAACTATCTTTATTTCAAGTTATCTCTCCCACTCCATCTCTGTCCTTCTCTATCATTGTTTCTCTTGCTATTTCACACTCTCTTTTGCTCTCTACCTTCTCCATTTTCTATCTCTATCTATCATTTATCTCTATCTATTCTTTATCTCTCTCTTCATTTCAATTTTTCTCTTTATTTCTGTCTGAACTTGTGTCAATCCCTGTTTATCACTCCCTTGCTCTCTCTCTCTCTAAAACTCTTGCTTGATCTATTTATTTATCTTTTTCTTGGATCTATTGTTCATGTTGACATTTTCTGTTTCTGTTTTCTTCAGACTCCTGGAATTTGCAGTTTTTTTTTAAATTGCCACCCAGAACTTAATTTAAGGTAGTTCTTCACAGTACAAGCAAATTGGATTGGGAAAATGCCTATTTCTTACATGGGGAGAAATTCTGAGAAAATCTGATATGAGTCGAATCACCCCAGACTCACTTTCAGTCCACGCAAAAGAAACAGAACCAAACTGCAGAAATTTCATCCCATCATTTTGAATCGGTTGGATGACAATTTCATAACGCCAAATGACAGTGCTCAAATTAGCAATTCATTATGAAATGATGTCTCTGTCATCGGTGCTAGGGAATCTTCAGCTATAAATGACACATCTTAAATTTAGGCGGAGAAATAAAGAGGCGAGAAAGAACCTTCCTTCAATCGTAAGGTCAGAAGTGGGGATGTTTGCTGATGATTGCACAATGTTCAACACCATTTGCGATTCCTCAGATACTGAAGCAGCCCAAGTCCAAATGCAGCAAGACCTGGACAACATTCAGGCTTGAACTGATAAGTGGCAAGTAACATTGACCAGGCAATGACCTTCTCCAACAAGAGAGAATCTAACCAACTCTCCTTAACATTCAATGGCATTACCATCACTGAATCCCCCACTATTAACATCCTGGGGGTTACCATTGACCAGAAGCTGAAGTGGTCCAGTCTTATAAATTCAGTGGCTACAAGAGCAGGTTGAGAATTCTACAGAGAGTCTCCTAACCACCACCCACCCGCCCTTCCCAAAGCCTGTCCACCATCTACAAGGCACAAGTCAGGAGTGTGACAGAATACTCCCCACTTACCTGGATGAGTTCAGCTCCAACAACACTCAAGAAGCTCAATACCATCTAGAACAAAGCAGCCCATTGGCACCCCCATCCACCTCCTTAACCAGTCACTCCATCCACACCCAACTGTTACAAGGATGTGCTTTTTTAAAGAAAAAAATATTTTAATACCTTTTTCTGGCTAGATCTTAATAAACTGTAATCCCATTAAGTCAATAAAGGGACCGCCAGCCAGCTACAATATACAAGCTCGCATTCCACGCAGATGGTATGAATTGGAACAAACCCCCTGGGAGTATGAAAAACCCCAGCTCCTGTTGGCTTTTACACCATTTGAAACTCTTCAAAAGTTTCCAAGATGAGACATCAAAATGTCATGAACTGTTCTACAGAACAATGACTACACCAGACATGGTAATCAAATTCCTCTGGGACATACAGCCAACAGGACTTGAACTGTTTACTAAGCCAGAGAGCAGAGATCAGAAGGCTATACCAAACAGCCATGTCTCTCTCTCTCTCTCTCTCTCTCTGAAGTATTATGCATAGATTTACAAAGTTACCATCCTGAGACATCTACTGCAAACCAAGATCTTTTGGGAACAAAACGTGGAAGTCTGCTTCGTTCAACTACACCCAGGAAGACAACTGAACAAAACGGCCACAATGTGGAATCACTGCATTGAGACCAGCCAAAGGGCAGCAAACTGCATATTTCTTTGATTGTTTATTTTCTTCGCAAGTTGTAAAAAAGCTTTGTCTATCCTCATATTCTACCATATACTACCATACTAGTTTGTGTACAGGGGCAGGGAACATCTGTGATGTATGAATGGTGGTTGGAAAAATAAAAAAAAGAAGCATATTGTTTAAATGGTGAGAGATTGCAGAGCTCTGAGGTTCAGAGGGATCTAGGTGTCCTAGTGCATGAATTGCAAAAAGCTAGTTTGCAAGTACAGCAGGTAATTAGGAAAGCTAATAGAATGTTATCGTTTATTGTGAGGGGAATTGAAAACAAAAGTAGGGAGGTTATGCTTCAGTTATACAGGGCATTGATGAGATCACATCTGGAATACCGTGTACAGTATTGGTCTCCTTATTTAAGGAAGGATGTAAATGTGTTGGAAGCAGCTCAGAGAAGGTTAACTAGACTGATATGTGGATTGGGTGGGTTGTCTTATGAGGAAATGTTGGACAGGCTCTACTTGTATCTGTTCAAGTTTAGAAGAGTAAGACGCGACTTGATTGACACATATAAGACCCTGAGGGATGTGAAAAGGATGTTTCTTCTTGTGGAGGAATCTGGAACTAAGAGTCACTGTTTAAAAATAAATAGTTGTCCATCTGGGACAGGGATGAGGAGAAATCTTTTTCTCTCAGAGGAGTGTGCATCTTTGGAACTCTCTTCCTGAAAAGGCGGTGGAAGTAGAGTCTTTGAATATTTTTAAGGCAGAGGTGTATAGATTCTTGATAAGCAAGGAGGTTTAAGTTTATCAGGGTTAGGAAATGTGGAGTTGAGGTTACAATCAGATCAGCCATGATTTTATTGAATGGTGGAGCAGGCTCGAGGGGCCGAGCGGTCTACTCCTGCTGCTAATTCGTCCGTTCATATGTTTATATGTATGTAAGCTGTTGGCCTTTTGTCTTAACTTCCTTCTGTGACTAGGGCCTGGATTTTCATCCTTAATGCGGGTATCAGGAGTCGTAAAAATTCCCAACTCAGCCCACCCACCTCGGGAGGACGTGTCCGCAAAGGTGGGGTCTTGATTGCTGGGGGCGGGTGTTGGCCAGAGTCAGGCTCGCCAATCCGGGAAGAAGTTTAGAGATAGCCATAGGGGCTGCAAGGTGAATGCTGTTTTAAAGGCCCACCTTGGCATTGTGGGTCTTTGCCCCAGTTAAAATACAAATACAAAGGCCCTCCGGTCCTCTACTCTCACACCCCATCACCCTCCAAACACTCCGCAAGCCCCACCCATGCCACATCGTTCCCTCCGCCCAACCCCATGGCCCTCATGCTCAGCTCTGCCTTTCCACCCTACCCCATAGCGCTTCATTTCCCCCCATGCTAAGCTATGGCACTTCCATGCCCTGTGACCCATTATACACTCTCTAGAAACAATGACCCCTGTAGAGACAGTAAGATGTGCGACAAAAAAGCTTTTAAAAAAGCGACTCACTCATTGGAGGAGACGGTGGCATTATGGTAATGTGACTGGACTAGTGTTCCAGAGGTGTAGGCTAATAGTCTGGGGACACAGATTCAAATCTTATCATGGCAGCTCGTAGAATTCAGTGTCAGAAAGGAAGAGCCAGAGGCAGTCAGCATCAGTTATAAGAGCTGTCCAGCCTGTGTCCCCCAGAGCAGCCGCCTTCTGAAAGAAATCAAAGCATCACAGCAAAGCAGATAAGTTGGTGGTTGGTCAATATTTTGCTCGTTTATCTTTGAAACTCATCCTTCATATGCAGAGAGAACTGGACCTGTGAAAGACACCTCTACTCGGGAGCAGATAAAAGAGAGGGTGAAGCTCGGGGCCTTCACTTTACCTTCTGGGAGCAAAGAAAACTGTACGTGACCTACTGGGAACTGGCTGAGTTCCAAGAAATATCAGTGACATCACAGGAAAACCATAGGTTCATTGGCTGGTGAGAAAGTGCTGTTAGGCAGTGTTGTTAAATAGCTGAAAATTAGAAAATCACATTATTTTTAAAGAAGTGGCGACTTAGATTTAAGTGAGAAACACAAGAAAGAGGGATGTAAAGTTAAGTCAAAGCCAAGTAAAATAAAGTAATATAAGTAAACCAAAATAAAACGAATTAACGTAAGTGAAGCAAAGTTTAAGCATGGTAGGGTAGCTCGGTTGTGTGGAATGCACATCCTGTAGTATGTGGGAGGTTATGGATGCTACCAGTGACCTAGATGACCGTTTGTGCAAGAAGTGTCGTCAGTTGCAGAAATTTGAGCTCTGGGTTTCAGAGCTCGAGAGGTGGCTGGAGTCACTGTTGTGCATCTATGAGCCTGAGACCTATGTGGATAGCATGTTCAGAGAGGTGGTCACACCACAGCTTAGGAACATGGAGGCAGAAAGGGAATGGGTGACTGCCAGGCAGCCCAAGAGATCCAGGCAGGTAGTGCAGGGGGCCTCTGGGGTTCTGCTTGCTAATTGGTTTTGGATACTGGTGAGGGCACTGGTTCCTCAGAGGAGTGCAGATGGTGAGCCAAATTCATGGCACCATGGGCATATCAGCTGTACAGGAGGGGAGGATGAGCATTAGTGATAGGGATTCATTAGTTAGGGGAACAGACATGCGTTTCTGTGACTCCAGGATGGTATGTTGCCTCCCTGGTGCCAGTGTCAAGGATGTCATGGAATGGGCTGCAGGACATTCTTCTGGGGAAGGATGAACAGCCAGAGGTTGTAGTCTACACTGGTACCAATGACTTAGGTGGGAAAGGCAATGAGGTCCTAAAAGCAGATTTTAGGGAGCCAGGAAGGAGATTGAAAAGCAGGACCTCTAAAACAGTAATCTCAGGATTACTCCCATTCCCACATGCTAGTGAGTATAGAAATAGGAGAACTCAGTGATTGAACACATATCTGGAAAGCTGGTGTTGGAGGGAGGACATCAGATTTCTGAGGCATTGGGACCGGTTCTGGGGAAGGTGGGATCTGAACAAACTGGACAGTCTACAACTGAACAGGACCAGGACAAATATCCTCATGGGGAGGTTTGCAAGTGCTGTTGTGGAGGATTTAAACTAGATTGGCAAGGAGATGGGAATCTGAGGGCAGTTTCAGATGGGATAAATTCAAAGCAGGGAACAGGAGACAGAAAATTAGCAACTGAAAGACAGAAGAGGAAAAGCTTAAAATGTGTACAGCTCAGGAATTTGGCAATGTTAAAAGGTATATATACATATATATAAATGCAAGGAGTTTAGCAAATAAAGCCAATTTGCTGACACATGGCAACATGGTATCATCACTGTAACAGAAACTTGGCTTAAAGAGGGGCAAAAATGGTAGCTCAGCATTCCTGGATATAGAGTTTATAGGCAGGACAGAGAGGGGTCTAAAAAGGCGGGGCTGTAGTGTTGTTGGTTAAGGAATCAATTACAGCTGTAAGGAGGGGGGGATATACTAAATGAAGCATCAAACGCAGCCATATGAGCTCAGCTCAGAAATATAAAAAGGGCAGCCACAAGGCTGGGAGTGTACTGTAGACCCCCCAAATAGTGAAAGGGAGATAGAAGAGCAAATACGTAGGCAAATTCCTGAGGGCATAAACAATAGGGCAATAATTGTTGGAGACTTCAGCTACCCTAATATCAACTGGGTTATGAACAGTGTGAAAGGAACAGGGGGCACAAGATTCTTTAACTGTATTCAGAACTTTTTTAGCCAGCACGTAACAAGCCCGATAAGAGGGAGTGCAATTCTGACTTAGTCTGAGGAAATAAAGCTGTGTAAGTTGTGTAAGTGGATGAAGTAGCAGTGGGTGACCATTTTGGAGATAGTAACCATAATGCAGTTAGATTTAGTATCATTGTGGAAAAGGACAAAGATAGAATAGGAGTATAAGTCCTAAATTGGGGGAAGACAAATTTTACGAAGCTGAAAAGTGATCCGGTAAAAGTGGACTGGATACAGCTATTTGAAGGAAAATCAGTGACAAATCAGTGGGATGCAACCAAAAGCGAGATTCTACGGGCACTGTGTAGACATGTCTCCACAAAGACAAAGGGCGGTATTCCCAAACCTAGAGGCCCTTGGTTATCCAGAAGAATACAGGGTAAGGTAAAGCAGAAAAAGAAAGTTCATGACAGTCACAAAAACATTAATACTCTAGAAAGCCAAGAGGAGTATAGAAAATACAGGGGTGAAGTAAAAAAGCTAATTAGAAAAGTAAAGAGAGGATATGGAAAAAATATTGGCAGGTAAAATCTAGGAAAACCCAAAGATGTTTTATCAGTACAGATTAAGAGCAAGAGGATAACTAAGGAAAGGGTAGAGCTGATCAGGGATGTACAAGGTAACTTAGTGGTGGATACAGAAGATGTGGGCAGGGTTCTTACGTATAGCATTTTCCCGTTGCTGAGCAGGAGGAGTGGGGGGCGAGCCTGCTCGCCGATGTGTAAAATGATGCACGATGATGGAATCTCTGCATCACCGCATGTCATTTAGATTTTCAGTTCGGCGGGAGCCCAGCCGAATCGGCCTTTGCATTTTTCATGAAACCTCATCCATGGGGCGGGATGAGGTTCATGAACTGTTGTAAAATCTAATTAAAATTCATGCATTTATTCTTTGGCGTGTCCCAGCTCATGTGATAGTGTCGCCTGAGGGGACATGTTTTAAAAGTTTAAAAATCCTTTATTTAAAAGTTGAACACTGAAACAAATCTCCCTGAGGCATCTCCGTGCACAGGGGACCACTCAGGGAATCTCACCCCCTCCCGGCCGCACAGGGAGCACTCCAGGCCACGTGTCTCGATGGGCCGGCCTTAACTGGCCTGTCCACATAAAATGGCGGCATGGACCCCATTGGGATCGCGCCCACCCCTGCACACACCCACCCCTCCACCGCCTCCCCCCACCCCCCACCCCCCCCCCCCCCCTTCCCCCACCCCGACTGCGGGAAATTTCTGGCCAATGAGTACTTTGTCTCTGTCTTCACAAAGGAGAGGGATGGTGCAGACATTTTAGTTAAAGAGGAGGACTGTGAAATATTAGATACAATAAGCAGAGTGAAAGAGGAAGCACTAGGGGAACTGACATCCTTGAAGGTGGATGAATTGTATCCCAGGCTGTTAAAAGAAGCCAGGGAAGAAATAGCAGATGCTCTGAAGATTATTTCCCAATCTTCACTAGAGGCGAGGTACCAGAGGATTGGACGTCTGTGAACATTGTAACATTATTTAAAAATGGTGCGAGGGAAAGGCCAAATAATTACAGGCCGGTCAGTCTGACTTCGGTGGTGGGCAAATAATTAGAAATAATCCTGAAGGACAGGATAAACTGTCACTTAGTTAGGCAGGATTAATTCGGGATAGTCAGCATAGTTTTGTTAGGGGAAGGTTGTGTCTTACTAATGTAATCAAATTTTTTGAGGAAGTAACAAACAGGGTTGATGAGGTAGTGCAGTGGAGATATTGTCTACATGGGTGCGAGTTAAGGCATTTGACAAGATGCCACATGGCAGACTGGTCCGAAAAGTAAAAGCCCATGGGGTACAGGGGAAGGTGGTGAGTTGGATCCAAAATTGGCTCAGTGAAGGAAGCAAAGGGGAATGATTGATGGATGTTTTTGTGAATGGAAAGCTGTTTCCAGTGGCATTCCACAAGGCTCAGTGTTGGGCCCCTTGCTGTTTGTTTTATAAATTAATAATTTGGACTTAAGTGTGGGAGGCTTGATTGGGAAACTTGCAGATGACACGAAAATTGGCCATGTAGTTAATTGCAAAGCAGATAGCTGTCGACTCCAGAATGATATCAATTGTTTGGTTGAGTGGACGGAAAAGTAGCAAATGGAATTCAATCTGGAAAATGTGTGAGGCAAAGCATTTGGAGAGGGCAAACAAAGCAAGGGAATACTCAATAAACAGGAGGATATTGAGAGGTGTAGAGGAAGTGTGAGATCTGGGAGTGCATGTCCACAGGTCCCTGAAGGTGGCAGTTAGGTGGTAAAGAAAGCATATGGAATGCCTTCCCTTATTGGACGATGTATTGAATTTACAAGCAGGGAGGTAATGATGGAACTGTATAAAATGCTGGTTAAGCCACAGGAGGAATTTTGTGTACGGTTCTGGTCACCACATTACAGGAAGGACATAATTGCTCTGGAGAGAGTGCAAAGAAGATTCACAAGAATGTTTCCAGGGCTTGAAAATTGCAGCTATGAGGAAAGATTGGATAGGCTGGGGTTGTTTTCCTTGGAACAGGGGAGGCTGATGGGTTAATTAATTGAAGTGTACAAAATTATGAGGGGCTTAGATAGAGTAGGCAAGAAAGACCTGTTTCGCCTAGCTGAGAGGTCAATTGGCAGGGGCATAGGATTAGAGAGGAAATTAGGAAAAGCTTCTTCAGCCAGAGGGTGGTAGGTATCTGGAATTTGCTGCCTGGTTTGGCGGTTGAGGCTGAAACACTCAAGTCATTTAAAAGTACCTGGATCAGCACCAAGTGCTGCAGCCTGCAAGGCTAAGGACTGAGAGCTGGAAGGTGGGATTCGAATGGGCGGCTAGTTTTTTCAGCCAGCGCAGATACAAAGGGCTGAATGGCCTCTTTCAGTGCCATAACTTTTCTTTGGTCTTATGTTGAAAAAAAGTTATTTCAAATATCACTATCAATCATCTAGGCCCTTTAAAGTAATAATTAGAAAACCCACAAATCCTTGAAACCGTTTCATGTTATGTAAACAAGCATTGTTAAATTGACAGCAGATGTCAGAGAGCCTGAGCTGTCAATCAATGTTTCCTCTAGGGCTTAGGTGGTTCAACAAGCTCAATGAATGTCAGCCTCATTATGTATGCTTGGCTAAGAGCCCGGACAACCCTTAGAGGACGAAAACAGCATGGGCATGGAAGCGCCATAGTTTGGCTTGGCCTGGCATAAGGGCCCATTTGCGGATGGGTGAGTGGGGGTCACGAAGAGGCCTTTTGAACTTACCTTTTAAAAGGACCCTCATGCAGACTAGGGTTCATGACTCCTCTGAGCGGCCGTGAACCACGACTCCTTAAAAACATGGCTCAATTTCCGTGGTAATTGTGAGGAGTAGGGCATGCTTATCTCTGCTTGGAGCCGGCTAGGTCGGTAGTGCCAGATGTGGAATTTTAACAGGAACCGGCACGCACCCTTTAAAGGCATTCCCAAAAATCAGACAGCCTGGGAATGGGGTCAAGAATCCTGGAATAGGACCTGCCTACCATTTTGAAAGAGCTCCTGAGTTTTCCCAACTTGGTTAAAATCCAGGCCTAGGTGTCAAAGTTTCTTTGTTCATGCACATATGAAATGTTATGGCAGGTATTGCTCCATTAACTATAGAAATGCAAGTTGACATTGTGCTGTCTCACTTAATCAGCAATTGGTGTATGCACCTCTATGTCAGAACATCATAGTTTCGATCCCCACTGCAAACAGTCCAGCCTGTGGAGGCCGGAGCTCCAGTTCAGAATTCCTGGATGATATGCATTGGGAAACACATGCAGTGGGTGTGAGCAGCTCTTTGTCCTCATCGTATGGGTTATGGGAGCCCAAAAAACCCCTCCTGCCATTTGGGACTAACCCCACTATTGGATGGAAGAAATTAGATTCTGGCTATGCATGGAGAATTCATGTTGTGGCCTGGCAGACTCTTCATCAGCTGTGAATCCTTTTACTGCCGTTCCATGGGCTCTAACAGAAGAAGGTGGAGATACCTAACACTATATAATCAGTTTTGTTTTGTAATTTATGAAATCTTCCAAAAATAATGTGTCTAGTTAAATTGAAAAAGGACATGAAGGGAATTAACACCTTTTACTGCGGTTTTTTGCCACCTTATTTACCAGGAGATCTATCTTTAATTTACAACTTAATTTCCTCATTGAATTTGAAATGGGCTAAGGAAAATTATGCCATCTGTCACTTTGCCAAAAAGGTTTATAGCAGCAATAATTGGAGAGCCATTACTTCATACTACCTGAGCAAACATAGTATTAACTGCAACAAATTCAACTATGTTTGTGTCAGCTATCCTGCGCTATATTAAACAAGTAAATACGAACATACCGACGAACATACGAACTAGGGGCAGGAGTAGGTCACTGGGCCCTTGAGCCTGCTCCGCCATTCGATAAGATCATGGCTGATCTGATTGTATCCTCAACTCCATATTCCCGTCTACCCCAGGTAACCTTTCACCCCATGGCCTATCAAGAATCTATCCAGCTTTGCCTTAAAAATATTCAAAGACTCTGCTTCCACTGCCTTTAGAGGAAGAGAGTTCCAAAGACTCATGACCCTCTGAGAGAAAAAAATTCTCATCTCTGTCTGAAATGGGCAACCCCTTATTCTCAAACAGTGACCCCTAGTTCTAGATTCTCCCTCAAGCGGAAATATCTTCTCCACATTCACCCTGTCAAGACACCTCAGGACCTTCTCTTATATATTTCAATCAAGTTGCCTCTTACTCTTCTGAACTCCAACAGATATAATCCTAGCCTGTCAAACCCTTCCTCATAAGACAACCTGCCCATTCCAGGTATTAGTCCAGTAAACCTTCTCTGAACTGCTTCCAATGCATTTTCATCTTTCCTTAAATAAGGAGAGCAATACTGTACACAGTACTCCAGGTGTGGTCTCACTCGTGCCCTGTACAACTGAAGCATAATCTCTCTACTTTTGTATTCAATTCCTCTCGCAATAGATGATAACATCCTATTAGCTTTCCTAATTACCTGCTGTATCTGCATACTAGCCTTTTGTGATTCATGCACTCAGACACCCAGATCCCTCTGCATCTTAGAGGTCTGTAATCTCTCACCATTTAGATAATATGCTTCTTTTTTATTCTTCCTGCCAAAATGGACAATTTCATATTTGCCCACATCATTCTCCATTTGCCAGATCTTTGCTCACTCACGTAACCTATCTATGGGTAGAATTCTACCCCCCCACCCCACCCCCGCCCAGGTCAGGGGGATTGCGCAGGTCCGCGCTGCCATTTTATGTCGGCGGGCCAATTAAGGCCCACCCAGCGTGATGAACACCCAGAAGCTCTGTGCACTCCTTGTGTGGGTGGGCAGTTCCCGGAGTCCGGAGTGTGCGATAGAGTGCAGGAATCTCCCTGAGGCACAGAGGTGCTTCAGGGAGATTAGTTTTAAGTTTTAACAGTGCAATAGAGTGTTGAAAAAAATTTTATGACATGTCCCCTCATGTGAAACCTTCACATGAGCTGTGACATGTACATTAATTTCAATAAAAATTTTTGAGAAAATTTAAAACCATTCATGAAACCTCATCCCACCTGTATTAATTATTTTAATTGTTAGTTAAGTGGTCTTAATAGGCCCTTGGCTTGGCTGCATGCCCGCCAAACTGAAAATCTAAATGACGCGCGGTGACATTGGGATGCATCACCTCGTGTCATTTTACACCTAGGCGAGTGGGCCCCAATCCCCCTCGCCAAGTCGAAGATTGTCCCCTATGTCTCTTTGTAGCCTCCTTACTTCCTCTTCACTTACTTTCCTACCTATCTTTGTGTCATCAGCAAATTTAGTAACCATGCCATCTGTCTCTTCACCCAAGTCATTTACATTGTAAACAGTTGAGGCCCCAACACAGATCCCTGTGGCACACCACTCATTAAATCCCACCAACCAGTAAAAGACCCATTTATGTGGACTCTGTTTCCTGTTAGCCAGCCAATCTTCTATCCATACCAATATGTTACTCCCGACACCATGAGCTTTTATTTCTCACAATGACCTTTGATGTGGCACCTTATCGAATGCTTTCTGGAAATCTAAGTACAATATATCCACTGGTTCCCCTTTATCCACAGCACATGTGGCTCCTTCAAAGAACAGCGATAAATTGGTTAAACATGATTTCCCTTTCGCAAAACCATGTTGACTCTGCCTGATGGCCTTCAATTTTTCTAAAAGCCCTGATACAACTTCTTTAATAATAGTTTCTAACATTTTCCTTATGATAGATGTTAAGCTGACTGGCCTATGATTTCCTGCTTTCTGTCTCCCTCTCTTTTTGAATGAATGAGTTACATTTGCTGTTTTTTCAATCTAATGTAACCTTCCTGAATCTAGGGAATTTTGGAAAATTAAAACCAACGCATCAACTATCTCACCAACCACTTCTTTTAAGACCTAAGGGTGAAATCTACCTGGACCGGGGGATTTGTTAGCCCACAGCTCCAACAATTTGCTCAATTCCACTTCTCTGGTGATTGTTATTTTATTGAGTTCCTGATTCCCTTCCATTTCCTGACTTACAGTTATTGTTACTTGTATCCTCTATAGTGAAGACTGACGCAAAAATACCTGTTCAATTCACCTGCCCTCTCCTTATTCTCCACTATTAATTCCCCAAACTGACTTTATATGGGACCAACTCTCACGTTAACTCTTTTAAAGAACGTTATTTGCTGTTCTTTATATTCTGTACAATCTCCCAACTTGCCATGCATCTTTGCGCAATTATGGGCAGGACTTTTACCTTGTCAGGTGGGCCCGGGATCGGTTGCAAAACTGCCCGCCGCCCGCGATCAGGCCCTGATCAGGATTTCACACTGGTTGCCAATTAACGGCCAGCCAGTTGTGAATCGCACACTGCAACGCTGAGAGCTGCTGGGGTGAGGGCGGGAGGAGGGTGAGCACGGAAGTTTGAGCACGCGGGTGCGCACACTGATAGCTCCCTGAAGGCACAGAGCCGCCTCAGGGAGCTGAAGAATTTTAAAAACATAAATAAGGAATTTAAAAATGTTAAAAACATGTCCCCTCACGTGACCCTGTCGCATGAGCAGGGACGTGTTATGAATGAGATGTAAACATTTTTATTTTATTTTTAGTTCCTGTTGGAAACCTCATTCCAGCCAAGGATGAGGCTTCGTAACAAAACCCAAAGACCACCTGGCCCATTCGCCTGCCCACCAATCGTAAGGTTAGACGAGCAACGAAAAGTTGCATTTAATTATCACTTTAATGGCCTTAATAGGCCTATTAATTGCCAGCGGGCGCGCTGCCAACTCCCCTGCAGGCCCCCCGACTGAAATATCGCACCAGCGCACCGTGACATCGAGACGCTCACCCGACATCATCGAGTGCTATTTATCTCCCGTTCGGATCGGGCGCTTGTTCGCCCAACTAACATGAGAAAAATTCTGTCCTATGTGTTTTTGCTTTAAGTTTTATACTATCTTTAACTTTTTTAGTTAACCACAGATGTTGGGTCCTCACCTTGGGAATGTTTCTTTCTCAGTGGAATGTACCTATTCTGTGTTTTCTGAAATATCCCCTTAAACGTCTGCTCTGTTGACCTATTGACCTAAGTAAAGTTCCCTGAGTTCTGTAATCCACTGAACAATGAGGTTGGATCAATTTGTTAATTACCCCTGAATATCACAAAAGGGTCAAGCTACACGTGGTGATTTAAAATGAAATTCTCCTCGGTTTTGACTTGCTAATGGCTACCACCTCTTCATCAACTGTCAACATCCTGGGGGGTTACCATTGACCAGAAACTGAACTGAACCAGCCACATAAATACTGTGGCTACAAGAGCAGGTCAGAGGCTGGGAGTCCTGTGGCAAGTAACTCACTTCTCGATTCCCCAAAGCCTGTCCATCATCCAGAGGCACAAGTCAGGGCTGTGATGGAGTATTCTCCACTTGCCGGGGTAAGTGCAACTCCAACAACACTCAAGAGGCTTGCCACCATGTAAGGACAAAGCAGCATGCTTTATTGGCATCCCATCCACCGCCTTAAACATTCACTCCCTCCACCACTGATGCACATTGGCAGCGGTGTGTGTATCATCTACAAGACGCACTGCAGCAGCTCACCAAGGCTCCTTGGACAGCACCTTCCAAACTTGTGACTTCTACCACCTAGAAGGACAAGGGCAGCAGGCGCATGGGAACACCATCAACTCCAAGCCACACACAGACCTGGTTTTGACATGTGTCCACCATTCCTTCATTGTTGCTGGGTTAAAATCCTGAAACATCCTCCCTAACAGCATTGTGGGTGTACCGACACTGGATGGACTGAAGTGGTTCAAAAAGGTGGCTCACCATCATCAGCTCCAGGGGAATTAGGAACGGGCAATTCATGCTGACCTTGCCAGCAACGTGGACATCCCTAGGATGAAAGAGAGTAAATAGTTTCTGTAGCTGGAGTGAGCTCATGGTTCATCCAATACATTTCCCATCATTGTGGAAAGAGGAAAGAGAAAAGCCCTGGTCGAAATATTGTTCAAGAGAGAGGGCAGCAGCAGGACAGTATTCCAAACAATAAGCCCTCAGTAAGTGATTGAAAGTTTTCTGTCAATCATCAACCAGCACTCAATTAATCAATCAGTCTCTGCATCAGCATTACACACTGTGCTGATAGGTAGCATCAGGACTGACTGCCCCAGAGCTGCATCAGTCCAATTATACAATAGTCTACTGGTTATTATTACTGGACTTAATGATCAAGAGGCCATAGGATGAAGAATTTCAGCTGGAATGATTTTGAATCCCAGCAGTTTGAGGATTTGAATTCAGTCTTAACAAATGTGGGAAATAAAATCTGCCCTAAGTAATTCCAGTTGCACCCACAATGGTTGATTTTTATTTGTCCTTTTGAAGTGGCAAAGCAAGCCACCCAGTTGTATCAAATTTCCATCTAGAAGAGCAAGAACGATACCTGAATGCGTTCACATCCATGAGGTGGGTAAGACAGCAGCTCATGTGGACTTTTATACGCACCACCCTCCAGTCACCCCGAAGCCCACCCAAGCTATCCTGAGTTGGACAATATCTGAGGCCCCTTTGACTGCACGTAGTATCTCGGATCCCAGGCAGAGAGAAGCACACATGAAGGGCTTTGATACAGTAAATAGGGAGAAACTGTTTCCGTGAGCAACAAGGCCGATAACCAGAGGACGTAAGTTTAAGGTAATTGGCAGAAGAACCCGAGGAGTGATGAGGAGAATAATTTTTAAGGAGTGAGTTGTTGCGATATGTGTTATATGTTGCATGTTCAGTAGGTCTCACGAGAAGGTTCTGAGTCTTGTACGGTTGAACATTAATTGTTTAATGGTAACACATAGGCCAGGATTTTACATTCGGCATGCGGGCACACACCTGACAGGCAGGAGCGTAATGTGACGCACAATAATGTCAGGCATGTGTCCCAATGTCATCACACACCCGTGCGATATTTCATTTGGCGGGTGCGTGCTGGAGTTGGCTGCACACCCGCCGATAACTGAAAGGCCTATTAAGGCCATTAATGAGCTAACTAACTTGACATTTACGCTGTCCGTCTAACCTAACGGTTGTCAGGCAGGCAAAAAGGCCAAGCGGCCTTTACATTTTTTTAGGGAACTACATCCACGAGCGGGATGAGGTTTCCTAAAGCTAATACAAATTAAATAAAAAACTTTATTTTGAATTTAAAAACATGTCCCATCTCGTGTGACACAGTCACATGAGGGGACATGTTTCATTACATTTTTATTGTCTTTATTAATTTTTAAAAAAAAATGCGTCTTCAGTCTCCGTGAGGCAGCTCCGTGCCTCAGGGAGATTGAAACGCTCTTTCATGCACGTGTGCAAACTGCACATCAGGCCCAATTTACCTCCGCCCCCCCCCCCCCGCCCCCCATCCCAGCATAGGTAGCGCTCAGTGCTGCCACTTGCGATCCACGCAGGGGGGGCCTTAATTGGCCTGCCCATCTGAAATCGCGATGCGGAACCGAACGCGGGTGGCAGTTGGCTTCCTGACCACCCCTGCCTGCTCCCACTGAGCCCGCCCGATGAGGGAAAAATTCTGGCCATAACTACGTACACACAACAATGTACAGGGTATAGCCCAACCTACGAGCTAACTCCATTCTTGCTTCTCCAGAGGTCTCTGTCCAGTCCACAACTGACTCCAGTCTCAGTTTATGTGTCTCTTACATCACTCTGTGGGTGGTACTGTTTCCCAGTCCCACAATAACCCTTGCTATGCCAAATATCCTTATACTACAATTTGGAATGTGCTGCCCGAAAGGGCAGTGGAAGGGGATTCACTAACAACTTTCAAAAAGAAACTGGATAAATATTTATAAGGAAACAATTGCAGGGCTAAGGGGAAAGAACAGAGGGAATAGGAACAAAGAGCAAATGGCCTTCCTTGCTGCTGTATCACTCTGAGATTCTCTGAAAACACTTTGCATTAGATCACGTGATCCCCACACACTCTGTGAAGGGTTAAAAGCAGCAAAACAGCACCTCAACCTTGCATTGTTCCCGGTCCTGTGTGGTATGTTCACCGTGTACATCTATCTTATGCTACCCTGACTTTTCTATCCTTTCCTCCTGCTTATATACAAGGTTCCATGAGAGTGATCAGTGTATTGTAGGATTAGCAGTTGAGTATTTTCGCTGAGGTGATACACTTCAATAAGCCCACCTAACAACTAACTGTATTTACTGCCGAGAGGAATATATACACAGGAACAATGGGCCATTGAGCCCCTCAAGCCTTCCCATTGTTATTCCATATCCCTTGATATTGTGAACTAACAAAAAATTTTTGATCTCAGTCTTGAAAGCTTTAATTAACCCCCCCCCCCACCACCCAGTGCCTTCAGCCTTTTTGTGAGCGAGTTCCTGACTTCCCTCCTGAATGGCTTGGCTCTGAGTTTTGAGGTTTGCCCCCTTGTTCTGGCTCCCTCTCCAGAGAAAATAGCTTCTCTCTAGCTGCCCGATCAAATCCCTTACTCATGTTGTAAAACCTTGATCAATCTTCTAAACTCAAGCGAATAGAAGGCTAGTTTCTACCAAGTGTCCCCGTATTTAACCTTTTAATCCTTTTTGTTAAAAAAAATTGATTCTTAGGATGTGAGTGGAACTGGCAAGGCCGGCATTAACAGCCCATCCCCAATTGCCCTTGAGAAGGTGATGGTGAGCCACCTTCTCGAACGGCTACAGTCCTTGCGTGGTTGAAGGTGCTCCCAGGATTGTGAGGGGATTGCCAAATATATTTCCAATGTCGGGAAGTTGTATAACTTGGAGGGGATCTGGAGGTGCTAGAGTTCCTGTGTGTCTGTGCCCTTGTCCTTCTTGATGTTGCAGGTTGTGGGTTTGGAAGGAACTGTTGAATCTGTGCTGCACTTCCTCCAAGGACTATTTACCCTCTCTGAGGCACGGTGTTCACACCTGAGGGCAGTTACTCCAGACAGGGCCTGACAAAGGTTTCTGTAGAACGGAGGCGTCACTTCCTCAGAGAGTTTCCAGGGTTAGTACAGGAAACCATGCAGCAGACTTGCTGAATCCACGATTAGAAATGTTGCAACTCTAAGGCACGTTCAGCCTCAGCAGAGATTGTCACCAGTAAGGATCGACCCTGAAGTGATTTGTGCGGCTAATTATTCTACAGTCAGATTAGAATAGACAGCGGTGCTGCATGTTTCAGTACTTTAATGCCCTTCACCTCCCTACCTGCATAATTTCTGTCAAATCAGCAAATTTTCAGTGTCATGAGACTAACATTAGTGCTATTAAAGCAAATTACTCTTTTTCTCTCCCAGAGCCAGGCTTTAGTAATAGCAACGTCCACAGCAAGTACTTGTAACCTCTGAACTCAGATTTACATGCATTTTTTGTCACTTTGTGCCTAATGCCCTTGTAATTTGTAGGAAAGAAGGTTCCAGAAGAAGAAAATAATAAATAAATTCTAATTTACCTCCTGATCAGACCGTTAACTTGAACACACGGAAGATTCCATCGTGTAAGGTCAAAGAATCAGCAAGATGTTTGTTCCTCTGACATTTGGGAAATTACCTTTTGGAGCAGGGAAGAATAATGGTAAAATCCGTACCTTTCAGTAGCAGCATTCGTTGTGACAGGGCACTTTGATTTATGAGTCCAATTCCCCCATAACAGATACTTGGGCAAGTTATAAAAGTATTTTTTTCCCTTTATGCAGCTTTTATCGCAACTGTGGGTGATGAAGTGATTGATGATCTTGCCTCCATCGTCCTTGTATTTTTAAATTTAATCCTGCAGCAACACGAGAGTCGAGTGCGATTTATGAAGTGGATGTTCATGGTACAGAAACCCTAATATGCTTTCTTCTTGTTGATCTGCAGCACTGACAGATCGCGGTTGGTTATGAACAACATATGGTTCTTGGTAAACTTCTTATATTTAGTTTAAGGATACTTCAGGTCCACAGGTCACCAGGAAGAATCATCACATCTTACACAGGAAGATGCCACTCTGCCCATCGCTTTTTTATGCTGGCTCTTTAAGAGTGTCCCACAGGAACTGGAGTGGTTCCAATCAGTCCCTCGAGCCAGTTCTGCCTTGCACAACCTCATCTCGCAACACTTGCTCCTTATCCTTCATACCCTCATTGAACAAAAATCATCAATCGCAGTCTTGAAACAATTCTGTTGAACCCTCACCTTTCAGGAGAGAGAGTACCAGAGTCCCACTATGAACTATCTCCCATAAGATGACAAGACCTCATATCCATCTTCCTTCCTTGTCAGACATTGCTAGTGTCCTGCTCTTGGGTTCCCTTCAGTTTTAACCATTCAAGCTCTCTCAGTGACATCGCCCTACCCAGCAAGAGGCTTCATGTTCTGTGGAAAGATACTCAAAGAGCTACCTGCACTGGAGTGCTGTTTTTGGCTGCATTCGAGTGCTTCAGTTGGAGTTTGGTGACTGAGGGAGTTTAAGGGTTAAATTAAGGGTTAGGTTCTATTTAAAGTCTAGTCTTTCTTTAATTAAGCAATTAACTAAAGGTTGTTGTTAGGGTTGGAAGAAGGTGAGCTTTAGTCCAGCCTTAAAACAGGAGTCATGCAGACTCTGCTTGCAGCTGCAACTAGTGAATTAGATAGCTGGCTTAATCAGGTTTTCAGAGTCTAGGTTCAGAGAGTATAGAAGTAGGTTATCTTATAGTGCTGACTGTGTCTGCACTGGAGTGCTGTTTTTGGCTGCAGGCGAGTACTTCAGTTGGGTTTGGTGACTGAGGGAGTTCAGGGAGGAGGTGCTCCTTTCTTTTTCTACCTTTGCACAGGAAGAAGTGCGATGGCCTTGGTAAGCAGGAACTAGTGAGTAAATTAGAAAAGTGTAATATTTTTAAAGAAGTTGCTATACTTGGATTTAACTGAGAAGCGCCAGGAATAAGGGAAATTTAGGGCCAATATAATAAAGTAATATAAATAATCCAAGTAGAATAAAGTTAACATAAGGGAAGTAGAGTTAAGACATGGCAGGGCAGCTCAGTTGAGTGGAATGCGTGTCCTGTAATATGTGTGAAGTCATGGATGCTACCGGTGTCCTAAATGACCACATGTGCAGGAAGTGCTGTCAGCTGCAGGAACTTGAGCTCCGGGTCTCAGAGCTCGAGCAGCAGTTACAGTCACTGTGGCACCTCCGCGAGTCTGAGAGCTACGTGGATAGCACGTTCAGAGGGTGGTCACACCGCAGCGTTAGGGCCTGGAGACAGAGAGGGAATGGGTGACCACCAGGCAGTCCAAGAGAAGTAGGCGGGTAGTGCAGGAGTCCCCTGGGGTCCCGCCCAAAAATCGGTTTTCCATTTTGGAAGCTGGTGAGGGCGCTGGTTCCTCAGGGGAGTGCAGTTAGAGCCAAGTTTGTGGCACCACGAGCAGCTCAGCTGTACAGGAGGGGAGGAAGAAGAAAAGAAGAGCTATAGTGATAGAGGATTCATTGGTTAGGGGAACAGGCAGGCGTTTCTGTGGCCGTTAATGTGACTCCAGGATGGTATGTTGCCTTCCTGGTGCCTGGGTCAAGGATGTCACAGAGCAGCTGCAGGACATTCTTCTGGGGGAGGGTGATCAGACAGAGGTCATGTTCCACATTGGTACCAATGGTTTAGGAAGGAAAGGGGATGTGGTCCTGCAATCAGAATTTAGGGAACTAGGTCGAAAATTAGCAAGCAGGACCTCAAATGTAGCAATCTCCGGGTTACTCCCAGTGCCACGTGCAAGTGAGTACAGGAATAGGAGGATAAAGCAGGTGAATCCATGGCTGGAAAGATGGTGCAGGAGGGAGGGCTTTACATTCCTGGGACACTGGGACTGGCTCTGGGGGAGATGGCACCTGCACAAGTCGGACGGGTTGCACCTGAGCAGAGCCGGGGCTGAGTTCCTTGCAGGGTGTTTTGCTAGTGCTGTTGGGAGGGCTTTAAACTAACCCGGCAGGGGTGTGGAAACCAAGAGAAAATAATAGAGAGGAATACCAGGGTGCATGAAATACTGGAGGTAAAAGATAGCACTAATATAGAGAATAGTAACTTAATAGGTAAAGTCGTGGCAAGGGACAAAGTACCAAAATCTAAATCAGGGTTACTTTCCAGTATGTGAATGCACGGAGTATAGTAAATAAGATTGGGAGTTACAAGTGCAGATTGCCATGTAGGAATACGATGTGGTGGCGATAACAGAGACCTGGCTCAAGGAAGGGCAGAACTCGGTGTTAAATATTCCCGGGTACAAGGTGTTCAGAAGAGATAGGAAAGGAAGGAATGGAGCAGGGGTGGGGGTATTGGTTAAGGAGAGCATTGCAGTGCTGGAGAAAGAGAAGTCCCAGAGGGTCCAAGGACAGAATCAATTTGGCTAGAGCTAAGGAACAGAAAAGGTGCAATTACATTGTTTGGTGTAGTCTATAAACTGCCAAATAGTGAGAAGGATGTAGAAGGACAAATCTGCAGGGAAATGACTGAGATGCAAGCATTATAGAGTCGTTATAATGGGGGACTTTAATTACCTGAATGTAGACTGGGACAGTGATAATGTAAAGGACGGAGAGGGTCAGAAGTTTCTAGATTGTGCTCAGGAGAATTTTCTACAGCAATATATGTCCAATCCAACAAGAAAAGACACACTGTTGAACCTGGTTCTTAGAAATTAGGTGGGCCAAGAGATCAAGTGTCAGTGGAGGAACGTTTAGGAGACAGTGATCATTGTATTGTATGTTTTAGGATGATGATAGAAAAGGATGATAGGCAATCCAGAGTAAAAATAATTAACTGGACGAGAGCTGACTTGGATGGGGCAAGAACGGAGCTGGGCCAGATAGACTGGGACAAAAGGTTGGCAGGAAAAACTGTAGCTGAACAATGGGCTACCTTCAAAAAAGAATTGGTTCGGGCGCAGTCAAGGCATATTCCATTGAAAGGGAAAGGTAGGGCAAACAAATCCAGAGCTCCCTGATGGAAAAGGAAATTGAAATTAAGATAAAGAAGAAATACTGCACTTATGACAGGTGTCAGGTGGGAAATACAATTGAGAACCAAGAAGAATCCAGAAGGTTCAGAGAGGAGGTGAAAAAGCATATTTGAGAAGCGAAGAGGGATTATGAGAAAAGACTGGCAGCCAACATAAAGGGGAATCCCAAAGTCTTCTATAGACATAAAAGTAGTAAAAGGGTGGTAAAAGGAAGAGTAGGGTCGATTGGGACCTAAAAGAGAATTTACACATGGACGAAGGGGCCATGTCCGAGGTATTAAATGAATATTTTACATCCAGCTTTACCAAGGAGGTAGATGCTATCCAGACCATGGTGACAGGCAAGGAAACTGCCACTAGAAGGGTTCAAAATTGAAAAGGAGGAAGTGTTGAAGAGACTGTCAGTACTTAAAGTTACAAAGCACTGGGACCAGATGAGATGCATCCAAGGATATTGAAGGAAGTGAGTAAAAATTGCAGAGGCACTGGCCATCATCTTTTAGTCTTCCCAAGGCCCATGGGTGGTGCCAGAAGACTGGAGAATTGCAAACATTACGCCCTTGTTCAAAAAAGGTTGTAAGGATAAGCCCAGCAATTACTAGGTCAGTCAGTTTAACTTCAGTGGTTGGGAAGATTCTAGAAACAATTATTCTATAGGATAGAATTAGTGGTTGCATGGGAAAATATGGGTTGATAAGGAAGAGCCAGCATGGATTTCTAAAGGGGAAATTGTGTTTAACTAACCTGCTGAAGTACTTGAAGAGGTAACGGAAAAGGTCGATGAGGGTAATGTTGTTGATGTGGTGTACATGGACTTTCAAAAGGCATTTGACACAGTGCCACACAACAAACTTGCGAGAAGAGTTATAGCTCATGGAATAAAAGCAACAGTAGCAAGGTGGATACAAAATTGACTGAAAAATAGGAAGCAGAGAGTACTGGTCAATGGATATTTTTCAGGCTGGAGGAAGGTTTGTAGTGGAGTTCCCCAGGGGTCGGTATTGGGACCCTTCCTTTTCCTGATATATATTAATGATCTAGATCTTGGTGTGCAGGGGACAATTTCAAAGTTTATGGATGATATGAAGCTTGGGAGTGTTGTGAACTGTAACGAGGATGGTGTGAAACTTCAAGAGGACATAGACAAGTTGGTGGAGTGGGCAGATGGGTGACAGATGAAGTTCAATGTGGAGAAGTGTGAGGTGATGCATTTTAGTAGGAAGAAAATGGGCAGACAATATAAAATAAGGGATGAAATTTTCAAGTGGGTGCAGGAGCAGAAAGACCTGGGTTTTTTATGCATAGATCATTGAAGGTGGCAGGACAGGTGGAGAGAGCAGTTAATAAAGCATTTAGTATCCTGGGCTTTATTAATGGGGGCATAGAGCGCAAGAGCAGGGAGGTTATGCTGAATTTATATAAGACACTTGTTAGACCTCAGCTGGAATATTTTGTACAGTTCTGGGCGCCACATCATAGGAAAGATGTGAACACATTGGAGAGAGTGCAGAAGAGGTTTACAAGGCTGGTTCCAGGGAAGAGAAACTTCAGCTATGAGGATAGATTGGAGAGGTTGGAACTGTTCTCCTTGGAGAGAAGGTGGCTAAAGGGAGATTTGATAGAGATGTTCAAATTCATGAAGGGCTGGACAGAGTAGATAGGGAGAAGCTATTCCCACTCATTAAAGGATCAAGAACGAAAGGGCACAGATTTAAAGTGATTTGCAAAAGAAGCAAATGTGATGTGAGAAAAACCTTTTTCACACAACGAGTGGTTAGGATCTGGAATCCACTGCCTGGAAATGTGCTGGAGGCAGATTCAATCGAGGCATTGAAGAGGGTTTTAGATGATTATTTGAATAGAAACAATGTGCAAGGGTATGGGGAAAAAGCAGGGCAATGACACTAGGTCATAATGCTCACTTGGAGAGCTGGTGCAGACATGATGGGCCAAATGGCCTCCTTCTGCCATTAAGCAGTAAAGTTTATTTAGCGAACATCACTGAGTAAATTTAGTGTAGCCCAGCATCAGCTGGAGTGGAAAAGGAGCCTTGCACTTAGCCAGTGTACCCGAGAGTCTTTGGAGGTCAAATGGGAACTGCCTATTGGAACTTCCCCAGCTTTCTCAAGCATACAAAAGCATGGTTAGAAAGAGTTTAGTACAGAAGATGCAGGGAAGCAATTTGCATACATAGTGCATCTTTCTTATCTTCAGGACATCCTAAAGCATTTCACAGCGAACAGGTTATTTCTTATTTAGTTTCCTGTAAACATTGCTCACAATATGGCCTCCTGTACATTGGGAAGATCAAATGCAGACTGGGTGACTGATTTGCAGAACACTTCCATTCAGTCCACAAATATTACCCTGAACAGCGATCATTTGCCATTTCAATTCGCCATCTTCTTCCATGCTCTCATTTCTGTCCTCAGCATGTTGCATTGTTCCAGTGAAGCCCAATACAAGCTGGAGGAACAGCATCTCATCTTCTGATCTGGCACTTTCCACCCTTCTGGACTCAACAGCTTCAGACCATGCACTCTGCCCTTCATTTTGAAGTTTTTTTTTTCTCCCCAAGTGCTAGTTTGTATCTTGTTTCCTTTTTTTTTGCTTTCAGACAGAGCTGACCTTTATTCTGCTATTAACACCTATTCTGGACGAATGCTTTGTTTCTTTCCTACTACCATGACCACCCCTTTGCCTTTTGATCCATCACATCTTTGGTATTTAATCTCCCCCCGCCCTCTAAACTATCCCTGGGCCTTCCTTTTGTTCCTCCCTCCCCACTTTTCCAACTGCATAAAATCCATCACATTTTTACCTCTCGCCACTTCCAAAGAAAAGTCATATTGAGCTCAAAACGTTAACTGGCGTTTTTAATTCTTTCACGGGATGTGGGCATCACTGGCTAGGCCTCTTGAACTGCTGCAGTCCATATGGTGCAGGTACACCCACAGTGCTGTTAGAGTGTTGTTCCAAGATTTTAACCAAGCAAAACTGAAGGAACAGTGATCGAGTTCCAAGCCAGGATGGTATGTGGCTTGGAGGGGGCCTCTCTCTCCCCATAGACACTGCCAGACCTGCTGAGTTTTTTTCCAGCACTTTCTGCTTCCATTTCAAATTACTTCTGGAGTGCAGTTAGCAAATGCAGCAGGCAATTGGTGCACAGCTAGATCCCATAAGTTGCAGTGTGGTCAGTAAGCACTTGGCCAGTTTTGGCAGAGTTCCTTCAGAGAAGGGAAGCACATTGGCCAGACCACTACAGCATCTCCTCTATTCTTCTTCAAGTAGTGCCACGGGATCTCCACCTATGAGGGAAGACGTGGTCTCAGCTTACTGTCTCATCTGAAAAATGGGACTTCCAACAGTGCAGTGCCCCCTCAATACTGCACCAGGAGTGTTGGTGTAGAATTTATGCTCAAGTCTCAGGAATGGGACTCAAACCCACAACAGTTTGACTCTCAAGGAGGTGAGAGAGCCACTTTCTAAGCCACCGTGTCACATTCTTGAGTTTGTGAAAGGTACTATAAAAATGCAAACCTTTCTTTTCTTTTCAGTGTACTTGCCATGTTTAGCTTCTAACCTGGTCTGTCCCTTTAAGAGTACTGCTCACGAACTCCCTGCAGAAACATAGGTAGATCCAAATAAATTTGTAAATTAATGAGGTCAATCAGGAAGCAATTGTAAGTGTAAATTTCAAGCTGTGGATCGATACCTGTTTTGTTTTCTCTTCCTTTAAAGATCGATTGTTCATCCAGAACAAAGTGTGACCCTTCAAGTGTTATGCTTGGAATGTGATGGGTACAAAATAAACACAAAAGCTTTCATACTCAGCCCGAAACCTCTCTCAGGGCTAGATTCCCACCCTCCCATGACTTGCCATTTTATCGGGCCAGGAATATTCTCCCAACTGAAACACGATGGGCATAAACTTAACATGGTCACACTAGTTTCTTTTTGGGCCTAAAACAAGCACAATGGATTTAGTAGGTCATAGACCTCTGTCTAATCTGACTTTCAAACCTACAGCCTCAACCAACTAGGAGAACAAGAGCTGCATGTGCACAGGTGCCCACCACCTTCTGAAGGCCAGTAAGTGCTGGCTTTGCCGGAGATGCTCATATGATCAAATGAAAAAAACCCGGGGGCGTTTAGTGCCATGCTCAAGTAATTAGGGGCCTTTATTTAGGAGCCCTGGGTCGTCACCAGATGAGAATTCAGGCCTCATTTTAAGGTCAAAGTGTTTGTGTCTCAGTGGTGATGCCTGATTGAATCCCTGAACTCCTGACTCACAGAGGAAAGGTCAGCCATTCAATCAATTTGAGCTGGCCCTGGTATTTTGGGTTCATGAAAAGTTTCTTCAAGTATTGAGAATGGCCACTTGTTTCTATATAAATTATATTTAAGAACATGACTCAGAAGTGCAGGTTAGAACACAATGTGTGTAATGTAAAAGAATAATTTTACTCCTACCTGCCAGGTTAGGCCAGTCATATGGACTGACCATTTTAGTCCATGCCTGATTTTACCGGTCATTTTTCAAAACAAACTTAACGGATGTGAGCATCACTGGCAAACCTGCCATTTATTGCCCATGCCTAGTTGCCCCTGTGAGAAGATGGAAGTGGGTTTTATTCTTGAGCTCCCGCTGCCTGGTGAAGGTGTTTCCACAGCTGGTGCTGTCAGGTTGGAAGTTCTTGAATCTTAAGCTGCTGACTATGAAGGGACAGTCAATAAGCGTCCAAGTCAGAATGGTGTGTGTGACATTACTATGCAAGCCTCAATTTATTTCACTTGAATTTGTTTGGTGGGATGTGGAAAAGTGATTTCATAAAATCATGAAATCATACAACACAGCAGGAGGCCATTTGGCCCACCATGCCTGTGCTGGCTCTTTAAAAGAGCAATGCAATTAGACCGTCTCCCTTCAAATCTTTTCCCACAGACCCGGAAATGTTTCCTTTTCACGTATTTGTCTAATTCCCTTTTGAAAGTTACAATTGAATCTGTTTCTACCGCCCTTTCAGCAGTGCATTCAAGAGCATTGAAGCAAAAGGAAAAAAGTATTATTAATGGAATGATTGATGAAAGTTGTTTTTAAACATATTATCTTTTTCTGTACATTCTGGTGATGTGGGTGTCGCTGGCAATGTCGCCATCTATTGTACATTTCTAGGTGCCCTTAAAAGTTGGTGGTGGGTCTTCTTGAATCACTGAAGGGATTTGAAAGACTGGAGTGCTTTGCCAGATCACTTCCTGGTCCTTGCATGTGATAGTATGGCACTTGCATGTCAGGGCAAAAATCCTTGTGTGTGATGGCATATCCCTCATGTAATGGCAGGGCACTTGTGTGTAATGGCATGGTCATTGTGTGCGATGGCATGCACCTTGTGTGTAATGCCATGGCCCTCCAGTTTAATAGCATGACCCTTACTTGGGTTTCTTACATAGCATTGAACGCATCATATCTTCATGCCTGATACTGTGCCCTTCAATTGTTGCACAAAGTGCCAGCTAAAAGATTGTGGGTCACGATCTAAGTTTTAAGCGAAGGATTCATGAAGCAAGAGAATCGCAATTCAAATAGATAACTTTGGGTAAATGCAGCATTTAAAAAAAATCAATAACGAGTTTCCTATCAACAGCACAACGACTAACTGTCAGCAGTAATTATCCTGGGAGAGGGAACGCACTGAGCGAGAAGGAGCAAGTCTCGTGCTCTTTGATATACATTATATTCAGAGTTCACTTCTGTCTGCTGCTAAACTGAGTTACACACTTCAACCTGCTCAATATTTGATCATTTTTTAAAAAAGCTGAATTTAGTATTGCATTAGGATGTGCATCAATTATTTAGAAGCTCGGAGAGAGGCTGCTGTATTGGTCATCTGTATTTCTGTTAGTGTCCCTTAAGCCCATCAAAGAAAGTCTTGCCTTTTATGACTAATCAGTGCGCTTTACAGTCAATGAAGTACTTTTCTGAAATGAGTGGACTGTTGCAATCTGGGAAAGAGGGCAGTCAGTTTCCATGCAGCAAGATTCCACAAACCGGAATGTGATAAAGACCGGATAGTCTGTTCTAGCGATATTAGTCGAGGGACAGTGGAGTGATGTGCCCTGCCCCCTTCTTCGAAATAGTGCCACCCACCTGAAAGGCCAAACAGGGCCTCAGTTGATGCACTATGTCCCAGTTCTTTAGCTGAATCATTTAAAGTCTTGCTTTTTTTTTTAACCATGAGCAGAATTCACACACTGAAAATACATTGGCGGACTGAAGTTAATTTTCTACTCTTAAAACGTGGGCGGGAAAATCAGTTAATTGCTTCTGATTCTCTGTAGGGCAGAAAGCGCAAGAGGCAGCTCCATCAATTGTGGTGCTCCATCTGCCTATCCATGGGAAACTCAGTGGAGGTGGCTAGCCCAATTGCCCCCTTGTCCCACCACTCATTCCCATTGCTTGCCCCCAGCTTTCAAGTCTTGAATTCAGGCTCATAATGGGGTTCGAGTGGGGGCCTGAGAGGTGGGTCAGAATTGGCTGGAAGTAGAGGGGTCAGAACAGGGGTCAGATGAGTAGGTCGGCAGGGGATGGGGGGGGTGGGGGGGCGGTGCGGGGTCAGAGTGAGGTTGGAGCAGGCATCAAAGTAAAGGGTCACACTGAGCCATGATGGATAGATAAAAAAGGAGAGCAAAAAGTTGAAAAATAATAAAGAGCAAGAAAAACGCCCAAGAGAAATTAAAATTTGAGAAACAGAGTCAGTTGCAGAATTGACAATTCGGTGGTAAATGGTTCATGATAAAGGCCATTGACTTTTAAGTGAAGTTAACCACATTCAGCTGAGGGACTGCAGTATTGACTTATAATTTCTCTGTGACCTGAATATATCTGATGAGACATACTGCATGTTTTGATTCTTTGTATGTCTTACTATAACACATAATTAATGCTTTTCATGGTGTTGTGACATTTGAAGTTGGAAACCCAGTCAGAAAGTGAAATTCGTGTTGTGGCATGTTGTCAGACTGGAGAAGGAAGAAGCATATTAGGCTGTGACATGAAGATGCCTCCCATATCGTACCTTGGCAGCTCTAAACACCTTTCATCTTCTCAAAACAAGATGATTTTTTTCATTTGTTTATAAAAAAAAAAATTTTGTGCTGAAGAGCTTTCATTCGATACTTTGGGAAATGTGAAGAATGAGAGAACTTATTGCATTCAACTCCCCCTCCGATAAAGAAGTTGGATTTACACAGCACCTTTTATAACCTTAGGATGTTCCTAAATTTACACAGCAAGGTTTTACAAATCACAATGAGGTAAATCACCAGATAATCTGTTAAGTATTGGGTGAGGGATAAATTATTGTTTGGGTCACCAGATAAAACTCACCCGCTCCTCTTCGAATAATGCCTTGGAATCTTTTACATGCACCTGAAAGGACAGACCAGGTCCTGGGTTTAATTCTTCTCTGAAAGACAGCACCTCTGACTGTAACTGTGCTGCCCCTCCAACATTGCAGCGCTTCCTCAGTACTGATCCTCCAACATTGCAGCACTCCCTCAGTACTGACCCACAGACAGTGCAGCACTCCCTCAGTACCCTGACCCTCCAACAGTGCAGCACTCCCTCAGTACTGACCCTCAGACAGTGCAGCACTCCCTCAGTACTGACCCTCCAACAGTGCAACATTCTCTCAGTACTGACCCTCCAACAGTTAAGCACTCCCTCAGTACTGACCCACCAACAGTGCAGCACTCTCTCAGTACTGACCCTCCAACAGTTAAGCACTCCCTCAGTACTGATCCACCAACAGTGCAGCACTCCCTCAGTACTGACCCACCAACAGTGCAGCACTCCCTCAGTACTGACCAACCAACAGTGCAGCTCTCCCTCAGTCCTGACCCTCTGACAGTGCAGCACTCCGTCAGTACTGACCCTCTGACAGTACAGAACTCCCTCAGTCCTGACCCTCTGACAGTGCAGCACTCTCTCAGTCCTGACCCTCTGATAGTGCAGCACTCCCTCAGTACTGACCCTCAGAAAGTGCAGGGTCCCCTCAGTACTGACCTTCCAGCTCTGCAGTACTTGCTCAGCACCCTTTCAATACTGCATTTCCGACAATGCAGCACCCGTTCAATACTGCATCTTCGACAGTGCAGCACCCCCTCAATACTGCATCTCCAACAGTGCAGCACTCCCTCTATTATACATCTCCGACAGTGCAGCATCCCCTCAATACTACATCTCGGACAGTGCAGCACCCCCTCAATACTGCATCTCCAACAGTGTAGCACCCCCTCAATACTGCATCTCGGACAGTGCAGCACCCCCACAATACTGCATCTCCGACAGTGCAGCACGCCCTCAATACTGCATCTCCGACAGTGCAGCACCCCCTCAATACTGCATCTCCAACAGTGCAGCACTCCCTCTATTATGCATCTCCGACAGTACAACACTCCCTCAATCCTGCATCTCCAACAGTGCAGCACCCCCTCAATACTGCATCTCCGACTTTGCAGCAACCCCTGAACCCTGCATCTCTGACAGTGCAGCACACCCTCAATACTGCATCTCCGACAGTGCAGCACCCCCTCAATACTGCATCTCGGACAGTGCAGCACCCCCTCAATACTGCATCTCCGACAGTGCAGCACCCCCGCAATACTGCATCTCCGACAGTGCAGCACGCCCTCAATACTGCATCTCCGACAGTGCAGCACCTCCTCAATACTGCATCTCCAACAGTGCAGCACTCCCTCTATTATGCATCTCCGACAGTGCAACACTTCCTCAATACTGCATCTCGGACAGTGCAGCACTTCCTCAATACTGCATCTCCGACAGTGCAGCATCCCCTCAATACTGCATCTCCGACAGTGCAGCATCCCCTCAATACTGCATCTCCGACTTTGCAGCAGCCCCTCAATCCTGCATCTCCGACAGTGCAGCACCCCTTCAATACTGCATCTCTGACAGTGCAGCACCCCCTCAATACTGCACCTCTGACAGTGCAGCACTTCCTCAATACTGCATATCCGACAGTGCAGCATCCCCTCAATACTGCATCTCGGACAGTGCAGCACTTCCTCAATACTGCATCTCCAACAGTGCAGCACTTCCTCAATACTGCATCTCCGACAGTGCAGCACCCCCTCAATACTGCATCTCCGACAGTGCAGCACACCCTCAATACTGCATCTCCGACAGTGCAGCACTTCCTCAATACTGCATCTCCGACACTGCAGCACGCCCTCAATACTGCATCTCTGACAGTGCAGCACCCCCTCAACACTGCATCTCCAACTTTGCAGAAACCCCCCAATCCTGCATCTCCGGCAGTGCAGCACACCCTCAATACTGCATCTCTGACAGTGCAGCACCCCCTCAATACTGCATCTCCGACAGTGCAGCACCCTCTGAATACTGCATCTCCGACAGTGCAGCACTTCCTCAATACTGCATCTCTGACAGTGCAGCACTTCCTCAATACTGCATCTCCGACAGTGCTGCACCCCCTCAATACTGCATCTCCGACTTTGCAGCAACCCCTCAACCCTGCATCTCCGACAGTGCAGCACACCCTCAATACTGCATCTCCGACAGTGCAACACCCCCACAATACTGCATCTCTGACATTGCAGCACTTCCTCAATACTGCATCTCCGACAGGGCAGCCCCCCCCCCCTCAATACTGCATCTCCGACAGTGCAGCACTACCTCAATACTGCATCTCTGACAGTGCAGCACTTCCTCAATACTGCATCTCCGACAGTGCAGCATCCCCTCAATACTGCATCTCCGACAGTGCAGCACCCCCTCAATACTGCATCTCCGACTTTGCAGCAACCCCTCAATCCTGCATCTCCGACATTGCAGCACACCCTCAATACTGCATCTCCGACAGTGCAGCACCCCCTCAATACTGCATCTCTGACAGTGCAGAAACCCTCAATACTGCATCTCCGACAGTGCAGCACTTCCTCAATACTGCATCTCTGACAGTGCAGCACCTCCTCAATACTGCATCTCCGACAGTGCTGCACACAATCAATACTGGATCTCCGACTTTGCAGCACCTCCTCAATACTGCATCTCCGACAGTGCTGCACACACTCAATACTGGATCTCCGACTTTGCAGCAACTCCTCAACCCTGCATCTCCGACAGTGCAGCACCCCCTTAATACTGCATATCCGACAGTGCAGCATCCCCTCAATACTGCATCTCGGACAGTGCAGCACTTAGTCAATACTGCATTTCCGACAGTGCAGCACTTCCTCAATACTGCATCTCCGACAGTGCAGCATCCCCTCAATACTGCATCTCGGACAGTGCAGCACTTCCTCAATACTGCAAGTCCAACAGTGCAGCACTTCCTCAATACTGCACCTCTGACAGTGCAGCACCCCCTCATACTGCATCTCCAACAGTGCAGCACTCCCTCTATTATACATCTCCGACAGTGCAGCATCCCCTCAATACTGCATCTCGGACAGTGCAGCACTTCCTCAATACTGCACCTCTGACAGTGCAGCACCCCCTCATACTGCATCTCCAACAGTGCAGCACTCCCTCTATTATACATCTCCGACAGTGCAGCATCCCCTCAATACTACATCTCGGACAGTGCAGCACCCCCTCAATACTGCATCTCCAACAGTGCAGCACCCCCTCAATACTGCATCTCGGACAGTGCAGCACCCCCACAATACTGCATCTCCGACAGTGCAGCACGCCCTCAATACTGCATCTCCGACAGTGCAGCACCCCCTCAATACTGCATCTCCAACAGTGCAGCACTCCCTCAATACTGCATCTCCGACAGTACAACACTCCCTCAATCCTGCATCTCCAACAGTGCAGCACCCCCTCAATACTGCATCTCCGACTTTGCAGAAACCCCTCAATACTGCATCTCCGACAGTGCAGCACGCCCTCAATACTACATCTTGGACAGTGCAGCACCCCCTCAATACTGCATCTCGGACAGTGCAGCACCCCCTCAATACTGCATCTCCGACAGTGCAGCATCCCCTCAATACTGCATCTCGGACAGTGCAGCACCCCCTCAATACTGCACCTCTGACAGTGCAGCACTTCCTCAATACTGCATATCCGACAGTGCAGCATCCCCTCAATACTGCATCTCCAACAGTGCAGCACTTCCTTAATACTGCATCTCCAACAGTGCAGCACTCCCTCAATACTGCATCTCCGACAGTGCAGCACTTACTCAATACTTCATCTCCGACAGTGCATCACCCCCTCAATACTGCATCTCCGACAGTGCAGGACTTCCTCAATACTGCATCTCCGACAGTGCAGCACCCCCTCAATACTGCATCTTCGACAGTGCAGCACTTCCTCAATACTGCATCTCCGACAGTGCAGCATCCCCTCAATACTGCATCTCCGACAGTGCTGCACCCCCTCAATACTGCATCTCCGACAGTGCAGCATGTCCTCACTAATGCAATGAAGTGTCAACCTGGTGTTTGTGCTTAAATCTTTGGAGGCCGTCTTCAACCTCTAACTTTCTGACTGCCAGGTGTGTACCTGCTACCCAATGAGGCAGAACTCTGAGTTATCAAATGGCATTTGAGCAGAATGGAGAAGTACACCTCACATGCCAGAAATATTTGCCTTTGAGACTGAGGCAATTATTAATCTAATTTTTACGTAGCATTTTCAGACAAGGAGCAAGTAAATATTCTCCTGTGCCTGATGCGCATCACCCCAGAATGTGAGTGATCCGCTAAAAGGCCAATCGACGAAATGCAATTTGGCCTGGCTATAGCTGCCCCTCGACAGACTGAATCAATCTCTTTAAACTGTCAATAAATCATTGCATCTGTCAGATAGCGGAAAGGCTGAAGAACAGTCCTTCGAGCGGGTCTTACCAGACATTTAGCAGCAGTGACTGTACAACAAACAGACTCAAATTAAAATCTGCCGGATGGATTTCTAGTCGTGCGAAATGACATAAAAAAAAAACCTGCTGGTTACGAATCTGACAGCGCAGTCATTTTAAATAATTGATCAAATCTTTGCGTTCTCATTGTTAACTGTGTGTCTGCTTCTGACAGCTGGTTTCTGGGCCTAAATGTGATTGGGGCCTTACGGGAGGGCTCACTGTGAGATGGAATTAAATTGGAGGTCTGTTTCTTAAGCATCGCGTTTTACAAGGGGATAGATCCAGCTTCACATAAAGGAAGACCTGCATTTCTATAGCGTCTCTCATGACCTCAGGACATCCCAAAGCGCTTGACAGTCAATGAAGTACTTTTGGAAGTGTCATTAGGGTTGTAATACAAGGTGCCACAAACAACAATGTGATAAAAAACCACATAATCTGTTTTTAGTGATGTCGATTGAGGGATAATTATTGGCCAAGGAGAATTCCCCTGCTCTTCTCCACCGAGAGGACAAATGGGATCTTGGTTTAATATTTCATCCAAAAGATGACACTTCCAAGAGCACCGCACTCCCTCAGTGCTGCCCAGGGAACAGCAACATAGATTTTTGTGTTCAGAACTCCGAAGTGGGAATTGAACCCACAACCGTCAGATGGAGAGATGAAAGTGTTACCCACTGTGCCACAGCTGATACTTGCCTGATCATATGTCAGTTCTTTTATTCTGCCTACAACCTAAACTAGCCTGCTTACATTCTCTCACACTAGGATAACTCCAATTGCTGGTAAAAGCAAGGGCCACATGTAAAACATGGCACAGATTCAGGAAACCATTCCGATTGTACCTCTCATGAGCTTTGTTTCAACATGGTCTGTGCTGGGGAATAGATGGCCTTCATATTCGTCCTTGAATGGACAGACGAATTAGGAGCAGGAGTAGGCCACTCGGCCCCTCGAGCCTGCTCCGCCTTTCAATAAGATCGTTGCTGATCTTATTGTGGCCTTAACACCGCAGGCAGAACCCTATGGCCCCTCCAGTTGGCAGGATTTAGCAGTCCGGCCGAAGTCAACGTACTTTTGAACAGCTCGCTGCATTTTATGGCTGCACCCACCCCGTGTCGGAGTCATAAAATTCCGCCCCACATTCTGCCAACTCCAATAACCTTGGACTCCCTTGTTAGTCAAGAATCTATCTATCTCTGCCTTTACACAAACATACAAATTAGGAGCAGGAGTAGGCCATGAATCTTGAATGTGGTAAGTGAGCTCTTTAAGTGCTGGTAGATCGGGAGTTCCAGTATTGACCCAGGGACCATAAGGGAGACTTAGACTGAGTTCCTCCTGCCCCATTTGGGAAAATGCAGGTTCAATGCAACCTCTTTTGCTCCAGCACAGGTGGTGTCCCACGCTTAGAGGTCCTCCTTAAATGTACTTTGCCAGGTCTTTTTTGGCTCAGTCTTCTTCTGCCTGATGGTGTGAACTGTACTGTTACTCTGGCGGGGCACACAAAGGAGCCAAAGGACTCCTGCCAACATCACTCGTCTTTCTGACATGATGTCCTGCAGGTGCTTCTGACCAGTTTTCTGTAGCATTGCCTCGTTGGTGATGCTTTCTTCCCCATGTGATGCCAGGGATCTAAGGTGGGCAGCGCTGGTGAAAGATGTCCAACTTAACTTTGCTGTTCTCTTAGATGCCTTGCTGGCATAGTTTGCAGTTGGTACAACTGTGGACACATAAATTCGCAGCTTTTTGGCCATTTTGATGGTGTTGAATGCCCAGACTTTATGGAGCCACAGGAAGACCGATGCTGCTTTGTTGATTCCTGAGTGGACATCAATCTCTACATTGGCACCCAACCATGTTGAGATTTGCTTCCAAGATAGGGAAAGTTGTTGACATCCTCTATTCTGTTGCCTGATGGTGATGTGAGGGCTTGGTTGCCATCCAGCTATCATTGTCTTAGTCCTCTCGCAGCTAATGCGTAGACCAATCTTGCTGCTGCTACTCTCAAGACTGGTGGTCATGTCTTGCAGCGTGCGTGATTCTTAGGCCAACAAGGCGATCTCGTCTGTGAAATCCAATCTGTGAGCTGGTGGTGTTGCCACAGGATGCAAAAGTCTGAAGCTACCAAAATGTTACAACTGACATATTTCCAAGATGACTTGGAGGAGAACTTGGAGGTGGTGGTGTTTCCACACACCGCTACCCTTGTCCTAGGTAGCTGAGGTGGTGGATTTGGGAGGTGTACAAGCCAGCGAATACATAAAATTCCTCTGATTTAACCACAGCACATTTACAATGATTCAGTCATTATCTGGAACAAAACCTCTGTGTCCTGGCTGGTCTACACACTGAGCAACCAATCTGTGCCCAAGTAGATAGCTTGTACATATTGCAGGTGGTTATTTAAGATATAAATAAGTCAGGCAATAATTCTGTCAATGTTTTTCTAATTGGTGAGAGTCCAATTAGAATAAGGGTCTGGCTTGCGTGACTAGTTTCACCCTTGTAGCTTTGTGCTCACAAACAATTAGCAGCCTTGAACAAGCTGGGTTTTATATGCTTCCCACCACAGCCAATCATTTGGGGCTGTAACCAGTAACCTTACTGCAGCTGAGACCTTCAATCAGTATAAGAAAGCACAGGCAAGAGTGGCCGTTCAGCCCATTGTCTGCTCCAATGTACATTATCCACTATCACAGACTTTGTTCACCCAATGTCCTCCCAGATCCCATGGACATAACTATGATTTAAATACAAGAGCCTTCCAATGAATGTCAGGCAATTGCTGAGAGCAAAACCCAGACAAAAGTCATAGGAGCATTAAAAAAATAATTCAAAATAACATTCCTTCCAATATTTTTTTCTCAGATTTAATAATATCGGACATGGTAGGGGGAAAGGCTGTTTGACTGAGAGTCAAGTATCATCCAGTTGGGTAATGGAGCGTGTGCTTGCATTGCTATGCAATTGTCAGGCAATTGCGGGAGCAGGAGGACACAGGACGTTATGTGATGAAACCTCCAGGCATATATTCACAACCGGAGTTGGCAATGCTGCAGCGCACAATATTCCTGTCCCATTAGTTTGCTGGCACATTGTAGCTACATAAAAACCATGTTGCCCACCATTCATACTCTTTGAATGCTAAACGCAGAGATGCTCATTAGACAGCATCTGATTGTGTTCAAAAGTCTTTGGAAAAAGGGACAGAAGAATTGCTGCCCATCACGTCAAACGAGATGGGGAAAATATGATTTCTTTTATGGGCAGGCCAACTCTCTGGCTGGTCACCAAAGGCCTAGTCCTCAGCACATCAACGAAACATCCCGAATGCCTCCTGATCCTCCATTCCTCCCCTGTTCCAGCTCATCACACACGCCAACACTTCACAAACAATCGACTTTCCAAGGACATTCCTGCCACATCTTATCCTTTTTCCCTTTCAAAGCAATCTAAGCAGAGAGAACCTGGGCAGGAAGCCTGATAGACACATCACTTCTGCAGACACAACGTAAAATGTCATTATCTTTGCTTAGGACAAGTCAAGATGTCATCAGTAATCAATCTTCAAATCAAAGGTTATGGAGACATTGAAGTCTTATCTTTCAGCCTCCAATTTCCCGACAGAGAACAGGAAAGGGGCTTAATGCCAATATCTAGGTTGATGATTTGAGGTGATTGATTTCACTGAAGTTCTTCTCTCTTCTCCACATAAAGGTGAATGGAGTAGACATTTATGGATTAGTTGCTGTCAGACAGCCTCATAGAAAAGGAATTACCCGAGTGAATACAAGTACTGAATGACCCTTCAAATAGAATAATGAATAATACATGTAAAAGAGCATTAAGATCAAACCTCTCCTTCGAAAAGGTTGCCAAATATAAATCTTCTTGTACTCATTTGGTCGCGGACAGGTCATTTGGTATCGTGACAGCAGAATTAAATCAACGCTACATTGCCGACAAATGAAAGGGCAGAGTTATTTTGGGGGATATTTTTATCGTCAAGGTGATTGCAGGGGACGTCAGGGTTCCCACTGCAGGGATAAGAATATAATTTTCCCAAAGCAAGTCATATTCTAAGCTAGTACTGTACAACCTCAGTGCTATAGCACATTTGTACAACATCTCAAAAACAATGCAGTTTAGTTGCAGTGCCTCGAGTGATCTGTAGAATCCTAGACAAAGATGCATGTGTAATGCTGACGGTCAGCATCAGCCGATGGCTGGCAGCACCATGCAGCTCCAGGGTGCCATTCTGTGTGTGTGTGTGTGTGTATGTGTGTGCATGTGCGTGTGCGTGTGTGTGTATGTGTGTGCATGTGTGTGTGTGTGTGTGTATGTGTGTGTATGCGTGTGCGTGTGTGTGTGTATGTGTATGTGTGTGCGTGTGCGTGTGTGTGTATGTGTGTGCGTGTGTGTGTGTGTGTGTATGTGTGTGTATGCGTGTGCGTGTGTGTGTGTATGTGTATGTGTGTGCGTGTGTGTGTGTGTGTATGTGTGTGCGTGTGCATGTGCGTGTGCGTGTGTGTGTATGTGTGTGCGTGTGTGTGTGTGTGTGTGTGTGTGTGAGCAACAGTTAATTGGAAAGAAGAAAGCAATGGAAAACCTCCAACTGTGCATCATCCCCAATCTCCACCCTCTCTAATAATGCCTGTCCTAAGAATTAAAAACAGAAAATGTTGGAAGAACTCAACAGGTCTAGAGCTCTGAAGAAGAGTCATATGGACTCGAAACATTAGTTCTATTTCTCTCTCCACAGATGCTGCTAGACCTGCTGAGTTTTTCCAGCATTTTCTGTTTTTGTCTCAGATTTCCAACATTCGCAGTATTTTGCTTTTATCCTGTCCTAAGGAAACCATTTTGTACTTTTACAAGACCTTGGTTAGGCCTCAGTTGCAACACTATGTCCAGTTTTGGTCTCCTCACATGCTGGGTGATAGTTAGGCTTTGGAAAAGGTGCAGAGAAGAACTAAAAACTAATACCAAAATAAAGCATCTTAGTTATCAAGCAAGGCTAAAAGAATTTGGTGTGTCCACTTTGGAGCAGTATTTACTTCAGAATTTGATCGATATTTATTGGGAGGACCAAGAGAATGCATTTGTGTAGATCAATAGTTTCAGCTGGGCAAGTTAGGAGGAACTGGAGTCCTGTTGTACATGCTGAGAGATTGAAGCAGCTGATATAGACAGGGCAAGTACTGTGGCTGGAGCAAACATTAAGTAGATGCTTGCAAAGAGAATTGTGGTGAAGTGTTCCTTTGTGTTTGGAAGAAGCGCTTGAGAAGCAGCAGGAAAGGAAGGATTTTGACTGCAGATGGCAGATACAGAGAAAGAGAGAGAGAAAAATGAAGAGACGTCTTACCTTAGAGACTTGGAGAGGTAATTAAATTTCTTCCTCAAGTGCAGCTGAGTCCTAGAAACTAAGCTGTTCACATAATCCCCTATTCCCATATCCCCCTATCCTCACATATTCCCCTATCTTGCCCAACCTGCGCTTTGCAATAACCTCAAAACTCCAGAAATTCCATACAATGTCCAATGTGAGCTTCCAGCAGCCAGAATTTGTTGATGTCTCCGAGAGAGGAATACCATATCTGTACATTCCTTGATTTGAGACTCATGCTTTCACCTTTGAGTGCATCTTGACCCAAAAACCTGCTTTACACCCTAATGTCACAAACACCAACATATATCTCCTCTCTGTTAGTGAGCAGTCATCTGGATGTGACAACCATTGATAATGAAGAGAAAAGAAAGATAGACAAACATTTCCACCAAGCCTTACGTGACTCAAAACATTCCAAAACTCCTAAGAAACAATGAAGCACTTGTCTGAATTGTTGACGTTTTTGTAATGTAGGAAATATGGCAACTAATTTGCAAACAGCAAACTCACATAAACAGCAAGGTGATCAGGACCAGATTGTGTGTTTTAGTGACGTTAGCCGAGAGATAAAGCCTGGCCCAGGACACTGGACAGAATTCTGTTGTTCTTCTTAAAAGTAGTGCTGTGGGATTTTACATACGCCTGAAACAGCAGACAGTTTAATGTCTAATCCAAAAGGCAGCACCTCCAACATTGCAGCACTGGTCCTGGGGAACATGAGATTCAGACTCGAATTCAGTACCTTGAGTCAAAGGCCAGAGTTTGATGACTCATGGCCAACACTCACCTGAGCGTCCAGCCTGTTTGACTTCCTGACCTCTGACTCCATATGGACAAATCCAACCAGCCAATGAGCTTCAAGACACAAGCAATTCAATGACCTCACTGAGGCAAATGGCACAATGTTGCAGCAATTTAATTTATCAATCTCAATGTTTGCAGAAAATACTGAATACAAAGACATTTGACAGGGATATATACATTTAAAGTTGTTTGAAGACTTTAGATAAGGTGTGATTTCTCTCCTCTCTCAGGATTAAATGCTCTTGGACAAAGTCTGATTAGTTTCCAATATCTGACTCTTCGAGCTGTCGGTTTCTGTCTGATTTCACCATCAGAAATTGAGTAAACGCTTTGTGTCAGTATTGACTGAGGCTGAGATAAAGCTTTTGTGAAGAGATCCTTGCTGTCCTTTGGAACTGCACCTGACACGCCAGGAGACAACTTAACGAACCATCGTAACTTCGATAAAAGAGCATTCCTTGCTCATGAACACCGATCAAACAATCCAAATTGAAATGATGTTAACTCATGAGAACATAAGAAATGGGAGCAGGAGTAGGCCATTCAGCCCCTCAAGCCTGCTCTGCCATTCAATATGATCATGGCTGATCTGCCTCTGGCCTCAACTCCTCTTGCGTGTCAGCTCCTCATAGTCCCCAACAACCCGATAGTTCAAAAATCTATCCACCTCCTCTTTGGATACTTTCAGTGATCTAGCCTCCACAACTCCTGGGGTCGAGAATTCCAAACATTCACTACCCACTGAGAGAAGAAATTCCTTTCCAAGTCAGTCTTAAATGAGTGTCCCTTTATTCTGCAACTATGTCCCATACTTTGAGATTCCCCCCTACTAGTGGAAACATCTTCTCAACATCTACCCTGTCAAGCCCCGTCTGAATCTTATACGTTTCAATATGATCACACCTCATTCTTCTAAATTCTAATGAATAGAGGCTGAACCTGTTTAGCTGTTCTTGATAAGTCAATCCCTTCAGCCCAGGAAGCAGTCCAGTGAATCTCTTTTGAACTGCCTCCAAGGCCAGTATATCCTTTCTTAAATACAGGGACCAAAACTGTACACAGTACTCCAGGTACGAACTCACCAACACCCTGTACAGTTGTAACAAGACTTCCCTATTTTTAAACTACAACCCCCTGGCAATACAGGCCAAAATTCCATTTGCCTTCTTAATTCCTTGCTGCACCTGCATGCTAACATTTTGTGTTTCATGCACAAGAACAGCCAGATCCCTCTGTGCTGCACTTTTTTGGAGTCTCTCTCCATTTAAATAATAGTCTGCCTTTTGATTCTTCCTATCAAAGTGCATGACCTTTCCTACATTAAACTCCATCTGCCAAGTTATTGCCCACTCCTTCAATCTGTCTATATGCTCTCGCAGATTCCTTATGTCCACATCACAACATGCCTTCCCACCTATTTTGTATCATCAGCAAATTTGGATACATTACACTCTGCCCCCCACCCCCTCCAAGTCATTACTATCGACAGTAAATAATTGAGGCCCTAGGACTGATCCTGGCACTCCACTAGTTACACCTTTCTAACCTGAAAAAGACCCATTCATCCCGACCCTCTGTCTTCTGTATGTTAACCAATCCTCAATCAATGCTAATGCATGACCCCCGATACCATGAGCTTCTATCTTGTGCAATAACCTCTTATATGACATCTTGTCAAATGCGTCTGGAAATCAAATACACTACATCCACTGGTTCCCCTTTATCAGCTCTGCTTGTTATATCCTCAAAAAATTCTAGCAAATTTGTCAAACATGATTTCCTTTTCACAAAATCATGATGACTCTGATTGCGTTAAACTTTTCTAAATGTCCTGCTATTTCTTCCTGAATAATGGATTCTAGCATTTTCCCAACAACAGATGTTAGACTGACTGGCCTATAGTTTCCTACTTTTTGTCTCCCTCCCTTCTTGAACAGGGGAGTCACATTAGCGGTTTTCCAATCCGCTGGGACCCTCCCAGAACCCAGTGAGTTCTGGAATATTTCAACTAATGCCTCCATTATCTCTGCTGCCACTTCCTTTAAAACCCTTGGATGCAGGCCATCAGGTCCTGGCGACTTGTCTGCCTTTAGGCCCATTAGTTTGTCAAATACTTTGTCCCTTGTGATAGAGACTGTTACAAGATCTTTCCTCCCATTAGCTCCTTACTTTTGTGATGTTTATAGTGTGCTCCACCTTGAAGACTGATGCAAAATATTGGTTTAAATTATCTTCCATTTCCCTGTTCCCCGTTATCAAGTCTCCAGTCGCATCCTCCAAGGGTCCCACGCTCACTTTAGCTACTCTTTCTTTTTATGCACCCGTAGAAGCTCTTGCTGTTTGTTTTTATATTTCTTGCCAATTTACTTTCATAATCAATTTTCTCCCTCTTTACTGGCTTTTTAGTCATCCTCTGCTGGTTCCTAAAAAATTCCCAATCCTCTGGCCTACCACTAATTTTCCCCGCTTCATATGCCTAAGTTTTTGACCTGGATAAATTTTCGCTGAGCATTATGAAATATCTGCTTAAATGTCTGCCACTGCTCATCCACTGACCTTCCCCCTAGATTATTTTGCCAGCCTGCTTTAGACAACTCTTTCTTCTTCATACCTCTGTAATTGCCCTTATTTAAGTTGAGGACTGGTCTGAGACCTAAGTAGCTCGCGCTCAAACCGAATTTGAAATTCTACCATGTTGTGATTGCTACCCCCTAGAGGATCCTTAACTATGAGATCTCTTATTAATCCCACCTCATTACACATTACTGGATCTAAAATAGCCTGTCCCTGGGTAGGTTCTGCAATGTATTGCTTTAAGAAACAATCCCTGATGTACTTGACAAATTCATGTTACCCCTGCCAATCTGATTTGTCCAGTTAATATGCAGATTAAAACCACCCATGACAATTGTAGCAGCCTTCTTACACGCCTCCATTATTTCTCGATTTATACTTTGTCCTACAGTGAGGCAACTCTTCGAGGGCCTATAGACAACTCCCACCTGTGACTTCTTCCCCATGCTATTCCTTATTTCCACCCAACCTGATTCCACGTCAAGATCTATTGCACCTATATCACTATTTACCACCACACTGATATCTTCCTTTATGAACAAAGCTACCTCACCTCCTTTTTCTTTTTGCCTATTTTTCAGAAATGGCGAATACCCTTGAATATTGAGTTCCCTGCAACCATGTCTCTGTATTGGCTATTAAGTCATATTCATTTATTTCTGTTTGTGTCGTCAACTCATCTATCTTGTTACAAATGCTGTGTGCATTCAGATAAAGAGCCTTAAGCTTTGACTTTTTACCATTATTACTCATTCTGGTTCTAATTTCTGCTGCATTCTTCTGCTTATATTTTCTGCCCCTTCCTGTCATGCTTTGATTATCGTTCACCTCTTCACTACCCTGCACTTCTGCTCTCTCCTTTCTTTTTGATTTTTTAAACTTCCCTTCAATTGAATCTTCCCCCTGACTAATTAGTTTAAAGTCCTATCTACAACCCTAGTTATATCATTCGCCAGAACACTGGTCCCAGCATGGTTCAAATAAAGCCCATCCCAACGGAACAGCTCTCCCCTTCCCCAGTAGAGGTGCCAGTGCCCCATCAATCAGAACCCATTTCTCCCACACCAAACTTTGAGCCATGCATTTACCTCTCTACACCAACGTGCACATGGCTCAGGTAGTAATCCAGAGATGATTACCTCTGTGGTTCTGCATTCTTATTTAACCCCAAGGTGCTCGTAGTCCCTCAGCAGAACCTCTTTCCCAGTCCTACCTATGTTGTTGGTACCTATGTGGACCATGACAAATGGATCCTTCCCCTCCTACTCCAAGTTCCTCTCCAGCCCAGAAGGGATGTCCTTAACCTTGTCACCAGGTAGGCAACACAGCCTTCGGGACTCTCTGTCTTTGCTGCAGAGAACAGTACCTGTTCCCCTTAACTCTGCAATCCCCGATTACTACTACATTTCTCTTTGCTCCCTACCCTTGAATGGCGCTCTGCACCACGGTGCTGTGATCAGTCTGCTCATCCTCCCTCCAGTCAGTGCCTTGGTCCACACCGGGAGCAAGAACCTCGTACCTATGGGGCAAGGGCACTGGCTGAGACTCCTCCAAAGCTAAATTGTGGATCCCAATACCTGCCTCGCTCACAGTCACACCCTCCTGTCCCTTACCACAGACCAAATCTGATGTAATTAATCTAAGGGGTGTGACTGTCACCTGAAACATAGTGTCCAGGTAACTCTCCCCATTCCTAATGTGTTGCAGTGTCCACAACTCAGGCTCCAGCTCTTCAACTCTGGGCCGAAGTTCTCACGCAGCCAACACTTGCTGTAGATGACGTCACCGTGAATCACACCAGCGTGCACCAGTACCCATATACCACGGCTGCAACACATCAGCTGCTCAGCCATCTTTATTCTATTTAATTAATTCGGATGTTAATATTTTAAAACTGAATTTCATAACTGTACTCTTCAGCTGTAATAATGTTTCCTGATTTAAATTATTTAGCCAAACACAAGAGACATGGATGAGATACCCACCAATCGCCCACCTGATTTCCTTTGACGTCACATTTCGGCTCTGACAGGTAGAAACAGGTTGAAGGGACTCGCTGCCGCTGGATTCATCTCTCACTGCCGTTGCCCTTCTCAGGCAGATCTGCATGCCTCGCTGTTTTAAACTGAAGCATGCGACTTTCTCCTCGCTGTTTTAAACTGATTTTCCTGGCTCTCACCTCGCTATTTTAAACCAAAACTCCTGGCTCTCCCCTCGCCGTTTTACACTGAAATTCCCTGCTATTTCTTCACTTTCTTAAGCTGAAATTCATGGTTCTCTCCTCGCAGTTTTACACTGAAACATCCGGCTCGCTACTATTCGCTGTTTTAAGCTCAAACTCCCGACTCTCTCCTCGCTGATTTAAACGCAAACTCCTGGATCTCTCCTCGCTGTTTTAAACTGAAACTCCCGGCTCTTTCCTCGCTGCTTTAAACTGAAACTTTCGGCTCTCTCCTCGCTGCTTTAAACTGAAGCTTCCAGGTCTCTCCTCACTATTTTATGTGGAAATTCACAGAAACACAAAATCACGCAGTGCAGAAGAGGCCCTTCAGCCCATTGAGTCTGCACCAACACATGAGAAATACTTGGCCTACCTACCTAATACCATTTACAAGCACTTGACCCATAGCCTTGAATGATATGACGTGCCAAGTGCTCATCCAGGTACTTTTTAAAGGTTGTGAGGCAACCCGCCTCCACCACCCTCCCAGGCAGTGCATTCCAGAACGTCACCACCCTCTGGGTAAAAATGTTTTTCCACATATCCCCCTAAACCTCCTGCCCTTCACCTTGAACTTATGTCCCCTCGTGACTGACCCTTCAACTAAGGGAAACAGCTGCTCCCTATCCACCTTGTCCATGCCCCTCATAATCTTGTACACCTCGATCAGGTCGCCCCTCAGGTCTTCTCTGCTCCAATGAAAACAACCCAAGTCTATCCAACCTCTCCTCATAACTTAAATGTTTCATCCCAGGCAACATCTCCTCTGGACCCCCTCCAGTGCAATCACATCCTTCCTATAATGTGGCTAACAGAACTGCACACAATACTCCAGCTGTGGCCTCACCAAGGTTCTATACAACTCCAACATGACCTCCCTACTTTTGTAATCTATGCCTCGATTGATAAAGGCAAGTGTCCTATATGCCTTTTTCACCACCTCACTAACATGCCCCTCCGCTTTCAGAGATCTGTGGACACACATGCCAAGGTCCCTTTGTTCCTCAGAACTTCCTAGTGTCATGCCGTTCATTGAATACTTCCTTGTCAGATTACTCCTTCCAAAGCATATCACCTCACACTTTTCAGGGTTAAATTCCATCTGCCACTTATCTGCCCATTTGACCATCCCGTCTATATCTTCTTGTAGCCCAGGACACTCAACCTCACTGTTAACCACCTGGCCAATCTCTGTATCATCTGCAAACTTACTAATCATACCCACCACATAGTCATCTATGTCGTTTATATAAATGACGAATAATAGGGGATCGAGCACAGATCCCTGTGGTACGCCACTGGACACTGGCTTCCAGTCACTAAAGCATCCTTCTGTCATCATCCTCTGTCTTCTACAACTAAGCCAATTGATGGCTCTCTCCTCACTGTTTTAAACCTAAACTCCTGGCTCACCCCTCATCATTTTACACTGAAGTTCCCTGCTATCTCCTCACTTTCTTAAGTTGAAACTCACTGCTCTCTCCTCGCTGTTTTACATTGAAATGTCTGGCTCTCTCCTTGCTGTTTTAAACTGAAACTCCCAGCTCTTGCCTCGCTGTTTTACAGTGAAACTCCCAGCTATTACTAGCTGCTTTAAACTCAAACTTCCCACTCTATCTTCGCTGCTTTAAACCGAAACTCATGGCTCTCTCCTTACTGTTTTAAACTCCAACTCCTGGTTCTCTCCTCGCTGTTTTATACAGAAATTGAAGGCTCTCTCCTCGCTATTTTGAACTGAAACTCCTGACACTTTCCTCGCTCTTATAAACTGAAACTCCCGGCTCTCTCCTCACTGCTTTAAACTCAAACTCCCAGCTCCTCCTCTCTGTTATAAACTGAAACTCACAGCTCTCTCTCGCTGTCTTACACTGAAACTTCCGGCTCTCTCTTCAATGTTTTAAACTAAAACTCCCGGCTCTCTCTCACTGTTTTACACTGAAACGCTCAGCTCGATCTCACTGTTTTGAACTGAATCTCCCTGCTTTTCCTTGCTACTTTAAACTCAAACTCCTGGCTCTCTCCTCGCTGCTTTAAACTGAAACTCCTAACTCTCCCCTTGCTCTTTTAAACTGAAACTCACAGCTTTTCCTCACTGCTTTAAAGTCAAACTCCCAGATCTCTCCTCATTGTTTTAAAATGAAACTCTTGACTCTCTCCTCGCTGTATTGAACTGAAACTTGTGGCTGCCTCCTCTCTGTTTTAAATTGAAACTCCCGACTCTCTCCTCATTGTTTTATACTGAAACTCCCGGCTCTCGCCTCACTGTTTTAAAATGAAACTCCCGGCTCTCTCTTCGCTATTTTAAACTGAAACTCCTGGCTCTCTCCTTGCTGTTTTACACTGAAACTTCTGACTCTCTCCTTGCTGTTTTACACTGAAACTTCTGACTCTCTCCTTGCTGTTTTACACTGAAACTTCTGACTCTCTCCTTGCTGTATTAAACTGAAACTCGTCGCTTGCTCTTTGCTGTTTTAAACTGAAACTCTTGGGTCTCTCCTCGCCGTTTTAACCTGAAACTCCCAACTTTCTCCTCACTGGTTTATTCTGAAAATCCCAGCTTTTCCTCGCTGCTTTAAATTCAAACAACCAGCTCTCTCCTCACTGTTTTACACTGAATCTCTCGGCTCTCTCCTCAGTGTTTTACACTGAATCTCTCGGCTCTCTCCTCACTGTTTTAAACTGAAACCCCTGGCTCTCTCCTCACTGTTTTAAACTAAAGCTCGTGGCTCTCTCCTCGCTGTTTTATACTGAATTCATCATGCAACCATCTGGATTCTATTGTCTATAATCCCCACCTGTCAGCAACCCCAGTGTCCTTCAGTACTTTGTTGCATGCTTCACATTAGTTCATGTTACCATGGTTCATTGGGGAATTCTTTCAACTCTGGATCAGAGGTCATGGGTCAAAAAGTTTTTCCGTAGAGTTTCAATACCTAACCTAAGTGGAAGGCCTAGGGAATGCTGCAGTATCAAGTGTGGATGCAATAGCAAAGCAAGTCCCTGTCTAACTTTTCCTAAGATACTTATGAGTGACAGAAGCCACTCCATCCATCTTAATTAGTGCATGCCCTGTGCTTCCCTCGTTGCAGCGTTCAATTGTTTAGGAGGGCAGGCATAGGCCACACACCCCTCATGCCTGCTCTGCTATTCAATGAGATCATTCCTGAACTTCTACATCAACTCCACTCTCCTGCTCTATCCTCATATTCTTGGATTCGCTTTGTGTCCAAAAATCTATTGATCGCTGCCTTGAATAAACTAAACAACTGAGCATCCACAGCACTGGGGCAGAGAATTCCAAAGATTCACAACCCTCTGAGTGAAGACATGTCTCCTCAATTGCTTAAGTGATTCCAAGGTCTGTGCGTCTGCTCAGCGTGGAAGCCTGTTCCAAGTATTGATCACTTTATGTGTGAAGAACTCTCTAAGATCAGTCCTACAGCTAACTTTTACTAGTTTGAACCTGTGTTCAATCAGTACAATTTAAAACAACACCCAAGATTGGGCATTTCTAGATCTTTCAATTCCCTTAGTATTCTACACTTCAGTACTATCATCTCTCAAATACATCCTGTCCCAGCTTGAAAAATCAAAGTCTCTCTGGCCTTTTATCATTACTCGTAACCTTGACTACAAGGACTTAACTTGAAGCTCTTCATTGATCTGATCCTCATGCTGGAATCTCTGCATTATTCCTCGGTGACCAGGACTGGATCCAGTGTTCAAGGTGCAGTGTGACCAGAACTGGATCCACATGTGCCCAGAGTTTGGTCCAGTTGATCAGGGTTTTACGTGACTTGTGTTAGTTTTGTTTATTTGTGCTCTGGATTGATATTGGGTCAAGATAAATATTACTGATTTTTCTTAATTGTAAGTCATGATATCTCCTTCTTTGCATTAAATTCCATCTGCCATTGATTGTCCCAGTCACCAGATTTTGTTAACCTTATCCTGTGAACTTCCTCCTCTAATTCCACTGCCCTCCTGATCTTAGTGTCATCGACAAATTGGGCCAATTTGTATGACGTTATTAAATATTGATCATGACCTCACACGACAGGTTTCTCATTGGATAAGAGAGACCCGAGGCTATTACCGTGACAATTAAATGTCACACGGCCTGAAAAGAACATCGCTCCATCTTAGCATCAGTCTACTGCTTTGTGCATTCTGTTTGTGTCCCTGATAAACAGGCCATCCACCAGCACAGCATGAGCAACACTGGTCCGGATCCAAAAGTAATTTGACAGATGTTCCATCGGATATGTATCTGTCTCAGTTCAAACATTGTAAACCAAATGCTACACTTCAGAGTGTCAATCTGGAAAAAGGAAACAACCATTCACAGCCTGACATTTACTGTTCTTCTTGATTTCAGCTGCTTATAAGGAGTTACAGTTTTCTGTATATGCTCATTTGCAGTGTTTCCTAAGAGATCAGGCCCCCTCGTGCCCATTTAGGTGCCTGTAAAAGGTTCCCGGCATAATCGGACGGAAAACAGGGGAGTTCCTCCCTGTGTTATTGGCCAATATTTATTCCTCGACCAATAAAAAAACAGATAATTTGTGATCTTGCTGTGCACAAATTGGCTGTTGCATTTATTAAGTGATATCAACGACTAAAGAAAGCTCATTCGCTGTGAAGCACCTTTGATGTCCTGAAGTGTTTAAAGGTGCCCTATAAATGCAAGTTCACTTTTTCATCTACATCATGTACTAATGCAACTAGTTTTCCCTCATGAGCGTAAAATAATTAATGGATGGAGGCACGGGATTGTTTTGTTGCAAGATGTGACGGATAGTGATTGCAAGACAAAATATTGATTCCACACACAGCAAAATTAGCCGACGCACAGATCAATAAGATTTTTGTTTTCTGAGTTTAAAGTCAAGCTTTGTTGAAATGGAGAAAATAAAATCTTTCAAAAATGAACCCCAGCAAATCCCCATGGAAAAATACACGATGTTTGAATCTTTTCTACTGAATTCACGTAAGCAAGGGTGTTCAAAGCGAAAAACTTCCATACAAATATTTAACAAAAAGACTTGCATTTCCTTCACTCCTTTCACGGTGTTGAAATATGGTTTTCTTTATCCTTTAATAGGATGTGGCATTCCCTCAGTACTGAACCTCCTACAGTGCAGCACTCCCTCAGTACTGAACCTGCTACAGTGCAGCACTCCCTCAGTACTGACCCTCTGACAGTGCAGCACTCCCTCAGTACTGCCTCTCTGACCGTGCAGTGCTCCTTCAGTACTTACTCTCCAACAGTGCAGCATTCCTTCAGAACTGCTCCTGTGACAACACAGCAATTACTCGAGTACAACCCTTGGACTATCAACCTACAGTAACATTGAGCTTTGATTATCTGGTCAGTGGGTGAAGCCCTAAACTTTGACTCGTGTGGCTAACTTAGCTGGTTTTACAGATCAGGATCTACTCCTTTCCTCTCCGATATCTCCAATAATCATGCAGAGAAACAGCTCCTGATTGTAGGTGTCGAAAGTCCTGCAGCCAGTGACAGCTGAGCTGGATAACTCCCGGACTCGGATACACAGCAGCAGGAGATAGCTGCATATCCCAGTCCCAAGATTTATTTCTGTTGTTTGGAAAGACTCACCAAGTTATTGAACAGCCACTGGCTATTTGTCACTTCAACATGTCAAATTAAAAGTTCTTGCACACTTCATCAACGAACATCTCCACTTCTGACCTTATGATGGAAGGAATGACATTGATGAAGCAGCTGAAGATGGTTGGGCCAAGGACACTACCCTGAGGAACTCCTGCAGTGATGTCCTGGAGCTGAGATGACTGACCTCCAACACCAACAAACATCTTCCTTTGTGCTGGGTATGACTCCAATCAGCAGATTTCCTGTAGCATTTCTGATAGTCATCAAACTTTAACAGTAGAAATACCAAGTCTTTCATGTTCAAGCCATAGATTCTGCATCTTTCTTCAAACATATCTTTCATTTGATATTGGTTATAGTTAACTAGCTAAACTGGCAACAACTGGGGAAGCGAAGAACTCCGCTCACAGGAAGTTATATTTTCCACTTGTCCTCTGAATGTGGACATGTTATTTATTATCTCTCCCAAGTTACCTCCAGGACACTAATTTTTAGCTTGGTGGGTGGGCGTGTGCCTAACCCGCTTCAGCATTAAATAAAGCTTGTTAATGTCGGCCAAGCTGCACTCTTGCGATATTTCACTAAGCGGGGCGAACGATGGAGACCAGTGATTGCAGGGTTCCCCCGCGTCCAGGGTGCAATCGACTGCACACATGTGGCCATCAAAGTGCCAATGGGTCAGCTGAGTGCCTTCATCAACAGGAAGAGATTCTAATCCACGAACGTGCAGATAGTGTGTCACCACAGGATGCTGATCTTGCAAGTCTGTTCAAGGTACCCTGGCAGCTCCCATGATGCCTACATCCTCAGAGACTCCCAGGTGCCGAGGCTCTTCAGTGCTCCAGCCCGGCTGGATGGATGGCTGCTGGGTGACAAGGGCTGTCCCCTCAAAAGGTGGTTCATGACACCTCTCTGCCATCCAAGAACAGAGGCCCAGCAGCGGTACAATAGGAGCCACGGCACCACAAGGATGGTGGCAGAGAGAACCATTGGTCTTCTCAAGATGTGCTTCCGATGCCTGGACCGTTCAGGAGGGGCATTCCAATACCCCCAGATCATGTGTCGCTGATAATGGTTGCATGTAGCGCTCTCCACAATCTAGCGTTGGCAAGCGGGAACACAGTGGAGGAAGAAGATCTTGATGCAGCTGCACAGGCAACAGATGATGAGTCCAGTAGTGAGTCCAAGCTCGAGCATGGTGAGGAGAATGCTGTGGGCATAGATGCAGACCTGGGTAATCTACATGGATGCTCTGATCCAATGCTCCTTCAGCTAACCTACCAAATAAGAACCACCACCACATGCCAGGGCTGCAGGCTCCATACTCGATCCCTGACAGGACCAATTCCTTGGTCAGCAGCATAAGCTATGTGCCTTTGCAATAAAGTTTCAGGAGACACACGTCCATCATAACATCATGGCCTACCCTGCACCTACAGAACAAATGAAGCATTCAAGGGCCAGTTGCACAAACAACATATCACTTACTTGTGAATGTTAAAAGTCGCAGAAATTAACATGAGCTGGTGTTTCCCATCACACCATTAAAAAAGAGAAAATGGGGGAACCAAATATCGCCCATGAAAAGCCCGTGTTGTGCTTAAGGTGCTTTAAGTTTTCATTTGCAGGTGCTACGTTGAGCTGCTCCCTCACTGGCACTGGCATTGGAGACATCTGGCTCACTCTGCTGTCTTATTGGCCTTGATGATCTTGGCAGGTGTCCTCTGGCCAGTGGAGCCCGTGCTGGCTCCGCCTGGGAGGGAGTGGCCAGTGCCATCGCTGGCATCTCCCCAGTCACTGCAGCCTTACCAGATGACACAGTCACTGGCAGAGGGGCAGAGGAACTGCTGCCATCATCCAGAGTGCCCTAAGAAGAGCCCGCAGAGGCGAAAGGCAGCTCATGCTCCAACGTGAGGTCGCTTTGGACCTCCCTTCTCACTTCCTAGCTGGAATACCGGGTTCCCAATCCATCTCCCACACTGACACTGGCCAGCGGAGGTAATTGCGGTGTGACTTGCAGGTCCGATCACATTCCCAGGTACCCCTGATTGAGTACCTGGAGGAGCTTCTCCATGAGAGTCACCACTCTCACCATGGAGGAGGCATTATGCTCGGCCATGAGAGTCAACGCAGTGCATATGCTCTGCAGAGACTCCTCCACAACGGACATCATGGCACACATTCCCTCATCTATCTCCACAAGATCCTCCCACAACCCTGCTGGATATCCAACATCTGCTGCCTCAGGGACGACTCCAGAGGCCCAACATCAGCCATTGATTGAGCATGTTCCTGGTCTCCAGCAGTCCTCCGACTGCCGTCGCCATGGGCACTCTCTGCCCGCACCTTAAGCGAGTGTGAAGTGCCCTCACCAATGTGCTCCGATAGACTAGATGACATGTTATGCCTACCGAGGTGCGGGTATCTGCGCTGGTGCCTGCTTGAAAGAGAGGGTGTGATGCAGGTGTGTGGTGAGCACAGTGGTCCTCAGGGGTTAGGAGTGGGCCTTCAGGCTCCTTATAACAAACGGCTGGTGAGCCTAAAGGGGGAAGAAGGGCATATCATTAGTTTAAGTAATGACACTCACTGTGCATGCCTGGCACCCTGGTGAGACAGAGATTTGCATCATGGTGCCCTTGTTTTTTGATTATCGGTGGGGATTCCAGGTTCCAGGCTCACATCAATATAGAGGCTACACTAGAATGGGAGCAATAACCGAAATTCTCACCTGAGTGCACTGCAGTCTTACCTTCCTCTGGCACCCCAGCCTCACCGCAGCCACTTGACTGAGGTGCATGGTGCCTCTCCAGCTCCAGGGCCTCCTGCTCACATCGTGAGGGGATGAGGAGGTGTGGGGGTCCCCCACCATCCACGACCTCTCAGCATTGTTATGGGATGTTTTCTCCTGAGAGATCAGAGGAGCATCGATTAGTCCATTCTCTACCCGCAGTGCCAACACCACCTGAAAAGCATCTCACAGGGCTCAGCTGATTCGTAACCCTGGAGCCGCAAGGCACTCAGTCCTAAAAGCCAGGGCTCACCCCCTTGGCCGGCTCCTGCCTCATTGACAATCGGCACCCACACTCTAACACCTCTGAGGTCCACGGCGGGTTGGGGGGGGGAATGGGCAGCTCTTAACTGTTCTGCAAAGAGACCCATGCCAACACGGTATTCACCCTCCCCGATTGCAGCAGATCATTGAGGTGCTTCTGGCACTGGAACCCCTGTGCACCTCACCACGCCGTGACTGCTGACCCTGGGTGCCTCCTCCTTCAGTCCCTAGGGACAAGGGTTTTTCTCCTCGCTGCCACCTCCTCCAGGAGAGCTGTGAGGCACTCGTCTGAAAAGCGTGGGCTTGCCCTCCCGTCTGCTGTGTCCACCCGCTGTGGTCTCCATTCGCTACACTTCCGAGTCCTTCGGTGGCAGCCTTCCTCGGGCTGCTGACGCCGTATCTGAATAGGCTGCTGGATCTCCACTGGGCCCGGTGGACACCGTGCTCCCTCCCCTGCCCGGCCCCTTCGCGCACATCCCAGGCCGTGTACCACGCTGGGCAAGCCAGACCCTGCTGACCCTGCACACCAAGAGTAAAATTCTGCCCTCAGAATTGTCTAAGATTGGAGACACAGACCTAGTGATGTTTTTTTAACAACCGTCCAACACAGATCCGCTGTCATTTTACCTAGTGCCAGTCATTCATGAGCAGATTTATTAAGTTCAATTTCTCAGCATACCCTGTCTGGATCTAAACTCTTGACCTTTTGCGGTACAATAGCCATTAGGCTCGGGGTTATTTTTAGGCAGGAAGTGTAGACAGATGTTAAGTTTTTAATCAGACACAGATGCTAGTTTTCCAGGTTGCCCTCATTACTTGTGTCATCCCTGAATGTTGGGGTCGCAAACTCTGGTTGGACAGATTCCTGGATGCTTTATTAATTGTCCTTCTGCCTCCGACAGCTATTTCCCTCCTGCCCACTACCCCCTCCCCCCCCCCCCCATTTCCAATATATTTTTAAGTATTAAACAGAGGTGTTCAAAAAAATGAAAAAAAAGCATGTTTTTTTTCTGCGCCCAATGATTTTTTCTTCCTCGATTTTGCACGTAGCAGTGACTTGGAGATTATTCTGTACCCAGAATATCACCCAAGTGTTCCTCCATTCAGACTATTGAATGACAGAATTGGAAGAAGATGACCAGATTTGCAAAGATTAAAGCAATCCCATTTTGTTTCTCTTGCACTCTTCAATAATCTATTTTGCTAAAGTAACTCATTAAGTACCTCTTGAATCCACTGTTGCCCCAATTTCCCTGCACAGTCTCTTCCACATCATTCACCACCCACTGCTTCAGGTTTCTACCTTGGTTTAGTTGATTGGACTCTCCCTTCTGATTTAGGATGTTGTGAGTTCAAGCCCCACTTCCAGATCTTCCCTCTTCCTCCAGAATTTTGTTCAAAGTTCCCTCACACACTGAAAGGCCCCAATTCTGCTCCTTTTGGCAACTAAACCTTCTTTTCAAGAAGCTGTATTGTTTCCCCAGGCCTCTTTAAATCTGCAGTCCTCTCTGTCATTCGTTGGGAGAGAAGCAGCTTTGGCGTGATCATCTCAGGTCCTTCACCCTGGGCTTAAATGCCTGCTATCAGACTAGCATTTGGAACCAATTCAATAACAACCCACATAACTATCATAAGCAAAGCATAGCCCCTGGAAGGACCTCAAGCATTTATTGGCCCAGCTGTCAGTACCAAGCAACAGGCTTCGACTGCAATCTGGGCCCATTAGATTGTGAAATCCTTCATTATTACAGCACAATCAGACACTTATGAGTGTCATAATCAGTGAAAGTTAACACCTCTGTGCCTGACCTTTGTGTTAACATTTAATAAATCTGAGGAGCTTTGAACAAGGTCAGACAAGCTCCATTTAAGCTGTCCTGTGTCAAATGTATCAAACATGCAGAGTGAAAGGTCACGCGACAGTAGACAGCAGCTTGAAGGTTGACTTTCACCAACTCAGGATGTCCCAAAGCCATTGAAGTACTTTTGAAGTGTAATTTTGCTGTAATGCAAGAAATTTGTCAGCCAATTTCCTTACAGAAGCTCCGACAAACAGCAATGAGATAACAACTGGATAATGTGTTTTAATTATGTTGCTTGATGAATAAATATTGTCCAGGACAGCTGGGAGAACATTCCTGCTCTTCTTCAAAATAGTGCCATGGAATCTTTTACATTTGCCTAAGGGGATAGGTTAGCTCTCGCTTTAATGTCTCATCCAAAACCACTTCTGACAGTGCAGCACTCCCTCAGTACTGCATTGAGTTTGTCAGCGTGGATTATGCACCAAATCCCTGAAGTAGGATTGAGCCCACAAAAACCTGACTCAGTGGCAAGAGTGTTCCTCACTGAGCCACAGCTGACACCTTAAACAACTGAATTATGCTCAATGACGTACTGTTGGATACTTCCTATCAATCTCATTAAAGGACTGGCTGCTCATGGCAGAGGGCGAAGATATCCATTCTTTTCCAGTCCTGTATGGACCGCATTGCTCTTCCAGAGACACAATCCCATCCCAATTACTGTAGGTGACTGCAGCAAATTTGGAAAATAGGAACAGAAGGAGGCCATTCAAACCCTTAAGTCTGTTCCACTGTTCAGCTGGATTATGGCTGATCAGCGTGATAGCTCCTTTTACCATTTTAATAATCCTTAATACCCTTTGCTAATTAATCAGTCAATCTCAGTTTGAGATTTCCAGTTGCCTTCAGCTTTTTGGGGGAGACAGTTCCAGATTTCCATGATCCTTTGTTTGAAGAATTGTTTCCTGTCAGCACCCCTGAGCGCCTAGCTCTAAGTTAAAGTCACATTCCCTTATTCTGAACTCCCCCAATTTTCCAGCAAATATGTCCGTTGACTTCTGAGTGGAAACCTTGGGCTATTTTTCCAAATACAGCACTTTCCTCCCGCATTAACAAAGCCTCTGATTAAATTGCCCATATACTTGCCCAGCGATTAGGTACAGTATCTGAGGTGGTGAATCTGTTCGCTGCTTATTAATGACGGAATATTTCTGAGAGCCGCCTCTTTTTTCACAAAGAGAAATTTCAAGCTAGGCCCAGCTTGTTTCTTTTGGCTGGACCGCCACCTCATTTCCAGGGTATTCCATCCTCCTGTCAGGACTGTTTATCGAGCAATCGCTGTGTGAATTCATATTGAATAAACATTCCCCATTTGCAGCTGCACTCGCTCTTGAAAGATTTATCGCCCCATTTGATTTTAAAAGCCAGGATAAAATGTATAAAATCTGAACTATTTTTTCTTGTTACCACAGTCGATGGCTTTCGTGGGACAGTAAAATAAATAAACAGCAGAAAGATTGTGTTGGTCAGTCAGAGCTCTCAGTGTTATGGCGCTATTTGGAATGGGCTGCATTACAATTTGTGGTGTGAGGGGCAATATGAAGCCACACAATCACAGATGAGAATAGTTAGGCATGGACTGTTAACAAATCTATCCCATTAATGGACTTGCTGTCGCAATAATCTTTGGCAGTGTCATTGGGAACTTCTACGGAATTTAAATCGCCCGTGGAAAGACAGAGCTTAACAAATAGCAAATGAACTTGCATTTTATATATAAAGATTCATATCACATTTCAATGTCACCCAAAAAAACCATGATCATTTACCGGGTGTTTATGGCCTAATGTTAAACATTGCTCAAAAAATCGAACCTCCAACAGTGTCCAGCGCAAGATTGAGGAAGGGATGGTACAGGCTGATTCACTCAATTTGGTTGCTGCCTTCTATCAGTGGCACTCTGTTAAAAAGAAAGACTTGCCATTTATGTAGCACCTTTCATGACTGCAGGATGTTCCAAAGCACTCTACAGCCAACATTGTTGTAATTTAGGAAAGGCATCACTCAATCTGTGCACAGCAAGATCCCTCAAATAGCAATGACCAGATAACTTTTTTGTTGCTTGAGGGATAAATATTGACCAGGACACCAGGGTGAACTCCACTTCTCCTCATTCGTTGTGCCACCGGATCATCTACGTCTGCCAGATTGGGCAGATAGGACCTGAGTGTAACGCTTCATCCAAGAAACAGACCCTCCGACAGGCTCAGTGTTGCACTGTGAGTGCCTGCTTGGGTTATGAGGCTCAAGTCTCTGGAGTGTGGCTTCAAACCCATGGCCAATCTGGGGGTACGGTTCAATTGAAGGGAAGTTTAAAAAAATCAAGAAGAAAGGAGAGAGCAGAAGTGCAATGTAGTGAAGAGGCGAATGATAATCAAAGTATGACAGGAAGGGGCAGAAAATATAAGCATAAGAATGCAGCAGAAATTAGAACCAGAATGAGTAATAATGGTAAAAAGTCAACGCTTAAGGCTCTTTATCTGAACGCACACAGCATTTGTAACAAGGTAGATGAGTTGACGGCACATCAGAAATAAATGAATCTGACTTGATAGCTATTACAGAGATGTGGTTGCAGGGTGACCAAGACTGGGAACTCAATATTCAAGGGTATTCAACGTTCCAGAAAAATAGGCAAAAAGGAAAAGGATTTGGAATAGCTTTGTTAATAAAGGAAGGTATCAGCACGGTGGTAATAGTGATATAGGTGCAATAGATCTTCATGTGGGATCAGTTTGGGTGAAAATAAAGTATAGCAAGAGAAAGAAGTCACAGGTGGGAGTTGTCTATAGGCCCTCAAAGATTTGCCTTGCTGTAGGACAAAGTATGAATCAGGAAATTATGGAGGTGTGTAGGAAAGACACTATAATTGTCATGGGTGATTTTAATCTGCGTGTTAACTGGACAAATCAGATTGGCAGGGGTAACATGGAAGACAAATTTGTCAAGTACATCAGGGATTGTTTCTTAGAGCAATACGTTGCAGAACCTACCCAGGGACAGGCTAATTTAGATATGTGTAATGTGTAATGTGGCGTGATTAATAAGAGATTTCATAGTTAAGGATCCTCTGGGGGCGTAGCAATCACAACATGGTAGAATTTCAAATTCAGTTTGAGGGTGAGCAACTTGGGTCTCAAACCAGTCCTCAGCTTACAGAGGTATGAAGAAGAAAGAGTTGTCTAAAGCAGGCTGGGAAAATAGATGAAGGGGAAGGTCAGTGGATGAGCAGTGGCAGACATTTAAGCAGATATTTCGTAACGCTCAGCGAAAATTTATCCAGGTCAAAAAGAAAGACTCGATGAGAAGGTGGTTAACAAAGGTGGTCAAGGAGGGTATCCAATCAAAAACTAAGGCATATGAAGTGGGGAAAATTAGTGGTAGGCCAGAGGATTGGGAATTTTTTTAGGAACCAGCAGCGGATGATTAAAAATCTAATAAAGAGGGAGAAAATTGATTATGAAAGTAAATTAGCAAGAAATATAAAGATAAACATCATGAGGTATATAAAAAGAGAAGAGAGCAGCTAAAGTGAGTGTGGGACCCTTGAAGGATGCGACTGGAGAATTGATAACGGGAACAGGGAAATGGAAGATAATTTCAACCAATATATTTTGCATCGATTTTCACGGTGGAGGACACTATAAACACCCCAAAGATATCACATAAGCAAGGAGCTGATGGGAGGAAAGATCTTGTAACAGTCTCTATCACAAGGGACAAAGTATTTGACAAACCAATGGGCCTAAAGGCAGACAAGTCGCCAGGACCTGATGGCCTGCATCCAAGGGTTTTAAAGGAAGTGGCTGCAGAGAAAGTGGAGGCATTAGTCGAAATATTCTAGAACTCACTGGGTTCTGGGAGGGTCCCAGCAGATTGGAAAACCGCTAATGTGACTCCCCTGTTCAAGAAGGGAGGGAGACAAAAAGCAGGAATCTATAGACCAGTCAGCTTAACATCTGTTGTTGTGAAATGCTAGAATCCATTATTAAGGAAGAAACAGCAGGACATTTAGAAAAGTTTAACGCAATCAGAGTCATCATGATTTTGTGAAAAGGAAATCATGTTTGACAAATTTGCTAGAATTTTTTGAGGATGTAACAGGCAGAGCTGATAAAGGGGAACCAGTGGATGTAGTGTATTTGGATTTCTAGAGGCATTTGATAAGATGCCACATAAGAGGTTATTGCACAAGATAGAAGCTCATGGTATCGGGGGTCATGCATTAGCATTGATTGAGGATTGGTTAACATACAGAAGACAGAGGGTCGAGATGAATGGGTCTTTTTAGAAAAGTGTAACTAGTGGAGTGCCAGGATCTGTCCTAAGGCCTCAATTATTTACTGTCGATAGTAATGACTTGGAGGGGGTGGGGGGCAGAGTGTAATGTATCCAAATTTGCTGATGATACAAAATAGGTGGGAAGGCATGTTGTGATGTGGACATAAGGAATCTGCGAGGGGATATAGAAAGGTTGAGTGAGTGGGCAAAAGCTTGGCAGATGGAGTTTAATGTAGGAAAGTGTGTGGTCATGCACTTTGGTAGGAAGAATCAAAAGGCAGACTATTATTTAAATGGAGAGAGACTCCAAAAAAGTGCAGCACAGAGGGATCTGGCTGTTCTTGTGCATGAAACACAAAATGTTAGCATGCAGGTGCAGCAAGTAATTAAGAAGGCAAATGGAATTTTGGCCTGTATTGCTAAGGGGTTATAGTTTAAAAATAGGGAAGTCTTGTTACAACTGTACAGGGTGTTGGTGAGCCCACACCTGGAGTACTGTGTACAGTTTTGGTCCCCGTATTTAAGAAAGGATATACTGGCATTGGAGGCATTTCAAAAGAGATTCACTAGGCTGATTCCTGGGATGAAGGGGTTAACTTATCAAGAACAACTAAACAGGTTCGGCCTTTATTCATTAGAGGTTAGAAGAATCTTACTGAAACAAAGATTCTGATGGGGCTTGACAGGGTAGATGTTGAGATGTTTCCACTAGTGGGGAATCTTGAACTTGGGGACATAGTTACAGAATAAGGGGGCACTCATTTAAAACTGAGATGCAAAGGAATTTCTTCTAACAGACGGCGGTGAATATCTGGAATTCTCTACCCCAGAAAGTTGTAGAGGCTAGATCACTGAAAGTATCTAAGGAGGAGGTAGATAAATTTTTGAATTATCGGGTAGTTGAGGGCAATGGTAGCTGGCACGAAAGAGGAGTTGAGGCCTGGGGCAGATCAGCCATGGTCTTATTGAATGGTGGGGCTGGCTTGAGGGGCCGAATGGCCTACTCTTGCCCCTATTTCTCATGTTCTTATGACTCAGGGGTGAGAGTGTTACCCACTGAAAAGCTGGATCAGGCTTCACAAAATCATGAAAAAGTCACAGCTAGGAACCCATCTAGTCTAGTTACTGAGATCCAGTCGGCAAAAGCTCATCACTGTCAATGGTGCAGTTTAATCAGGGCTGCTGCTGATACAAGACAAATTCAACATCAGACTGAATTTTCAAAGCCATTAGTTTAATTATGACAGGTGTCTGTAGACTGATACCCTCACACTTTCACTGCTGACTGACAGCACTTGATTCCTGAGGCCCAGCGGGCTTTGAAAGTACTTGGAGAAAATGAGGTTCCATCAATGTGTGAGCATGTGTTATAGGCACCGGAAAGAAGCGAGTTCAGAAACACCCGCAGACACCTTTCGTGGAGCCATTGTTTGAATTTTAAAGTTATCGCAGTTATGAAATAGGGTGATTGACAGGTGATTCTGCTCTTCACAACATCAAATATTGTTGTCAAGGGCAATTAGGAATTAGCAACAAATCCAACGCTCAGGTCCCATAAAAGAATAAAAAACAAAATGAAATACAAAAAATAAATCAGGCTGATTTGTGTAAGTGGATAATAAATTGATTCTAACTGCGTTTCAAGGCGTGAATGGACTTAGGACATACGAACATAAATATGAACATGTGAATTAGGAATAGGAGTAGGCCACTCAGCCCCTTTAGCCTGCTACACTATTCAATAAAATCATGGCTGCTCTGACTGTGGCCTCAACTTCATTTTCCTTCCTCCAAGCTATACTCTTTTACTCAATCGTGTGCACCTATGATTTTCATCACCCCACAGCTAGCGACTGTGCTGTCAGCTGCCTGAGTCCCAAGCCCTTGAATTCCCTCCCTAAACCTCTCCATTTCTCTCCTCCTTTAACACCCTTCTTCAAAAGCAGGCTGGATTGTCACGACTGAGGCGGGTAACTCGAGTCAGAACCTGCCTCGATAAAAAGCGCCCTGAATCATACGTTTTTCACTCCAGGGTGATGGAGGTGGTATGTGGGTGGCTGCAGGATGGAGTTAGGCTCGCTGACCTTGGAATCAGAGCAGAGGTAGCCACGAGGGTGGATGAGTGTCAAGCTGATCCACCTCAGTTCTCCAGGGCTTCGTCCCAGTTGCTTCAGGAGTTGTTCGGCCCTCTCGCCCTCACACCCCCACATGGCCCCTCATACCCTCCATGCCACCTTAATGCCAACTCATGTCCCACCCCCCCCACCCACACTCCCTTCACACCATCTCCACAGCCACTCATCCAGTAATCACTATGCGCAGATGTGGAACTCAGGGTTGTGAATGCCTCCTATTCCTTGGATAAATGAGGAGAAATTAGTGGGACTGAAAGCTGAGAAATCCCCAGGCCCTGATAATCGACATCCCAGGGGACTAAAGGAGGTGGCCATGGAAATAGTGGATTCTTTGGCTGTCATCTTCCAAAATTCTGTAGATTCTGGAACAGTTCCAGCACTTGGAGGCGAGCAAATGTAACCCCACCATTTAAAAAAGGAGGAAGGGAGAAAACAGGGAATTATAGACCAGTTAGCCTAGCATCAGTGGGAGGGAAAATATCACAGTGTCATCATATCTTACAGTGCAGAAGGAGGACTTTCGGCCCATCGAGTCTGCACTGGCTGTCTAAAAGAGCATTCCACTTAGTCCCGTTCCCCTGCCTTATCTCCGTCACCTTGCACATTCTTTATTTTCAGGTAGCGATCCAATTCCCCTTTGATGCTAGAGTCTATTATAAAGGATGTGATAACAGGGCGCTTAGAAAATATCAGTGGGATTAGATGAGGATTTATGAAAGGGAAATCATGTTTGACAAACCTAGTGGAGGGCTTAACTAGCAGAATAGATAAGGGAGATCCAGTGGATGTGGTATATTTGGATTTTCAGAAAGCTTTTGATAAAGTCCAACGTAAGATGTTAGTGTGTAAAATTAAAGCACATGGACTGAGAATTGGTTAGCAGACAGGGAACAGAGGGCAGAATTTTCCACGCCCGCTGGTGTTTGGTGTGCCCGGCGGCATGAGCGGATAAGGCCAGAAATTGGTTTCATCGGTTTCTGATTATCATTATGAGGCCAGCCCAGCAGGATCAATCCCCCCCCATGCTGGATCGTCCACCCATGTTGGCGTGGTTGCACGCCGACGTGTTTCACAACAGCATATATAAGGCGTGCACTAGGCGGGCTGAACATTGAGGGGAGCTCAGAGGTGAGTGCCCAGTAATGTTGTGCAGCACTCGCCTGGGCCGCCTGTTGGACTTCTACATTTAGGCGCATTGAGGGGGGAAAGGGCTGCCCTGCAGTTGAGGCAACTTGGTGGTTGGTGCAAAGGCGCCCCTGTGGTTGGAGGTAGTGCACAAGCACGTGTGGGGTGGTGGGGAGAGAGGTGGCTATGAATACGGGGAATCTTGTATAAAGTGACCGTTCCTCCGCAGCTGATACAGTTCAGGCACAGCCATATTGACACACGTGGAGTCGGGCCTCTCGCTTATCTGCCCACTCAAGTAACAAATAGACATGAACGTGCCACCAAGTGCTCCAGAGCTTTTTATCCCTTGGGCATAGAATACAAACGAGTGAGTGTTTTAGTGGACTGCAGAACAGTTGGACGACTGGGCATGTTGTACAATCCCCTTGCTGAAGCTGGCCGGGGAGCAGTCACTGGTGGGGACGCTCACAGCTCCATTAAAAGTCAGCATCCGGTTTGGACCAGTCTCCCCCATGGTTCAAGCTAACAGTGCAGCCTTGTAGTGTGGGTTAGGAGAATGCCTGTCCCTGAGCTGGGAGCACAGCATGCAGCCCAATGGGCAAAGCTGCTGCCAATCGGTCAGACCGAGTTAGGCGTAGGTGGGTGGGGCTTCAAGCAGCCATCCAGCGCACTAAACTCTGGCCATCCAAGTGATGGCCAGCACTCTCCAAGATGCTTTTAGGGGCCTTCAGACTTAACCAAGAGTGGTACTTAGTATACCAATGCTAACCCACACGTCTCTCTCTCTCTCTCTCTTTCATCCTGCAGGGGTAGTACATCAGGAGCATAGAGCCTGGTGACCTAACTGTATGCTTCGTGGCATACAGAGAGTGGAGACAACGGAGAAAAGAGCAACAGAGGTACCTGACTGAGCAGAGGGAGGAGCAACACCCTCAGGAAGAAGGGGCAGCAGGGGCTCCCACAGAGAGCCATCATTGATTGCTCGCTAGCTAGAACCAGGGACTATAAATGATGCCTTTCATTCCTACAGATAACCGACAACCAGTGTCGTTGAAGGCTGTGCATGTCTAGGGAATTGGTTGGTCACATATGCCAGCTGCTGCAGGATTTGGCACCATAGGGACATGGAGGGTATCCACTGCCAGGAGCCATGAAAGTGACTATGGCACTCAATTTTTATGCCAGTGGCTATTTTCAGGGCTCCACAGGTGACCCCTGTGGGATAGCGCAAGCCTCCACCCACAAATACATCCATGAGGTCACGGATGCTATTTTTGCGAGAGCACACAACTTTGTGCATTTCATCCAGGACCAAGAGAACCAGGTTGCAAGAGCGATTGGATTTGCCCAGATCTCAGGTTTCCCACAGGTACAGGGTGCGATCGACTGCACTCACGTAGCGCTCAGATCTCCATCGTAACAAGGGGTCACATCAAACGCAAGAGCTTCCATTTGCTGAATGTGCAGTTGCTGTGCAACCACCACAAACGCATCCTGCAGGTCTGCACATGTTTTTCAGGGAGTGTTCACAACTCCTACACTCTCAGTCAGTCACAGATCCCTGACGTCTTCCAGGGTCCACAGAGGCTGCAGGTTTGGCTCCTTGGGGACAAGGGCTACCCACAGAGGCCATGGCTGATGACACCCATGCTGTGGCCTCAGACTGCAGCAGAGCGACGCTATAATGAGGCTCATGCAGCAACTCACAACTTGGTGGAGCAAACCATCAGGGTGCTGAAAATGAGGTTCCAGTGCCTGGATCGGTCTGGTGGAGCCCTGCAACACAGTCCACAGAGGGTGTCGTCTGCTGCGCCCTTTACAACCTGGTGCTGCAACAGGGAGAGGAGCTACCAGTGGAGGAGCTGGAGGTCTCCTCCGATGAGGAGGACGATGACGGTGATGAGGCCCTTGCACTGGCCAGACGAGACAAGCGCACTTGAGAGGCCTTCATTTCTGTTAGATTTGTGGATGATGAAATGCAGTGAAGAGGCATCATGGATCCTCACATAGCAGCTATGAATGTTTGACTGCAGTCTGGCTCAAGACAGTGTACATAACCTCTGTGATAATGCTCCTGACTTTGGGACGCAGTGGAGACCCTAATAATCGCTAGATTGCAGGAGGATGATGAAGACATCCAATAAGGACGCTCCATCGATCTTCACATAGCCTCTGAGAATGACTGGCCGAGGGCAGCTCAGCCTTAAAAGCACCTGATCCTTTGTCCGCCTTCAGCACCTAAGCCCTTCAGCATCACTGGTTATAGATGCTGAAGAGTTGGTGGCCAGCCCCATCTTAAAGGTGCTGCAAGCATACAGAGAATATGATGGAACTCTGTGACGCCTGCCCATGACATTGTGGCAGCAATGACGAGCATCATTGAAGTACAGTAAGGCCATGGGGTGTGAGGCTGGACCATCACTTTGGTCTGAAGGCTGCACAGAGCATAGGGGAGAGTCGCTGGACTGAGACACCTGCCTTTATCTTGTGCAAAAAGGTTTCACATCTGAGTGACACGAACACTGCTCATCAGAACAAGGAGCCATAGGCAGGGAGACATTCTTGGGAGTTTATTTATAATAGTGAACATTATGTACAAGTGATTAACACCCATACCCAGGCCATGCAACTAATTCTCCTTAACTGTCCTAACCCTGCCGCTACGTCTTAGTGCTCCCCGGACATCCACAGTGGAGGTGGAGGCAGCCTACTGACTGCTACGCCCTGTCTGTGATGACCTTGGCGGGTGTACTCTGGAGGGCTGAGACTTGGAAGGTCCCAGCCTGCTCTCGGGGTCCTGCTGTGTGGCAGTGGCATCCTCCTTGGCCTGTGAAGCTGGAGCTGCTGAGGTCACGGGAAGAGGGGATTTAGATGGGCCGGACACTCCCAGAGTCGCCTGGATGGATGGTCCCGGGGTGTGCACCTGCTGATCCTCCTCCACATAGGTGCCCGACATCCACTGGCTGACTCCTTGAGCGGAAGGGGTAACTGGGATGCCCTGCACCCCTCTCGCGTACACACTGTTGGAGGCTAATTATGGCACTGATGAGGGAGTTGAGCCCGCGCAGCAGTGCAGGAGCGATGTCCTGGACCAAGGTCTCCATGGCGGCCGCCATCCTACCAGTGTTGACCTCGGTGCCTTGGCATGCCGGCGCTATCTCCTCAGAGTGAAAGCAGGCAGAATCCTTCATCTTACCTTACAATCTGAAGAGTGCAGCGGACATCCCTTCCTGATGTTCCCGAGCTTGCCTTTGCAGCTCCAGCAACTGTGACATGACTAAGTCCAGGGGCTCATCATCTGACTCGGACTCAGCAGATTCTGGCCTCCAGCAGTCTTCCGAGTGCTGGGTATCTGGGGGGTCCCTGCCCCCGCCTGCTGTGGATCAGACAGTGCGATGTGCTCAACAGATTGTGACACCGAGGCTACTCTAAAGCCGGGTCCCACCGATGTGTGTGTCTTGTGCTGGTGCAGGGTGTGGGTGAGCACTGTGATGGGTCTTCAGGGAGGGTACATCCAGATTCCTCTTCAGAGGTTTCTTCGGAGTTTGATTGGAGGCCCTGGGCCATGGACTCTGCCGGCTGTTTGGCAGATGTGCCTGTGAAAGCAAGGGGCAGATAATTAGTGCATTGCAGTGGCCTGTGAAACAGGGACACACCACTCACAGCATGGTTGTCTGATGGATGTTGCACTGCTGGATCTTCACTTGGTAGAGCAGCACTGACCCTCACCGTCAGCATAGGACCGGTCCCGGTCATCACCGGCCAGCTGGATGGCTCTCTTTTCAAAGTCCATGAGGACCTTGATTTTGGGCATTCCTCCACCTGTCTGTAACCTCTCCCTCTTGTTGTGTGCCAGCTTGTCCTGCATGAATAGAGATGGAGAGAATGTAAGCAAGATACCTGCCAGGCCAGATGATAAGTACAAAGGCAAAATACCGCAGATGTTGGAAATCTGAAACAAAAGCAAAAAATGCTGCAAAAAATGCTATCAGACCTGCTAAGTTTTTCCAGCATTTTTTGCTTTTATTTCAGAAGAGAAGTATGCCTGGCATGTATGGGTGGTGAGTGGTCCCATGGACAGGGTGAGGACAATGAAGGTGTGTGTGTGAGAGAGTGAATGGTGATGTCCCTTGAACTGGCAGTGAGCGAAGATCCTGTGGGTGTGTGGTGGGTTTGTGAGGGTGTGAGTTGAGAGCGATTAGAAGAGTGACTTACCCCGGCAGAACGGAGGAGGTCATTCATCCTCTTGCGGCACTGGATGGCTGTCCTCTTCTGCGGGGCACTGCTGCTGACCACTGCTGCCACTGCCTCCCAAGCCGGATTAGTGATGTCGCTGCCCATCTTGCGGCCAGAGTGGGGGTGGAGGATGTCACGGTGAATCTGCATGGCATCCAAAAGGCACTCGAGGGATGCATTACTGAACCTGAAGGCTGCAGTCTTTTTTGCCTTTTGGGGCCATGTCTTCAGCGTGGCAGGTCCTGGACTGGAAGTACTAAAAGGCGTGTGCAGAGCAGCACTTAAAATATGACGCCCGGCGTGATGAAGCAGCGAGAGAAGGCATGGTGAGCGAACGAGAGTCCGTCGGTCATGGAAACAGTGTGTTTCCCAGAAATGCATCATTAATGCGGCAGGTTTGGGTCAATATGGCGTGAGAAGCTGCCTTTGCAGCCAGCGAGTAAAACAATGTTTTACCCACCAGCTACCACACTTAGTGCAAATCTGGGACGGTTCCGCCCAGAAAGTAAGAATAAATGGGTCTTTTTCGGAGTGGCAGGTGGTAACTAGTGGGGTACGGCCGGGATCAGTGTTTGGGCCCTAGCTATTCACAATATATAGTAATGATTTCGATGAGGGAACCAAACGTAATATTTTCAAGTTTGCTGTCGACACAAGACTAGTCGGGAATGTGAGTGGTGAGGAGGATGTCAAGAGGCTTCAAGGTGATTTAGGCAAGTTGAGTGAGTGGGCAAATACCATAGAACCATAGAAATGTTATGGTGCAAGAAGAGGTCATTCAACCCACCGTGTCTGCGTTGGCTAAAAAGAGAAAAAAGGAACTGACCACTCATTTCAATCCCCCATTCCAGTCCCGGTCCGTAGCCTTACAGGTAAAGCGCTTCAGTTGCAGATCCAGGTACCTTTTTCATGAGTTGAGTGTTTCAGCCTCAACCACCAATTTAGCCAGTGAATTCCAGACACCCACCGCTCTCTGAGTGAAGGAGTTTTTCCTCATGTCCCCTCTAATCCTCCTAACAATCACCTTAAACTTATACCCCGGTAACTGACCCCTCTTTCCTATCTACTCTATCTAGGCCCCTCATAATTTTGTACACCTCAATTATGTCACCCCTTAGTTTCCTCTGTTCTAAGGAAAACAACCCCAGCCTATCCAATCTCTCATCATAGCTGCAATTTTCAAGCCCTGGCAAAGTTCTTATAAGTCTCCTCTGTACACTCTCCAGGGCAATTATATCCTTCCTGTAAGGTGGTGACCAGAACTATACACTAAATTCCAGCTGTGGCCTATCCAGTGTTTTATACGGTTCCATCATTACATCGCTGCTTTTGTACTCAATATCTCGCCTAATAAAGGAACGCATTCCATATGCTTTCATCACCACTTTGTCCACCTGTCTTGCCACCCTCAAGGACCTGTGGACAATCACTCCATGCTTTCTCAATTCCTCAGACCCCTCTCAATAACTTTCCGTTTATTGACTACTCTCTTGCTTTGTTTGCCCTCCCCAAGTACGTTATCTCATACTTTTCTGGATTGAATTCCATTTTCCACTTCAGCGTTCACTCAACCAAACCATTGATATCATTCTGGAGTTGACGGCTTTCCACTTCACAATCAACTACACGGCCAATTTTTGTGTTGTCTGCAAATTTCCCAATCGTGCCTGTCACATTTAAGTCTAATTCATGAATATAAACAACAAGCAGCAAGGGCCCCAACACTGAGCCCTGTGGAACACCACTGGAAACCATTTTCCCTCTGCAAAAACATCCATCGACCATTACCCTTTGTTTCCTGTCACTGAGCCAATTTAGGATCCAACCTGCCACCTTCCCCTCTATCCTTGAGATCTCACTTTCCTGACCAGTCTGTCATGTGGGACCTTGTCAAATGCCTCACTGAAATCCATGTAGATAACATCCACCGCACTACCCTCATCAATCATCCTCGCTGCTTCCTCAAGGAATTCCATTAAGCTAGTAAGACACAATCTTCCCCTAACAAAACCATGCTGATTATCCCTGACCAACCCCTGCCTTTTCAAATGACAGTTTATCCTGTCTCTCAGAATTGTTTCTAACAATTTGCCCACCACTGAAGTCAGATTGACGGCCTACAATTATCTGGCCTATCTCTTGCACCCTTTTTAAACAATGGTTCAGCATTTACAGACTTCCGATCCTCGAGGACCTCACATATATCTAGCGAGGATTGCAAAATCATCCTCAAAGCAGCCGTTATTTTCTCGCTGGCTTCCTTCAACAGCCTGGGATGCATTCCATCTGGCCCTGGCGATTTATCCACCTTCAAGGATGCCAGTCCCTCCAGTATTCCCTCTCTCACTCTGCTTATTATATCTAATATTTCACACTCCTCCTGGCAGATGTAGTATAATGTGGATAAGTGTGAAGTTATCCACTTTAGTAGGAAAAACAGAATGGTAGAGTATTATTTAAATGGTGATAGGTTGGGAAATGTTGATGTACAAAGGGACCTGGGTGTCCTTGTACACCACTCACTGAAAGCAAGCATGCAGGTGCAGCAAGCAGTTAAGAAGGCAAATGGTATGTTGGCCTTCATTGCGAGAGGACTTGAGTACAGGAGCAAAGATGTCTTACTGCAGCTGTATAGGGCCTTGGTGAGACCACACCTGGAGTATTGTCTGCAGTTTTAGTCTCCTTACCTAAGGGTATACTTGCCATAGAGGGAGTGAGCGAAGGTTCAGCAGACCGATCTCTCGGATGGCAGGGTTGTCAAATGAGGACAGACTGGGCCGACTCGGTCTGTATTCACTGGAGTTTAAAAGAATGAGGGGATCTCATTGAAACATACAGAATTCTGACAGGGCTGGACAGACTGGATGCAGGGATGATGTTTCCTCCGACTGGGGTGTTTAGAACGAGGGGTCACAATCTCAGGATACGGGGTAGGCCAGTTAGGACTGAGATGAGGAGAAATTTCTTCACTCAAAGGGTGGTGAACCTGTGGAATTCTCTACCACAGAAGCTGTGGAGGCCAAGTCACTGAATATACTTAACAAGGAAATAGATGGATTTCTGGACTCTAAAGGCTTCAAGGGGTAAGGGGAGAGAGCGGGGAGTATGGCGTTGAGATAGAGGATCAGCCATGACCATACTGAATGGTGGAGCAGGTTTGAAGGGACTCATGCTCCTAGTTTCTATGTTTTTATGTACCGTTGTGTCGCCTCAGATCTTGAACCGTTTGGTTCATTGAAGTCTTTTTTTTATCGTGCATTCTCAAAGCTATATACTGGGCTTGAATTTAGTGTTTCAAATCTCCCAGTTCAGCTTTGATGCGAACATTTTCTGATTTTACTTCTGCCTATTCTTACTGTGCCTCCAGCAGGCATTGACCTTGTCACTCAGTGTCAGCTGCTTGCTTCACACCGCATCTGCTGTTACAGTTCAAGAGACGCATCAGGATACCAAGAGGATAGATCTTTGGGACTACTGGAAAGTTCCCTGCCCCTTCTGGTGTCCTCCTGTGGTTTGCTTGATTATCGCCTTTTGCCCTTTCATAACTTAACGGGGAGGGTCATAGGGTGGGGGAGGAGGAAGAGTTCTACGTCTCTTTTTATGCTCTGTGCACGCCACAACTTGGAGATTAAAACATTCATCAAAGGCTTTTAATATTTCATTGGATCTAGTTGAGGAGCCATCAATGCCTTGCATTAGGACTCCCGCAAGTTCACCAAACTAGTACAAAAAGATATTAACCTGTACTTTTTCTTACTTTCTACTTAGACCTATTTGCATTCCGGTAATTCAACAATTCTCTTCACCAATTTTGTGTCTGATCTGAGCCTTGGATTAGACCGAATTGATTTGGCGGGGTGGAATTCCGATCCATGGTCAAATGTTTAAGAACTCTCTGAATTTCGAGATGGTGTCACCGTTCACTTGGAGACATAGGCATTTCCCGCGCTTGTCAGTTTTGGCAGGGTCCGCTAGTGTCGATCGTGCTCAGTTTGAAAACGTTTTGAACAATGGGAGCCTTGAACAAGGGGTCTCTTGCTCAGCATTTTGCTTTCAAGTCACAAATTTATCAAATCCTGGCTTTTGCTTTCTCTCAACTGAGTTTAGAAATCGTGAATCTCTCAGATTATTTAGTGAATTACTTTTTCCATTTAGGAGCAAGGAAGCTACGCCGACTCAGGGATCAGGTTTTAGCGGTGGGTTTTTTCAAACTGCACTTCTGACTCTGAATTATTTCTTGGGACTTGCTGCAACCTGGAATTTTAAAAGATTTAGCTCACCCCTGCAAGTTCTGCCGACTGCATTCTGAAGATGGATTTCGAAAGGAGATTCAATGGAGTTTTATGCTGCAGTAAGGAGTTATAAATTTCTGCCTTCAGCTTCCAAGCCTTTCTTTGGAGCTTTTGCTTGGTGATTTTTTCCTCTGCCTCTGGAACTTCTTTTCAGGTCAGAATTTTTCCCCAGTCTTCGAGCATTTCAGTCTGTCTCTTCATTTTAGCGAGGTTTTGGCTTTATTTCACAGGCTGCCACCATGTTGTGGGATGTTGGTTACCGTTAAGTAGGTCTGAAGAAGTCTCCATCATCATTCGTAGGTTAACTGTAAGTCTTTCCTGACTCTGAAAACTATTTACGAATAGTAAAAGGTATAAGCTTGGAGCTGTCTCCATGCTTGCTGGCACATACAACTCTGTCCAGCCCTTAACCAACTCTAGGTGTGGGTTACGGCCTCCCTTACATTAGTGTGTGGCCAATACTGTACTCAGTCCCACATTAACCCTTTATGTGCCAGACCCTTATACATCCTAGAAACGTCCGTCTGACCCACTGGGGGATTGCTGAATTCACGGAGCTGGTAATATCAGGTCTAGCAGCTTGTTAACTCTCTGACTGCACCATTTCAGATTCCAATATGTGATGGGGCTGAGCATGGGTTGCACTTGCACCATGTTGGAGGCCTGGCCGAATGAATCTGGAGGTGCCTCCTTTGTGATGGACATGGAGGAAACCTGTCTGCATGTAGTGAAGCCTGTAACATGTCAAGCAGCCCTTCCAATCGTGGAACATTCCCTCAGCATCACAGTAGGTGTATCAGTCTATATCTTGTGCTCAGGGCTTCAAAGTAGGACTTGAAACACTGAGCTTCTGACTTAAAGGCAATGCTACCACTGAGCCATGGCTGACATCCAGACAGTATTGATTGCACTGCTTCTTGAGAAGTTTGGGCAGAGGTCCTGCCCAGCCTGAAGTCCACACATTCATCAAGTGGGTGTTCAAAGCAAGTTAGAACGAAATGAACAGTACAATTCTTACCTTGTACAAGGCCACATCCAGTATACTGGGTCCAATTTTGTTCCTGTGGCGGGATGGATTGTGACATTTTTATTGAGCACTGTACCATTAGAAATGTGGACAGCAAAAAGTCCAAAAGGGGAATATGTATCACTCGAGTATTACCTGAGGGATCAGAAGATGCAAAATGGAGGTGCTACAGCACCACTGCTGACAGGAGATTGTAATTACAGCGTGACATGTTTACACTTCCCATTCTCAGTGCGGACAGGGGGTTTTACACTGTAGCAGAAATTGATACAGTTCGGATAACAGAAATTGAGGTTTCGTCTGCAGGAAGTGTGCACAGATGTAAGATGAAAGGAATATATTTTGTTTGAATATGTACAATTTTACCAAGATAATTTTCTGACCAGGATCTCTGTGTGATTTCTGGGAAACATCAGTTTCATTACCAAATTTAAAAAGTGTAAGGAAGCTACGTATCCAACAGGCTAAAACAAGGCGGCTGGAACCAAGAATATTCCGCTACCTTCTTGAACGAACACCTGGTTTAGAGACAATAGAGCACCCTCGTTGACAGGGTCCCGGGTCAAATTTGGGTACAATTGGAACATCGGCTTGGCCTAAATAGCCAAGTGGTTATGGTATTGGGCTTGTAACCCCAAGATCAAGAGTTCAAATCTCACCATGGCAAATTATGAAACAATGTAACTTAAAGGGTCACTGTGGCGCAATCGGTTAGCGTGTTCAGCTGTTAACCGAAAGTTTGGTGGTTCGAGGCCACCCAGGAGCGAAGCTATCACTGTTTACTCCCCACCATCCTTCATTGTCACACAGTTTCTGGTTGTCATTGGGTCCTTGAACTGAATGTCAAGACTCCAGAAATGTTGCCAGCTCCAATGTTATCCAGTGAGCTCCCAGGCAAGCGGCTTTGAGCCTGGTATGATAGCCAAGTGGTTAAGGTACTGGGCTTGTAACCCCAAGATCAAGAGTTCAAATCTCACAATGGCAAACTATGAAACAATGTAAGGCCCTCATGCCTTCTCCTCCCTCCCAGAAACATGATAGGGTCCCCCTTGTCCTCACTTATCACCCCACCAGCCTCCGCATTCAAAGGATCATCCTCTGCCATTTCCGCCAACTCCAGCATGATGCCACCACCAAACACATCTTCCCTTCACCCCCCCCTATCGGCATTCCGTAGGGATCGCTCCCTCCGGGACACCCTGGTCCACTCCTCCATCACCCCCCACTCCTCAACCCCCTCCTATGGCACCACCCCATGCCCACGCAATAGATGCAACACCTGCCCCTTCACTTCCTCTCTCCTCACTGTCCAAGGGCCCAAACACTCTTTTCAAGTGAAGCAGCATTTCACTTGCATTTCCCCCAACTTAGTCTACTGCATTCGTTGCTCCCAATGTGGTCTCCTCTACATTGGAGAGACCAAACGTAAACTGGGTGACCGCTTTGCAGAACACCTGTGGTCTGTCTGCAAGAATGACCCAAACCTCCCTGTCGCTTGCCATTTTAACACTCCACCATGCTCTCGTGCCCACATGTCTGTCCTTGGCTTGCTGCATTGTTCCAGTGAAGCCCAACGCAAACTGGAGGAACAACACCTCATCTTCCGACAAGGTACTTTACAGCCTTCCGGACTGAATATTGAATTCAACAACTTTAGGTCTTGAGCTCCCTCCCCCATCCCCACCCCCTTTCTGTTTCCCCCTTCCTTTTGTTTTTTCCCAATCAATTATATAGATTTTTCTTTTCCCACCTATTTCCATTATTTTTAAATATTTTAAAATCTTTTATGCTCTCCCCACCCCCACTAGAGCTGTACCTTGAGTGCCCTACCATCCATTCTTAATTAGCACATTCGTTTAGATAATATCACCAACTTTAACTTTAACACCTATGTGTTCTTTTGTATTATTGTTGTTGACATCTTTTGATGATCTGCTTCTATCACTGCTTGTTTGTCCCTACAACCACACCCCCCCTCCACTTCTCTCTCTCTCTATCTCTCCGCCCCCCACACACACACCTTAAACCAGCTTATATTTCAACTCTTTCTTGGACTCAAACTCAAGTTCTGTCAAAGGGTCATGAGGACTCGAAACGTCAACTCTTTTCTTCTCCGCCGATGCTGCCAGACCTGCTGAGTTTTTCCAGGTAATTCCGTTTTTGTTTTGGATTTCCAGCATCCACAGTTTTTTTGTTTTTATATCTATGAAACAATGTAACTTCATCTGAATAGGAACAGATGGAAAACGTGTTTGTAATCGAAAGAGTTACAATTGGAACATGCAGAACTGATCAAGTTGCAATCAATTGATTGCAGTCAGATTGATCTACCATTGAGGCCTCCCCAGAACAAGATTAAACATTGCTGAGATGACAAGCTGCTGATTAAATAGAGTCGCATTCCTGAGTGTTATGTTGGGGTAGTTACCTCATTCAGATGGAATGTCCCCTTCTGCCTGTTCTGCCGGATGTAAAAGGTCCTGAATGACTGTTCTGATGAAGAGCAAGGGAGTTTTCCAGGTGTCCTGGCTAACTTTACTCCCTTTAACTGACACTACCAGAAATCAATCATTTATCTCGCCGCTGTTTGCAGGAGCTTGCTGTGTGCAAAATTGGCCACTGTGTTTCTCTGTATAACACTGACTGCCCTTCAAAAGTGATTCATTGCATGCAAAGTTTTGTGAGGCATTTTCTTGGCGTGTCATGGCTCTGTATAAATATTATTTTCTATTGAAACATGCGTTATTGGATGGGGACGGTTGGTGTACATTTTTCATTCAATGATTTACAGACCCCTTTCCCGACTGCAATTCTCCATTGGAAAAGATAGAGAGAGAGAGATGGAAAACTAGAGATGGAGTCAATCTGGATTAAAACCATGTATCGTAGAGCCAAGGGAGAGTTCACCAATGAGGAATGTGCGGAGAGACAGAAAGAAAGGACTGCCCTGCTCTTCTCCCTATGGTAGTTGTGGGAATTTATACATCGACCTGAGGGCTCTACCCCTCTGACAGTGCAAGAATCCCTCGGTGGTTATTCTCTGACAATGCAGTGCTTCCTCAATACTGGCCCTCTGATATTGCAGCACTTTCTTTCATTGGTGATTCTCTGACAATTCAGTGCTTCTTCAGTCCTACTCTTCCGAGAGGGGTAATCCCTTGGTACTGCCCTCACTGACAGTGCAGTTTTCCCTCAGTACTAACCCTCCTGACAGTGTAGCACTTCCTCAGTACTGGCTGTCTAAGTGCAGCTCACCTCAGTTACCACCCCTCCGACAGTGCAGCGTTCCCTCAGTATGGCCTGTCCGACAGACAACACACGCTCAATACTGACCCTCCAACAGTGCAACTCTCTCTTAGTTCTACCTCTTGACAGTGCAGCAGCATGTCAGTTCAGCCCCTGCAACAGTGTAGCACTCCCTAAATACTGCAGTGTTAGTGTCAGCCTGGATATTGTGCTCCAGTCTCTTGAGTATAACTCAAACCCACAACTTTCAGACTCAGTAAGATAGTGCTGCCCACTGAGCCACAGCTGACACTCAATGAGGGGAGAAGAAATTCTGCATAAAAAAGCCCCAACAAAACACAGCACAAATTTTGACTCATTCCACTTCCCTGGCTTGTGTCCAAGGTATATTTGGCAGCTCACCTCTGCTTTAGGCTGGTCCAGACTTTACAAACTTTTGCCAACATTAACTATTTATTCAAGCAGGCAATGTCACATTTGCTAACATAATTATTTGAATTTACTGGCATGGACTGATGGCCAAATATCCTAATTCTGTGCCGTTTACCCTATGTGACATACTGAATTAGCTGTGCAGTGTAAGATACTTTAGGACTGTGCAGCTGAGGCTCACAGACAGAAATCAGAGAGCTTTGGAGTTAAATACTGAGGATTCAAGCCTGGTGTGTCTATTATGATGATTGCAAGCTATTGCTCCACTTTTACGATGCCACTTTAGCACACAAAACCTTTTTGCAATTGAATTGACTAACAATTGTCAGTTCCAGATCTGTAATAGTCCTTTTAACAACATTACAAAAGCATTAGAAAAAAAATCTCATTTCATAATTATCTCTGAGCTTATAGCCATTAATCAATTTGCAGGCCGGCAGAGAATGGTGCAGAGAATCAAAGAGTTTCCTAAATAGTGCTGAGGAAGATTGATGTCCAAAATATAATGAGATTGAAAGGGCCTGCTTGTATTACCTCATCATTGCATTAAAGTTACAGCCAGGCATAGCGATATATATCTGTTTGCCTCAGGTTTAAATGTACAATGGGCCTTTGTGCTTCTTCAAATCCAGTTCCAGGCTGGTTATCAACATTGAGTGTAAAAACTGGTGAAATTAAAAGATCATTCAGGATGCGTAAACAATGTAGATACAAGGGGTGTGGGAGAGGCATAATAGTGGCCATTTTGAAAGGTGATTTATGCCCAGGTGGGATTGCACTGCTCAGCTCCACTCAGAATTCCTTAGATAGTAAAGCATTGAAGAACATCTAGGCTCAGGCTAGTGAGTGACAAGTGATATTCAAGCCAGGCAATGACCATCTCCAACAAAAGACAGTCCAATTTCCCGCTAAGATAAAAGCAAAAAACTGCGGATGCTGGAAATCCAAAACAAAAACAAAAATAAAAATACCTGGAAAAACTCAGCAGGTCTGACAGTATCTGCAGAGGGGAGCACAGTTAACATTTTCCCACCCTTGGTGTTCAATGACATTAACATCATTGAATCCTCCACCATCACCTTCCTGGGACTCAGCACTCACTGACACAGGGAATACTAGCCTGGTAATGCTCAATTGGCCAATCTTCAGACTTGAACCCATGACCTCCTCACTCTGAGGTAAGATTGTTATCACTGAACCACACCTTTGACCTTTCACCTCATGCTGCCACAGCCAAGGTTGATTCTAGCCATGTTTTCTCAGTGATGCTGTGGTCTGCATGGTGACATCAAGGGGCAGAGGTAGCAGGAGAGATGGTATTTACTTCTGGGCCTAAATTAATGGGGTGGCATCAAGAATATAGCAGCATCAAATTGAGACACAAAGGTTAGATGATGGTCAGGGAGAAAAGTGAAATGGTGGTCAATCTCGCTGACTGTGTCCTTGATCTTGCGAAGCCACGCTTGATGTCTAAAATGACTTATGTGTTTACTGGCTGAAAACAACTGACTGAATTTTAAAAACACTGAGGCCACGTTCCAGTGACTTGAAACCACAGTGTCCAAGATGGCTGCACATTTGCATCACTGTACATGACAAATTCCCAAGCCAGTCAGTGGAGCCAACCTGTCTGCATTGTTATGAACACTTTAATCACAGAAAATGGTCCATCTTTATGTTTTAAAAGACACTGCCCCTTAAAGGGTGAATGTAGGACTCTGATTGCTATTCCTGGAAAAAGCATCCTTTAACAAGAAAGACTAGTTAAGCAGTTGAAAATATACTGTAAGCCTCTTGACTCTGGTGAACTGTGTACAAAGGATGTCACATGGGTTTTATGGCTCTGAAAAAAACCATGGGCAGAATTTCCCATCCCCATGGGCATTGAGCATCATAGTGGGTGTGAGCGGACAATATGGCAAGAAGGCCAAAATCGGTTTCACGCGTCCGTGAAACCAGTTTGCCATCATCCGCTCCACTCAAAAATGGCGAGTTGCCTCTCCTGTCACCGCATGTTGGGAGCGTTATTTTAATATATTTGCATCTAATTATAGGCCCTGTTCGCCAGAATCATGCCCCCAAGTCAAATTTACTGCCCACAGCAGCAAAAGGACAGTCCAACCCAGAACATGTCTTGACAAGTGTGACATGCAGAAGTCAAGGCGCACTGTTAGGGCCTTGCTCACATCATGAACATCCGAGGAGCAGAACATGGCTGGAGCCCTACAGCTGCCGGATCCGAGAGGAACACATGCATTGCATGCTGGGTGGATTCTCATGGACATGGCTCCACTGCGAAGCAGCTCTTGGAAAGTGGGAAGTCTGGGGTCTCCTTTGGGACATCATGGTCTTGCCTCATGGGCTGCTATGGATGATCGTTGAGGGGGCAGAAATAAGGCCCAGTACCCCCGATACACTTTCCTATTCCACTCCGAGTCCCCAAGGAAGGAGTTCGGGGAAGGAGGGAGTTCGAGGGGGTAAGGAGTCCAGGGGGAGGAAAGAGTCCAGAGGAGGAGAGAGTAAGGGTTGAGGGGGGAGTTAGGGTGGAGGGGGGAGTAAAAGGTGGGGAGGGAGGAAGGAGTGGAGGATGTCCAGGTGAATGTGCAAGGGAGGTGTTTGTGGAGTCAGTGACTGCCTCCTAAGATGTGGTAGGAGGGAATGGTGAGTATGAGAAGGGGGCAAAGTGAGATGGAAGGATGGGCGGGGGGTGAGGGTGCATCAGTAGTGGTAGAAGGGACGGCACAGGTGGTTGGTGGGGGCTCGGAGGCAGATGAGGACCTTCAGGGTGGAAAGAAGGAGGTCAGGGAGGTCAATGTGGATAGGGATGGGATTCTTATGGAGGTAGGGAATGTGCACATTTACCTGGATATCCTGGAAAGAAAAGGGTTCTGGCTGGTGGGTGATAGTGGGGAGGTGGAAGGTGTTGCCAGAGGGGTCAATAGTGATGGGAGAAAGGATATGGGTGACTGGGGGAGGGGAATGGATGGGGGACCTGAGCAAAAAAACCTCGTACAACCATGTTCATGAAATCGAAAGTGAGAGGAGCCCCGTGTTGGACAGGCACATGTGCTGCATGGGAGATCACTCAGGGGGCCGGGTGGAGATGCAGGTCAGCTCAGCTGGACAACTGAAAAAGAACCCCAGCAGGCAGCATTGGAAATGCTCAGGACAGCAAGATGAGTGTGATGGAGGAAGGCTCCGGGTGTGTGGGAGAGGCTTGCACAAGGCTCCAAAAAGACCCTGCCACACACACACACACTTCTACCTCCAGAATCACTTGTGGTCTGGCTGCGTGCAGCTGAACTGCTGGTGGTGGGGGGTGGGGGTGGGGTAAGCAGGGGGAGGACTCGCAGAGCCTGTAAATGAAGCTGAAAGACAACATTACACGTTACTCAGTGAAAGTGAATATATTTTCAGATTATAAAGTGACAAAATGTGTTCGCCCATGAAATCATTTGTGGTCAGAAATTCTTAACTTTTCTAGGCCTACTAGTTCTTCTAGGTGCTGCCCTGACATCTGCAGCAGAGGTGGAGGGAGCCTGAGCATTGCGTGGCCCTGTTGCCTCTGATGACTTTGGCCTGGATCCTCTGGAGAGCTGAGGCCTTGAGGAGACCAGCTTGCTCTGGCTGTCCTCCTGTGGGGCAGCTGCTCCCTCTGTAGTGACAGAGGGTGAGGTTCGGTGGGGGGGGAGGTCACAGGCAAAAGGGACTTGAGGGAGAGGACAGCCTCTGAGATTCCTGAGTGGATGATCCAGGGGCGTCCAGCTCCTACCTTTGGGTGCTTGAGGGCCCTAGGCTGACTCCTTGAGGGAAAGAAGCACCTGGAGGGAGATCGCATGCCCCCTTTCCCATTGCACATTGCAAGAACTCACCCATGGTTACTGCGATGGAGTGCAGGTCTGCAAGCATCTGCATTTTTCTGGACCAGGGTCTCCATGGCATCTGCCTTCCTCTCTATGGAGACTCAGTGTGCACACATGTGGGCACCACTTCATCAGAGAGCAGTGGACGCACTCCTCCAACTCGCAAGCCACTCCGTGAGGGCTTCCAACAGCTCTGCGTGACGTTCCCTGCCCTCTGCTGACTCTCCACGATGAGTTGGAAGGCTCGTCATCTGACTAGGACCTCACAAAGCCTCTTCCCCAGTTGTCCCCCTGAATGCCAGGGAGCTGGGCTGAGCCTGCCTCCTCCTGCTGTGGCGACCACCAGATTGTGAACCCGAGCCTGCTCTAGATCTAGGTCCCAGCAATGTGTGTGTCTGCGCTGGTGGAAGGTGTACAAAGCGCTGTGACTGGTCCTGGTCTTCCAGGCTGCTTACTTCCAGCTGTTCAATGGAGGAGTTGTTCTCTTGGCTGGACGTGAGGACCTGGTTGGAACTGAGGGACTGGTTGGCTGACGGCATTGTTCACCTGGCAGAGTTCCCCGTGAACCAAAGTTAAGATAATTAGTGCATGGCAGCAGAGAGCAGGAGAGAGAGCACTCACCGTTGCATTGAGGGAGGGATGATGTGGTGCACGATCTTCACATGGTTGTTCGTTGCTGACCTCCCTGTTGCTGCAGGCAGGGTCCATGTTCTCACCAGTCAGCACGATGGCACACTCCTCAAAGTGAGTGAGGGGCCCAATGTGGGCCACTCCACCCCCCCCATCTGTGACCTCGCCCTGCTGTTGTGAACCAGCTTCTCCTGCAAGAAAACAGATGCAGAGACTGTGAGCAGGACGCATGGCACTGCGTGGAATGTTTGTGTGGTGAGCAGAGTCACGGATGGGATGAGGACATGAGTTCCAGAGGATATGAGCCTGATGGATACGTGAGGGTGTGTGTGAAAGTTAGTGATGTTGTCCCTTGAGGTGTGAGATCCCTTTGGACGTGTGATGGGTTTGTGAGTGTGTGAGTTGAGAGTGATGAAGTGGTTGACTTAACCTGACAGAACAGGTGAGTGCATTTATGCTCTTCCTGAATTGGATGGCTGTCCTCTTTTGCAGAGTGTTGGCGCTGACCACCGCCACCCATGCTGGATTGGTGACCTTGACTGCTGGTCTTCGGCCAGAGCGAGGGGAGCAGACATCTACTTCTGACAAAGGACACTGGCTGAGAGAAATTCACCTAGCCATAATCCAGTCAGGTTACACCTGGAATCCACTAATCATAACCATGTTTGGATCACTGGTCAGTCGGAGAGAGAGGATTATGTGACAAGACAGCTAATCCTCTTTTGTGTTTTACGAAGCTGTTTTCTCCAGGCCAGAGACAGAAGCAAAAAATATGCCGAAGTGGCAAGACCCCTGTGTGGTCCTCCCTCCCTCGCTGCCCATCCAACTTGCAAGTTTGAACCCTGTCTGTCATCTGATGAACCACATGCAGCAGGCAGAGGTTTTTTTTTTAAAGAAATCAACCCAGCTACTGTCGCCGGAAGAAAAGATAACATATTTAAAACTGCCTCGATGCCAAAACCTGAAAGACCACAGAACTCAGCCTGGATCCACCCAAGTCATCTACTTATGAGACCCGTATTCCTTCAATCTTCATTGGACTTTAAAATATCACAAGCTATCCCCCCGACTTTGTAATCTATTTTTTGTGTGTGTGAACCTGAGTTCATGTGTGTGTGTGCAAGTTGCAGCATCTTTATTATTTTTACTTAGTACAGATTAAGTACAATCAGTACCATCCTCTTTTCTGTTGTAAAAAATACTGAAGGAGCCCTGTCTGTGTCTTTGATAGCCACAGCACATTAACAGTTAAACACTCACTCAATTGGCAAGCATGTCCTTTTAAAAAAACACCCATTGTGGTCAAATGAGGAGTGGGAAAAGGGAGTAGCCATTCTACCTCTCCTCATCTGATTGTAATACTGATTTGCAATGGCTGTGGTGATCCTCAAACATAGATTCTGTAAAGGAGACCTAGGAGCGTTGTTGGTGGATGCAAAGCATCGAAGGACTGGAGTAGACGGTGAATAAGCTTGGAACCGTCAGCATTTTCACAAACAGTTACATCTGCTGTAACTCAATAGCACTTTGGGTGAAAAGATTCCACTTTGCCTGCCACCCCTTGTTGCCTTCATCAACTACCTTGTATTTCCCAGCATGTGAACCTTGTTTCACAGACGGAGATGACTGCCTGGAGTAGTTCTATCAATCAGTGCTAACCAAAATATTGAGATTTTTTAAAAATCCCAATTAAAAAGTCGGATGCTACAGGAAATATATTAGGCCACAAGTCCTGCCCAGTTATCATATAATCACAGAATGATACAGCACAGGAGGCTATTCAGCCCATTGAGCTGATGCTGGCTCTTTGAAAGCAATCCAGTAAGTCCCAATCCCTCACTGCTTTCCCATCGCCCTGCAAATTTTTCCTATTCGAGTATTTATTAAATTCCCCTTTTGAAAGTTATTAATGAATCTGTTTCCACCATCTTTTCAGGTAGCACATTCTAGATTACAACAACTTGATGCCTAACAAGAATTCTCCTGATTCTTTTGTTAATTATCTTAATTCGGTGTCCTTTGGTTAATTGACCCCAATGCCACTGGAAATCATTTTTACCTTATTTATTCGATCAAAGCCCCTCGTCATTGTGGACACCTCAATGAAATTTCCCATTAAACTTCTCTGGGCTAAGGAAAATGAACAACTTCTCCAGTCTCTCCACATAACTGAGGTCCCCTCATCTCTGGTAACATTCCAGTAAATCTCCTCTGCAACTCTGACATCCTTCCTGAAGTGCAGAGCCCTGTATTGGACAAAATACTCCAACTGAGGTTAAGATTTTATTTTATCAACATGCAGCACTTGAGTTCAAACCTTGCCTCAGAGGAAAGTACAAGGTGGACAGCAACAGGTTAGGAATTTGGCTCGTCTCTGAAATCCTGGGGACATTGAGAAGTCAACTGAGATCCTCTCGCAGTGAGCAGAGTTTATGAGAGCGAGGCTAACTTGCTATGTTATCAGCATATTGCAATGGAGCTCAGCTGCACTCAATCTTCATGAGCACTTGCCAATAGGAATAAATATTGTCGATTTAACTGGCACTTTTATTTCACTTGATATTTCGTGTATTGGGTTGTGTTACATACATGTAGCTTAATGATAGATCCAACCGTGCGATTAATCCATTAACAAATCAATGAAACTTCCCTCCCAATTCATCTTACTGCTCGAAGCAGGAGGAGGCAAGCAACATTGATCTGTAGCAGGAGATAGATGGAGCAATAATAAGAGAGGCAAGAGGTGCTTTTAGGTCTGAGCTGTTGATGAATAAGCAGTCAGGAGCAACGAATGACCCAGCTAAACAAATGATGGAGGCCGGCCAGGGGAACAAATGCATTTTTAAGATGGGTGAAAGGAGAGGGGGACTTATTAAAAAAAATGAACGAGTGAATGAGGCAGGGATGTGACATCAGGGAGAGTGTAACCATTGATTTATGGACCGCACCTGACGTTTAGAAAATTCAATATTAACAGTGACAAACGAGGGGCGAATCTTGGCTGTGGGACGTGCAGCTTGTGAGGCAGCAAGGGCAAGTGCCAAGGTCAGATGAAGAGGTCTGAAGCAAGCTATGCAAGAGGATAAATCTGCCACCACATTTCACGGCCTATAACATGTTCAGATCCATTCTGTATAAAGGCAAAAAAGCAAATGGTCTGAATGAAAGATTTGCATTTCTTAAGCACCTTTCACAATCTCAAGGCATCTCAAAGTGTTTCAGAGTCAATGAAGTACTCTGTGAAGTGCAGTCTCTGTTTTCATGTAGAAAATGCCACAACAAATGTGCGCACAGCAAGCTCCTGCAGACAGCAATGTGCTAACGACCTGATGATTTTTTTGTCAGTGGTTCCAGTTGAGTGATAAACATTGGCCAGGCCACTGGCGGAATGCCCATGCTTCTCTTCCAAGTGTCATGGCATCTTTTTCATCCATTTGAGAGATTAGTCAGGGATTCAGTTTAATGTCTCACCATGAACACTGCACCTCCAACAATGCAGACCTCCCTCAGTACTGACCCTCTGACAGTGCAGCACTCCCTCAGTACTGACTATCCAACAGTACAGTGGTCCCTTAGTACTGATCCTCTGTCAGTGCAGCACTCCCCCAGTACTGACCCTCTGACAGTGCAGCACTCCCTCAGTACTGACCCTCCAACAGTAGTGGTCCCTTAGTACTGACCCTCTAACAGTGCAGCACTCCCCCAGAACTGACGCTCTGACAGTGCAGCACTCCCTCAGTGCTGACCCTTCGACAGTGCAGAGCTCCCTCGGTACCGACCCTTCGACAGTGCAGCACTCCCTCGTACTGACCCGCTAACTGTACAGTGATCCGTTAGTACTGACACTCTGACAGTGCAGAACTCCCTCAGTACTAACCCTCTGACAGTGCAGCATTCCCTCACTACTGACCCTTCGACAGTGCAGCACTCCCTCAGTTCCAACTCTCTGACAGTGCAGCAGTGCCTCAGTACCGACTCTCTGACACTGCAGCACTCCCTCAGTACTGCCCCTCCGACATGCAGCATTCCCTGAGTACTACCTTTCTGACAGTGCAGCGCTCCCTCAGTATTGACCCTCCAACAGTGCAGTACTCCCTCAGTACTGACCCTCTGACAGTGCAGCACACCTTCAGTTCCAAATCTCTGACAATGCAGTGCTCCCTCAGTACTGCCAACTGAACAGAACAGTGCTCCCTCAGTATTGCCCCTCCGACATGCAGCATTCCCTGAGTACTACCTTTCTGACAGTGCAGCACTCCCTCATTAATGACGCTGCAAAAGTGTGGAACACCCTCAGTACTGACTCTCTGACACTTCAGCACACCCTCAGTAATGCCCCTCCGACAGTGTGGTGCTCCCTCAGTACTGAACCTCTGACAGTGCAGCGCTCCCTCAGTACTGACCCTCTGACAGTGCAGCACTCCCTCAGTCCTGACCCTCTGACAGTGCAGAGCTCCCTCAGTACTGACCCTCTGACAGTGCAGTGCTCCCTCAGTCCTGACCCTCTGGCAGTGCAGCGCTCCCTCAGTACTGACCCTCTGACAGTGCAGCACTCCCTCAGTACTGCCCTCCAACAGTACAGTGGTCCCTTAGTACTGACCCTCTGACAGTGCAGCACTCCCCCAGTACTGACCCTTCGACAGTGCAGAGCTCCCTCAGTATTGACCCTCCGACAGTGCAGCACTCCCTCAGTACTGACTCTCTAACAGTACAGTGATCCCTCAGTACTGATCCTCTGACAGTGCAGAGATCCCTCAGTACTGACCCTCCGACAGTGCAGCGCTCCCTCAGTATTGACCCTCCGACAGTGCAGTGCTCCCTCAGTACTGACCCTCTGACAGTGCAGCACTCCCTCAGTTCCAACCCTTTGACAGTGCAGCACTCCCTCAGTACTGACTCTCTGACACTGCAGCTCTCCCTCAGTCCTGACCCTCTGACAGTGCAGCGCTCCCTCAGTACTGACCCTCTGACAATGCAGCACTCCCTCACTACTGACCCTCTGACAGTGCAGCACTCCCTCAGTTCCAAATCTCTGACAATGCAGCGCTCCCTCAGTACTGCCAACTGAACAGAACAGTGCTCCCTCAGTATTGCCCCTCCGACATGCAGCATTCCCTGAGTACTACCTTTCTGACAGTGCAGCACTCCCTCATTAATGACGCTCCAAAAGTGTGGCACTCCCTCAGTACTGACCGTCTGACACTTCAGCACACCCTCAGTAATGCCCCTCCGACAGTGTGGTGCTCCCTCAGTACTGAACCTCTGACAGTGCAGCGCTCCCTCAGTACTGACCCTCTGACAGTGCAGCACTCCCTCAGTCCTGACCCTCTGACAGTGCAGAGCTCCCTCAGTACTGACCCTCTGACAGTGCAGTGCTCCCTCAGTCCTGACCCTCTGACAGTGCAGCGCTCACTCTGTACTGACCCTCTGACAGTGCAGCACTCCCTCAGTACTGACGCACGACAGCGCAGTGCTCCCTCAGTACTGACCATCTGACAGTGCAGCACTCCCTCAGTTCCAACCCTCTGACAATGCAGCGCTCCCTCAGTACTGCCAACTGAACAGAACAGTGCTGTCTCAGTACTGCCCCTCTGACAGTGCAGCGCTCCCTGTGTACTGCCTTTCTGACAGTGCAGCACTCCCTCAGTAATGACGATGCAAAAGTTCAGCACTCCCTCAGTACTGACTCTCTAACACTGCAGCACTCCCTCAGTACTGACCCTCTGACAGTGCAGCACTCCCTCAGTACTGACCCTCTGACAGTGCAGCACTCCCTCAGTACTGACCCTCCGATAGTGCAGCACTCCCTCAATTCTAACCGTCTGACAGTGCAGCACTCCCTCAGTACTGACGCCCGACAGTACAGTGCTCCCTCAGTACTGACCATCTGACAGTGCAGCACTCCCTCAGTACTGCCCTTTTGACAGTGTGACGCTCCTTCATTATTGACCCTCCAATAGTGCCGCACTCCCTCAGTAATGACCCTCTGAGAGTGCAGCATTCCCTCAGGACTGACCTCTGACAGTGCAGCACTCCCTCAGTCCTGACCTCCCAACAGTGCAGTGCTCGTCAGTACTGCCCATCCAACATTGTAGCACTCCCTAAGTATTGACCCTGCAACAGTGCGGTACCTGTTCAGTATTGACCCTCCAAAAGTGTAGCTCTCCCTCAGTCCTGACCCTCTGACAATGCAGCGCTCCCTTAGTACTGTCCCCTGAACTGAACAGCGCACCCACAGTACTGCTCCTCCGACAGTGCAGCATTCCCTGAGTACTGCCTTTCTGACAGTGCAGGGCTCCCTCAGTACTGACCCTCTGACAGTACGGCGCTCCCTCAGTAATAACCCTCCAAAAGTGCGGCACTCCCTCAGTACTGACTCTCTGACACTGCAGCACTCCCTTGGTACCAACTCTGACAGTGCAGAGCTCCCTCAGTACTGACGCACGACAGCGCAGCATTCCGTCAGTACTGACCCTCTGACAGTGCAGCACTCCCTCAGTACTGCCCTCCAACAGTACAGTGGTCCCTTAGTACTGACCCTCTGACAGTGCAGCACTCCCCCAGTACTGACCCTTCGACAGTGCAGCGCTCCCTCAGTACTGACCCTCTGACAGTGCAGCACTCCCTCAGTACTGACGCACGACAGCGCAGCATTCCCTCAGTACTGACCCTCTTACAGTGCAGCACTCCCTCAGTACTGACCCTCCGACAGTGCAGCACTCCCTCAGTACTGACTCTCTAACAGTACAGTGATTCCTTAGTACTGACCCTCTGACAGTGCAGCACTCACTCAGTACTGACCCTCCGACAGTGCAGAGCTCCCTCAGTACTGACCCACTGACAGTGCAGAGCTCCCTCAGTACTGACCATCTGACAGTGCAGCACTCCTTCAGTACTGACCCTCTGACAGTGCAGCACTCCCTCAGTCCTGACCCTCCAACAGTGCAGCGCTCGTCAGTACTGCCCATCCAACATTGTAGCACTCCCTAAGTATTGACCCTGCAACAGTGCGGTGCCTGTTCAGTATTGACCCTCCAAAAGTGTAGCTCTCCCTCAGTCCTGACCCTCTGACAATGCAGCGCTCCCTTAGTACTGTCCCCTGAACTGAACAGCGCTCCCACAGTACTGCCCCTCCGACAGTGCAGCATTCCCTGAGTACTGCCTTTCTGACAGTGCAGGGCTCCCTCAGTACTGACCCTCTGACAGTGCAGTACTCTCTCAGTAATAACCCTCCAAAAGTGCGGCACTCCCTCAGAACTGACCCTCTGACAGTGCAGTACTTCCTCAGTGATGAACCTCTGACAGTGCAGAACTCCCTCAGAACTGACCCTCTGACAGTGCAGCGCTCCCTCAGTACTTACCCTCTGAGAGTGCAGCGCTCCCTCAGTACTGACTCTGACAGTGGAGCACTTCCTCAGTACTGACTCTGACAGTGGAGCGCTTCCTCAGTACTGGGATTGGGAGTATCAGCAGAGATAATGTGCTTAAATCTCTGGATTGGGGCTCAAATATACACCCTCCAACTCACTTTATCAGCTCAAAGATTCTCGGAACCAAGTATTTTTCAGTATTTTGAATTCGTGAAAAATAGACGAAACATTTTATTATCTTACATTTGGACCAAATAATGGAAGATAATATGACCAGCTCGCCTGCTATTGTGCCCCCTGCACCCTGGAGAAAGACATGTATGTTGCTGAGGCTTCATTTACAGTTATATTTAGGTATCATTTATTGATGCTTTGTCTGCCACAGCACTCTGTGAAAGTCAGGCTGCATTTACTCTTGTGGCTTTCCTTGGTTTTACATCAAACATATACACTGAAACAGGCCCAACAGTCTAAGCTCCACACAAGCCTCCTCTAACCAATTTCATCTCACTCTATGAGCAGAACCTTCTCTTCCTTTCTCCTTCCACTTGCTATTCACCCCAGCCTCTCCCTGTGGGAGTGAGTTCCACATTCTCTCCACTCTCTGGGTAAAGAAGTTTCTCCTGAATTCACCATTGGATTCATTAGTGATGATCTTACATTGATGTCCTCAAGTTGTGGACTCCAACACATCTACTGTATCAAATTCCCTCAGTTTTAAGCACCTTGTGCAGGTCATCCTTCAGTTTTCTCCTTTCTAGAGAAAAGCCCCCTGGCCTGTTCAATCTTTCCTGATGGTTATAGTCAGGTCTGATGTTATTCTTTTAATGCTGCTTATTTCTCTTGAGGTCTCCAGCTGAGAGCTTGGGGTACTGGGTGATCAACCTAGACTTCAAATCCCACCCTGCTAAGTTCAGTACCTGGGCTGTAATTAGTAAAATGACCCAGTGAGTTCCTTGATCATGCTCAGGGAGGGAAACCCTCAGACCCTACCTGGTCTGAGCTACATGTAACTCCAGTCTCACACTCTTGACCAACAGCCCTTACCCTTAGCAGCTGGGACCCTCAGAACCTTACCTGGTGCAAAGTTCTAAATGTGTCCAATTGGCTAGAGAGGAGGAAATTGAAGTTAAACTTTTGGAAGGCCTTTTTTAAAAACTAACAGAATTCTGGAAATCTCCACTTAGGGAGCACCTCCAATGCACAGGCTGCAGCAGTCCAAAAAAAGTGGCTCACCACCTTCTCAAGGGACAGATAGGGATGTCCTTAGGGATAGGGATAGGCTTCTGATGTCCTACTGTCTCAACTGTGCAGCATTGACAGAGAGGTGGTCACAGTGAGTGAGAGGGGGAGGAAAACGGCTCTGGATCCATTAGACTTGGTCAGATAGCTGAGCTATCCGAAGGCAGCAGAGCCCATCTCAGTTATCCCTTATTGCCTTGTTCTGTTCGGTATTCACAGAAGAACTGTCAAAGTAGACACTTTACTTCCTAGTAAAATGTTAAAGATTATATTCTAGTCTTTAAAATCCATTAACTGATTTCACAAGCCTTGAACATATTAAGAAATGTGTTAAGGAGATTTGATTTTCAGTGCAGTAATTTTGATATCCAGTCTAAGTAGGCAAAGAATATAAAGGGATTACTGTCTCTTTCAATCCCATTATTCTCCTGATTAAAGACCAGAGTGAGGTTTACAATGGGATTTGGTTATGAAGAGGCCATTAAGGTCCTTGAGGCCTCTGCAAATCCAAGTACAAATTCTATCCCACAAGACTATGGATGCTGCGGGGGAACGGTAACTTCCAGGAGTGAGAGTGACTGTTTTTATTCATTAAAGGATACTTAGGGAAGGACCTAAACAAAGATGGAGTTGAGGTACAGATCAGCTGTGATCTAACTGAATTGCAGAGCAGGCTCAAAGGGCTGGAGTTTCAATTTGTTCGTGGGATTTTGGCATCGCTGACGAGGCCAGCGTGAACAGCCCTCCCTGAGAAGGTGGTGGGGGTCCTGCATCTTGAACTGCTGCAGACAGTTAATGTGCTCTCACAATATCATTAGGTCCGGAATTCAATGATTTTGTTTCTTTTAAGTGCTTTCTTACAGTTTTCACTTGAAGGCCTTGTTCTCTCCTGAAAGCCTTCAAGTTGATATTTCTGTCAGGGTGATCGACCGTTCTGTATTTTAATAGATTGTCCTTTACTTTGACTGTTTGCCCCATATTCCTTAAGGCTTGTTTTTTGTCCCTTGTTTCTAGGACAGCCTGTGTGGGAGTCTGAGCCTCTGCTCCTTTAGTCACCACCTCCCCCCCCCCACTGTCTCTCTTTTGGTCGCCCCTCCAGCCCACCCCTCACTCTGATGGCAACCCTCCCACCCTCACTCTCATGGTCCACCCCCCTCGCACTTATGGCCACCCCCACTCCCTCGCACTCATGGTCATCCCACCCTCACTTTTCTGCTCAACACCCCGCCCCCCCCCCACCCCCAACCTTATGGTCACCATCACTACCCCCACCTTGCTCAAAGTGTCCCTTATTTTACTTCATATGCGTTGGTCACCCTGATTTCTGTCTATGTCTGTGACTGACACAGGATGTGTCACTTCCATTGAGCTCAGTGCTTACCTGTCGATAAGGACCTGCCACTGGTTGCTCTTCCTCCAGGAGCCTGGTAAATGGGAAGTCCCAGGAAGGAGATTGGGTCAAACCAGGAGGGGCCGATCACAGTGCCTGTAGAGTCAGGAGGGAATTCCTGTACCTTCTGCCTCAAAAGAGAGTGATTTAAATCAGTCAAATTTCCATACGTACTTCAAGTCAGCAGCCACACAAATGCTCAACGAGACAGGCCTGGATCCTGCCCCTCTCAAAAGGAACTCAGTCAACCTCCTGAATCTGCTCCATCAGAGAAACCTACCAACAGGAGGCGGCTATTAAGCCGGCTCCGCCATTCATTTAACTCAATGACCATCTAAGTCAAAGCCACTTTTCCGCACAATCTCCATTTCCCATGATGTCAGAACATCAGCAGGTCATTCAGCCCCTCTAAAGCCTGTTACACAGGAATAGGTGGAGGTGCATCAACCCCTTGAGTCTGTTACACAGGAATAGGTGGAGGTGCATCAACCCCTAGAAGCAGTTACAGAGGAACAGGGGGAGGCCATTTCAGCCTCTTTAGCCTGTTAAATAGGAGAGGGAAGAGGCCATTGATCCACTCAAGTCTATTACGCCAGACAACTGGATTATGGCTGATCTGTATCTTAACTCCATCTACCCATCCTTGCTCCATAATTCTCAATATCCTTACCCAACAGTCTCAGTTTTGAAATTTTTAGTTGACTGTCCCCTAGTCTCAACAGCTTCTATTGGAGAGAGTTTCAGATTTCCCCTACTCTTCATGTGAACAAGTGTTTCCTGCTATCACCCCTAAACTGGTTCTGATCTCTCATCCACCAGAGGGATTGAGTTCAGTGCAAGAGCAAATCTGTCTTTAATAAATACATAAGCATATAATTCAGCTGTTCGAAGGTCAAGCTGAAAATCAAATGACCAAAGGAGAGGAATGCCTGCCATCCTGTATCTGTTCTCCCCACAATCACTATATGGCCTGGGGTGAATGGAACAGAGGCTGAATCAGTTATAAATCTCTAATTTTGTCGGAAGCAAACTGGCAATGCATCATGGGGCAGACGTCACTGAAGGTGACCCCTTTGCAACACGACGACATGATACATAATCCTTAATAAAGTCGCTATCTTGTCTCTTCTGCCTGTCCCAGCCTGTGATTAATGGCGACCTCACCAGCTCAGTTCGCTGTCCCTTCATTTTGTCCTGTCTAAATGGGAACAATAATCCGGGTTTATCAGGTGCTGCTGCACTGCAGCCAGTATTGTACAATGCTGAGACCTTCTCAGGCTGGAGAAAGTAGATCAGCAGTAACAGGCCCAGCAGTGAACTATGAATACAAGCAGACGAATTAGGAGCAGGAGTTGGCTACTCGGCCCTTCAAGCCTGCGCCACCATTCAATAAGATCATAACCGATCTGACTGTAACCTCCCGCCGACCCCAATAGCACTTCACCCGCTTATTTATCAAGAATCTATTTACATCTGCCTTGAAGTAATTCAAAGACTCTGCTTCTACTGCCTTATGAGGAAGGGAACCCCAAAGACTCACTACCCTCTGAGAAAAAATTTCTTCTCATTTCTTTCTTAAATAGGCGACCCCTTATTTTTAAACAGTGACCCCTAGTTCTAAATTCTCCCACAAGAAGAAATATCCTCTCCACATCCACCCTGTCAAGATCCCTCAGGAATTTTTTTCATATTTATTCACGGGATGTGAGCATCGCTGGCTGGGCCAGCATTTATTGCCCATCCCTAGTTGCCCTTGAGAAGGTGGTGGTGAGCTGCCTTCTTGAACCGCTGCAGTCCATGTGGGTGTAGGTACACCCACAGTGCTGTTAGGAAGGGACTTCCAGGATTGTGATCCAGCGACATTGAAGGAACAGCCGATATATATCCAGGTCAGGATGGTGAGTGGCTTGGAGGGGAAATTTCAGGTGGTGGTGTTCCCATTTGTCTGCTGCCTTTACATGTTTCAATCAAGTCACCTCTTACTCTTCTAAACTCCAGTGGATATAAGCCTAGCCTGTCCAACCTTTCCTCATAAGACAACCATCCCATTTCTGGTATTCGTTTAGTGAACCTTCTCTGAAATGCTTCCAAAGCATTTACATCCTTCCTTAAATAAGGAGACCAATACTGTATACAGTACTTCAAATGTGGTCTCACCAATGCCCTGTACAACTGAAGCATAACCTCCCTATTTTGATATTCAATTCCCCTCACAATAAACGATAACATTCTGTTAGCGTTCCCAATTACTTGCTATACCTGCATATTAGCTTTTTGTGATTCATGCACTAGGACGCCCAGATCCCTCAGCATCTCAGAGCTCTGCAATCTCTCACCGTTTAGATAATATGTTTCTTTTTTGTTCTTCCTGCCAAAATGGATAATCTCCCATTTTCCCACACTATACTCCATTTGCCAGATCTTTGCCCACTCACTAACCTATCTACATCCCTTTGTAGCTTCCTTATGACCTCCTCACAACTTACTTTCCTATCTATCTCTGTATCATCATCAAATTTAGCAACCATACCTTCTGCCCCTTCATCCAAATAATTTATATTGTTACGGACATGGAGGCTGCTTAATTTAGAACAGCCTGATTTCTCCACTCGCGACCCGTCCATAAATAGAAAGGTGTTTTGATTTTTGACTTCCCCCTTTCTTAGTGGTGGTGTATTTTCCCCAACACTTCGGTTTTGGGGTAATCCAATCCTCTATTAATAATTCCCACAGCAAACTTGAGGTAAGGTAAAATAAGAGGGGTAGTTTATTGTACACACACACAAAATGTGGGAAGGGGTTTTGCACCATCTGCCCCTTTTCGTATTCATACAGTAAAAGAGGGATAAGAGAAAGAAATGGGTTCAGGGCAAAGACCACAGTAAAAATAAGAATTATGGTTTCACTTAAGTCCAGAGTCCAGAATCAAAGTCCAATGAGGAATTCTTTCACAGAGGTCAGCTGGCTGAAGACCAGTGGCGTAAGATTTGCTTTTCCAATGGTATTTGTGTCCCAAGATGAAGTTTGAATCAGTTCTGTAGCTGTTAGTACAAAATCTTCTGTGCAGAATCAGATTAGATCGGGGCCAGCTGTCCAACCTGGTCAGAGCTGCTTCTGTGTGGCCTGCCATTCGGATGTTAAACAGCAAACTGAAGATACAACACGAAAGCTGTATAATGAAAGCAATTCAAACAGCTCAAGTCTTGGTCATGTGACAGGGTAGTCTTGGATCGAGCTGTTCAGATAACAAGGTCCCCTTGTTAAACCCCATTGCGTTTTGAGCAGGTCATTGTAGAACCATTAGCACAATGTTAGAGATGCAGAGTCACAAATAGCTCTACCTTTATCCACAGTTGGATGGTATAGATGTCTCATCTACTATCCAGCGAAGCCAAAACAAAGGGATATTTATACAATGCAAGGAGTGTTACATTCTAGGGGTTTGATGTATCAGCCTTTGTCCATTTTCACACTGCTCAGGAACTTCCAGTACTACAATCATGTGGTCCGCAGTGGCCATTTTATCAGTCCAGCCATTTGTCCATTTAAAAAAAAAACAGAATTTAAACAAGAGGATATGGAAGAGACACAAATTTCTTTCAGATGTTTTCTTCTTCTTTGTGCTGTCTCGGCAGGAAATTATAAATTGTAAAGAGTTGGTGCCCCAGCACCGATCCCTGTGACACACTACTCAATATATCCTGCCAACCAGAAAAAGGTCCATTTATGGCTACGTTCTGTTTCCTGTTAGTCAGCCAATCTTCTATCCATGCCAATATGTCACCCCTTACACCATTAGCTTTTATTTTCCACAGTTTTCCACCTATGATGTGGCACCTTATGAAACGCCTTCTGGAAATCTAAGTACAGTACATCCACCTGTTCCCCTTTATCCACAGCACATGTGGCTCCTTCAAAGAACTCCAATAAATTGGTTAAACATGATTTCCCTTTTACAAAACCATGTTGACTCTGCCTGATGGCCTTGAATTTTTCCAAGTGCTTTGCCATACATCTTTAATAATAGCTTCTAACATTTTCCTGATGACAGATATTAAGCTAACTGGTCCGTAGTTTCCTGCTTTCTGTCTCCCTCCCTTCTTGAATAAAGGAGTTACATTTCCTATTTTCCAATCTAATAGCACCTTCCACGAATCCAGGAAACTTTGGAAAATTAAAACCAATGCATCAACCATTTCACTAGCCACTTCTGTTAAGACCCTAGGATTAAGCACGTCAGGACTCGGAGATTTGTCATCCTGCAGCTCTAACAACTTTCTGGTGATTGTGATTTCCCTGAGTTCCTCCCTCCCTTCCAATTTCTGATTTTCCGGTATTTCTGGGATGTTAGTTGTATCCTCAACAGTGAAGACCAATGGAAAATATCTGTTCAATTCACCTGCCCTTTCCTTATTTTCCATTATTAACTCCCCAGACTCACTTTCTATAGGGCCAATGCTCCAGTGAGCTTTGGTCACTCCTTTTTTAAATATCCATAAAAACTCTTAGTATCTATCTTTATATTTCTAGCTAGCTTTCTCTCCTGCTCTATTTTTTCCCTTCCTTATTAAGTTTTTTTGTCATTATTTGCTGTTCTTTATACTCTGTCCAATCTTCTGACCTGCCATCCTGTGTAATTATGTGCTTTTTCTTTAAGTTTGATACTGTCTTTACTTTTTTAGTTAACCACAGATGGTGGGTTCTCCCCTTGAAATTTTCTTTCTTGTTATAATGTATCTATTCTGGGTATTCTGAAACATCCCTTTAAATGTCTGCCACTGTCTTATCTACTGACCTATAGCCTTAACCTCATTTGCAAGTTCGCTTTAGCAAGCTCTGCTTTCGTTCCCACATAACTGCCCTCAATTAAGTTTAAAATATTAGTCTTGGTCCCACTCTTCTCTCCCTCGAATTGAATGTAAAATTCAATCATACTATGATCGCTGCTATCCAGTGGTGCCTTCACTTTGAGGTTATCAATTAATCCCTTCTCATTGCACAATATCAGGCAGACAAGACAGCACTGAGGATGGCCTGTTTTTATGCTCCCTGAAAAACAATTAATTCAACCTTCTGAAAAACTATTATGAACTAGCTAGCAAATGAAATAGCTGCTGCTGCTCTTAGAGAACCTGTATAGCATTGTTTTAAGATGGAATAAAACTTAACTGCTAACATAATTTTTACTTAATTTCTAAATTAAAGCAAAAGATTGAAATGAACCCTTTAAATTCTCTGACTCACCAGCTCACAGTGCAGACTACAACAGCACTCTGATCAGCACGAGGACATGGTAGTGTCATCACACTGGACTAGTAAACCAAAGGTACAGGCTCATGCTATGAAGACACGGGTTCAAATCCCACCATGGGAGCTGGTGGAGTTTAAATCTGATGAATAAATCGGGAATATAAAGCTAGTCTCAATAATGGTGACAATGACACTATCATTGATTGCTGTAAAACCCATCTGGTTCACTGAAGTCCTTTAAGGAAGGAAATCTGCCACCCTTACTTGGTCTGGCCTCCATTTGACTCCATACCCATAGCAATGTGGTTCACTCTTAACTGCCCTCTGAAATGGTCAAGCAAGCCTTGCACTTTAAAGGCAAATTAGGGTTAAGCAACAAATGCTCACCTTGCCAGCCACATCTCATGAGAAAGAATAAAGTAACAGGTCCCACTGTGATATGTGGATCAGCAACTGGTTTTGATGAATCTTTATAGGACAGGTTGCCCATCCCAACTTGCACTGAGGTCCTCATATCATTGTGGCAGGTAGAAATGCTGAGCGATCTAGCATCCCCTAATGAGAGTGCTAGATCTTAAATGAACCTGAAAGAATGTTTTTAAAATGTGCTAGTTAAAGGATGCTAAAGAGTACCTTTTCCCACCACCAATGACTTCCATTTATACAGGGTCTTTAACATGGTAAAACATCCCAAGGTGCTTTCACTTGAGTGCTGTCAGACAAAACGTGATACCAAGTCATGTAAAGGGATAATAGAACAGATGACCAAAAGTCAGTCACACAGGTAGGTTTTAAGGAGCATCTTAAAGGAGGAGAGAGAGAGAGAGAGAGGTGGAGAGATGGTGATCAGTTTCAGGAAAGAACACCAGAACTTAGGGCCTCAGTAACTGAAGACACAGCCAGCAATGTTGCAGCGATGAATATCGGGCATACAACGTGCCAGAACTGGAGGGATGCACATATCTCAGAGGATTCTAGGGCTGAAGGAGGTAGGAAGGGAGAGGCCATGAAGAAATTTGAACACAAGGAAGATAATTTTACGATTGAGGCTATGCCAGACTTGGAGGCACTGTAGGCAGATGTTACAAATGAGTCTATAGCCATAAGCAAATACAGGGTTTCCCTGAAACATGCTACCATCAGCTTTGTGGAAAGTTGGTGGTTTTCAAGGTCCCAGACACATATGCCTCACAAGTGTCTGACAGATGACATGTGTTAGCTATTTATTCTATACCCAAGGAGCTCTGCTCCTCTTCTTCCAACCATGAGGAGGATCTTTTTAGGTCCTGATCACTGACAATTTGCACACAGCAAGATCCCACAACTCAAAATGAGGTAGTGACCAGATTGTTGTTTTGGTGATGTTGGTTCTTTTCTAGAACTCCAAGGAGAGCTCCAAAATTAAAAAGCAAAATGTTGAGGCTTCTGGGATTCTGAAATAAAAACTGAAAATGCTGGTAATATGCCACATCTGTGAAGAAAGAAATGAAGTTCACTTTTGAGGTCTGTGATCTTATCAGAACTCCTCAAATTGGGCCTGCTGTGTACTTTCCAGCATTTTCTGTTCCAAAATATCAAAAAGCTGGGAACTATGAAAAAAAACGATAGACTCGCATTTCTATCTTGCCTTTCACAACCTCAGGATGTCCCAAAGAGCTTCACAACTAAGTACTTTATGAAGTGTAGTCACTGTTGTAATGTGGGAAATGCAGCAGTGAATTTGCACACAGCAAATTCTCACAAGCAGCAGTGTGATCATGACCAGATAGTCTGCACTGGCAATGTTGGTTGAGGGAGAAACATTCTCCTAGATGCTGGTAGAAGTCCCCTGAACTTCTTCCAGTGGGGACTGTGAGATCTTATACATCCACAGGAGGGAGCAGACAGGCCTTCAGTTTGAAGTCTCATCCAAAAGATGGCATCGCTGACAGTACAGCACTCTGTCAGTACTTCACTGGGACTGTCTGTCTGGATTATGGAAAAGGAGGTTTAAGTGGGGGGCAGTGATTGTTGGAGGCTGTACAGAAGTAGGCGAAGGGAGAATTGAGAGTTTGCCAAGTTGGCAGTGGACTTGGGATTCTTAACTTGACAGCTCTGGTGAGGCCAATGAAATTTTGGCAGCTTGGCAGACAGTGCTTGGCCCCGGGGTGAAGCCAGCCTCTCATCTCTTCCCCCCAACAGGAGATGGAAGATCTGAGCTGGTTGTTGGGAGTCACTGAGGAAATGGCCTGAATTTGACATAGGAGAATATGATTTTTCTGTTACAAACGGAAATGTTTGGGCTGGAAAATGAAGCTCGAGAGGCGGACACGGGTTCCCGCCAAAGCCCATGACCCCGCCGTGACCCCGGGGTGGCTCCGAAGCGCAGATTCAGCGTTGAGGGAAAACCCTCCGAATTTCCTCCTCCTCCCTCTCCTCCTCCTCCCTCAACCTGTGATATCCTCTCCAATGTCAATCATAAGCTGAACTGAAGCCGCCAGACAGAGACTAACTGTCACCTCGCAGGGGGAGGGGAGTGGGGTTAAAGGTTGGTTGCTATGGGAAACGGGCCTGCTCATTAAGGCTTCACAGAGAGTGCGATCCCTTTTTTCTCCAAGCATTGATCTCCATCAGAAAACAGTCATGGCAAGAAGGGAAAAAATAATGAGGAATACAGTTTGACAAGACAGAAAGAAAATACTGCACACTTTGAGCTTTGTAATGGAATTGGTATCAGCTCAGCAGAGTTGAATGTGGGGCAGTAATGAAGCTGCTGTGTGGAGATGATGAACTGCCCTGAGATCCTCCTCCTGCTGCTTCTGTCTCTCAAAGATATCACCTTCCCTGCAGTACTTCCTCCATTCGCACTTGTGGAAGGTCACAGGCCTGCACTCTGATTTCTGCCAGGCAGTGCTGGCCAATGAAGATAATTGGCTGAACACCAATGGCCTTGCACCAAGCGTTCGGGCGCTGACTGAAACCAGTAATAGATTCGAAGCTGCTCCTTCTCATTGTGTGCCTCTGCAAGGTTGTGTTAAATAAGGCGACTTGAATTGATGTGTGGAGCCTGAATGAACAGCAAAGGGTAAGCAGAAATGCAAAGAGTTTGGAGCATTCGGTTAATGAGTGAGTGTGCCCAAATCCTTGATGGATGTTTTGCCCGCTCAACTATATTTATGACCTTTTTATGTCATATGACTCCTTCATAAATCACACCGCTGGTCTAATTAAATGTTGCCTCCTCGTGACTTCTCTATTTGAAATCTGGGGAAACTAATCCAATCAGCAAGAAACACAGAGCAACACAGCCATCAATTAGTGTATTTTAGTCACTACTTGTCTCAATTCAATCTGTGTATTGAGATGCCAGACAATCAATCCCTTTGTCTGAACTGTATTTTTTGTAGATCAGACATAATTTAGAAAAAAATGTTTCGACGGTATGGGACATTTCACATTATCAATGGCTTGGGTCAGTCTGCGATCAACTGGTTGGAAAGTGATCTTTTCCATCTGGTCAAAAGCTGAGCTTAAAGAAGGAAAGACATATTTCTACCGCACCTTTCAAAACCTTAACATATCACAGGCACTTTGAAGTGTAGTCATCGTTGTAATGTAGGAAGCACAGCAACCAATTTGTGCAAAGCAAAATCCCACAATCAGGATTGTTGAAAATGACCCAATAATTTATTTTAGTGATGTTGCTTGAATAAATATTGGTCGGGAAACCAGGGAGCACTCCCCTGCTCTTCTACAAAATAGTGCCATGAGATCTTCTAAATCTATCTGAAAGCCTCAGTTTCACTTGAAAGATGGCACCTCTGAGAGTGCAGTGCACACTCTTTGGAATTGCCAGTTATATTCTGTGCTTAAGTCTCTGACTTAGAGTTGGGAGTGCTACCTGCGGAGCCATGTTCTGGCACCTAATTACTTTCATTTGTTATAGGGTCACTGTGATCAATGACTTTCCCCTTTTAAATGATCCCCAGAATTCTCAAGCACATTGTGGCAACCGAATGGAGAAGGCCCACCGAAGAACGAGCTGGGATGTTAGGGGCACCTCCAAAGTTTTCTTTTCATCCACGGGATGTGGGCGTCCCTGGCTGGGCCAGCATTTATTGCCCATCCCTAGTTGCCCTTGAGAAGGTGGTGGTGAGCTGCCTTCTTGAGCCGCTGCAGTCCATGTGGTGTAGGTACACCCACAGTGCTGTTAGGAAGGGAGTTCCAGGATTTTGACCCAGTGACAGTGAAGGAATTGGCGGTATATTTCCAAGTCGGGATGGTCTATGGTTTGGTGGTGGTGTTGCCCTTGTCCTTCTAGATGGTATTGGTTGTGAGTTTGGAAGGTGCTGTCTGAGGAGCCTTGGTGAATTCCTGCAGTGCATGTTGTAGATAGTACACACTGCTGCTACGGTGCATCGGTGGTGGAGGGACTGACAGTTTATCAATGGGTGCCAATTCCAGGAAGATGTAGGCAAGGGGAAAAACCCCTGTCTCCAATTGTGCAACCCTCCAATCGATGGCCTTCTCTCCAGTCCCATCAACACCTGTTCATCCAGTTCCATAACTCTCCCACTGTAACGCATCCCTCTGAACCACCCCCCCCACCCCATTTGAAGCCCATTCCTTTACTCTGTAACTCTCCCAGCAATGTCTAAACTGCAGTATTGTAACCCTTCATCAAAGCCCCTCTGCCTTGTCTCATAACTCTCCCAACAAAGCTCATTCCCTTCATCCCCTAACTCTCCCAACAAAGCCCACCCCTCCCACCCCACCCTATCGAGGTTACGATTTGCAAGGAGATCTCATCAGACCCACACCCTGAGATACGGGGCCTATATTTCGCATGTGTCCAGTTGTCACCATTTTTCAGAGCTGTTGTCCATGTCTGAAACTTTGTGGGTTTGGTGGGGATCAAGGATCTCTTCCAAAGCTTTGCTGCTTATCTCCTAACTCACACTAAATCTCTGTTCACCCCACACTTCTGTGCTCACTGACTTGCGCTGGCTTCTGGTTCTCAAATGCCTCAAAATTAAAAGTTTTCATCCATGTTCTCAGATCCCTCTATGCCCCTCCAATGTCTGTAATCTCCATTAGCCCCACAAAGTCCTGAGATCTCAGACCACCTCCAATTCTGATCTCATGTCCATTCCTGATTTAATCATTCTGTGCCTTCGGCTGCCTGGGCCCTAAGCACTGAAATTTCCTCCCTAAAGCTCCTTCCTCTCTCTACCCCCACCTCTCCTTTTTAATAATATCCTTAAAGTCTACGTCTTTGCCCAAGGGTTTGGTCGCCTGCCCTTAATGTCTTTTCCTTTGGCCCAGCGTTTGATAATTGTTGCTGCAAAGCACCTTTGAATGTTTTTCTACGTTAAAGGTGCTGTATAAATGCCAGCTCTCTCTTCTCTTCAACATCCGGTGTTCAGATGGTATGAATGCTGCAAAGATGAGGCCTGCGTCAAATCGAAAGGGAGGAGAATTGCCACCTCCTGTTCTTTAGCCTCAAGCTCACTAAGTTGATGAGTGTTTATTCTTTGTGTATCCACCCAACCGTAGGATCACTGGGTCCCAGTGACAGATAGCTGTGATGGTGTAACTAGGGCCTTCTGCATATTGCGAAACTGCAATCGTTACACTTCATTGTGACTGCAGAGCTGAATGAAAGTCACCACCTCGGGCTGTAATATAACTAGTTATATACCAAACAACAGCATGCGAATCAATTCCCATCTATCTTCCTCCGTGTGGCTCAGATCTCTCTGCATTTCACAGGGTCAGGAGAGGGCCATTCTGCCCCTCAAACCTGTTCCTCCATTCATTTAGATGAGGGTTAAGTTTTATCTGAACTCCCATTGGCTTCCAACCTTCGAGAACCCTTAACCCCCTGTCCAACAAAAATCTATCCATCTCAGTTTTGGAATTTTTAATTGCCTCCCTCCCACAACCAACAGATTTGGAGGAGGGAGTTCCAGATTTTCGCTTGCTTTTCCCTGGAGAAATCCTTCCTGGCGTCACCCCTTAACATCTTCACATTAATTTTAATGTTACATCCGCTTGTTCTGGACTCTACACTGGAGGAAATAGTTTCTCTCTATCTACTCCATCTACTCTTTTAACTTAGTTTTAAACGCCTTTATTAGGTCACCCCTTAATCTTCTATCTTCAAGGGAAAACAAGTCTAATTTGTATTAATGCTGAAGTTGTTTGAAATTTAGACATATGTCTGTCTTGGCGGGGGATAGGGAGCAATGCTGAAATACCCTCTTGTCTGAGCCCCTGCCCCATTTCCATTCATGACGAGAGGCTAATGGCCAATTCCCATCACAGCCTTCCACCATCTACCCTCCACCCTCCCACTCCATCCACTGACCCAGTTGCTCTGCTTTTCTGTCAGCTCGCCATTGCATGCCCCCTGCCCTCCTTATGTCATAGTCATAGAGTCATGGAAGTCTACAGCACAGAAAAATGCTCTTCGGTCCATCAAATCTGCACCGGTCAAATACCTAACAAGTACCTAACTATTCTAATCCCATTTTCCAGCACTAGGCCCAGAGCCTTCTATGCCATGGCATCTCAAGTGCACATCCAAATATTTCTTAAACGCTATGAGGGTATCTGCCTCTACCACCCTTTCAGGTAGTGAGTTCCAGATTCCCACCACCCTCTGGGTGAAAAGATTCTTCCTCACATCCCCTCTAAACCTTCTGCTCCTTACCTTAAATCTATGCCCCCTAGTTATTGATCCCTCCACCAAGGGGAAAAGTTCCTTCCTGTCTATCTATGCCCCTCATAATTGTATACACCTCAATTATGTGCCCCCCCCCCCCCTCAATCTCCTCTGCTACAGGGAAAATAACCCCAGTCTATCCAATCTCTCCTCATAACTAAAACTCTCCAGCCCAGGCTACAACCTGGTAAATCTCCTCTGCACTCTCTCTAGTGCAATCACATCCTTCCTATAATGTGGATTCCAGAGTTGCACACAATGTCAGCAGTCCAGACTGTGGGAGATACAAGACACACCCACCTTGACTTTGGGAGTCGAGGAATGGGTAGAGAAGCGGAGGGGGAGGGCAGTGGTACAAATTGGCCAACAGCCCACTGTCACAGAAGGAAATGGGGTGTAGCCCCAAATAAATGGGTTGAGTTTGGTATTCTGCCTGCCTTGGAAATGGTTTCTCCTCTCCTTCCCCATTTCTCAATGTCCCATCTCCTCCTGCTCTCCATGTGAGTGGTCCAAACTGTGAGAGGCTCGATGCACATCTACTTAGATTGAGGGGTGGAGGGGAGAAGGCTGGGCCTTTTGGGTTGGTTGAAGCGGGAGAGGATTACAGGATCTATCTGCTATTTTCCCCTCGGAATTGCAAAAGATGGACAGGGCCGATTGTCTCCGTGTGCTCACCATAAGATCATAAGATGTAGGAGCAGAAGTAGGCCATTCGGCCCATCGAGTCTGCTCCACCATTCAATGAGATCATGGCTGATCTGATAATCCTCAACCCCACTTTCCTGCCTTTTCCCCATAACCCTCGATTCCCTTACTGATTGAAAATCTGTCTGTCTAACTCAGCCTTGAATATAATTAATGACCCAGTCTCTACAGCCCTCCGGTAAAGAATTCCGTAGATTCATTATGCTCTGAGAGAAGAAATCCCTCCTCAGCTCTGTTTCAAATGGGCAACCTCTTACTCTGAGATTATGCCTCCTGGTCCTAGACTCTCCCCCAAGGGGAAACAGCCTCACAGCATCTACCCTGTAAAGCCCCCTAAGAATCTTATATGTTTTAATAAGGTCGCCTCTCATTCTTCTAAACTTCAATGAGTACAGGCCCAACCTACATAAACTCTCCATACCCGGGATCAACCTAGTGAACCTTTTCTGCACTGCCTCCAATGCCAGTATATCTTTCCTTAGATAAGGGAACCAAAACTGTTCATAGTATTCTAGGTGTGGCCAACTAGTGCCTTGTAAAGTTTTAGCAAGGCTTTCCTATTTTTATACTCCATTCTCTTTGAAATAAAGGCCAACATTCCATTTGCCTTCCCTATTACCTGCTGACCTTGTATGTTAGCTTTTTGGGATTCATGCATGAGGACTCCCAAATCCCTCTGTGCTGCAGCTTTCTGCAGTCTTTCGCCATTTAAATAATATTCAGCTCCTCTATTCTTCCTGCCAAAGTGCATAACCTCACATTTTCCCACATTATATTCCATTTACCACTTTCATGCCCACTCACTTAACCTGTCTATATCCCTCTGCAGACTCTTTGTGTCATCTGCACCACTTGCCTTCCCACCTATTTTTGTTTCATCTGTAAATTTGGCGATAGTACATTCACTTCCCTCATCCAAGTCATTAATAAATTGTAAATAATTGTGGGTCCAGAACTGATCCTTGTGGCCCTCCATTAATTACAGGTTGCCATCCTGAAAATGTCCCCCTTACTCCAACTCTCTGTCTTCTATTAGTTAGCCACTCCTCTATCTATGCTAATATACTACCCCCAACAACATGGGCTGTTATCTTATTGAGTAGCCTTACGTGTGATACCTCATCGAATGCCTTTTGGAAATGCAAATATTTTACATCTACTGGTTCTCCTTTATCTATCTTGCTTGTTACCTCCTCAAAGAATTGTACTAACTTTGTTAGGCATGATTTCCCCTTCATGAAGCCATGCTGACTCTGCTTGATTAGATTATGTATTTCTAAATGCTCTGCTATTACATCCTTCATAATAGACTCTAACATTTTCCCAAGGACAGATGTTAAGCTAACTGGCCTATAGTTCGTTACCTGTTTGTTGTTTCCCTTTTTGAATAAGAGCGTTACATTGGCAGTTTTCCAATCCTCTGGGTCTTTTCCAGAATCCAAGAATCGCACCATCAGTCGTTAGTCAACCAATATGATCGCTAGTCAGCTGTGGCTCATTGGAGAGCATTCTCACCTGAGTCAGACCATCTTGAGTTCAGGTCTCACTCTTTTTTATTATTCGTTCATGGGCTGTGGGCTTCGCTGGCTGGGCCAGCATTTATTTCCCATCCCTAGTTGCCCTTGAGAATGTGCTGGTGAGCTGCCTTCTTGAACCACTGCAGTGCTTGTGGTGTAGGTACACCCACAGTGCTGTTAGGGAGGGAGTTCCAGAATTTTTACCCAGCAACAGTGAAGGAATGGCGATATGTTTCCAAGTCAGGATGATGAGTGACTTGGAGGGGAACTTCCAGTGGGTCGTGTTATCATGTGTCTGCCGCCCTTGTCCTTCTAGATGGTAGGGGTCGTGGGTTTGGAAGGTGCTGTCTAAGGAGTCTTGGTGAATTCCTGCAGTGCATCTTGTAGATGGTACACACTGCTGCCACTGTGTGTTGGTGGAGGGAGTGAGTGTTTTTGGATGTGGTGCCACTCCAGAAACTGCCTGTCAAAATCTAGGCTAACACTCAAGTGCAGTCATGAAGGAATGCTACACTGTCGGAGGTGCTGCCTTTTGGGTGAGCCGAGGCTCTGTCTGCCCTCGCAGGTGTATTTAAAAGATTCAGTGGCAAAATTTCAAGGAAGAGCCAGGAGAGTTTTTCCTGATGTCCTGGCCAAGACTAGGGCATCATACAATATCGCAGAAAAATTACAGACGATCTGGTGAATATCACATTGCTGCTTTGTGTGCACAGATTGGCTGCTGCATTTCCAACATTACAATACTGAATCCACTTCCCAAGAATTTAATTGGTCTTTATTTATTCATGAGAATGAATCTCTGGCTAGAACAGCATTTTCATTGCCCATCCCTAATTGCCCTTGAGAAGGTGGTGGTGAGCTGCCTTCTTGAACCGCTGCAGTCCATCTGGTGTAGGTACACCCACAGTTAGGGAGGGAGTTCCAGGATTTTAACCCAGTGACAGTGGAGGAATGATGATATATTTCCAAGTTAGGATGGTGAGTGACTTGGAGCAGAACATGTAGGTGGTAGTGTTCTCATGTATCTGCTTCCCTTGTCATTCTAGATAGTATTGGTTGTGGGTTTGGAAGGTGCTGTCTAAGGAGCCTTGGTGAGTTCCTGCAGTGCATCTTCTGGATGGTACACACTGCTGCTACTGTGCGTCGGTGGTGGAGGGAGTGGATGTTTGTGGATGGGGTGCCAAACAAGCGGGCTATTTTGTCCTGGACAGTGTCGAGCTTCTTGAGTGTTATTGGAGCTGCACTCATCCAGGCAAGTGGGGAGTATTCCGTCACACTCCTGACTTGTGCCTTGTAGATGGTGGACAGGCTTTGGGGAGTCAGGAGGTGAGTTACTCATTGCAGAATTCCCAGCCTCTGACCTGCTCTTGTAGCCACCGTATTTATATGGCTAGTCCAGTTCAGTTTTTGGTCAATGGTAACTCCCAGGACATTGATAGTGGGGGATTCAGTGATGGTAATGCCATTGAATGACAATGGTTGTGAAAGGTGATACATAAATGCAGGTTCTTCTTTTCTCACTGCAGGGAAACACAAGCTGAACTAAGTAAGAGTTTGTGAGGGAGTTATCTTCAGCATGACATCAATGCTTTTAAGTGGGAGCAAGATAAATATTTAAGGGAGAAAGGAACAGAAGGTTGTACTGATAGGGTGAATTAAGTAGTGTGGGAGAAACCTGCTGTGGAGTAAAAAACACTAGCACAATCTAGGTTGGCTGAGTGCCCTGTTTCTGTGTTGTAAAATGTTATGATCCCTGTAGAGAGTGATAACTGTTAAAAGAAATACAAACTTCCAGATACTAGCTGAAAGAATGAAATGGAGAAATTTCAGGTTTTAAAACTTTTCCTGCAACAAATGGCTAAAAGCACAATGAACTAAACAGTATTTTCTTTTTTGTAAGTAACTTATACTTTAAACTAGAGCAAGAAATGTTCCCCTTTTTATACTTATACATTGAACTTCCCCCGGAATTACAGCACTAGCAAGCAGTTCACAGTTGCTCCCAGTTCTAATAGGTTCCCTTAAACCTGGTTTGAACAAAGAACAAAGAAAAGTACAGCACAGGAACAAACTCTTCGGTCCTCCAAGCCTGCACCGATCATATTGTCCGTCAACTAAAACATTTTGCACTTCTGGGGTCCGTATCCCTCTATTCCCATCCTATTCATGTATTTATCAAGCTGCCTCTTAAACACCACTATCATACCTGCTTCCACCACCTCCTCTGGCAACGAATTCCAGACACTTACTACCCTCTGCATAAAAAACTTGCCCCGCACATCTCCTCTATAGTTTTCTCCTCTCACCTCAAATCTATGTCCCCTAGTAATTGACTCTTCCAACCTGGGAAAAAGCTTCTGACTATCTACTCTGTCCATGCCATTCATAATTTTGTAAACTTCTATCAAGTTGCTCCCCAATCTCTGTTGCTCTAGTGAGAACAATCTGAGTTTCTTCAACCTCTCCTCATAGCTAATAACCTCCAGACCAGGCAGTATTCTGGTAAATATCCTCTACACCCTCTCCAATGCCTCCATATCCTTCTGGTAATGTGGTGACCAGAATTGCATGTAATATTCCAAGTGTGGCCTAACCAAGGCTCTATACAGCTGCAGCATGACTTCCCAGCTTTTATACTCAATACCCCTGCCGATGGAGACAAGCATGCCATATGCCTTCCTGACTACCTTATCCACCTGTGGACCTGTACACCCAGATCCCTCTGCCCGTCGATCACTTAAGGGTTCTGCCATTTACTGTATAATTCCTGCCTGTATTAGACCTTCCAAAATGTATTACCTCGCATTTGTCCGGATTAAACTCCATCTGCCATTTCTCCGCCAAAGTCTCCAACTGATCTATATCCCGTTGTATCCTTTGACAATCCTCTTCAATATCTGCAACTCCTCCAACCTTGGTGTCGTCTGCAAACTTACTAATTAGCCCAGTTACATTTTCGTCAAAATCATTTACATATACTACAAACAGCAAAGGTCCCAGCGCTGATCCCTGTGGAACTCCACTAGTCACAGCTCTCCATTCAGAAAAGCACCCTTCCACTGCTACCCTCTGTCTTCTATGACCAAACCAATTTTGTATCCATCTTGCCAGCTCATCTCTGATCCTGTGTGACTTTACCTTCTGTACCAGTCTGCCATGAGGGACCTTGTAAAAGGCCTTACTGAAATCCAGGTAGGTAATATCCACTGCCCTTCCATCATCAATCATCTTTGTCACTTCCTCAAAAAACTTGATCAAGTTAGTGAGACACGACCTCCCCTTCACAAAACCATGCTGTCTCTCACTAATATGCCTGTTTGCTTCCAAATGGTAGTAAATCTTGTCACAAAGAATCTTCTCCAATAATTTCCCTACCACTGACATAAGGCTCACCGGCCTGTAATTTCCTGGATTATCCCTGCGACCCTTTTTTAAACAATGGAACAACACTGGCCATTCTCCAGTCCTCTGGGACCTCACCCATAGCCAGTAAGGATACAAAGATTTCTGTCAAGGCCCCAGCCTTGTCTCCCTCAGTACTCTGGGGTAGATCCCATCTGGGCTGGGGACTTATCCACCTTAATATTCTTCAAGACGCCTAACACCTGTTTTTTGATCTCAACATGATCCAGGCTATCTACACACTCTTCCCTAGACAAATCGACCGCTAAGTCCTTCTCTTTGGTGAATACTGATGAGAAGTATTCATTTAGTATCTCTCCTATTTCTTCTGGCTCCACACACAGATTCCCACCTCTGTCCCTGACTGGGCCTATCCTTTCCCTGGCTACCCTCTTGCCCTTTACATACGTATAAAAAGCCTTGGGATTTTCCTTAATCCTGGTTGCCAGTGACTTTTCATGACCCCTTTTAGCCCTCCTGACTCCTTGCTTAAGTTTCTTCCTACTTTCTTTGTATTCTCCACGGGCTTCATCTGTTCCCAGCCTTCTAGCCCTTACGAATGCTTCCCTTTTCTTTTTGACTAATCTCACAATATCCTTCGTTATCCAAGGTTCCTGAAACTTTCCATGTTTATCCTTCATCGTAGCAGGAACATGCCGGTCCTGAATTCTTATCAACTGATGTTTGAAAGCCCCCCACATGTCAGTTGTTGATTTGTCCTCAAACATCCGCCTCCAGTCTAGATTCCTCAGTTCCTGCCTAATATTGTTATAATTAGCCTTCCCCCAATTAAGCACCTTAACCCGAGGATTCCTGTTCTCCTTATCCACCAGTGCCTTGAAACTTACTGAATTATGGTCACTTTTCCCGAAATGCTCCCCTACTGAAACTTCGACTACCTGGCCGGGTTCATTCCCTAATACCAGGTCCAGTATTGCCCTTTTCCCTAGTTGGACTATCTACATATTGTCTCAGGAAGCCCTCCTGGATGCACCTTACAAATTCTGCACCATCCAAACCCCTAGCAATAAGTGATTCCCAGTCAATATAGGGAAAGTTAAAATCACCCACCACAACAACCCTATTGCTTTTACATCTTTCCAAAATCTGCCTACATAACTGTTCCTCAATCTTCCGCCAGCAATTGGGAGGCCTATAGTAAACCTCCAACATTGTGACTGTACCCTTCCTATTCCGGAGCTCTACCCCTATTGCCTCGCTGCATGAGCCCACTGAGGTATCCTCCTGTCGTACAGCTGTGATATTCCCCTTAACCAGCAGTGTAACTCCCCCACCTCTTCTACATCACTCTCTATCCTGCCTGAAACATCTAAATTCTGGAACGCTTATCTGCCAATCCTGTCCATCCTTCAACCAAGTCTCTGTAATAGCAATAACATCATAGTCCTAAGTTCTAATCCAAGCTCTAAGCTCATCTGCCTTGCCTGTTATACTTCTCGCATTGAAACAAATGCATTTCAGACCCCCAGTCCCACTGTGTTCAGTAATTTCTCCCTGCCTGCTCTTCCTCTTAGTTCTACTTGCCATAGTCACTGGTTCCCAGTCCTTTATTTCACCTGCTGACCTATTGATCTGGTTCCCACCCCCCTGCCATATTAGGTTAAACCCTCCCAAGTGACACTAGCAAACCTCACAGCCAGGATATTGGTGCCCCTCCAGTTTAGATGCAATCCGTACTTCTTGTACAGGTCCCACCTGCCCCAGAAGAGATCCCAATGATCCAGATATCGGAAACCCTCCCTCCTACACCATCTGTTCAGTCACGTGTTCAGCTGCACTCTCTTCCTATTTCTAGCCTCACTGGCATGTGGCACAGGGAGTAATCCTGAGATTACAACCCTGGAGGTCCTATTTTTTTAACTTTCTGCCTAACTCCCTGAACTCACGCTGCAGGAACTCGTCACTCTTCCTGCCTATGTCATTAATACCAATGTGTACCATGACCTCTGGCTGTTCTCCCCCCGCCTTCAGAATGTCCCGTACCCGATCAGAGACATCCTGGACCCTGGCACCAGGGAGGCAACATACCATCCTGGTGTCACTTTCACGACAACAGAAGTGCCTACCTGAGCCCCTGACTATAGAGTCCCCTATGACAATTGCTCTTCTGTGCTTTGAACCCCCCGCTGCTGAACAACAGAGACAGCTGTTAGGTCTGATAGGCTATTCCCCCCAACAGTATCCAAAATGGTATACCTGTTAGAGAGGGGGACAACCACAGGGGATTTCTGCACTGACTGCCTGCCCCTTCTAGCGGTCACCCATCTATCTGTCCATACCTTGGGTGTGACCATGTCTGTAAAACTCCTGTCAATGAGGCTTTCCACCACCTGAATGCTCCTAAGTGCATCCAACTGCTGCTCCAACCGATCCAAGCGGCCTGTGAGGAGCTGCAATTGTGTACGCTTCCTGTAGATGTAGTTGTCCGGGACACTTGAAGCGTTACGGATTTCCCACATCCCACAGGTGAAGCACTTCACCCCAGCAACTGCCATTTCTAGAACTATTTAATAAATTAATTTAAATCTAATAACTGCTTCTTGACTCCTTATTAACTATACTTCCCTAGGGCTAGATTTCTACTATAAATGCTAAATTGTAAGAACAGTAATCCCCTGATTCTGGTCTAAATACCCTCTACTTATTAATTAAGTGATTAATTTATTTGGTTTAATTAGTTTAACAATGTTTTGGTTTCAAATACAGTACAGATTCCCTACCAGCCAATCAGGTCACAGATTTACCGTGATGCCACTTTTAATTTTTTTTTAAGACCCGAGGTCCGCGAATCCCCGAGGTCAGGTTTTTATACTCACCGCTCTGGAACTCCGCCCTCCAACTCTGCTCCTTGGAACTAGGCCGCGAATCCCCGAGGTCAGGCTTTTATACTCACCTTTCTGGACCTCCGCCCTCCGACTCTGCTCCCTGGAACTAGGCCACAGATCCCCGAGGTCCGGTTTTTATACTCACCGCTCTGGAACTCCGCCCTCCAACTCTGTTCCCTGGAATTAGGCTGCGAATCCCCGAAGTAAGGTTTTTATACTCACCACTCTGGAACTCCGACCTCTGACTCTGCTCCCTGGAACTAGGCCGCAGATCCCCGCGGTCAGGTTTTTATACTCACCTCTCTGGAACTCCGCCCTCCGACTCTGATCCCTGGAACTAGGCCGCCGATCCTCGCGGTCAGGTTTTTATACTCACCTCTCTGGAACTCTGCCTTCCAACTCTGCTCCCTGGAAATAGGCCCCGAATTCCCGATGTAAGGTTTTTATACTCATCTTTCTGGAACTCTGCCTTCCAACTCTGCTCCCTGGAACTAGGCTGCGAATCCCCGAGGTAAGGTTCTTATACCCACCTCTCTGGAACTCTGCCCTCTGATTCTGCTCCGTGGAATTAGGCCGAGGATCCCCGAGGTAAGGTTCTTAAACCAACCTCTCTGGAACTCCACCCTCCGACTCTGCTCCCTGGAACTAGGCCGCGAATCCCTGAAGTAATGTTTTTATACTCACCTCTCTGGAACTCCGACCTCTGACTCAGCTCCCTGGAACTAGGCCACGAATCCTCGAGGCAACGTTTTTATAATCACCTTCTGGAACCCCGCCCTCCACCTCTGCTCCCTGGAACTAGGCCGTAAATCCCAAAGGTAACGTTTTTATACTCACCTCTCTAGAACTCCGCCCTCCGAATCTGCTCCCTGGAACTAGGCCACGCATCCCTGAGGTAAGGTTTTTATACTCACCTTTCTGGAACTCCGCCTTCCAACTCTGTTCCGTGGAACTAGGCCTCGAATCCCCGAGGTAAGGTTTTTATACTCACCTTTCTGGAACTCCACCCTCCGACTCTGCTCCCTGGAACTAGGCCGCGGATCCCCGCGGTCAGGTTTTTATACTCACCTCTCTGGAACTCCATCATCTAACTCTGCTCCCTGGAACTAGGCCGCGAATCCCCAAAGTAAGGTTTTTATACTCACCGCTCTGGAACTCCGCCTTCCAACTCTGTTCCCTGGAACTAGGCCTCGAATCCCTGAGGTAAGGTTTTTATACTCACCTCTCTGGAACTCCATCTTCTAACTCTCCTCCCTGGAACTAGACCGCGAATCCCCGAGGTAAGGTTTTAATACTCACCGCTCTGGAACTCCGCCCTCCGACTCTGCTCCCTGGAACTACGCCACAAATCCCCGAGGTAAGGTTCTTATACCCACCTCTCTGGAACTCCGCCCTCCGACTTTGCTCCCTGGAATTAGGCCGAGGATCCCCGAGGTGAGGTTCTTAAACCAACTTCTCCGGAACTCCACCCTCCGACTCTGTTCCCTGGAATTAGGTACGAATCCCTGAGGCAAGGTTTTTATAATCACCTTCTGGAACTCCACCCTCCACCTCTGCTCTCTGGAACTAGGCCGTAAATCCCCGAGGTAACGTTTTTATACTCACCGCTCTAGAACTCCACCCTCCGAATCTGCTCCCTGGAACTAGGCCGCGAATCCCCGAGGTAAGGTTTTTATACTCACCTCTCTGGAACTCTGCCCTCCGACTCTGCTCCCTGGAACTAGGCTGCGAATCCCTGAGGTAAGGTTTTTATACTCACCTCTCTGGAACTCTGCGCTCTAACTCTGCTTCCTGGAACTAGTTTGCCAAGCAGTAACTTTGAGTGACTTGCTATAGGAGTTTTACTTGGTCTTGGGCAAGGTGCTTAAATCTACCACCAGCGGTAAAGTCTATTCCAATGATTCTTATTCTCCTGGATGAATCTTCTGGACTCCTCCGATGGCTGCAGGATGTGTCTCTTTGACCAGAGACCTCCATTCTGCATCCAGCTGTGGTAGTTTGCAGCCTCTTCTCTCTGCTGACCACAAAGAAGTGCTGTCTGTCTGTGATATTCATGATTCTGTTGGGAAGTCTGTAACCTGCTCTGTCCTTTTCACGAGGGCGATGTGAAACATATTAACCTTGTTTCTGGGTAGAAACGCAGGTGAGCTATTCTTGACCCAAAGTCCTTTGATCTTAGAAGTAAATGGACAAGTTACAGCATTACCGTTTATAACCCGGTACTTACAACATTTCTGGGACTTTGGGAGACTCAAACTCCACTCAATGTAAACTCAGAGAGTGCTGCCATTGTCTCCAAGCGTAAGTACCTTCTTCTCAGTAAAACAATTCAAGCCCTCCTTTGATCTCTGACAGTCATATCATCCAGGCTTTCAGACAGGCAGACTATAGAATAGGTCACATGACCCCCCCTACATGTCCCTTAAGTTTAAAGCCCTCATCCCAAAATATAATAATCATAGAAATCTTATAATTATAACAAAAAATCAATGAAATATTAATAGCTGTTCTACAAGTGAGCCAGAAAATAGATTGAGGAAAGTATGCTTATGACGGGGATTATTGGTCAGTTACTTTTAGACTGTTTATGTGGGTCTAATGAAATCTTCTAAAGCAGTCGAACACATAAGACATAGAATTGCTGTGGCAGGCCATGATACATGACTTGAGCAGCCTTGACCACTGTGGAACATGTGTGTAGCTGAAGAGATTGAAACAAGCGGATTTTTGAAATGTGTGCAGGGTAATGGAACAGCTGATTCAGTGGTGAATTGTTTGAACATATCTCAGTGCTGCAGCCGTGATTTCACAGCAGCACTAACATTTGGCCTCACTAGCTGCTAGATTCCCCACATTGAACACAGTGTTATGACGGCAGGTGATATCTGCCAGGCTGCCAAATCCACAAGGGAAACTTGGCCAAGCTATCACAACGATTTTGTAATTTGTATATATTACGAGAAGGCTTGTGCGCTGAAGTCAGAAGTAATGAGTCCACTATCACCTTTTAGAGATTAAATTAAAATCTTTATTGACAAAAGAAGAACAAACTTAAACACACACAAGATTACAGTTACACAGTTATAACAGTTCCCAAAATTTCTACTTAACCAGACTCCCAACTACTTTAAGGTAACAGTCCAAATAGATTCCAAGTTTATAAAGTCACCCAGCAGTGTTACCACAAGCACCCACTAGACAATGGACTTCGAAAGGCTTTGGTTACTGGAACAGCAAACACCTGCAGGGTGGCAAGAGGATTTTCCCCCAAGTCTGTTTCACACAGTCACCTTTCAAGATCTCACACAGCCACACCTCACACCACCTTCCATCCTTCTTTAAATATATTTTATCCCTTTTGATTTGTAAATCCCATTGTTTCTACTTGTCTTTAGAAGTTACTTTTCCCAGAATATAACAATCTTTCATGTTATCATTTTGACTAGCACTTTTGGCAAAAACCAATGTAATGACATTGCCTTATTTATCTTATCCTGATATAAGGACGGTAACCAGCAAGAAAGAGCAACTCCGTCAAACATCAGATGAGAGGCACCCTCTACATGGTCATACACCTACACCCAGCCGCCTAAAGTCAAGGAAAAGCTTCGTGAACAGTGTTGTTCCATTACAATCAACCCCAGCTGAAGCCCGCATTGCCTTGTGGAAAGACCGGCTTGCCAGTCTCGAACAACCCCCAGCGATGGAAAATTCTACCGGATGAAAGCCTTCCCCCAGGAGCTAATTGCAACTGGGCAACCTGGAAGTGCCTTAACAGACTTAGGACTGATGTAGGTCATTCAAAGGTGTCACTAAGCAAATGGGGATATAAAACCAGCCCAACAACTTGTGAATGTGGAACCGAGCCACAGACTATGCAACATCTCCTGCAATGTCTATCGCTAGAGGAACCCTACACTGTTGCAGATCTTGCCGAATTCAACAACAAGGCACAAAAATGTGTCCAGTTCTGGTTGGGCCGTGTATAGACTGTCCATGGACACGATAAGAAGAATTTATCTTGCCAGTTGTAAACATTTCCCATGTCCTGTTGAAAATCAAACACTTCTCAACTTACTTAAAAATGCAAATTTCATTCACATCGTCTCTGCTGAGACTCCACTCTAGCATACTCATCTCCATTTCAAAAGCCTGTTCTACACCTCACTTCTTTGATATTTTAAACCCTGCAGTCTAATCGTCTCTAGTTTAATTAAATTAGCCACACACACGCACACGCACGCACACGCACACACACACACACACACACACACATACACACACACACACACACACACACACACACACACACACACACACACACACACACACACACACACACAAATAAGCCTGCTTTAAAATATCCCACAATAATATTAGGAATAACTTGATAGTTTCTTGACAACAGTGACTTCTAGTTGTTTGGTAGTACAGAACTTGCTGAAAAAAAGAGACACATCTGAGCTTTTCGTCTTGCACTCATCCGGACACTTTGCAAGAATACCAATATAAGGGGAAAACAACAATTTATACTGCATGTCAAAGAGAGTGCTGATTGGTTGACAAGTGGCGTTGCCATGGAGAATCCACCAGTGATGGTGACTGGCAGTTGACTGCCAAACAATGTGTGAAATATAACACACACATTGCGCCTGTTTCAGCTAAACAAAATAGGTGACCGCCGTTCGCTGACTCATTCTTAGGGCAATGCCTTGACGAATCAGGGTCAAGATGCCTGGTTTAAATTTCAAGCAATGCTTGGCAGTTAACTGTCAGTTGCCATCACTGGTGCATTCTCCATGACAACGTCACTTGCCAACCAATCAGCACTCCCTTCGTGTACAGTATAAATTGTCGTTTTCCCCATATATTGGTATTCTTGTGAAGTGTCTTGATGAGTGCAAGATGAAAAGCTCCGACATGTCTCTTTTTTCAGCAAAGCAGTAACCACTCTGAAGAAGAGAGAGAGACAATGAAAGAAGAAGATAGATCTACATTGACAAACGTCTCATTCAGTTGTGACTTTCACGTCAGCCATTGCTCAGTGGGTAGCGCTCTTGTCTCTGAGTCAAAGGCCGTGGGATATGAGTCTCCCTTCAGAGATTTGAGCATAGAATCCAGGCTAACACACCCAAAGCAGCACTGATGGAGGTGGCATCTTTTAAATGAAGCTTTGAACCAAGGCCCTGTCTGCACTCTTGGGTGGCTGCAAAAGATCCCTGGGCACTGTTGTGAAAAATAGAATTGGAGTTCTCCTTGGTGCACTGGAGGATAGCTGGCCCTCAACCAACACTTCTAAAATATATTATCTAGTTATTATTGTTTGTGGAAACTTGCTGTGTGCAAACTGCCTGCTGCGTTTCCTACATTGCAATGGTGTCTACACTTCAAAATTACTTCATTGGATGTGAAGCACATTGGGATATCTTGAGGCCATGAAAGACACTTTATGAGGCAAATGTTTTCTTTCCTTCACTCCAGTGAGAGGATTGATCAGGATTGGAGGTGCAGGTTTATTCTAAGGGTCTGTGTGACCCACGCCTACTCGTAAACAGTGTGTTAGTAGCGCTCAATCAAACAGGAACAAAGGAAATCTTGCCCAGAGTTCCAACCCCTTCTGGGACCAATTGTAGCATTTAAAATATACATCATGACTTGTTCAGAGATTGGCTTTCAAACACTTGAGGCAATGCACTGCAGATGTTTTCTAAGCAGCTGTGAATTGCTCACAAAGCTCCTGTCCATTTAGCTCCAATCTACAACCAATGATTGGTCCTAAAGCCAGAGGTGGAAGGGATAGTGGAGGTCAAGACTCCAGGTGCCCTCAATGAAACATGAAAACATTTCCTCCTGATGGTGTTATGTAGGAGTGTAAGGAACAGAAGGAGGGCTGTTAGCCCCTTGAATCAATTACTTATGAACAGGGAGAGGTCATTCAGCCCCTTGAATCTGTTATATCAGAGAGGCAGATGGCAGTGACACAGTGGTATTGTCACTGGACAAGTAATGCAGAGACCCATGGTAATGCCCTGGGGACCAAGGTTCAAATCCCACCATACCAGATGGTGGAATTTGAATTCAATCAATTTTTTAAAAATCTGAAATTAAAAGTTGAAGTTAAATGATGACCGTGAAACCATTGTTGATTGTCGTAAAAACCCAGCTGGTTCACAAATGCCTTTAGAGAAGGAAATCTGCCATCCATATCTGGTCTGGCTTAGATGATTCTCTGAACTGCTCTCTGGAATGGCCTTAATGATTACACATAACCACCACCCACCTCCACCCCCTCAGCTGATGAATCAGTACTCCAGTTGAACACCACTTGGAGGAAGCACTGAGGATGACAAGAGTGCAGAATATATTCTGAGTGGGGGACTTCAATGTCCATCACTTAGAATGGCTTGGTTGCGCCACTATTGACCGAGCTGGCTGAGTTCTCAAGGACATAGCTGACACCTGAGTCTGCAGCAGGTGGTGAGGGAACCAACAAGAGGAAAAAACATACTTGACCTCATCCTCACCAACTCGCCTGCTGCAGATGCATCTGTCCAAGACCATGTTGGTAGGAGTGACCACCACATAATCATTGTGTAGACAAAGTCCCACTTTCACATCGAGGATACCCTCCATTGGCACTGCCACCGTGCTAAACGGGATAGATTTTGAAGAGATCTAGCAACTCAAGACTGGGCATCCATGAGGCACTGTGGGGTGTCAGCAGCAGCAGCAGAATTGTACCCAACCACAATCTGTAACCTCATGACCCGATATAACCCCACTGCACCATTACCATCAAGTCAGGGGATCACCGAAGAGTACAGGAGGGCATGCCAAGAGCAGCACTAGGCATATCTAAAAATGAGGTGTCAACCTGATGAAGCTACTACGCAGGATTACTTGCATGCCAAACAGTGTAAGCAGCATGCGATAGAGAGTGCTAAGTGATCCCACAACCAACAGATAGGATCTAAGCTCTGCAGTCTTGCCACACCCAGTCATGAATAGTGGTGGACGACTAAACAACTCACTGGAGGAGGAGGAACCACAAATATCCTCATCGTCAATGATGGGAGAGCTCAGAGCATCAGTACAAAAGACAATGCTGAAGCATTTTCAAGAATCTTCAGCCAGAGGTGCCAAGTGGATGATCCATCTCAGCCAATTCGATTCTCTCCATGTGCTAACAGGAAATGGCTAAAGTCGCGGATACTGTGAAGGCTATGGGTTCCGGCAATAGTACTGAACACACATGCTCCAGAACTTGCCATGCCCCTTGTCAAGCTGTTCCAGTACAGCTACAACACTGGCATCTACCTGGCAATGTGGAAAATATCCCAGGTATGTCCTCACACAAAAAGCTGGACAAATCCAACCTGGCCAATTACTGCCCATCATCAGCAAAGTGATGGAAATTGTCATCGATAGTGCCATCAAGTGGCACTTGCTTAGCAATAATCTGCTCACAGATGCTCATTTTGGGTTCTGCCAGGGTCAAATCAGCTCCTGACCTCATTCAGACTTGGTCCAAACATGGGCAAAAGAGCTGAACTCAAGAGGCGAGGTGAGAGTGACTGCCCTTGACATCAAGGCAGCATTTGACTGAGTGTGGCATCAAGGAGCCGTAGCAAAACTGGAGTCAATGGGAATTGGGGAAAACTCTCCACTGGTTGGAGTCACACCTAGCACAAAGTAAGATGGTTGTGGTTGTTGGAGGTCAGTCATCTCAGTTCCAGGACATCCCTTCAGGATTTCCTCAGGGTAGTGTCCCAGGTCCAGCCATCTTCAGCTGCTTCATCAATAAGCTTCCTTCCATTGTAATGTCAGAAGTTGGATGTTCGCTGATGATTGCATAATGTTCAGCACCATTCACAACTCCTCATATACTGATGCAGTCCATGTCCAAATGCAGCAAGACCTGGACAATATTTGGGCTTGGGCTGATAAGTGGCAAATACCATTTGCACCACACAAGTGCCAGGCAATGACTATCTCCAGCAAGAAGGAATCTAACCATTGCCCCTTGACATTACCATCACTGAGTCTCCACTATCAACACCCTGAGGGTTACCATTGACCAGAAACTGAACTGGACTAACCATATAAATACTGTGGCTACAAGAGCAGGTCAGAGGCTAGGAATTCTGCAATAAGTAACACACCTCCTCACTCCTCAAGACCTGTCCACCATCTACAAGGCACAAGGCAGGATTGTGATGGAATACTCTCCACTTGCCTGGATGAGTGCAGCTCCAATAACACTCACAAAGCTTGACGCCATCCAAGACAAAGCAGCCCGCTTGATTGGCACCCCGTCGACAAATATTCACTTCCTCCATCACCGGCGTAAAGTGGCAGCAGTGTGTACCACCTACAAGATGCACTGCAGGAACTTACCAACGCTCCTTTGACAGCACCTTCCAAACCCACAACCGCTACCATCTAGAAGGACAAGGGCAGCAGATAGTTGGGAACACCACTGCTTGGAAGCTCCCCCCCAAGCCACATACCATCCTGACTTGGAACTATATTGCCGTTCCTTCACTGTCGCTGGGTCACAATCCTGGAATCCCTGACAGCACTGTGGGTGTACCGACACCACATGGACTGCAGCAGTTTAAGAAGGCAGCTCACCACCACCTTCTCAAGGGCAATTAGGGATGGGCAATAAATGCTGGTCTCACCAGCGCTGCCCACATCCAGTAAATAAATAAATAAGTAAATTAGGACGTTGTCATTCAGCTTCTCGAACCTTTTCTGTTATTCAGTTAGATGATGGTTGAACTGTACCTCAATCCCTTTACTTGCCTTTCATTCATATTCCTTAATACTTTTATGTCCAAAAAACTATCAATTTCAGTTTTAGAATATTCAATTAACCCCCAACCTCAACTCCTTCTTTGGGGTGAGTCTTCTAGATTTCCACTACCCTCTAAGTGAAGAAGTGCTCACCATTCACACCCCTGAATGGCTTCACCTTAACTTCAGAGCAAATAGCTCTCTGAACCTACTCTACCCCATCAAATCAGCTCTTTAACATTTTTGAAGACCTCAAGTCTTCTCTACTCAGGTGAACCTTATTGCTGCCGGTCTTGAGGTTTTGCTGTATGCAATTTGCCTGAAGCATTGTTCTGACGACTTTTCAAAACGGATTCACAACCTGTGGAATTCTTACTGTTCCTTTGGGATATGATGATTCTTGATCTCAGTGCAGGTCTCTCTTGACATTCCTTATAGCACACTGCGTGATTTAACATCTGTGGGATTAAAAACCTAGATGGTTTGTTGCTTGCTCCTTTGGACATTATTTGATGGCACAGTCACACCTGGAGCTGTACCTTTCTGTCACACGGTTCACCCTCACCAATCTCTATTTCTTCAGTACCACCAAATGCAATTCACTCCATTCTGACTTTGCCGTGCAATGCCAGGGGAGATCAATAAGTGTTTCAGAAATTATAAGGGGCAGTGCTGATAAAATTGGGCCTCTTTAAATGATCTCCACAAGGTTAGAATTCATCACTCCTCAATTCTGAGAGCAGAACAAAATTAAAGTCTGCAGTCATGGCTCAATAAACTCATCCCCCCGCCGCAGGAGTTTTGACTCTCATCGGTCTCAGTCAGGTAAGCTCTGTGTTTCAAGATGTGCTGATCAGTTGTGTTTCATGGGTCATTTTTCTTTTGAAAGATATAATTTTAGGCTGAGGCAGCAACATATGAAGCTCTGTAATCTCATCGAACCCCGGTGACTGCAATTTTGTCAAAATGTTTTAACAACCAGTATCAATTAGAGTAATGAATTCAATTACATTTCTGCTATTCCTTTATATTTGAATGTCAACAATGAGAAATGGCCATCAAAGACTAGCTCTCCAGCACCCCAACGTCCCATCAAAACCCATCCCTTTATTCCCCTAACATCCCATTGAAACCCATCCCTCTATTCTCCCAACTTCCCATCAAAACCCATCCCTCTATTCGCCCAACATCCCATCAAAACCCATCCGTCAATTTGTCCAACATCCCATCAGAGCCCATCCCTCTATTTCCCTTACGTCCCATCAAAACCCATCCCTCTATCACCTAATGTCCCATCAAAACCCATCCCTCTATCCCCTAACGTTCCATCAAAACCCATCCCTCTTTCCCCAATATCCTATCCAATCCCACACCTCAATCGCCTAGCATCCCTCTATCGCCCTAACATTCCCGTCAAAACCATCCCTCTATTCCCCTAATGCTCCTGTCAAAACTATCCCTCTATTCCCCTAATGCTCCTGTCAAAATTATCCCTCTATTCCCCTAATGTTTCCAGCAAAACCAGCCTTCCATTCCCCTAATACTCCAATCAAAGACCACCCTTCTATCCCCTAATGCTCCTATCAAAACATATTCCTTGATTCCCCTAAGATCCCATCAAAACCCATCCCTCTATCCCTTAACATCCCATCAAAACCCATCCCTTTATCCCCTAACATCCCATCAAAACCCATCCCTCTATCCCCTAACGTTCCATCAAAACCCATCCCTCTATCCCCTAACGTTCCATCAAAACCCATCCCTCTATCCCCTAACGTTCCATCAAACCCCATCCCTCTATCCCCTAATATCCTTCCAATCCCACACCTCAATCACCTAGCCTCCCATCAAAACCATTCCTCTATTCCCCTAACGTCCTGTCTTCCTCTATTCCCCTAACGCTCCTGTCAAAACTATCCCTCTATTCCCCTAACGTTTCCATCAAAACCATCCCTCTATTCCCCTGACACTCCAATCAAAGACCACCCTTCTATCTCCTAACATTCCTTTTAAAACATATTCCTTGATTCCCTTAGTGTCCCATCAACATCCATCACCTTTTCCCCTAAAGCTCCCATCAAAACTCATCCCTTTATTCCCTTAATGTCCCATTAAATCCCAACCTCCCTATTCCCTTAGCATTCCATCTAAACCCATCCCTTTATTCCCCTAATATCCCACCAAAGTCTATCCTTCTATTCTCCTAACTCTGACATGGAAGCCCATTCCTTAAGTACCATAACTCCCACCAAACCCCTCCCTCGGGTACCCTATGCTCTATGCTGCATTTTGAATCACCTTGGTGTTTCTCTCTCAAGCCAGCACTTTGAAAGAAGTCGAAACTGTTTAGTACAGTTAAGAACTCCTGTCTCAGAGCCAGTTTAAGTGCAATATTAAGTCTCTATTTCTAAAAATGCATCTGATCAGACAGGCACCACCACAAGAGTCTGGGTCCTGCCTATCTCATCAGCTGCTATCCAGGCGGACTCTTCAGGTAGCCTGTCACTGGAGCCTGACGGTTTTGAGCCATGAGGGCACCATTTTGAATCTGTGTTCAGGCCAGCTCTGATTAATTTGGGTCAAACAAAGCTGAACTCTAAGGGTGCTCTTACCTGCTCTGGGTGCACTCGCTGCAAAATAGAAGACTTCAGTTTTAAAGGCAGCGAGGAAAGTGATAGCTGAGCTTCCGGGAGCCCAGGGAAAATTAAAACTAGAGTCAGATTGCCTTTAAGAAGAATCAGGTTCTCCACCCCACCCCGACACCGCCACATTACTGAAATGACTTTCATCAAAGTCGTAAATTTGACGATGATGAAGAGAAACTATTCCTCCTTGTCCTTCTCGACCTGTTAGCAGACTTCAACATGATCGATCACATCATCTTCCTCCAATGCCTCTCCACTCTCGCCCAGCTGAGTGGGACTGCACTCATCTGATTTCATTCTGATCTTTCCAGTTGTAAACAGAGAGTTTCCTGCAGTGGCTTCTCTTCGTTAACTCTGGTTTCCCCCCTAGGGATGTATTATCTCAACTACACGTCTGTAACCTCTTCCAATTCTGGCCTCTTGCACATCCCCTATTTCCATCACTCCACCGTTGGTTGCTGTGCTCTCAGCGGTGAAGGTCCTAAGTCCTGGAAGTCCCCCCCCCACCTCCACCAACCACCACCGCCCCCCCCCCCCCCCCCCCCCCCCCCCCCCCACCCCCCACAACCCTAAACCCCTCCACCTGTCTATCTTTGTGAGTGCATGGCCAAATTTTGAAGGTGACACATTCAGGGAAAGGAAATAAGGAGAACAAAATAAAAAGGATTTTTCTCTTATTTGAAAAAACATGTTTCAACCAGGACAGAGTTGTAATTCTTGACCTAAAACATTTATTTTTCTTTAAACCTATGCAGAACTGCAGGTTCTGGGGAATGTGGGTGGGTGGGTGGGTGGGGGGGTGTGGGAGGTGGGGGTTTTGGCTTATTAACATTCAGGCCACATTCCCACCCCAGCATTATCATGAATCAACGGAATAAATGGGGCCTTTCAGAGCACAGTAATAAGAATTTGATAAATCATCAGACGAAAATTAACCGGATGTCAAAACAATCTCGGGGAAGTGTGATAGATTAGGGGTGATTGCAGCAATTAATCTCACAGTGCAGGCTTGACACAGAAGCAGAGACGGATGAGTTTGCAGCCGAGCAAGGTCAGAGTGTCGAGAGAGAGGAAGGAGTGGGGTGGACGGGATGATTGCCGGCGGGCGGTGGGGGTGGAAGTAAATCTGAGTTGGCAAAAAAATAAAACCCCTAGCAATGAGAGAGTGCCACAGGAGACTGTGGAATACATTTACGGGGAAACAAAGGCCGACAGGTCCCAGCTGCTCAGGATGATGAGAGCAGCATTTCCTTGCAGCTCCAATACATATAATGTAGGTCAAACTTGGGAGTTGAGACGTAAATGGTAACTCCAGCAGGGAAAACAATGTTTGACATTCATGCGCAATTTTACAACAGGATTCTGTACCTCGCAGTGGAAATAAATTAATTTCTCCATCCAGACAATTTTTTCCATCTTTCTTGGATGATTTTGCACCAAGTGAATCAGCGGATTATTCTAACCAAGCAGGTTTCTGCTTCAGAAGGAAGTAGGGTTGCCAACTCTGGTTGGCTGCATACCTGCTGCTTCTCACCTCAGACACCCTCCCAGACAAACAGCCTTGCCCTCACCTTGAACCCATCTTCAATATTTTTCTCAATAATAAGCAAAGGTATTTAATGGAAAATAATTAATGCCCCCAATGATTTCTGTTCCCAGGTGTTACTCACAGCAGTGCCCTGAAGATTAAACTTCCCAAGACATTCCAGAGCAATCCTGGAGAGTTAGCAACTCGGGAAAAGAAACAATGGAGGCTGGCAATCGAAATAAAAGAGAGCTTCTGCTCATTTTCTCAAGCCTCGGCTGGGCTCCAAACTAAAATGTGGGACACAATATATACTTTACAGGCTTGAATACACTTTTGTCATCTTTGATTTGGAATATTTTGAAGAGGGAGTGGGTGCTTAGCTTCATGTTGTTACTTTTCGTGCTGGCAATTTGTGAGAACATCCCACAACTTGCATTTGTACAGCCTTTAATGTATTAAAAATGTTTCAAGGTGCTTCACAGGGGCTGAATCAGACATCATGTGATACCAGTTGCGTCAAGGGATATTAGAACAGGTGATCAAAAGCCTTGTCAGACAGACAGGTTTTAAGGAGGAGAGAGAGAGAGGTGGAAAGATAACCTCAGGACATCCCAAAATGCTTTACAATCAATGAGATACTTTTTGAAGTGTATTCACTGTTATAATGTTGGAACACGGCTGCCAATTTGTGCACAGCAAATTCCCATAAAACAGCAATGAGATAATGACCAGATAATCCATCTTAGTGATGGGTTGTCGCTGTTTGCGGGAGCTTGCTTTGCTTAAATTGGTTGCCACGCTTCCAACATTCAAACAACGACTGCACTTTAAAAGGTACTTCATTGGCTGTAAAGCTCTTTGGGACATCCAAACACACTGGAAAAATGCATGTTCTTTCTTTTCAAAATAAACCAACAAACTCATGTGACGAATATTTAGCACTGACTAAACATCAACTTAAGACAGAAAATAACCTGAAAAGGTTAAAGTGAGACCCTCTTTCACTGGAGTTGAGAGTTTAACAGGCACTGCACAGAAATCCATGAGGTGCAGAAGGACCCTGGGCGGTACTAATTCTGAGGAACAGAGAGCAGTGAGAGGAGTTAGACTTGTACTTTCTTATTACTGGTCAAGTGCAAGAAATTAGTGTGACCGTCACTGCAAAACTGTGAATTTTTCCTTCCTGCTGTGTTGCTTCAAGATTTCAATCTTCAAAGGTGACGCTTACTGTGGAACCTGTCATTAATCAAACTGCCTGGTGAGAGCTAATGTTTTCTGAAGTGTGGGGGAAGTGTGTGTGTGTGTGTGTGTGTGTGTGTATGTGTGCGTGTGTGTATGTCTGTGTGTGGAAATCTGCAACCCTCTGCCCATGCAGAGAATCTCACAAGCCCATAGATGCTGCAAGATAGTGCTGACTGTCCATTGCTCAAGGAGATTTATCGTTTCATTTTGTGCCCACTTCTCCAACCTCCTTTGGCTGCTTTTCAATATCTTAGCTACCCTCCCCAAGCAAGGAGAGAGGGCTTGCATCGTATTTCAAGTCTGTTGCATGTTATAGGTTCAGTAGGTCTCACAAAGAGGTTCTGAGTCTTGTCTAGTTGAACATGAAGTGTTTATAACTTTGTACAGATATGCAGGGTATAGCCCAAGCTATGAGCTAACTCCATGCTTGCTTCAACAGGTCTCTGTCCAGTCCACAACTGACTCTAGTCTCAGGTGATCTATTTCTTTACACCACACTGTGGTGGTACTGTTTCCCAGTCCCACATCAATCCTTGCTATACCAGATACCCTGATTTCAAACATCCCCTCAAGTCATTACCCAATGTTCCAATCATGCTACCCCTTCTTTCCCTCCCCACACTCAAGTCTCTGACTTTTTTCATTTCAGGCTGTCTCGAGGCTTGACAATTGTTCCAAATCTTGTTCTGGTCACATTTGGAGTAGTGGTCGGCTCTGTTGATTTGGGTAACCTTCGTTGATTCGGAGTTTCAGTTGTGGTCTGTGTTCCTGGCACCTGATTGTCTTCTTCTGATATGTTTTTTCTGCTCCTTCGAGTTGAACTTCCCTTTGTCAAACTCCTCACTGTTCTGCTTGGGGACCACCGGCTTGTCCCGTTCTTTCGGAGAGTGCGTTCACTCTGTTCATTTGTGGTATGAGCCAGTGCGTATGGTCCACCATGATCTTCATGGAAGTTGGAGATGTTTCTCCCTGTCGTATGGATGTTCCTCATCAGTGGGCTCACATTGCAGTTTGGCTTTTATCACAACAATGTGTTACATAGAAACATAGAAACTAGGAGAAGGAGTAGGCCATTCGGCCCTTCGAGCCTGCTCCGCCATTCATTATGATCATTATGATCACTCAATAGCCTGCTTTCTCCCTATATCCTTTGACCTCTTTTGCCCCAAAAACTATATCTAACTCCTTCTTGAAAACATACAATGTTTTGGCCTCAACTACTTTCTGTGGTAGCGAATTCCAAAGGCTCACCACCCTCTGGGTGAAGAAATTTCTCCTCCTCTCAGTCCTAAATGGTCTTCCCATATCCTCAGACTGTGACCCCTGTTTCTGGACTCCCCCATCATCGGGAACATCCTTCCTGCATCTACCCTGTCTAGTCCTATTAGAATTTTATAGGTTTCTATGAGATCCCCCCCCATTCTTCTGAACTCCAGAACCTCTATGTGTCTCCGTGCCTCAGGGAGGTGATGCTCTGGCTGATCGTTGCTAGTTCCTTTCTCCAGCATCTTCTTGCAGCTTTGCACATTGGCTGGAGGTTGCAATGTTTGTGCTGTGGTGTTTTCAGGTAGTGTGACAGCAACCATTGGAGCCTGGGGTTGGGGCTCATTCTTCTGTAACTGGTCATTTTCCTTTGTCTTCCGCTCGAGATATTGTGGTAATTACCTGAAGGTTCGGCTGGTCTGGCCAAAGAAGAGTTCCTGCCACCGGCAAAGAAATTGGACAAACCGGCTCTGCAGAGAGTGAAGACAATTCAGAGCTGAAGTCCCTGTCGAGAGTCTCTTTACTGGTGAGCCTCTCAGGAACTTGCAGTTCTGTGTATTTGACAACAGAGGTTGCCTTGACGTCTTCTCCCATTTGAAGAATGTTAAGGACAAAGCGAGCATCTCTGCTCAACAGAGAGAAAGATTGGTTTCGGATGACATACATGACTTCAGATATATGCTTGTCCCCATGCCTTAGTGGTGCGAGGATCATGCCTATGACCAGAAGTCGGATTCCTCCAGTGTATCTGTCGTTTGTAGCCGGAGCTCTCTCAGCCATGGTTCCTTATCTGAAGGGATTGTAACAGTGGCTTCTGTGTCCAATTTAAAGTTAGTGAGGTGACCGTTGACTGAAATGTCCACATTCCAAAAAGAGAATCCAGGATCTTTGATCTTACCCAACAGCATGGTTGGTCTCTTCCTGGTGTGGTACCTCAATCTCATGGATCCTCTTGGGATCTTAGGTTCCTCCACTGGTCTGGGTGTCTTGGTTTTGAATAGTTTTCCAAAGTATCCCAGGCGGCTGCAGTTGAAACTGCACTGAAATTGCTGGACATTGCTCTTGTCTGTGAGGTCGTCTGGCTCCACAGCGCTGACATGGTCACCCACCCTCTTGTAGTCTGTTTGGCTATTTCCTTCCTTGGCCTGGATACTCCCTGCCCCTTTGTTGTTTCACTAGCTGGACACATGGGGTTACTTTGTACCATGCCTTGCTTTCACCGCATAAAATGAATCAGTGCTATAGGCGAATTTCAGACTGTCTAACTATTTGGATGTCTTTTCTAGAGTCAGATCTTCCTTGGCCTATATTACCTCTGAAAGGCCATTGTCAGCCACTCCAACAATAATTCTGTCCCTTAGGAGTTCTGATCTAAGGTCACCATAGTCACAGCCTTCAGCCAAACTCTATAATTCATTTATACAAGAGTCAACTGGTTCTCCAGGATGTTGGACACGTTTGTTAAATTTCACTCTCTCTAAAATTTAATTGCTTCTTAGATTAAAATATGGATCAAATGATTTTAGAACTTCATTAAATTTATCTAAGGATTTGTTTATTTCTTGCCTTGCAAAAATATCATTGGCTGTTGTTCCGACTGAATAAAGTAGTGTATTCACTTGTTCAGCTTTTGTCTTTTTAGCCAAACCTGAAGCTATCATGTATCTCAAGAACCGTTTCTGCCAAAGACACCAATGTTGTGTTTGGTCTGGCCCTTGGCTGAAGTTTTTAAATCTTCTGCTTTTTTTTCCTCACAACGAACTTGGCCACCACATGGTATGATGCCAATTCTGAACCTAGCTGGCTGTGGTGATTTTGGAAACGGGCTGCCCTTACTGTTTTGACAGCACTAAAGCTTCAAGCTGGTCTTGGCTTACAACTGATTTTTCTTTTCCTTTTTGCTCACCCCTGCTAGGCCCTTTTGACTCTGCACTCTGTGGGCATTCACTGGTGGACCCCAATGAGATCTTGTGGAGTCCTCAGCTGTACAGTGGAGTATTTTTCTTCTGCCTTTCCGCCTCCAATTCTGCACAGGAGATCCTTTCAGGTGATTTTCCTCTATGTCTTCACTTCAGGTGCTTTAAGTCAGGTCAGAATGCTGCTCCTTTAATTTTCCAGCTTTTGAATTTCTACTCCAGCTTCTCTGAGATTCTGGGTTTTTCCATTTGCTGCCACCATGTTGTATATTGTATGTTCAGTATGTCTCATGAATTATTGATAACACATAACTATGTACACATACAGGAAATAGCCCAAGGTATGAGCTTACTCCATGGTTGCTTCTACACAGGTCTCTGTCTAGTCTACAACTGACTCTAGTCTCAGGCTGTGTCTTTACATCACATTACATGTGGGCAGTACTGTTTCCCAGTCCCACATTACCTTTTGCAATGCCAAGTAGCTCTATACTATATAGTCGGCTGTGCCAACTTAGTTTTTTACATTGACCAGCACTGCATGACTGAGCTGCAAGCAATACCATTGTCCCCTTACCATTGCCCCCCCCCCACCCCACATCCATTTCCACTTAACCCATTGCACCACAAATTTTGCCAACTCATCGTTGGCCGAGGCAATGATGCATCACCATGATCACCAAGGCTTCTTAAATAGCACCTTCCAAACCCACAACCACTACCATCTAGAAGGACAAGGGCAGCAGACACATGGGAACACCACCACCTGGAAGTTCCCCTCCAAATCACGCACCATCCTGACTTGGAAATATATCACTGTTCCCTCACTGTCACTGGATCAAAATCCTGGAACTCTCTCCCTAACAGCACTGTGGGTGTGGGTGTACCTACACCACATGGACTGCAGCTCACCACCACCTGCTCAAGGCCAATTAGGCAAGGGCAACAAATGCTGGCTGGGCCAGTGACATCCCATGAATGAATAAAGAAAGTCTTGTTCACCTTCATGTAGGGAGGTACCAAGTGAGAGAAACAAGAGTGACCCAATATGTTGGAGAAAGGAAGGTGATCCAAGCTCTGAATATCACTGGCACCATTGCAGTCAGAGTTGGTTAGATATTGCAACTCATTCAGTTTGGCTGTGTGGAGAACACACTTCAACAAGAAACAAGAATATCAAATGAACTGCATTTTCAATCAATATTAATCTGTTTCCAGATAGAGTGTTGACGACTTCAAGGACACATCACTGTTTACAAGGAAATTCCTGAAATGGTGCAACCCCTCTCCCCACTCTTAAAGCGAGCAGTTTAACTCATTTAAAAATGCAAAGTAAATACTTCCTATTAAAGTGCTCCACCATCAGTTAGGGGAATATTAAGAGAACGCAGCACTGTAAGCGTGTGTATTAAGTGAGCGGTGAATGTCAAAGCACCATTGGAAGAAGTGCAAGAGCCCAATGTCCTGGCCATTATTTATCCATCAGCCAACATCAATAAAACAGATTACCTGGCCGTGATCACATTGTAGTTTGTGGGATCATGCTCTGCATTAATTGGCTGCATTTCCTCCATTATAACAATGATTATACTTCATTGGACCTTTGGGATGTTCTGAGATGGTGAAAAGCACTGCAGAAATGCATGTCTTTTTGGTTTCCTAGCCATTACCAGTTTTTTTTATTTCAACAAATTATCTTCATTATTTCTGCATCCAACTCTGATGGATCGATTCCAGTCCCGGCGAATACGTAGAGATGCTTGAGCCTTGAGTTGACCCCTGGCAGCACTGGTTTAAGTTTGCTGCATCCTCAGCTTCTCTGGCAGAACCAGCAGGTTGATAGTTCCACTCTCAATGCGCACTTCATTCAATAAACCAACAATAAGGATGTCTTCAATTTGCAGCTTGTTTTATTTATAACATGACAAATACATCCAAAGAGAAATGTTTCCCTCAATGTGCCCAGCCTCAAAGGAGGTGCTTGGCTCTTGGTAACAAATCACATTCACTCTGATGACTTCATATCATTGTGGCCTACTTCTGAATCCTGGTGGCCTCAATACTGAAACTTCAAGGGAAAATCAAACAAACCGACCTCCTCACTTCGAATGGTAGCTGTGAAGAGTGTAGGGGAAGTCAGAGGTGGTAGAGAGGCCTGAATGGTCAGGGTGCTCATAGAGGTCGGTGGTCAGGCAAGGCCGGTCTGATCAGAGGACATCGCTGGGTAGGAGGTAGGCAATCTGCGCTCGAGACTAATTGGAGGTCAGAATTCAGGAGGCAGTGGAATGGAGGGCGTGGTGGAAATAGGGTGGGGGAATGTGAGGTTAGAATAGAAAATGAGGGTAACAATGGGAAGTTGGAGCTGAAAATGTTAGAAGGTACAAGTGGCTGAGGGGGGGAGGGGGGGTGGTAAGATGACAATAATGGAGGAGTGAAGCCTGGGCTAGTTTTGGGATTCACTTTCTTGACCAAGCGAGACCCCAGAGTTGCCATTGGATTGTGGTCAAAGGGGCCTACGCAAAAGATCAGAGGTTAGAGTGCAGAGCTCCTGGCGAGGAGAGGGCTGGAGTTGCTTTTCATGTCTTCAATCTCTTGGCATTATAAATAGAGTGCCAAAGTAGAACTTCAGATGTGATTAACGTAAAGTTTCTCTGCCATTGATCTTTTTTTGGCAGGTTATGTATCACACACAAGTACTTAGATTTGCATTGCATCCAGTCTCTAAATCAGCATTCTATAAAACTGATTATAATGTCACTTGCTCAGGATGAATGAATCGGTGTAATCAAGAATCAGGTTTTTTTGAAGATATTACTCCCCGTTTTAGCACCGAAGGCTTTTCATTTCCTTTTCGATTTGTCTCCTCCCTGCCTTATTTGCTCCCTTCTTCCATTTGCCACTCTTGTTTATGTGAAATGTGTGTGCGGCCTTCATCAGTCATCCTGTCAGTGTGGAGGATATGAGGCCTTGCCAGCAGTCTTGCAGCCTTTAAATCTCATTCATCTACCTGTCAAATCTCCAAAGGACATTTCCCAGCGCCTGCAAAAAAAAGGATTCAAGGATTTCCTTTTTTTGCATTTGTCCTAGCCTGACTTTCGATTTAGTCTCATTAGCCTGCTGCGAGTTACTGATGACTGCTCCTGGCAATATGGCTGACCCTTCACTATAACCTTCTCGACTCTGTTGCCTAGGTTACTGTAACCTCAGGGATGAACTTAGTTTCTGGAGTCTTCTGTTGGTATGATGCTAATGATGAGGATTCTCAGAGATTTGGGATAAGAAATGGAAATTCACAGTGGGAAAGGTTAGAAGAAATGATCTGTAATGTGGTCTTGGTGAGCGTGAGAGTCCCTAACTTCACTCATCAAGTTGAACAAAACCTGCACGCGCACTGACAGAGAGACGCAAAAGAGTTGGACTTAAGAGCGAAAGTGGTGCAAACGAGGGATTAAGATGGTGGTGCGGAGTTACAAAGTCTTCCTGCAGCTTTCCTCCTTTTTAGCCTCTCTGCACTGCACCATCATAAATGATCAGGCACTGGAGAGCAGTCTGGGGCCCACAGTACAGCCACATTCCCAATTTTAATGGATATGTCGAGTGGAGATTGACCTCGGTGAGGAACACTCGATCCTCCCCACTTCTCTCAACATTACCTCTCCCTCACATATCTGGCAGCTACCTACCAGCTGCCTGCACATCTCCCTCTCAATGCACAGACCATCAGCTGAGCATCGTTCCCTTGGGTCTTCAGCAGCCTTGGCCTCTTGTCCAATCTCCCGCTCACGCCTAGTGGCATTTTAAAGCCTGGGAGTTAAAATGCTGCCAGGCTCCAGAGTGGGAGAAACATTAGGGGAGTACAGGTCTGCCTCAGGATAAAAAAAGTGAACGAGCTGCTGATTAGGAGTTCTAGTGATGGGCTATGCAAGGAAGGTTTATCAAACTAAATTTGACACTAAGCAGCTTCAGGAGATTGTAGGGCTGCTGACTGAAAACCTGGTCAAAGAAGTTGGTTTTGAGGAGCATTTCAGAGGATAGAGAGGCAGAGAGGTTTACGGAGGGAATTTCACACTTTAGGTCCCGTCAACTGGATGCACAGCCACCGATGGTGAAGCAACAGAAATTGGGGATAGACGAGGCCAGATTTGGAGGAACGCAGATAACTTGATGGGTTATAGGTGCTGGAGGAGGTTACAGAGATGGAGAGGGGTAAGGTGATTGGGATTTGAGCACACAAATGAGAATTTTAAAATTGAGCCATTGATGGACTGGCTGCCAATGTAGGTCAGCGAGCACAGTCCCCACTCACTCCACAATGTAAACATATTCACTTCCCCTATCCTGACATTCTGTAGAGTCCCTGTAAAATGTGGCTCACCAAACCAGACATAAATTCACCAGAGGTTGTGCCTTAATTTAGAGGTGTCCCCAGATTGTGCAGGCTCCAGATTCAATTCCAGTGCACAACTGAGTTAGATGTTCTCGGCTAAGGCTGGTCATAGTGGGTCCCACACTTGGCAATGGCAACATCCAGTCAGAGAGGGGTAGATTTGGCCAGGACTCCTGATCCAAGATGCACTAGGGCAGATGCTGCTGGTGGAACGGCATTCAAAAGGTAACTGAAATGAGAAAACCATCAAAAGTTTTCAGAATTAATTCTCAAGAAAAAAATAGTTTTAAGGCATCAGCTGTTGAAAGTGGCCTTTCCTTTGAAAAAATGAAACAGTGCAGATTTAACAGACAGTTCACCAGGCTTCTGTCAAGTGGCCTTATTGAAATAAGAGGTAATTCAACACAGGCAAGTTTAATCTCTCTTTGTCACTTAACCCTTGGAGTCCAGGTATTGTTCGACTAAGCCTCGGCTGCACACCCTCATGGGCCGATATATTCTTCCTAAGGCCCAGAACTATTCACAGTTTTCCAGGTATGGTCGAAGCAGGGCTTCATATAGCTGAAGCATGACTTCTACTCCCTTGTATTCGACTCTTCCAGGTACAAAGGCCAGCATTTCATTTGCCTTTCTGATTATTTTCTGGACCTGATCATTTGAGTAATTTATGTACCTGGACTCCCAAGCCTCTGTGGACCCCACTCTTTCTAGCTTTTCAACATTTGGGAAAAAAAAGCTTTATCCTTTTAAGATCGGTGGGTGAACTCATTTTCGCCTACGTTGAAATCCATTTGCCACAGTTTGTTCCAATCACTTAATCTAACAATATCTCTTTGTAATTCTACGCTATCATCTGCACTGCTTACAGTGCTACCTATCTTTGTGACATTGGCAAATTTCTTCATGTGGGTCTCACGTTATCTACATCCTCCCGTCTATGCAAGATAAAGGACATGCAGCAAAACCGTTGAGAATTGGATTGCTTTATATGGTGCACTTTTGCACATGGCTAAAGAGACCAATCCGTGAGAGACAGATTCTGCTACAAGGGCCATGGATGTGCTTTATCAGATGTCCTTGTGGGGTTTTTTTTGTGTTGGTGGTTGTTGCAGAGCTGCTGTAGCTATTGATCATCATAGCGGTGGATGCTTGTCCACGGCCGATGTCACCATTTTCATCTGTTGTCGGCTAGTGTCCCATGTGTGAAAATCTATGTTTAGGGCTTGCATGTCATGCTTGCAAGCATCCTCGAAATAGAGCTTAGGGTATCCCACTGATCATCCAGCTCCAGCTACCTCACCATGCAGAAAATCCTTAGGTAAGTGTCCGTCTTCCTTCCTGCAAGCTTGCCCAAAGCAGCAAAGTCACCTCTGCATGATGAGTGCCGACATACTTGGGAGCTTGGTCTGGGAGAAAACTGCCACATTCGTGATTTTATCCTTCCATGAGATGCCCAGAATGTGTTACAAGCACAGCAAAGATGAAATTGTTAAGCTTCTTTTCTTCATAGCTGTAAGTCGCCCACGTTACAAAGTCATACAACAGGCCTGCTGAGAACACAGGCCTCAGAAACCCACATTTTGGTCTAAGGGTCATTATTTCATACATGCCTTGTGAGTTGGCCAAAGGTCATTGTGGACCCAAGGTTGCAGAATTTGCTAACCACTTCCAACAGGATGTTATTTAGTGTGATCAGCCAGAGATGTGACACCCTGTCCCATAAACATAGTTTTCATGATGCAGGATAAAGCTTAAGCATTTGCAACAATCTTCAGCCAGAAGTCCCAAGTGGAGGATCCATCTCGGCCTCCTCCAGAGGTCCCCAGCATCACAGATGCCAGTCTTCAGCCAATTCAATTCACTCCACGTGATTTCGAGAAACGGCTGAAGGACTGGATACTGCAAAGGCTGTGGACCCTGACAACATTCCGGCAACAGTACTAAAGATTTGTGCTCCAGAATTAGCTGTGCCCCTAGTCAACTTGTTCCAGTGCATCTACTCAGCAATGTGGAAAATTGCCCAGGTATGTCCTGTCCACAAAAAGCAGGGCAAATCCAACCCAACCAATTACCACCCTATCAGTCTACTCGCGAACATCAGTAAAGTGATGGAACGCGTCATCAACAGTGTCATATGGCACTTGTTTAGAAATAACCTGCTCACTGACGCTCATTTTGGGATCCGCCAGAGCCACTCAGCTCCTGACCTCATTACAGCCTTGGTTCAAACATGGACAAAAGAGCTGAACTCCCGAGGTGAGGTGAGAGTGACTGCCCTTGACATCAAGGCAGCTTTTGACCGAATGTGGCATCAAGGAGCCCTAGCAAAATTGGAGTCAATGGGAATCAGGGGAAATGTCTCCACTGGTTGGAGTCATACCCAGCACAAAGGAAGATGGTTGTGGTTGTTGGAGGTCAGTCACCTCAGTTCCAGGAAATCACTGCAGGAGTTTCTCAGGATAGTGTCTTCACGGTCCCATTCCCACATTTGATTCCTGTGGCTATGTAGGTTTATTTCCTTCAACTGCCCATCCCATTTTCTTTTGGCATCATTGATTGTCTGTGCTTCTACCATCCTCGTGGGCAGTGACTTTCAACTCATTCCTTCTCACAGTGTAAAAAAAAATTCTTCCTCACAACTCCCTACATCTCTTGCCCAAAACCTTATATCTGTATCCCCTAGTGCTTATACTATCAGCAATAATTGGAATAGTGTTTCCTTGTCCATCCAAACCTGTTGTATTAAATCTCCACTCTTTATCCCTTTTGTTCCAAAGAGAAAAATCCAAGCTTCTCCAACCTAACATTGTAATGATTCCATCCTTGGAACCACTCCGATAAAACTCCTCTGAACCCTCACATCCTTCCCCACCTTCCCCAAGTGCAGTGTCCAGAATTGGATGCAGTACACCAGTTGTGGCCTAACCAAAGCTTTATAAAGGTTCAACATAACTTCCCTCTTTTGTACTCAATACCTCTACTTATGAAGCCCAAGACCCCATATATTTTGCTAACCACTCTCTCAATATGTCCTGCCACCTTCAAATATCAATGCACTTGCACCCCCAGGTCCCTCAGTTCCTGCGCACTCTTTAGAACTTGCCATCCGTCTACATTGCCTCTCTCTATCCTTTCTGCCAAGGCGCATCGCCTCACACTTGTATTACATTCTATCTGCTACTTTGACCTTCAGCTAGCCTATCTATGTCACATTGCAGTCGATTAGTGTCATCCTCACCGTTTGCCACACCTCCAAGTTTGGTATCATCAACAGATTTTGAAATTTTGCTCTGTATTCCAATGTCGGGTCATTTATATATAATAAAATAAGTCATAGTCCTTGCACTGACCCTTGGAGAACACCACTGTCTGCCACCCTCCAGTATGGAAAGTAACCATTTACCATGACTTCCCCAGCATGTCCTTGTGGGACACCACTGGTCACATCCTGTTAACTGGAGTACTTGCCCATTATCCCTACTCTCTGTCTCCTGTTGTTCAACCAATTTCCTGACCAAGTCAATAGTTTGCCTTCAATTCTATGAGCTTCAACTTGAGCTGACAGTCTATTGTGAGGAATTTTATCAGCCAAGATCCCAAAAACTTTGCTAACCACTCTCTCAATATGTCCTGCCACCTTCAAGTATCAATGCACATGAACCCCCATGTGCACCCCTTTATAAATCCACGTTGATTAGCTGAAAATTTTCAAGGTGTTCAGTTACCCTATCCCTGATTATAGACGCTAGTAATTTCCTGAAGACAGGCTTTAAGTGAACTGGTCTTCGGTTCTCTGGTTTTCCTCTGCCTTAGCATGTGGTCATGAACAATTTTCCAATCTAAAGGAATATTTCCAAAAGTGAGAAAATTTGGAAGATTGGTTTATTGATGACGTGCCCCAATGTCCCCATTCACGTGCACTCCCCAATGCCCCCATTTCCTGGTGTCCTCCCCAGTGCCCCCATTCACTGGTGCCTGCCCCCATTCACTGGTGCCTGCCCCCAGTGCTCCTATTCACAGGTTCCCTCCCCCAATGACCCCATTTACTGCTGCCCTCCCCCAATCCTCCCATTAACAGATGGCATCCTGCAATTTTTGATTTACAAGGGAACAGGAGGTAGCCATTTAGTCCCTCAAGTCTGTTCTGTCATTTAGTGACTGATCGTGACTGCTCTGCGACCTTAGTTCACAAACCGGCCCTTTTCCCTTATCCCGAAACCCTTGTGTGAGCAATAATCGATCAATCTTGGTTTTAAAACAAACAGTTTGATCTAGCATCATTATCCCTGCAGGCAGTGTTCTAACAAATCTGTGGCACCAAGTGGGAGCTCAACACTGAAATAAGCTCAGCTTCCCATATCCTTAAAACAATTCCTTTCAACTTTGTAGCAGATCAGTGGCTACTGGTCAGATGAGGTGTCCACCAACAGGAAGAAATTATTCTGTCAGGACAGTGATTAATGGACTAAGGATTGGCTGTGGCCTTGTTTTCTCATGGTGATTGGGACAGATTGAGGTGTGATCATTGCAATATAATCTTATGCAGATCCTGTGATGATTTAGGAACACAGATTTGACATGTTCTCGGAGGCCAGAAATTGGGACTGATGATTGTTTCTGACAGGTGATGACTGGAAAATGTTATTTGGATTGCCATGTGCTCTTTACCCCCTAAGATATTCTGTTTAAATCTCTCTCTACTGCTGTTGAAATGTCTGATTAAAACTGGACATGATCTAAAATGGACAGTTAGTCTTTCCTCAGCTGCTGACCCATCAGTTCATTGCTCTCCTATCTGCAGATGATGTATGGAAGTAGTTGCTATCATAACCATATCCTGTTGGTGGGATGGCCAATCATTATCCTCAGAAAGGAAAGCTCTTTTTTTAAATAGTTGGAAAGTTTCAGACCATCAGCATGGCTCTGTAAGGAGTAGGTTCATCTCAAAGTCTGAAGGTTATGGATTCAAAACCACATCACTGACATGGCTTAAACCCATTCCCTAGTCTTGAACACATTCAACCATTGCCCTTGTACCTTCTTTCTCTCTTCGAAAGAGCTTGCCTCCTTCCCCATCCTGAGTCATGTTTGCCTTCTCCCCTATTTAGCTCATCGCACCAGTGTCAATTCTCGGCAAGAGCTATCACTATAGTGCCTGTCACCATTTGCCCATCACACCTGTCTGGCTCTCATTATGTTTTCAGTTTCTTTCCATTTATTTTTCAAATATTTCTCCATATCTTTCAAAACATGAATTTTGCTTCTCCTACTCTTTCAAATCGTGCATCCCATGCTCAAGCAAGCTTCTGTTTGAAGGAGTGCCTCTGACCCTCTGCATTCATTGTATTGGCTATGCTATTAATACATTTTCGAAGTATGTTTTCTGTAAAGCTAATGCATGCCTGAGGTTCCTGATTTATAAATCCTCCAATCTGTTATGGTGAGTTACAGTTCTCAAGCTCACTTGCAGGTACAATCCAGAGCTACTTAACGTGCACGCACACAAAACTTCCTCAAGATGTGCATGTTCCTGGCAAGGCCGCACTTAGTACCTGTCTCTAAAAGGCTACAACAAGAGGCACTGAGCCAGGCTTTGGACTGGAGTCATCCACAGGCGCAGGCAGGGTAAGGATTGTAGTTTCCAACAGTGCAGCACTCTCAGTACTTCCCTGGGATTGTCAGTCCGGATTTTGGGCTCAAGTCCAAGAGTGAAACATGAACCAATGACCTTTTGACCTGGATGGAATAGGCCATCCAGAATCTGGTAGCTTCTTGTTTCTTTATTCATTTTTTTATGGGATGTGGACGTTGCTGGCTAGGGCGGCATTTAGTGCACATCCCTAATTGCCCTTGTTCAGAGGGTTGTTAAGAGTCAACCACATTGCTGTGGGTCTGGAGTCACATGTAGGCCAGGCCAGGTAAGGACAGCAGATTTCCTTCCCTAAAAGATATTAGTGAACCAGATGGGTTTTTACAACAATTGGCAGTGGTTTCGTGGTCATCATCAGACTTTTAATTCCAGATTTTTATTCAATTCACATTTCATCATCTGCCATGGTGGGATTTGAACCTGAGTCCCAGAGCATTACCCCGAGTCTCTAGAATACCACCAACCCAAAAAAAATAATGAATGATGGGAGTTAGGAATCAGTGCTGATTCTTACTGGGACTTCTCAAGGGCACTTTCGTTGCATCTCCAGACACTTTCTGCTCCTTTCTCCACTTCTCTGTACTTGCAGCTTCTCCTCTGATTCACTCTTATCTGGATCCATTCCTTCTCCTTGTGCCCGAGTGAAGCTGGTGTTAAGTTGCATCACAAGACTGCCATGTCGAGAGCCAGACATTTAAACTGCTGAATTATTGCTCCAATGAAGCTGGCAGAGATTATGTGTGGAACAGAATTGACGGCATAATCCCTCTAATCAGTCTTTGATCTCTGTGTGTACTCAATCTTTCTCTCTTTCTGTCTTTTATTCCTTGCACTTTGACCCCTGCTCAGCTACATATCCACACCACTGGCAAAACACTAGTTTATGTTAGCCCATGGCTCAGTGGATAGCACTGTTACCACTTGAATAAAAGATTGTGTGCCTCTCTTGCCAGAGACCTGAGCACATAATCCAGGTTCACTCAGTAAGGAAGCATGGAGAGGGCAATGCACTGTCAGAGGGTCAGCACTGAGGGAGTGCTGCACTGTCAGAGGGTCAGTACTGAGGGAGTGCTGCACTGTCAGAGGGTCAGTACTGAGGGAGTGCTGCACAGTCAGAGGGTCAGTACTGAGGGAGTGCTGCACTGTCAGAGGGTCAGTACTGAGAGAGTGCTGCACTGTCAGAGGGTCAGTACTGAGGGAGTGCTGCACTGTCAGAGGGTGAGTACTGAGGGAGTGCTGCACTGTCAGAGGGTCAGTACTGAGGGAGTGCTGCACAATCAGAGGGTCAGTACTGAGAGAGTGCTGCACTGTCAGAGGGTCAGTACTGAGGGAGTGCTGCACTGTCAGAGGGTGAGTACTGAGGGAGTGCTGCACTGTCAGAGGGTGAGTACTGAGGGAGTGTTGCAGTGTCAGAGGGTGAGTACTGAAGGAGTCTGCACTGTCAGAGGATCAGTACTGAGGGAGTGCTGCTGTTGCAGGGTCAGTACTGAGGGAGTGCTGCACTATCAGAGGATCAGTACTGAGGGAGTGCTGCACTGTCAGAGGGTCAGTACTGAGGGAGCTCTGCACTGTTGGAGGAGCCGTCTTTCAGGTGAGATATTAAACTCATTTCCCATCTGCACTCTCCCTAGCACTATTGAAAGAAGAACAATGGAGTTTTCCCTGGTGTCCTTGATAATATTAATCCCGAACCAACGTCACTAAAACAGATGACATTCCTGTTTGTGAGTCATTTTTGATGCCTTTTTTCCAACTTCCAGCAGTGACTGTAAAAAGAACTTCATTGGCTGGGAAGTCTTCTTGTCACCCTCAGGTTGTTAGATAAATGTAAGTTTTCTCTTTACTGCCAGTGGGCCCCCGATTATTTAAATTTGTCTGTAGTGAAATGACTGACAAAATAAATGGAATGAAGCAGCCAAAGGCTTGTTCATTTGTGGATAGACTGGCCAGAATATTATCAATACTTTGTCATTTTAATCTTGATCCTCTCATTACAGCAGATTATGTTCCCTCAGACAGATCCATTTTTAGCTTGTCGGTTACACATCAAAGACACTTCAGGATTGCAGTTGTAAATGGAAGCAGAATAATGACAGGTTTGTTTGAGTACAGAGCTTTGTGACTGAAATATATAATGTTGTATATTACTCAAGCCCTGCCAACAAACAGTCACCTTTTTGATGAAACGTTAAAGGCTATAAGGAAGCTTTCTATTCCACACCACCACCACCAGCCTCCCCTCCGGTCCCCCTCATCCACCCTCCCAAATTAAAGTTGATTTCTTTTTTTTGTCCATAGTAGGAGCAGAATCCAGCTTCTCCGAACCATGTCTGATCTCGCTAGATTAAGGGTACAGAGTGGAGACCCAACTTCCCTCTTATTCAGTGAATGTGCAGCGCTGCAAAGTAGATTGCATTTACACTAGATGTGATAAAGCAGAAGGCTTCAAATCTGAAACAAAATCCTCCAGAGGATGGGGAGATGCAAGGGGAGGGGAGGCAAGGGGAGGGGAGGTGAGATGGAGAGGGAAGTAGAGAGAGAGGAAGGAAGGAGAGGGTTGGGAGTAGATAGGGTAATGGAGAGAGGAGAGGAGAGGGAATGGGAGAAAAGGAGGGCAGGGGTAGGAAGAAGGAGAATAGAGGGAAGGGATGGAAAGAGGAGGAGAGGGGAGGGGGTAGGGAGATGAGGGGAGGGGCATCAGGGCAGGAGAGCAGAGGGATGAGAAGTGAGGGAACGGGGTGAGGGAAGAAGGTACATTGTTCATCTTGTTACAAAATAACTCCTCCCCATCCCTTCCCCACAACATCCACACCAGCAGGTCCATGGTTCACTCTGTTTGATTTCTGTTGCACTACGATGGGCTCAGTTTGGTCTAAGCCTGTGGGAGGCCCTGGGGGAGGGAGGGAGTAGTGAACAAGCAGTTCTACGTTCTGTTGTCACAGCTTGTGCCCTGTGTGAGGGGCTTAACTTTGGGGTTTTTGTGTCTCAATGAAAGTCTGGCTGATCTTGGCCTGTCAGAGAGAAAACGAAACTCTATATTGTTTCTGGCACTTAAGAGTCCTTCGCCTCTGACATCTGCCACTTTGTGACAGGAATACATTCCAAACTCATTATCCCTGAAAGCAGAATGCCACAATGACAACACATTAATCAGAGCCACATCAGAAACAGGCGCGAGAAAGCATCGAGTCCTTTACATGACACTCAGTAATCAATCTTTCTGAGTGGCGCCTGTGAAAGTTCACATTATTTATGCATTGTATAATGAAAGGACATCCCTTTACTCTGTGTGTCACTCTGCCAAGTACTCTCCTTTGTTAAAAAAATGAGGAGAGATTTAATTTAGGAGAGGGAAGGTGCACTGGGTTTGTGTCAGTTTACTCCCAGACAGAGAGATGTTTATATAGTCCAGGAATTCAATCTGAATCTCGGATCCTCGCCAGTCTATGCTGAGATCTCTATCACTGTTCAAGTTTTTGCAAGCCAAGTGGTGTTTCCACTCTGCCCGCTGACCTCCTGTGGCAAAGAATCAGATCCAAGTGCAGTTCAGAGGGAAAGGACATCATTTGACCCCTTGGGGGTCCTGCCCTGCCATTCAATCAAATTGTGGTTGACCTCGTACTTGAACTGCATTTACTCCACTTTGCTCCATATCCCCCAACACCTTTACTGAACGATCCATCTCACTCATGGAAATTACAGTTCAGCCCCAGTATCCACGATCTTCAGGTAAAGCAAGGTTAGCTGGCACATGCAGATTAGGCCTGCTCAAAATCACTAATTTAAAATCTTACCTTCGGCCTAAACTTTAGTCTGACCTTTATAATGCATGGTAATATGGAAAATGGAGTGTGTGTGTTTGCCACATTGAAAATACACCTTCGTGCCAGTGCTGTCACTATAATACCTCTACTGGTGGGAGGGACCGATTACACTGACAAAGGTACAAAATTTACACTAGTTTCATTCTAACCATCACCATCATGGAAGGAAGTTCACAGTGCATAGTAAAATGAGATTTCAACATACTCGAGATGATATCATCACTTTGACATAATTGTGCATAATTCTTATGAAAGGACAGAAAACACTTTCTGACCTTGATTGAATTTTTGGACCAATTACTTTATTCACACACAGGCTTGTTAGCATAAACCAGTGAGCTTTGAGACCTGGCATGATTGACAGTCACACACACACCATATTTTGTTTGCTGAACTTAACTCATATTAGGTGCCAGGCTTGGTTCAGTGAATAAAATCAGAGAGAAGATTGTGCGTTCAACTCCCATATCAGTGCCTCGAGCACATAATCCAGTCCAGCACTTCCAGTATTATGCTGAGGCAGTATTGCACTGTCGGAGGGTCGGTACTAAGGAAGCGCTGGATTGTCGGAGGTTCAGTACGGAGGCAGTGCTGCACTGTTGAGGGTCAGTACTGAGGGAGTGCTGCACTCTCTGAGGGTCAGTACCGAGGGAGCGCTAGATTGTCGGAGGATCAGTACTGAGGGACTGCTGCACTGTTGAAGGGTCAGTGCTGAGGGAGTGCTGCACTTTCAGAAGATCAGTATATACTCAGTTGTGTTGAAGGGTCATGAGGACTCGAAACGTCAACTTTGTTCTTCTCCGCCGATGCTGCCAGACCTGCTGAATTTTTCCAGGTAATTCTGTTTTTGTTCTGAGGGAGCACTGCACTGTTGGAGGGTCAGTCCTGAGGGAGTGCTGCACTGTCGAAGGGTCAGTACTGAAGGAGTGCTGTACTGTTGGATGGTCAGTACTGAGGCAGTGCTGTACAGTTGGAGTGTCAGTAATGCAGGAGTGCTGCATTATCAGAGGGTCAGTACTGATGGAGCGCTGCACTGTCGATTGGTCAGAACTGAGGGAGTGCTGCACTGTCAGAGAGTCAGTACTGTGGGACCGCTGCAGTGTCAGAGGGTCAGTAATGCGGTGTGAGAAGGTCACTACTGAGGGAGCACCGCACTGTTGGCGGATGAGTACTGAGGGAGTGCTATACTGTCGGAGGGTCAGTAATAAGGGAGTGCTGCAATGTCAGAGGATCAGTACCGAGAGAGCGCTAGATTGTCCGAGGATCAGTACTGAGGGAGTGCTGCACTGTCGAAGGGTCAGTACTGAGGGAGTACAGCACTGTCAGAGGGTCAGTACTGAGGGAGTGCTGCACTGTCAGAAGGTCAGTACTGAGGGAATGCTGCACTGTCAGACGGTCAGTACTGAGAGAGTGCTGCACTGTCGAAGGGTCAGTACTGAGGGAATGCTGCACTGTCAGAGGGTCAGTACTGAGGGAGTGCTGCACTGTCAGAGGTTCTGTTCTGAGGGAGCACTGCACTGTTGAAGGATGAACTTTAAAACTGAGGCCCCGTTTGGTTAAATGTGAAAGGTTCTGCAGTGCTATTAGGGAAAGAACTGAAGATGTTCCCTCATTAGCTTGAGTGACATTCCTTCCTCAGCTAACCAAAGGTACTTTTTAGCTTACCTGTTCATTGGCTCTTTGAGAGGTCTTGTTATTGCTGTATCACTGACCATGTTGCTAGGAGCAGACGATCTTCCTGCACTCACTTCCTGGGAAGCCCCTGAGTCGTGCTGTTCCCATTCAATTGAAGCTTGAGGGTCAGTTTCTACAGTTCCTTGGAACCTAACTTGTCCTCGAGCTTCCTTCAGCACAACCTGACCTGGACCTGCTCGTGGTGACTTCTGAGGTGGAAAGTTTTCCATCCACCAATTTGAACATCCCTGTGCATTGCGCAAAAAGAAACTGATTTGATGGCCTTCAAACCTCACCTGAACCCAAACACAAAGAGAAGATTGTAGTGCCCTCTTGGTATTGAAGAAGAACAGCAGCAACTTGACTTTATCTCATACCTTTCATGTATTGAAATGTCTCAAGGTGCAGAAGCACCATAAAACAAAGTGTGACTCCAAGCCATATAAAGTCAGATGACTAAAAGCTTGGTCAAAGAGGTCGGTTTTAATGAATGTCTTCAAGGAGGAAAGTGAGGTAGAGGTGAAGGTGTGTTGGGAGGGATTTCCAGAACTTGAGGCCTAGGTATTGAGCCACTAAAATTAGGGATGTACAGGAAGGCCCAATTTTTTTTTATTCATTCGCGGGATGTGGGCTACGCTGGCTAGGCCAACATTTATTGCCCATCCCTAATTGCCCTTGAGACCTGAGTAGCTTGATAGGCCATTTCAGGGGGCAGTTAAGAGTCAACCACATTGCTGTGGGTCTGGAGTCAAGTAGGTAGATTTCCTTCCCGAAAGGACATTACTGAGCCAGATGGGTTTATACAACAGTCGACAATTTAATTACAGATTTTTACTGAATTCAAATTCCACCATCTACCATGGGGTGATCTGAACCCAGGTTCTGGGTCTCTGATTACTAGCCCAGTGACAATGCTACTATGTCACCACTTCTCCCTGTGGAGTGCAGATACCTTGGAGGTTTGTGTGGCTGGAGGAGATTATAGAGTTAGGGAGGGGAGTGGCCATGAAGAAATTTGAAAACCAAGATGAGAATTTTAAAATCAAGATGTTGCTTGATTGGGAACCAATGTAGCTCAGCAAACACAAGGGTGATAGGGGAATGGGTTTGCTGCGAGATAAGAAGCAGGCAGCAGAATTTTGGATGACCTCAAGTTTACAGAGGGTAGAATGTGGGAGACCAGCCTGGAGTGCGTTGGAATTGTCAAGTCCAGAGTCATGAAAGCATGGATAAGGGTTCCAGCAGCACTGAGATAAGGGTGAAATCTGGTGTTATGCAGGTAGAAATAGGCCGTCTTAGTGATGGCAAAAATATGAGGTTTGGAGTGGGAACTGAAAACAACGGCTTGAGCCTTCCCAGTATTTAATTTGAGGAAATTTCTGCTCATCCACTACTGGATGGCAGATAAGCAGTCTAATAATTTGTTAACAGTGGAGGAGTTAAGAGAGATGGTGGTGAGGCAGAGTATACATGTGAAAACTGTACACGTAGATGAGAAACAGGAGGAGGCCAAGTATTCATCCTTTCGGGTTACGAGAGGCAACAGGGAGCAGAAAAACAAGCTATTGCAAGGGCTACTCTGTCTCCAATTAGATAGGTAAGAATGAAACCACAAGAGAGCAGTCCTGCCCAGCTGGCTGACAGTGGAAAGGCAATGGAGGAGAATGGTGTGGTCAAACTTGTCAAAGGCTGCAGACAGAGCACAAAGGAAGGAAGGAAGGTTTACCATAGGATGTTACTATGAGTTGTTTTGGTACTGTGGAAGGGGATTAAAATGCGATTGAAGGTGCAAGATAGCCCAGATCCAATGACCAAACACATAAAACCAAGTAGGACTTGTTGGAATAACCATCTCTGCCTGATCTTTATTGATAACGGTTCTCACAAACATTAATATCCATCTTCTATTCCACCAAATTACATTGAATTTACAGAATGTTTTAATTCTTCTCATGCCCATTCCTAATTGCCCCTTGAGAAGGTGAGTAGCCTTCTTGAACTGTTGCAGTCCATGTGGTGTAGGTACACTCACAGTGCTGTTAGGGAGGGAGTTCAGGATTTTGACCCAGCGACAGTGAAGGAACAGCGGTATGTTTCCAAGTCAGGATTGTGAGTGACATGGAGGGGAACTTCCAGGTGGTGGTGTTCCCATCTATCTGCTGTCCTTGTCCTTCTAGATGGTAATGGTTGTGAGTTTGGAAGGTGCTGTCAAAGGAACCTTGGTGAATTCTTGCAGTGCATCTTGTAGATGGTACACACTGCTGCCACTGTGCGTCGGTGGTGGAGGGAGAGAATGTTTGTGGATGTGGTGCCAATCCAGTGGTTGCTTTGTCCTGGATGGTGTCATGCTTCTTGAGTGTTGTTGGATCTCCAGTCATTCAATCAAGTGGAGAGTATTCCATCACACTCCTGACTTATGTCTTGTATGTGGTGCACAGGCTGTGGGGAGTCAAGAAGTGAGTTACTCATCACAGGATTCCTGGTCTCTGACCTGCTCTTGTAGCCACAGTATTTATATGACTAGTCCAGTTCAGTTTCTGGTCAATAGTAACCCCCAGGATGTTGATAGTGGGGGATTCAGTTCTGCTAATGTCATTGAACATCAAGGGGTGATGGTTAAATTCTCTCTTGTTGGAGATGGTCATTGCCTGACACTTGTGTGGCACGAATGTTACTTGTCACTTATCAGCCCAAGCCTGGATATTGTCCAGGTCTTGCTGCATTTGGACACGGACTACTTCAGTATCTGAGGAGTCGTGAATGGTGCTGAACATTGTGCAATCATCAGTGAACATCCCAACTTCTGACCTTATGATGGAAGAAAGGTCATTGATGAAACAGCTGAAGATGGTTGGGCCTAGGACACTATCCTGAGGAACTCCTACAGTGATGTCCTGGAGCTCCAACAACCACAACCATCTTCCTTTGCGCTAGGTATGACTCCAACCAGCAGAGAGTTTTCCCCCTGATTCCCATTGACTCCAGTTTTGCTAGGGCTCCTTGCTGCCACACTTAGTCAAATGCTGCCTTGATGTCAAGGGCAGTAACTCTCACCTCATCTCGGGAGTTCAGCTCTTTTGTTTGAACCAGGCTATAATGAGGTCAGGAGCTGAGTGGCGCTGGCGGAACCCAAACCGGGCATCACAGAGTGCAGAAGAGACCCTTCGGCCCATCGAGTCTGCACTGACACGTGAGAAACACCTGACCTACCTACCTAATCCCATTTACCAGCACTTGGCCCATATCCTTGACTGTTATGATGTGCCAAGTGCTCATCCAGGTACTTTTTAAAGGATGTGAGGCAACCCACCTCCACCACCCTCCCAGGCAGTGCATTCCAGACTGACACCACCCTCTGGGTAAAAAAGTTTTTCCTCACACCCCCCCTAAATCTCCTGCTCCTCACCTTGAACTTATGCCCCCTCATGACTGACCCTTCAACTAAGGGGAACAGCTGCTCCCTATCCACCCTGTCCATGCCCCTCATAATCTTGTACACCTCAATCAGGTCGCCCCTCAGTCTTCTCTACTCCAGCAAAAACAACCCAAACCTATCCAACCTCTCTTCATAACTTAAATGTTTCATCCCAGGCAACATCCTGGTGAATCTCCTCTGCACCCCCTCCAGTGCAATCACATCCTTCCTATAATGTGGCAAACAGAACTGCACACAGTACTCCAGCTGTGGCTTCACCAAGGTTCTGTACAACTCCAACATGACTTCCCTACTTTTGTAATCTATGCCTCGACTGATAAAGGCAAGTGTCCCATATGCCTTTTTCACCACCCCACTAACATGCCCCTCTGCCTTCAGAGATCTATGGACACACATGCCAAGGTCCCTTTGTTCCTCAGAACTTCCTAGTGTCATGCCGTTCATTGAATACTTCCTTGTCAAATTACTCCTTCCAAAGTGTATCACCTCACACTTTTCAGGCTTAAATTCCATATGCCATTTATCTGCCCATTTGACCATCCTGTCTATATCTTCCTGTAGTCCAAGACATTCAATCTCACTATTAACCACCCGGCCAATCTTTGTGTCAGCCACACACTTACTAATCCTACCCCCCACATAGTCATCTATGTTGTTCATATAAATGACGAATAATAGGGGACCCAGCACAGATCCCTGTGGTACGCCACTGGACACTGGCTTCCAGTCACTAAAGCAGCCTTCTGTCATCACCCTCTGTCTCCTACAACTAAGCCAATTTTGAATCCACCTTATCAAATTACCCTGTATCCCATGTGCATTTGCCTTCTTTATAAGTCTCCCATGTGGGACCTTGTCAAAGGCTTTGCTGAAATCCATATAAACTACATCAACTGCACTACCCTCATCTACACACCTGGTCACCTCCTCAAAAAATTCAATCACATTTGTTAAGCATGACCTCCCTCCGACAAAGCCATGCTGACTATCCCTGATCAAACCTCGCTTCTCCAGGTGGAGATAAATTCTCTCCTTCAGAATTATCACCAATAGCTTCCCTACCACTGACGTGAGACTCACTGGCCTGTAGTTCCTGGCATCAGTGAGTAGGTTATTGCTAAGCAAGTGCCGCTTGATAGCACTGTTGATGACCCCTTCCATTACTTCACTGACAGTGATGGTAATCATCTAGCAGTGATGGTAATGCCATTGAATGTCTGTGGGAGATGGCTCTTTCTTGATGGAATTGGCCATTGTGTGGCATGAATGTTACTTGCCACAGATCAGTCTAAGTCTGAATATTGTTCAGGTCTTGCTGCATATGCACACAGACTGCTTCACTGTCTGGGGAGTCACGAATTGTACTGAAGACTGTGGAATTGTTAGTGAACATCCCCACTTCTGAGCTTATGATGGAGCAAAGGTCATTGATGAAGCAGCTGAAAATGATTGGACCCTAGGTCACTACTCTGAGAAATGCCTGCACCAATGTCCTGGGGCTAAGACAATTGGTCCACGACAAATACAACCACCTTCCTTTGTGCTTGGTATGACTCAAACATGTCAAGACTTTTTCCTTGATTCCCATTTACTTTAATTTTGCCCAGGCTCCTTGATGCCACATTTTGCCAAATTCTGCTCTGATTTCAAGGGGAATCACTCTCACCACACCTCTTGAGTTCATTCTTTTGGCCACGTTTGGACCAAGGCTTTAATGAGGTTAGGAGCTGAGTAGCCCTGGCTAAACCCAAACTGAGTGTGAGTGAGCAGGTTATTGCTTTGCAAATGCCACTTGATAGCACTGTCGACTATCTCTTCCATCACTTTGCTGATGATCAAAAGGGAGACTGCTAGAGTGGTAACTGGCTGGGTTGGATTTGTCCTGCTTTTTGTGGATGGGACATAGCTGGGCACTTTTCCACATTGTCAGGTAGGAACATAAGACTTCGGAGCAGGATTAAGCCATTCAGTCCTGGTTATGGTTTCAACTTCACAACTCCCTTCCTGTTTGTTCCCATAACCCTTGACTCCCTTGTCTATTAAAAATCTGTCAAAATCAGCCAAGAATAAATTCATTGACTCAGCTTCCACTGCTTTCTGAGGAAGAGAATTCCATAGACTAACAACCCTCTTGAGAGAAAAAAAAAACTCATCTCTGTCTTAAAAGGGAGACCTCTTCTTTTTAAACCCTGTCTCCTAGTTCTAGTTTCCCCAAAAAGAGGAAACATCCTTCCGGTATCCACTTTAACAAGTCCCCTCAGTTTCAGTAAAATCACCACATTCTTCGGAACTCCAGTGGGTATAGGCCCAGCCTGTTTGACCTCTCTTCATTAGATCAGCCTTTCATCCCAGGAATGAGTCGAATAAACCTTCTCTGAACTGCTCCTAAGCGCATTTATATCCTTTTTCAAATAAGGAGACCAAAGCTGTACACAGGATTCCAGATGTTGTCTTACCAAGGTCAGTGTTGCAGCTGTACTGGAACAGCTGGTAAGGGGCAAGGCTGGCTTTGGAGCACAGCTTCTCAGCCTTCTGCTGTTTCTTGACATCATGTGGAATCACATAGGAACAAAATTCCTGCCACTGTTTAGCTCCATTTGAGCCTCCTGATACCCCACTTCATTTCACCCGATCTGATTATCACTCTCATCCTTTCTCCCTCATGTGTTTATCTAACTTCCCCTTAAATGCATCTGTACAATTCAATTCAACCACTTTCTGTAGGAGAGATTTCCACATTCTCACCACTCTTGCGGTAAAGGCATTTCTCCTGAATTACCGACTGGATTTATTGGGAACTATCTTTCTTTATGGCCCCTAGTATTAGACCGACCCACAAACAGAAACAATTTCTCTATGTCTCCCCCGTCAAACCCCTTCCATAATTTATGATTCAGCCTTCTCTTTTCCAGAGCAGGAAAAGCTGCAGCTGCCTGTTCAGCCTATCCCCCATTTGAGGAATAACAAGTTTGTTACTGGTACTGAGCCAGACAATAACGAAATTTAAGTCATATTACACATGGTGAATGACTTGAAGTGTGTTATGTGCCCACAAAATAATTATCTTTGTAAAGCATGAGGAATATTGACCCAAAAGCATTATGTGGAAATAGCCAACTCTCTCAAAATAGAGCAAAGCCTCCACAGAAAGAAGTCGTGTCTAATATTAACTCATGCCTTCCCATTTTACCTGGTAATGACAGTTTGCTGTCATAATCGGCCGCTCCAGGCTTCCCCAGTCACAACTCCCAGCTTCGCTCTATTGAAGGCTTCAAACCAATCAGATTGACACCACAAAGGCAACTTTTGACAATTGCTCCGGGCAACCGGATTAAAAGCTCCAAATTTACCCAACAAACACTCTAGGCCCCAGATGACAAACTTCATCCCCTTTCTGACAGGCTCTTGAGATGCTGGCAGATTTGTTAGCTTCTGCGCCCAGGCCCAGAATGGCACAAGCAGCTGGCACTTTGTGTGACAGAAGTTTCATACTCCGGATACACTCATTGCTAACTCTGAATGGACAGATAGCTGGAGTTTTATCAGATGACCTCCTGCCTCCAAATTCCCCAGACCTATTCTCTTGCCATTGCCTTTCTGACATGTCCATTCTCGCAGCATCCTACCTACCCCCCAGAGACAATTGCAAAGCAAATCTGGCTGTGCACACATTGGCTGCTGCATTTCCCACACTTCAAAAAATACTTGAAGGGCTGTAAAATGGTTTGTGATGGCCTGAGCTGGTGAAAGGTGAATTAGAAATGGAACCACTTTCTTTATCATTACGTTCTTACACTGAACTGATCCAGTCTGTGGTTTGCTGGCAATTTATTCCTAACAGATGGAAAAGACATGCAATATAAACTATATCAGTGAACTACTATAGTGAACATCATCAAACCATCTGTGATATTGCAGCAACTCTTCATTATAACAGAGGAGACTAACAGCTCACTGGTTTTGGTGAATGGACAACAGTAGAACCCAGTTTGGAGACTCAAATGAGACATTGTCTTCAAATCTTCCCTTGGAGATTAACTGTCTGACAGGGTAAGATTGTCATGGTTTTTATATCTTCTTGGAAATCAATGTGAAGAAGTGCAAGGATTCACAGGCTGATTTTTCTTTGAGGCAATCCCTTAGGATAGAGGATGACTTCTGACTTGATGTGTTCTGAGATGGCTGATATGTCCAATGTGTGATCTGCAGACTCTGCCCCATTTGGAACAGGCGGTCCATGAAGGGTAGGGTAAATGAGTTGCTCACTGTGACACTTCAACTTCACTCCTGCCTGTCAAAGCCTCTCGGTGCGTGCGGTGCCTTCCTGAATGAACCTTCTCTGTTTTGGTCAGTCACAGGCCAAGGTCTTCCATGAGTTGGCGGGGATGTTTGACCTCTTCAGGGTGCTTCATGGACATCCCAGAAGCATTTCCGCTGTCCTCCTGGGAGTCTCCTGTCACGACCAACTTGTTAGTCGAGCAGTTGCTTCAGGAATCTGGTGTCAGGCATGCGACCAGCAGGATGGGCTGATAAACATTCTGACAGGCCATGAGACTTTTAAAATGTATTCATTCATGGGATGTGGGCATCACTGACAAGACCAGCATTTATTGCCCATCCCTAATTGCCCTTGAGAAGCCATGACTGTCTTTCTCCCAGCAGATAGAGAGGTTAGTCATTCACAGCGCAGAGCTTTATGGACTCCCACAATCCATACACCCCAACTGACATGAGATTCCACCATATATAACCTGTAATTCCTAGCTGGACCCACTTGGCAGGACTGTCTGGAATGAGATACAAACACTGTACTTTCTGACTCAGAGGCAGAGGCTCGCAGCTAAAAATCAGAAATAAGTCAATGAAATGGAAAGGTAGGTTAAGCCTGATAGATAATGTAAAATTCATCATTGAAATCACTCCCAGGAACTTTGATAAATAATTCAGTCAAATGGTACGAGTGCATTCTCACAGCCATTTCATGTTAACACCACGTGCAAATATTACACAAAGTGTATGATTAGACCCTTTCATGTCATGTTTGTGAAACTCGTTAGCATCTATGTACCGTTAACCTTGCCCCCTTCACTTTCAAACCCAGTTTTGGTATTATAAAGGAAATTCATGATGGCGCAAAATTCCTCTTCGCTTTCCGATGACGTCTCATGTATTGTGAACTTACAGCGGTTTCTGTTGCATCCTAGACAGGGCCTAGTCATGACATACAAACTGGGATGCACAATCTTTACAGTGTGTTGTGAGTCAGAAATTGGACTGGGAGTCAAACCGTACCCTGTGAATCACTGCTGATTGTTCACCACCTCTAGGCTCTGAGTGTAATTTGCTGCCTTGGATTACAGATTTAAAAAACATGGAAAGAACCTGCATTTTTAGTTGCCATGACGTCAGGGTGTCTCGGAGCACATTACAGCCAATGAAGTACTTGTGAAGTGTGGCCACTGTTGCCTTGCAGGCTCTCTATGTGCAGCAAGCTCCCACGATCAAACAGTGTGATAATGAACAAACCATCTGCTTTAATGATGTTGGTTGATGATTGAATAGTGGCCAGAACACAGTGGAGAACTCTCCTGCTTTTTTCCCAATAATACCTTGGGATATTTACACATTGAGCGAGAAGACACTGCCTCAGTTCTCCATTTAATCCAAAATACAGAACCTGTGACAATACTACCCCTCCAACAATGCTTCTGTGGCACGTTGTAACATACAGACAGTGGGGGAGGATTTTCCTGTGAGTTTTTGCTTTTGTTTGCAGTTGAACCAACAAGGAAGGAGCCTGTTGAGGCCTGTATGAAGTCGGACACCTCATTGGTTGAATTTAGATGAGGACCAGCCAATAAAGCAGACTGGCCCTTTCAAAGCACCTCCTGCACATCTTCCTTGGGCTGGCCCCTCACTCTCCGGTGAATGAAAATTTCCCCGATTACGTGTTTATAAAACAGACTTCTTGCTAACAAAGTTTGCAGTTTGTATCTGCCCACCCACACATTGCTGTGGTAGCTCGTGTGATTTATGGGATTCCTTGCTGTAATCTACATTTTTATCAGACAGTGTAGGTATTGAAGCAGGAAGAGAATCCAAAGGCAGGCTCTCACATACTGCCTGACTTACAAATAACCCTGAGGCTCAGCTCAAAGCTCGCCTGTCATGGGCAAGTGAAAAAACTTCAGCTAGCAAGATATTTTGTGCAACAACAACATGCATTCATATAGCGCATTTAACATAATAAAATGTCCAAAGGCACTTCATAGGAGCAATTAACAAACAAAACTTGACACCAAGCCTAAGAAAGGAGGCATTTGGACCAAGTAAATCAAAAGTCAGTGAGCAATATTTCCCACTGAGTAATCAGGTCGTGGCTTCTCCAGAGATTTGAACCGTTAATCTCGACGAACACTTTTTTGTGCAGTCCTGAGGAAGTGCTGCATTGTTGGAGATCCTGTCTTCCAGCTGAGCCACCAAATCCAGTCTGCAATCGGGTGAATATAAAAGGCCCAATGACACAAGTAGAAAAAGAATGGGGATCTTCTCCTCAGTGTCGTTGCCAATATTTATACCTCAACTGATCAACCCATACAGAGCAACTTAGCTGGTTAAATAGCTCATTTGCTGTGCATGGGATCTTGCTGTATCTACACAAAGTCAGTGATTGCACTTGAATTCTGGCAATAAAGCACTTTGACAAAGATGGGAAAGATGCTGTAGAAATGCAGACTTCCCTTTCAACGGGTCTCTCCAATCTCACACACCACAGAAACATTGACATTTCCAATGCAGTGCTGAGGGAGTGCTGCACTGTTGGAGGGGTGGTACTGTCACAGGTTCTGTATTTGGGATTAGATGGAGAACTGAGGCAACCTCATGAGGTGTCCCACAAGCACTTTATTGTCCCATGAAGGAGCGTGAAGTATCATGCCCATGTGATCCCTGTATTTCATCTTTTGTTTGTGATGTATTGAAAGCTCTTTTTAAAGGAAACAATGCGGCCAAACACTCTGATTCTCTCTTGTCTGCTTCAATTCCTTAATATCGAGCTGCTCTGGCAAACAGGGGCTGTTAGCTTGTACTCAAAGCAGAGCAAGCTGCTGAGCTCAAGTTCTCGTGTACGACCAACCTCAAAGCATCTAGATCATGAGAAGCTGTTATTCAAGCTGCACTGTCACTATATTTTCTAAACCCCCTCTCTCCCCAGTCTCTGGAATTTGTCTCCCTCCCCCTCGCCCACCTGCATTCCGCCCCCCCCACCATCCCCCACCACCACTTTGTTTGTCCATGAAAATTTGTTTCTGTCTTTTTATGGTTGTCATGAAAATATAATAATTTTCATATTATTATAATTTATTGCAAAGGTAGGTTAATAGTGGGGTTTGGATTTGTTTCTCTGTGTGTAGGTGTGTGTATGTGTGGGTTTTAATTGAATTGCATACAGCAGGTCTGGGTGCTTTGATGTATCAGAATTTAAGCTCGGTGAAGAGAAGCTGGGTGAAGAGCACCTCAGTGAAGAGCACCTCAGTGAAGAGCAGCTCGGTGAAGAGAAGCTCGGTGAAGAGCAGCTCGGTGAAGAGAAGCTCAGTGAAGAGAAGCTGGGTGAAGAGCAGCTCAGTGAAGAGAAGCTAGGTGAAGAGCAGCTCGGTGAAGAGAAGCTGGGTGAAGAGAAGCTCGGTGAAGAGCAGCTCGGTGAAGAGCAGCTCGGTGAAGAGAAGCTCGGTGAAGAGAAGCTCAGTGAAGAGCAGCTCGGTGAAGAGAAGCTCGGTGAAAAGAAGCTCGGTGAAGAAAAGCTCGGTGAAGAGAAGCTAGGTGAAGAGAAGCTCGGTGAAAAGAAGCTCGGTGAAGAGAAGCTCAGTGAAGAGAAGCTCGGTGAAGAGAAGCTAGGTGAAGAGAAGCTCGGTGAAGAGAAGCTCAGTGAAGAGAAGCTCGGTGAAGAGAAGCTTGGTGAAGAGAAGCTAGGTGAAGAGAAGCTTGGTGAAGAGAAGCTGGGTGAAGAGAAGCTCAGTGAAGAGAAGCTAGGTGAAGAGAAGCTAGGTGAAGAGAAGTTAGGTGAAGAGAAGCTCGGTGAAGAGAAGCTGGGTGAAGAGAAGCTAGGTGAAGAGAAGCTCGGTGAAGAGAAGCTGGGTGAAGAGCAGCTCAGTGAAGAGAAGCTCGGTGAAGAGAAGCTCGGTGAAGAAAAGCTCGGTGAAGAGAAGCTCGGTGAAGAAAAGCTCGGTGAAGAGAAGCTCGGTGAAAAGAAGCTCAGTGAAGAGAAGCTCGGTGAAGAGCAGCTCGGTGAAGAGGAGCTAGGTGAAGAGAAGTTCGGTGAAGAAAAGCTCGGTGAAGAGAAGCTCGGTGAAGAGAAGCTCGGTGAAAAGAAGCTCGGTGAAGAGAAGCTGGGTGAAGAGAAGCTCGGTGAAAAGAAGCTCGGTGAAGAGAAGCTGGGTGAAGAGAAGCTCGGTGAAGAGCAGCTCAGTGAAGAGAAGCTCGGTGAAGAGAAGCTAGGTGAAGAGAAGCTCGGTGAAGAGAATCTAGGTGAAGAGAAGCTGGGTGAAGAGCAGCTGGGTGAAGAGCAGCTCGGTGAAGAGAAGCTCGATGAAGAGAAGCTCGGTGAAAAGAAGCTGGGTGAAGAGAAGTTAGGTGAAGAGAAGCTGGGTGAAGAGAAGTTAGGTGAAGAGAAGCTGGGTGAAGAGAAGCTCGGTGAAGAGAAGCTGGGTGAAGAGAAGCTCGGTGAAGAGCAGCTCAGTGAAGAGAAGCTTGGTGAAGAGAAGCTCGGTGAAGAGAATCTAGGTGAAGAGAAGCTGGGTGAAGAGAAGCTCGGTGAAAAGAAGCTGGGTGAAGAGAAGTTAGGTGAAGAGAAGCTGGATGAAGAGAAGCTCGGTGAAGAGAAGCTCGGTGAAGAGAAGCTGGGTGAAGAGAAGCTCGGTGAAGAGAAGCTGGGTGAAGAGAAGCTCGGTGAAGAGAAGCTCGGTGAAGAGAAGCTGGGTGAAGAGAAGCTCGGTGAAGAGAAGCTCGGTGAAGAGAAGCTAGGTGAAGAGAAGCTCGGTGAAGAGAAGCTCGGTGAAGAGAAGCTCGGTGAAGAGAAGCTCGGTGAAGAGAAGCTGGGTGAAGAGAAGCTGGGTGAAGAGAAGCTCGGTAAAGAGAAGCTAGGTGAAGAGAATTTGGGTGAAGAGAAGCTGGGTGAAGAGAAGCTAGATGAAGAGAAGCTCGGTGAAGAGAAGCTAGGTGAAGAGAAGCTCGGTGAAGAGAAGCTCGGTGAAGAGAAGCTAGGTGAAGAGAAGTTGGGTGAAGAGAAGCTAGATGAAGAGAAGCTCGGTGAAGAGAAGCTGGGTGAAGAGAAGCTCGGTGAAGAGAAGCTTGGTGAAGAGCAGCTCGGTGAAGAGAAGCTCGGTGAAGAGAAGCTAGGTGAAGAGAAGCTCGGTGAAGAGAAGCTAGGTGAAGAAAAGCTCGGTGAAGAGAAGCTCGGTGAAGAGAAGTTCGGTGAAGAGAAGCTAGGTGAAGAGAAGCTTGGTGAAGAGAAGCTCGGTGAAGAGAAGCTCGGTGAAGAGAAGCTGGGTGAAGAGAAGCTCGGTGAAGAGAAGCTCGGTGAAGAGAAGCTGGGTGAAGAGAAGCTCGGTGAAGAGAAGTTCGGTGAAGAAAAGCTCGGTGAAGAGAAGCTAGATGAAGAGAAGCTAGATGAAGAGAAGCTTGGTGAAGAAAAGCTCGGTGAAGAGAAGCTAGATGAAGAGAAGCTCGGTGAAGAGAAGCTGGGTGAAGAGAAGCTCAATGAAGAGAAGCTAGGTGAAGAGAATTTGGGTGAAGAGAAGCTCGGTGAAGAGAAGCTCGGTGAAGAGAAGCTAGATGAAGAGAAGCTCGGTGAAGAGAAGCTAGGTGAAGAGAAGCTCGGTGAAGAGAAGCTGGGTGAAGAGAAGCTCGGTGAAGAGAAGCTGGGTGAAGAGCAGCTCGGTGAAGAGAAGCTCGGTGAAGAGAAGCTCGGTGAAGAGAAGCTGGGTGAAGAGAAGCTCGGTGAAGAGAAGCTCGGTGAAGAGAAGCTCAATGAAGAGAAGCTGGGTGAAGAGAAGCTCGGTGAAGAGAAGCTCGGTGAAGAGAAGCTCGGTGAAGAGAAGCTCGGTGAAGAGCAGCTCGGTGAAGAGAAGCTCGGTGAAGAGAAGCTGGGTGAAGAGCAGCTCGGTGAAGAGAAGCTGGGTGAAGAGAAGCTCGGTGAAGAGCAGCTCGGTGAAGAGAAGCTGGGTGAAGAGAAGCTCGGTGAAGAGAAGCTCGGTGAAGAGAAGCTGGGTGAAGAGAAGCTCGGTGAAGAGAAGCTCGGTGAAGAGAAGCTCAATGAAGAGAAGCTGGGTGAAGAGCAGCTCGGTGAAGAGAAGCTGGGTGAAGAGAAGCTCGGTGAAGAGCAGCTCGGTGAAGAGAAGCTGGGTGAAGAGAAGCTCGGTGAAGAGAAGCTCGGTGAAGAGAAGCTGGGTGAAGAGAAGCTCGGTGAAGAGAAGCTCGGTGAAGAGAAGCTCAATGAAGAGAAGCTGGATGAAGAGAAGCTGGGTGAAGAGAAGCTCGGTGAAGAGAAGCTCGGTGAAGAGCAGCTCGGTGAAGAGAAGCTCGGTGAAGAGAAGCTGGGTGAAGAGCAGCTCGGTGAAGAGAAGCTGGGTGAAGAGAAGCTCGGTGAAGAGAAGCTCGGTGAAGAGAAGCTCGGTGAAGAGAAGCTAAATGCTAAATACGTAAATAAGGTTGCAGTTTTAGAATGCGAAGTGTGAAGAACATTTGCATTTTTAGATAAATCTAAGTCATGAATTTCCAAGAGATAGTAAGGTGTTACACCTAGCCAACAGAGGCTAAGCCTCTGTACCAGTACCAGAGAGTACTGATGATAATATGAGTGCCATGAAAGATTTATATTATGGAAAAAGTAAAGTTGCAAAGACATATTGGGACAATGGAATATACATTAAAAAGGGAGAAAAATGTATAAAGGAGATTAGGTTATGTGTAAGGAAAGAAGGCATTCTAAGATGCAACAAGTGTGAAAAGCCTCCAGCCTCTGTGTACCAAGCTGCTGTCTCCAGGAACCAAAGCTGAGAATTCATTTTAAATATCACCGTCCAGGGCTTTGCTTGGGTCTGTTGAAATTTATGTTGTTTTACTATTGCCTTAACAGAGGTGAAACTGGGAGTTAGATTAACTAGGAGAGCTAGGAGTTGTCATAGTAGTAATTTGTAAATCTATGTATGTGCTTAAAATCATTTTTTTTTACTAATAAAGGTTTAATTTAGTTTTGTAAGAAACCTATAAGACTTGGCGGTCTTTCTACCACTGAATTCAAGACACGCATCTCAAAATAAATTCAAATTGTAAAATAGTTTTGGCAGCTGTTTCAAGTTTCCCTCTGGGATTTGAACAACTCAGCATTTACCATCTGCTGTGCCATAACAAAATTGGGGGCTCTTTGCGGGACATATTTGAAATTCCTTGATTGGTTTGGAGTTGGTGGATCTTAAGGTTATGAGTACGAGAAGCACTTTGAATTCAGGAGTAGTGTTGTTTCTGTGTGTTTGGACTATCGAAAAGTGAATGCAGTGATAAAAGCAGATTCATATCCTATACTACGGTTGGAAGATTATTTTGAGAAGGTGGGACAATCAAAATTTATCAGAAAGATTGACTTGCTAAGAGGATATTGACAAGTACCATTATCAGAGAAAGCAAAGGAGATACCGGCTTTTGTGAGGCCATATGGACTATATCAGTTTAAAGTCATGCCATTTGGTATGGAAAGTGCACCTACAATTGCAGCCCTGAGTAATTGTGCTGTTTACATTGATGACTTACAGTTTTCAGTCAAACGTGGGAGGAGTATTTACAACATCTAGAAGAATTATTTAATCGATTACAAGAAGCTAATTTGGTGATGGACTTGGCTAAAAGTGAATTAGCAAAAGTGCAAGTTATGTATCTAGGCCTTGCCATTGGAAATGGTAAGGTGGCTCATTTACCAACTGCTGTGCCATAATATGGTGATATTGCACTCAGGGATGCCGAATGCAAATACATGGCCTCATTTAAGCCTTTATTGAAATGATTCCAAGTACAAAAATCTTGCTACTTTGGTGAGACCACACCATCAAGCACTGTGTGTGCAGTTTTGGTCTTTGTACCTAAGGCAGGATAATCTTGTCTTAGAGAGCATGCAACGTAGATGCAATAGATTGGCTTCAGGGTTGAAAGTGCTGTCCTTTGAGGAGAAATTGAATAGAATGGCCTATCTGGGATTAAAGGTGATTCTTATTGAATATAAATTCTAAGAAGGCTTGTCAGGGAGATATTGAGAGGCTTTTTCCAATGGCTAGAACTAGAGAACATAGTCTCACAATAAGAGGTCAACCATTTTGGACTGAGATGAGGAGGAATTTCCTCACTTAGAGGGCTGTGAATTTTGGGAATGTTCCACTCAGAGAGCTTGGATTTTTGGGCACTAGAGTAACCAAGAGATGCACTTGGCCGAATGGGTGCAGCTCCAAAAACAGTAAAGAAACTCAATACCATCCAGGACAAAGCAGTGCATTTTACAGGTACCCCATACACCGCCTTCAACCTTCAATTCCTCCACTGCAGACACACTGTGATGGTACTGTCTACAAGGTGAACTGCAGCAACTTGCCAAGGCTCCTTCAACAGCAACTCCCAAACCTGTGACCTCTACCACTTAAAGGGACAAGGGCAGCAGAGGCATGGAAACACAACCACTTGTAAGTGCCCCTCAAAGTTATCTAATCATGACTTGGAATGACATTGCGGACCCTTCAGTGTCACTGGGTCAAAATCTTGGAACCCTCTCCCTAGCAGCACTGTGGGTTGACCTACACCACGTGGACTGCAGTGATTGAAGAAGGAGCATCAGCACAACATTCTCAAGGGCATTTAGGGATGGGCAATCAATACTGGCCTAGCCAGCAATGCTCTCATGCCATGAATGAATAAAGAAAAATGGGTGGAATTTTACAGCCCACCCTGGGATTGATCTGGGGTGGAGGTGAGGTCTTAAAATTGGTTGGCCACCTCCGCTGGTCACCTGATGGTCTTTTGTTGGTTGAGGAAGGTGACTCCTGTTCGGGCACCCTGTGCACAATGCACACAGGGTGCCCTATCCCCAATAGGGACTCCCTGCACACAGGGTGCCCTATCCCCAATGGGGACTCCCACCCACCCCTTCCCCCCATCCCACCAGCATGTGCCCCTCCATCTCAACCATCCTGAACCAGGTCCTCCAACTACTTCAACAGGGCCTCTGGCCCCAGCGGAAGAATCCAATTTACCTTCTAAGCCAGCTCCAGCAACGATTATGTGTGGGTACTGCATGCAGTCCCAGCAATGACTACCTGCCCCTCGTGACGTTGCTGTGATTAGTTCATGGAGGAAATGCACATCTCAGCCTGAGCCAATAATCGGCGATGGGGCTACTCCCTTCATGTAAAATTCTGGCCATGATGTGCAAATCAGCTTTTCTTCTCCTGCACACCTTAGGCAAAGAAACAAATTAGACAAAGCCTTAAGAACAGTCAGCAGCTGTTGAATGCAGCTGGGACCCCTAATGTACTGCAGGAATTTGCCAAGGCTCCTTAGACAGCACCTTACAAACCCACGAGAACTACCATCTAGAAGGACCAGGGCAGGAGATAGATGAGATCACCATCACCTGGAATTTCCCCTCCAAGTCACACACCATCCTGACTTGGAAATATATCGGCCATTCCTTCACTGTCCCTGGGTCAAAATCCTGGAACTCCCTCCCTAACAGCGCTGTGGGTATACCTACATCACATGGACTGCAGTGGTTCAAGAAGACAGCTCACCACCACCTTCTCAAGGGCAATTAGGGATAGGCAATATGCCCAGCCAGCAAAGCCCACATTTCATGAATGAATAAAAAATGTCTCTACACTGGGAGCTACATAAGGATGGAATGATTCATCTCCAATGTGCTGACAGCGCCCCATCTTGCCACCCTGTTACCTGTTGATCATTATGGTTAAAGCATTCCGGGAAGAAAGCAAAAATAAGAGACTTGCATTTCTGTAGCACCTTTCCACCTTGGAAATCCCAAAGTATTTTCCAGAAAATGGGGTATTTTTGAAAGGTGGTCACCGATATAATGTAAGAAACGCAGTCAACAAATTGCATACACCAAGCTCTCACAAACAGCAGCACAAGTATGACCAGAGCAGCAGTGTTTTAGTGACAGAAGCAAAATGCTACGGATGCTGGAAATCTGAAGTCAAAACAGAAAATGCTGGAATTCTTCAGCAGGTCCAGCAGAATCTGTGGAGAGAGATACAGAATTAACAGATCAAGTCAATGACCTTTCATTAGATGGTGTCCAGGCCAAGGCTATATATAAATGGTATTTTTTTCTTTCTTTCAACCGGTGCTATTAGTGTCTTTAATCATGCTCTTACCTGTTAAAGTTGATTATTTGACCAAGGCCCGCCTGTGGCCTCAGCCACATGCTCAGTCCCAAGCAGAGTTGCCAGATACCAATCAAGGTAGGCATTCTCCCAAATTCCAATTCTCCGTAAGTCCAATTATAGCCCAAACTATCCCCATTGCTTCCCCTTCGCCTCCCCTCCACAACCCAAAGCCTATGCAAAATGGTTCACCATCCACCCCAACACTTCCATTCCCCTCTTATCCCCCTCTGAGTCAACGAGAGATGGCATTGAGTTTCCTGGTCATCCTGGCATTGGGGGCTAGTCAGGATGAGGGTGCTTTTTATAAGTAGAATAAGCAATATCTTGGCATGGGTTTGAGGAAGTAAAAGGTGAATGTTTCAACTCCGTTTGCTTGGTGACTGATGTGTGGTGCCACTTTCATCGATCAGAGCGTAGAGCTTTTGTTGTGAGGCTTATCAACTGTTGCAGCAGACTTGCAGACTCCGGCACGCAGATATCAGGCCAGCAATCGCATTCGAAGTCTGTGACCTCGTTTTAGAAAGGCACCTCAGGGCTCTGACTGACTCAATCTGCATTGTTTGTACCTCCGCACATCTTCCACTGGCTGTGACGGGACAGCCTCCATATAACAGATCAACAGGTAATTACAGAGTGGCAGATTATTGACCACATTCCATGCAACTCAGTGCCAGAGAGCAGATTGATAAAGACAAGACCTTCTGTTCTCTTCACGTTTGTTTTTCTGATGACTCAGCAAGTTTAGCCAGTGACTGTGTTCCTACAAGGTGCTAAGTCTCACAGCTAGGATGAGAGTCAACTCTCCAGTATGATAAAAACAAAGAGAACTGCGGATGCTGGAAATCCAAAACATCTCCAGTATGATGGCGACTTGAGCATGATAAAGGCTGAATCATGATCTCCCACCTCAACTTCCACCCCCCCCATCCCCCCCCCCCCCCCCCCCCACCCCACCACCACCACTGTTCCAACCTGGCCAAACAGCCATCTCCAATATTTTTATCATGAATAAATGAGTCTCAAAGAAATGTGAAAAAGCACACTTCTTTAATTCTCCTAATTGCTCACAGCAGATTAACCCTTCATTCTCAGACACACCAGGACAACCTTGGAGTGTTGCTGAACCTCAGTGGAAACCCTACACATAGAGACAGGATTGACTTTCTCGTGAAAGATTCTTATTATGTATTGTTTTGCCTCTAAATGCAATCAGTTCAAATATACACCTCAATTGTACAAATGTCAAAAGCCAAGATATCTGTCAGCACTCTGCCTCGCACAAGCTTAGGAAGCTGAATTGACAGAAGGGTGAGTGTTGTTTAGCAGGCATAACACAACAAAGTGAAACCATAAATGCTTAATGTTGGTCTTTGGAACCTTCTGATGCAGCTCTGTCAGCACCTCTTTTTGCACCAAAGTGAAACCTCTCTTTTATTATGTACACAGTACATCAAATATCCTGTTGCACAAAGACAAATTGACAGAAAAATAAACTTTCAGCAAATGGAGCACATGCTTATCAAAGGGGTCTCCAGCTCCCCTCACCATTTCAGCATTGCAACTTCTGAAATTGAAGTTTTCAAGAACAGGTTGCTATGGGTTACAGTAACTTGGAAACGAGAAGAACTTGCATTTCTATAGTGACTCAGGACGTCCAATAGCACTTTACAGCCAGTTAGCTACTTTTGGAAGTCTGGTGACTATTACAAACACGTGAGGCAGCATATTTACGCATAGCAAGATCCCATTAACAGCTACGTGATCATGACTGGATAATCTATGTTAGTGGTGTTGGTTGAGGGATAAGTGTTACTCAGGACATCAGGGTGAACTCTTCTCTGAGTAGTTTCACAGATTCTTTTACATCTGCTTTGTTAAAAAGTTAACATCAGTATCTGTTTATGATCATCCCAACGCTCTTCAGAAAAAAGGAACACATGGTTTGGAGGCTAATCTTACGCCCACCAGGAATCTGGCAGGCAGGGTGGACAGCTGGTTTGGTGCCAAGGTTTTGGTGATGGTCGAGCAGAGTATTTTGAGCCTTGATCATGGTTGAGCTGAGAGAAGTTGTGCATTATTGTTAACTTAATTCATCTAGTGGCACATTAACCTCTGACTCCCCAAAAAAACAGATGATCTGGTTATATACCACATTGCTGTTTGTGGGAGCTTACTGTGCAGAAATGGACAGCCAACATAGCAGCAACTACACTTCAAAGTAACTCATTGGTTATAAAGCGATTTGGGACTTCCTGAAGTCTTGAGAGGTGCTCTATAAATGCAAATTCTTCTTGTGGAGCACACCTACAGCAAGGAGTGTTGCCTCCTCCTTTCCTACTGCACTTTCTCTCCCTCTCTCTCTCTCTCTCTGCTTCTGCTCTCCAACGCCACCCCCAGGTGTGGGAATGAATTCTCTACCCTCTGTGTTAGCCTGCCTTCGCCCACCTCACCAGCTGAGAGTGTTGCCAGAGGCAGGCTCCCTTTCAGCACAAACACAATGACCGCCTCGCCAAGCTGCCTGTTCTGGAGACAGCCTCTATCAACAGAGCCTGTGGATTGACAAAGCTGCGGCTGTGGGTTAGCTGACAGCTTTTAAGAGGCCAGGGCAAGTGCAAGCATGTGAGAGAGGGTGTTTACTGTAGGCTAGTGAGCTGAATGCAGATGTGAAAACTCTGTGAAGGGCTTCTTTCACAACCATACGTGCAGGCTACTTGGTATAATCCTCTCTGCTTATTGTACAGGTGATGTTGGACATCCTGGGATTTATTTTGTGTCTTTCTGTCATTTCTACATCCCAGTGAGTAAGTAACGAATAAAGATTATGTTTTAATCCTATAAAGGCAGTAAACTATTACTAGTCAATCACATTACTGAAGCTTTTGGATTTCATTCAACAAAAGTTCACGAAGAACGCAGCTTTTCTGATTAGACTGACAAGGTTTTGAAATCTCCTGTCTCATAAATTTTCGAAACAAAGACTTGTATTGATGTAGAGTCTCGAGAACATGTCAGAGTGCCTCACAAGCAATGAATTAAAGGCATTGAACTGCTACGAGGGCAAAAGCACAGCTATTGCATGCACAGCAAGATGCCAAAAGGCAGCACTGAATATTGTTTAGGTTGAAGGATAAATATTGACCAGGACAGAGGGGAGAACTTCCCTGCTCTTCCAATAATGCCTGTGGAGCTTTATATCCACCTGAAAGGGCCTTGATTTAACATCTCAACCAAACAATGGACCCTCCAATTGTGCATTGCTGCCTCAATAGTACCCACCTTCAAAGGTGCAGTGTTCCCTCAGGACTCTCCCTCAGGTAGAGGTAAGAACCCTCACAACATTTAAGAAGTATTTAGATGAGCACTTGAAATGCCATAGCATACAGGGCTATGGGCCAAGTGCTGGAAAATGGGATTAGAATAGATAGGTGCTTGATAGCCAGCATAGACATGATGGGCTGAAGGGCCTGTTTCTGTGGCTGTATGACTCTATAACTAACCCCTCTGACAATGCAATGCTCCTTTCAATGCTAACCGCCTCCTTCAGTGCAGTGCTCCCTCAATACTACCCCCATCCTGCAAAGCAGTGTTCCCTCAGTACTCCATTATGGGCTCAAGGCTCTGGAGTGGGGCTTGAACCTATAACCTCTGACTTGGGACAGTGCTCATGCTGAGCCACAGCTAATGAGATACAGTTCCTCTGTGTGTGAGTCATTAGCTGGTGTTAATTATTTGGCAGCAAAGTGGATCAGATATTGCACTACACAACAAACACAACCCAATCAATCATTAAAGTTCTTTCTGCTCTTATTAACGAGCTAATAGAGAGAGAAGAAAAACAATATTGGAACACCTCAAGCACTTTTCAATTCATCTTACTTCAAATGATAAATGATTGGCTGCCAGGGAATTTCGGTTTGGCTTTACAAACTCGAAATCTCATTTTTTAACTCAACGAATAAGTAACTCTTGAAATCATCAGTGTAATTGCCAGATTTTGTTATCTGGAGGGGATTAACTTGCAAAGGAGGTGGTGGTTTTTGAGAATTAGTTGCTGGCTGGAAAATCTCCAAGCACAGCTACCGAGTAATTAAGCCAAATTTTAGTGAAATGTGGGAGGAGTCTATCACGGTTTACATGAGGGTTCACTTGAAAGTCAGGATAGATTTGCAGGTCTGTCTAACTCAGATGCTGGCAATGTCAAGGGAGGGTATCAGCCGTAACTAAGCTCCAATGTTTATTAGGCAGGAACAGGGGCCAGAGAGCACAAGACATTGGAGGGATGGAGTGGCGTTTGAAGTTTGAAATTGTGATAATACCGGATAGCTTTCCAAAGCTGAGTGTGTGAGTCATTGATCGTCCTGTTCCTGCCTTCTGTTCCCACTTATCACTAATTATCCTGTCAAGATGTCAACTTTTCCATGTTATGCAAACCGGAAGGAAACTTATTCCTGTTACTTTATTTTAGGAAAAGGATCAGAATTCGAATTCCAAGTAGTCCGCCTGCAGATTTCTAATCCTTTCCAAATTCCACCCCCATCCAGCTTCACAGCCCTCTCCCTCCCTCCAGACACAGGTGTCCAAGGGACCATGTGCAAAGATAGGGCTATTCATCTGGGGAGGCAACAGAGCCAATCTGATGTACATCCAAACCAGCGTGAGGGCACATTTTTTTATGTTTATTATTATTTTTTAGGATGTGGACATTGCTAGTGAGGCCAGCATTTGTTTCCCATCCCTAATTGTCTTTGAGAAGGTGGGGGTGGTGGACATTCATCTTTGAAGCCTTGAGTGACACCTCGTCGGGGGGCCATTAAGAGTCAACTACATAAGTCGACACTAGAGCCAAAAGCTGATGACCTGAATAACTTGCCTTGTAAGCTCTGAGTATTGGGTAGAACTCAAATATATCAGAGGGCCGCCGGAGGTGACTTCAACCTCCTATTCATTGCTTAGAGGCCCTCAGTGCTCTTGGCAGATTACTGGCTTTCTGATTAAAGGCAGGATAGGAAGCCAAATATTTCAGACCTCAAATTATGGCCTGTTTTCATCAAATAATATTGCACAGCTCGAAAGGAGGCCATTCGGCCCATTGTTGGCTCTTTGAGAAAGTTATCCAATAAGCCTCACTCCCCATGTCCCTGCAATTTGTTTCTTTTCAAATATTATTCCAGTTTACTTTTGAACCTGCTTCCAGCACCCTTTTAGACAGTGCAATCCTAACTCTCTGCATAAAAAGCTTTTCCTTGCCTCCCCCTCTGTCAATTTAAGAGGCTGATCACCAATGGCAGAGGAATTTCCCGAGTACAATAAATTGGTCTTTACTGAAGAGAAGGATATTGGAGATTTACTGAGCCAATTCAGGGGAGATGGTGGCGTAATGGTGGTGTCAGTGGACAAGTAATCCAGAGATCCAGGCTAATGCTCTGGAGGCATGAGCTCAAATCCCTTCATGGCTGCTGTGGAATTTGAATTCAATTAATAAGTCTGGACTATAAAGCTAGTCTCAGTAATGTTGACAGGACAACTATCATTGACTAGCTCACTGATGCTCTTGAGGGATGGAAATTTGCCATCCTTACCCAGTTGGGCCTACCTGTGACTCCTGACCCACATCAGTCTAGTTGACTCATAACTGCCCTTTGAAATGACCTGGCAAGCTAAGCCAGTTCAAGGTCAATTGGGGATGGGAAACAAATGCTGGTCCTGCAAGTGTTGCCCATGTCCCATGAAAGGATAAAGACCGTGAACTGTGTGGTACACTTTACTTTGGCTGGGGGTAGACAAAGTGCCAGGGTCCCATGGGATACACCTTGGAATCCTGGGACAGAAAATTACTAAGGCCCCCAGGAAACTGTGAGGGAGATTTCAGCTGATGGTGGCTCTTTTCTGATCTTGTCCACCCATTTGCCCACCTGTATCGGCTTTAAGGCAGGCATTATAACTGTGTGCACAGTGTTCTCACCCAGGACAAAGTTGTAGCGGGAAATACACTGTATAACATGCAGATTGACTCCAAGAGAGCCGATGACAGGGTCCCACATGAACGATTGCAGGGCATGGAACTGGCTGAGGGTGTGGAGGAGGAGCATAGTAAATTGGTTAAAAATTAAGAAATGGAGAGTAGGAGTTTCTCAGGGTGGTTCAGGGTGAGCCACAAGTTCTGTCCTGGGACAACTTCAGATCACTATTCATCAATGAGGGAGCGGTGTCCAAAGTTGCAGATGATGCCAAAATATAATTCATTCTTTCAAAGATATAAGGACATTACAAAGGGACATTGATAAGATGGGGATTCCTGTGTTGATTGGGTGAGGACATGTTCGTGGTGGGAGCCTGTGAAACTCTCTCACTTTGTAGGATTAACCTCTGTATTGGTTATGGCCTGTTAAAGGAATGATCATCTTGTGGCCCAGCAGTGTAAATCAGGCCCAGAATCATTCCACTACTTCACACGGATCTCCAAGAAGGTACTAAAATAATGACAGTGCCACAGAAAAGACTATTTAACCTGCAGGGGAAGGTGTGAGATTGCACTGTTGGGCTCCAAACTATAGGAAGAACATTGTGAATAGGGATTAATTGAATTGAAAGAGCTGATATGGACTCGATGAGTCAAATGGCTTGTTTTATATGATATACTATTCTACAATTGTAAGGGGTACTGAACAGATTCACTGGGATGTTCTCTCATTTAAGGAAGTGCAAATGTAAAGAAAGACTTGATGACCCGAGGTTTTTTACTGAGAACATCGCAGTTTAGGGATGATGTGATAGGTGTATTTAATATCCTGAAAGAATGGGGCCATTCAGTCTCTCAAACCTGCCCTGCCATTCAGATGGATCATGGCTTACCTGCACCTCAGCTGCATTTAACCACCTTTTTTCCTTATCTCTTAATAACTTTACCCAGCAAAAATTCATTGATCTCAGTCTTGAAACCTTCAAGTGCACCCCAGCATCCACAGCCTTTTAGGGTAAAGAGTTCCAGAGAGACACAGACTGCTTCAAAGACAACAATTTGTATTTATATACTGGCTTTAGCACAGTAAAGCACCCCTTCATGGGAGTGTGATCAAACAAAATCTGACACTGATGCACATAGGAGATATTAAGACAAGTGTCCAAAAGATTGGTCAAAGAGGTTAGTTTTTAGGAATGCTTTACAGGGAGAAAGAGAGGCGGAAGGGTGGAGAGGTTTAGGGCAGGAATTCCAGAGCTTAGGGGCCAGCAAGTTGAAGGCATGGCCGCCAATGGTGGGGCAGTTAAAATTGTGGATGTGCACAAGGCCAGAATTGGAGGCATTCCCAGACAGGAGCCAACGTAAGTCATTTCTGTGGTTGAGGGTCGAGAAAAAAAGGATCTTAATGCAGGATTATATATTTTTTTAATTCTTTCAAGGAATGTGGGCATCATTGGCTTGACCAGCAATTTTATTGTCCATCCCTAATAACATCATAATTTCTCCATTTGTATTTTCTCAGGAACTTAATTGATTGAGCTTGTCAGGGCAGGATTTGAACTTAAGGTCCTTAGTTGCTAGCTCAGTGCCATTGCCATTTCTCACACCGTATGCCTGTATTGTATGCAAGCCATCGCCAGCTGTGAGGTATCAGGTATACTTGACTGTGAGCAAGCATCTGACTAATATTGCATCCAGATGTGCTCCTGGTGTTTTTTATTTACAACTCTTGTCTCTGAAGCTTTAGCCTGCAGCATGAGCCTAAGAGTTTCAGATTAAACACCACATTGAGGTGTTTGTACTCTGAAATGCAGAGGGCCCAGAATCACAATGACAGCAACAACTTGCCAGAGCCAAACTCCTTGCTGCTGCCTGACTTATCCAGTGCACTTTCAAGGAATTTGCTAAGAGAGAAAATTTGAAAGGCGAGCAATTGCAGCAAATTAATTTAAATTTAATTTTATCTGGCCAAAATTAGACAGAATTCAAACACGCAGGTTTAATATTATTCATGTTTCTCTCACTCTGTTTCTTGTCATTCCTCTGCTCCATCTGTTTAAATCGTAAAGCCAGTCATCGAATCGAAGGATCTTACAGAACAGAAGGAGGCCATTCAACATATTGTGTCTGTGCTAGTTTTTTCATGTATCCCATTCTCTCCACTCTCCCATTCTACCTCATGGCCCTGCAACATTTCTTTGGCAGCAAGTTTAAGTGCAAGTTTAGGTGTAGTGGTATTGTTCCTGGAGTAGTAATCAGGGTAATGAGGGCCTGGGTTCAAATCCTGCCATGGCAGATGATGGAACTTGAATTCAATAAAAATCTGGAATTAAAAATCTGATCATGAAATGATTGTCATAAAAACCCATCTGGTTCACTGATGTTCTTTAGGAAAGGAAATCTTGTCCAGACCCACATCAATGCTCTCTGAACAAGAGCAATTAAGGATGGGCAATAAATGCAGCAATGCCACATCCCATGAACAAATAAATAAAAATGCTATACAGAATTCAGAGGAAGAAAGGCTGGAAGCTTAAAGAATTCTGTTACCCATTTTGGACAAATATGTTCTTTTATTATTCATTCCTGGAGTACAAGGCCAGCATTTATTGTCCCGTCTAAGTTTCCTGGAGAGGGTGGTGGTGTACCTCCGACTTGGTCTGTTTGATTTGTTCTGAGACACCTCAGCAACTTGCTCAGCTGCTTCAGAGGACAGCTGGTTATGTGTAGCCTCAGACTGACTAAGGATGGCAGGTTAACTTTCTAAAGAATATAGTGTGTGATATTATCACCAAAGAACTTGCTCATTCTGAAGTTCTGTTATCTGCTCAACCTGTTCACCATCATCCCACCCAGGAGGCAATCCAGGCCACAGACAATCCTTTATTCAGATATCTCCCATGTCCGGCTCTAAGTTTTAAACCTGCTCAGAACAGTTCACTTTTCCTTTACTCAGTGACAATTTGTTCAGAACAGAACATGATATCTCATGAGAGCAAAACACTGATGGTAGATTGTCGGTTTCTTGCCAAGTTTCACTGGCTTTGCTTTTATTGACAGTAAAATCCCAATTACATTTCATGCAAGTGTGTATTTTATGATGCTTCTATTGAGACAGAAAACAGAGGAACTCTCCTATTTACTTTTAACTTAGATGAACATAGACCAGGTGAAAAGGAAGTGGGAAAAATAACACCTTTTCCTGGTTAAACACCGGACATTTACAGCGAAGGGTTGGACCAAATGGCCCATCGTGTCATTGACAGTGCAATGTGACCACATGGCTCTCTCCCCACAGCCCTGTGTCAATCCGAAACTCATCCCACTACACTGCTCTCTCTCCATAGCCCTGTGTCAATACTAAACTCATCCCACTACACTGCTCTCTCTCCATAGCCCTGTGTCAATCCTAAACTAATCCCACTACACTGCTCTCTCTCCATAGCTCTGTGTCAATCCTAAACTCATCCCACTGCACTGCTCTCTCTCCATAGCCTTGTGTCAATCCTAAACTAATCCCACTGCACTGCTCTCTCTCCATAGCCCTGTGTTAATCCTAAACTCATCCCACTACACTGCTCTCTCTCCATAGCCTTGTGTCAATCCTAAACTAATCCCACTGCACTGCTCTCTCTCCATAGCCCTGTGTTAATCCTAAACTCATCCCACTGCACCGCTCTCACTCCATAGCCCTGTGTCAATCCTAAAAGAATCCCACGGTGCTGCTCTCTCTCCATAGACCTGTGTCAATCCCAAACTCATCCCACTGCACTGGTCTCTCTCCATAGCCCTGTGTCAATTCTAAACTAATCCCACAGCTCTGCTCTCTCTCCATAGCCCTGTGTCAATCCCAAACACATCCCACTGCACTGGTCTCTCTCCATAGCCCTGTGTCAATCCTAAACTAATCCCACTACTCTGCTCTCTCTCCATAGCTCTGTGTCAATCCTAAACTCATCCCACTGCACTGTTCTCTCCATAGCCCTGTGTCAATCCAAAACTAATCCCACTGCTCTGCTCACTCTCCATAGCCCTGTGTCAATCCTAAAAGAATCCCACGGCGCTGCTCTCTCTCCATAGCCCTGTGTTAATCCTAAACTCATTCCAAAGCACTGCTCTCTCCATAGCCTTGTGTTAATCCTAAACTCATCCCATTGCAATGCTGTCTCCCCATAGCCCTGTGTTAATCCTAAACTAATCCCATTGCACTGCTCTCTCTCCATAGCCCGGTGTCAATCCCAAACTAATCCCACTGCTCTGCTGTCTCCATAGCCCTGCGTTAATCCTAAACATCCCACTGCACTACTCTCTCTCCATAGCCCTGTGTCAATCCTAAAAGAATTCCACGGTGCTGCTCTCTCTCCATAGCCCTGTGTCAATCCTAAACTAATCCCACTGCACTGGTCTCTCTTCATAGCCCTGTGTCAATCTCAAACTCAACCCACTGCACTAGTCTCTCTCCATAGCCCTGTGTCAATCCTAAACTCATCCCACTGCACTGCTCTCTCTCCATAGCCCTGTGTCAATCCTAAACTCATCCCACTACACTGCTCTCTCTCCATAGCCTTGTGTCAATCCTAAACTAATCCCACTGCACTGCTCTCTCTCCATAGCCCTGTGTTAATCCTAAACTCATCCCACTACACTGCTCTCTCTCCATAGCCCTGTGTCAATCCTACACTAATCCCACTGCACTGCTCTCACTCCATAGCCCTGTGTCAATCCTAAACGAATCCCACGGTGCTGCTCTCTCTCCATAGACCTGTGTCAATCCCAAACTCATCCCACTGCACTGGTCTCTCTCCATAGCCCTGTGTCAATTCTAAACTAATCCCACAGCTCTGGTCTCTCTCCATAGCCCTGTGTCAATCCCAAACACATCCCACTGCACTGGTCTCTCTCCATAGCCCTGTGTCAATCCTAAACTAATCCCACTACTCTGCTCTCTCTCCATAGCTCTGTGTCAATCCTAAACTCATCCCACTGCACTGTTCTCTCCATAGCTCTGTGTCAATCCAAAACTAATCCCACTGCTCTGCTCTCTCTCTATAGACCTGTGTCAATCCTAAACTCATCCCACTACACTGCTCTCTCCATAGCCTTGTGTTAATCCTAAACTCATCCCATTGCACTGCTCTCTCTCCATAGCCCTGTGTTAATCCTAAACTAATCCCATTGCAATGCTCTCTCTCCATAGCCCTGTGTCAATCCTAAACTAATCCCACTGCTCTGCTGTCTCCATAGCCCTGCGTTAATCCTAAACTCATCCCACTGCACTGCTCTCTCTCCATAGCCCTGCGTCAATCCTAAAAGAATTCCACGGTGCTGCTCTCTCTCCATAGCCCTGTGTCAATGCTAAACTAATCCCACTGCACTGGTCTCTCTTCATAGCCCTGTGTCAATCCCAAACTCATCCCACTGCACTGGTCTCTCTCCATAGCCCTGTGTCAATCCTAAACTCATCCCACTGCACTGCTCTCTCTCCATAGCCCTGTGTCAATCCTAAACTAATCCCACTGCTCTGCTCTCTCCATAGCCCTGTGTCAATCCTAAACTAATCCCACTGGACTGGTCTCTCTCCATAGCCCTGTGTTAATCCTAAACTAATCCCACTGCACTGCTCTCTCTCCATAGCCCTGTGTTAATCCTAAACTCATCCCACTACACTGCTCTCTCTCCATAGCCCTGTGTCAATCCTAAACTAATCCCACTGAACTGCTCTCACTCCATAGCCCTGTGTCAATCCTTAAAGAATCCCACGGTGCTGCTCTCTCTCCATAGCCCTGTGTCAATCCCAAACTCATCCCACTGCACTGGTCTCTCTCCATAGCCCTGTGTCAATTCTAAACTAATTCCACTGCTCTGCTCTCTCTCCATAGCCCTGTGTCAATCCCAAACTCATCCCACTGCACTGGTCTCTCTCCATAGCCCTGTGTCAATCCTAAACTAATCCCACTGCACTGGTCTGTCTCCATAGCCCTGTGTCAATCCTAAACTAATCCCACTGCTCTGCTCTCTCTCCATAGCCCTGTGTTAATCCTAAACTCATCCCACTGCACTGCTATCTCCATAGCCCTGTGTCAATCCTAAACTCATCCCATTGCACTGTTCTCTCTCCATAGCCCTGTGTCAATCCCAAACTCATCCCATTGCACTGCTCTCTCTCCATAGCCCTGTGTCAATCCTAAACTAATCCCACTACTCTGCTCTCTCTCCATAGCCCTGTGTCAATCCCAAACTCATCCCACTGCACTGCTCTCTCTCCATAGCCCTGTGTCAATCCTAAACTAATCCCACTACTCTGCTCTCTCTCCATAGCCCTGTGTTAATCCTAAACTCATCCCACTGCACTGCTCTCTCTCCATAGCCCTGTGTCAATCCTAAAGGAATCCCACTGCACTTGTCTCTCTCCATAGACCCGTGTCAATCCTAAACTAATCCCACTGCTCTGCTCTCTCTCCATAGCCCTGTGTCAATCCTAAACTCATTCTGCACTGGTCTCTCTTCATAGCCCTGTGTCAATCCTAAACTCATCCCATTGCGCTGCTCTCTCTCCATAGCCCTTTGTCCTAAACTAATCCCAATACTCTGCTTTCTCTCTATAGCCCTGTGTCAGTCCTAAACTCATCCCACTACACTGCTCTCTCTCCATAGCCCTGTGTCAATCCTAAACTAATCCCATTGCACTGCTCTCTCTCCATAGCCCTGTGTCAATCCTAAACTAATCCCACTGCACTGCTCACTCTCCATAGCCCTGTGTCAATCCTAAAAGAATCCCACGGCGCTGCTCTCTCTCCATAGCCCAGTGTTAATCCTAAACTCATTCCACTGCCCTGCTCTCTCTCCATAGCCCTGTGTTAATCCTAAACTCATTCCACTGCTCTGCTCTCTCTCCATAGCCCTGTGTCAATCCTAAACTCATTCCACTGCACTGCTCTCTCTCCATAGCCCTGTGTCAATCCTAAAAGAATCCCACGGCGCTGCTCTCTCACTCCATAGCCCTGTGTTAATCCTAAACTCATTCCACTGCACTGATCTCTCTCCATAGCCCTGTGTCAATCCCAAACTCATCCCACTGCACTGGTCTCTCTCCATAGCCCTGTGTCAATCCTAAACTCATACCACTGCGCTGCTCTCTCTCCATAGCCCTGTGTCAATCCTAAACTCATCCCACTACACTGCTCTCTCTCCATAGCCCTGTGTCAATCCTAAACTCATCCCACTACACTGCTCTCTCTCCATAGTCCTGTGTCAATCCTAAACTAAGCCCACTGCACTGCTCTCTCTCCATAGCCCTGTGTCAATCCTAAACTCATCCCAATACACTGCTCTCTCTCCATAGTCCAGTGTCAATCCTAAACTAATCCCACTGCACTGCTCTCTCTCCATAGCCCTGTGTCAATCCTAAACTCATCCCACTACACTGCTCTCTCTCCATAGCCCTGTGTCAATCCTAAACTCATCCCACTACACTGCTCTCTCTCCATAGTCCTGTGTCAATCCTAAACTAAGCCCACTGCACTGCTCTCTCTCCATAGCCCTGTGTCAATGCTAAACTCATCCCAATACACTGCTCTCTCTCCATAGCCCTGTGTCAATCCTAAACTAATCCCACTGCACTGCACTCTCTCCATAGCCCTGTGTTAATCTTAAACTCATCCAACTACACTGCTCTCTCTCCATAGCCCTGTGTCAATCCTAAACTAATCCCAATGCACTGCTCTCACTCCATAGCCCTGTGTCAATCCTAAAAGAATCCCACGGTGCTGCTCTCTCTCCATAGCCCTGTGTCAATCCCAAACTCATCCCACTTCACTGGTCTCTCTCCATAGCCCTGTGTCAATCCTAAACTAATCCCACTGCTCTGCTCTCTCTCTACAGCCCTGTGTCAATCCCAAACTCATCCCACTGCACTGCTCTCTCCATAGCCTTGTGTTAATCCTAAACTTATCCCATTGCACTGCTCTCTCTCCATAGCCCTGTGTTAATCCTAAACTAATCCCATTGCACTGCTCTCTCTCCATAGCCTGTGTCAATCCTAAACTAATCTCACTGCTCTGCTCTCTCCATAGCCCAGTGTCAATCCTAAACTAATCCCACTGCACTGGTCTCTGTCCAAAGCCCTGTGTCAATCCTAAACTAATCCCACTGCACTGCTCTCTCCATAGCCCTGTGTCAATCCTAAACTCATCCCACTACACTGCTCTCTCTCCATAGCCCTGTGTCAATCCTAAACTCATCCCACTACTCTGCTCTCTCTCCATAGCCCTGTGTCAATCCTAAACTAATCCCACTGCACTGCTCTCTCTCCATAGCCCTGTGTTAATCCTAAACTCATCCCACTACACTGCTCCCGCTCCATAGCCCTGTGTTAATCCTAAAAGAATCCCACAGTGCTGCTCTCTCTCCATAGCCCTGTGTCTATCCCAAACTCATCCCACTGCACTGGTCTCTCTCCATAGCCCTGTGTCAATTCTAAACTAATTCCACTGCTCTGCTCTCTCTCCATAGCCCTGTGTCAATCCCAAACTCATCCCACTGCACTGGTCTCTCTCCATAGCCCTGTGTCAATCCCAAACTCATCCCACTGCACTGGTCTCTCTCCATAGCCCTGAGTCAATCCTAAACTCATACCACTGCACTGCTCTCTCTCCATAGCCCTGTGTCAATCCTAAACTCATCCCACTACACTGCTCTCTCTCCATAGTCCTGTGTCAATCCTAAACTAATCCCACTGCACTGCTCTGTCTCCATAGCCCTGTGTCAATCCTAAACTCATCCCACTACACTGCTCTCTCTCCATAGCCCTGTGTCAATCCTAAACTCATCCCACTACACTGCTCTCTCTCCATAGTCCTGTGCCAATCCTAAACTAAGCCCACTGCACTGCTCTCTCTCCATAGCCCTGTGTCAATCCTAAACTCATCCCAATACACTGCTCTCTCTCCATAGCCCTGTGTCAATCCTAAACTAATCCCACTGCACTGCACTCTCTCCATAGCCCTGTGTTAATCTAAAACTCATCCAACTACACTGCTCTCTCTCCATAGCCCTGTGTCAATCCTAAACTAATCCCACTGCACTGCTCTGACTCCATAGCCCTGTGTCAATCCTAAAAGAATCCCACGGTGCTGCTCTCTCTCCATAGCCCTGTGTCAATCCCAAACTCATCCCACTGCACTGCTCTCTCCATAGCCTTGTGTTAATCCTAAACTTATCCCATTGCACTGCTCTCTCTCCATAGCCCTGTGTTAATCCTAAACTAATCCCATTGCACTGCTCTCTCTCCATAGCCCTGTGTCAATCCTAAACTTATCCCACTGCTCTGCTCTCTCTCTACAGCCCTGTGTCAATCCCAAACTCATCCCACTGCACTGCTCTCTCCATAGCCTTGTGTTAATCCTAAACTTATCCCATTGCACTGCTCTCTCTCCATAGCCCTGTGTTAATCCTAAACTAATCCCATTGCACTGCTCTCTCTCCATAGCCTGTCTCAACCCTAAACTAATCTCACTGCTCTGCTCTCTCCATAGCCCAGTGTCAATCCTAAACTAATCCCACTGCACTGGTCTCTGTCCAAAGCCCTGTGTCAATCCTAAACTAATCCCACTGCACTGCTCTCTCTCCATAGCCCTGTGTCAATCCTTAACTAATCCCACTGCACTGCTCTCTCCATAGCCCTGTGTCAATCCTAAACTCATCCCACTACACTGCTCTCTCTCCATAGCCCTGTGTCAATCCTAAACTCATCCCACTTCTCTGCTCTCTCTCCATACCCTGTGTCAATCCTAAACTAATCCCACTGCACTGCTCTCTCTCCATAGCCCTGTGTTAATCCTAAACTCATCCAACTACACTGCTCTCTCTCCATAACCCTGTGTCAATCCTAAACTAATCCCACTGAACTGCTCTCACTCCATAGCCCTGTGTCAATCCTAAAAGAATCCCACGGTGCTGCTCTCTCTCCATAGCCCTGTGTCAATCCCAAACTCATGCCACTGCACTGGTCTCTCTCCATAGCCCTGTGTCAATCCCAAACTCATCCCACTGCACTGGTCTCTCTCCATAGCCCTGTGTCAATCCAAAACTAATCCCACTGCACTGGTCTGTCTCCATAGCCCTGTGTCAATCCTAAACTAATCCCACTGCTCTGCTCTCTCTCCATAGCCCTGTGTTAATCCTAAACTCAACCCACTGCACTGCTCTCCCAATAGCCCTGTGTCAATCCTAAACTCATCCCATTGCACTGTTCTCTCTCCATAGCCCTGTGTCAATCCCAAACTCATCCCATTGCACTGCTCTCTCTCCATAGCCCTGTGTCAATCCTAAACTAATCCCACTACTCTGCTCTCTCTCCATAGCCCTGTGTCAATCCCAAACTCATCCCACTGCACTGCTCTCTCTCCATAGCCCTGTGTCAATCCTAAACTAATCCCACTACTCTGCTCTCTCTCCATAGCCCTGTGTTAATCCTAAACTCATCCCACTGCACTGCTCTCTCTCCATAGCCCTGTGTCAATCCTAAAGGAATCCCACTGCACTTGTCTCTCTCCATAGACCTGTGTCAATCCTAAACTAATCCCACTGAACTGCTCTCACTCCATAGCCCTGTGTCAATCCTAAAAGAATCCCACGGTGCTGCTCTCTCTCCATAGCCCTGTGTCAATCCCAAACTCATCCCACTGCACTGGTCTCTCTCCATAGCCCTGTGTCAATTCTAAACTAATTCCACTGCTCTGCTCTCTCTCCATAGCCCTGTGTCAATCCCAAACTCATCCCACTGCTCTGCTCTCTCTCCATAGCCGTGTGTTAATCCTAAACTCATCCCACTGCACTGCTCTCTCCATAGCCCTGTGTCAATCCTAAACTCATCCCATTGCACTGTTCTCTCTCCATAGCCCTGTGTCAATCCCAAACTCATCCCATTGCACTGCTCTCTCTCCATAGCCCTGTGTCAATCCTAAACTAATCCCACTACTCTGCTCTCTCTCCATAGCCCTGTGTCAATCCCAAACTCATCCCACTGCACTGCTCTCTCTCCATAGCCCTGTGTCAATCCTAAACTAATCCCACTACTCTGCTCTCTCTCCATAGTCCTGTGTTAATCCTAAACTCATCCCACTGCACTGCTCCCTCTCCATAGCCCTGTGTCAATCCTAAAGGAATACCACTGCACTTATCTCTCTCCATAGACCTGTGTCAATCCTAAACTAATCCCACTGCTCTGCTCTCTCTCCATAGCCCTGTGTCAATCCTAAACTCATTCTGCACTGGTCTCTCTTCATAGCCCTGTGTCAATCCTAAACTCATCCCATTGCGCTGCTCTCTCTCCATAGCCCTTTGTCCTAAACTAATCCCAATACTCTGCTTTCTCTCTATAGCCCTGTGTCAGTCCTAAACTCATCCCACTACACTGCTCTCTCTCCATAGCCCTGTGTCAATCCTAAACTAATCCCATTGCACTGCTCTCTCTCCATAGCCCTGTGTCAATCTTAAACTCATCCCACTACACTGCTCTCTCTCCATAGTCCTGTGTCAATCCTAAACTAAGCCCACTGCACTGCTCTCTCTCCATAGCCCTGTGTCAATGCTAAACTCATCCCAATACACTGCTCTCTCTCCATAGCCCTGTGTCAATCCTAAACTAATCCCACTGCACTGCACTCTCTCCATAGCCCTGTGTTAATCTTAAACTCATCCAACTACACTGCTCTCTCTCCATAGCCCTGTGTCAATCCTAAACTAATCCCAATGCACTGCTCTCACTCCATAGCCCTGTGTCAATCCTAAAAGAATCCCACGGTGCTGCTCTCTCTCCATAGCCCTGTGTCAATCCCAAACTCATCCCACTTCACTGGTCTCTCTCCATAGCCCTGTGTCAATCCTAAACTAATCCCACTGCTCTGCTCTCTCTCTACAGCCCTGTGTCAATCCCAAACTCATCCCACTGCACTGCTCTCTCCATAGCCTTGTGTTAATCCTAAACTTATCCCATTGCACTGCTCTCTCTCCATAGCCCTGTGTTAATCCTAAACTAATCCCATTGCACTGCTCTCTCTCCATAGCCTGTGTCAATCCTAAACTAATCTCACTGCTCTGCTCTCTCCATAGCGCAGTGTCAATCCTAAACTAATCCCACTGCACTGGTCTCTGTCCAAAGCCCTGTGTCAATCCTAAACTAATCCCACTGCACTGCTCTCTCTCCATAGCCCTGTGTCAATCCTTAACTAATCCCACTGCACTGCTCTCTCCATAGCCCTGTGTCAATCCTAAACTCATCCCACTACACTGCTCTCTCTCCATAGCCCTGTGTCAATCCTAAACTCATCCCACTACTCTGCTCTCTCTCCATAGCCCTGTGTCAATCCTAAACTAATCCCACTGCACTGCTCTCTCTCCATAGCCCTGTGTTAATCCTAAACTCATCCCACTACACTGCTCCCGCTCCATAGCCCTGTGTTAATCCTAAAAGAATCCCACAGTGCTGCTCTCTCTCCATAGCCCTGTGTCTATCCCAAACTCATCCCACTGCACTGGTCTCTCTCCATAGCCCTGTGTCAATTCTAAACTAATTCCACTGCTCTGCTCTCTCTCCATAGCCCTGTGTCAATCCCAAACTCATCCCACTGCACTGGTCTCTCTCCATAGCCCTGTGTCAATCCCAAACTCATCCCACTGCACTGGTCTCTCTCCATAGCCCTGAGTCAATCCTAAACTCATACCACTGCACTGCTCTCTCTCCATAGCCCTGTGTCAATCCTAAACTCATCCCACTACACTGCTCTCTCTCCATAGTCCTGTGTCAATCCTAAACTAATCCCACTGCACTGCTCTGTCTCCATAGCCCTGTGTCAATCCTAAACTCATCCCACTACACTGCTCTCTCTCCATAGCCCTGTGTCAATCCTAAACTCATCCCACTACACTGCTCTCTCTCCATAGTCCTGTGTCAATCCTAAACTAAGCCCACTGCACTGCTCTCTCTCCATAGCCCTGTGTCAATCCTAAACTCATCCCAATACACTGCTCTCTCTCCATAGCCCTGTGTCAATCCTAAACTAATCCCACTGCACTGCACTCTCTCCATAGCCCTGTGTTAATCTAAAACTCATCCAACTACACTGCTCTCTCTCCATAGCCCTGTGTCAATCCTAAACTAATCCCACTGCACTGCTCTGACTCCATAGCCCTGTGTCAATCCTAAAAGAATCCCACGGTGCTGCTCTCTCTCCATAGCCCTGTGTCAATCCCAAACTCATCCCAGTGCACTGCTCTCTCCATAGCCTTGTGTTAATCCTAAACTTATCCCATTGCACTGCTCTCTCTCCATAGCCCTGTGTTAATCCTAAACTAATCCCATTGCACTGCTCTCTCTCCATAGCCCTGTGTCAATCCTAAACTTATCCCACTGCTCTGCTCTCTCTCTACAGCCCTGTGTCAATCCCTAACTCATCCCACTGCACTGCTCTCTCCATAGCCTTGTGTTAATCCTAAACTTATCCCATTGCACAGCTCTCTCTCCATAGCCCTGTGTTAATCCTAAACTAATCCCATTGCACTGCTCTCTCTCCATAGCCTGTGTCAACCCTAAACTAATATCATTGCTCTGCTCTCTCCATAGCCCAGTGTCAATCCTAAACTAATCCCACTGCACTGGTCTCTGTCCAAAGCCCTGTGTCAATCCTAAACTAATCCCACTGCACTGCTCTCTCTCCATAGCCCTGTGTCAATCCTTAACTAATCCCACTGCACTGCTCTCTCCATAGCCCTGTGTCAATCCTAAACTCATCCCACTACACTGCTCTCTCTCCATAGCCCTGTGTCAATCCTAAACTCATCCCACTTCTCTGCTCTCTCTCCATACCCTGTGTCAATCCTAAACTAATCCCACTGCACTGCTCTCTCTCCATAGCCCTGTGTTAATCCTAAACTCATCCAACTACACTGCTCTCTCTCCATAGCCCTGTGTCAATCCTAAACTAATCCCACTGAACTGCTCTCACTCCATAGCCCTGTGTCAATCCTAAAAGAATCCCACGGTGCTGCTCTCTCTCCATAGCCCTGTGTCAATCCCAAACTCATCCCACTGCACTGGTCTCTCTCCATAGCCCTGTGTCAATCCCAAACTCATCCCACTGCACTGGTCTCTCTCCATAGCCCTGTGTCAATCCAAAACTAATCCCACTGCACTGGTCTGTCTCCATAGCCCTGTGTCAATCCTAAACTAATCCCACTGCTCTGCTCTCTCTCCATAGCCCTGTGTTAATCCAAAACTCAACCCACTGCACTGCTCTCCCAATAGCCCTGTGTCAATCCTAAACTCATCCCATTGCACTGTTCTCTCTCCATAGCCCTGTGTCAATCCCAAACTCATCCCATTGCACTGCTCTCTCTCCATAGCCCTGTGTCAATCCTAAACTAATCCCACTACTCTGCTCTCTCTCCATAGCCCTGTGTCAATCCCAAACTCATCCCACTGCACTGCTCTCTCTCCATAGCCCTGTGTCAATCCTAAACTAATCCCACTACTCTGCTCTCTCTCCATAGCCCTGTGTTAATCCTAAACTCATCCCACTGCACTGCTCTCTCTCCATAGCCCTGTGTCAATCCTAAAGGAATCCCACTGCACTTGTCTCTCTCCATAGACCTGTGTCAATCCTAAACTAATCCCACTGCACTGCTCTCTCTCCATAGCCCTGTGTCAATCCTAAACTAATCCCACTGCACTGCTCTCTCCATAGCCCTGTGTCAATCCTAAACTCATCCCACTACACTGCTCTCTCTCCATAGCCCTGTGTCAATCCTAAACTCATCCCACTACTCTGCTCTCTCTCCATAGCCCTGTGTCAATCCTAAACTAATCGCACTGCACTGCTCTCGCTCCATAGCCCTGTGTTAATCCTAAACTCATCCCACTACACTGCTCTCTCTCCATAGCCCTGTGTCAATCCTAAACTAATCCCACTGAACTGCACTCACTCCATAGCCCTGTGTCAATCCTAAAAGAATCCCACGGTGCTGCTCTCTCTCCATAGCCCTGTGTCAATCCCAAACTCATCCCACTGCACTGGTCTCTCTCCATAGCCCTGTGTCAATTCTAAACTAATTCCACTGCTCTGCTCTCTCTCCATAGCCCTGTGTCAATCCCAAACTCATCCCACTGCACTGGTCTCTCTCCATAGCCCTGTGTCAATCCTAAACTAATCCCACTGCACTGGTCTGTCTCCATAGCCCTGTGTCAATCCTAAACTCATCCCACTGCTCTGCTCTCTCTCCATAGCCCTGTGTTAATCCTAAACTCATCCCACTGCACTGCTCTCTCCATAGCCCTGTGTCAATCCTAAACACATCCCATTGCACTGTTCTCTCTCCATAGCCCTGTGTCAATCCCAAACTCATCCCATTGCACTGCTCTCTCTCCATAGCCCTGTGTCAATCCTAAACTAATCCCACTACTCTGCTCTCTCTCCATAGCCCTGTGTCAATCCCAAACTCATCCCACTGCACTGCTCTCTCTCCATAGCCCTGTGTCAATCCTAAACTAATCCCACTACTCTGCTCTCTCTCCATAGTCCTGTGTTAATCCTAAACTCATCCCACTGCACTGCTCTCTCTCCATAGCCCTGTGACAATCCTAAAGGAATACCACTGCACTTATCTCTCTCCATAGACCTGTGTCAATCCTAAACTAATCCCACTGCTCTGCTCTCTCTCCATAGCCCTGTGTCAATCCTAAACTCATTCTGCACTGGTCTCTCTTCATAGCCCTGTGTCAATCCTAAACTCATCCCATTGCGCTGCTCTCTCTCCATAGCCCTGTGTCCTAAACTAATCCCAATACTCTGCTTTCTCTCTATAGCCCTGTGTCAGTCCTAAACTCATCCCACTACACTGCTCTCTCTCCATAGCCCTGTGTCAATCCTAAACTAATCCCATTGCACTGCTCTCTCTCCATAGCCCTGTGTCAATCCTAAACTAATCCGACTGCACTGCTCACTCTCCATAGCCCTGTGTCAATCCTAAAAGAATCCCACGGCGCTGCTCTCTCTCCATAGCCCTGTGTTAATCCTAAATTCATTCCACTGCTCTGCTCTCTCTCCATAGCCCTGTGTCAATCCTAAACTCATTCCACTGCACTGCTCTCTCTCCATAGCCCTGTGTCAATCCTAAAAGAATCCCACGGCGCTGCTCTCTCTCCATAGCCCTGTGTTAATCCTAAACTCATTCCACTGCACTGATCTCTCTCCATAGCCCTGTGTCAATCCCAAACTCATCCCACTGCACTGGTCTCTCTCCATAGCCCTGTGTCAATCCTAAACTCATACCACTGCACTGCTCTCTCTCCATAGCCCTGTGTCAATCCTAAACTCATCCCACTACACTGCTCTCTCTCCATAGTCCTGTGTCAATCCTAAACTAATCCCACTGCACTGCTCTCTCTCCATAGCCCTGTGTCAATCCTAAACTCATCCCACTACACTGCTCTCTCTCCATAGCCCTGTGTCAATCCTAAACTCATCCCACTAAACTGCTCTCTCTCCATAGTCCTGTGTCAATCCTAAACTAATCCCACTGCACTGCTCTCTCTCCATAGCCCTGTGTCAATCCTAAACTCATCCCACTACACTGCTCTCTCTCCATAGCCCTGTGTCAATCCTAAACTCATCCCACTACACTGCTCTCTCTCCATAGTCCTGTGTCAATCCTAAACTAAGCCCACTGCACTGCTCTCTCTCCATAGCCCTGTGTCAATCCTAAACTCATCCCAATACACTGCTCTCTCTCCATAGCCCTGTGTCAATCCTAAAATAATCCCACTGCACTGCACTCTCTCCATAGCCCTGTGTCAATCCCAAACTCATCCCACTGCACTGGTCTCTCTCCATAGCCCTGTGTCAATCCTAAAGGAATCGCACTGCACTTGTCTCTCTCCATAGACCTGTGTCAATCCTAAACTAATCCCACTGCACTGCTCTCTCTCCATAGCCCTGTGTCAATCCTTAACTAATCCCATTGCACTGCTCTCTCTCCATAGCCCTGTGTCAATCCTAAACTCATCCCACTACACTGCTCTCTCTCCATAGTCCTGTGTCAATCCTAAACTAAGCCCACTGCACTGCTCTCTCTCCATAGCCCTGTGTCAATGCTAAACTCATCCAACTACACTGCTCTCTCTCCATAGCCCTGTGTCAATCCTAAACTAATCCCAATGCACTGCTCTCACTCCATAGCCCTGTGTCAATCCTAAAAGAATCCCACGGTGCTGCTCTCTCTCCATAGCCCTGTGTCAATCCCAAACTCATCCCACTTCACTGGTCTCTCTCCATAGCCCTGTGTCAATCCTAAACTAATCCCACTGCTCTGCTCTCTCTCTACAGCCCTGTGTCAATCCCAAACTCATCCCACTGCACTGCTCTCTCCATAGCCTTGTGTTAATCCTAAACTTATCCCATTGCACTGCTCTCTCTCCATAGCCCTGTGTTAATCCTAAACTAATCCCATTGCACTGCTCTCTCTCCATAGCCTGTGTCAATCCTAAACTAATCTCACTGCTCTGCTCTCTCCATAGCCCAGTGTCAATCCTAAACTAATCCCACTGCACTGGTCTCTGTCCAAAGCCCTGTGTCAATCCTAAACTAATCCCACTGCACTGCTCTCTCTCCATAGCCCTGTGTCAATCCTTAACTAATCCCACTGCACTGCTCTCTCCATAGCCCTGTGTCAATCCTAAACTCATCCCACTACACTGCTCTCTCTCCATAGCCCTGTGTCAATCCTAAACTCATCCCACTACTCTGCTCTCTCTCCATAGCCCTGTGTCAATCCTAAACTAATCCCACTGCACTGCTCTCTCTCCATAGCCCTGTGTTAATCCTAAACTCATCCCACTACACTGCTCCCGCTCCATAGCCCTGTGTTAATCCTAAAAGAATCCCACAGTGCTGCTCTCTCTCTCCATAGCCCTGTGTCTATCCCAAACTCATCCCACTGCACTGGTCTCTCTCCATAGCCCTGTGTCAATTCTAAACTAATTCCACTGCTCTGCTCTCTCTCCACAGCCCTGTGTCAATCCCAAACTCATCCCACTGCACTGGTCTCTCTCCATAGCCCTGTGTCAATCCCAAACTCATCCCACTGCACTGGTCTCTCTCCATAGCCCTGAGTCAATCCTAAACTCATACCACTGCACTGCTCTCTCTCCATAGCCCTGTGTCAATCCTAAACTCATCCCACTACACTGCTCTCTCTCCATAGTCCTGTGTCAATCCTAAACTAATCCCACTGCACTGCTCTGTCTCCATAGCCCTGTGTCAATCCTAAACTCATCCCACTACACTGCTCTCTCTCCATAGCCCTGTGTCAATCCTAAACTCATCCCACTACACTGCTCTCTCTCCATAGTCCTGTGTCAATCCTAAACTAAGCCCACTGCACTGCTCTCTCTCCATAGCCCTGTGTCAATCCTAAACTCATCCCAATACACTGCTCTCTCTCCATAGCCCTGTGTCAATCCTAAACTAATCCCAGTGCACTGCACTCTCTCCATAGCCCTGTGTTAATCTAAAACTCATCCAACTACACTGCTCTCTCTCCATAGCCCTGTGTCAATCCTAAACTAATCCCACTGCACTGCTCTGACTCCATAGCCCTGTGTCAATCCTAAAAGAATCCCACGGTGCTGCTCTCTCTCCATAGCCCTGTGTCAATCCCAAACTCATCCCACTGCACTGCTCTCTCCATAGCCTTGTGTTAATCCTAAACTTATCCCATTGCACTGCTCTCTCTCCATAGCCCTGTGTTAATCCTAAACTAATCCCATTGCACTGCTCTCTCTCCATAGCCCTGTGTCAATCCTAAACTTATCCCACTGCTCTGCTCTCTCTCTACAGCCCTGTGTCAATCCCTAACTCATCCCACTGCACTGCTCTCTCCATAGCCTTGTGTTAATCCTAAACTTATCCCATTGCACTGCTCTCTCTCCATAGCCCTGTGTTAATCCTAAACTAATCCCATTGCACTGCTCTCTCTCCATAGCCTGTGTCAACCCTAAACTAATCTCACTGCTCTGCTCTCTCCATAGCCCAGTGTCAATCCTAAACTAATCCCACTGCACTGGTCTCTGTCCAAAGCCCTGTGTCAATCCTAAACTAATCCCACTGCACTGCTCTCTCTCCATAGCCCTGTGTCAATCCTTAACTAATCCCACTGCACTGCTCTCTCCATAGCCCTGTGTCAATCCTAAACTCATCCCACTACACTGCTCTCTCTCCATAGCCCTGTGTCAATCCTAAACTCATCCCACTTCTCTGCTCTCTCTCCATACCCTGTGTCAATCCTAAACTAATCCCACTGCACTGCTCTCTCTCCATAGCCCTGTGTTAATCCTAAACTCATCCAACTACACTGCTCTCTCTCCATAGCCCTGTGTCAATCCTAAACTAATCCCACTGAACTGCTCTCACTCCATAGCCCTGTGTCAATCCTAAAAGAATCCCACGGTGCTGCTCTCTCTCCATAGCCCTGTGTCAATCCCAAACTCATCCCACTGCACTGGTCTCTCTCCATAGCCCTGTGTCAATCCCAAACTCATCCCACTGCACTGGTCTCTCTCCATAGCCCTGTGTCAATCCAAAACTAATCCCACTGCACTGGTCTGTCTCCATAGCCCTGTGTCAATCCTAAACTAATCCCACTGCTCTGCTCTCTCTCCATAGCCCTGTGTTAATCCAAAACTCAACCCACTGCACTGCTCTCCCAATAGCCCTGTGTCAATCCTAAACTCATCCCATTGCACTGTTCTCTCTCCATAGCCCTGTGTCAATCCCAAACTCATCCCATTGCACTGCTCTCTCTCCATAGCCCTGTGTCAATCCTAAACTAATCCCACTACTCTGCTCTCTCTCCATAGCCCTGTGTCAATCCCAAACTCATCCCACTGCACTGCTCTCTCTCCATAGCCCTGTGTCAATCCTAAACTAATCCCACTACTCTGCTCTCTCTCCATAGCCCTGTGTTAATCCTAAACTCATCCCACTGCACTGCTCTCTCTCCATAGCCCTGTGTCAATCCTAAAGGAATCCCACTGCACTTGTCTCTCTCCATAGACCTGTGTCAATCCTAAACTAATCCCACTGCACTGCTCTCTCTCCATAGCCCTGTGTCAATCCTAAACTAATCCCACTGCACTGCTCTCTCCATAGCCCTGTGTCAATCCTAAACTCATCCCACTACACTGCTCTCTCTCCATAGCCCTGTGTCAATCCTAAACTCATCCCACTACTCTGCTCTCTCTCCATAGCCCTGTGTCAATCCTAAACTAATCGCACTGCACTGCTCTCGCTCCATAGCCCTGTGTTAATCCTAAACTCATCCCACTACACTGCTCTCTCTCCATAGCCCTGTGTCAATCCTAAACTAATCCCACTGAACTGCTCTCACTCCATAGCCCTGTGTCAATCCTAAAAGAATCCCACGGTGCTGCTCTCTCTCCATAGCCCTGTGTCAATCCCAAACTCATCCCACTGCACTGGTCTCTCTCCATAGCCCTGTGTCAATTCTAAACTAATTCCACTGCTCTGCTCTCTCTCCATAGCCCTGTGTCAATCCCAAACTCATCCCACTGCACTGGTCTCTCTCCATAGCCCTGTGTCAATCCTAAACTAATCCCACTGCACTGGTCTGTCTCCATAGCCCTGTGTCAATCCTAAACTCATCCCACTGCTCTGCTCTCTCTCCATAGCCCTGTGTTAATCCTAAACTCATCCCACTGCACTGCTCTCTCCATAGCCCTGTGTCAATCCTAAACTCATCCCATTGCACTGTTCTCTCTCCATAGCCCTGTGTCAATCCCAAACTCATCCCATTGCACTGCTCTCTCTCCATAGCCCTGTGTCAATCCTAAACTAATCCCACTACTCTGCTCTCTCTCCATAGCCCTGTGTCAATCCCAAACTCATCCCACTGCACTGCTCTCTCTCCATAGCCCTGTGTCAATCCTAAACTAATCCCACGACTCTGCTCTCTCTCCATAGTCCTGTGTTAATCCTAAACTCATCCCACTGCACTGCTCTCTCTCCATAGCCCTGTGACAATCCTAAAGGAATACCACTGCACTTATCTCTCTCCATAGACCTGTGTCAATCCTAAACTAATCCCACTGCTCTGCTCTCTCTCCATAGCCCTGTGTCAATCCTAAACTCATTCTGCACTGGTCTCTCTTCATAGCCCTGTGTCAATCCTAAACTCATCCCATTGCGCTGCTCTCTCTCCATAGCCCTGTGTCCTAAACTAATCCCAATACTCTGCTTTCTCTCTATAGCCCTGTGTCAGTCCTAAACTCATCCCACTACACTGCTCTCTCTCCATAGCCCTGTGTCAATCCTAAACTAATCCCATTGCACTGCTCTCTCTCCATAGCCCTGTGTCAATCCTAAACTAATCCGACTGCACTGCTCACTCTCCATAGCCCTGTGTCAATCCTAAAAGAATCCCACGGCGCTGCTCTCTCTCCATAGCCCTGTGTTAATCCTAAATTCATTCCACTGCTCTGCTCTCTCTCCATAGCCCTGTGTCAATCCTAAACTCATTCCACTGCACTGCTCTCTCTCCATAGCCCTGTGTCAATCCTAAAAGAATCCCACGGCGCTGCTCTCTCTCCATAGCCCTGTGTTAATCCTAAACTCATTCCACTGCACTGATCTCTCTCCATAGCCCTGTGTCAATCCCAAACTCATCCCACTGCACTGGTCTCTCTCCATAGCCCTGTGTCAATCCTAAACTCATACCACTGCACTGCTCTCTCTCCATAGCCCTGTGTCAATCCTAAACTCATCCCACTACACTGCTCTCTCTCCATAGTCCTGTGTCAATCCTAAACTAATCCCACTGCACTGCTCTCTCTCCATAGCCCTGTGTCAATCCTAAACTCATCCCACTACACTGCTCTCTCTCCATAGCCCTGTGTCAATCCTAAACTCATCCCACTACACTGCTCTCTCTCCATAGTCCTGTGTCAATCCTAAACTAATCCCACTGCACTGCTCTCTCTCCATAGCCCTGTGTCAATCCTAAACTCATCCCACTACACTGCTCTCTCTCCATAGCCCTGTGTCAATCCTAAACTCATCCCACTACACTGCTCTCTCTCCATAGTCCTGTGTCAATCCTAAACTAAGCCCACTGCACTGCTCTCTCTCCATAGCCCTGTGTCAATCCTAAACTCATCCCAATACACTGCTCTCTCTCCATAGCCCTGTGTCAATCCTAAAATAATCCCACTGCACTGCACTCTCTCCATAGCCCTGTGTCAATCCCAAACTCATCCCACTGCACTGGTCTCTCTCCATAGCCCTGTGTCAATCCTAAAGGAATCGCACTGCACTTGTCTCTCTCCATAGACCTGTGTCAATCCTAAACTAATCCCACTGCACTGCTCTCTCTCCATAGCCCTGTGTCAATCCTTAACTAATCCCACTGCACTGCTCTCTCCATAGCCCTGTGTCAATCCTAAACTCATCCCACTACACTGCTCTCTCTCCATAGCCCTGTGTCAATCCTAAACTCATCCCACTACTCTGCTCTCTCTCCATAGCCCTGTGTCAATCCTAAACTAATCGCACTGCACTGCTCTCGCTCCATAGCCCTGTGTTAATCCTAAACTCATCCCACTACACTGCTCTCTCTCCATAGCCCTGTGTCAATCCTAAACTAATCCCACTGAACTGCTCTCACTCCATAGCCCTGTGTCAATCCTAAAAGAATCCCACGGTGCTGCTCTCTCTCCATAGCCCTGTGTCAATCCCAAACTCATCCCACTGCACTGGTCTCTCTCCATAGCCCTGTGTCAATTCTAAACTAATTCCACTGCTCTGCTCTCTCTCCATAGCCCTGTGTCAATCCCAAACTCATCCCACTGCACTGGTCTCTCTCCATAGCCCTGTGTCAATCCTAAACTAATCCCACTGCACTGGTCTGTCTCCATAGCCCTGTGTCAATCCTAAACTCATCCCACTGCTCTGCTCTCTCTCCATAGCCCTGTGTTAATCCAAAACTCATCCCACTGCACTGCTCTCTCCATAGCCCTGTGTCAATCCTAAACTCATCCCATTGCACTGTTCTCTCTCCATAGCCCTGTGTCAATCCCAAACTCATCCCATTGCACTGCTCTGTCTCCATAGCCCTGTGTCAATCCTAAACTAATCCCACTACTCTGCTCTCTCTCCATAGCCCTGTGTCAATCCCAAACTCATCCCACTGCACTGCTCTCTCTCCATAGCCCTGTGTCAATCCTAAACTAATCCCACTACTCTGCTCTCTCTCCATAGTCCTGTGTTAATCCTAAACTCATCCCACTGCACTGCTCTCTCTCCATAGCCCTGTGTCAATCCTAAAGGAATACCACTGCACTTATCTCTCTCCAAAGACCTGTGTCAATCCTAAACTAATCCCACTGCTCTGCTCTCTCTCCATAGCCCTGTGCCAATCCTAAACTCATTCTGCACTGGTCTCTCTTCATAGCCCTGTGTCAATCCTAAACTCATCCCATTGCGCTGCTCTCTCTCCATAGCCCTTTGTCCTAAACTAATCCCAATACTCTGCTTTCTCTCTATAGCCCTGTGTCAGTCCTAAACTCATCCCACTACACTGCTCTCTCTCCATAGCCCTGTGTCAATCCTAAACTAATCCCATTGCACTGCTCTCTCTCCATAGCCCTGTGTCAATCCTAAACTAATCCGACTGCACTGCTCACTCTCCATAGCCCTGTGTCAATCCTAAGAGAATCCCACGGCGCTGCTCTCTCTCCATAGCCCTGTGTTAATCCTAAATTCATTCCACTGCTCTGCTCTCTCTCCATAGCCCTGTGTCAATCCTAAACTCATTCCACTGCACTGCTCTCTCTCCATAGCCCTGTGTCAATCCTAAAAGAATCCCACGGCGCTGCTCTCTCTCCATAGCCCTGTGTCAATCCTAAACTCATTCCACTGCACTGATCTCTCTCCATAGCCCTGTGTCAATCCCAAACTCATCCCACTGCACTGGTCTCTCTCCATAGCCCTGTGTCAATCCTAAACTCATACCACTGCACTGCTCTCTCTCCATAGCCCTGTGTCAATCCTAAACTCATCCCACTACACTGCTCTCTCTCCATAGTCCTGTGTCAATCCTAAACTAATCCCACTGCACTGCTCTCTCTCCATAGCCCTGTGTCAATCCTAAACTCATCCCACTACACTGCTCTCTCTCCATAGCCCTGTGTCAATCCTAAACTCATCCCACTACACTGCTCTCTCTCCATAGTCCTGTGTCATCCTAAACTAATCCCACTGCACTGCTCTCTCTCCATAGCCCTGTGTCAATCCTAAAATCATCCCACTACACTGCTCTCTCTCCATAGCCCTGTGTCAATCCTAAACTCATCCCACTACACTGCTCTCTCTCCATAGTCCTGTGTCAATCCTAAACTAAGCCCACTGCACTGCTCTCTCTCCATAGCCCTGTGTCAATCCTAAACTCATCCCAATACACTGCTCTCTCTCCATAGCCCTGTGTCAATCCTAAAATAATCCCACTGCACTGCACTCTCTCCATAGCCCTGTGTTAATCTAAAACTCATCCAACTACACTGCTCTCTCTCCATAGCCCTGTGTCAATCCCAAACTCATCCCACTGCACTGGTCTCTCTCCATAGCCCTGTGTCAATCCTAAACTAATCCCACTGCTCCGCTCTCTCTCTACAGCCCTGTGTCAATCCCAAACTCATCCCACTGCACTGCTCTCTCCATAGCCTTGTGTTAATCCTAAACTTATCCCATTGCACTGCTCTCTCTCCATAGCCCTGTGTTAATCCTAAACTAATCCCATTGCACTGCTCTCTCTCCATAGCCTGTGTCAATCCTAAACTAATCTCACTGCTCTGCTCTCTCCATAGCCCAGTGTCAATCCTAAACTAATCCCACTGCACTGGTCTCTGTCCAAAGCCCTGTGTCAATCCTAAACTAATCCCACTGCACTGCTCTCTCTCCATAGCCCTGTGTCAATCCCAAACTCATCCCACTGCACTGGTCTCTCTCCATAGCCCTGTGTCAATCCTAAACTAATCCCACTGCTCTGCTCTCTCTCTACAGCCCTGTCTCAATCCCAAACTCATCCCACTGCACTGCTCTCTCCATAGACTTGTGTTAATCCTAAACTTATCCCATTGCACTGCTCTCTCTCCATTGCCCTGTGTTAATCCTAAACTAATCCCATTGCACTGCTCTCTCGCCATAGCCTTTGTCAATCCTAAACTAATCTCACTGCTCAGCTCTCTCCATAGCCCAGTGTCAATCCTAAACTAATCCCACTGCACTGGTCTCTGTCCAAAGCCCTGTGTCAATCCTAAACTAATCCCACTGCACTGCTCTCTCCATAGCCCTGTGTCAATCCTAAACTCATCCCACTACACTGCTCTCTCTCCATAGCCCTGTGTCAATCCTAAACTCATCCCACTACTCTGCTCTCTCTCCATAGCCCTGTGTCAATCCTAAACTAATCCCACTGCACTGCTCTCTCTCCATAGCCCTGTATTAATCCTAAACTCATCCCACTACACTGCTCTCTCTCCATAGCCCTGTGTCAATCCTAAACTAATCCCACTGAACTGCTCTCACTCCATAGCCCTGTGTCAATCCTAAAAGAATCCCACGGTGCTGCTCTCTCTCCATAGCCCTGTGTCAATCCCAAACTCATCCCACTGCACTGGTCTCTCTCCATAGCCCTGTGTCAATTCGAAACTAATTCCACTGCTCTGCTCTCTCTCCATAGCCCTGTGTCAATCCCAAACTCATCCCACTGCACTGGTCTCTCTCCATAGCCCTGTGTCAATCCCAAACTCATCCCACTGCACTGGTCTCTCTCCATAGCCCTGTGTCAATCCTAAACTCATACCACTGCACTGCTCTCTCTCCATAGCCCTGTGTCAATCCTAAACTCATCCCACTACACTGCTCTCTCTCCATAGTCCTGTGTCAATCCTAAACTAATCCCACTGCACTGCTCTCTCTCCATAGCCCTGTGTCAATCCTAAACTCATCCCACTACACTGCTCTCTCTCCATAGCCCTGTGTCAATCCTAAACTCATCCCACTACACTGCTCTCTCTCCATAGTCCTGTGTCAATCCTAAACTAAGCCCACTGCACTGCTTTCTCTCCATAGCCCTGTGTCAATCCTAAACTCATCCCAATACACTGCTCTCTCTCCATAGCCCTGTGTCAATCCTAAAGTAATCCCACTGCACTGCACTCTCTCCATAGCCCTGTGTTAATCTTAAACTCATCCAACTACACTGCTCTCTCTCCATAGCCCTGTGTCAATCCCAAACTCATCCCACTGCACTGGTCTCTCTCCATAGCCCTGTGTCAATCCTAAACTAATCCCACTGCTCTGCTCTCTCTCTTCAGCCCTGTGTCAATCACAAACTCATCCCACTGCACTGCTCTCTCCATAGCCTTGTGTTAATCCTAAACTAATCCCATTGCACTGCTCTCTCTCCATAGCCTGTGTCAATCCTAAACTAATCTCACTGCTCTGCTCTCTCCATAGCCCAGTGTCAATCCTAAACTAATCCCACTGCACTGGTCTCTGTCCAAAGCCCTGTGTCAATCCTAAACTAATCCCACTGCACTGCTCTCTCTCCATAGCCCTCTGTCAATCCTTAACTAATCCCACTGCACTGCTCTCTCCATAGCCCTGTGTCAATCCTAAACTCATCCCACTACACTGCTCTCTCTCCATAGCCCTGTGTCAATCCTAAACTCATCCCACTACTCTGCTCTCTCTCCATAGCCCTGTGTCAATCCTAAACTAATCCCACTGAACTGCTCTCACTCCATAGCCCTGTGTCAATCCTAAAAGAATCCCACGGTGCTGCTCTCTCTCCATAGCCCTGTGTCAATCCCAAACTCATCCCACTGCACTGGTCTCTCTCCATAGCCCTGTGTCAATTCTAAACTAATTCCACTGCTCTGCTCTCTCTCCATAGCCCTGTGTCAATCCCAAACTCATCCCACTGCACTGGTCTCTCTCCATAGCCCTGTGTCAATCCTAAACTAATCCCACTGCACTGGTCTGTCTCCATAGCCCTGTGTCAATTCTAAACTAATCCCACTGCACTGCTCTCTCTCCATAGCCCTGTGTCAATCCTAAACTCACCCACTACTCTGCTCTCTCTCAATAGCCCTGTGGCAATCCTAAACTAATCCCACTGAACTGCTCTCACTCCATAGCCCTGTGTCAATCCTAAAAGAATCCCACGGTGCTGCTCTCTCTCCATAGCCCTGTGTCAATCCCAAACTCATCCCACTGCACTGGTCTCTCTCCATAGCCCTGTGTCAATTCTAAACTAATTCCACTGCTCTGCTCTCTCTCCATAGCCCTGTGTCAATCCTAAACTAATCCTACTGCACTGGTCTGTCTCCATAGCCCTGTGTCAATCCTAAACTCAACCCACTGCACTGCTCTCTCCATAGCCCTGTGTCAATCCTAAACTCATCCCATTGCACTGTTCTCTCTCCATAGCCCTGTGTCAATCCCAAACTCATCCCATTGCACTGCTCTCTCTCCATAGCCCTGTGTCAATCCCAAACTAATCCCACTACTCTGCTCTCTCTCCATAGCCCTGTGTCAATCCTAAACTAATCCCACTACTCTGCTCTCTCTCCATAGCCCTGTTTCAATCCTAAACTAATCCCACTACTCTGCTCTCTCTCCATAGCCCTGTGTTAATCCGAAACTCATCCCACTGCACTGCTCTCTCTCCATAGCCCTGTGTCAATCCTACAGGAATCCCACTGCACTTGTCTCTCTCCATAGACCTGTGTCAATCCTAAACTAATCCCACTGCTCTGCTCTCTCTCCATAGCCCTGTGTCAATCCTAAACTCATTCTGCACTGGTCTCTCTTCATAGCCCTGTGTCAATCCTAAACTCATCCCATTGCGCTGCTCTCTCTCCATAGCCCTTTGTCCTAAACTAATCCCAATACTCTGCTTTCTCTCTATAGCCCTGTGTCAGTCCTAAACACATCCCACTACACTGCGCTCCCTCCATAGCCCTGTGTCAATCCTAAACTAATCCCATTGCACTGCTCTCTCTCCATAGCCCTGTGTCAATCCTAAACTAATCCCACTGCACTGCTCACTCTCCATAGCCCTGTGTCAATCCTAAAAGAATCCCACGGCGCTGCTCTCTCTCCATAGCCCTGTGTTAATCCTAAACTCATTCCACTGCACTGCTCTCTCTCCATAGCCCTGTGTTAATCCTAAACTCATTCCACTGCTCTGCTCTCTCTCCATAGCCCTGTGTCAATCCTAAACTCATTCCACTGCACTGCTCTCTCTCCATAGCCCTGTGTCAATCCTAAAAGAATCCCACGGCGCTGCTCTCTCTCCATAGCCCTGTGTTAATCCTAAACTCATTCCACTGCACTGATCTCTCTCCATAGCCCTGTGTCAATCCCAAACTCATCCCACTGCACTGGTCTCTCTCCATAGCCCTGTGTCAATCCTAAACTCATACCACTGCACTGCTCTCTCTCCATAGCCCTGTGTCAATCCTAAACTCATCCCACTACACTGCTCTCTCTCCATAGTCCTGTGTCAATCCTAAACTAAGCCCACTGCACTGCTCTCTCTCCATAGCCCTGTGTCAATCCTAAACTCATCCCAATACACTGCTCTCTCTCCATAGCCCTGTGTCAATCCTAAACTAATCCCACTGCACTGCACTCTCTCCATAGCCCTGTGTTAATCTTAAACTCATCCAACTACACTGCTCTCTCTCCATAGCCCTGTGTCAATCCTAAACTAATCCCACTGCACTGCTCTCACTCCATAGCCCTGTGTCAATCCTAAAAGAATCCCACGGTGCTGCTCTCTCTCCATAGCCCTGTGTCAATCCCAAACTCATCCCACTGCACTGGTCTCTCTCCATGGCCCTGTGTCAATCCTAAACTAATCCCACTGCTCTGCTCTCTCTCTACAGCCCTGTGTCAATCCCAAACTCATCCCACTGCACTGCTCTCTCCATAGCCTTGTGTTAATCCTAAATTTATCCCATTGCACTGCTCTCTCTCCATAGCCCTCTGTTAATCCTAAACTAATCCCATTGCACTGCTCTCTCTCCATAGCCTGTGTCAATCCTAAACTAATCTCACTGCTCTGCTCTCTCCATAGCCCAGTGTCAATCCTAAACTAATCCCACTGCACTGGTCTCTGTCCAAAGCCCTGTGTCAATCCTAAACTAATCCCACTGCACTGCTCTCTCTCCATAGCCCTGTGTCAATCCTTAACTAATCCCACTGCACTGCTCTCTCCATAGCCCTGTGTCAATCCTAAACTCATCCCACTACACTGCTCTCTCTCCATAGCCCTGTGTCAATCCTAAACTCATCCCACTACTCTGCTCTCTCTCCATAGCCCTGTGTCAATCCTAAACTAATCCCACTGAACTGCTCTCACTCCATTGCCCTGTGTCAACCCTAAAAGAATCCCACGGTGCTGCTCTCTCTCCATAGCCCTGTGTCAATCCCAAACTCATCCCACTGCACTGGTCTCTCTCCATAGCCCTGTGTCAATTCTAAACTAATTCCACTGCTCTGCTCTCTCTCCATAGCCCTGTGTCAATCCCAAACTCATCCCACTGCACTGGTCTCTCTCCATAGCCCTGTGTCAATCCTAAACTAATCCCACTGCACTGGTCTGTCTCCATAGCCCTGTGTCAATCCTCAACTCATCCCACTGCTCTGCTCTCTCTCCATAGCCCTGTGTTAATCCTAAACTCATCCCACTGCACTGCTCTCTCCATAGCCCTGTGTCAATCCTAAACTCATCCCATTGCACTGTTCTCTCTCCATAGCCCTGTGTCAATCCCAAACTCATCCCATTGCACTGCTCTCTCTCCATAGCCCTGTGTCAATCCTAAACTAATCCCACTACTCTGCTCTCTCTCCATAGCCCTGTGTCAATCCCAAACTCATCCCACTGCACTGCTCTCTCTCCATAGCCCTGTGTCAATCCTAAACTAATCCCACTACTCTGCTCTCTCTCCATAGCCCTGTGTTAATCCTAAACTCATCCCACTGCACTGCTCTCTCTCCATAGCCCTGTGTCAATCCTAAAGGAATCCCACTGCACTTCTCTCTCTCCGTAGACCTGTGTCAATCCTAAACTAATCCCACTGCTCTGCTCTCTCTCCATAGCCCTGTGTCAATCCTAAACTCATTCTGCACTGTTCTCTCTTCATAGCCCTGTGTCAATCCTAAACTCATCCCATTGCGCTGCTCTCTCTCCATAGCCCTTTGTCCTAAACTAATCCCAATACTCTGCTTTCTCTCTATAGCCCTGTGTCAGTCCTAAACTCATCCCACTACACTGCTCTCTCTCCATAGCCCTGTGTCAATCCTAAACTAATCCCATTGCACTGCTCTCTCTCCATTGCCCTGTGTCAATCCTAAACTAATCCCACTGCACTGCTCACTCTCCATAGCCCTGTGTCAATCCTAAAAGAATCCCACGGCGCTGCTCTCTCTCCATAGCCCTGTGTTAATCCTAAACTCATTCCACTGCACTGCTCTCTCTCCATAGCCCTGTGTTAATCCTAAACTCATTCCACTGCTCTGCTCTCTCTCCATAGCCCTGTGTCAATCCTAAACTCATTCCACTGCACTGCTCTCTCTCCATTGCCCTGTGTCAATCCTAAAAGAATCCCACGGCGCTGCTCTCTCTCCATAGCCCTGTGTTAATCCTAAACTCATTCCACTGCACTGATCTCTCTCCATAGCCCTGTGTCAATCCCAAACTCATCCCACTGCACTGGTCTCTCTCCATAGCCCTGTGTCAATCCTAAACTCATACCACTGCACTGCTCTCTCTCCATAGCCCTGTGTCAAAACTAAACTCATCCCACTACACTGCTCTCTCTCCATAGTCCTGTGTCAATCCTAAACTAATCCCACTGCACTGCTCTCTCTCCATAGCCCTGTGTCAATCCTAAACTCATCCCACTACACTGCTCTCTCTCCATAGCCCTGTGTCAATCCTAAACTAATCCCACTGCACTGCACTCTCTCCATAGCCCTGTGTTAATCTTAAACTCATCCAACTACACTGCTCTCACTCCATAGCCCTGTGTCAATCCTAAACTAATCCCACTGCACTGCTCTCACTCCATAGCCCTGTGTCAATCCTAAAAGAATCCCATGGTGCTGCTCTCTCTCCATAGCCCTGTGTCAATCCCAAACTCATCCCACTGCACTGGTCTCTCTCCATAGCCCTGTGTCAATCCTAAACTAATCCCACTGCTCTGCTCTCTCTCTACAGCCCTGTGTCAATCCCAAACTCATCCCACTGCACTGCTCTCTCCATAGCCTTGTGTTAATCCTAAACTTATCCCATTGCACTGCTCTCTCTCCATAGCCCTGTGTTAATCCTAAACTAATCCCATTGCACTGCTCTCTCTCCATAGCCTGTGTCAATCCTAAACTAATCTCACTGCTCTGCTCTCTCCATAGCCCAGTGTCAATCCTAAACTAATCCCACTGCACTGGTCTCTGTCCAAAGCCCTGTGTCAATCCTAAACTAATCCCACTGCACTGCTCTCTCTCCATAGCCCTGTGTCAATCCTTAACTAATCCCACTGCACTGCTCTCTCCATAGCCCTGTGTCAATCCTAAACTCATCCCACTGCACTGCTCTCTCTCCATAGCCCTATGTCAATCCTAAACTCATCCCACTACTCTGCTCTCTCTCCATAGCCCTGTGTCAATCCTAAACTAATCCCACTGCACTGCTCTCTCTCCATAGCCCTGTGTTAATCCTAAACTCATCCCACTGAACTGCTCTCACTCCATAGCCCTGTGTCAATCCTAAAAGAATCCCACGGTGCTGCTCTCTCTCCATAGCCCTGTGTCAATCCCAAACTCATCCCACTGCACTGGTCTCTCTCCATAGCCCTGTGTCAATTCTAAACTAATTCCACTGCTCTGCTCTCTCTCCATAGCCCTGTGTCAATCCCAAACTCATCCCACTGTACTGGTCTCTCTCCATAGCCCTGTGTCAATCCTAATCTAATCCCACTGCACTGGTCTGTCTCCATAGCCCTGTGTCAATCCTAAACTAATCCCACTGCTCTGCTCTCTCCCCATTGCCCTGTGTTAATCCTAAACTCATCCCACTGCACTGCTCTCTCCATAGCCCAGTGTCAATCCTAAACTCATCCCATTGCACTGTTCTCTCTCCATAGCCCTGTGTCAATCCCAAACTCATCCCATTGCACTGCTCTCTCTCCATAGCCCTGTGTCAATCCTAAACTAATCCCACTACTCTGCTCTCTCTCCATAGCCCTGTGTCATTCCCAAACTCATCCCACTGCACTGCTCTCTCTCCATAGCCCTGTGTCAATCCTAAACTAATCCCACTACTCTGCTCTCTCTCCATAGCCCTGTGTTAATCCTAAACTCATCCCACTGCACTGCTCTCTCTCCATAGCCCTGTGTCAATCCTAAAGGAATCCCACTGCACTTGTCTCTCTCCATAGACCTGTGTCAATCCTAAACTAATCCCACTGCTCTGCTCTCTCTCCATAGCCCTGTGTCAATCCTAAACTCATTCTGCACTGGTCTCTCTTCATAGCCCTGTGTCAATCCTAAACTCATCCCATTGCGCTGCTCTCTCTCCATAGCCCTTTGTCCTAAACTAATCCCAATACTCTGCTTTCTCTCTATAGCCCTGTGTCAGTCCTAAACTCATCCCACTACACTGCTCTCTCTCCATAGCCCTGTGTCAATCCTAAACTAATCACATTGCACTGCTCTCTCTCCATAGCCCTGTGTCAATCCTAAACTAATCCGACTGCACTGCTCACTCTCCATAGCCCTGTGTCAATCCTAAAAGAATCCCACGGCGCTGCTCTCTCTCCATAGCCGTGTGTTAATCCTAAACTCATCCCACTGCACTGCTCTCTCTCCATAGCCCTGTGTCAATCCTAAAGGAATCCCACTGCACTTGTCTCTCTCCATAGACCTGTGTCAATCCTAAACTAATCCCACTGCTCTGCTCTCTCTCCATAGCCCTGTGTCAATCCTAAACTCATTCTGCACTGGTCTCTCTTCATAGCCCTGTGTCAATCCTAAACTCATCCCATTGCGCTGCTCTCTCTCCATAGCCCTTTGTCCTAAACTAATCCCAATACTCTGCTTTCTCTCTATAGCCCTGTGTCAGTCCTAAACTCATCCCACTACACTGCTCTCTCTCCATAGCCCTGTGTCAATCCTAAACTAATCCCATTGCACTGCTCTCTCTCCATAGCCCTGTGTCAATCCTAAACTAATCCGACTGCACTGCTCACTCTCCATAGCCCTGTGTCAATCCTAAAAGAATCCCACGGCGCTGCTCTCTCTCTCCATAGCCCTGTGTTAATCCTAAACTCATTCCACTGCACTGCTCTCTCTCCATAGCCCTGTGTTAATCCTAAACTCATTCCACTGCTCTGCTCTCTCTCCATAGCCCTGTGTCAATCCTAAACTCATTCCACTGCACTGCTCTCTCTCCATAGCCCTGTGTCAATCCTAAAAGAATCCCACGGCGCTGCTCTCTCTCCATAGCCCTGTGTTAATCCTAAACTCATTCCACTGCACTGATCTCTCTCCATAGCCCTGTGTCAATCCCAAACTCATCCCACTGCACTGGTCTCTCTCCATAGCCCTGTGTCAATCCTAAACTCATACCACTGCACTGCTCTCTCTCCATAGCCCTGTGTCAATCCTAAACTCATCCCACTACACTGCTCTCTCTCCATAGTCCTGTGTCAATCCTAAACTAATCCCACTGCACTGCTCTCTCTCCATAGCCCTGTGTCAATCCTAAACTCATCCGACTACACTGCTCTCTCTCCATAGCCCTGTGTCAATCCTAAACTCATCCCACTACACTGCTCTCTCTCCATAGTCCTGTGTCAATCCTAAACTAAGCCCACTGCACTGCTCTCTCTCCATAGCCCTGTGTCAATCCTAAACTCATCCCAATACACTGCTCTCTCTCCATAGCCCTGTGTCAATCCTAAACTAATCCCACTGCACTGCACTCTCTCCATAGCCCTGTGTTAATCTTAAACTCATCCAACTACACTGCTCTCACTCCATAGCCCTGTGTCAATCCTAAACTAATCCCACTGCACTGCTCTCACTCCATAGCCCTGTGTCAATCCTAAAAGAATCCCACGGTGCTGCTCTCTCTCCATAGCCCTGTGTCAATCCCAAACTCATCCCACTGCACTGGTCTCTCTCCATAGCCCTGTGTCAATCCTAAACTAATCCCACTGCTCTGCTCTCTCTCTACAGCCCTGTGTCAATCCCAAACTCATCCCACTGCACTGCTCTCTCCATAGCCTTGTGTTAATCCTAAACTTATCCCATTGCACTGCTCTCTCTCCATAGCCCTGTGTTAATCCTAAACTAATCCCATTGCACTGCTCTCTCTCCATAGCCCAGTGTCAATCCTAAACTAATCCCACTGCACTGGTCTCTGTCCAAAGCCCTGTGTCAATCCTAACCTAATCCCACTGCACTGCTCTCTCTCCATAGCCCTGTGTCAATCCTTAACTAATCCCACTGCACTGCTCTCTCCATAGCCCTGTGTCAATCCTAAACTCATCCCACTACACTGCTCTCTCTCCATAGCCCTGTGTCAATCCTAAACTCATCCCACTACTCTGCTCTCTCTCCATAGCCCTGTGTCAATCCTAAACTAATCCCACTGCACTGCTCTCTCTCCTTAGCCCTGTGTTAATCCTAAACTCATCCCACTGAACTGCTCTCACTCCATAGCCCTGTGTCAATCCTAAAAGAATCCCACGGTGCTGCTCTCTCTCCATAGCCCTGTGTCAATCCCAAACTCATCCCACTGCACTGGTCTCTCTCCATAGCCCTGTGTCAATTCTAAACTAATTCCACTGCTCTGCTCTCTCTCCATAGCCCTGTGTCAATCCCAAACTCATCCCACTGTACTGGTCTCTCTCCATAGCCCTGTGTCAATCCTAAACTAATCCCACTGCACTGGTCTGTCTCCATAGCCCTGTGTCAATCCTAAACTAATCCCACTGCTCTGCTCTCTCCCCATAGCCCTGTGTTAATCCGAAACTCATCCCACTGCACTGCTCTCTCCATAGCCCTGTGTCAATCCTAAACTCATCCCATTGCACTGTTCTCTCTCCATAGCCCTGTGTCAATCCCAAACTCATCCCATTGCACTGCTCTCTCTCCATAGCCCTGTGTCAATCCTAAACTAATCCCACTACTCTGCTCTCTCTCCATAGCCCTGTGTCAATCCCAAACTCATCCCACTGCACTGCTCTCTCTCCATAGCCCTGTGTCAATCCTAAACTAATCCCACTACTCTGCTCTCTCTCCATAGCCCTGTGTTAATCCTAAACTCATCCCACTGCACTGCTCTCTCTCCATAGCCCTGTGTCAATCCTAAAGGAATCCCACTGCACTTGTCTCTCTCCATAGACCTGTGTCAATCCTAAACTAATCCCACTGCTCTGCTCTCTCTCCATAGCCCTGTGTCAATCCTAAACTCATTCTGCACTGGTCTCTCTTCATAGCCCTGTGTCAATCCTAAACTCATCCCATTGCGCTGCTCTCTCTCCATAGCCCTTTGTCCTAAACTAATCCCAATACTCTGCTTTCTCTCTATAGCCCTGTGTCAGTCCTAAACTCATCCCACTACACTGCTCTCTCTCCATAGCCCTGTGTCAATCCTAAACTAATCCCATTGCACTGCTCTCTCTCCATAGCCCTGTGTCAATCCTAAACTAATCCGACTGCACTGCTCACTCTCCATAGCCCTGTGTCAATCCTAAAAGAATCCCACGGCGCTGCTCTCTCTCCATAGCCGTGTGTTAATCCTAAACTCATTCCACTGCACTGCTCTCTCTCCATAGCCCTGTGTTAATCCTAAACTCATTCCACTGCTCTGCTCTCTCTCCATAGCCCTGTGTCAATCCTAAACTCATTCCACTGCACTGCTCTCTCTCCATAGCCCTGTGTCAATCCTAAAAGAATCCCACGGCGCTGCTCTCTCTCCATAGCCCTGTGTTAATCCTAAACTCATTCCACTGCACTGATCTCTCTCCATAGCCCTGTGTCAATCCCAAACTCATTCCACTGCTCTGCTCTCTCTCCATAGCCCTGTGTCAATCCTAAACTCATTCCACTGCACTGATCTCTCTCCATCGCCCTGTGTCAATCCCAAACTCATTCCACTGCACTGCTCTCTCTCCATAGCCCTGTGTCAATCCTAAACTCATCCCACTGCACTGGTCTCTGTCCAAAGCCCTGTGTCAATCCTAAACTAATCCCACTGCACTGCTCTCTCTCCATAGCCCTGTGTCAATCCTTAACTAATCCCACTGCACTGCTCTCTCCATAGCCCTGTGTCAATCCTAAACTCATCCCACTACACTGCTCTCTCTCCATAGCCCTGTGTCAATCCTAAACTCATCCCACTACTCTGCTCTCTCTCCATAGCCCTGTGTCAATCCTAAAGGAATCCCACTGCACTGCTCTCTCTCCATAGCCCTGTGTTAATCCTAAACTCATCCCACTACACTGCTCTCTCTCCATAGCCCTGTGTCAATCCTAAACTAATCCCACTGAACTGCTCTCACTCCATAGCCCTGTGTCAATCCTAAAAGAATCCCACTGCACTGCTCTCTCTCCATAGCCCTGTGTCAATCCCAAACTCATCCCACTGCACTGGTCTCTCTCCATAGCCCTGTGTCAATTCTAAACTAATTCCACTGCTCTGCTCTCTCTCCATAGCCCTGTGTCAATCCCAAACTCATCCCACTGCACTGGTCTCTCTCCATAGCCCTGTGTCAATCCTAAACTAATCCCACTGCACTGGTCTGTCTCCATAGCCCTGTGTCAATCCTAAACTAATCCCTTCTGCTCTGCTCTCTCTCCATAGCCCTGTGTTAATCCGAAACTCATCCCACTGCACTGCTCTCTCCATAGCCCTGTGTCAATCCTAAACTCATCCCATTGCACTGGTCTCTCTCCATAGCCCTGTGTCAACCCTAAACTAATCCCACTACTCTGCTCTCTCTCCATAGCCCTGTGTCAATCCCAAACTCATCCCACTGCACTGCTCTCTCTCCATAGCCCTGTGTCAATCCTAAAGGACCCCACTGCACTTGTCTCTCTCCATAGCCCTGTGTCAATCCTAAACTAATCCCACTGCTCTGCTCTCTCTCCATAGCCCTGTGTCAATCCTAAACTCATTCTGCACTGGTCTCTCTTCATAGCCCTGTGTCAATCCTAAACTCATCCCATTGCGCTGCTCTCTCTCCATAGCCCTTTGTCCTAAACTAATCCCAATACTCTGCTTTCTCTCTATAGCCCTGTGTCAGTCCTAAACTCATCCCACTACACTGCTCTCTCTCCATAGCCCTGTGTCAATCCTAAACTAATCCCATTGCACTGCTCTCTCTCCATAGCCCTGTGTCAATCCTAAACTAATCCGACTGCACTGCTCACTCTCCATAGCCCTGTGTCAATCCTAAAAGAATCCCACGGCGCTGCTCTCTCTCCATAGCCCTGTGTTAATCCTAAACTCATTCCACTGCACTGCTCTCTCTCCCTAGCCCTGTGTTAATCCTAAACTCATTCCACTGCTCTGCTCTCTCTCCATAGCCCTGTGTCAATCCTAAACTCATTCCACTGCACTGCTCTCTCTCCATAGCCCTGTGTCAATCCTAAAAGAATCCCACGGCGCTGCTCTCTCTCCATAGCCCTGTGTTAATCCTAAACTCATTCCACTGCACTGATCTCTCTCCATAGCCCTGTGTCAATCCTAAACTCATTCCCCTGCACTGCTCTCTCCATAGCCCTGTGTCAATCCTAAACTCATTCCCCTACACTGCTCTCTCCATAGCCCTGTGTCAATCCTAAACTAATCCCACTGCTCTGCTCTGTCTCCATAGCCCTGTGTTAATCCTAAACTCATTCCACTGCACTGGTCTCTCTCCATAGCCCTGTGTCAATCCTAAACTCATTCCACTGCACTGCTCTCTCTCCATAGCCCTGTGTTAATCCTAAACTCATTCCACTGCTCTGCTCTCTCTCCATAGCCCTGTGTCAATCCTAAACTCATTCCACTGCACTGCTCTCTCTCCATTGCCCTGTGTCAATCCTAAAAGAATCCCACGGCGCTGCTCTCTCTCCATAGCCCTGTGTTAATCCTAAACTCATTCCACTGCACTGATCTCTCTCCATAGCCCTGTGTCAATCCCAAACTCATCCCACTGCACTGGTCTCTCTCCATAGCCCTGTGTCAATCCTAAACTCATACCACAGCACTGCTCTCTCTCCATAGCCCTGTGTCAAAACTAAACTCATCCCACTACACTGCTCTCTCTCCATAGTCCTGTGTCAATCCTAAACTAATCCCACTGCACTGCTCTCTCTCCATAGCCCTGTGTCAATCCTAAACTCATCCCACTACACTGCTCTCTCTCCATAGCCCTGTGTCAATCCTAAACTAATCCCACTGCACTGCACTCTCTCCATAGCCCTGTGTTAATCTTAAACTCATCCAACTACACTGCTCTCACTCCATAGCCCTGTGTCAATCCTAAACTAATCCCACTGCACTGCTCTCACTCCATAGCCCTGTGTCAATCCTAAAAGAATCCCATGGTGCTGCTCTCTCTCCATAGCCCTGTGTCAATCCCAAACTCATCCCACTGCACTGGTCTCTCTCCATAGCCCTGTGTCAATCCTAAACTAATCCCACTGCTCTGCTCTCTCTCTACAGCCCTGTGTCAATCCCAAACTCATCCCACTGCACTGCTCTCTCCATAGCCTTGTGTTAATCCTAAACTTATCCCATTGCACTGCTCTCTCTCCATAGCCCTGTGTTAATCCTAAACTAATCCCATTGCACTGCTCTCTCTCCATAGCCTGTGTCAATCCTAAACTAATCTCACTGCTCTGCTCTCTCCATAGCCCAGTGTCAATCCTAAACTAATCCCACTGCACTGGTCTCTGTCCAAAGCCCTGTGTCAATCCTAAACTAATCCCACTGCACTGCTCTCTCTCCATAGCCCTGTGTCAATCCTTAACTAATCCCACTGCACTGCTCTCTCCATAGCCCTGTGTCAATCCTAAACTCATCCCACTGCACTGCTCTCTCTCCATAGCCCTATGTCAATCCTAAACTCATCCCACTACTCTGCTCTCTCTCCATAGCCCTGTGTCAATCCTAAACTAATCCCACTGCACTGCTCTCTCTCCATAGCCCTGTGTTAATCCTAAACTCATCCCACTGAACTGCTCTCACTCCATAGCCCTGTGTCAATCCTAAAAGAATCCCACGGTGCTGCTCTCTCTCCATAGCCCTGTGTCAATCCCAAACTCATCCCACTGCACTGGTCTCTCTCCATAGCCCTGTGTCAATCCTAAACTAATCCCACTGCACTGCACTCTCTCCATAGCCCTGTGTTAATCTTAAACTCATCCAACTACACTGCTCTCACTCCATAGCCCTGTGTCAATCCTAAACTAATCCCACTGCACTGCTCTCACTCCATAGCCCTGTGTCAATCCTAAAAGAATCCCACGGTGCTGCTCTCTCTCCATAGCCCTGTGTCAATCCCAAACTCATCCCACTGCACTGGTCTCTCTCCATAGCCCTGTGTCAATCCTAAACTAATCCCACTGCTCTGCTCTCTCTCTACAGCCCTGTGTCAATCCCAAACTCATCCCACTGCACTGCTCTCTCCATAGCCTTGTGTTAATCCTAAACTTATCCCATTGCACTGCTCTCTCTCCATAGCCCTGTGTTAATCCTAACCTAATCCCATTGCACTGCTCTCTCTCCATAGCCCAGTGTCAATCCTAAACTAATCCCACTGCACTGGTCTCTGTCCAAAGCCCTGTGTCAATCCTAACCTAATCCCACTGCACTGCTCTCTCTCCATAGCCCTGTGTCAATCCTTAACTAATCCCACTGCACTGCTCTCTCCATAGCCCTGTGTCAATCCTAAACTCATCCCACTACACTGCTCTCTCTCCATAGCCCTGTGTCAATCCTAAACTCATCCCACTACTCTGCTCTCTCTCCATAGCCCTGTGTCAATCCTAAACTAATCCCACTGCACTGCTCTCTCTCCTTAGCCCTGTGTTAATCCTAAACTCATCCCACTGAACTGCTCTCACTCCATAGCCCTGTGTCAATCCTAAAAGAATCCCACGGTGCTGCTCTCTCTCCATAGCCCTGTGTCAATCCCAAACTCATCCCACTGCACTGGTCTCTCTCCATAGCCCTGTGTCAATTCTAAACTAATTCCACTGCTCTGCTCTCTCTCCATAGCCCTGTGTCAATCCCAAACTCATCCCACTGTACTGGTCTCTCTCCATAGCCCTGTGTCAATCCTAAACTAATCCCACTGCACTGGTCTGTCTCCATAGCCCTGTGTCAATCCTAAACTAATCCCACTGCTCTGCTCTCTCCCCATAGCCCTGTGTTAATCCGAAACTCATCCCACTGCACTGCTCTCTCCATAGCCCTGTGTCAATCCTAAACTCATCCCATTGCACTGTTCTCTCTCCATAGCCCTGTGTCAATCCCAAACTCATCCCATTGCACTGCTCTCTCTCCATAGCCCTGTGTCAATCCTAAACTAATCCCACTACTCTGCTCTCTCTCCATAGCCCTGTGTCAATCCCAAACTCATCCCACTGCACTGCTCTCTCTCCATAGCCCTGTGTCAATCCTAAACTAATCCCACTACTCTGCTCTCTCTCCATAGCCCTGTGTTAATCCTAAACTCATCCCACTGCACTGCTCTCTCTCCATAGCCCTGTGTCAATCCTAAAGGAATCCCACTGCACTTGTCTCTCTCCATAGACCTGTGTCAATCCTAAACTAATCCCACTGCTCTGCTCTCTCTCCATAGCCCTGTGTCAATCCTAAACTCATTCTGCACTGGTCTCTCTTCATAGCCCTGTGTCAATCCTAAACTAATCCCATTGCGCTGCTCTCTCTCCATAGCCCTTTGTCCTAAACTAATCCCAATACTCTGCTTTCTCTCTATAGCCCTGTGTCAGTCCTAAACTCATCCCACTACACTGCTCTCTCTCCATAGCCCTGTGTCAATCCTAAACTAATCCCATTGCACTGCTCTCTCTCCATAGCCCTGTGTCAATCCTAAACTAATCCGACTGCACTGCTCACTCTCCATAGCCCTGTGTCAATCCTAAAAGAATCCCACGGCGCTGCTCTCTCTCCATAGCCGTGTGTTAATCCTAAACTCATTCCACTGCACTGCTCTCTCTCCATAGCCCTGTGTTAATCCTAAACTCATTCCACTGCTCTGCTCTCTCTCCATAGCCCTGTGTCAATCCTAAACTCATTCCACTGCACTGCTCTCTCTCCATAGCCCTGTGTCAATCCTAAAAGAATCCCACGGCGCTGCTATCTCTCCATAGCCCTGTGTTAATCCTAAACTCATTCCACTGCACTGATCTCTCTCCATAGCCCTGTGTCAATCCCAAACTCATTCCACTGCTCTGCTCTCTCTCCATAGCCCTGTGTCAATCCTAAACTCATTCCACTGCACTGATCTCTCTCCATCGCCCTGTGTCAATCCCAAACTCATTCCACTGCACTGCTCTCTCTCCATAGCCCTGTGTCAATCCTAAACTCATCCCACTGCACTGGTCTCTGTCCAAAGCCCTGTGTCAATCCTAAACTAATCCCACTGCACTGCTCTCTCTCCATAGCCCTGTGTCAATCCTTAACTAATCCCACTGCACTGCTCTCTCCATAGCCCTGTGTCAATCCTAAACTCATCCCACTACACTGCTCTCTCTCCATAGCCCTGTGTCAATCCTAAACTCATCCCACTACTCTGCTCTCTCTCCATATCCCTGTGTCAATCCTAAAGGAATCCCACTGCACTGCTCTCTCTCCATAGCCCTGTGTTAATCCTAAACTCATCCCACTACACTGCTCTCTCTCCATAGCCCTGTGTCAATCCTAAACTAATCCCACTGAACTGCTCTCACTCCATAGCCCTGTGTCAATCCTAAAAGAATCCCACTGCACTGCTCTCTCTCCATAGCCCTGTGTCAATCCCAAACTCATCCCACTGCACTGGTCTCTCTCCATAGCCCTGTGTCAATTCTAAACTAATTCCACTGCTCTGCTCTCTCTCCATAGCCCTGTGTCAATCCCAAACTCATCCCACTGCACTGGTCTCTCTCCATAGCCCTGTGTCAATCCTAAACTAATCCCACTGCACTGGTCTGTCTCCATAGCCCTGTGTCAATCCTAAACTAATCCCTTCTGCTCTGCTCTCTCTCCATAGCCCTGTGTTAATCCTAAACTCATCCCACTGCACTGCTCTCTCCATAGCCCTGTGTCAATCCTAAACTCATCCCATTGCACTGGTCTCTCTCCATAGCCCTGTGTCAACCCTAAACTAATCCCACTACTCTGCTCTCTCTCCATAGCCCTGTGTCAATCCCAAACTCATCCCACTGCACTGCTCTCTCTCCATAGCCCTGTGTCAATCCTAAAGGACCCCACTGCACTTGTCTCTCTCCATAGCCCTGTGTCAATCCTAAACTAATCCCACTGCTCTGCTCTCTCTCCATAGCCCTGTGTCAATCCTAAACTCATTCTGCACTGGTCTCTCTTCATAGCCCTGTGTCAATCCTAAACTCATCCCATTGCGCTGCTCTCTCTCCATAGCCCTTTGTCCTAAACTAATCCCAATACTCTGCTTTCTCTCTATAGCCCTGTGTCAGTCCTAAACTCATCCCACTACACTGCTCTCTCTCCATAGCCCTGTGTCAATCCTAAACTAATCCCATTGCACTGCTCTCTCTCCATAGCCCTGTGTCAATCCTAAACTAATCCGACTGCACTGCTCACTCTCCATAGCCCTGTGTCAATCCTAAAAGAATCCCACGGCGCTGCTCTCTCTCCATAGCCCTGTGTTAATCCTAAACTCATTCCACTGCACTGCTCTCTCTCCCTAGCCCTGTGTTAATCCTAAACTCATTCCACTGCTCTGCTCTCTCTCCATAGCCCTGTGTCAATCCTAAACTCATTCCACTGCACTGCTCTCTCTCCATAGCCCTGTGTCAATCCTAAAAGAATCCCACGGCGCTGCTCTCTCTCCATAGCCCTGTGTTAATCCTAAACTCATTCCACTGCACTGATCTCTCTCCATAGCCCTGTGTCAATCCTAAACTCATTCCCCTGCACTGCTCTCTCCATAGCCCTGTGTCAATCCTAAACTCATTCCCCTACACTGCTCTCTCCATAGCCCTGTGTCAATCCTAAACTAATCCCACTGCTCTGCTCTGTCTCCATAGCCCTGTGTTAATCCTAAACTCATTCCACTGCACTGGTCTCTCTCCATAGCCCTGTGTCAATCCTAAACTCATTCCACTGCACTGCTCTCTCTCCATAGCCCTGTGTTAATCCTAAACTCATTCCACTGCTCTGCTCTCTCTCCATAGCCCTGTGTCAATCCTAAACTCATTCCACTGCACTGCTCTCTCTCCATTGCCCTGTGTCAATCCTAAAAGAATCCCACGGCGCTGCTCTCTCTCCATAGCCCTGTGTTAATCCTAAACTCATTCCACTGCACTGATCTCTCTCCATAGCCCTGTGTCAATCCCAAACTCATCCCACTGCACTGGTCTCTCTCCATAGCCCTGTGTCAATCCTAAACTCATACCACTGCACTGCTCTCTCTCCATAGCCCTGTGTCAAAACTAAACTCATCCCACTACACTGCTCTCTCTCCATAGTCCTGTGTCAATCCTAAACTAATCCCACTGCACTGCTCTCTCTCCATAGCCCTGTGTCAATCCTAAACTCATCCCACTACACTGCTCTCTCTCCATAGCCCTGTGTCAATCCTAAACTAATCCCACTGCACTGCACTCTCTCCATAGCCCTGTGTTAATCTTAAACTCATCCAACTACACTGCTCTCACTCCATAGCCCTGTGTCAATCCTAAACTAATCCCACTGCACTGCTCTCACTCCATAGCCCTGTGTCAATCCTAAAAGAATCCCATGGTGCTGCTCTCTCTCCATAGCCCTGTGTCAATCCCAAACTCATCCCACTGCACTGGTCTCTCTCCATAGCCCTGTGTCAATCCTAAACTAATCCCACTGCTCTGCTCTCTCTCTACAGCCCTGTGTCAATCCCAAACTCATCCCACTGCACTGCTCTCTCCATAGCCTTGTGTTAATCCTAAACTTATCCCATTGCACTGCTCTCTCTCCATAGCCCTGTGTTAATCCTAAACTAATCCCATTGCACTGCTCTCTCTCCATAGCCTGTGTCAATCCTAAACTAATCTCACTGCTCTGCTCTCTCCATAGCCCAGTGTCAATCCTAAACTAATCCCACTGCACTGGTCTCTGTCCAAAGCCCTGTGTCAATCCTAAACTAATCCCACTGCACTGCTCTCTCTCCATAGCCCTGTGTCAATCCTTAACTAATCCCACTGCACTGCTCTCTCCATAGCCCTGTGTCAATCCTAAACTCATCCCACTGCACTGCTCTCTCTCCATAGCCCTATGTCAATCCTAAACTCATCCCACTACTCTGCTCTCTCTCCATAGCCCTGTGTCAATCCTAAACTAATCCCACTGCACTGCTCTCTCTCCATAGCCCTGTGTTAATCCTAAACTCATCCCACTGAACTGCTCTCACTCCATAGCCCTGTGTCAATCCTAAAAGAATCCCACGGTGCTGCTCTCTCTCCATAGCCCTGTGTCAATCCCAAACTCATCCCACTGCACTGGTCTCTCTCCATAGCCCTGTGTCAATTCTAAACTAATTCCACTGCTCTGCTCTCTCTCCATAGCCCTGTGTCAATCCCAAACTCATCCCACTGTACTGGTCTCTCTCCATAGCCCTGTGTCAATCCTCATCTAATCCCACTGCACTGGTCTGTCTCCATAGCCCTGTGTCAATCCTAAACTAATCCCACTGCTCTGCTCTCTCCCCATTGCCCTGTGTTAATCCTAAACTCATCCCACTGCACTGCTCTCTCCATAGCCCAGTGTCAATCCTAAACTCATCCCATTGCACTGTTCTCTCTCCATAGCCCTGTGTCAATCCCAAACTCATCCCATTGCACTGCTCTCTCTCCATAGCCCTGTGTCAATCCTAAACTAATCCCACTACTCTGCTCTCTCTCCATAGCCCTGTGTCATTCCCAAACTCATCCCACTGCACTGCTCTCTCTCCATAGCCCTGTGTCAATCCTAAACTAATCCCACTACTCTGCTCTCTCTCCATAGCCCTGTGTTAATCCTAAACTCATCCCACTGCACTGCTCTCTCTCCATAGCCCTGTGTCAATCCTAAAGGAATCCCACTGCACTTGTCTCTCTCCATAGACCTGTGTCAATCCTAAACTAATCCCACTGCTCTGCTCTCTCTCCATAGCCCTGTGTCAATCCTAAACTCATTCTGCACTGGTCTCTCTTCATAGCCCTGTGTCAATCCTAAACTCATCCCATTGCGCTGCTCTCTCTCCATAGCCCTTTGTCCTAAACTAATCCCAATACTCTGCTTTCTCTCTATAGCCCTGTGTCAGTCCTAAACTCATCCCACTACACTGCTCTCTCTCCATAGCCCTGTGTCAATCCTAAACTAATCCCATTGCACTGCTCTCTCTCCATAGCCCTGTGTCAATCCTAAACTAATCCCACTGCACTGCTCACTCTCCATAGCCCTGTGTCAATCCTAAAAGAATCCCACGGCGCTGCTCTCTCTCCATAGCCGTGTGTTAATCCTAAACTCATCCCACTGCACTGCTCTCTCTCCATAGCCCTGTGTCAATCCTAAAGGAATCCCACTGCACTTGTCTCTCTCCATAGACCTGTGTCAATCCTAAACTAATCCCACTGCTCTGCTCTCTCTCCATAGCCCTGTGTCAATCCTAAACTCATTCTGCACTGGTCTCTCTTCATAGCCCTGTGTCAATCCTAAACTCATCCCATTGCGCTGCTCTCTCTCCATAGCCCTTTGTCCTAAACTAATCCCAATACTCTGCTCTCTCTCCATAGCCCTGTGTCAATCCCAAACTCATCCCACTGTACTGGTCTCTCTCCATAGCCCTGTGTCAATCCTAATCTAATCCCACTGCACTGGTCTGTCTCCATAGCCCTGTGTCAATCCTAAACTAATCCCACTGCTCTGCTCTCTCCCCATTGCCCTGTGTTAATCCTAAACTCATCCCACTGCACTGCTCTCTCCATAGCCCAGTGTCAATCCTAAACTCATCCCATTGCACTGTTCTCTCTCCATAGCCCTGTGTCAATCCCAAACTCATCCCATTGCACTGCTCTCTCTCCATAGCCCTGTGTCAATCCTAAACTAATCCCACTACTCTGCTCTCTCTCCATAGCCCTGTGTCATTCCCAAACTCATCCCACTGCACTGCTCTCTCTCCATAGCCCTGTGTCAATCCTAAACTAATCCCACTACTCTGCTCTCTCTCCATAGCCCTGTGTTAATCCTAAACTCATCCCACTGCACTGCTCTCTCTCCATAGCCCTGTGTCAATCCTAAAGGAATCCCACTGCACTTGTCTCTCTCCATAGACCTGTTTCAATCCTAAACTAATCCCACTGCTCTGCTCTCTCTCCATAGCCCTGTGTCAATCCTAAACTCATTCTGCACTGGTCTCTCTTCATAGCCCTGTGTCAATCCTAAACTCATCCCATTGCGCTGCTCTCTCTCCATAGCCCTTTGTCCTAAACTAATCCCAATACTCTGCTTTCTCTCTATAGCCCTGTGTCAGTCCTAAACTCATCCCACTACACTGCTCTCTCTCCATAGCCCTGTGTCAATCCTAAACTAATCCCATTGCACTGCTCTCTCTCCATAGCCCTGTGTCAATCCTAAACTAATCCCACTGCACTGCTCACTCTCCATAGCCCTGTGTCAATCCTAAAAGAATCCCACGGCGCTGCTCTCTCTCCATAGCCGTGTGTTAATCCTAAACTCATCCCACTGCACTGCTCTCTCTCCATAGCCCTGTGTCAATCCTAAAGGAATCCCACTGCACTTGTCTCTCTCCATAGACCTGTGTCAATCCTAAACTAATCCCACTGCTCTGCTCTCTCTCCATAGCCCTGTGTCAATCCTAAACTCATTCTGCACTGGTCTCTCTTCATAGCCCTGTGTCAATCCTAAACTCATCCCATTGCGCTGCTCTCTCTCCATAGCCCTTTGTCCTAAACTAATCCCAATACTCTGCTTTCTCTCTATAGCCCTGTGTCAGTCCTAAACTCATCCCACTACACTGCTCTCTCTCCATAGCCCTGTGTCAATCCTAAACTAATCCCATTGCACTGCTCTCTCTCCATAGCCCTGTGTCAATCCTTAACTAATCCCACTGCACTGCTCTCTCCATAGCCCTGTGTCAATCCTAAACTCATCCCACTACACTGCTCTCTCTCCATAGCCCTGTGTCAATCCTAAACTCATCCCACTACTCTGCTCTCTCTCCATAGCCCTGTGTCAATCCTAAACTAATCCCACTGCACTGCTCTCTCTCCTTAGCCCTGTGTTAATCCTAAACTCATCCCACTGAACTGCTCTCACTCCATAGCCCTGTGTCAATCCTAAAAGAATCCCACGGTGCTGCTCTCTCTCCATAGCCCTGTGTCAATCCCAAACTCATCCCACTGCACTGGTCTCTCTCCATAGCCCTGTGTCAATTCTAAACTAATTCCACTGCTCTGCTCTCTCTCCATAGCCCTGTGTCAATCCCAAACTCATCCCACTGTACTGGTCTCTCTCCATAGCCCTGTGTCAATCCTAAACTAATCCCACTGCACTGGTCTGTCTCCATAGCCCTGTGTCAATCCTAAACTAATCCCACTGCTCTGCTCTCTCCCCATAGCCCTGTGTTAATCCGAAACTCATCCCACTGCACTGCTCTCTCCATAGCCCTGTGTCAATCCTAAACTCATCCCATTGCACTGTTCTCTCTCCATAGCCCTGTGTCAATCCCAAACTCATCCCATTGCACTGCTCTCTCTCCATAGCCCTGTGTCAATCCTAAACTAATCCCACTACTCTGCTCTCTCTCCATAGCCCTGTGTCAATCCCAAACTCATCCCACTGCACTGCTCTCTCTCCATAGCCCTGTGTCAATCCTAAACTAATCCCACTACTCTGCTCTCTCTCCATAGCCCTGTGTTAATCCTAAACTCATCCCACTGCACTGCTCTCTCTCCATAGCCCTGTGTCAATCCTAAAGGAATCCCACTGCACTTGTCTCTCTCCATAGACCTGTGTCAATCCTAAACTAATCCCACTGCTCTGCTCTCTCTCCATAGCCCTGTGTCAATCCTAAACTCATTCTGCACTGGTCTCTCTTCATAGCCCTGTGTCAATCCTAAACTCATCCCATTGCGCTGCTCTCTCTCCATAGCCCTTTGTCCTAAACTAATCCCAATACTCTGCTTTCTCTCTATAGCCCTGTGTCAGTCCTAAACTCATCCCACTACACTGCTCTCTCTCCATAGCCCTGTGTCAATCCTAAACTAATCCCATTGCACTGCTCTCTCTCCATAGCCCTGTGTCAATCCTAAACTAATCCGACTGCACTGCTCACTCTCCATAGCCCTGTGTCAATCCTAAAAGAATCCCACGGCGCTGCTCTCTCTCCATAGCCGTGTGTTAATCCTAAACTCATTCCACTGCACTGCTCTCTCTCCATAGCCCTGTGTTAATCCTAAACTCATTCCACTGCTCTGCTCTCTCTCCATAGCCCTGTGTCAATCCTAAACTCATTCCACTGCACTGCTCTCTCTCCATAGCCCTGTGTCAATCCTAAAAGAATCCCACGGCGCTGCTCTCTCTCCATAGCCCTGTGTTAATCCTAAACTCATTCCACTGCACTGATCTCTCTCCATAGCCCTGTGTCAATCCCAAACTCATTCCACTGCTCTGCTCTCTCTCCATAGCCCTGTGTCAATCCTAAACTCATTCCACTGCACTGATCTCTCTCCATCGCCCTGTGTCAATCCCAAACTCATTCCACTGCACTGCTCTCTCTCCATAGCCCTGTGTCAATCCTAAACTCATCCCACTGCACTGGTCTCTGTCCAAAGCCCTGTGTCAATCCTAAACTAATCCCACTGCACTGCTCTCTCTCCATAGCCCTGTGTCAATCCTTAACTAATCCCACTGCACTGCTCTCTCCATAGCCCTGTGTCAATCCTAAACTCATCCCACTACACTGCTCTCTCTCCATAGCCCTGTGTCAATCCTAAACTCATCCCACTACTCTGCTCTCTCTCCATATCCCTGTGTCAATCCTAAAGGAATCCCACTGCACTGCTCTCTCTCCATAGCCCTGTGTTAATCCTAAACTCATCCCACTACACTGCTCTCTCTCCATAGCCCTGTGTCAATCCTAAACTAATCCCACTGAACTGCTCTCACTCCATAGCCCTGTGTCAATCCTAAAAGAATCCCACTGCACTGCTCTCTCTCCATAGCCCTGTGTCAATCCCAAACTCATCCCACTGCACTGGTCTCTCTCCATAGCCCTGTGTCAATTCTAAACTAATTCCACTGCTCTGCTCTCTCTCCATAGCCCTGTGTCAATCCCAAACTCATCCCACTGCACTGGTCTCTCTCCATAGCCCTCTGTCAATCCTAAACTAATCCCACTGCACTGGTCTGTCTCCATAGCCCTGTGTCAATCCTAAACTAATCCCTTCTGCTCTGCTCTCTCTCCATAGCCCTGTGTTAATCCTAAACTCATCCCACTGCACTGCTCTCTCCATAGCCCTGTGTCAATCCTAAACTCATCCCATTGCACTGGTCTCTCTCCATAGCCCTGTGTCAACCCTAAACTAATCCCACTACTCTGCTCTCTCTCCATAGCCCTGTGTCAATCCCAAACTCATCCCACTGCACTGCTCTCTCTCCATAGCCCTGTGTCAATCCTAAAGGACCCCACTGCACTTGTCTCTCTCCATAGCCCTGTGTCAATCCTAAACTAATCCCACTGCTCTGCTCTCTCTCCATAGCCCTGTGTCAATCCTAAACTCATTCTGCACTGGTCTCTCTTCATAGCCCTGTGTCAATCCTAAACTCATCCCATTGCGCTGCTCTCTCTCCATAGCCCTTTGTCCTAAACTAATCCCAATACTCTGCTTTCTCTCTATAGCCCTGTGTCAGTCCTAAACTCATCCCACTACACTGCTCTCTCTCCATAGCCCTGTGTCAATCCTAAACTAATCCCATTGCACTGCTCTCTCTCCATAGCCCTGTGTCAATCCTAAACTAATCCGACTGCACTGCTCACTCTCCATAGCCCTGTGTCAATCCTAAAAGAATCCCACGGCGCTGCTCTCTCTCCATAGCCCTGTGTTAATCCTAAACTCATTCCACTGCACTGCTCTCTCTCCCTAGCCCTGTGTTAATCCTAAACTCATTCCACTGCTCTGCTCTCTCTCCATAGCCCTGTGTCAATCCTAAACTCATTCCACTGCACTGCTCTCTCTCCATAGCCCTGTGTCAATCCTAAAAGAATCCCACGGCGCTGCTCTCTCTCCATAGCCCTGTGTTAATCCTAAACTCATTCCACTGCACTGATCTCTCTCCATAGCCCTGTGTCAATCCTAAACTCATTCCCCTGCACTGCTCTCTCCATAGCCCTGTGTCAATCCTAAACTCATTCCCCTACACTGCTCTCTCCATAGCCCTGTGTCAATCCTAAACTAATCCCACTGCTCTGCTCTGTCTCCATAGCCCTGTGTTAATCCTAAACTCATTCCACTGCACTGGTCTCTCTCCATAGCCCTGTGTCAATCCTAAACTCATTCCACTGCACTGCTCTCTCTCCATAGCCCTGTGTTAATCCTAAACTCATTCCACTGCTCTGCTCTCTCTCCATAGCCCTGTGTCAATCCTAAACTCATTCCACTGCACTGCTCTCTCTCCATTGCCCTGTGTCAATCCTAAAAGAATCCCACGGCGCTGCTCTCTCTCCATAGCCCTGTGTTAATCCTAAACTCATTCCACTGCACTGATCTCTCTCCATAGCCCTGTGTCAATCCCAAACTCATCCCACTGCACTGGTCTCTCTCCATAGCCCTGTGTCAATCCTAAACTCATACCACTGCACTGCTCTCTCTCCATAGCCCTGTGTCAAAACTAAACTCATCCCACTACACTGCTCTCTCTCCATAGTCCTGTGTCAATCCTAAACTAATCCCACTGCACTGCTCTCTCTCCATAGCCCTGTGTCAATCCTAAACTCATCCCACTACACTGCTCTCTCTCCATAGCCCTGTGTCAATCCTAAACTAATCCCACTGCACTGCACTCTCTCCATAGCCCTGTGTTAATCTTAAACTCATCCAACTACACTGCTCTCACTCCATAGCCCTGTGTCAATCCTAAACTAATCCCACTGCACTGCTCTCACTCCATAGCCCTGTGTCAATCCTAAAAGAATCCCATGGTGCTGCTCTCTCTCCATAGCCCTGTGTCAATCCCAAACTCATCCCACTGCACTGGTCTCTCTCCATAGCCCTGTGTCAATCCTAAACTAATCCCACTGCTCTGCTCTCTCTCTACAGCCCTGTGTCAATCCCAAACTCATCCCACTGCACTGCTCTCTCCATAGCCTTGTGTTAATCCTAAACTTATCCCATTGCACTGCTCTCTCTCCATAGCCCTGTGTTAATCCTAAACTAATCCCATTGCACTGCTCTCTCTCCATAGCCTGTGTCAATCCTAAACTAATCTCACTGCTCTGCTCTCTCCATAGCCCAGTGTCAATCCTAAACTAATCCCACTGCACTGGTCTCTGTCCAAAGCCCTGTGTCAATCCTAAACTAATCCCACTGCACTGCTCTCTCTCCATAGCCCTGTGTCAATCCTTAACTAATCCCACTGCACTGCTCTCTCCATAGCCCTGTGTCAAGCCTAAACTCATCCCACTGCACTGCTCTCTCTCCATAGCCCTATGTCAATCCTAAACTCATCCCACTACTCTGCTCTCTCTCCATAGCCCTGTGTCAATCCTAAACTAATCCCACTGCACTGCTCTCTCTCCATAGCCCTGTGTTAATCCTAAACTCATCCCACTGAACTGCTCTCACTCCATAGCCCTGTGTCAATCCTAAAAGAATCCCACGGTGCTGCTCTCTCTCCATAGCCCTGTGTCAATCCCAAACTCATCCCACTGCACTGGTCTCTCTCCATAGCCCTGTGTCAATTCTAAACTAATTCCACTGCTCTGCTCTCTCTCCATAGCCCTGTGTCAATCCCAAACTCTTCCCACTGTACTGGTCTCTCTCCATAGCCCTGTGTCAATCCTAATCTAATCCCACTGCACTGGTCTGTCTCCATAGCCCTGTGTCAATCCTAAACTAATCCCACTGCTCTGCTCTCTCCCCATTGCCCTGTGTTAATCCTAAACTCATCCCACTGCACTGCTCTCTCCATAGCCCAGTGTCAATCCTAAACTCATCCCATTGCACTGTTCTCTCTCCATAGCCCTGTGTCAATCCCAAACTCATCCCATTGCACTGCTCTCTCTCCATAGCCCTGTGTCAATCCTAAACTAATCCCACTACTCTGCTCTCTCTCCATAGCCCTGTGTCATTCCCAAACTCATCCCACTGCACTGCTCTCTCTCCATAGCCCTGTGTCAATCCTAAACTAATCCCACTACTCTGCTCTCTCTCCATAGCCCTGTGTTAATCCTAAACTCATCCCACTGCACTGCTCTCTCTCCATAGCCCTGTGTCAATCCTAAAGGAATCCCACTGCACTTGTCTCTCTCCATAGACCTGTGTCAATCCTAAACTAATCCCACTGCTCTGCTCTCTCTCCATAGCCCTGTGTCAATCCTAAACTCATTCTGCACTGGTCTCTCTTCATAGCCCTGTGTCAATCCTAAACTCATCGCATTGCGCTGCTCTCTCTCCATAGCCCTTTGTCCTAAACTAATCCCAATACTCTGCTTTCTCTCTATAGCCCTGTGTCAGTCCTAAACTCATCCCACTACACTGCTCTCTCTCCATAGCCCTGTGTCAATCCTAAACTAATCCCATTGCACTGCTCTCTCTCCATAGCCCTGTGTCAATCCTAAACTAATCCCACTGCACTGCTCACTCTCCATAGCCCTGTGTCAATCCTAAAAGAATCCCACGGCGCTGCTCTCTCTCCATAGCCGTGTGTTAATCCTAAACTCATCCCACTGCACTGCTCTCTCTCCATAGCCCTGTGTCAATCCTAAAGGAATCCCACTGCACTTGTCTCTCTCCATAGACCTGTGTCAATCCTAAACTAATCCCACTGCTCTGCTCTCTCTCCATAGCCCTGTGTCAATCCTAAACTCATTCTGCACTGGTCTCTCTTCATAGCCCTGTGTCAATCCTAAACTCATCCCATTGCGCTGCTCTCTCTCCATAGCCCTTTGTCCTAAACTAATCCCAATACTCTGCTCTCTCTCCATAGCCCTGTGTCAATCCCAAACTCATCCCACTGTACTGGTCTCTCTCCATAGCCCTGTGTCAATCCTAATCTAATCCCACTGCACTGGTCTGTCTCCATAGCCCTGTGTCAATCCTAAACTAATCCCACTGCTCTGCTCTCTCCCCATTGCCCTGTGTTAATCCTAAACTCATCCCACTGCACTGCTCTCTCCATAGCCCAGTGTCAATCCTAAACTCATCCCATTGCACTGTTCTCTCTCCATAGCCCTGTGTCAATCCCAAACTCATCCCATTGCACTGCTCTCTCTCCATAGCCCTGTGTCAATCCTAAACTAATCCCACTACTCTGCTCTCTCTCCATAGCCCTGTGTCATTCCCAAACTCATCCCACTGCACTGCTCTCTCTCCATAGCCCTGTGTCAATCCTAAACTAATCCCACTACTCTGCTCTCTCTCCATAGCCCTGTGTTAATCCTAAACTCATCCCACTGCACTGCTCTCTCTCCATAGCCCTGTGTCAATCCTAAAGGAATCCCACTGCACTTGTCTCTCTCCATAGACCTGTGTCAATCCTAAACTAATCCCACTGCTCTGCTCTCTCTCCATAGCCCTGTGTCAATCCTAAACTCATTCTGCACTGGTCTCTCTTCATAGCCCTGTGTCAATCCTAAACTCATCCCATTGCGCTGCTCTCTCTCCATAGCCCTTTGTCCTAAACTAATCCCAATACTCTGCTTTCTCTCTATAGCCCTGTGTCAGTCCTAAACTCATCCCACTACACTGCTCTCTCTCCATAGCCCTGTGTTAATCCTAAACTAATCCCATTGCACTGCTCTCTCTCCATAGCCCTGTGTCAATCCTAAACTAATCCCACTGCACTGCTCACTCTCCATAGCCCTGTGTCAATCCTAAAAGAATCCCACGGCGCTGCTCTCTCTCCATAGCCGTGTGTTAATCCTAAACTCATCCCACTGCACTGCTCTCTCTCCATAGCCCTGTGTCAATCCTAAAGGAATCCCACTGCACTTGTCTCTCTCCATAGACCTGTGTCAATCCTAAACTAATCCCACTGCTCTGCTCTCTCTCCATAGCCCTGTGTCAATCCTAAACTCATTCTGCACTGGTCTCTCTTCATAGCCCTGTGTCAATCCTAAACTCATCCCATTGCGCTGCTCTCTCTCCATAGCCCTTTGTCCTAAACTAATCCCAATACTCTGCTTTCTCTCTATAGCCCTGTGTCAGTCCTAAACTCATCCCACTACACTGCTCTCTCTCCATAGCCCTGTGTCAATCCTAAACTAATCCCATTGCACTGCTCTCTCTCCATAGCCCTGTGTCAATCCTAAACTAATCCGACTGCACTGCTCACTCTCCATAGCCCTGTGTCAATCCTAAAAGAATCCCACGGCGCTGCTCTCTCTCTCCATAGCCCTGTGTTAATCCTAAACTCATTCCACTGCACTGCTCTCTCTCCATAGCCCTGTGTTAATCCTAAACTCATTCCACTGCTCTGCTCTCTCTCCATAGCCCTGTGTCAATCCTAAACTCATTCCACTGCACTGCTCTCTCTCCATAGCCCTGTGTCAATCCTAAAAGAATCCCACGGCGCTGCTCTCTCTCCATAGCCCTGTGTTAATCCTAAACTCATTCCACTGCACTGATCTCTCTCCATAGCCCTGTGTCAATCCCAAACTCATCCCACTGCACTGGTCTCTCTCCATAGCCCTGTGTCAATCCTAAACTCATACCACTGCACTGCTCTCTCTCCATAGCCCTGTGTCAATCCTAAACTCATCCCACTACACTGCTCTCTCTCCATAGTCCTGTGTCAATCCTAAACTAATCCCACTGCACTGCTCTCTCTCCATAGCCCTGTGTCAATCCTAAACTCATCCGACTACACTGCTCTCTCTCCATAGCCCTGTGTCAATCCTAAACTCATCCCACTACACTGCTCTCTCTCCATAGTCCTGTGTCAATCCTAAACTAAGCCCACTGCACTGCTCTCTCTCCATAGCCCTGTGTCAATCCTAAACTCATCCCAATACACTGCTCTCTCTCCATAGCCCTGTGTCAATCCTAAACTAATCCCACTGCACTGCACTCTATCCATAGCCCTGTGTTAATCTTAAACTCATCCAACTACACTGCTCTCACTCCATAGCCCTGTGTCAATCCTAAACTAATCCCACTGCACTGCTCTCACTCCATAGCCCTGTGTCAATCCTAAAAGAATCCCACGGTGCTGCTCTCTCTCCATAGCCCTGTGTCAATCCCAAACTCATCCCACTGCACTGGTCTCTCTCCATAGCCCTGTGTCAATCCTAAACTAATCCCACTGCTCTGCTCTCTCTCTACAGCCCTGTGTCAATCCCAAACTCATCCCACTGCACTGCTCTCTCCATAGCCTTGTGTTAATCCTAAACTTATCCCATTGCACTGCTCTCTCTCCATAGCCCTGTGTTAATCCTAAACTAATCCCATTGCACTGCTCTCTCTCCATAGCCCAGTGTCAATCCTAAACTAATCCCACTGCACTGGTCTCTGTCCAAAGCCCTGTGTCAATCCTAACCTAATCCCACTGCACTGCTCTCTCTCCATAGCCCTGTGTCAATCCTTAACTAATCCCACTGCACTGCTCTCTCCATAGCCCTGTGTCAATCCTAAACTCATCCCACTACACTGCTCTCTCTCCATAGCCCTGTGTCAATCCTAAACTCATCCCACTACTCTGCTCTCTCTCCATAGCCCTGTGTCAATCCTAAACTAATCCCACTGCACTGCTCTCTCTCCTTAGCCCTGTGTTAATCCTAAACTCATCCCACTGAACTGCTCTCACTCCATAGCCCTGTGTCAATCCTAAAAGAATCCCACGGTGCTGCTCTCTCTCCATAGCCCTGTGTCAATCCCAAACTCATCCCACTGCACTGGTCTCTCTCCATAGCCCTGTGTCAATTCTAAACTAATTCCACTGCTCTGCTCTCTCTCCATAGCCCTGTGTCAATCCCAAACTCATCCCACTGTACTGGTCTCTCTCCATAGCCCTGTGTCAATCCTAAACTAATCCCACTGCACTGGTCTGTCTCCATAGCCCTGTGTCAATCCTAAACTAATCCCACTGCTCTGCTCTCTCCCCATAGCCCTGTGTTAATCCGAAACTCATCCCACTGCACTGCTCTCTCCATAGCCCTGTGTCAATCCTAAACTCATCCCATTGCACTGTTCTCTCTCCATAGCCCTGTGTCAATCCCAAACTCATCCCATTGCACTGCTCTCTCTCCATAGCCCTGTGTCAATCCTAAACTAATCCCACTACTCTGCTCTCTCTCCATAGCCCTGTGTCAATCCCAAACTCATCCCACTGCACTGCTCTCTCTCCATAGCCCTGTGTCAATCCTAAACTAATCCCACTACTCTGCTCTCTCTCCATAGCCCTGTGTTAATCCTAAACTCATCCCACTGCACTGCTCTCTCTCCATAGCCCTGTGTCAATCCTAAAGGAATCCCACTGCACTTGTCTCTCTCCATAGACCTGTGTCAATCCTAAACTAATCCCACTGCTCTGCTCTCTCTCCATAGCCCTGTGTCAATCCTAAACTCATTCTGCACTGGTCTCTCTTCATAGCCCTGTGTCAATCCTAAACTCATCCCATTGCGCTGCTCTCTCTCCATAGCCCTTTGTCCTAAACTAATCCCAATACTCTGCTTTCTCTCTATAGCCCTGTGTCAGTCCTAAACTCATCCCACTACACTGCTCTCTCTCCATAGCCCTGTGTCAATCCTAAACTAATCCCATTGCACTGCTCTCTCTCCATAGCCCTGTGTCAATCCTAAACTAATCCGACTGCACTGCTCACTCTCCATAGCCCTGTGTCAATCCTAAAAGAATCCCACGGCGCTGCTCTCTCTCCATAGCCGTGTGTTAATCCTAAACTCATTCCACTGCACTGCTCTCTCTCCATAGCCCTGTGTTAATCCTAAACTCATTCCACTGCTCTGCTCTCTCTCCATAGCCCTGTGTCAATCCTAAACTCATTCCACTGCACTGCTCTCTCTCCATAGCCCTGTGTCAATCCTAAAAGAATCCCACGGCGCTGCTCTCTCTCCATAGCCCTGTGTTAATCCTAAACTCATTCCACTGCACTGATCTCTCTCCATAGCCCTGTGTCAATCCCAAACTCATTCCACTGCTCTGCTCTCTCTCCATAGCCCTGTGTCAATCCGAAACTCATTCCACTGCACTGATCTCTCTCCATCGCCCTGTGTCAATCCCAAACTCATTCCACTGCACTGCTCTCTCTCCATAGCCCTGTGTCAATCCTAAACTCATCCCACTGCACTGGTCTCTGTCCAAAGCCCTGTGTCAATCCTAAACTAATCCCACTGCACTGCTCTCTCTCCATAGCCCTGTGTCAATCCTTAACTAATCCCACTGCACTGCTCTCTCCATAGCCCTGTGTCAATCCTAAACTCATCCCACTACACTGCTCTCTCTCCATAGCCCTGTGTCAATCCTAAACTCATCCCACTACTCTGCTCTCTCTCCATAGCCCTGTGTCAATCCTAAAGGAATCCCACTGCACTGCTCTCTCTCCATAGCCCTGTGTTAATCCTAAACTCATCCCACTACACTGCTCTCTCTCCATAGCCCTGTGTCAATCCTAAACTAATCCCACTGAACTGCTCTCACTCCATAGCCCTGTGTCAATCCTAAAAGAATCCCACTGCACTGCTCTCTCTCCATAGCCCTGTGTCAATCCCAAACTCATCCCACTGCACTGGTCTCTCTCCATAGCCCTGTGTCAATTCTAAACTAATTCCACTGCTCTGCTCTCTCTCCATAGCCCTGTGTCAATCCCAAACTCATCCCACTGCACTGGTCTCTCTCCATAGCCCTGTGTCAATCCTAAACTAATCCCACTGCACTGGTCTGTCTCCATAGCCCTGTGTCAATCCTAAACTAATCCCTTCTGCTCTGCTCTCTCTCCATAGCCCTGTGTTAATCCTAAACTCATCCCACTGCACTGCTCTCTCCATAGCCCTGTGTCAATCCTAAACTCATCCCATTGCACTGGTCTCTCTCCATAGCCCTGTGTCAACCCTAAACTAATCCCACTACTCTGCTCTCTCTCCATAGCCCTGTGTCAATCCCAAACTCATCCCACTGCACTGCTCTCTCTCCATAGCCCTGTGTCAATCCTAAAGGACCCCACTGCACTTGTCTCTCTCCATAGCCCTGTGTCAATCCTAAACTAATCCCACTGCTCTGCTCTCTCTCCATAGCCCTGTGTCAATCCTAAACTCATTCTGCACTGGTCTCTCTTCATAGCCCTGTGTCAATCCTAAACTCATCCCATTGCGCTGCTCTCTCTCCATAGCCCTTTGTCCTAAACTAATCCCAATACTCTGCTTTCTCTCTATAGCCCTGTGTCAGTCCTAAACTCATCCCACTACACTGCTCTCTCTCCATAGCCCTGTGTCAATCCTAAACTAATCCCATTGCACTGCTCTCTCTCCATAGCCCTGTGTCAATCCTAAACTAATCCGACTGCACTGCTCACTCTCCATAGCCCTGTGTCAATCCTAAAAGAATCCCACGGCGCTGCTCTCTCTCCATAGCCCTGTGTTAATCCTAAACTCATTCCACTGCACTGCTCTCTCTCCCTAGCCCTGTGTTAATCCTAAACTCATTCCACTGCTCTGCTCTCTCTCCATAGCCCTGTGTCAATCCTAAACTCATTCCACTGCACTGCTCTCTCTCCATAGCCCTGTGTCAATCCTAAAAGAATCCCACGGCGCTGCTCTCTCTCCATAGCCCTGTGTTAATCCTAAACTCATTCCACTGCACTGATCTCTCTCCATAGCCCTGTGTCAATCCTAAACTCATTCCCCTGCACTGCTCTCTCCATAGCCCTGTGTCAATCCTAAACTCATTCCCCTACACTGCTCTCTCCATAGCCCTGTGTCAATCCTAAACTAATCCCACTGCTCTGCTCTGTCTCCATAGCCCTGTGTTAATCCTAAACTCATTCCACTGCACTGGTCTCTCTCCATAGCCCTGTGTCAATCCTAAACTCATTCCACTGCACTGCTCTCTCTCCATAGCCCTGTGTCAATCCTAAACTAATCCCACTGCACTGCTCTGTCTCCATAGCCCTGTGTTAATCCTAAACTCATCCCACTGCACTGGTCTCTCTCCATAGCCCTGTGTTAATCCTAAACTAATCCCACTGCTCTGCTCTCTCCATAGCCCTGTGTCAATCCTAAACTCATTCCACTGCACTGGTCTCTCTCCATAGCCCTGTGTCAATCCTAAACTCATTCCACTGCACTGCTCTCTCTCCATAGCCCTGTGTCAATCCTAAACTAATCCCACTGCACTGCTCTGTCTCCATAGCCCTGTGTCAATCCTAAACTCATCCCACTGCACTGGTCTGTCTCCATAGCCCTGTGTTAATCCTAAACTAATCCCACTGCTCTGCTCTCTCCATAGCCCTGTGTCAATCCTAAAGGAATCCCACTGCACTGCTCTCTCTCCATAGCCCTGTGTCAATCCTAAACTCATCCCACTGCTCTGCTCTCTCTATAGCCCTGTGTCAATCCTAAAATCATCCCACAACACTGCTCTCTCTCCATAGCCCTGTGTCAATCCCAAACTCATCCCACTGCTCTGGTCTCTCTCCATAGCCCTGTGTCAATTCGAAACTAATTCCACTGCTCTGCTCTCTCTCCATAGCCCTGTGTCAATCCCAAACTCATCCCACTGCACTGGTCTCTCTCCATAGCCCTGTGTCAATCCCAAACTCATCCCACTGCACTGGTCTCTCTCCATAGCCCTGTGTCAATCCTAAACTCATACCACTGCACTGCTCTCTCTCCATAGCCCTGTGTCAATCCTAAACTCATCCCACTACACTGCTCTCTCTCCATAGTCCTGTGTCAATCCTAAACTAATCCCACTGCACTGCTCTCTCTCCATAGCCCTGTGTCAATCCTAAACTCATCCCACTACACTGCTCTCTCTCCATAGCCCTGTGTCAATCCTAAACTCATCCCACTACACTGCTCTCTCTCCATAGTCCTGTGTCAATCCTAAACTAAGCCCACTGCACTGCTCTCTCTCCATAGCCCTGTGTCAATCCTAAACTCATCCCAATACACTGCTCTCTCTCCATAGCCCTGTGTCAATCCTAAAGTAATCCCACTGCACTGCACTCTCTCCATAGCCCTGTGTTAATCTTAAACTCATCCAACTACACTGCTCTCTCTCCATAGCCCTGTGTCAATCCCAAACTCATCCCACTGCACTGGTCTCTCTCCATAGCCCTGTGTCAATCCTAAACTAATCCCACTGCTCTGCTCTCTCTCTTCAGCCCTGTGTCAATCCCAAACTCATCCCACTGCACTGCTCTCTCCATAGCCTTGTGTTAATCCTAAACTAATCCCATTGCACTGCTCTCTCTCCATAGCCTGTGTCAATCCTAAACTAATCTCACTGCTCTGCTCTCTCCATAGCCCAGTGTCAATCCTAAACTAATCCCACTGCACTGGTCTCTGTCCAAAGCCCTGTGTCAATCCTAAACTAATCCCACTGCACTGCTCTCTCTCCATAGCCCTCTGTCAATCCTTAACTAATCCCACTGCACTGCTCTCTCCATAGCCCTGTGTCAATCCTAAACTCATCCCACTACACTGCTCTCTCTCCATAGCCCTGTGTCAATCCTAAACTCATCCCACTACTGTGCTCTCTCTCCATAGCCCTGTGTCAATCCTAAACTAATCCCACTGAACTGCTCTCACTCCATAGCCCTGTGTCAATCCTAAAAGAATCCCACGGTGCTGCTCTCTCTCCATAGCCCTGTGTCAATCCCAAACTCATCCCACTGCACTGGTCTCTCTCCATAGCCCTGTGTCAATTCTAAACTAATTCCACTGCTCTGCTCTCTCTCCATAGCCCTGTGTCAATCCCAAACTCATCCCACTGCACTGGTCTCTCTCCATAGCCCTGTGTCAATCCTAAACTAATCCCACTGCACTGGTCTGTCTCCATAGCCCTGTGTCAATCCTAAACTAATCCCACTGAACTGCTCTCACTCCATAGCCCTGTGTCAATCCTAAAAGAATCCCACGGTGCTGCTCTCTCTCCATAGCCCTGTGTCAATCCCAAACTCATCCCACTGCACTGGTCTCTCTCCATAGCCCTGTGTCAATTCTAAACTAATTCCACTGCTCTGCTCTCTCTCCATAGCCCTGTGTCAATCCCAAACTCATCCCACTGCACTGGTCTCTCTCCATAGCCCTGTGTCAATCCTAAACTAATCCCACTGCACTGGTCTGTCTCCATAGCCCTGTGTCAATCCTAAACTCATCCCACTGCTCTGCTCTCTCTCCATAGCCCTGTGTTAATCCTAAACTCATCCCACTGCACTGCTCTCTCCATAGCCCTGTGTCAATCCTAAACTCATCCCATTGCACTGCTCTCTCTCCATAGCCCTGTGTCAATCCTAAACTAATCCCACTACTCTGCTCTCTCTCCATAGCCCTGTGTCAATCCCAAACTCATCCCACTGCACTGCTCTCTCTCCATAGCCCTGTGTCAATCCTAAACTAATCCCACTACTCTGCTCTCTCTCCATAGTCCTGTGTTAATCCTAAACTCATCCCACTGCACTGCTCTCTCTCCATAGCCCTGTGACAATCCTAAAGGAATACCACTGCACTTATCTCTCTCCATAGACCTGTGTCAATCCTAAACTAATCCCACTGCTCTGCTCTCTCTCCATAGCCCTGTGTCAATCCTAAACTCATTCTGCACTGGTCTCTCTTCATAGCCCTGTGTCAATCCTAAACTCATCCCATTGCGCTGCTCTCTCTCCATAGCCCTGTGTCCTAAACTAATCCCAATACTCTGCTTTCTCTCTATAGCCCTGTGTCAGTCCTAAACTCATCCCACTACACTGCTCTCTCTCCATAGCCCTGTGTCAATCCTAAACTAATCCCATTGCACTGCTCTCTCTCCATAGCCCTGTGTCAATCCTAAACTAATCCGACTGCACTGCTCACTCTCCATAGCCCTGTGTCAATCCTAAAAGAATACCACGGCGCTGCTCTCTCTCCATAGCCCTGTGTTAATCCTAAATTCATTCCACTGCTCTGCTCTCTCTCCATAGCCCTGTGTCAATCCTAAACTCATTCCACTGCACTGCTCTCTCTCCATAGCCCTGTGTCAATCCTAAAAGAATCCCACGGCGCTGCTCTCTCTCCATAGCCCTGTGTTAATCCTAAACTCATTCCACTGCACTGATCTCTCTCCATAGCCCTGTGTCAATCCCAAACTCATCCCACTGCACTGGTCTCTCTCCATAGCCCTGTGTCAATCCTAAACTCATACCACTGCACTGCTCTCTCTCCATAGCCCTGTGTCAATCCTAAACTCATCCCACTACACTGCTCTCTCTCCATAGTCCTGTGTCAATCCTAAACTAATCCCACTGCACTGCTCTCTCTCCATAGCCCTGTGTCAATCCTAAACTCATCCCACTACACTGCTCTCTCTCCATAGCCCTGTGTCAATCCTAAACTCATCCCACTACACTGCTCTCTCTCCATAGTCCTGTGTCAATCCTAAACTAATCCCACTGCACTGCTCTCTCTCCATAGCCCTGTGTCAATCCTAAACTCATCCCACTACACTGCTCTCTCTCCATAGCCCTGTGTCAATCCTAAACTCATCCCACTACACTGCTCTCTCTCCATAGTCCTGTGTCAATCCTAAACTAAGCCCACTGCACTGCTCTCTCTCCATAGCCCTGTGTCAATCCTAAACTCATCCCAATACACTGCTCTCTCTCCATAGCCCTGTGTCAATCCTAAAATAATCCCACTGCACTGCACTCTCTCCATAGCCCTGTGTCAATCCCAAACTCATCCCACTGCACTGGTCTCTCTCCATAGCCCTGTGTCAATCCTAAAGGAATCGCACTGCACTTGTCTCTCTCCATAGACCTGTGTCAATCCTAAACTAATCCCACTGCACTGCTCTCTCTCCATAGCCCTGTGTCAATCCTTAACTAATCCCACTGCACTGCTCTCTCCATAGCCCTGTGTCAATCCTAAACTCATCCCACTACACTGCTCTCTCTCCATAGCCCTGTGTCAATCCTAAACTCATCCCACTACTCTGCTCTCTCTCCATAGCCCTGTGTCAATCCTAAACTAATCGCACTGCACTGCTCTCGCTCCATAGCCCTGTGTTAATCCTAAACTCATCCCACTACACTGCTCTCTCTCCATAGCCCTGTGTCAATCCTAAACTAATCCCACTGAACTGCTCTCACTCCATAGCCCTGTGTCAATCCTAAAAGAATCCCACGGTGCTGCTCTCTCTCCATAGCCCTGTGTCAATCCCAAACTCATCCCACTGCACTGGTCTCTCTCCATAGCCCTGTGTCAATTCTAAACTAATTCCACTGCTCTGCTCTCTCTCCATAGCCCTGTGTCAATCCCAAACTCATCCCACTGCACTGGTCTCTCTCCATAGCCCTGTGTCAATCCTAAACTAATCCCACTGCACTGGTCTGTCTCCATAGCCCTGTGTCAATCCTAAACTCATCCCACTGCTCTGCTCTCTCTCCATAGCCCTGTGTTAATCCAAAACTCATCCCACTGCACTGCTCTCTCCATAGCCCTGTGTCAATCCTAAACTCATCCCATTGCACTGTTCTCTCTCCATAGCCCTGTGTCAATCCCAAACTCATCCCATTGCACTGCTCTGTCTCCATAGCCCTGTGTCAATCCTAAACTAATCCCACTACTCTGCTCTCTCTCCATAGCCCTGTGTCAATCCCAAACTCATCCCACTGCACTGCTCTCTCTCCATAGCCCTGTGTCAATCCTAAACTAATCCCACTACTCTGCTCTCTCTCCATAGTCCTGTGTTAATCCTAACCTCATCCCACTGCACTGCTCTCTCTCCATAGCCCTGTGTCAATCCTAAAGGAATACCACTGCACTTATCTCTCTCCAAAGACCTGTGTCAATCCTAAACTAATCCCACTGCTCTGCTCTCTCTCCATAGCCCTGTGTCAATCCTAAACTCATTCTGCACTGGTCTCTCTTCATAGCCCTGTGTCAATCCTAAACTCATCCCATTGCGCTGCTCTCTCTCCATAGCCCTTTGTCCTAAACTAATCCCAATACTCTGCTTTCTCTCTATAGCCCTGTGTCAGTCCTAAACTCATCCCACTACACTGCTCTCTCTCCATAGCCCTGTGTCAATCCTAAACTAATCCCATTGCACTGCTCTCTCTCCATAGCCCTGTGTCAATCCTAAACTAATCCGACTGCACTGCTCACTCTCCATAGCCCTGTGTCAATCCTAAGAGAATCCCACGGCGCTGCTCTCTCTCCATAGCCCTGTGTTAATCCTAAATTCATTCCACTGCTCTGCTCTCTCTCCATAGCCCTGTGTCAATCCTAAATTCATTCCACTGCACTGCTCTCTCTCCATAGCCCTGTGTCAATCCTAAAAGAATCCCACGGCGCTGCTCTCTCTCCATAGCCCTGTGTCAATCCTAAACTCATTCCACTGCACTGATCTCTCTCCATAGCCCTGTGTCAATCCCAAACTCATCCCACTGCACTGGTCTCTCTCCATAGCCCTGTGTCAATCCTAAACTCATACCACTGCACTGCTCTCTCTCCATAGCCCTGTGTCAATCCTAAACTCATCCCACTACACTGCTCTCTCTCCATAGTCCTGTGTCAATCCTAAACTAATCCCACTGCACTGCTCTCTCTCCATAGCCCTGTGTCAATCCTAAACTCATCCCACTACACTGCTCACTCTCCATAGCCCTGTGTCAATCCTAAACTCATCCCACTACACTGCTCTCTCTCCATAGTCCTGTGTCAATCCTAAACTAATCCCACTGCACTGCTCTCTCTCCATAGCCCTGTGTCAATCCTAAACTCATCCCACTACACTGCTCTCTCTCCATAGCCCTGTGTCAATCCTAAACTCATCCCACTACACTGCTCTCTCTCCATAGTCCTGTGTCAATCCTAAACTAAGCCCACTGCACTGCTCTCTCTCCATAGCCCTGTGTCAATCCTAAACTCATCCCAATACACAGCTCTCTCTCCATAGCCCTGTGTCAACCCTAAAATAATCCCACTGCACTGCACTCTCTCCATAGCCCTGTGTTAATCTAAAACTCATCCAACTACACTGCTCTCTCTCCATAGCCCTGTGTCAATCCCAAACTCATCCCACTGCACTGGTCTCTCTCCATAGCCCTGTGTCAATCCTAAACTAATCCCACTGCTCCGCTCTCTCTCTACAGCCCTGTGTCAATCCCAAACTCATCCCACTGCACTGCTCTCTCCATAGCCTTGTGTTAATCCTAAACTTATCCCATTGCACTGCTCTCTCTCCATAGCCCTGTGTTAATCCTAAACTAATCCCATTGCACTGCTCTCTCTCCATAGCCTGTGTCAATCCTAAACTAATCTCACTGCTCTGCTCTCTCCATAGCCCAGTGTCAATCCTAAACTAATCCCACTGCACTGGTCTCTGTCCAAAGCCCTGTGTCAATCCTAAACTAATCCCACTGCACTGCTCTCTCTCCATAGCCCTGTGTCAATCCCAAACTCATCCCACTGCACTGGTCTCTCTCCATAGCCCTGTGTCAATCCTAAACTAATCCCACTGCTCTGCTCTCTCTCTACAGCCCTGTGTCAATCCCAAACTCATCCCACTGCACTGCTCTCTCCATAGACTTGTGTTAATCCTAAACTTATCCCATTGCACTGCTCTCTCTCCATTGCCCTGTGTTAATCCTAAACTAATCCCATTGCACTGCTCTCTCGCCATAGCCTGTGTCAATCCTAAACTAATCTCACTGCTCTGCTCTCTCCATAGCCCAGTGTCAATCCTAAACTAATCCCACTGCACTGGTCTCTGTCCAAAGCCCTGTGTCAATCCTAAACTAATCCCACTGCACTGCTCTCTCCATAGCCCTGTGTCAATCCTAAACTCATCCCACTACACTGCTCTCTCTCCATAGCCCTGTGTCAATCCTAAAGTCATCCCACTACTCTGCTCTCTCTCCATAGCCCTGTGTCAATCCTAAACTAATCCCACTGCACTGCTCTCTCTCCATAGCCCTGTGTTAATCCTAAACTCATCCCACTACACTGCTCTCTCTCCATAGCCCTGTGTCAATCCTAAACTAATCCCACTGAACTGCTCTCACTCCATAGCCCTGTGTCAATCCTAAAAGAATCCCACGGTGCTGCTCTCTCTCCATAGCCCTGTGTCAATCCCAAACTCATCCCACTGCACTGCTCTCTCTCCATAGCCCTGTGTCAATCCTAAACTCATCCCACTACACTGCTCTCTCTCCATAGTCCTGTGTCAATCCTAAACTAATCCCACTGCACTGCTCTCTCTCCATAGCCCTGTGTCAATCCTAAACTCATCCCACTACACTGCTCTCTCTCCATAGCCCTGTGTCAATCCTAAACTCATCCCACTACACTGCTCTCTCTCCATAGTCCTGTGTCAATCCTAAACTAAGCCCACTGCACTGCTCTCTCTCCATAGCCCTGTGTCAATCCTAAACTCATCCCAATACACTGCTCTCTCTCCATAGCCCTGTGTCAATCCTAAAGTAATCCCACTGCACTGCACTCTCTCCATAGCCCTGTGTTAATCTTAAACTCATCCAACTACACTGCTCTCTCTCCATAGTCCTGTGTCAATCCCAAACTCATCCCACTGCACTGGTCTCTCTCCATAGCCCTGTGTCAATCCTAAACTAATCCCACTGCTCTGCTCTCTCTCTTCAGCCCTGTGTCAATCCCAAACTCATCCCACTGCACTGCTCTCTCCATAGCCTTGTGTTAATCCTAAACTAATCCCATTGCACTGCTCTCTCTCCATAGCCTGTGTCAATCCTAAACTAATCTCACTGCTCTGCTCTCTCCATAGCCCAGTGTCAATCCTAAACTAATCCCACTGCACTGGTCTCTGTCCAAAGCCCTGTGTCAATCCTAAACTAATCCCACTGCACTGCTCTCTCTCCATAGCCCTCTGTCAATCCTTAACTAATCCCACTGCACTGCTCTCTCCATAGCCCTGTGTCAATCCTAAACTCATCCCACTACACTGCTCACTCTCCATAGCCCTGTGTCAATCCTAAACTCATCCCACTACTCTGCTCTCTCTCCATAGCCCTGTGTCAATCCTAAACTAATCCCACTGAACTGCTCTCACTCCATAGCCCTGTGTCAATCCTAAAAGAATCCCACGGTGCTGCTCTCTCTCCATAGCCCTGTGTCAATCCCAAACTCATCCCACTGCACTGGTCTCTCTCCATAGCCCTGTGTCAATTCTAAACTAATTCCACTGCTCTGCTCTCTCTCCATAGCCCTGTGTCAATCCCAAACTCATCCCACTGCACTGGTCTCTCTCCATAGCCCTGTGTCAATCCTAAACTAATCCCACTGCACTGGTCTGTCTCCATAGCCCTGTGTCAATTCTAAACTAATCCCACTGCTCTGCTCTCTCTCCATAGCCCTGAGTTAATCCTAAACTCATCCCACTGCACTGCTCTCTCCATAGCCCTGTGTCAATCCTAAACTCACCCACTACTCTGCTCTCTCTCAATAGCCCTGTGGCAATCCTAAACTAATCCCACTGAACTGCTCTCACTCCATAGCCCTGTGTCAATCCTAAAAGAATCCCACGGTGCTGCTCTCTCTCCATAGCCCTGTGTCAATCCCAAACTCATCCCACTGCACTGGTCTCTCTCCATAGCCCTGTGTCAATTCTAAACTAATTCCACTGCTCTGCTCTCTCTCCATAGCCCTGTGTCAATCCTAAACTAATCCTACTGCACTGGTCTGTCTCCATAGCCCTGTGTCAATCCTAAACTCAACCCACTGCACTGCTCTCTCCATAGCCCTGTGTCAATCCTAAACTCATCCCATTGCACTGTTCTCTCTCCATAGCCCTGTGTCAATCCCAAACTCATCCCATTGCACTGCTCTCTCTCCATAGCCCTGTGTCATTCCCAAACTAATCCCACTACTCTGCTCTCTCTCCATAGCCCTGTGTCAATCCCAAACTCATCCCACTGCACTGCTCTCTCTCCATAGCCCTGTTTCAATCCTAAACTAATCCCACTACTCTGCTCTCTCTCCATAGCCCTGTGTTAATCCGAAACTCATCCCACTGCACTGCTCTCTCTCCATAGCCCTGTGTCAATCCTACAGGAATCCCACTGCACTTGTCTCTCTCCATAGACCTGTGTCAATCCTAAACTAATCCCACTGCTCTGCTCTCTCTCCATAGCCCTGTGTCAATCCTAAACTCATTCTGCACTGGTCTCTCTTCATAGCCCTGTGTCAATCCTAAACTCATCCCATTGCGCTGCTCTCTCTCCATAGCCCTTTGTCCTAAACTAATCCCAATACTCTGCTTTCTCTCTATAGCCCTGTGTCAGTCCTAAACACATCCCACTACACTGCGCTCCCTCCATAGCCCTGTGTCAATCCTAAACTAATCCCATTGCACTGCTCTCTCTCCATAGCCCTGTGTCAATCCCAAACTAATCCCACTGCACTGCTCACTCTCCATAGCCCTGTGTCAATCCTAAAAGAATCCCACGGCGCTGCTCTCTCTCCATAGCCCTGTGTTAATCTTAAACTCATTCCACTGCACTGCTCTCTCTCCATAGCCCTGTGTTAATCCTAAACTCATTCCACTGCTCTGCTCTCTCTCCATAGCCCTGTGTCAATCCTAAACTCATTCCACTGCACTGCTCTCTCTCCATAGCCCTGTGTCAATCCTAAAAGAATCCCACGGCGCTGCTCTCTCTCCATAGCCCTGTGTTAATCCTAAACTCATTCCACTGCACTGATCTCTCTCCATAGCCCTGTGTCAATCCCAAACTCATCCCACTGCACTGGTCTCTCTCCATAGCCCTGTGTCAATCCTAAACTCATACCACTGCACTGCTCTCTCTCCATAGCCCTGTGTCAATCCTAAACTCATCCCACTGCTCTGCTCTCTCTCCATAGTCCTGTGTCAATCCTAAACTAATCCCACTGCACTGCTCTCTCTCCATAGCCCTGTGTCAATCCTAAACTCATCCCACTACACTGCTCTCTCTCCATAGCCCTGTGTCAATACTAAACTCATCCCACTACACTGCTCTCTCTCCATAGTCCTGTGTCAATCCTAAACTAAGCCCACTGCACTGCTCTCTCTCCATAGCCCTGTGTCAATCCTAAACTCATCCCAATACACTGCTCTCTCTCCATAGCCCTGTGTCAATCCTAAACTAATCCCACTGCACTGCACTCTCTCCATAGCCCTGTGTTAATCTTAAACTCATCCAACTACACTGCTCTCTCTCCATAGCCCTGTGTCAATCCTAAACTAATCCCACTGCACTGCTCTCACTCCATAGCCCTGTGTCAATCCTAAAAGAATCCCACGGTGCTGCTCTCTCTCCATAGCCCTGTGTCAATCCCAAACTCATCCCACTGCACTGGTCTCTCTCCATGGCCCTGTGTCAATCCTAAACCAATCCCACTGCTCTGCTCTCTCTCTACAGCCCTGTGTCAATCCCAAACTCATCCCACTGCACTGCTCTCTCCATAGCCTTGTGTTAATCCTAAATTTATCCCATTGCACTGCTCTCTCTCCATAGCCCTGTGTTAATCCTAAACTAATCCCATTGCACTGCTCTCTCTCCATAGCCTGTGTCAATCCTAAACTAATCTCACTGCTCTGCTCTCTCCATAGCCCAGTGTCAATCCTAAACTAATCCCACTGCACTGGTCTCTGTCCAAAACCCTGTGTCAATCCTAAACTAATCCCACTGCACTGCTCTCTCTCCATAGCCCTGTGTCAATCCTTAACTAATCCCACTGCACTGCTCTCTCCATAGCCCTGTGTCAATCCTAAACTCATCCCACTACACTGCTCTCTCTCCATAGCCCTGTGTCAATCCTAAACTCATCCCACTACTCTGCTCTCTCTCCATAGCCCTGTGTCAATCCTAAACTAATCCCACTGAACTGCTCTCACTCCATTGCCCTGTGTCAACCCTAAAAGAATCCCACGGTGCTGCTCTCTCTCCATAGCCCTGTGTCAATCCCAAACTCATCCCACTGCACTGGTCTCTCTCCATAGCCCTGTGTCAATTCTAAACTAATTCCACTGCTCTGCTCTCTCTCCATAGCCCTGTGTCAATCCCAAACTCATCCCACTGCACTGGTCTCTCTCCATAGCCCTGTGTCAATCCTAAACTAATCCCACTGCACTGGTCTGTCTCCATAGCCCTGTGTCAATCCTCAACTCATCCCACTGCTCTGCTCTCTCTCCATAGCCCTGTGTTAATCCTAAACTCATCCCACTGCACTGCTCTCTCCATAGCCCTGTGTCAATCCTAAACTCATCCCATTGCACTGTTCTCTCTCCATAGCCCTGTGTCAATCCCAAACTCATCCCATTGCACTGCTCTCTCTCCATAGCCCTGTGTCAATCCTAAACTAATCCCACTACTCTGCTCTCTCTCCATAGCCCTGTGTCAATCCCAAACTCATCCCACTGCACTGCTCTCTCTCCATAGCCCTGTGTCAATCCTAAACTAATCCCACTACTCTGCTCTCTCTCCATAGCCCTGTGTTAATCCTAAACTCATCCCACTGCACTGCTCTCTCTCCATAGCCCTGTGTCAATCCTAAAGGAATCCCACTGCACTTCTCTCTCTCCGTAGACCTGTGTCAATCCTAAACTAATCCCACTGCTCTGCTCTCTCTCCATAGCCCTGTGTCAATCCTAAACTCATTCTGCACTGTTCTCTCTTCATAGCCCTGTGTCAATCCTAAACTCATCCCATTGCGCTGCTCTCTCTCCATAGCCCTTTGTCCTAAACTAATCCCAATACTCTGCTTTCTCTCTATAGCCCTGTGTCAGTCCTAAACTCATCCCACTACACTGCTCTCTCTCCATAGCCCTGTGTCAATCCTAAACTAATCCCATTGCACTGCTCTCTCTCCATTGCCCTGTGTCAATCCTAAACTAATCCCACTGCACTGCTCACTCTCCATAGCCCTGTGTCAATCCTAAAAGAATCCCACGGCGCTGCTCTCTCTCCATAGCCCTGTGTTAATCCTAAACTCATTCCACTGCACTGCTCTCTCTCCATAGCCCTGTGTTAATCCTAAACTCATTCCACTGCTCTGCTCTCTCTCCATAGCCCTGTGTCAATCCTAAACTCATTCCACTGCACTGCTCTCTCTCCATTGCCCTGTGTCAATCCTAAAAGAATCCCACGGCGCTGCTCTCTCTCCATAGCCCTGTGTTAATCCTAAACTCATTCCACTGCACTGATCTCTCTCCATAGCCCTGTGTCAATCCCAAACTCATCCCACTGCACTGGTCTCTCTCCATAGCCCTGTGTCAATCCTAAACTCATACCACTGCACTGCTCTCTCTCCATAGCCCTGTGTCAAAACTAAACTCATCCCACTACACTGCTCTCTCTCCATAGTCCTGTGTCAATCCTAAACTAATCCCACTGCACTGCTCTCTCTCCATAGCCCTGTGTCAATCCTAAACTCATCCCACTACACTGCTCTCTCTCCATAGCCCTGTGTCAATCCTAAACTCATCCCACTACACTGCTCTCTCTCCATAGTCCTGTGTCAATCCTAAACTAAGCCACTGCATTGCTCTCTCTCCATAGCCCTGTGTCAATCCTAAACTCATCCCAATACACTGCTATCTCTCCATAGCCCTGTGTCAATCCTAAACTAATCCCACTGCACTGCACTCTCTCCATAGCCCTGTGTTAATCTTAAACTCATCCAACTACACTGCTCTCACTCCATAGCCCTGTGTCAATCCTAAACTAATCCCACTGCACTGCTCTCACTCCATAGCCCTGTGTCAATCCTAAAAGAATCCCATGGTGCTGCTCTCTCTCCATAGCCCTGTGTCAATCCCAAACTCATCCCACTGCACTGGTCTCTCTCCATAGCCCTGTGTCAATCCTAAACTAATCCCACTGCTCTGCTCTCTCTCTACAGCCCTGTGTCAATCCCAAACTCATCCCACTGCACTGCTCTCTCCATAGCCTTGTGTTAATCCTAAACTTATCCCATTGCACTGCTCTCTCTCCATAGCCCTGTGTTAATCCTAAACTAATCCCATTGCACTGCTCTCTCTCCATAGCCTGTGTCAATCCTAAACTAATCTCACTGCTCTGCTCTCTCCATAGCCCAGTGTCAATCCTAAACTAATCCCACTGCACTGGTCTCTGTCCAAAGCCCTGTGTCAATCCTAAACTAATCCCACTGCACTGCTCTCTCTCCATAGCCCTGTGTCAATCCTTAACTAATCCCACTGCACTGCTCTCTCCATAGCCCTGTGTCAATCCTAAACTCATCCCACTGCACTGCTCTCTCTCCATAGCCCTATGTCAATCCTAAACTCATCCCACTACTCTGCTCTCTCTCCATAGCCCTGTGTCAATCCTAAACTAATCCCACTGCACTGCTCTCTCTCCATAGCCCTGTGTTAATCCTAAACTCATCCCACTGAACTGCTCTCACTCCATAGCCCTGTGTCAATCCTAAAAGAATCCCACGGTGCTGCTCTCTCTCCATAGCCCTGTGTCAATCCCAAACTCATCCCACTGCACTGGTCTCTCTCCATAGCCCTGTGTCAATTCTAAACTAATTCCACTGCTCTGCTCTCTCTCCATAGCCCTGTGTCAATCCCAAACTCATCCCACTGTACTGGTCTCTCTCCATAGCCCTGTGTCAATCCTAATCTAATCCCACTGCACTGGTCTGTCTCCATAGCCCTGTGTCAATCCTAAACTAATCCCACTGCTCTGCTCTCTCCCCATTGCCCTGTGTTAATCCTAAACTCATCCCACTGCACTGCTCTCTCCATAGCCCAGTGTCAATCCTAAACTCATCCCATTGCACTGTTCTCTCTCCATAGCCCTGTGTCAATCCCAAACTCATCCCATTGCACTGCTCTCTCTCCATAGCCCTGTGTCAATCCTAAACTAATCCCACTACTCTGCTCTCTCTCCATAGCCCTGTGTCATTCCCAAACTCATCCACTGCACTGCTCTCTCTCCATAGCCCTGTGTCAATCCTAAACTAATCCCACTACTCTGCTCTCTCTCCATAGCCCTGTGTTAATCCTAAACTCATCCCACTGCACTGCTCTCTCTCCATAGCCCTGTGTCAATCCTAAAGGAATCCCACTGCACTTGTCTCTCTCCATAGACCTGTGTCAATCCTAAACTAATCCCACTGCTCTGCTCTCTCTCCATAGCCCTGTGTCAATCCTAAACTCATTCTGCACTGGTCTCTCTTCATAGCCCTGTGTCAATCCTAAACTCATCCCATTGCGCTGCTCTCTCTCCATAGCCCTTTGTCCTAAACTAATCCCAATACTCTGCTTTCTCTCTATAGCCCTGTGTCAGTCCTAAACTCATCCCACTACACTGCTCTCTCTCCATAGCCCTGTGTCAATCCTAAACTAATCCCATTGCACTGCTCTCTCTCCATAGCCCTGTGTCAATCCTAAACTAATCCCACTGCACTGCTCACTCTCCATAGCCCTGTGTCAATCCTAAAAGAATCCCACGGCGCTGCTCTCTCTCCATAGCCGTGTGTTAATCCTAAACTCATCCCACTGCACTGCTCTCTCTCCATAGCCCTGTGTCAATCCTAAAGGAATCCCACTGCACTTGTCTCTCTCCATAGACCTGTGTCAATCCTAAACTAATCCCACTGCTCTGCTCTCTCTCCATAGCCCTGTGTCAATCCTAAACTCATTCTGCACTGGTCTCTCTTCATAGCCCTGTGTCAATCCTAAACTCATCCCATTGCGCTGCTCTCTCTCCATAGCCCTTTGTCCTAAACTAATCCCAATACTCTGCTTTCTCTCTATAGCCTTGTGTCAGTCCTAAACTCATCCCACTACACTGCTCTCTCTCCATAGCCCTGTGTCAATCCTAAACTAATCCCATTGCACTGCTCTCTCTCCATAGCCCTGTGTCAATCCTAAACTAATCCCACTGCACTGCTCACTCTCCATAGCCCTGTGTCAATCCTAAAAGAATCCCACGGCGCTGCTCTCTCTCTCCATAGCCCTGTGTTAATCCTAAACTCATTCCACTGCACTGCTCTCTCTCCATAGCCCTGTGTTAATCCTAAACTCATTCCACTGCTCTGCTCTCTCTCCATAGCCCTGTGTCAATCCTAAACTCATTCCACTGCACTGCTCTCTCTCCATAGCCCTGTGTCAATCCTAAAAGAATCCCACGGCGCTGCTCTCTCTCCATAGCCCTGTGTTAATCCTAAACTCATTCCACTGCACTGATCTCTCTCCATAGCCCTGTGTCAATCCCAAACTCATCCCACTGCACTGGTCTCTCTCCATAGCCCTGTGTCAATCCTAAACTCATACCACTGCACTGCTCTCTCTCCATAGCCCTGTGTCAATCCTAAACTCATCCCACTACACTGCTCTCTCTCCATAGTCCTGTGTCAATCCTAAACTAATCCCACTGCACTGCTCTCTCTCCATAGCCCTGTGTCAATCCTAAACTCATCCGACTACACTGCTCTCTCTCCATAGCCCTGTGTCAATCCTAAACTCATCCCACTACACTGCTCTCTCTCCATAGTCCTGTGTCAATCCTAAACTAAGCCCACTGCACTGCTCTCTCTCCATAGCCCTGTGTCAATCCTAAACTCATCCCAATACACTGCTCTCTCTCCATAGCCCTGTGTCAATCCTAAACTAATCCCACTGCACTGCACTCTCTCCATAGCCCTGTGTTAATCTTAAACTCATCCAACTACACTGCTCTCACTCCATAGCCCTGTGTCAATCCTAAACTAATCCCACTGCACTGCTCTCACTCCATAGCCCTGTGTCAATCCTAAAAGAATCCCACGGTGCTGCTCTCTCTCCATAGCCCTGTGTCAATCCCAAACTCATCCCACTGCACTGGTCTCTCTCCATAGCCCTGTGTCAATCCTAAACTAATCCCAATGCTCTGCTCTCTCTCTACAGCCCTGTGTCAATCCCAAACTCATCCCACTGCACTGCTCTCTCCATAGCCTTGTGTTAATCCTAAACTTATCCCATTGCACTGCTCTCTCTCCATAGCCCTGTGTTAATCCTAAACTAATCCCATTGCACTGCTCTCTCTCCATAGCCCAGTGTCAATCCTAAACTAATCCCACTGCACTGGTCTCTGTCCAAAGCCCTGTGTCAATCCTAACCTAATCCCACTGCACTGCTCTCTCTCCATAGCCCTGTGTCAATCCTTAACTAATCCCACTGCACTGCTCTCTCCATAGCCCTGTGTCAATCCTAAACTCATCCCACTACACTGCTCTCTCTCCATAGCCCTGTGTCAATCCTAAACTCATCCCACTACTCTGCTCTCTCTCCATAGCCCTGTGTCAATCCTAAACTAATCCCACTGCACTGCTCTCTCTCCTTAGCCCTGTGTTAATCCTAAACTCATCCCACTGAACTGCTCTCACTCCATAGCCCTGTGTCAATCCTAAAAGAATCCCACGGTGCTGCTCTCTCTCCATAGCCCTGTGTCAATCCCAAACTCATCCCACTGCACTGGTCTCTCTCCATAGCCCTGTGTCAATTCTAAACTAATTCCACTGCTCTGCTCTCTCTCCATAGCCCTGTGTCAATCCCAAACTCATCCCACTGTACTGGTCTCTCTCCATAGCCCTGTGTCAATCCTAAACTAATCCCACTGCACTGGTCTGTCTCCATAGCCCTGTGTCAATCCTAAACTAATCCCACTGCTCTGCTCTCTCCCCATTGCCCTGTGTTAATCCTAAACTCATCCCACTGCACTGCTCTCTCCATAGCCCTGTGTCAATCCTAAACTCATCCCATTGCACTGTTCTCTCTCCATAGCCCTGTGTCAATCCCAAACTCATCCCATTGCACTGCTCTCTCTCCATAGCCCTGTGTCAATCCTAAACTAATCCCACTACTCTGCTCTCTCTCCATAGCCCTGTGTCAATCCCAAACTCATCCCACTGCACTGCTCTCTCTCCATAGCCCTGTGTCAATCCTAAACTAATCCCACTACTCTGCTCTCTCTCCATAGCCCTGTGTTAATCCTAAACTCATCCCACTGCACTGCTCTCTCTCCATAGCCCTGTGTCAATCCTAAAGGAATCCCACTGCACTTGTCTCTCTCCATAGACCTGTGTCAATCCTAAACTAATCCCACTGCTCTGCTCTCTCTCCATAGCCCTGTGTCAATCCTAAACTCATTCTGCACTGGTCTCTCTTCATAGCCCTGTGTCAATCCTAAACTCATCCCATTGCGCTGCTCTCTCTCCATAGCCCTTTGTCCTAAACTAATCCCAATACTCTGCTTTCTCTCTATAGCCCTGTGTCAGTCCTAAACTCATCCCACTACACTGCTCTCTCTCCATAGCCCTGTGTCAATCCTAAACTAATCCCATTGCACTGCTCTCTCTCCATAGCCCTGTGTCAATCCTAAACTAATCCGACTGCACTGCTCACTCTCCATAGCCCTGTGTCAATCCTAAAAGAATCCCACGGCGCTGCTCTCTCTCCATAGCCGTGTGTTAATCCTAAACTCATTCCACTGCACTGCTCTCTCTCCATAGCCCTGTGTTAATCCTAAACTCATTCCACTGCTCTGCTCTCTCTCCATAGCCCTGTGTCAATCCTAAACTCATTCCACTGCACTGCTCTCTCTCCATAGCCCTGTGTCAATCCTAAAAGAATCCCACGGCGCTGCTCTCTCTCCATAGCCCTGTGTTAATCCTAAACTCATTCCACTGCACTGATCTCTCTCCATAGCCCTGTGTCAATCCCAAACTCATTCCACTGCTCTGCTCTCTCTCCATAGCCCTGTGTCAATCCTAAACTCATTCCACTGCACTGATCTCTCTCCATCGCCCTGTGTCAATCCCAAACTCATTCCACTGCACTGCTCTCTCTCCATAGCCCTGTGTCAATCCTAAAAGAATCCCACTGCACTGGTCTCTGTCCAAAGCCCTGTGTCAATCCTAAACTAATCCCACTGCACTGCTCTCTCTCCATAGCCCTGTGTCAATCCTTAACTAATCCCACTGCACTGCTCTCTCCATAGCCCTGTGTCAATCCTAAACTCATCCCACTACACTGCTCTCTCTCCATAGCCCTGTGTCAATCCTAAACTCATCCCACTACTCTGCTCTCTCTCCATAGCCCTGTGTCAATCCTAAAGGAATCCCACTGCACTGCTCTCTCTCCATAGCCCTGTGTTAATCCTAAACTCATCCCACTACACTGCTCTCTCTCCATAGCCCTGTGTCAATCCTAAACTAATCCCACTGAACTGCTCTCACTCCATAGCCCTGTGTCAATCCTAAAAGAATCCCACTGCACTGCTCTCTCTCCATAGCCCTGTGTCAATCCCAAACTCATCCCACTGCACTGGTCTCTCTCCATAGCCCTGTGTCAATTCTAAACTAATTCCACTGCTCTGCTCTCTCTCCATAGCCCTGTGTCAATCCCAAACTCATCCCACTGCACTGGTCTCTCTCCATAGCCCTGTGTCAATCCTAAACTAATCCCACTGCACTGGTCTGTCTCCATAGCCCTGTGTCAATCCTAAACTAATCCCTTCTGCTCTGCTCTCTCTCCATAGCCCTGTGTTAATCCTAAACTCATCCCACTGCACTGCTCTCTCCATAGCCCTGTGTCAATCCTAAACTCATCCCATTGCACTGGTCTCTCTCCATAGCCCTGTGTCAACCCTAAACTAATCCCACTACTCTGCTCTCTCTCCATAGCCCTGTGTCAATCCCAAACTCATCCCACTGCACTGCTCTCTCTCCATAGCCCTGTGTCAATCCTAAAGGACCCCACTGCACTTGTCTCTCTCCATAGCCCTGTGTCAATCCTAAACTAATCCCACTGCTCTGCTCTCTCTCCATAGCCCTGTGTCAATCCTAAACTCATTCTGCACTGGTCTCTCTTCATAGCCCTGTGTCAATCCTAAACTCATCCCATTGCGCTGCTCTCTCTCCATAGCCCTTTGTCCTAAACTAATCCCAATACTCTGCTTTCTCTCTATAGCCCTGTGTCAGTCCTAAACTCATCCCACTACACTGCTCTCTCTCCATAGCCCTGTGTCAATCCTAAACTAATCCCATTGCACTGCTCTCTCTCCATAGCCCTGTGTCAATCCTAAACTAATCCGACTGCACTGCTCACTCTCCATAGCCCTGTGTCAATCCTAAAAGAATCCCACGGCGCTGCTCTCTCTCCATAGCCCTGTGTTAATCCTAAACTCATTCCACTGCACTGCTCTCTCTCCCTAGCCCTGTGTTAATCCTAAACTCATTCCACTGCTCTGCTCTCTCTCCATAGCCCTGTGTCAATCCTAAACTCATTCCACTGCACTGCTCTCTCTCCATAGCCCTGTGTCAATCCTAAAAGAATCCCACGGCGCTGCTCTCTCTCCATAGCCCTGTGTTAATCCTAAACTCATTCCACTGCACTGATCTCTCTCCATAGCCCTGTGTCAATCCTAAACTCATTCCCCTGCACTGCTCTCTCCATAGCCCTGTGTCAATCCTAAACTCATTCCCCTACACTGCTCTCTCCATAGCCCTGTGTCAATCCTAAACTAATCCCACTGCTCTGCTCTGTCTCCATAGCCCTGTGTTAATCCTAAACTCATTCCACTGCACTGGTCTCTCTCCATAGCCCTGTGTCAATCCTAAACTCATTCCACTGCACTGCTCTCTCTCCATAGCCCTGTGTCAATCCTAAACTAATCCCACTGCACTGCTCTGTCTCCATAGCCCTGTGTTAATCCTAAACTCATCCCACTGCACTGGTCTCTCTCCATAGCCCTGTGTTAATCCTAAACTAATCCCACTGCTCTGCTCTCTCCATAGCCCTGTGTCAATCCTAAACTCATTCCACTGCACTGGTCTCTCTCCATAGCCCTGTGTCAATCCTAAACTCATTCCACTGCACTGCTCTCTCTCCATAGCCCTGTGTCAATCCTAAACTAATCCCACTGCACTGCTCTGTCTCCATAGCCCTGTGTTAATCCTAAACTCATCCCACTGCACTGGTCTCTCTCCATAGCCCTGTGTTAATCCTAAACTAATCCCACTGCTCTGCTCTCTCCATAGCCCTGTGTCAATCCTAAAGGAATCCCACTGCACTGCTCTCTCTCCATAGCCCTGTGTCAATCCTAAACTCATCCCACTGCTCTGCTCTCTCTATAGCCCTGTGTCAATCCTAAAATCATCCCACTACACTGCTCTCTCTCCATTGTCCTGTGTCAATCCTAACCTCATCCCATTGCACTGCTCTCTCTCCATAGCCCGATGTCAATCCTAAACTCATCCCACTACACTGCTCTCTCTCCATAGCCCTGTGTCAATCCTAAACTAATCCCACTGCACTGCTCTCTCTCCATAGCCCTGTGTCAATCCTAAACTAATCCCACTGCACTGCTCTCTCTCCATAGCCCTGTGTCAATCCTAAAGGAATCCCACTGCACTGCTCTCTCTCCATAGCCCTGTGTCAATCCTAAAGGAATCTCACTGCACTGCTCTCTCTCCATAGCCCTGTGTCAATCCTAAACTAATCCCACTGCCCTGCTCTCTCTCCATAGCCCTGTGTCAATCCTAAAGGAATCCCACTGCACTGCTCTCTCTCCATAGCCCTGTGTCAATCCTAAACTAATCCCACTACTCTGCTCTCTCTCCATAGCCCTGTGTCAATCCCAAACTCATCCCACTGCACTGCTCTCTCTCCATAGCCCTGTGTCAATCCTAAAGGACCCCACTGCACTTGTCTCTCTCCATAGCCCTGTGTCAATCCTAAACTAATCCCACTGCTCTGCTCTCTCTCCATAGCCCTGTGTCAATCCTAAACTCATTCTGCACTGGTCTCTCTTCATAGCCCTGTGTCAATCCTAAACTCATCCCATTGCGCTGCTCTCTCTCCATAGCCCTTTGTCCTAAACTAATCCCAATACTCTGCTTTCTCTCTATAGCCCTGTGTCAGTCCTAAACTCATCCCACTATACTGCTCTCTCTCCATAGCCCTGTGTCAATCCTAAACTAATCCCATTGCACTGCTCTCTCTCCATAGCCCTGTGTCAATCCTAAACTAATCCGACTGCACTGCTCACTCTCCATAGCCCTGTGTCAATCCTAAAAGAATCCCACGGCGCTGCTCTCTCTCCATAGCCCTGTGTTAATCCTAAACTCATTCCACTGCACTGCTCTCTCTCCCTAGCCCTGTGTTAATCCTAAACTCATTCCACTGCTCTGCTCTCTCTCCATAGCCCTGTGTCAATCCTAAACTCATTCCACTGCACTGCTCTCTCTCCATAGCCCTGTGTCAATCCTAAAAGAATCCCACGGCGCTGCTCTCTCTCCATAGCCCTGTGTTAATCCTAAACTCATTCCACTGCACTGATCTCTCTCCATAGCCCTGTGTCAATCCTAAACTCATTCCCCTGCACTGCTCTCTCCATAGCCCTGTGTCAATCCTAAACTCATTCCCCTACACTGCTCTCTCCATAGCCCTGTGTCAATCCTAAACTAATCCCACTGCTCTGCTCTGTCTCCATAGCCCTGTGTTAATCCTAAACTCATTCCACTGCACTGGTCTCTCTCCATAGCCCTGTGTCAATCCTAAACTCATTCCACTGCACTGCTCTCTCTCCATAGCCCTGTGTCAATCCTAAACTAATCCCACTGCACTGCTCTGTCTCCATAGCCCTGTGTTAATCCTAAACTCATCCCACTGCACTGGTCTCTCTCCATAGCCCTGTGTTAATCCTAAACTAATCCCACTGCTCTGCTCTCTCCATAGCCCTGTGTCAATCCTAAACTCATTCCACTGCACTGGTCTCTCTCCATAGCCCTGTGTCAATCCTAAACTCATTCCACTGCACTGCTCTCTCTCCATAGCCCTGTGTCAATCCTAAACTAATCCCACTGCACTGCTCTGTCTCCATAGCCCTGTGTTAATCCTAAACTCATCCCACTGCACTGGTCTCTCTCCATAGCCCTGTGTTAATCCTAAACTAATCCCACTGCTCTGCTCTCTCCATAGCCCTGTGTCAATCCTAAAGGAATCCCACTGCACTGCTCTCTCTCCATAGCCCTGTGTCAATCCTAAACTCATCCCACTGCTCTGCTCTCTCTATAGCCCTGTGTCAATCCTAAAATCATCCCACTACACTGCTCTCTCTCCATTGTCCTGTGTCAATCCTAACCTCATCCCATTGCACTGCTCTCTCTCCATAGCCCGATGTCAATCCTAAACTCATCCCACTACACTGCTCTCTCTCCATAGCCCTGTGTCAATCCTAAACTAATCCCACTGCACTGCTCTCTCTCCATAGCCCTGTGTCAATCCTAAACTAATCCCACTGCACTGCTCTCTCTCCATAGCCCTGTGTCAATCCTAAAGGAATCCCACTGCACTGCTCTCTCTCCATAGCCCTGTGTCAATCCTAAAGGAATCTCACTGCACTGCTCTCTCTCCATAGCCCTGTGTCAATCCTAAACTAATCCCACTGCCCTGCTCTCTCTCCATAGCCCTGTGTCAATCCTAAAGGAATCCCACTGCACTGCTCTCTCTCCATAGCCCTGTGTCAATCCTAAACTAATCCCACTGCACTGCTCTCTCTCCATAGCCCTGTGTTAATCCTAAACTCATCCCACTGAACTGCTCTCACTCCATAGCCCTGTGTCAATCCTAAAAGAATCCCACGGTGCTGCTCTCTCTCCATAGCCCTGTGTCAATCCCAAACTCATCCCACTGCACTGGTCTCTCTCCATAGCCCTGTGTCAATTCTAAACTAATTCCACTGCTCTGCTCTCTCTCCATAGCCCTGTGTCAATCCCAAACTCATCCCACTGTACTGGTCTCTCTCCATAGCCCTGTGTCAATCCTAATCTAATCCCACTGCACTGGTCTGTCTCCATAGCCCTGTGTCAATCCTAAACTAATCCCACTGCTCTGCTCTCTCCCCATTGCCCTGTGTTAATCCTAAACTCATCCCACTGCACTGCTCTCTCCATAGCCCAGTGTCAATCCTAAACTCATCCCATTGCACTGTTCTCTCTCCATAGCCCTGTGTCAATCCCAAACTCATCCCATTGCACTGCTCTCTCTCCATAGCCCTGTGTCAATCCTAAACTAATCCCACTACTCTGCTCTCTCTCCATAGCCCTGTGTCATTCCCAAACTCATCCCACTGCACTGCTCTCTCTCCATAGCCCTGTGTCAATCCTAAACTAATCCCACTACTCTGCTCTCTCTCCATAGCCCTGTGTTAATCCTAAACTCATCCCACTGCACTGCTCTCTCTCCATAGCCCTGTGTCAATCCTAAAGGAATCCCACTGCACTTGTCTCTCTCCATAGACCTGTGTCAATCCTAAACTAATCCCACTGCTCTGCTCTCTCTCCATAGCCCTGTGTCAATCCTAAACTCATTCTGCACTGGTCTCTCTTCATAGCCCTGTGTCAATCCTAAACTCATCCCATTGCGCTGCTCTCTCTCCATAGCCCTTTGTCCTAAACTAATCCCAATACTCTGATTTCTCTCTATAGCCCTGTGTCAGTCCTAAACTCATCCCACTACACTGCTCTCTCTCCATAGCCCTGTGTCAATCCTAAACTAATCCCATTGCACTGCTCTCTCTCCATAGCCCTGTGTCAATCCTAAACTAATCCCACTGCACTGCTCACTCTCTATAGCCCTGTGTCAATCCTAAAAGAATCCCACGGCGCTGCTCTCTCTCCATAGCCGTGTGTTAATCCTAAACTCATCCCACTGCACTGCTCTCTCTCCATAGCCCTGTGTCAATCCTAAAGGAATCCCACTGCACTTGTCTCTCTCCATAGACCTGTGTCAATCCTAAACTAATCCCACTGCTCTGCTCACTCTCCATAGCCCTGTGTCAATCCTAAACTCATTCTGCACTGGTCTCTCTTCATAGCCCTGTGTCAATCCTAAACTCATCCCATTGCGCTGCTCTCTCTCCATAGCCCTTTGTCCTAAACTAATCCCAATACTCTGCTTTCTCTCTATAGCCCTGTGTCAGTCCTAAACTCATCCCACTACACTGCTCTCTCTCCATAGCCCTGTGTCAATCCTAAACTAATCCCATTGCACTGCTCTCTCTCCATAGCCCTGTGTCAATCCTAAACTAATCCGACTGCACTGCTCACTCTCCATAGCCCTGTGTCAATCCTAAAAGAATCCCACGGCGCTGCTCTCTCTCTCCATAGCCCTGTGTTAATCCTAAACTCATTCCACTGCACTGCTCTCTCTCCATAGCCCTGTGTTAATCCTAAACTCATTCCACTGCTCTGCTCTCTCTCCATAGCCCTGTGTCAATCCTAAACTCATTCCACTGCACTGCTCTCTCTCCATAGCCCTGTGTCAATCCTAAAAGAATCCCACGGCGCTGCTCTCTCTCCATAGCCCTGTGTTAATCCTAAACTCATTCCACTGCACTGATCTCTCTCCATAGCCCTGTGTCAATCCCAAACTCATCCCACTGCACTGGTCTCTCTCCATAGCCCTGTGTCAATCCTAAACTCATCCCACTGCACTGGTCTCTCTCCATAGCCCTGTGTCAATCCTAAACTCATACCACTGCACTGCTCTCTCTCCATAGCCCTGTGTCAATCCTAAACTCATCCCACTACACTGCTCTCTCTCCATAGTCCTGTGTCAATCCTAAACTAATCCCACTGCACTGCTCTCTCTCCATAGCCCTGTGTCAATCCTAAACTCATCCGACTACACTGCTCTCTCTCCATAGCCCTGTGTCAATCCTAAACTCATCCCACTACACTGCTCTCTCTCCATAGTCCTGTGTCAATCCTAAACTAAGCCCACTGCACTGCTCTCTCTCCATAGCCCTGTGTCAATCCTAAACTCATCCCAATACACTGCTCTCTCTCCATAGCCCTGTGTCAATCCTAAACTAATCCCACTGCACTGCACTCTCTCCATAGCCCTGTGTTAATCTTAAACTCATCCAACTACACTGCTCTCACTCCATAGCCCTGTGTCAATCCTAAACTAATCCCACTGCACTGCTCTCACTCCATAGCCCTGTGTCAATCCTAAAAGAATCCCACGGTGCTGCTCTCTCTCCATAGCCCTGTGTCAATCCCAAACTCATCCCACTGCACTGGTCTCTCTCCATAGCCCTGTGTCAATCCTAAACTAATCCCACTGCTCTGCTCTCTCTCTACAGCCCTGTGTCAATCCCAAACTCATCCCACTGCACTGCTCTCTCCATAGCCTTGTGTTAATCCTAAACTTATCCCATTGCACTGCTCTCTCTCCATAGCCCTGTGTTAATCCTAAACTAATCCCATTGCACTGCTCTCTCTCCATAGCCCAGTGTCAATCCTAAACTAATCCCACTGCACTGGCCTCTGTCCAAAGCCCTGTGTCAATCCTAACCTAATCCCACTGCACTGCTCTCTCTCCATAGCCCTGTGTCAATCCTTAACTAATCCCACTGCACTGCTCTCTCCATAGCCCTGTGTCAATCCTAAACTCATCCCACTACACTGCTCTCTCTCCATAGCCCTGTGTCAATCCTAAACTCATCCCACTACTCTGCTCTCTCTCCATAGCCCTGTGTCAATCCTAAACTAATCCCACTGCACTGCTCTCTCTCCTTAGCCCTGTGTTAATCCTAAACTCATCCCACTGAACTGCTCTCACTCCATAGCCCTGTGTCAATCCTAAAAGAATCCCACGGTGCTGCTCTCTCTCCATAGCCCTGTGTCAATCCCAAACTCATCCCACTGCACTGGTCTCTCTCCATAGCCCTGTGTCAATTCTAAACTAATTCCACTGCTCTGCTCTCTCTCCATAGCCCTGTGTCAATCCCAAACTCATCCCACTGTACTGGTCTCTCTCCATAGCCCTGTGTCAATCCTAAACTAATCCCACTGCACTGGTCTGTCTCCATAGCCCTGTGTCAATCCTAAACTAATCCCACTGCTCTGCTCTCTCCCCATAGCCCTGTGTTAATCCGAAACTCATCCCACTGCACTGCTCTCTCCATAGCCCTGTGTCAATCCTAAACTCATCCCATTGCACTGTTCTCTCTCCATAGCCCTGTGTCAATCCCAAACTCATCCCATTGCACTGCTCTCTCTCCATAGCCCTGTGTCAATCCTAAACTAATCCCACTACTCTGCTCTCTCTCCATAGCCCTGTGTCAATCCTAAACTCATCCCATTGCACTGGTCTCTCTCCATAGCCCTGTGTCAACCCTAAACTAATCCCACTACTCTGCTCTCTCTCCATAGCCCTGTGTCAATCCCAAACTCATCCCACTGCACTGCTCTCTCTCCATAGCCCTGTGTCAATCCTAAAGGACCCCACTGCACTTGTCTCTCTCCATAGCCCTGTGTCAATCCTAAACTAATCCCACTGCTCTGCTCTCTCTCCATAGCCCTGTGTCAATCCTAAACTCATTCTGCACTGGTCTCTCTTCATAGCCCTGTGTCAATCCTAAACTCATCCCATTGCGCTGCTCTCTCTCCATAGCCCTTTGTCCTAAACTAATCCCAATACTCTGCTTTCTCTCTATAGCCCTGTGTCAGTCCTAAACTCATCCCACTACACTGCTCTCTCTCCATAGCCCTGTGTCAATCCTAAACTAATCCCATTGCACTGCTCTCTCTCCATAGCCCTGTGTCAATCCTAAACTAATCCGACTGCACTGCTCACTCTCCATAGCCCTGTGTCAATCCTAAAAGAATCCCACGGCGCTGCTCTCTCTCCATAGCCCTGTGTTAATCCTAAACTCATTCCACTGCACTGCTCTCTCTCCCTAGCCCTGTGTTAATCCTAAACTCATTCCACTGCTCTGCTCTCTCTCCATAGCCCTGTGTCAATCCTAAACTCATTCCACTGCACTGCTCTCTCTCCATAGCCCTGTGTCAATCCTAAAAGAATCCCACGGCGCTGCTCTCTCTCCATAGCCCTGTGTTAATCCTAAACTCATTCCACTGCACTGATCTCTCTCCATAGCCCTGTGTCAATCCTAAACTCATTCCCCTGCACTGCTCTCTCCATAGCCCTGTGTCAATCCTAAACTCATTCCCCTACACTGCTCTCTCCATAGCCCTGTGTCAATCCTAAACTAATCCCACTGCTCTGCTCTGTCTCCATAGCCCTGTGTTAATCCTAAACTCATTCCACTGCACTGGTCTCTCTCCATAGCCCTGTGTCAATCCTAAACTCATTCCACTGCACTGCTCTCTCTCCATAGCCCTGTGTCAATCCTAAACTAATCCCACTGCACTGCTCTGTCTCCATAGCCCTGTGTTAATCCTAAACTCATCCCACTGCACTGGTCTCTCTCCATAGCCCTGTGTTAATCCTAAACTAATCCCACTGCTCTGCTCTCTCCATAGCCCTGTGTCAATCCTAAACTCATTCCACTGCACTGGTCTCTCTCCATAGCCCTGTGTCAATCCTAAACTCATTCCACTGCACTGCTCTCTCTCCATAGCCCTGTGTCAATCCTAAACTAATCCCACTGCACTGCTCTGTCTCCATAGCCCTGTGTTAATCCTAAACTCATCCCACTGCACTGGTCTCTCTCCATAGCCCTGTGTTAATCCTAAACTAATCCCACTGCTCTGCTCTCTCCATAGCCCTGTGTCAATCCTAAAGGAATCCCACTGCACTGCTCTCTCTCCATAGCCCTGTGTCAATCCTAAACTCATCCCACTGCTCTGCTCTCTCTATAGCCCTGTGTCAATCCTAAAATCATCCCACTACACTGCTCTCTCTCCATTGTCCTGTGTCAATCCTAACCTCATCCCATTGCACTGCTCTCTCTCCATAGCCCGATGTCAATCCTAAACTCATCCCACTACACTGCTCTCTCTCCATAGCCCTGTGTCAATCCTAAACTAATCCCACTGCACTGCTCTCTCTCCATAGCCCTGTGTCAATCCTAAACTAATCCCACTGCACTGCTCTCTCTCCATAGCCCTGTGTCAATCCTAAAGGAATCCCACTGCACTGCTCTCTCTCCATAGCCCTGTGTCAATCCTAAAGGAATCTCACTGCACTGCTCTCTCTCCATAGCCCTGTGTCAATCCTAAACTAATCCCACTGCCCTGCTCTCTCTCCATAGCCCTGTGTCAATCCTAAAGGAATCCCACTGCACTGCTCTCTCTCCATAGCCCTGTGTCAATCCTAAACTAATCCCACTGCACTGCTCTCTCTCCATAGCCCTGTGTTAATCCTAAACTCATCCCACTGAACTGCTCTCACTCCATAGCCCTGTGTCAATCCTAAAAGAATCCCACGGTGCTGCTCTCTCTCCATAGCCCTGTGTCAATCCCAAACTCATCCCACTGCACTGGTCTCTCTCCATAGCCCTGTGTCAATTCTAAACTAATTCCACTGCTCTGCTCTCTCTCCATAGCCCTGTGTCAATCCCAAACTCATCCCACTGTACTGGTCTCTCTCCATAGCCCTGTGTCAATCCTAATCTAATCCCACTGCACTGGTCTGTCTCCATAGCCCTGTGTCAATCCTAAACTAATCCCACTGCTCTGCTCTCTCCCCATTGCCCTGTGTTAATCCTAAACTCATCCCACTGCACTGCTCTCTCCATAGCCCAGTGTCAATCCTAAACTCATCCCATTGCACTGTTCTCTCTCCATAGCCCTGTGTCAATCCCAAACTCATCCCATTGCACTGCTCTCTCTCCATAGCCCTGTGTCAATCCTAAACTAATCCCACTACTCTGCTCTCTCTCCATAGCCCTGTGTCATTCCCAAACTCATCCCACTGCACTGCTCTCTCTCCATAGCCCTGTGTCAATCCTAAACTAATCCCACTACTCTGCTCTCTCTCCATAGCCCTGTGTTAATCCTAAACTCATCCCACTGCACTGCTCTCTCTCCATAGCCCTGTGTCAATCCTAAAGGAATCCCACTGCACTTGTCTCTCTCCATAGACCTGTGTCAATCCTAAACTAATCCCACTGCTCTGCTCTCTCTCCATAGCCCTGTGTCAATCCTAAACTCATTCTGCACTGGTCTCTCTTCATAGCCCTGTGTCAATCCTAAACTCATCCCATTGCGCTGCTCTCTCTCCATAGCCCTTTGTCCTAAACTAATCCCAATACTCTGCTTTCTCTCTATAGCCCTGTGTCAGTCCTAAACTCATCCCACTACACTGCTCTCTCTCCATAGCCCTGTGTCAATCCTAAACTAATCCCATTGCACTGCTCTCTCTCCATAGCCCTGTGTCAATCCTAAACTAATCCCACTGCACTGCTCACTCTCCATAGCCCTGTGTCAATCCTAAAAGAATCCCACGGCGCTGCTCTCTCTCCATAGCCGTGTGTTAATCCTAAACTCATCCCACTGCACTGCTCTCTCTCCATAGCCCTGTGTCAATCCTAAAGGAATCCCACTGCACTTGTCTCTCTCCATAGACCTGTGTCAATCCTAAACTAATCCCACTGCTCTGCTCACTCTCCATAGCCCTGTGTCAATCCTAAACTCATTCTGCACTGGTCTCTCTTCATAGCCCTGTGTCAATCCTAAACTCATCCCATTGCGCTGCTCTCTCTCCATAGCCCTTTGTCCTAAACTAATCCCAATACTCTGCTTTCTCTCTATAGCCCTGTGTCAGTCCTAAACTCATCCCACTACACTGCTCTCTCTCCATAGCCCTGTGTCAATCCTAAACTAATCCCATTGCACTGCTCTCTCTCCATAGCCCTGTGTCAATCCTAAACTAATCCGACTGCACTGCTCACTCTCCATAGCCCTGTGTCAATCCTAAAAGAATCCCACGGCGCTGCTCTCTCTCTCCATAGCCCTGTGTTAATCCTAAACTCATTCCACTGCACTGCTCTCTCTCCATAGCCCTGTGTTAATCCTAAACTCATTCCACTGCTCTGCTCTCTCTCCATAGCCCTGTGTCAATCCTAAACTCATTCCACTGCACTGCTCTCTCTCCATAGCCCTGTGTCAATCCTAAAAGAATCCCACGGCGCTGCTCTCTCTCCATAGCCCTGTGTTAATCCTAAACTCATTCCACTGCACTGATCTCTCTCCATAGCCCTGTGTCAATCCCAAACTCATCCCACTGCACTGGTCTCTCTCCATAGCCCTGTGTCAATCCTAAACTCATACCACTGCACTGCTCTCTCTCCATAGCCCTGTGTCAATCCTAAACTCATCCCACTACACTGCTCTCTCTCCATAGTCCTGTGCCAATCCTAAACTAATCCCACTGCACTGCTCTCTCTCCATAGCCCTGTGTCAATCCTAAACTCATCCGACTACACTGCTCTCTCTCCATAGCCCTGTGTCAATCCTAAACTCATCCCACTACACTGCTCTCTCTCCATAGTCCTGTGTCAATCCTAAACTAAGCCCACTGCACTGCTCTCTCTCCATAGCCCTGTGTCAATCCTAAACTCATCCCAATACACTGCTCTCTCTCCATAGCCCTGTGTCAATCCTAAACTAATCCCACTGCACTGCACTCTCTCCATAGCCCTGTGTTAATCTTAAACTCATCCAACTACACTGCTCTCACTCCATAGCCCTGTGTCAATCCTAAACTAATCCCACTGCACTGCTCTCACTCCATAGCCCTGTGTCAATCCTAAAAGAATCCCACGGTGCTGCTCTCTCTCCATAGCCCTGTGTCAATCCCAAACTCATCCCACTGCACTGGTCTCTCTCCATAGCCCTGTGTCAATCCTAAACTAATCCCACTGCTCTGCTCTCTCTCTACAGCCCTGTGTCAATCCCAAACTCATCCCACTGCACTGCTCTCTCCATAGCCTTGTGTTAATCCTAAACTTATCCCATTGCACTGCTCTCTCTCCATAGCCCTGTGTTAATCCTAAACTAATCCCATTGCACTGCTCTCTCTCCATAGCCCAGTGTCAATCCTAAACTAATCCCACTGCACTGGCCTCTGTCCAAAGCCCTGTGTCAATCCTAACCTAATCCCACTGCACTGCTCTCTCTCCATAGCCCTGTGTCAATCCTTAACTAATCCCACTGCACTGCTCTCTCCATAGCCCTGTGTCAATCCTAAACTCATCCCACTACACTGCTCTCTCTCCATAGCCCTGTGTCAATCCTAAACTCATCCCACTACTCTGCTCTCTCTCCATAGCCCTGTGTCAATCCTAAACTAATCCCACTGCACTGCTCTCTCTCCTTAGTCCTGTGTTAATCCTAAACTCATCCCACTGAACTGCTCTCACTCCATAGCCCTGTGTCAATCCTAAAAGAATCCCACGGTGCTGCTCTCTCTCCATAGCCCTGTGTCAATCCCAAACTCATCCCACTGCACTGGTCTCTCTCCATAGCCCTGTGTCAATTCTAAACTAATTCCACTGCTCTGCTCTCTCTCCATAGCCCTGTGTCAATCCCAAACTCATCCCACTGTACTGGTCTCTCTCCATAGCCCTGTGTCAATCCTAAACTAATCCCACTGCACTGGTCTGTCTCCATAGCCCTGTGTCAATCCTAAACTAATCCCACTGCTCTGCTCTCTCCCCATAGCCCTGTGTTAATCCGAAACTCATCCCACTGCACTGCTCTCTCCATAGCCCTGTGTCAATCCTAAACTCATCCCATTGCACTGTTCTCTCTCCATAGCCCTGTGTCAATCCCAAACTCATCCCATTGCACTGCTCTCTCTCCATAGCCCTGTGTCAATCCTAAACTAATCCCACTACTCTGCTCTCTCTCCATAGCCCTGTGTCAATCCCAAACTCATCCCACTGCACTGCTCTCTCTCCATAGCCCTGTGTCAATCCTAAACTAATCCCACTACTCTGCTCTCTCTCCATAGCCCTGTGTTAATCCTAAACTCATCCCACTGCACTGCTCTCTCTCCATAGCCCTGTGTCAATCCTAAAGGAATCCCACTGCACTTGTCTCTCTCCATAGACCTGTGTCAATCCTAAACTAATCCCACTGCTCTGCTCTCTCTCCATAGCCCTGTGTCAATCCTAAACTCATTCTGCACTGGTCTCTCTTCATAGCCCTGTGTCAATCCTAAACTCATCCCATTGCGCTGCTCTCTCTCCATAGCCCTTTGTCCTAAACTAATCCCAATACTCTGCTTTCTCTCTATAGCCCTGTGTCAGTCCTAAACTCATCCCACTACACTGCTCTCTCTCCATAGCCCTGTGTCAATCCTAAACTAATCCCATTGCACTGCTCTCTCTCCATAGCCCTGTGTCAATCCTAAACTAATCCGACTGCACTGCTCACTCTCCATAGCCCTGTGTCAATCCTAAAAGAATCCCACGGCGCTGCTCTCTCTCCATAGCCGTGTGTTAATCCTAAACTCATTCCACTGCACTGCTCTCTCTCCATAGCCCTGTGTTAATCCTAAACTCATTCCACTGCTCTGCTCTCTCTCCATAGCCCTGTGTCAATCCTAAACTCATTCCACTGCACTGCTCTCTCTCCATAGCCCTGTGTCAATCCTAAAAGAATCCCACGGCGCTGCTCTCTCTCCATAGCCCTGTGTTAATCCTAAACTCATTCCACTGCACTGATCTCTCTCCATAGCCCTGTGTCAATCCCAAACTCATTCCACTGCTCTGCTCTCTCTCCATAGCCCTGTGTCAATCCTAAACTCATTCCACTGCACTGATCTCTCTCCATCGCCCTGTGTCAATCCCAAACTCATTCCACTGCACTGCTCTCTCTCCATAGCCCTGTGTCAATCCTAAAAGAATCCCACTGCACTGGTCTCTGTCCAAAGCCCTGTGTCAATCCTAAACTAATCCCACTGCACTGCTCTCTCTCCATAGCCCTGTGTCAATCCTTAACTAATCCCACTGCACTGCTCTCTCCATAGCCCTGTGTCAATCCTAAACTCATCCCACTACACTGCTCTCTCTCCATAGCCCTGTGTCAATCCTAAACTCATCCCACTACTCTGCTCTCTCTCCATAGCCCTGTGTCAATCCTAAAGGAATCCCACTGCACTGCTCTCTCTCCATAGCCCTGTGTTAATCCTAAACTCATCCCACTACACTGCTCTCTCTCCATAGCCCTGTGTCAATCCTAAACTAATCCCACTGAACTGCTCTCACTCCATAGCCCTGTGTCAATCCTAAAAGAATCCCACTGCACTGCTCTCTCTCCATAGCCCTGTGTCAATCCCAAACTCATCCCACTGCACTGGTCTCTCTCCATAGCCCTGTGTCAATTCTAAACTAATTCCACTGCTCTGCTCTCTCTCCATAGCCCTGTGTCAATCCCAAACTCATCCCACTGCACTGGTCTCTCTCCATAGCCCTGTGTCAATCCTAAACTAATCCCACTGCACTGGTCTGTCTCCATAGCCCTGTGTCAATCCTAAACTAATCCCTTCTGCTCTGCTCTCTCTCCATAGCCCTGTGTTAATCCTAAACTCATCCCACTGCACTGCTCTCTCCATAGCCCTGTGTCAATCCTAAACTCATCCCATTGCACTGGTCTCTCTCCATAGCCCTGTGTCAACCCTAAACTAATCCCACTACTCTGCTGTCTCTCCATAGCCCTGTGTCAATCCCAAACTCATCCCACTGCACTGCTCTCTCTCCATAGCCCTGTGTCAATCCTAAAGGACCCCACTGCACTTGTCTCTCTCCATAGCCCTGTGTCAATCCTAAACTAATCCCACTGCTCTGCTCTCTCTCCATAGCCCTGTGTCAATCCTAAACTCATTCTGCACTGGTCTCTCTTCATAGCCCTGTGTCAATCCTAAACTCATCCCATTGCGCTGCTCTCTCTCCATAGCCCTTTGTCCTAAACTAATCCCAATACTCTGCTTTCTCTCTATAGCCCTGTGTCAGTCCTAAACTCATCCCACTACACTGCTCTCTCTCCATAGCCCTGTGTCAATCCTAAACTAATCCCATTGCACTGCTCTCTCTCCATAGCCCTGTGTCAATCCTAAACTAATCCGACTGCACTGCTCACTCTCCATAGCCCTGTGTCAATCCTAAAAGAATCCCACGGCGCTGCTCTCTCTCCATAGCCCTGTGTTAATCCTAAACTCATTCCACTGCACTGCTCTCTCTCCCTAGCCCTGTGTTAATCCTAAACTCATTCCACTGCTCTGCTCTCTCTCCATAGCCCTGTGTCAATCCTAAACTCATTCCACTGCACTGCTCTCTCTCCATAGCCCTGTGTCAATCCTAAAAGAATCCCACGGCGCTGCTCTCTCTCCATAGCCCTGTGTTAATCCTAAACTCATTCCACTGCACTGATCTCTCTCCATAGCCCTGTGTCAATCCTAAACTCATTCCCCTGCACTGCTCTCTCCATAGCCCTGTGTCAATCCTAAACTCATTCCCCTACACTGCTCTCTCCATAGCCCTGTGTCAATCCTAAACTAATCCCACTGCTCTGCTCTGTCTCCATAGCCCTGTGTTAATCCTAAACTCATTCCACTGCACTGGTCTCTCTCCATAGCCCTGTGTCAATCCTAAACTCATTCCACTGCACTGCTCTCTCTCCATAGCCCTGTGTCAATCCTAAACTAATCCCACTGCACTGCTCTGTCTCCATAGCCCTGTGTTAATCCTAAACTCATCCCACTGCACTGGTCTCTCTCCATAGCCCTGTGTTAATCCTAAACTAATCCCACTGCTCTGCTCTCTCCATAGCCCTGTGTCAATCCTAAACTCATTCCACTGCACTGGTCTCTCTCCATAGCCCTGTGTCAATCCTAAACTCATTCCACTGCACTGCTCTCTCTCCATAGCCCTGTGTCAATCCTAAACTAATCCCACTGCACTGCTCTGTCTCCATAGCCCTGTGTTAATCCTAAACTCATCCCACTGCACTGGTCTCTCTCCATAGCCCTGTGTTAATCCTAAACTAATCCCACTGCTCTGCTCTCTCCATAGCCCTGTGTCAATCCTAAAGGAATCCCACTGCACTGCTCTCTCTCCATAGCCCTGTGTCAATCCTAAACTCATCCCACTGCTCTGCTCTCTCTATAGCCCTGTGTCAATCCTAAACTCATCCCACTACACTGCTCTCTCTCCATTGTCCTGTGTCAATCCTAACCTCATCCCATTGCACTGCTCTCTCTCCATAGCCCGATGTCAATCCTAAACTCATCCCACTACACTGCTCTCTCTCCATAGCCCTGTGTCAATCCTAAACTAATCCCACTGCACTGCTCTCTCTCCATAGCCCTGTGTCAATCCTAAACTAATCCCACTGCACTGCTCTCTCTCCATAGCCCTGTGTCAATCCTAAAGGAATCCCACTGCACTGCTCTCTCTCCATAGCCCTGTGTCAATCCTAAAGGAATCTCACTGCACTGCTCTCTCTCCATAGCCCTGTGTCAATCCTAAACTAATCCCACTGCCCTGCTCTCTCTCCATAGCCCTGTGTAAATCCTAAAGGAATCCCACTGCACTGCTCTCTCTCCATAGCCCTGTGTCAAGTCATTATTGGAAGAAGAGCGGGGGAGTTTTGTCCAGTGTCCTGGCCAATCCCTCACCTGCGTCACTGAAAGATTTATTTTCTATGCATTATCACATTGTTCGTTTGTTGAATCTTGCAGTGCACAGAATTGCTCCCAGGTCTCCTATATTATAACACTTGAAAGGAATTTAATTTGTTGTAACTCCCTTTGGGACATCTTGAGGTTGTGTAAGTTGATATATAAATTCCTTCTTTCATTTGCCTGCAGATGGATTGACCTTGGGTTTCTGTCCCCTTCATATCAGCCTCTTAGCCTCTGGTCACCTGCTCTTTCAGCTTTTTTTGAAAGGCACTAATGGACTGAGTAGTCATTCGAGGCTCTCCAAGCAAGGCAGATATTTTGTCCCCTTTTCTTTATGTGATGCCCTGATATGCTTCACTTGATCCAGTCCTGTCTTTTGTAATTTTCTTCCCTAACCGCATCAGAGTTTGCTAATGTAAGTGTGAATAATTATGCACAGAATTACACCAAACATTCCACATTAAACAAACATTTCGATCCAATGGATTTATAATCCACAAGAGCTTCCTTCTGCCCCCTCTTCATTTCATTGTATCAGCATAGCCTTCTGTTCCTTCCTCTCTCATATGTTGATCCAGCTTCTCGTAAAATGCATCTATACAATCCACCTCAACTGCTCCACATGTTCTCATGGGTAAAGAAGTTTCTCCTGAATTCCCTACTGGATTTATTGGGGATAGTCTTATATTTACAGCACCTAGTGTTGCCTCTCCCACACGTGTAAACATCTCTCCATGTCTCCTTAGTCAAATCCATCAAAAAAATGATCAAATCAGAGAGTGAAAAGTCAGTTTGCTTCACAATCAGGTTGGGGAAGGTGAGCAGTCTCAAGCATAGACTGATAGTTGGGTTCAGCTCAGGGCAGGAAGGTGGCATGGGTATGAGGTGGTGCTAGCACTTGGAGATTGGAGATCATGTGATGAAACCTTTAGCAATGCATCCAGCCAGAGTTGGCAGCCTCCATGTAGGTGAAACCTCTTTTGGAGGAGATGCTACCAGTTGCGAACTTTATTCTGACACATTTGTAAGACAGCAGGTGAAAGCAGAATTAGAGTTTTAGCTTAAAGCAAGCTGGGTAGTTTTGGTAAAATCCAATACTGTTAATAAGTTTATTTCCACATGTAATACAACATTAAATTCAAACCTGTTCCGTCATATTATGTGAGGTACCAATATTGTTTGGTCCTCTCACCATTCATCACATCATAATGACTCTCAATCAAGGGAAGTAAGGACATATGGTGTGATGACAATCTTTATGAAATTCTTGGGTGAGCTTGCTTATTAATTAAGTGGAGTTTCTAAGTGACATAGGTGAACGATACAAGAGAGATGTGATAGTGGATCCACTGAACCTGGACCACAGGATAAAAATAGTAATAAAGAAAACTGGAGGTATCAGTCAGAGGCAGAAGACAAGGAAGAGGCAATGGGTTTATGATTCTACTCGAGGGAAAGGATAATATCGTTTGGCTTATTCTCTGAGCGGTTGTTAAAGGGGTTCTATTTACATTTCTTATTCCATGTCAATATGGCATCTCCCTCAGATGCATACTCTTCATAACTGTCTTGCCTCACAACCCTTTCCCACCTTCGCCCGATCTTTGCAAAAAGTCGATGACAGATGACTGCTTGAAAAGTGCTGTGGTTCCCAGTCTCATTTCGAGTGGAAGGAGCAATCAAGTCAAAGAGTGAAATGAGTAAAATCGTATTATCAGAACTTTATTGATAACTAGCAGAGATATACAAAAATGGTCATAATATATCTGCCGCCGAACCCACATTACCATGAAAATTTCATTCAGTATCAACTCCACCAGATTTTGACTCTTCCTTTGGTGGTCTAGCTACAGTTTCTTCACCGGATTTTGACTCTTCCTTTGGTGGTCTGGCTCCAGTTTCTTCACCAGATTTTGACTCTTCCTTTGGTGGTCTGGCTACAGTTTCTTCACCAGATTTTGACTCTTCCTTTGGTGGTCTAGCTATAGTTTCTTCACCAGATTTTGACTCTTCTTTTGGTGGTCTAGCTACAGTTTCTTCACCAGATTTTGACTCTTCTTTTGGTGGTCTGGCTACAGTTTCTTCACCAGATTTTGACTCTTCCTTTGGTGGTCTGGCTACAGTATCTTCACCAGATTTTGGCTCTTCCTTTGGTGGTATAGCTACAATTTCTTCACCAGATTTTGGCTCTTCTTTTGATTGTTCAGCAATGGTTTCTTCACCAGATTTTGTCTCTTCCTTTGTTGGTCTAGCTACAGTTTCTTCACCAGATTTTGACTCTTCCTTTGACTCACTGGCTACAATTTCTCTACCAAATTCCAGACCTTCCCTTGATTGTCTGGCTGAGGCTTCTCCACTAGATTTTTCCAATTCCATTGATTGTACAGACATTGTGATGTCAGTAGATTTTCTTAAATCCTTTGAATGCTTACGCCAATCACCAGTTTTCAGAATTTCCTTCCACTGGTCAAGCTTAGTATGTTCTAAGTTTTTCAGCTTACTTTTGGTCGAAGCCAGTAAGCCTTCTTCAGGAAATTTACCTAAGTTCAATATTTGTTTATCGTCACTTAATCTCTTCTCATCCTTCATTGGTCTTAACTCACTTGGCAAGTCGTAAGTGCCCTGTCGAACTTTTGTAAACCTCATGGATGTTCGCCTGGTCAATGTGTGCAATGGGATGAACTTGGATGAAAAATTCTTCTGACAATAGGTGGAGGTAGCCATGGTTTGTGTGTCATAGAAGGGCACAGTGCACATGATGAAGTCTGTCACATTAAGTTCAAATAAAGGGGAGGGATTTGTGATAACAAATCTGAAGGAGAGGAAAACAAGAGTGACTTAGAATCAGTAAAGTACAACATGAGGCCATTCGGCCCACTGACTCCTGGTCGGGCGATACAATTAGTCCCAATCCCGTACTCCTTCCCTATAGTCCAGCATTTGTTTCCATTTAAATAATTTATCCAATTCTCTTTTGAAAGTTGCTACTGAACCTGCTCCTACCGTCCTTATAAAGGATGCACACATTGATGAAGCCAGAAGTACTATCTCAAAACATTCCCCTTTGGACCAAGCTTTTGGTTGCCCCTCCAAGCATCTTTTTTGGCGTTCAACAGATCCTTTAACCCGCTTCCAATATTCTCTCTCTACCTGAACCCTTCCATCTGGCCTCTTAACTGCTCTTGATCTTTTCGTTGAGAACTGTCGGCGTGACATCGGCCATCTCAATTTCTCTGCTCCTCTCACCAATCTAACCTATCTCCTTCTGAACTAGCTGCACTCCGTTCTCTCAGGTCCAACCCTGACATTGTCATCAATCCCACTGACAAGGGTGGTGCTGTTGTTGTCTGGCGCACTGACCTCTACCTCGCGGAGGCTGAGCGTCAACTCACAGACACTTCCTCCTACCTCTCCCTGGACCATGACCCCACCACCGAACATCAAGCCATTGTTTCCAGGACTGACACTGACCTCATCTCCTCTTTAGATATTCCCTCCACAGCTTCCAACCTCATAGTCACCCAACAATGCACAGCCCGCTTCTACCTCCTTCCCAAAATCCACAAACAGGACTGTCCCAGCAGACTGTCCTTGGTCTGCTGCAATGTTCCAGTGAAGCTCAACGCAACCTGGAGGAACAGCACCTCATCTTCCGACTAGGCACTTTACAGCCTTCCGGACTGAATATTGAGTTCAACAACTTCAGACCATGAACTCTCTCCTCCATCCCCACCCCTTTTTTAATCCAATTTTAGTTAATTTTAACTTTTAAATTTTTTTTTTGTTTTTTTTTAAATCTTTTTTCCCCAATCCCCCCACAGGGCCACCTACCACTTGTTTCTCTGTTGTGCTTTCACAGAGCACTGACCCTTCTGCTGTTAACATTCTGTTATCTTACCTTTATGCCACTATCAACACCTTCCTTAGTCTTCACCACTACTGTTAACACTCCCTTTGTCTTGTGTCCATACACCTTTGTCAATCCCTCCTTAGCTCACACCTACCCCTGACCTTCCATCTCGCTCCACCTGCTACACCCCCCTTAAACAGTAGAACATCCATGCCATTTCTACTTCTCTTTAGCTCTGAAGAAGATGCATATGGATTCGAAACATTAACTCTGTTTCTTCCTCCATGGATGCTGCTAGACCTGCTGAGCTTTTCCAGAATTTTCTATTTTTACTCCTTCTTTGGCTTGATATCCATTTTTATTTTTAACATTACAACCTCTATGCAGAACTTTGGGATGTTTCCCTATGTTAAAGGTACTAAACCAGTGCTGTGAGCTGTTAGCTTTCAGGTGAGACCATACACTAAAACTCTGTCTTCCTTCTTGCTAGGACATAAAAAGATTCCCTAACATTACTTTTCTGTGCAAGTCCTGGCCAACTTTTATCCCTCAACAAACATCACCAAAGAAATAATTATCAGATCATTATTTTATGTCTATTGCTATGTATAATTGGCTGCCGTGATTTCTATATTAAAATGATGATGACACATTGGTTTAGCTGTGAAGCATTCTGGGATGTTCAAGGTGCAAGAGAAATGCAGAGTTCTCATTTCTTCTCTTGGCCAATCCCAGCTATAATTGTGTATCCACACAGCAGACAATTCTGTGTGTGACCAGGGGTGAATGACAAGCTATTCTGTTTTTGATGGTGGTGTTGGTGAGGGAGGAATGTTTCCAAGCACATGAGGACAGAGGAATGTAATACATGGGAAATAGGAGCAGGAACCTATTTCTGCCATTTGACTCAATCATGGCAGATCTTCTGCTTCAATGTCATTATCTCCCACTATCCCCATATCCCCATATCACAGAATCACAAAGTGCAGAAGACCCTTCGGCCCATCAAGCCCATGTGAGAAACACCTGACCTACCAACCTAATCCCATTTACCAGCACTTGGCCCATAGCCTTGAATGTTATGACGTGCCAAGTACTCTTCCAGGTACTTTTTAAAGGATGTGAGGCAACCTGTCTCCACCACCCTCCCAGCAAGGTATCCCTTGATGTCTTTCCTCTGTAGAAATCTGTCAATTTCTGTCCTGAACATAGTCAATGACTGAACTTCCATAGCCCTCAGGTGTAGAGAATTCTAAAGATTTATCATCCTCTGAGTGAAGAAATTCCTCCTCATCTCAGTCCTAAATGGCCTTCCATCCCAAAATGCCATATTATTCTGCTGATTTCTGTATTCGTGCTTAATTATCTAACAACTGCCTGTTCCTCTTCCAATAGAGCCACGGGGTCCAACTGAACCAATAGATGGAGCCTTAATTGCATCAATGTCTCATCCAAAAACCATATCCAGAGCACTGCACTGGACAGCCCAGGTTATGTTTTCAGGTCCTTGGAATGGGACTTGTAACCCATGAGCTTATGAGCCAGAGCACAACCCACTGAGCTAAGCTGAAAGTGCTGTTTTCAGTTCTGGGTTCCACACCTCAGGAAGCATATGTTGACCTGAGAGAGGGTGCAGAATGGATTCACCAGAATGATGCAGGGTAAAAAGTTAAGTCGCGAGAATAGTTTGCATAAACTAATTTTCTATTGCCTTGAGTATAGTTTAAGGGATAATCTAATTTCGTTGTTCAAGATGATTAAATGATTTGATCGAGTAAATGGAGTTAGGCCAATCAGGAATGATATCAGGAAGCATTTCTTGGAAATCTGGAACTCTCCCACAAAAAGCTGTTAAGATTGGGGTCGACTGAAAATTTCAATTGTTGGGTAAGGGGATTAAATATGATGTGTAGATGGAATTATGATGCAAGTCAGCCTCTGATTGAATAGTGAAACAAGCTCAAGTGACTCAGTGGCCTCTTTTTGTTCCTATGGTAGCAAGTATGGTAGGTGTTAGCAAATTTATTCTGGCCATTAAAATGCGATGGTTGTCATTGTGTAAACAACATCAACAGTGCATAATATTAGGAAGTATTACCGCTTCTTTGATTGCTTGCTTGGATCTTGCAATCGAAATACCCCAAAGCAAAGTATCCCATACATGTTCAAAGCTTTGCAGAACAGATCCCCATACGTTCCTCGATCCTAGTAAAATAGAGAGATCTGTCACAGAAGAAACAAACTCCTGAGGTTGCATGAGTAAAGCGGATAGGACAGGGCCCGTCATGTCATGACCCGGGTAAACTGAGTCATCTTGTGGAGATCGTGTTCTCACAGCATTGAAAGGTGTACATTTGAGAATAGAATCCCCTTAGGCTGATTTTTCATTTTCCTTAGGTAATGATATTGTCTCTCACAACCCACAATGCTGCACCAACTACAGCCAACCCCCTCCCCCACAGACCCATCATGCCACCTCAATAGCTGTTCCAGTTGAAATCTGTAAGCTTAACATAAACCAGGAACAAAGTACTCAGGAAGTGACTGCAGCTCTAAGCAGCCCCAGCTGCTCGTGAAGACATGTTTTTTTGCCAAAGTCCAGTTGCTAGTTTTGCCAATTCGAGTTGAATGTATTTCTGGAGCTTTCCTTCCTCTAACTGCCCCACCCCCAAATTTCCGCCACTAGTTCCTTTGTACGTCCATCCTCACAATGACACCTCTCCCAGCAGCCCTCCGCCATATATAAATTTTGGAACAAATTTATTTTTCTTCCTTGATTTTTGGTCACACTTGTGACTTGGAGATGGCTGAAAGACTCATAGACGTCTACAGCACCGAATGAGGCCATTCAGCCCATCATGTTCACACCAGTCAAAGATCTGACTACACTAATCCCATTTTCCAGTGCTTGGCCCATAGCCCTGGAGGCTATGGAAATGCAAGCGAATGTCTAAATACTTCTTAAATGTTACGAGAGTTTCTGACTCCACCACCCTTTCAGGCAGGCTAAGTTACTTGCTGCAGAATATCTAGCCTCTGGCCTGTCCTTGTATCCACAGTATTTATGTTCCTTACCCAATTAAGTTTCCAGTCAATGGCACTCCACGCACCCCTCCCCACCACCCCCCCCCCCCCCCCCCCCCCCCGCTCCCCCAGCTATAGGATGTTGAATGTAGGAGACTCAGTGATGGTAATACCACTGAATGCCAAGGGGAAGTGGTTAGACTCTCTCTTCTTGAAGATTGTGTTTGTGTGGCAGGAATATCACTTGCCACATGTCAGCCTCAGCCTGAATGATGTTCCGGTGTTGCTGTATGAGAGCACAGACCCTTTCATGATCTGAGGAATTTGCAAATGGAACTAGACACTACAATCTAGAAAAGATAAGCCTGAAGGGTGACCTGATAGAATTGTGAAAGGGTTTGATGGGGTAAAGAAGACCCCAGTCACCAATAAACCCAATCAGGAATTGAGGAGAAATTTATTTTTCCAGAGAGTAGTGAGAATTTGGATGTCACAACCACATTAAAAGGGAGTTAGATAAACAGAGGAGGGAGAAAGGAATAAAGGGATATGCTGATAGGGGGAGATGGAGTAGAATGGAGGAGGCTCATGTGAAGCATAAACATCAGCATGGGCCAGTTGAATGGATTAACCTGTTTATAGACATGGGACTTAAGAGCAGGAGTAGGCCATTCAGCCCTTTGAGCCTGCTCCACCATTCAGTAAGTTCATGACTGATCCCGCTGTGGTCTCAGTTCCACTTTGCCATCTGCCCCCCATAACCCTTGACTCCCTTGTCTATCAAAATCTGCCTCAGCCTTGAATAACTTCAATGACCCAGCCTCCACTGCTTTCTAGGAAAGAGAATTGCACAGATGAATGACCCTCTGAGATTTCCCTTTTACAAAGCCCTGTTGACTCTGCCCTATTATAACGTCTTTAATAATAGATTTGAACATTTTCCCTATGACAGATGATAAGCTAATTAGCCAGTAGTTTCCCACTTTCTGTCTCCCGTTTACAGTAAAGGAGCTACATTTGTTATTTTCCAATCTAATTAAACCTTCTCCGAATCTAGGGAAGTTTGGAAACTTAAAACTAATGCATCAGCTATCTCTCTGGCCACTTAAGACCCTAGGATGAAACCCATCAGGACCCGGGAACTTGTCAGCTATTTCTGGGATGTTGCTTGTATCCTCTATAGTGAAGACTGATGCAAAATACCTGTTCAATTCATCTGATATCTCCTTATTTTCTATTATTAATTCCCCAGACTCACTTTCTATAGGACCAACGCTCACTTTGTTGACTCTTTTCTTTTTAAAATATCTATGGAAACTCTTACCACCTGGTTTTATATTTCTAGCAAGTTTTCTCTCATACTCTAATTTTTCCTTCCTTATTAATCTTTTACTCATTCTTTTTTTTCTATATTCTGACCTGTCACTCATTCTTGTGCAATTATATGCCTTTTCTTTGGCATTTTTCATAACTTTTCTTTCTCATTCGAATGTACCTTTTCTGTGTATTCGGAAAAATCCCTTTAAATGTCTGCTACTGCATCTCAATTGACCTATTCCTTATTTTAATTTGCCAGTTCACTTTAGTTAGCTCTGCTTTCATTCCCACATAATTGTCCTTATTTAAGTTTAAAATATTAGTCTTGGACCCACTCTTCTCTCCCTGAAACTGAATGTAAAATTCAATCATATTATGTTCGCTACAACTAAGGGGTGTCTTCACAATGAGGTCATTAATTAATCCTATCTCATTGTACAATATCAGCTCTAATATAGCCTGCTATCTAGTTGGCTCCAGAAAATGCTGTTCTAAGAAACTAACCTGAAACTTGTTATGAGCTCCTCATCTAATCTACCTTTGCCACTTTGATTTTTCCAGTCCATATGTAGATTAAAATCCCCCAAGATTAACATCGTACCTTTCTGACAAGCTCCCATATTTTCTCCCTTTCTCTGGGGTGTGTATCAGTATCAGGATAATGTTATTGAATTTTGTCTGGATTACATTCCATTCCCCTTGCAATAAACGCCAACATCCCATTTGCCTGTTTAATCACTTGCTGTACCTGCATACTAACATTTTGTGATTCATGTACCAGGACACCTAAATCCCTCTGTACCACTGAGTTATGCAATCTCTCTAGATACCTACACCACATGGAGTGCAGCGGTTCAAGAAGGCAGTTCACTCTCACTTCTCAAGGGCAATTAGGGATGGGCAGCAATGCCCACATCCCATTAACAAATAGAAAAAAAATTAAATAGTGTACTCCTTATCTATTCTTCCTGCCAAAGTGGTCAGGTCACATTTTCCCACATTATATTCCATCTGCCAAATTTTTGTCCACTCACTGAATCTGTCTCTATCCCTTTACAGGCTCCTCTACCTCCTCTTGACAAGTTAGCTTTCTTACCTATCTTGGTGTCATGGGCAAATTTAGCGACCATACATTCGTTCCCTTCATCCAAATCACTGATGTTGATTGATTTGGATACAGTAAACTCTATGAATTTTTTTGCCATCACTGTGATAGTTCTGCTGAATGGGCACCTTGATGCTGCTACCTTGCGGTACCAGGTGAGACGAGTTTGATCCTTCTGACCCAGCGCTAGAGACAGGTAATCACAGCACCCTGGACAGGTTGAGAGCCATGATATCTTCTTTTCAAACCGACACAAATGAAAAGTGGCAGTGAGTGAATAGCAGTGAAGCCAGCAAGTGAAGCCTCGATCCCTTGCCACGAAGCACTACCATGTCAGTTCACCTACCGCAAACTCTGAAAAGCGCTCGTCACACAGAGTGATTCGTGCCAGCTTGCACCGGTTTCGCTGCTCCGATTTGTCCTGGGCATGGATGCTACCCCTCAGGGCATCCTCATCAGCCAACTGTTCCTCGAGTTCTGGGGACCCACCCCCCGTCACCAAGGTGCGTATCAGCATCAGGATGTTGTCATTGAAATATGTCTGGAGAGGGAGAGCAAGAACGTTCTTTGGGCTAGGTTTGAAACAATCACCTGTGAAATTGGATGAAGACTTGCTTATATATCATGAAGTATGACAATTCCAATGCTCTCCTGGCCAGCTTCAACTCACTGAAAACTCTGCTATTAACTTGCACCAAGCCCCATTCACCAATCACCCCTGTTCTCTCTGGCCTACGTTGGTTCCCAGTCCAGCAATACATTGGTTTTAAAATTCTCTTTTTGTTCAAATCTCCCCATGGCCTCACCCCTTTCTATCTTTGTAATCCCCTCGGTCCTAAACTCTTCCAATGTCTTTGCATTCCTCCAGTCCTGGCCTCTTGAGCATTCCCAATTTTAATCACTCTCACATTGGTGGCCATGCCTTCAGCTGCCTGGGCCATGAGCTCTGGCATTTCTTCCCTAAATCCCTCTGCTTCTCTATCTCTCGCTCTCTCCTCCTTTAAGATGCTACTTCAACTTCCCTATTTGATCAAACTTATGGTTACCTGTTCTAATGCCTCCATATGTGGCTTGATATCAAACTTTGTTTGCACCCACGACGTTTTACCAAATTAAAGATGCTGTTTAATGCAAGTTGTTGTTAGATGACCCCTGATAACTAAGCCCGTCATTTTACTTGGCTACAACAGAGCCAAACTATCAGGTCTCCAATGCTACCTCTGAAAAATATTTCCCATCTCCTAGGACCTTGTAGGCATTCATTGACATCCCTCTGCACCTCACAAATCTCATCCCTCACCTCTTTTATTTCCTCTGGATAAATACCACTCTCTCGGTCCAATTATACCTCTTTCTCATTTATGTGGAAGTGACCAACCCCATTCAGATTTTCTATTTGCTTTCTCATTAATACAATGAGAGCTATCGGGACCTTCAAATCCAGAACAGCCTGACTTCATTTCAATCTGGTCACTGAGACACTTATTCTACCAGCTTGAACTCCACTAAGATTTCAATGGGCTGAAAAGAAAAGTAATATCTGTTTAACTTACGGTGCACATCAAGGAATTCAAAATATTGGACACAAATACACATCCACTGGCATATGGCTGTGTGAGGATAAGGTCCGTAGCCGGATCATCGCGGTCCTCCTGGTCCAAAAAGTGGACATTGGAATCGTGAACTGTAATTAAAAAGGGAGCTGAGAGAGGGCCAAAAGCAGTGTTTGCAGCCAGGATAGAATCATTTGAAGAAATAGAAGGAAGTAAAGGAAGTCTAGTCATTTTTGCCATTTTGGAAACGTGGCAACAGAATTATGAGAGAAGTGATAAGGTAATCTATTTTAGTGATGTTGATTGAGGAACAAATATTAGCCCCAGACCACCAGGGCAACTCCCTGCTCGTCTTCAAAATAATGGCTACAGGATCCTTTACATCCACCCGAGGGGGCAGATGGGCCCTTGTTCCAACGTCCCCTCTGATGAACGATGAAACCTATGACAGTGCAGCACTCCCTCAGTACTGCTCAGTACTCCTCAGTTAATGTTAGCATAGACTATGTGCTCAAGTCTCTGGAGTGCGAGAGGTACGAGAGTGTTACCCCCCAGAGCCACAGCCAAGACTACACAGCCCACACCATTGTTTTACTATTGTTTCAGAATACTTTGGGTTTTCAAAATCCACTCTGAATTGAAGCCACAGATTATTGGAGAGTGACTACAGTCTGACTGCTGAAGAGAAATTCAGAATACATACTGGAACTTTAAACAGGGGTGGATGATGGTGTAGTGATCATAACATTGGACAAGTAATCCGATGGCCCAGGCTCATACTCAGGGACTTGGTTCAAATCCTACCATGGCAGCTGGTGGAATTTAAAATCAATTAATAAAGCTGAAGTATAAAGCTGTCATGTTCAAATTACTCAGGCTAGCTATCATCTATTGTTGTTAAAATGAAAGCTCGTCATATCATCAGTTGTTAAATCTACCTGGTTCACAAATGCCCTTTAGGGAAAGAAATCTGTTGTCCTTCCCTGTCCTGGCCTACTTGTGACTCCAGTCCACAGCAATGTGGCTGACTCTTAATTACCCTCTGAAATGCCCCAGCAAGTCACTTTAGAGGGCAATTAGAGATGAGCAACAAATGCTGGCCTTAGCAGTGACGCCCACATCCCATGAAAGGGAAAAAACAGGTTAAGGACTCCCAAAAAACACAATCTTTTACCAAGTGCAGTGATGATGGGAGTTCGATAGTAGTGCTTGTTCCCGAAGAGCATAAAATCCACAGGATGCAGCTCATTTCCTAGAAGACAAATAGCCACTGTAAGTAAACCATTTTGTGATGAGTTAAAATTCAACAGCTTCTAGTAACCTTGTATTTAAGATATATCCTGGTAAAACCGCCTATGCAGGGACCAGTGCTGCTCACCAAGCGGTAGCAGGGGTAAGAATTTCCCTTTGTGCTTCAGAGGCCCCAACATCAGAGTCAAAAGGGAATCAGGAGCCCACACTGTGTGAGGAACAGTCATTCACCGAATGGGCAGATTATTGGTCAAAGGACAGGCTAGCTATCCAATTGAAGATAACTGGCAGTCTCCGGAAGCTGAAGGACCTATTGGAAGCCCTCCAGCTCGGAAGCAGCAGTGGGATGCCATGGCATATTACCGAGGGAGAGGGAGCTAAAATTGAAACACGTGCCCTTAAACTTTTCAAAATCTAAAATGAATAAAGGCCTTTGCATCGAGGAGATCTACTCCACACGGCTGCCTACTCAGGCTGAACCCAGGCAGGCATTGAGGGTCTTTAAGCCCGCTAGGAGTACTGGCTCCCTAATATGCCTCCAGGTAGCTGTACTGTCCACCATCATCCTCACCACCAACTGAAAGTTGCAGTCAGCCTTCGACAATAGGTCTTTAAGTGTCTCATTGGCTATTTGCGCCCTTTTAAAAACATTTGTTCACGGGGTGTGGGCATCGCAGGCTGGGCCAGCATTTATTGTGCATCCCTAGAGAAGGTGGTGGTGAGCTGCCTTCTTGAACCGCTGCAGTACATCTGGTGTAGGTACACCCACAGTGCTGTTAGGGAGGGAGTCCCAGGATTTTGACCCAGCGACAGTGAAGGAATGGCTATATATTTCCAAGTCAGGATGGTGAGTGACTTGGAGGGGAAGTTCCGGGTGGTGATGTTCCCATATGTCTGCTGCCCTTGTACTCCAAGATGGTAGTGGTCATAGGTTGGAAGATGCTGCCTAAGGAGGCTTGGTGAGTTCCTGATGTGCATCTTGTAGATGGTATACACTGTTGCTAATCTGCATCAGTAGTGGAGGGAGTGAATGTTTGTGGGTGGGGTGCCAATCAAGCGTCCTGGATAGTGTCGAGCTTCTTGAGTGTTGTGGGAGCTGGACTTTTCCAGGCAAGTGGAGAGTTTTCCATCACACTTCTGACTTGTGCCCTGTTGATGATGGACAGGCTTTGGGAAGTCAGGAGGTGAGTTACTCGCTGCAGGATTCCTAGCCTTTGACCTGCACTTGTAGGCATAAAATTTATATGGCTAGTCCAGTTCAGTTTCTGGTCAATGGTAACCCCCAGGATATTGATAGTGGGGAATTAAGCAATGGGAATGCCATTGAATGTCAAGGGGCGATGGTTAGATTCTCTCTTCTTGAAGAGAGTCATTGCCTGGCACATGTGTGGCATGAATGTTACTTGCCACTTGTCATCCTAAGCCTGGATATTGTCCAGGTCTTGCTGCATTTGGACACAAACTGCTTCAGTATCTCAGGAGTCACGAATGGTGCTGAACATTGTGCAATCATCAGTGAACATCCCCACTTCTGACCTTATGATAGAAGGAAGATCATTGATGAAGCAGCTGAAGATGGTTGGGCTGAGGACACTACCCTGAGGAACTCCTGCAGTGATGTCCTGGAGCTGAGATGACTGACCTCCAACAACCACAACCATCTCCCTTGGTGCTAGGTATGACTCCAACCAGTGGAGAGTTTTCCTCTTGATTTCCATTGACTCCAGTTCTGCTAGGGCTTCTTGCTCTCAGTCAAATGCAGCCCTGATGACAAGGGCAGTCACTCTCACTTCCTCTCAGGAGTTTAGCTCCTTTGTTCATGTTTGGACCAAGAGTTTAATGATGTCAGGAGCTGAGTGCCCCTGGCAGAACCCAAACTGAGCGTCAGTGAGCAGATTATTGCTAAGCAAGTGCTGCTTGATAGCACTGTTGATGACCCCTTCCATTATTTTACTGATGATGGAGAGTAGACTGATTGGGTGGTAATTGGCCGGGTTGGATTTGTCCAGCTTTTTGTGTACAGGACACAACTGGGCAGTTTTCCACATAGCTGGGTAGATGCCAGTGTTGTAGCTGTACTGGAACAGCTTGGCTAGGGGCGCAGCAAGTTCTGGAGCACAAGTCTACAGTACTATTGCTAGAATATTGTCAGGGCCCATAGCCTTTGCAGTATCCAGTAACTTCAGCCATTTCTTGATATGACTTGGAGTTTGTCGCATTGGCTGAGGACTGGCATCTGTGATGCTGGGGACTTCCAGAGGAGGCCGAGGTGGATCATCCACTCCGCACTTCTGGCTGAAGATTGTAGCAAATGCTTCAGCCTTGTCTTTTACACTGATGTGCTGGGCTCCCCCATCATTGAGGATGGGGATACTTGTGGAACCTCCTCCTCCAGTGAATTGTTTAATTGCCCACCACCATTCACGACAGGATGTGGCAGGACTGCAGAGTTTAGATCTGATCCATTGGTTGCAGAAGGGGAGCCAGACCACCACACCCACCCCCCCACCCTCCCCCATCTCACAGATGGGAAAATGGCCTGGCGTGGAATGAGCCTTGGAGTTGGCAGTGCACCTACAATGCAGCACTCCCTCAGTACTGACCCTCTGACAGTGCAGTACTCCCTCAGTACTGACACCCTGACAGTGCAGCACTCCCTTAGTACTGACCCTCCAACAGTGTAGCACTCCCTCAGTACTGTCACTCTGACAGTGCAGCACTCCCTCAGTACTGACCCTCTGACAGTGCAGCACTCCCTTAGTACTGACCCTCCGACAGTGCAGCACTCCCTTAGTACTGACCCTCCGACAGTGCAGTACTCACTCAGTACTGACCCTCCAACAGTGAAGCACTTCCTCAATACTGACCCTCCGACAGTGCAGCACTCCCTTAGTACTGACCCTCCGACAGTGCAGTACTCCCTCAGTACTGACCCTCCAACAGTGCAGCACTCCCTCAGTACTGCCGCTCTGACAGTGCAGCACTCCCTCTGTACTGACCCTCTGACAGTGCAGTGCTCCTCAGTACTGCCCCTCTGACAGTGCAGCGCCCCTCAGTACTGCCCCTCCAACAGTGCAGCACTCCCTCAGTACTGACTCTCCGACAGTGCAGCACTCCCTCAGTATTGACTCCCTGACAGTACAGCACTCCCTTAGTACTGACCCTCTGACAGTGGATCACTTACACAGTGCTGACCCGCCAACAGTCTAGCGCTCTTTCTGTACTGACCCTCCGACGCTGCAGTGCTCCCTCAATGCTGCTTTGCAAGTCTCAGCATTGGTTGTGTGCTGACGTGAAACTTGGGGATGGGACTCAAACTCATGACCTTCCATGTCAAATTGAAAGCACTGCCCAATTGACCAAGATGAACACATGAACCTGCGGTTTGAATGTCTGATGTTTGGTTTGGAAGGGGAAATTTAAAACCCTTGAGAAAGCCACAACTGCAGCCCACAGTCTAGTCTGTGAGCGGACATTAACACCAAAGGATTGCTTCCTAATTAACCGAGTTATCACTGCCTTATTTCTGAGTTGGCACACTTCCAGTGGCTGTCAGTTGTAGTGCATGTTAATTCATGTTTTGGTGTCTGTTATTCCACTCCGCTCTTCTGGTTTGTACAAGAGAAACAGAGATAAGACAAGTCACTAATTAAGACCATAGAGCCTGATTTACGGACAAGAAAACCAATGCGCATTTCAATTAGAGCCTTCACTTCTTGATCATGTAGCAGTGCACACCTGAAGCCCTGTTGGAATAGATTTCACCCAACATTTTCATGCCTGTGTACGTAATTGTTAATGAGCTTTGTTTGCTTCTTCACTCAGCTTCAGCCACCCTCCCTCCTCCCCACCTCCTGCCCTTCAATATGGGCATCTGGCACTTTGAGTTGACGATGTTCCTGACTAGCTCTCAGCCTCGGATGCAGATCAGCCATCATCTAACTGAATGGTGGAACAATCCCGAGGGACTAAATTGCCTCCTCCTGTTCCTAGAAAACTCGTAGAGTCGTAGGATCATCAACTCATTAAAGCCATCCAGCCCATCAAATCCATGTTTTCTCCCTATCGAATAATCCAGTTAGTCCCATTCTCTCATTCCAGCTCATTCACCCCCCTCAAGTTTATTTACCTCAAGTCACCATCCAACTTCCTGTTGAATCATTGATCACCACTGCTCCCACCACACGTGTAGGCCCCGAGTCCCAGGTCATTACCACTCACTGCTTAAAAAAATTCTTCCTTACATTTTCCTTGCTTCCCTTGACCAAAACCCTAAATCTGTGCCCTGCCATCCTTTTGTGATGAGCTAACAGCTTTTCCTTGCCTCTCTTATGTAAACCTGTCCTAATTTTGTGCACCTTGAATCTCCCCTCAGTCTCCTCTGCTGCATTGGGAACAACCCCAGCTTCTCCAACCTAAATGTGTAACAAAAATCCCTCGTCTTTGGAACCATTCTGGTAAATCTCCTCTGCACCCCACCAAGGAACCTCACTTCCTTCCTAAAGGGTGGTGAGCAGAACTAGACCCAGTGCTAGTTTGTGGCTGAACTAGAGCTTTGTGAAAACTAGGCACAATTTTCCTGCTGTTTCACTCGATGGCCTGAATTTTCACACAGACGGAGAACATCTCCATCGCAACGAAATGGTGCCGGACACCCGAAGGAGGAGATCCCGGCCTCGGACATGGCTCTTACCATTTTTGCAGGCGGGGGGAAAATGGGGATGGGTTGGAATTTGGACATTGCACATTTCATGGAGGCAGCTGTCCATAAAACTGCAGCTGCTTGCAGTCAGGTCTGATTTTCATCAGCCAGGAGTGGGAAGTACGCCTTGTGCATGTCAGACCAGGTAGGTCTCAAATTACAGTCTGTTGATCCTCATGTCCTGTCAGTGCCTTTAAAGGTTACCGTGGCTCTAATTTTCCTGCATCAGGCTTTTTCCAGAGCTCAGTGGAGAGCCTACCTGGAATATCTCAGCCTTCCTCACACAACTGCATCAAGGCAGTAACTGAAGCATTAATTTCCCCAATGATTTGCTGTTTCAGACACAGAGAGCCATGGCTTTTGCACAATTAGCAGTTTTCCCTCACATGCAGGGGGTGATCGATTGTATCCACGTCACCGTAAGGGCCCCACATCTTCGCTTGACAATGAAAACCCTTCCACTCCCTCAATGTCCAGGTAGTTTGTGACTGCAACAAGATTCTCCTTCAATATATGCAAGATTCTTAGGTGGCTGCGATGACTCCTTCATACCGAGGAGTTCCCAGCTCCCTCAGTTTTCTCATTCACCATCGCAAATCCCAGATTGGCTTCTGGGGGACAAGGGGTTCACTAAAGGGGCAGAATTTTATGCCTCGCGGGTGGGCAAGCGCCCATCCCGATTGGGCGTAAAATAGCGTGGGAATACATCGGGTGAGCATCCCAATGTCATCCTGCACGCGTGCAGTCTTCAAGTTGGCCGATGTGCAGGGGAGTTGGAGCCGCACACCCACCATGAATTAAGAAGCCATTTAAGGGCATTAAGAGCCCAATTGAACCCGGTTTTATGTTGCCCGGGAGATTTCACGCTCGTCGCACGGGCAAGACAGGCAGGCGGGCAGCCCACATTTTGCAAAACCTCATCCAAGGGCAGGATGAAAAGGTCAGCAGCATCGCCAGTGTGAGGAGTGAGGAGTTTAGGGGATAGTTTGCTGCTGGTTGCTTATTGGCATTTGGCAGCTTCATCTCAGTTCTGAGCTTCAGATGTCCCAATGCAGCTTCCAGGGGAGGGACCTGTGGGAGGAGAGACGCAGGCACAAGGGGCTCAGGGCCAGCAGGTATTCCAAGGCGGAAGGGGTCACAGAAGATGCCACTATCCTGCTTCCAGGATTTGCAGATGGCGATGCGGCTAGCGCATTTTGTCCGAGATGCAATGCCGAGGGAGGCGCCACCTCTCCAGGGAGACTGTGACCTCCGACTGTGTGGGTGGACACCCCATGCCGGTGGCTCTGAAGGTCGCAGCGGCCTTCAACCTCTATGCTTCTGGCTCTTTCCAGGGCTCAGTGGGGGATCTGTGTGGAGTCTCCCCCAATTAGCTGTCCACAGTTACATCCAGCTGGTGACAGAGGCTCTGTTCAGGCGGGTAATCACATTTATTCATTACGTATAGACGAGACCAGCCAGGCTGAGTGAGCCAGAGGCTTTGCCGCCATTGCTGGGTTCTCCTCACAGTGCTCCTCTCCTGGGTGCAATAGACTGTACACATGTGGCCATCAAGGCACCAGCAGTTGAACCGGGTGCCTTCATCAACAGGAAGGGCTTCCACTCCATGATTGTGCGGATAGTGTGTGACCACAGGATGCTGATTTTGCAAGTCTGTGCAAGGTACCCTGGCAGCTTCCATGATGCCCACATCCTCAGACACTCCCAGATGCCGAGGCTCTTCAGTGCTCCAGCCCAGCTGGCTGGATGGCTGCTGGGTGACAAGGGCTATCCCCTCAGAAGGCGGCTTATGATGCTTCTCTGCCACCCAAGAACAGAGGCAGAGCAGCATTATAGTAGGCCCTATGCTCCACAAGGGCAGTGATAGAGAGGACCATAAGTCTCCTGAAGATGCGCTTCTGATGCCTGGATGGTTCAGGGGGAGCACTACAATAGCCCCCAGAATGATTGTCACTGATCGTGGTCGTGTGCTGCAATCTCCACAACCTGGCACTGGCAAGAGAGACCCACTGGAGGAAGAGGATCTTGATGCAGCTGCACAGGCCACAGAGGATGAATCCAGTAGTAAGTCAGAAGAGGAGCACTGTGAGGACAATGCTGAGGGTGTGGAGGCAGACCTCTGTATCCTTCAGGGAGGCAGGGACAATAGTGATGCCTTGATCCAAAGCTCCTTCAGCTAAGTTGCCAAAGATCAGCTCGAGTCGTGACCCTCGAGCCGCAAGGCACTCAGTCCAAGCAGCCAGGGCACACCCCTTTGGCCAGCTCCGGCGTCTTTGAAATTGGCACTCAGACTCTAACACCCCTGAGCTCCAAGGCCTTGGTGGGGGGGTGTCCTGTGCTACCACCTCCTCGCAAGCTCTTCTTGTTAGGTGCAGTGGCCTCCTCCTTCTATCTCTGGGGGCAAGGGTGTCCCTCCTGGCAGCTACCTCCTCCAGGAGGACCGCGAGGCACTTATCTGAAAACTGGGGGGGCCAAGTGACCACCTGACCTGCCTGGCATTTCCAGCCACACTTGATGCCATAACTTCTGTGTTCACAATGCAGAAGATATGTTCTTCCCTAGAAGCCTTCAAGCAGCTGCCTGTGCTGCTTTTAAACCAGCTGCTGGGTTACCATTGGACCCAGCGGCCGACAGACCCCCACCCCTGCCTGCCCCTTCCTGACCAATGGGAGAAGCGTTTTACGCTGGGTGGGCCAATCGCAGGTGGGCTGTTTCCAGACAGGTCACAGGCCCGCCGATTGTGCCCCCCCACCAAGGATAAAATTCAGGCCAAGGAGTTGGCTAATGGCCTCCTTTTGGTGGCTGAAAACTGAGCCCAAACGTAAATACAAGAGCAACCATGTGGTCACACAGAGTACAATAGAGCAGACTACTGGCACTGTCAAACTGCCCTACAGGTGGTGCTCTGCAGTATCCCCCTGTAAGGGTATCCTGAATTGTAGAGGTGGGCTGTATGCTGCACGACATTGTGCAGTGGAGGAGCCTACAATTGGAAGAGGAAGATGCCACAGTGAGAACTCCAACATCTGCAGAGGAGGATGATAAGGAAGTTGAGGTAGAGGATGCCTCTGTCCATTCCCAGGAATCTGACACAGAGGAGGATGAGGAGGGCAGAAATGACAGAGCAGCTGAGAGGCATGATCATGTAGCCGGGGCTGATTCTATGCAGGAGGGGCTTATTGCCACATGTGCTCTAGTAGAAACCTAGGGTTTTTAGATCTACTGCTTGTCATCAGCCATTCCTTGGTGAGCACCTTCCACATTATGAACCTTTTACATGGAAGCCACTCAGGAATTGCCCATTGCCAACAAGAGAGGAAAGCAATATCAATGAGTTTGACTCAGTTACATAAAGAAGGCTGAAGCTATCACCATCATAACCATTGGCCTCAACATATTGGAAACACACAGCGTGAGCAGTGCTTCACAACATGGACCCTTCACATTACCAACAATGGCTGTCAAGGAGGCACCAAAGCCGTCACCCTGTGCCTGCTCAAACCATGCCCACAATGCCAAGTGTGCCAGTAGGAATTATGACTTCACACCCAATACCTGCTTACATGATTGTATTTGCCAACATACATGCAGAGAATGCAAATTGCACAGGTGAGGCTACAGCTGTGCAAGATGTGCTCTTTGAACGACTTTGCACATCAACCATTCACCCAGTTTCAGGAGTGGGCAATATATGCTACACGCATTGCTCCCACTAACCTCAGCTCCCTTACAAACCACAGCCTCTGCCACCTGGAATGCAAAGGTATCTATAATAGCGGGGACAGCCGACGAGCAATCTTCACGGGATGTAGCTGTCGCTGGCAAAGCCAGTATTTGTTGTCCATCCCTAATTGCCCTTGAACTGAACGTTTCAGAGGACAGTAAAGAGTCAACCACATTGCTGTGGGTCTGCAGTCACATGTGGGCCAGAGCAGGTAAGGATGGCAGATTCCCTTCCCTGAAGGGCAGGGATGGGTTTTTACGACAATCGATGATAAGACTAACCTTATATCGCAGATTTGTTAATCAGATTCAAATTCCACCAGCTGTCGTGATGGGAATTGAACCCATGTCCCCAAAGCAATTATCCTTGCCCTCTGGATTAATACTTCAGTGACATTACAACTGCGCCACCATGATAGCATCTCGACTTGTGTTACCTAAACTTCTGTCACTGTATAACACTGACAAACAGATGACTGGGTTGCACCCAGCGCTCATGCTTGAAATGCATCTGATGAACTCACTCTGCTAGTTGAGTCTGATCATTCAGCCTCCCTGAAAGTCAAGCATGGATGGACAGTGAATGATCTAAAGAGCATCTCAGTTCTTGACCCTTTGTTCCCTACTACCTTATGTGAAAGACCAGAAAAGGAAGAAGCCTTTGACTGTCTCACAAATATGGTCACAGCTTTGTTTCAGCTATGACCTCAGTGTGAGGTGACCTCAGCATGATGTCTTCAGTGTCACTGGTAAGAATATCCTTCATAATGTTAGCATTCTCACTGAGATTTGTATTGTACACACACCGAGACACCTAAGAGTGCACGTACACATATTCAAAAAGTGCTTAATTGTGATATGAATAATGTGAGAAGTGTAACCATGGTAAACCCATTAGTGCTGTAGGTGAGATGCCACTCACGCACTCTCCTACGATGCCTCAGAGGAGCTGGAGGCAGTCTGCTCACTTCTTGTTCTATATGGCAATGAGGAGCCCAGTGGCCAGCCTCTTCATGGAGGCATCCATTGGAGATCTCCTTCAGACTGTGACCTCTGCATCTCTGCATGGGCAGCCACAGTCACTGGCATCTGTGCAGCAGATGAGGGCTCTGATGGAGGGGCTGGGGAGGTGGAAGGAGATTAGGCTGCTGAGGAGCTCTTCGTGGCTTCACCCTCTTCAGTTATCTCCACACTGGCCTAGGTTGGCATCCAGGTGAGGTTGATGGAGTTGGCTGCTGGTGTGCAGCAGTCGTCCATTCCAGCAATCCTGTGCCCACAGTCAACAGTCCTGTTCAGGCTACACAGCTCCTCATGTATCCTGTGGATGTCAGCAGTCATGCTCTGAGCTGACTGAGCCAGGAAACTGAGTTAGCCGCTCACCCGTTTCGTGCTGATGCGCTGCTCATGCATCCACTCCGAGTGCTGCTGCATGTGTCTCTCCATGAGAGTTACCAACCTCTGATGGTCGGAGCTCATGCGGCTGAGCCCCTGGGACAACGTGGAGCTCATTATGGCCGTGGACTCCTGCACTCATGTGAGCTACGTGAGTACATGAGCTCGCATTGCCTCAGGGAACTCCACCAGATGTCCTCACATTTGCATTTGATTGTCCAAAAACTCTGCCCCAAAAGGCAACTCCTGAGGGTCCATGTTCCTGCCTACTGGAGCATCATCGTGACTTTCCACCCTCCTCCGAGGGAGACTGTGCACAGGTGTCTCTGACTCTAACACCTCCTCCCGTACTCTGGTGTGCTGCCCTTCACCCTGTGCCATCAACTCTACACATGCTACAGCCCTCCAATATCCGTATATCTGAGTTGGTGGAGTGTGTGCTGGTCTGATGTGATGCTGCCTCCTCGGATATCTCTTCTTCCACCTGATGCCCAAGGGATGAGCTGGCTCAGGGTGGGTGAGAAAGCAGAGCTGGCACCTTTATGAGATACTAAAGGAATTGTGAAAGCAGGCTCTAATCCACGCTATTGCCTTTAACCATGCTCGCATTGCCCTTATGATGCAAACCCATCCTTATATTCCCCCTCTTGCCAACATCCCCTTGTGCTCAGTGAACTGACAGCATTTTCTCCAACATTACCACTCTGTTCTACAGTGCATTTACCAACACCTTTATCACCTGCTATGGGCAATTTGCCCTCACATTGCCAGACAGCCAACTGGACAGGCACCCTGGCTATGTCCATGGCATGTCTGCTCAACGGAATGAATTGTCTGCAGCCTCACTAAGTCAACCCCAGTCTGGGCCATCTCCCTGGCCTTTTGGGCCTTCTTATACTGGAAAGACAACATGATTTTATGTTAACCTGATATGTAATGCATGCTGGAAGAATTCTCTTAATGTGTCTGTGCACCACACTGCTCATTCACATCTGCACTGTGTGCACCTCAATGAGTAGCTTGGACACAGAAGTTTCACTGCTCTAGCAGAGATACGTGACAGGTCTCACAACTCAGCTGCAGCATACGCATGTGACCTTTCACTTGGATCTCTGGTGCGTGTGCCAAACAGCTCACCTTACTGGAACTCAGCAAGTTGTGGAATCCTTTGCGGCATTGTATCAAGAATCGTCTGTGTTCTCTCACTGTGCTTATAGAGCGAATATTTCCACCTATGCCTTTCTCATTGTGGCGGGAGGGTTATGCTGACCAGCAGGGTAAAGATTTGCCTTCTCTTCTGCACCTCCCCGACTAAAACCTGTAGGTCCTGCTCACTGAACCCTGGCATTGCAGCAGACCCACTCCTTCACCTCAATTGCCTCTGTGTGACATTCTGGCAATATGAATATAAAAGGAGATGGGCTGTGAGCTATGCATTATCTTACAGTGCCCTCAATCACACTTGTGTGCTTCCATGTGCTAAACATTCTCTCCATATCATCACTGAGTGCTGTTGAGAGGTGGGGGTGGACATGGCTCTGCACAAATGTATGATGCCATGGATGTTGAGGCTGTCACTCCCAAATAGCATGCCGTTCTCCCGCCTACTAACTACCCTCCTGGCTAACTCCCTCTTAGTCACACTGTTGTGCCATGCCAGTGCAGATGTGAGGGACTTGGTGAAGGATCACCTGTTTGGCCACTTCCTGATAGATAGGTGGCAAGAGGGCAAGTGGATGGGCTAACGACTGTGGCACTGCTCATCACACATTCATTGAGGAATAATATCTATGTTGCTGCAAAATATCTTTAGGGCATAATGGTGCCAAGATGCTGCCATCTCCATGGCTGTGTCTTGTGAAGCCACTCAATACTTTCAGTGGTTCAGTATACTCCTTCAGTGCAATGTGCAGAGGCAGCAACAGCCACAATTTCTCCCACGGGACGCCCATGATGGGCCATCCTTTCCAGGGTCAGGAGCCAGTAGGACAACATTTAGAGAGTGTGCACTCGCCTGTTTGCTCAGTGATGGCTCCTTCGATGCACGGACCTTGAACCATCGGCTTCCGTGCTCATGAAAGGACCTACCTAAGGGCCTGCTTTTTATACCTGACCAAGTCGCCAACCCAAGCTGGGTCTGTCTCCGCCTCCACATGACTTCCAGGGTCACCCCCCACGACTCCAATGAGACCCCACACCACCCCAGGGCTGAAAATTGGAAGCTCCGGGACACTTTTGCAAAAGTCAGGTTCATGGAGCTGGGAATTTTCCCAACTCTGTGCACTCAATACAAGAGTGAAAGTTCAGGTCTATCTTTATCGTATTTAATGATGCGGAAGTTTCCCTATTTCTTTTTAAAACATCCTGCTACACATGAGCCCCCAGGTCCCCCTGCACACTCATGCGGTGGAATCTTATGACCCCAATCACAGCGGGGTGGTGAGACGTTCAAAAGTCCATTGACTTCGGCAGGATCGGAAAATCCCGCCAGCGGGAGGGGGCTGTAAAATGTTGCCATGAAGTCTGGATTGCCTCTACCCTTTCCTTTAGCCAAAATGCATCACCTCACACTTCTCCGTATGAAATTCCCATCTGCCACTTGTCTGCCCATCCTACTAACCTATCCATGTCCTGTCGTGGTCGATTGATATCATTCTCACTGTTTGCCACACCTCCAAGTTTGATACCAGAGGCAAATTTTAAAATTTTACTCTATTCCAATAAAAAATAGTGGTCCTCTCACTGACCAGTCGGGAACATCACCATCTGCCATCCTCCAGTCTGAAAAGTAACCATTTGCCACGATTTGCTGTTTTCTGCCCTTAAGCCAATTCTTTATCCAAGCTGACATTGACTCTCCTATTCCATGAGCCTCAATTTTGTTAATTGGATTCCAGTTTTTTATGTGAGACCTCGTCAAAATCTTTCTTGAAATCCACATCGAAAACATTCATTACACTCCCTTCAACAACCTTCTCTGTTACTTCATCAAAAAATTTCAATTGGATAAGTCAAGCGTGACCTGTCTTTGATAAATCCATGCTGACTCTCCTGAATTAACTCAAACCTCTCCAAGTCCATCTTGATTTTCTCCCTGATTATTGTTTCTGAAACTTTACCCACCATTAATTTTAAACAAACCAGCCTGTAGTTATCAGGGATCGCTTTACTCTTGAATAATGGTGTCACATTTGCCACTCACGTCCTTTGGCATTTCCTGTATATCTAAGGAAGATTAAAAGATTATGACAAGTCCTCCTAGTATTCCCACCCCCATTTCCTTTGGCAACCTGTGATGCAAGCCTTGAGACCAGGTGACTGATCAACTCCAAGCATAGCCAGCCTTTCCAGTGCATCCTGCATATCAATTTTCACCCTGGCCATTACCTATACCATTTTGCAAACACCGATACAAGATACTCACTAAATATTCTATTCTTGCTCTGCACATCTAAGCAAATATCACCCTCTTTGCCCCTAACAGGCCCCCACAACACCTCTTATTAACCGTTTACTGCTTCCATGCCGAAGGAAGATTTCTGAGTGCCCTTTTAAATTAACTACTGTTCCATTCTCATATTATTTCTTTGCCAGTCTTATTTTCTTCCTCACTTCCCTTCTTAATTTATTGTATTTGGCCTGGTTCTGGCTGGAAGAATTCACCTGCATCATACAGCATCTGTTTTTATTTCATCATACCCTCTACCTCCTTCATCATCCATGGAGCTCTGGTTTCGACTCCCCCGCCTTTCACCTTTGCTGGAACATCCCGAGCCTGTACCTGAAACATCTCCTTAAAAATCACCCATTGTTCTGTTAATTTCCCTGTCAGTCTTTACTTCCACTTCAGCCTGGCTGGATCCCCTGTCATCCCACTGATGTGAGCTGTCTTCCAATTTAGACATATGAACATATGTATGAACATATGAATTAGGAGCAGGAGTAGGTCACTCAGCTTCTTGAGCCTGCTCCGCCATTCAATAAGATCATGGTTGATCTGAATGTAACCTCAACCCTACATTCCTGTCACCCCGAATAACCTGTTACCCCCTTGCTTATCAAGGATCTATCCATCTCCGCCTTAAAAATAAACAAGAACTTTGCTTCCACCACCAGAGCTCCAAAGACTAACTACCATCTGAGAGAAAAAATTTCTCCTCACCTCTGTCTTAAATGGCCGACCCCTTATTTTTAAACAATGACCCCTAGCTCTAGATTCTCCCACAAGAGGAAACATCCTTTTCATATCCACCCTGTCAAGACCCCTCAGGATCTTACATGTTTCAATCAAGTCGCCTCTTACCCTACTAATCTCCAGTGGACACAAGCCTCGCCTGTCCAGCCTTTCCTCAAAAGACAACCTGCCCATTCCAGGTATTAGTCTAGTAAACCTTCTCCGAACTGCTTCCAACTCATTTACATCCTTCCTTAAATAAGGAGACCAATACTGTACACGGTACTCCAGATGTAGTCTCAACAATGCCCTGTACAACTGAAGCATAATCTTGCTACTTTTGTATTCAATTCCCCTCACAATAAATGATAACATCCTATGACCTTTCCTAATTACCTGTTGTACCAGTATACTGACATTTTGTGATTCACGCATTAGGATACCCAGATCCCTCTGCACCTCAGAGCTTGGCAATCTCTCACCATTTAAATAATATGCTTCTTTCTTATTCTTCCTGCCAAAATGGGCAATTTTACATTTTCCCACATTATACTGCATTTGCCAGATCTTTGTCCATTCACTTAACCTATATATATCTTTTTGTGGCATCCTTATGTCCTCTTCACAACTTACGTTTTATTGAGGTTTTTCCTTGCTCTTGTCACTTACAAAACCAAACCTTTTGATACAATGATCACTCTTAACCAAGTGTTGCCCCACTGGCACTTGGCCTTCCTCATTTCCCAGTAGCTGATAAAGCGATGCCTCCTTTCTAGTTGCACTAACACGTTCTGGTAAAGGAAGTTCTCCTGAACACATTTCAGAAGCTTTTTTCCCTCCTTACCCTTTACTCTAACACCACGCCAAACGATAGTTGGGACATTAAGTCCCCTGATATCACTACTGGAGAGTTTGTGCACCTCTGTGATTTTTCCTGCAGATTTGTTCCTCTTTCTCTCTCTCACTATTTGAAAGCCTGGGGAATATTCCCAGCCATGTGCTCAAACCCTTTTTGGGTACTCAACTCGAACTAAATGGATTCTGTTCTTGCCCCTCAAGGACATCCTCCTTTTTCAACACAACAATCTTTGCCCTAATGAGTACAGCCACCCCATTTCACTTTCTTCCTTCCCCATCTGTTCTAACCGCTTTGTATCCTTAAATATGAAGAGCCCAGTCCTCACCATTTTTAGCTACTTTTCCATCATTTTTATTCAACTGTTTGTGCTTGGAACTCACCATCCTTATTCAGCACACTTTGTGTTATCTAAACCTGTCTTTGCATTCCTTGTAGTCCTTCTTCATCTGTTGCTATCTGAAATGGGACTTTTCCTTCTCTACTACGGTTCAACACTTGCACTTTATATACTTTATTCCTCTTTTCAATGTCTATAGTTTGGTGCCCATCTCCCTCCCAATTTAATTTCAAACCTTGTTCAAGCACCCAAGTGAACTCCTTATAAAATTCCTTTATCTGTTAGGCCAGCAAGAGAATGTACCCGGAAAAATTACTGATGTCAGATTGTTGGAATCCATGGCTTCTTCAAAAACCATTGCCTTGAGGTTGAGTGTGGCCAAGATACACTCCTTGTCCTCCAGAGCCTTCTCCTGAAATTTGGTCCGATTCGATGAGACGATAACAGTCATGTCACAGGAGCCGATGCTGACTGCTTTTAAATCGGCGCGACATAACGGTGATCCCTGCACCAAACACCAAGAGTTAATTATGCACCATAATTTACCCTGACACAACTCTCCGCAAATTCTCTAACAAACTAACAATGCCCCTGCTGAAGATGAACAGCTAATGGAGCCAGACCAAGAGAGATAGTGGGACCGGGAGAGAAAGGAAGATTTACACTTACACAGAAACTTTCACAACACAGCACATGCCAAAGTACCTTGCAGCCAATCAGGTACTATCTTTGGAAGTGTAGTTAGCTACTGTAATGTAGCAAACCTGGCAGCCAATTTGCACACAGCAAGATCTCACAAATGGCAATGTGGTAATAACCAGATCACTTGATTTCTTTCAGTGATGTTGGCTGAGGGATCAAAGTTGGCAAGGAAAGCGTGGAGAACTCGCTGCTGCACTGTCAGAGGGTCAGTATTGAGGGAGTGCTGTACTGTCGGGGTCAGTACTGAGGGAGTGCTGCACTGTTGGAGGGTCAGTACTGAGGGAGCGCCACACTGTCAGAGGGTCAGTACTGAGGGACTGCTGCACTGTCAGCGGGTCAGTACTGAGGGAGTGCTGCACTGTCAGAGGGTCAGTACTGAGAGAGCGCTACACTGTTGGAGGGTCAATACTGAGGGAGTGCAGCACTGTCAGAGGATCAGTACTGAGGATATGCTGCACCGTTAAAAGTTCAGTACTGAGGGAGTGCTGCAGTGCCGGAGGGTCAGTACTGAGGGAGTGCTCCACTGTCAGAGGGTCAGTACTGAGGGAGTGCTGCACTGTCAGAGGGTCAGTACTGAGGGAGTGCTGCACTGTCAGAGGGTCAGTACTGAGAGAGCGCTACACTGTTGGAGGGTCAATACTGAGGGAGTGCCGCACTATCAGAGGATCAGTACTGAGGGTATGCTGCACCGTTAAAAGTTCAGTACTGAGGGAGTGCTGCACTGCTGGAGGGTCAGTACTGAGGGAGTGCTCCACTGTCAGAGGGTCAGTGCTGAGGGACTGCTGCACTGTTGGAGGGTCAGTACTGTGGGAGTGCCAACTATCGGAGGTCAGTATTGATAAAGCACAGGAGTATTAGAGTGTCAGTACTGAGGGCGTGCTGCACTGTTGAAGGGTCAGTAATGAGGGAGCACTGCACTGTCAGAGGGTCATGACTGAGGGAGTGCTGCACTGCCAGAGGTTCAGTACTGAGGGAATGTCGCACTGTCGAAAGGTCAGTACTGAGGGAGCGGTGCACTGTTGGAGGGTCATACTGAGGGAGTTCTGACCTGTCAAAGTTGCCATCTTTTGAATGAGATGATAAATTGATGCCCGTTCATCCTCTCAGATAGATATTAAACATCTCATGGCACCGTTGGTTAACAAAAAAATAGGTTGTCTGGTCATTTGTCACATTGCTGTTTGTCGAAGCTTTGCTGTGTAGTAAATGTCTGCTGCATTTTCTTTTTTGCAGCAGTGACTTCACTCCAGTCGTACTTCATTGATTGTAAAACACTATGGGACATCCTGAGGTTGTGCAAGATGAGATGTAAATACAAATTCTCACTGTATTGGAGTGTCAACCTAAATGATCAGCTCAAGTCCTAGAGTGGGTCTTGAACCCTGATCTTCTGACTCGAGGATGATATATGGCCATCCGAAAGCTGCATTTCATGCAGCATCCATCCTCCCTGTGTTTGCGAATAACACTCCACATCTATCGGCCTGCCGTGGATTAATCGTATCTCTTGCTGCGGTACCTACCGGCAGAATGAAGACCTTGGGGAAATTGCTGATGGTCGACCACTCCTGGTTTATGTACTCCAGGGATCCCACAAACACAATGGACTTGAGTTCATCGTAGGAGAAGCTGCTCGCTCGCAGAGGCATGACAAAGTTGCGCAGGCCTATCCCGGGGCACTGCACATCACTGAAGATGCAGACGATCACGTGTCTGGACAGCTGCAGTCTAGATGCCATCGCACGATTCTGGGAGAAAAGAAAAATGGAAAGCACAGCATTTTGATGCCTGATTATTGCAATCGGGATCAAACCTAGCATGGCAATGTTAGGGAACAAGGGGAAGCCATTGAGTCCCTCAAGTCTGATACACAGGAAAGTGGAGGAGGATATTCAGTCCATTTTTCCCTGTTCTGTCCATGGTTGGACCAAGGCTGTCATGAGGCCTGGAGCTGTGCGGTCCTAGCAGAATTTGAACTGAGCATCAGCACGCAGGTTATTGTTCAGAACAGAGTGATGAGGCAGAAATCAGTCCGATTGAATTTCTCCTGCTTTTTGTGGAAAGGACAAACCTGGTAATTTGCCACTTTGTGGATGCCTGAATTGTACCTGCACTGGAACAACATGACTAGGAGCACAACTAGTTCAGAAGCACAAGTCTTCAGTTTTATAACCAGGATGCTGTCAGGACCCATAGCCCTACCTATATCCAGTGCACTCTGCCATTTCTTGATATTATGCAGAGTGAATCAAATTGGCTGGAAGACTGCCCTTTGTGATGCTAGGGACTTCAGGAGGAGGCCAAGATATATTATCCACTTGGCACTTCTAGCTGACACTTCATGTTAGTTTTGCACTAACATGCTGGGCTCCCCCATCATTGAGGACAGGGGGGCTCGTGGAACCTCCTCCTCCTCCAGTTAGTTGTTTAATTGTCCACCACTGTTCATAACTGGATGCGGCAGGACTGCACAGCTTGGATCTGATCCATTGTTTGTAGGAAAGCTTTGGTCCCCATTGCATGCTGCTTGCCCTTTTTAAAAATTTATTTACAGGATGTGGGCCTCGCTGGCTGGGCCAGCATTTATTGCCCATCCCTAGTCGCCCTTGAGAAGGTGGTGAGGAGCTGCCTTCTTGAACCGCTGCAGGGGAACACCACCACCTGGGAGTTCCCCTCCAAGTCACTCACCATCCTGAACAAGGCCTTAAATAAAAAACGAAAATACTGGAAATACAGTCAGGCAGCATGTGGATAGAGAAATAGAATTAGCGTTTCCAGTCGATGAAGCTTCATCAGAACATCTGCTAATAGGGTTGCTGAGTATTTCAAGCATTTTCTATTTTTATTTCAGATTTCCAGCATACACAGTCTTTTTGCTTTTGGAGTTGGTCAGGTCTGACCTGGAATATTGTGTCCAGTTTGGTCTCCTCTCACGCTGGGTGATATTGAAGCTTTGCAAAACGTGCTGAGCACAGCCACAAGACTAACTCCCAGTAAAAAGTATAGGCTAGAAGAGTTGGGACTCCATACTTTAGAGGAATGTAAATTTCAAAATGACCTTATTGAGATTTATAAGATAACGAAGAGAACCGTGTCAGGAATACTTGGTTCATAATTTATATGTTTTCAAATGTAACTTTCAGTTTTCGGAATTAAAGTTCTAACCATAGAGAACTGGGGAAAACCTGATTTAAAACTGGTAAACATTATATGTAAATGCAACTCAATAAGCCTGAGTTAATTACAATTCAAAGAATGGTTCATGTTTATCAAAAGCTTGGGCCAGGTTGATTTAAAAGGTCAGAGTAGAAGGCAGGTGGAGAAACTGAAACAATGAGTGACCTATTTTTGAGTCTTTTGGTGGAGACATGGCATCTGCAATCGTTTTAGTATGGGTAATTCAGAGAGATCTTTTGTCTTGGGAGTTTGAGCTAAATTAATTTTAAAGCATTCAATGAACCATCAAAGGTTGTAAAATCTATTTATTTCATCAGGTAGAAGAAGAAATTGTAAATGAGGGATAATTTGTTTGAGGACAGCCTAGAGCATGCTACTACATCGAGGTGATTGGTGGAGTTTAGGGAGATCCCCTGGTTCCAATTTATTGAGAGGTTGCTGAGAGTTTTAGTTGTAGCTTGGACCTGGGGTTGTGCAGTTTGCAACTCACATAGAGAAGATAGCCAAAGTAAATAACAGTTAGTTAGGCCTATCATAGAAGCAGAGAAATGCTAACTTCATCATTAGTTGCACTGAAGGTGGGTGAGGCTTAATCCCAAATTGGATTTCTTGAGGGAACAGAAACTGGAAATTTGTTCTAGCTTGCGGCTACTGGAAAAATCTACAGTGGTCTTCACGGAGTCTTGTGGCAAAAGAAAGCAACCAGCAGATCCGCTTGGAAGTATTGAGAAGGCAACCAGAAAAAGGGACTGAGGGATCTGCAGTTAAGAAATCATAAATGAAAGTCTTACCTCTGAGAATAGCTGGAGCTGAGGAGAATTAAAGTAATTACCATAGGACTGTGGCATAGTTTTGGATAGCCCCTACGGAAGTAAATAACTTTAAGATTGGTATGCCCTATAGGAAAAGACTTTGGGGAAGTAAGGAGTAAAACTCAGTGCAAAGTCATAACCTATAGCGTTTGTTTTGTTTACTTCTTAAAAAACAATAAAGTTTGTTTTTTTGGAAAGCATGGAATCTTGTAGCTTAGTTCTGTTCATTAATTTCTGGGTATTTGAATTTCTCTTTAAATATTAACAATCCCTGACCAATCAGAACAATTTTATTCCCGTTGACAGTTCGTTTCAATTAAATAAGTTAGGGCAGAGCATGGGATCACAATTTTAAATTTTGAAAAGCCAGATCTTGGCTAGATGCCAGAAGGACACCGATTGACAAAAGAATTGAATGCAACTTGAGGGAAAAGATATTTTACAATCTAGAATGCACCACCAAAAGGATGGTAAAGGGAGGTCAAATTGTGGTATTTAAAAGGGAATTTGCTAAACACCTGAAGGGACAATAAATTACAGTGCCATGTAGAAAGGGCGGGCGCGTGGGATGAGCTGAATTGCTCTTGCAGCGAGCCGGCATGGGCTTAATGGGCTGAATGGCCTCCTTCTGTGCTGTAAATGTTCTTTGATTCTTTTTCCCGAGAACAGTGGATCTTTGAAACAGGATGACAGTTCATGTGGTGGACACCAATTCACTGAATTCATTCAAGTGAGAGTTGAGCTGTTCTTGTGACTGTGATCAGGTGACTTTTGTGTGAGGTGGGGTGGTTACAAATACTGTATGGTGATATACAAGGCCTGAAGGCTCAATGGAACAGGCCAGATTGACAAGAGAAGTCTTTATCTATCTGTCATTGTTCAGATGGTCATTTGTAAGAAGTTTCTATTTAGGAACATAGGACATAGGAGCAGGAGTAGGCAGTTCAGCCCCTGGAGTCTGTTTCGCCATTCGATACCATCATGGCTGATCTGGTTGTGGTCTCAACTCCATTTTCTTGTCTGCCACCTGCCATAACCCTTGACTCCCTTGTCTATCAAAAATCTATCTAACTCAGCCTTGAATAAATTCAATGACCCAATCTCCACTGCTTTGTGTAGAAGAGGATTCCACAAACAACCATCTGAGAGAAAAAAATTCTCCTCACTCACACCGTAAAAGGGAGATCACTTATTCTTAAACTACGTCCTCTAGTTCTAGTCACCCCCACAAGAGGAAACAACCTCCTGGTATCTGCTCTCTCAGGTCTTATATGTTTTAATAAGATCATCTCATTCGTTTAAACTCCAATGGGTATAGGCCAACCTGTTCAGCCTTTCTTCATAAGATAAGCCCTTCATCCTACAAATGAGTCAAGTGAACCTTCTCTGTACTGCTTCTAATGCAATTATATAATTTTTTCAAACAAGGAGACCAAAACAGTACACAGTACTCCAGATATGGTCTGTCAGGTGAGAAAGCATGAAGAAAAAAGTCTAAAAGGAATTTGTTTCTCTTCCATATTCTCTTGTTTAATTTTTTTTTAAATGGACAATTGCTAGCCTAGTAAAATGGCCACTAGTCACAGGCTGGTAGTTCTGTAAAATTCAGAGCAATTCCAAAGGACAAACGTGAACTCATCAACCTCCTGGAATGTGACTTTTATTGTCTGAACATTCCAGCCAGACCAACACAAAGAGCTAGTAGGCGAGATGTCGGCATCAGCCAGCTCTGGACAAAGCTATTTGTGATTCCTCATCTATGCTAATGGTTCCACAGTTACCTGCTCAAAGTACAATTAGTTTGAACAAAAGGGCTTCGTTAGCTGAATGGCTCAATCTGAAACCCGCCCTGTCACATGACTGATTCTACAGCTTTTTGGTTCCACCTTCAGTTACTGTTTTACCTCAGAAGAGATAACGGGACACCAGGCTATAGCAGCCTGCCTCTGATCTCTGTCCCTTTCACAGCCTTGTCTCCAGACAGAATCCTGCATTTTGCCTACATAGTAAAACTATTTCTCAGCCTTCAGCTGAGTTCCTAGGAAAAGGCTAGGACCTTCTCCCAGACAAAGCCAACTGAAAGAACCTTTATTGGACATTGACTGACTGGATTCTGGACTCATGAAATCTGGACAAGAATTTTTTTTTTTTGCATTTAGTCTTTGCCCAATATCTCTTTCTTTCCCTTATCCCTTTTTCATTGTGTGAATGTACCAGGATTACATAGTGACACCTCCTCCCCATGTTTTGAGTGTGTGTAAAATAAACTAACCCTCCCATTTTACCCTGGGGAGGATTTTCCCATCGTCGGGCGGAAGCTGTTGGGGGGGGGGGGGGGTGGGGGGGTGGAAACAGCTGAAAAGCGGATCAGGCCCCGACCACAACTTCATTCTGGCTGGTCAATTAACGGCCTGCCAGCGTGAAACGCCTGCTGAGAGTGTGCTGAGAGCCTCAGTGCTGCTGGGGTGGGGACAGGAGGAACGGAGCGCTGAAATCTGCGTATGAGGTGGGGGGGGGCGGGGTGCACTCATTGAAAGCTCACTGAAGGCACAGAGCTGCCTCAGCAAGCTGAAGGATTTAAAAATTCAAAATGAAGATTTGAAAAACAAGGGAAACATCTCCCCACATGTGACTCTGTCACATGAACAGGGACGTGTTAAAAATGAGTTTAAAAAATTTTTACTGTTTTTTTTATTCACTGTTGGAAGCTTCATCCCACCCTTGGATGAGGTTTCACTAAAACTGCAAAGGCCACTTGGCCTGTTTGCCCGCCTGCCAACCGTAAGGTTGACGGGCAGCAAAAAATTCAATTTAATTACCAGCTTAAGGGCTTTAATAGGCCTCTTAATTGTCGGCAGGCATGCTTTCTTGAGCCACTGCAGTCCACGTGGTGCAGGTACACCCGCTGTGCTGTTACGGAGGGAGTTCCAGGATTTTGACCCCGGAATGGTGATATATTTCCAAATCAGGATGGCAAGTGGCTTGGAGGGGAACTTCCAGGCGGTGGTGTTCCCATGTGTCTGCTGCCCTTGTCCTTCTAGGTGGTAGCGGTTGTGGGTGTGCAAGGTGCAGTCTACTGAGGCTTGTTGAGTCCTGCCATGCATCTTGCAGATAGTACACACTGCTGTCACGGTGCATCAGTGATGGAGGGAGTGAATGTTTGTGGATGTGATGCCAATCAAGTGGGCTGCTTTATCCTGGATGGTGTCAAGCTGCTTGGGTGTTGTTGGAGCTACGCTCATGCAGGCAAGTGGGGAGTATTCCATCACACTCCTGACTTGTGCCTTGTAGATGGTGGACAGGCTTTGGGGAGTCAGGAGAAGAGTTACTCATCACAGAATTCACAGCCTCTGACCTGCTCTTGTAGTCACAGTATTTATATGGCTAGTCCAGTTCGGTTTCTGGTCAATGGTAATCCCCCGGATATTGATAATGGGGGATTCAGCAATGGGAATGCCACTGAATGTCAAGGGGCGATGGTTATAATCTCTCTTGTTGGAGGTGGTCATTGCCTGGCACTTGTGTGACATGAACATTACTTGTTACTTGTCAGCCCAAGCCTGGATATTATCCAGGTCTTGCTGCATTTGGACATGGACTGCTTCAGTATGAGGAGTCACAGATGGTGCTGAACATTGTGCAATCATCAGCGAACACCCCCACTTCTGACCTTATGATGGAAGGAAGGTCATTGATGAAGCAGTTGAAGATAGTTAGGCTGAGGACACTACCCCGAGGTACTCCTGCAGTGATGTCTTGAAACTGAGATGACTGACCTCCAATAACCACAACCATCTTCCTTTGTGCTAGGTATGACTCCAACCAGCAGAGAGTTTTTCCCTGATTCCCATTGACTCCAGTTTTGCTAGGGCTCCTTGATACCACACTCGGTCAAAAGCTGCCTTGATGTCAAGGGCAGTCACTCTCACCTCACTTTGGGAGTTCAGCTCTTTTGTCCATGCTTGAACCAAGGCTGTAATGAGGTCAGGAGCTGAGTGGCCCTGGCAGAACCCAAACTGAGCTTCAGTGAGAAGGTTATTCCTAAGCAAGTGCCGCTCGATAGCACTGTTGATGACCCCTTCCATTACTGATAATCCAGAGTAGACTGATGGGGCTGTAATTGGCCAGATTGGATTTGTCCTGCTTTTTGTGTACAGGACATACCTGGGCAATTTTCCACATAGTGGGTAGATGCCAGTGCTGTAGCTGTACTGGAACAGCTTGGCTAGGGATACAGCAGGTTCTGGAGCAAAAATCCTCATTACCATTGCTGGAATATTGTCAGGCCCATTGCCTTTGCATTATCCTGTGCCTTCAGCCATTTCTTGATATCACATGAATCGAATTGGCTGAAGACTGGCATCTGTGATACTGGGGACTTCCAGAGGAGGCCAAGATGGATCACCCACTCCGCACTTCTGGCTGAAGATTGTTGTGAATGCTTCAGCCTTACCTTTTGCACTGATGTGCTGGGCTCCCCCATCATTGAGGATGGGGCTATTTGTGGAGCCTCCTCCTCAAGTGAGTTGTTTAATTGTCCACTACCATTCACGACTGGATGTGGCAGGACTGCAGAGCTTAGATCTGATCCGTTGGTTGTGGGATCGCTTAGCTCTGTCTATCACTTGCTGCTAATGCTGTTTGGCACACGAGTAGTCCTGTGTTATTGCTTCACCAGATTGACACCTCATTTTTAGGTGTCCCTGGTGCTCCTCCTGACATGCCCTCCTGCACTCTTCATTGATCCCCTGGCTTGATGGTAATGTTAGAGTGGGGGATATGCCAGGCCATGAGGTTACAGATTGTGTTCGAGTACAATTCTGCTGCTGCTGATGGCCCACAGTACCTCATAGATGCCCAATCTTGAGTTGCTAGCTCGGTTCAAAATCTATCCCATTTAGTATGGTAGTAGTGCCACACAACACGATGTGAAGATAGGACGTCATCTCCATAAGGACTGTGCGGTGGTCACTCCTACCGATACTGTCATGGACAAATGCATCTGCAGCAGGCAGGTTGGTGAGGATGAGGTCAAGTATGTTTTTCCCTCTTGTTGGTTCCCTCACCACCTGCTGAAGACTCAGTCTAGCAGCTATGTCATTTAGGACTCGGCCAGCTCGGTCAGTAGTCGTGTTACTGAGGCACTCTTGATGATGGACATTGAAGTCCCCCACCCAGAGTACATTCTGTGCCCTTGCCACCCTCAATGCTTCCTCCAAGTGTTGTTCAACATGGAGGAGCGCTGATTCATCATCTGAGGGGGACAGTACATGGTTTCCTTGCCCATGTTTGACCTGATACCATGAGACTTCATGGGGTCTGAAGTCAATGTTGAGGACTCCCTCGGGACTCTATACTACATACCACTGTGCTGCTGGTTCCATCCTGACGGTAGGACAGCACTTTTTCGCAGATTGATACAACTGAGGGGCTTGCTAGGCCATTTTAGTGGGCAGTTAAGAGTGGGTGCCATGGGTCTGGAGTCACATGTAGGCCAGATCGGGTAAGGACGGCAGATTTCCTTCCCTCAAGGGCATTAGTGAACCAAACAGGTTTTTACGACAATCAACAATGGTCATCATTAGACTTTTAATTCCTGATTTTTATTGAGTTCAAATTCCACCATCTGCTGTGATGGATTCAAACCCAGGTTCCCAGAGAACTACCCTAGGCCTCTGGATTACTAGTCCAGCAACAATCCCACGACAACACTGCCTTCCCTCCTGCCATAATCTTCTTAATAATGCATTCTATCAATTTCCCTTTGACAGATTTTAGGCTAACTGGCCTTTAGTTTCATGATTTCGGTCTCTCCCTCCCTCCTTCTTGAACAGAGGGGTTACATTTGTGGAGAAGTCCAAAACCAGAGGTCATGAATATAGGATAGTCACTAATCAACCTAATAGGGGATGTAGGAGAAATTTCCTTCCCCAGAGAATAGAGAATTCACTATTACAGGGAGTGGTTGAGGCAAATAACATAGAAGCTTTTTAAGGGGAAGTTAGATAAACACATGAGGAAAAGGGAAGGATATGGTGACAGGGTATGGTGTACAAACACTGGCATAGAGTAGTTCGGCTGAATGACTTATTTCTGTGCTATAAATTCGATGTAATTCTTTACCAAAGGGAGAAGGAACATTGTTTCATGAAGGGTCTGTATTCTAAGATCACGTGCCACGCCAAGGATCTATAAGTTAATGGAGCAGTGAGAATGAGAGACCTGTTGCTTGTAACTATGGGGGAGGTTTCACCACCCTGGCATTGAAGCCAAACACCTGGGAGAAACTCCATCAGATATATACACAGCCCGATATTCCGGCTTTTTCAATAACAGCCGCCAGCCCAAATCAGAGTACCCACCAGTGTTACTTGATTGATGCCCTTTGGTGGGCACCAGTGGAACATGCCAGTCGAATCCAATTTCACTTTCTCTTTATTTGTCATTGCTTCATCCCTGAAAATAAAAAAAGCAAAATCAAAATAAATCCTAGAGCAAGTTATTAAACCAGGAAAGACAAAGGTTAAGAAATTGTCGTGAGAATAGCTGGCAGAAACCTCCTTTCTGATACTAAATAGGGACAAAGGGATTTCCCAAACCAATGAGGAGATAGGAAGTGAAATGCCTCCCCCAGTCAAAAAGCCACCAGGGAGTGTTGCTGGAGCTGTACCTCCATGTGAGAGGGCAGTGATATTCCAGGATACATGGAACAAGTTAGGAGAGCACCCCTCCAAATCCAAAGGCACGGCCTGAGAAGCCATTGATAGGTCTGGCTGGAAGCTTTATGGTGAATTTAAATGGGGACCAGGAAAGTTCCCAAATTAGCCCAGAAAGAGTGAGGGTGATGCCTCACTTAGTTGAAAAGCCACCAGGCAGTACAGCAAGAGCCGACCATCCACCAGAGAGCAGTAGTGTTCCAAAAGACATGGAGGCTACTACCCGACTGACAGCAGACGGATCCCAACCAGGTTGGATCCTATACCCACCCATCTTAATGCAGAATTGTGAGATAACCTGACAGGGTTGCTCACTGCATTTAAAATGATCCATAAGAACCCCCCTCCTGTCCAATACACTAGCCTACCCAACCTTTCCTCAAAAGACAACCTGCCCATTCAAGATATTAGTCAGGTAAACCTTCTCTGAACTGTTTCCAATGCATTTACATCTTTCCTTAACGAAGAAGACCAATACTGTACTCAGTACACCAGATATGGCCTCGCCAATATCCTGTTTAACTGAAGCATAACCTCCCTACTTTTGTATTCAATTCCCTCACAATAAACGATAACATTCTATTAGCTTTCCTAATTGTCTCCTGTACCTGCAGCTTCACCTTTTGTTATTCATGCACTAGGATACCCAGAATCCACTGCATCTCAGAGCTCTGCAATCTCACACCATTTAGATAATATACTTCATTCTTATTCTTCCTACCAAAATGGGCAATTTCACATATTATACTCCATTTGCTAAATCTTTGTCCAGTCACTGAAAATATCTATATCCTTTGTGGCCTCCTAATGTCTTCTTCACAACTTACTCTCCTACCTATCCTTGCATCATCAGCAAATTTAGCAACCATATCTTTGGTCCCTTCATCTAAGTCATTTATATAAATTGTAAAACGTTGAGGCCCCAGCACCTATCCCTGTGGCACACTACTCATTGCATCTTGCCAACCAGAAAATGACCCATTTATGCCTACTCGCTGTTTCCTGTTAGTTAGCTAATCTTTCATCCATGCTAATTTGTTACCTCCTACACCATGAGTTTTTATTTTCCACAATAACCTTTGATGTGGCATCTTATCAAATGCCTTCTGGAAATCAAGTACAGTACATCTGCTGGTTCCCCTTTATCCGCAACATACGTTACTTCTTCAAAGAACTTCATTAAATTGGTCAAACATGATTTCCCTTTCACAAAACCATCTTGAATCTGCCTGATTAACTTGAATTTTTCTAAATGCCCTGCTATAGCATCTTTAATAATATCTTCTACATTTTCCCTGTGACAGATGTTAAGCTAACTGGCCTGGGCCGCTTTCTGTCTTATCCCCTTTTTGAATAAAGAAGTTACATTAGCTATTTTCCAAACTAATAGAACCTTCCCCGAATCCAGGGAATTTTGGAAAATTAAAACCAATGCATCAACTATCTCAGTCAGGACCTGGGAACTTGTCAGCCTGCAGCTCCAACAATTTGCAAAGTACCAATTACCTGGTGTACAAAGAACATAGAAAAGTACAGCACAGGAACAGACCCTTCGGCCCTCCAAGCCTGCGCCAATCATATTGCCCGTCAACTAAAACATTTTGCACTTCTGGGGTCCGTATCCCTCTATTCCCATTCTATTCATGTATTTGTCAAGCTGCCTCTTAAACACCACTATTGTACCTGCTTCCACCACCTCCTCTGGCAGCGAATTCCAGACACTCACTACCTTCTGCATAAAAAACTTGCCCTGCACATCTCCTCTATAGTTTTCTCCTCTCACCTTAAATCTATGCCCCCTAGTAATTGACTCTTCCACCCTGGGAAAAAGCTTCTGACTATCTACTCTGTCCATGCCACTCATAATTTTGTAAACTTCTATCAAGTCGCCCCTCAATCTCCGTCGCTCTAATTTAATATGTAATTTGTAATTTTCTTGAGTTCCTCCCTCCCTTCCAGTTCCTGATTTACAGCTATTTCAGGGATGTCACTTATATCCTCTATAGTGATGACTGATGCAAAACACCTGTTAAGTTAATCTGCCATCTCCTTATTTTCCATTATTAATTTCCCAGACTCACTTTCTATAGGACCACCTTGTTAACATTTTTCTTTTTGAAATATCTATAGAAACTCTTATTATCTGGTTTAATATTACTACCTAGCTTTCTCTTACTCTAATTTTTCCCTCCTCATTAATCTTTTAGTCATTCTTTGCTGTTTTTTAAATTTTGTCCAATCTTCTGACCTGCCACCCACATTAGCTCATTTATATACTTTTCCTATAAGTTTTTTTAATCATTCATGGGATGTGGGTGTCGCTGGCTAGGCCAGCATTTTTTTGCCCATCCTACCCTTGAGAAGGTGGTGGTGAGCTGGTCCTATCTTTAACTTTTTTAGTTAAACAAGGTTGGTGGGTCCTTCCCTTGGAATTTTTCATTCGCATTGGAATGTATCTATTCTGTGTATCTTGAACTATCCCCTGAAATGTCTGCCAGTGCATCTCCATTGACCTATCCTTTAACCTAATTTGCCAGTTCACCTTAGCTAGCTCTGATTTCATGCCCTCATAATTGCCCTTATTTAAGTTTAAAATACCAGTCTTAGGCCACTCTTCTCTCCCTCCAAGTGAATGTAAAATTCATTCATATTATGATTGCTGTTACCTAGGAGTGCCTTCACCATGAGGTCATTAATTAATCCTACCTCGTTGCGCAATACCAGCTCTAGTATAGCCTGCTCTCTGGTTGGCTCCAGGCAGCCTCTTCTAAGAAACTATCTCAAAAATATTCTTTGAACTCCTCATCTGGGCTACCCTTGCCCATCTGATTTTTCTTCTGAATGTAGATTGAACTCTCCCATGATTATCACTGTACCTTTCTGACAAGCTCCTATTATTTCTCCCTTTATACCCCGTCCTACCATGTAGTTACAGTTAGGGGGCCTATAAACCACTCCAGCAAGTGACTTTATTATTTCTCATCTCTATCCACCTGCTTCTATATCCTGGTTTTCTGATCTTAGATCTTCAATCTCTATTATGCTAATACCATCATTAATTAACAGAGCTACCCCGCCACCTTTTCCTAGCTTCCTGTCCTTCCTAAGTATCACGTACCCTTCAATATTAAGGTTCTGATCTATGTCATCCTGCAGCCATGTCTCCATAATGGTTATCAGATTGTACTTATTTATTTCTATTTACGCTATCAGTTCATCTGTTTTGTTTTGAATGTTATGTTGCATTCAGATACAGAGCCTTTAGTTTTGTCATTTCATGATTTTGTTGTAACCCCTTGCCTGATCTGCCAATTTACTCTTAGATTTGTACTCTCTGTCCCTTCCTGTCACGGTCTGTTTCCCAAATTAATACCTTTCTCTCTTGCCTTGTCTCCACTCATTTACCACATATTCCCAAATTTGATCCCTTGCCCACACTATTTTGTTTAAAACCCTCTCTACTTCCCTAGTTCTGCGGCTCACTAGATCACTGGTCCCAACATGGTTCAGGTGTGGACCATCCCAACAGTACAGTACCCGCTTTCCCCAGTACTGGCACTAGTGCCCCACGAACTGGAACCCATTTCTGGCCACACCAGCCTTTGAGTCATGCATTCAACCTTACTTTCCCTATGCCAGTTTGGACGTGGCTCAGGTAATAATCCAGAGATTATTACCTTTGAGGGTCTGCTTCTTAATTTGGTGCCAATCTCCTCCTCCTCCAGCTCTGAGCATTTGTCCTGAGCCCTGGTACCGGGCAGGCAATATAACCGCCTGGACTCCTGCTCTTTGCTGCAGAGAACAGCACCAATCCTCCTCACTATACTGTACCACCGCAGCTTCCCTTCTTGCTCGCCCCACGATGGAAGAGAGGTAGAGAAGTGGACAGAATTAGGCAGGATATTCCAGAGTTCAGGCCCCAGGCAGGTGAAGACATGGGCACAACTGGAGGGATGAAGGAAATCAGGGATGCTCCAGAGCAAAGGTAGAGAAGTACAGATTATTTCAGAGAGCTACCTCTGTCACCTCCTCCAGTTCTACAACACTCAGCGAACTGCACCTTTGCCGAGACTGATGCCAGTTCCCTCCTCCCCTCTTTTCCATCTCAGTCCTACAGCAAATGATCAACAACCTGCAATCTCAGGACTGAATTGAGTTCACAATCAGGTCAGTTTGACCTTCAAGAGCCAATCACTGCTGGCGTTTGTTTTCCCACCTCGTGAAATGGCTATTTTTGGCACAAACTCTCTATTATGACAAGCTTATATTTTCCCAGTTGACAAAACAGAGCCAAGTGTTACTCCTGCCCGATAACAAACAGCAATGATTGAGATACAGCCGCAGCTTAAATGAGGCAAAGAAATATTTTCAAAGTGCATGCGTCTGACGTGTACAGAACAACTAATTAGAAGGAGATTCTGCTCCACTCCAAGCCCTTATGCAGCTACTTATTCAAGAGACTCTCAAGCCCAAGCAAGCAGGGCTTTTATTTGATGCTGAACTTCGCCTCGCCCCCTAAATGCCTCAACCAGATTTATAGACGACCTTCTGCCCTCTGAAGGATTGAGAAGCATTTCTGTTTTTAACATTATTAATTCTTTTTTTTTTGCTATGAGGGGGCTCGGGAGGGATTCTGACAAGCTCTGTTCCACAGAACTGGCTTTGGGCCCATCACTTTCCCATTGCTTAATTAAATTAAGGCTGTGGCCTGTGAAACAGCTCGAGTCAGGCTGTTCAAACCTTTCCCTTCAGTGAGTGCCAGCAAACGAAATAAATCCAGTGTGTGAGCAATCGGCCATTGCTCATCATCAAGCTGTGTGACTGTTTGATGGCCTGGAGCTCTGACCAGGCTTTCCGTTTCTCTGGTCTGATCAGTTTTACTTGCTTCTGGCATCCTATGAAGTACAAACTATAGCAGTATCCAAAATTTTTGAGGGATAAGTTGATAAAGCTGCTAAAATTGTATCGAACAGAGATCTAGAGTACAAAAGTAAGGAAGTTATGTAAGGAAGTAAGGAAATCACTGCTGAGGCCTCAGTTATAGTATTGTGTCTGATTTCAGACACCAAAGTTTAGAAATGTCAAGGCCTTGGTGAAGGTGCAGAGGAGGTTTACTGGAATGGTCCCAGGGATGAGGGTCTTCAGTTACTCGGGGAGACTAGAGAAGCTGGGGTTGTTCTCCTCAAAGCACAGAAAGTTAAAGGAGGAGAGATCTCAGAAGGTTGCAAGGCTGGAAGAGTCTATAGAGATCAAAGGGGTGAGACCGTGGAAGGATTTGAACTGTAATATGGAATGGTGATCTGCCCAGCCAGGAAGCTGATATCAGAGCATTGCTAGTCATCAGTGATTAAAATTTTAATGAACTTCATCTGTTGTCTGATCCAGTCAGGTTGATGGAAAATCAATGCAAAGCAGCAAGGGGGAGAGAAAAGTTATGGAATCGAGTGTATCAGCTGCTAATACTTCAGCCAGTGATCAATGGCTGCCTATAATCAAACATTAAAGTGGCGAGCAGATTTGTCTTATCAAAGTTCTTGAGTGATTTGCAGTATAACAAATCAATCAACAAACATCCTGTTCTGAAAGGCTCCAGTAACATTTACAGAGCAGCTGTCAGAATGGAGGAAACTGGCTGCCACGCCAAGAATTGGAGTGAACGGAACATCTGAAATACGCTTTGTGCAAGAGCACTTCATCACTCGAACTGCTGGCCGGCTGCCCTTTCTACCAAGTTTGTTACAAACACAAACACTCCTGACCTGGCCCACCATTCCTGAGTTGAAGACTCTTTTCTGCCTTGCATCGTGGGACTGAAGAAAATAAATCCAGTGATAAATAAAGGCCAGAGGGCCAAGAGCAAAGAAACAGGATGAGGTGGACAGCTCTTTCAAAGAGCTGGCACAGACATGATGCCTGAGGCTGAGTTCCCTCCTTCTGTACTGTAGGATTCTGTGATTCAAATCCTTTTCTGTTCTCAGGAGATGGCTGGCGGTATATGTCAGTAGCTCATCAGTTGTGGGAGATTGAGGGGTGATCTTCTCAATGTGCTTAAGATGTTAAAAGGGGGAATCTCTTCCTAGTTTTCTATATGCCGGGGGAGCATGATCCTGGTTCAAGAACCTACTATTAACTGCAATAGCCTGTTTTGCAGTTGGTGCTCTGTGTGCTGAAGTCGATAAGAGTCCGTGGAAAATCATTCACCTGAATAGGCTGATTTCCCAGGTTCACAATTCATGGAAACCTATCTTTTTCAGTAAGCTGAGGCTGGGACTTGGGATCTTGCATCCACTAAAGGTAGAAATGCCTGTGCTTACCTAATGTGCAGACAAAGGTCAAGAGTCAGGCTAAATCAGGCCAGCACAGACCTGTTCATATCATCAGCGGTCATCTCTATAGCCAGTAGAGAATTGCTTCCCAATTGGCACTTCCACAATATCCATCAAGGTCTCTGTCTGACTATAGTGCAAAGGGATTGCAGGTGGGGTCATGATGTAACTGAATGGCTGAACAGGCTTGAGGAGATGATGGAGAAGCTGGGCTTGTTCAGACAAGACTGAAAAAGAGATTTAATAAAAGTGTTTAAAATCATGATGGATAATGAAACTGTTTCCTCTTTTAAAGAGCAAGCACAGAGTTAATGGGCTGAATGGCCTCCTTCTATGCTCAACTCTTCTATGATTCTCCAATCCAGTCCAATGCAAGACGAAGGGAGCGCTATGCTGTTGGAGGTGCCATATTTGGAATACATGTTGAACGCATTTTCCCTCTCAAATTCCATGTACATGAGTTCAAAGATCAGGAGCATTCTGCCCAGTGTCCTGGTCAATATTCATGCCTCAAGCAGAACGAGATTTTGCTGGCTGTTTAACTCACTTGTTGTCTGTGGGATCTTGCTGTGCATACATTGGGGCTGCCGCATTTCCTACATTACAGCAGACACTACACGGTAAAGTATTTCATTGGCTGTAGAGTGTTTTGTGACATTGGGATGTGGTAGATTTGTATGTAGAAGAACAATTGTTCTTTCTCACTCACAGCTGGCCACATGACCACTTGTCAGACTTTAAGGTACCATGCACACTGAAAAATATAGTTCACCCAACCTGTGTAGTACATCTGAGTAAATTAATCTGGCTGGGGTACATCCCCCAGCATTCGCCAAACACCAGGAGTTGTGTTCAGTCTCTCCCACCCCTAACCGTGCCTCACGGGTTAATGTCAGCAAGAAAAGCACTCTTGCTGTGAAGTCCGGTTCTGATGCTGATCCTTGGCAGTCAAATTACCCCGGGGCATCCGCTAGTTGAAAACTCAACACCCTTTTCCCCCCATCTCCCCTTCCTTCTTTTATGCTCGATTATCTGAAGACATGAAACTATAACAGCACAGAGAAGTGCTTCAAGGGGTTCCTGGGATGCAAACCATAGAAGGCAATGAATGCCGATGGATGATTTATTTTGTACTCCTAATCTTTTTACTGAGTCATCGCTCAGACGCTTCTTGGTGACAGATCTTAATAATAATGACCCCTGGAGCAAGTTATGGTATCAGCTATAGAGATATTTATCAAAGTGTCAATCCAAGTAAATGAAATACCACAAGCAATAATGTTACATGTTTAAGGCAGCAATCGGTTACTAAATGCGATTTGCTCTGTCTCCTGTCTATTTTTTGGAAGGCTGCACTGTGGACTCCTCTTATGATTTATTGAGACAGAAACTGAGACGCATCTTTTTCTGCCCTTTCCTGCCCTGTTCCACACAAACTAAGACTTACATTTATACAGTGTCTTTCACAACCTAAGGACGCTGCAGTATTTCACAACCAATGAGGTACTTTTTAAGTGTTATAATGTAGGAAATGCAGCAGCCAAATAGCTTACAGTAAAGCCCCACAAACAGCAAGGGGATAATGACTAGATCAACAGTTTGTTAGTGATGTCGGGAGAGAGATAAATATTGAGCAGGAGGCTGTGGGGAACCGTTGTGCTTTTCTTTGAAATAGTCCTGTAGATGTTTTAGGCTCTTTTGAAGGCACACAGGACTGGTTTAACATCTCGTCTGCAACACAGAATCTTCAACAATGCAGTAGCCCCTCTATGGGACTTGAACCCACTATCTTCTGATTTAGAGGCAAGAGTCTACCCACTGACCCACAGCTGTCATCTGAATGTTGCCCCCAGCAATGTCCTGATCAGCAAATAGTCAGAGTGCAGGACCCCGACACATCCATGGAATCTCCCGTCATCTCTCTCTTTCATCCAATAATATATCAGCTGTTGGTCCTGAGGAAGTGCTGCACTGCCTGAGGTACTGTCTTTTAGATGAGACATCAACCAAGGCCAAGTCTTCCCTCTCAGCTGGATATAAAAGTTCCTGCTGCCTTCCTGGAAGAAAGAGAAGCAAGAGGTCCTGGCCAAGATTGTTCTTACAACACGCAAGAAACATTCATCATCTATGCTGTTTGTGGTACCTTGCTAAACACAAATTGGCTCACACATTTTCCTACAATCTGGAAGTGACTGTTCTTCAAAAACACTTAACTGGCTGTGAAGTCTTATTGGAAAATATTGATGCTGTGAAACATGCTTTCAAAATGCGCGTTATTTATTAAAAATGGTATATCTGCATGCGCTTCTTTTAATTGTACCACTTTTATAATGATAATTTTATATGTAAACGTGTCACACTGCAATCATGCTCTCCTGTGAGTAGCGGGGCATGGTGCCTCACTTATGCATCCTACAGCTCCCGAGTTTCTATGCCTCTTCTCCAACCAATTCAGCTTCCAAAATTGCTGCGAGTTTTACTATTTAATAACAAATAAAATCAACATTGGACAGGCTCGGGCAGTTTTCTCTTGATAAGAGAAGACTGAGGGTGACCTGATTGAGGTCTTTAAAAATATGCAAGAGTTCAAAAGGTTAAAGGTAGAAAAGATGTTTCCACTTGTGGGGGAGACTGGAGGCCATAAATAAAAGATAGTCACTAATAATCCAATCAGGAATTCAGGAGAAACTTATTTATCCAGTGAGTACTCACTACCATAGGGAGTATAGTCCAGGTGAAACACATCAAAGCATTTAAGAGAAGCTAGATAAACATATGAGGTGGAAAGGAATAGAAGGATACATTGATTGGGTGAGATGAAAGAGGTTGGGAAGAGTCTTGAATGGAGCATTAAAACACCAGCATGAACCAGTCTGGCTGAATGGCCTGTTTCTCTGCTGTCAATTCTATGTAAATCAGACTATTATTCAAAAATAAGGATAGGGTGTCTCACTTCATGGAGACTGGATTGCATCTGAGCATCTAGGATCAGTTATGTCCCACGATCTCTGACCCGACTTCACCTGATGGCTATACTTGGCTTCAGTTGTCAGAGTGTAATGCTGTGGGAGGCCATTCAGAAAGGTAAGGTTTGAATGTTCATGCAGATTGGCAGATGGTTTCACATGGTTCTAATCTCTGGTTCTCTGAGAGGAGACTAATTTCCCGTTTCACCATTTCCTCCATGTGAGAAAGTTAAAAGCACTCTATTGGTGGGGAAACTTATGAGGAAAGAATGAGCCTTGAACTTCCTCCTGAAACAAATAGCCTTCATAACTCATTCGCCTATTTAAAAAAAAACATGCCTGCTCATCTTTCACTGATGAGTTATTTGTATTTAGTAAGTCAAGTGATTCTCATTTTTCAGAGCTTCGAACTTCATATTGAGCAATAAATCAGCTACAATTGCAGCGTCTTCCAACTAGCTTTAAGGGATGAGGCCTAATTGGGAATGGTCAATGGCCAACTCCCAGGAGGTAGGCAAGCAATATATCACCAAGGATATATTGGCTCGGAGGAAGTGCAGCACAGAGTCACCAGAATGATACTGGGACAAAAAGGTTACGAGGCTACTATTTCCTTAGCTTCAGAAGGTGGGGAATGTAAGTGAGTTGTGTAACATGATAAAGAAATTCAAGGGGTCAAAACTATTTCCTCAGCGCAGGGGGCAGAAAGTCCAGAACAAGGGAACATAACCCCAAAATTAGATCTAGTCTGTTCAGGGATGATGTTAGGAAACACTCAAGGGTAGTGAAAACTAGGAACTCTCTCCCCACAACCAGACCCCACCCCCACCCCAACAAAAATCTGTGGATGCTACAAGTCAACTGGGGCTTTAAAGACTCAAATGAATAGATTTTTGTTACCTAAGGGTATCTTGAAACATAGAGCAAAGATGGGCAAAGGCAGTTGAGATACAGATCAACCATGATCTGACTGAATGGTGAAGCAGGCTTGAGGGGCTGAATGGCCTCATCCTGTCCCTATGCAGGGTTTAGTACTCAGAGAGATGCCAGACACATTTTAACCTCTGGGTGGGGTTGGGTGACAATAGGACCAGTATGGTAGAAAGTGTGGCCATGGAAGAAATATATGAAAGTCTGGATATCAAAGAGGGACAGAAAGGTATCTTCAGAATAGCAACTGCTAGAAATAGGTTCACAATAAGTGTCCAAAATATGTGTACAATCAATGATGCAGGTGGAGTAACCTTTAGTGAAAGAAGATGAAATCAAAGAAAGGTGGGGCCAATACTTTAACTGGCTCTGAATGAAGAAAAGCCAAGAATAAAGAGAAGGTGTAGCTGCAAATCAAGGAGTGGCTTCTAGCAACCTGGAAGAAATCTAGACAGTACTATAAGGAATGAGAATGAGGCAAAGGAGAGGGACTGGCTGAGATCCATGAAGGGCAGTTCAGATTCATACCTGGAAGAAGCACCACTGATATCTTTGTTTTGAGACACATGCTGGAGAAATATTGGGAAGCCCAGTGCAACATAAGGATTGTATTCATCACCCTAGAGAAGGGTTATGACTGGGTGCCTATGGAGGAAGTCTGGAGATGTGTTATAATTCATGGAGTCCCCTATTACAGGATAGGTACAAGGAGTGCCAGACAAGAGTAAGAAGCAGTGGCAGTGGGGCGAGGGAGACTTTCAAAGTTGGATTGCACCATAGATTGACACTGAGCCCCTTCCTCTTCCTGATTGTCATAGATGTTCTAAATGAGCAAGTGAGATGGAAATGTCACGGTCAATGATGTTTGCAGATAACATTGAGCTCTGTGGTAGGGATGATGAGAACATGATAGAGTATTTGGAGAACTGGAGAAAAACACTGGAAGACAGATATATGAAGATCAGTAGACCAAAGACCCAATTTATGGACTGTTAGGTTGAGCCTGGACAAGAGGATCAGAGTAAAGGTGTGAAGATTACAGGTGAAGACTTGAAGAAAGTGGGGAGTTTCAGATACCTGAGGTCAGTGGCGGCAAAAGATGAAAGTGTGAGAATGGAAATTAAGAAACAGATTCATTTTAGTTGGGGTAATTGGAAGATGTGGAGTGTTATGTGATCAAGAAGTATTGTTGACGCTAAAAGGAAGAATCTACAAGACAGATGTGCGACTGGCCTTGTTACATAATGCAGAATATTGGACAACATCAAGAATGGATACGAATAAGTTGGATGCTGAGATGGATATGCGGAGATTTTTTTAATTCATTCACGGGATGCGGGGGTGGTTGGCTGGGCCAGCATTCAGTGCCCATTCCTAGTTGCCCTTGAGAAGGTGGGGGTGAGCTGCCTTCTTGAGCCGCTGCAGTCCATGTGGTGTAGATACATCCACAGTGCTGTTAGGGAGGGAGTTCCAGGATTGTGACCCAGCGACAGTGAAGGAACAGCGAAATATTTCCAAGTCCGTGACAGGAAAGGGCAAGATCAGAAACCAGTACATCAGGGACTCAGTGAAGATTATGGAAGCATCAAAGAAAGTCATGAAAAAGAGACTGAAGTGGTAGGGTTATCCGTTTGGAGAGAGAGGAAATGTAGTGAAACAAGTGCTGGAGATGGAACTGCCAGGAAGAAGGAGAAGATAAAGGCCAAAGATCAGGCAGAAGGATGCGATGGCAAGAGAGTTAAATGTAGTGGGATTGGAAGAAGAATGGCGACTGACAGGTTAGGATGGAGAAGGATGATCAACCAGCATTGTGGCAATTCAAGTAAAATGGGAGAAGCCAAAAGGAGAAGGTGATAGGAAGTGTTGCACCCTGAGGATACCTTCCATCCCCAAGGAGCAGGTTCAGCATCCATGTCTCAGTTTCCTATTAACCTTTCACACTTGTAATTTTAGATCAACCTGAATTCACTGTTCGAGGACTAAGGGGCAGACTTCAATAAGAGTTAGGGTATTAGAGGGATGGGGAAGGGGAGGGAGAGGCTGGAGGGGAAGGGGAATAGGTTTGGAGTAGCTGGGAGGAGGAGGCGGGACAGGAGGAGGAATAGGACCAGGAATGAGGGGAAGGGGAGGAGGAATAGAATTGGAGTGGAGGGGGTGGGGGGGAGGTGTAGGGAAGCAGGAAGCTGGAGATGGAATAGGATTGGAGTGGAGGGGGAGGGAAGCAGGAAGATGGAGACGGAATAGGATTGGAGTAGAGGGTAAGGGAGGGGGGAGTGCAGGGTAAGGGAGGGGGTAGTTGAGTCTCTTTTCCAAGCTATGTTTTGTTTGTTTCTGTTTCTGATGAAGTGTTTTTAAGCCTCCCTGAATGTGTTCCAAATAATCTGTCATCGCTGGCAGGCACCCGTTGTAAATTCTATTAGTTAGGGATATTTGACATCAAACCCATTGTAAGCTTGTCATGAAAAATACTGTTTACAATAGATTGTGGCAGGACTGCTGTCTGCACTGGGAGCTGACGACTAAACAATAAGCAGATTCAATATGAAGTATTTCTACTCTCCACGTCAGCATTTAGGCAAATTATGGGCCTCACAGTTCTTGAGGATGAATAAAGAGTGCTATAAAACCCACTTTTTAATTTGAAAACATAACAGAACATTTTAGAAGACAGTATTCTGTATCAGTCCTAGCTCAGTGGGGAAGAACTTCAGGTCTCCATCAGAAGTCCCTCTCCACAGCCTTCAGCACATAATCCAGGCCGACACTCGTGTCAGTTCTTGTTTCCTGCTGACTGCGTAAATGGGCAAAATTTTCCAAGAAGGAGACCACACCTATTTTAGGCAGTCACACAGAAAATGGCGGCCAGGGGAACCTCTGCTCACCTTTGTAACTATAATAGGGGGCAATATTTGTTAAATCTCCAGTTTCACATGTGCCACAGGGGATAGTTACATCATAAAAATGTGACACCTTTCAACTCTCTAATCTAAATTGCTGTGAGCCATTTAAAATGGTAACTGCCTATGTAAACATCACACTATAACTAAACCCTCCAGCCTGTGTATCTCCTCAGTCTCAACCACAATCACTCTTACAATCCGACTAACCCTGCTCCCTAAGTTGTTCCAAGTTTTACATTTTGCCTCTCAATCATCTCAAATCAAAATAATTTTGAAAATTAAGCACGGGATGTCTGAATCCAGCTTGGTGGATGAATATTGTCTTAGTTGAATTCTCCGCCCTTTGCCCTTTAACCCTGCCTCACATGCCTATGAAACTTGGCACTGGTTCTCCATGGGTAGGCTCACTGAAAGTCAACACACCAATAATTAAACTGAGGGGACAGAGGGGAGAGAATATTTTTGTTTGAGTGCCTTGGCGATTGTTTTTGCTTTGTTATGGTTGCTGTCAGAAAGTGTGAGCTGGTGCTTGTGAAAATTGGTCTTCAGGTACCCACACTCAATCATGACAACCTCTGTTTATGGGAGGTGGAGGGAAAGTGGTGGTGAAGAGGGTGCAGGTGGATTAATGTGAGTCGGAAGGATTATAGGACGGATGACAGTGTTCATGCTACAGCTTTAGATTGTGAGGATGGCTGAGTGACTTACTTCTCCAGTGATGTGTCCTGCTTTAGCAGCACACCCAGTGACTGGGTTCTGATCAAAGAGTAATGTAGCTTCTCAGTGTCTTGTGCTAGAAAGGAATAGAAACAGTGAAGAGAATCACAAAGCCAACTGAAAAACCCAAGAATCAGGAACAGAACCTACATATCTCCATTGTTTGGAACTCTCCTTTCAATGCAAGGTGGGATTCTGCGTCCCTCTGAATTTATTCCAGACTTGGAGATCCATTGTTTATCGCTTAATCCCTCTGCAGATCAGAAGATACAAAACCATTGCCTCCTACTGCATAATCAGTTCCCAATATGAATGAGTCTGAAAGTCACCAGAAGGTTCTGGAACCTTTCCTGAAGTTTTGAGTGTAAGACAGCAGCAGCAGCAGCTATTTGTGCATGGCAGGATCCCACAATCGGCATTGCAACGATAGCTAGATCATCCTTTTAGTTGAAACAGATCATCTCCTCCTCCTCCTCCTCTTCACATAGTGCAGTGGGATTTTTAACATCAGCAAACGGGGCAGACTGAGCCTCATCCCTCATTGCACATCAGTCCCTCAGGGCACAAAGATGCTCAGATATCTGAAAATGATTACCTCGTTCGGAGCAGGGGCTGGAATTTAGGGGGCACCGAATTCCCTGCACCCACTCCCCTGCGCCCCCCCCCACCTCCCCCCCCCAACTCCCCTGCTCCCAGAACAGGTGCAGCTCAGGGTTAGATAAGGAGGAAAGCTCCCCTGACAACACCTAATCCAACACTCAGCAGATGTGGGGTTTCTGTTCTTTGGGAGCTCACCCTCAAGAGGTGCTGGGCTGAGATAAGTCATTCAGCAGCAAGGATATAACTGAATCCAGTGTCCCCGATTCCACGGGAATCTTTCCATCCACTTGCCTCCAGATGTTCATCAGAGCTCTGATCTAGGGATCCTACAGTTTGAATCACAAAAGGTTGGTATGCAGGTTCAGCAGGACATTAGGAAAGCTAAATGAATGTTATCATTTATTGTGAGGGGAATTGATTACAAAAGTAGGGAGGTTATGCTTCAGTTGCACAGGGCATTGATGAGACCACATCTGGAGTACTGTGTACAGTATTGGTCTCCTTATTTAAGCAAGAACATAAATGCGTTGGAAGCAGTTCAGAGAATGTTTACTAAAATAATCTAAAAATAATTTTAAAATAATGTGTTTCTCTCTCCACAGATGCTGTCAGACCTGCTGAGTTTTTCCAGCATTTTCTGTTTCTATTACTAAAATAATACCTGGATTGGACAGGTTGTCTTAAGAAGAAAGCGTGGACAGACTAGGCTTGTATCTGCTGGAGTTTAGCAGAGGAAGAGGCAACTTGGTTGAAACATATAAGATCCAGAGAAGTCTTCACCGGATCAATGTGGAGAGGATGGTTCCTAGTACTAGGGGCCACTGTTTAAAATAATCAGTCACCCATTTAAACCAGAGATGAGGTGAAACGTTTTCTCTCAGAGGGTAGTGAGTCTTTGGAACTCTCTTCCTCAGAAGGCAGTGGAAGCAGAGCCTTTTAATATTTTTAAGGCAGAGTTAGATAGATTCTTGATAAGCAAGGGGTTGAAAGGTAGAAAATGAAACAATCACCTCCTCCCCTCTTCACTGAACTCCCTCTCTCATCAAACTCCAACTTTATCACTGTAATGCAACCCAAAGGAGAACTCCAGTGCAGACAAAAGCAGCACTGTAAGACAGTCTGCTTTTATGCTGTCTGAAGCTAGCTTCTGAAAACCTGTTTAAACCAATTATCATTTTCACTAGCTGCAACTACAAGCAGAGCCAGTATAACCTCTGTTTTAAAGCTGGACTAAAACTCACCTACTCCCAACCTAAAGAACTTTTCATTAGTTGCTAAATTGAAGGAAGATTTGACTTTGGATAGAAATTAACCTTTAAAAGTCCCTGCCCCACCAAACTCCAACTTAAGCACTCCAATGCAGCCCAAAGCAGCACTCCAATACTCCAGAAATCCCCACCTCACCAGCAGCCACTCTTATCCCCCCCGCACCAGCAGCCACTCTCTTATACCAGCAGCCACTCTACCCCACCAGCAGTCCCTCGCTCACCCCACTTGGTGGTCACTCTCTCCCCATTCAGTAGTCCCTCTCTCCCCACTCAGTAGTTATCTCTCCCCCAACTCAGCAGTTGCTCGCTCTCTCTCTCTCTCTCTCTCCCCGCTTCCTGAAACCTCCCTCTCTCCTCAACAGACTCTCTGCTGTTGTCATGCCACTTTTCAGGCCTCAAACTGAAGGAAGCTGCTCCTCCAATCAGAGACTGGCTCTCTCCCACCTTAACTGCTGATAGGCTCACTTTTGATCCCATCAACAAACGCGGGAGAGGAACGGCCTGTGATTGGAGGAGCAGAAACTTGCAGAATTGTCAAATTTATTTACCGCCATTTGCTTACCCCACATGAGGTCCACAGGCCGGTGAGAAAGGACTGACACAGTGCCTGTGGGCCGCAGGTTCAACAAGCCTGGGTTAGACCTTGTACATTCACACCATCCGTGACACTGTACAGCCCTTGTACATTCACACCATCCGTGACACTGTACAGCCCTTGTACATTCACACCATCCGTGACACTGTACAGCCCTTGTACATTCACACCATCCGTGACACTGTACAGCCCTTGTACATTCACACCATCCGTGACACTGTACAGCCCTTGTACATTCACACCATCCGTGACACTGTACAGCCCTTGTACATTCACACCATCCGTGACACTGTACAGCCCTTGTACATTCACACCACCCGTGACACTGTACAGCCCTTGTACATTCACACCATCCGTGACACTGTACAGCCCTTGTACATTCACACCATCCGTGACACTGTACAGCCCTTGTACATACACACCATCTGTGACACTGTACAGCCCTTGTACATACACACCATCTGTGACGCTGTACAGCCCTTGTACATACACACCATCTGTGACGCTGTACAGCCCTTGTACATTCACACCATCCGTGACGCTGTACAGCCCTTCAACATTCACACTATCCGTGATGCTGTACAGCCCTTGTAGATTCACACCATCCAGATGGGGAGTTAAATGAAGAGCCTCTCCTCTCAAGTGGACATCCCATCGAATTATTTTGAAAACGGGCAGGGAAGATCATCCAGCTATTCTGGCCGATACTTACCTCTCATTGAATTAAAAGCTGATTTTTTGGGCAATGCTTTTTTGTGGGATCTTGCTATGCACCTATTGGCTGTCAAGTTTCCTATATTTCAATAGCGACTACACTTCCATATTGGCTGTGATGGGCTTTGGAACCTCCCAAAGTGGTGAAAGGCACGGACAGACACTCACTTCTTTTGCATGCACACTTCTTGATCCGCCTCTGGTCGATAATATCATTGTGACATTCATTGCAGTAAATGTTTGCCCTGTGGGGGCAAAAAAGCAACATGTCAAGCCATTGGTTACCTCTTCAAAAGCCACTGGACAGCCAAAAAAGCCGCGACAAGAGAAGATGGGCAAGTGACTAGTGTGTTTGATAGACCTGCCCCTGGACAGCACTTTCCACACAGGCATTAGTGAGACTGAAGATCAATGGTAGCATTCACAGCTCTGGGTTAGAAGATTGTAGGATTACTCCAGAGACTTCAGCAATTACTCTCTAAGCTGAAACTCAGAGTGCAGTTGTGATGGAACGCTGCACTGTTGGATGCTCAGTACTGAGGCAGCGCTTTACTTTCGCCAAGTCAGTATTGACAGTGTTGCACTGTCAGAGGTTCAGCACTGAGGGAGCACTTTACTGTCGGAGGGTAAGTACTGAGAAATTGCTGCACTGTCGGCGGGTCAGGACTGAGGGAGTGCTGCACCGTCAGAGGTTTGGGAACTGAGGGAGTGCTGCACCGTCAGAGGTTTGGGAACTGAGGGAGTGCTGCACCGTCAGAGGTTTGGGAACTGAGGGAGTGCTGGACTGGGTAAGAGTTGTTTAAAATGTATTTATTGGATGTGAGTGTCACTGGCTAGGCCACATTTATTGCCTATCCCTCATTCTCTTTGTTAAGAGGGCAGTTATGAGTCAACCACATTGCTGTGGGTCTGGAGTCACATGTAGGCCAGACCAGGTATGGATGTCTATTTCCTTCCCTATCCTTCTATCCCCTAAAGGGCTTTCATGAACCAGTTGGGTTTTTACAACAATCGACAATGGTTTCATGGTCACCATCTTTTTCAATTGAATCTGTCATGGTTGGATTTGTACCCCAGTCCCCAGAGCATTACCCCTGGGTCTCTGCATTAATAGTCCAGTGACAATGCCGCTATCCCATTGCTTTCCTGTTCTTTGTGGGTACACTGTTACAATGTTTTAATCTTGGGATAAACTTAGGCAAAGTACAGGCAGTGCAGCCACTGGCCTAGGTTTATCCCAATGGGCACCTGAAATATATCAAAGAGAATTAATTTTCCAATGGTTTGTACATAACACGTTAAAAGGCTCACAGCTGGAATGCACTTCCTGAAAGCATCATAAATATTTCCTCTCACACTTTACATGTCACACTTCAGCTGAACTTGTCCCACTGTGTCACTCAGGGCAACCTGCTCCAGTTGTGGTAGAAATTACCTCTGTACAAGGCTACGTTTCTTGGCGATGAAGAATCCGAGTGTATGTTCCTGAATCAGAAAACTGGAGTCTGGGTTGATCAATATACTGGAAGTGGAAACAGGGGAAACATTAAAGAACGAAGAGGGTTAGTTAGTACAGCCTTGTACTAAACTTCAGATACAAATAAAACAGTTCCACACAGAGAGAGATAGACATGACCACACTGACATACAAATAACTGTTTATTCTTTGCTGAAAAAAGAGACATATTTTGCCAAAGTCTTTCGTCATCAGGACAATTCGCAAAAAAAAAACCTATGTCAGCTCTGTATCAGCAAACAATTTACTTTTTATTCTTTTTCACAGGACAGGGGGTTCGCTGGCTGAGTCACCATTTATTGCCCATCCCCAATTGCCCCTTGAGAAGGGGGTGGTGAGCTGCCTTCTTGAGCCGCTGCAGTCCATATGGTGTAGGTACACCGACAGTGCTGTTATGGAGGGAGTTCCAGGATTTTGACCCAGCGACAGTGAAGGAACGGCCGATATATTTCCAAGTCAGGATGGTGTGTGGCTTGGAGGGGATCTTCCAGGTGGTGGTGTTCCCATGTGTCTGATTCCCATGTCCTATTAGGTGGTGGAGGTCGTGGGTTTGAAAGGTGCTGTTGAAAGAGCCTTGGTGAGTTCCTGCAGTGTATCTTGTCGATGGTACACACTGCTGCTACTGTGCGTCGGTAGTGGAGGGAGTGAATGTTTGTGGATATGGTGCCAATCAAGCGATTGCTTTGTCCTGGATGGTGTCAAGCTTCTTGAGTGTTGTGGGAGCTGCACTCATCCAGGCAAGTGGGGAGTATTCCATCACACTCCTGACTTGTGCCTTGTAAATGGTGGACAGGCTTTGGTGAGTCAGGAGGTGAGTTACTCGCCGCAGGATTCTCAGCCTCTGACCTGCTCTTGTAGCCACAGTATTTATATGGCTAGTATAGTTCAGTTTCTGGTCAATGGTAACCCCCAGGAGGTTGATAGGGGAGCATTCAGCGATGGTAATGCCATTGAATAGCATTACAAGGATCGATGGTTAGATTTTCTCTTGTTGGAGATGGTCATTGCCTGACACTTGTGTGGCACGAATGTTACTTGTCACTTATCAGCCCAAGCCTGGATATTGTCCAGGTCTTGCTGCATTTGGACATGGACTGCTTTGGTATCTGAGGAGTTGCAAATGGTGCTGAACATTGTGCAATCATCAGCGAACATCCCCACTTCTGACCTTATGGTGGAAGGAAGGTCATTGATGAAGCAGCTGAAGATGGTTGGGCCTATGACACTACCCTGAGGAACTCCTGGGACTGAGATGACTGACCTCCAACAACCACAACCATCTTCCTTTGTGCTAGATATGACTCCAACCAGTGGACAGCTTTCCCCTGATTCCCATTGACACCAGTTTTGCTAGGTCTCCTTAATGCCACGCTCGGTCAAATGCTGCCTTGAGGTCAAGGGCAGTCACTCTCACCTCACCTTGGGAGTTCAGCTCTTTTGTCTCTGGTTGAACCAGAGTTGATCCCTCGGCTTGATGGTAATGGTAGAGTGGGGGATATGCTGGGCCATGAGGTTACAGATTGTGTTTGAGTACAATTCTGCTGATGACCCACAGCACTTCATGGATGCCCAGTCTTGAGTTGCTAGATCAGTTTGAAATCTATCCCATTTAGCATGGTGGTAGTGCCACACAACACAATGTGAAGGTGAGACTTCGTCTTCACAAGGACTGTGGAGTGGTCACTCCTACCAATACTGTCATGGACAGGTGCATCTGCGGCAGGCAGGTTGGTGAGAATGAGGTCAAGTATGGTTTTTCCCTCCTGTTGGTTCCTTCACCATCTGCCGCAGACTCAGTTGAACATCTACATCCTTTAGGACTCAGCCAGCTCCGTGAGTATTGGTGCTACCGAGCCATTCTTGGTGATGGACATTGAAGTCCCCCACCCAGAGTGCTCCCTGCACCCTTGCCACCCTCAGTGCTTCCTCCAAGTGATGTTCAACATGGAGGAGCACTGATTCCTCAGCTGAGGGCGGGGAGGGTGGGGTGTGGTGCACAGTGATCAGCAGGAGGTTTCCTTGCCCATGCTTGATCTGATGGCATGAGGCTTCATGGGGTCCAGAGTCGATGTTGAGGACTCCCAGTACTGTATACCACTGTGTCATTACATCTGCTGGGTCTGTCCTGCCAGTGGACAGGACATACATACCCAGCGATGGTGATGGTGGCATCTGGGACATTATCTGTAAGATGTGATTCATGAGGATGACTATGCTTGACTAGTCTGAGACAGCTCTTCCAATTTTGGCACTCGCCTCCAGATGTTAGTAATGGGGACTTTGCGGGGCTGACCATTGTCATCTCTGGTGCCTCGGTTGATGCTGGATGATCTTCCTAGTTTCATTCCTTTTCGTAGACTTTGTAGCAGTTTAATAAGGCTGAGTGTCTTGCTCGGCCATTTCAGAGGGCATTTAAGACTCAACCACATTGCTGTGGGTCTGGAGTCACATGTAGACCAGAACAGGGAAGGACAGCTAATTTCCTTCCTTGAAGGACATTAGTGAACCAGGTGGGTTTTTACAACAATATTTTCATAGTCACTATTCCAAAGACTAACTTTTTAATTCCAAATTTATTAATTGAATTTAATTTATCTCGTGATAGACTGTCCACCAATATCCATTACAAGCCTACCGACTTCCACAGCTATCTCGACTACAACTCCTCACACCCCGCTTCCTGTAAGGACTCCATCCCATTCTCCCAGTTCCTTCGCCTCCGTCGCATCTGTTCCGATGATGGTACCTTCAAAAACAGTTCCTCTGACATGTCCTCCTTCTTCTTTAACCGAGGTTTTCCACCCACGGTCATTGACAGGGCCCTCAAGCGTGTCCGGCCCATCTCCCGCGCATCCGCCCTCACGCCTTCTCCTCCCTCCCAGAAACATGATAGGGTCCCCCTTGTCCTCACTTATCATCCCACCAGCCTCAGCATTCAAATGATCATCCTCCGCCATTTCCGCCAACTCCAGCATGATGCCACCACCAAACAGATCTTCCCTTCACCCCCACCCCCCCCCACCCTATCGGCATTCCGTAGGGGTCCATCCCTCCGGGACACCCTGGTCCACTCCTCCATCACCCCCTACTCCTCAACCCCCTCCTATGGCACCACCCCATGCCCACGAAAAAGATGTAACACCTGCCCCTTCACTTCCTCTCTCCTTGCCGTCCAAGGGCCCAAACACTCCTTTCAAGTGAAGCAGCATTTCACTTGCATTTCCCCCAACTTAGTCTACTGCTTTCGTTGCTCCCAATGTGGTCTCCTCTACATTGGAGAGACCAAACGTAAACTGGGCGACCGCTTTGCAGAACATCTGCGGTCTGTCCGCAAGAATGACCCAAACCTCCCTGTCGCTTGCCATTTTAACACTCCACCCTGCTCTCTTGCCCACATGTCTGTCCTTGGCTTGTTGCATTGTTCCAGTGAAGCCCAACGCAAACTGGAGGAACAACACCTCATCTTCCGACTAGGCACTTTACAGCCTTCCGGACTGAATATTGAATTCAACAACTTTAGGTCCTGAGCTCCCTCCTCCATCCCCACCCCCTTTCTGTTTCTTCCCCCTTCCTTTTGTTTTTTTCCAATCAATTATATAGATTTTTCTCTTCCCACCTATTTCCATTATTTTAAAATATTTTTATATCTTTTATGCTCTCCCCACCCCCACTAGAGCTGTACCTTGAGTGCCCTACCATCCATTCTTAATTAGCACATTCGTTTAGATAATATCACCAACTTTAACTTTAACACCTATGTGTTCTTTTGTTCTATTGTCTGTGACATCTTTTGATGATCTGCTTCTATCACTGCTTGTTTGTCCCTACAATCACACCAACCCCCTCCACTTCTCTTCCCCCACCCCCCCCCCCCCCCCCCCACCTTAAACCAGCTTATATTTCACCCCTTTCTTGGATTCACTCAAGTTCTGTTGGAGGGTCATGAGGACTCGAAACGTCAACTCTTCTCTTCTCTGCCGATGCTGCCAGACCTGCTGAGTTTTTCCAGGTAATTCTGTTTTTGTTTTAAATTATACCAGCTGCTGCAGTAGGATTCAAACCCATGCCCTCAGAGCATTAACCTGGGCTTCTGGATTACTAGTCCGGAGACATTACCAGTATGCCGCTGCCTGGCCTTAACAAATTGACACACCTACACTGGCATACACACATTGACTTACTGATACACCCACACCAACACACTGATGTACAGACACACACAACAACTTATATTTATATAGTGCCTTTAACGTAATAGGCCATGTTCTTGATGCCCGCACTGAGTGATAAGAACCTACTTCTCCCATCTTCAATCGATGTTAAAGATGGAGCCTCCAATTTAGAAATGGGAGGACTCTTGCCTGGATGAGTGCAACTCCAAAAGTACTCAAGCTTGATACCATCCTAGACAAAGCAGTCCACTTAGTGATACCCCAACCAACACCTTAAAAATTCACTCCCTCCACTCTAAGACATAGTAGCAGCAGTGTATCATCTGCAAGGTGCTCTGCAGTCACTTGCCAAGTCTCCTCCACCAGCGCCTTCCAAACCCGTGACCTCTACCATCTACAAGGACAAGGGCAGCAGGCACATGGGAACACCACCACCACCTTCAAGTCTTCCAACTCACTCTCAATCCTGTTTCGATCCTGTTAGGGACTTATTAAGTTTACAGAAGAAATATCAATACCCAGCAAATAACCAACAGAACTATGCCACAAGATTTCTCTTTTTTAAGCAAAAACAAGCTTTATTGTATATTGTGAAGAATTAAACAAAGTAAGCACAACTAACTTAATCCTATAGTTTTTAAAGACTTATGCTATAAAATCACTTTACTGTTTACTCTGCCCAAGAGTTCCCTTACCTTATGAAATCTAGAATATTCACTTTTCCTGGGACGAACCCAAAGGTACACCACAGCATTCTGGAATTCACTTTAATTGCCCTTAGTATTCCAGCTATTCTTCAATGTACAGATTGCATCGGTTTTCTTCTATTAGATTCTGGCTCAGTAATCCTCTAATTTTTCTTTATAAACCTCATGACTGTGGTCTCTTCAGGTCCTTATCCTGGCTTTGGATATACGTAGACTTTTTTTCCAGTCTGCTCCCACATCTTCTGTACATCTCTTTCTAAGCCTGCTACTCAAGCTGAATGCTTTCTGGTAGAAGATGACTGTCAATTCCTTCCACCAGCTGCAGGATAGAGCTGATCTTCCAGCAGATTTCTCTCATGAAATCCAAAATGAGATCAAGCCCCACCCGCATTCCACGTGGTGAACAATGAAGTTAATATTTTCTGTGCTTGAAGTGTAGTCCTAACTGACTAACATTCATTTCCTTTGGGTTTCCTGCTCAGTGAGTTTCAGACTACACAAAACCAAATCTGCAACTACCTCTGTCTGATCTCAAACTGAACTGCTTGCTTCTGTCAGCAAACACACATGTAAAACAAAATAACTTTCTAACCAGGACTCCACACTGAATCACTATCTCAACCACAACGTAGCATGCTTTGGGATATCCTCAAACAGAAATGTCAATTAATTATTTTACCTTCAACACAACTCTTTGATTTTGTAACCCATATGAATAATCTATATTTCTAACAGGTGTGTTTGCCTTCTCTCCAGACTCGCTGGCTCCATTACCAGCTTAGAGGTGGATCATTCTTGTTCAACCTTTTTTTTTTCAGTATCAACTCTGACCTTGCAGGACAAACACAGGTTACCTTTTTAGTGTAATAAACCCAGGCTTGTCTGAACTGCATTTACTTCCCGATTGCTTATCAGTCTCTCAATCAGATGCCACCTTATTTTATATTTAACGCTTTAAACTCCAACTTAAAAGTTATATTCTGAAACATATAAATTATGAACTAGATATTCACAACATTGCTGACTTGGAACTATATTGCCATTCCTTCAATGTCATTGAGTCAAAATTCTGGAACTCCCTGACAGCACTGTGGGTGTACCTATACCAGGGTGGACTCTAGTGGTTCAAGAAGGTGCCTCACCTCCACCTTTTCAAAGGCAGCAGAGGCTGGGCTATGAGTGTAGATGATGTCGTGTCCTGAGAATGAGTAAAAAGAAACGAATGGAGGGAAAAGTTACCTGATTTCATCTGTATTAGTCCTGTACTGAATAGCTATCAATAGGAGTTTCAACCGAATGTAGCACAACCTAGAAACAATTGGATGGACAGAAATGGAAAGTACCACAGGGTGAATTATTGCAGTCATTGAATATCCTTCAAAAAATCCTTTCCCAAAGATATTTCTGTTTTACAACTTCTCATTTCAGTGTATTACAACAGATCACATATGTTAGTCATTTTCACTCCCTTTGCTCTTATCACTATATCTGAGTACTTATCATGGAACACAGGAGACCATTGGTCCATTGTCCCTGTACTGACTCTTTAAGCGAGATATCCAACTCATCCCATTCCCTTTGCCTTTCCCCATCACCCTATCCCTGTCTACCCTTCAAGTATTTCTCCAAATCCCGGTCCAAAGTGAACCTTTGGGAAATGGTGATCAATGGAGATGGAAATAAGAAAATGGGTGTTTTAAAATGAATGCATTTGCTTCCCACTCCCTTGACCCCTTCCACCCTTCCTCTCTCCCCCACTCTCCTTGCCCTACTGTCCTCCTCTGTGGATGCTGGGGCTCAATTGCTGTCTGTGATAAATGGATTTTTTGTGGCCTAAGGATGTCAAGGGATGTGGATCACAGGCAGGTAAATGGAGTTAAGTACAGGTCAGCCATAATTTCATTGATTAGCAAAGCTGGATGGAGGGGTTCAATGATCTACTCCTTTTACTGCCTAACAGTTTCAATGGGTTGAAGAGCCTCCTCCTATTCCTCTGCCACAGGTTTGAGAAGCTAAATGGTCTGCTCCTGTTCCTATATAACATGCTTGAGGGGCTGAATGGCCTTCTCCTGTTCCCACATATCATGTTCGAGGGGCTGAATTGACTGTTCCTGTTCCTATGTAAAAGGCTCAAAATGGCCTCCACCTACTCCTTTCTAATCATCTCAAGAGACTGAATGACCTCCTCCTAATTCTGCATCAAGCTGGATGGGCTGAATGGTTTCCTCCTGCTTCTGTGAGCAGGGTTGCAAAGAAGCTGCAGTTCTCTTAACTCCCAGTTCCTAGCTACTGACCCCATCCCTTTCCTTGCATTCATTTGTTCTCAAGCTTAGTGTCATATTTTACAGAAACACAGAATTGTTGTGGTGTAGAAGGAGGCCATTCAGCCCATTGTATCTGCACCGGCTCTCTGAGCCTCTTAACTTCGTGCCAATCTCCTGCCTTTTCCCTGTAACCCTGCATGTTGTTTCTATTTAAATAATCATCCAACGGCCTCTTGAATGCCTCAATTGAACCTGTCTCCACCAGACTTCCAGGTAGTGCATCTCAAACCCTAACTACTCGCTGTGTGAAAACGTTTTTTCTCACCTCGCATTTGCTTCTGTTGAAAAACTCTTTAAAACTGTGCCTTCTGATTCTCGATCCATTTACCAGTGGGAACAGTTTCTCCCTATCTACTCCGTCCAGGCTCCTCATGCTTTTGAAAACTTCCATCAAGTCACCTCTCAGCTTCTCCTTTCCAAGGAAAACAGTCCCAACTTCTCCAACCTTTCCTCAAAACTAAAGTGTCTAATCCCTGGAACCATTCTCGTAAACCTCTCCTGCACTCTCTCCACATCCTTCCTGTAGTGTGGTGCCCAGAACTGTACACAATACTCCAGCTGAGGTCTAACCATGTTTTATATAAGCTCATCATAACCTCCCTGCTCTTGCACTCTGTCCCTATTAATGAAGCCTAGGATACCAATGCTTTAGTAACAGCTGTCCCTACCTGTCCTGCCACCTTTATGAACATAAGTCATTATACACCCAGATCGCTCTGCTCCTGCACACCCTTTAGAATAGCATCCTTTATTTTCTACTGTCTCCATGTTCTTTATACCAAAGTGAATTACCTCACACTTCTCCACATTGAGTTTCATCTGCCACCTATCTGCCCACTCCACCAATGTGTCAATGTCCTTTTGAAGCTCTACTCTGAGATGAGCTCCCAACCATATATTTCACTAAGACTGCCTATTTCTACCTCTGTAACATCACCCATCTTCACCCCTGTCTCAGCTCAGCTGCTGAAACCATCATCCATGGCTCTGTTAACTTCAGACTTTACTATTCCAAAGCAATCTTGGCTGGTCTCCCACATTCTACCTTCTGTAAACTTGAACTCGTCCAATATTCTGCTGCCCACATCCTAGTTTGCACCAAATTCCCATTCACGCCATACACCTTAGTCACTGGCACATATTGGCTCAGGGTAAGAAATACCTCGATTTTAAAAGTCATATCCTTGTTTTCAAATCCCTCCAGGGCCTCTCCCCTTCTATCTCAGTGAGCTCCTTCAGTCCCACAGTCTTCTGAGATCTCTGCGCTCACCCATTTCCGGCCTAAGTGTCCCTGATTGTAATACTCCTGTGAAAGCACCTTGAGACATTTTAAAGTGCAAGATAAATACAAGTTGTTCTTGCTGTTCTGCTCAGTGCCTCTGAGTGGCAGTGTTTGACCAGGAATCTATAACCAAGCCAGCAGCACCACTACCAGTCTTTTTGCTGTATTGCATCTGTCCAGGAATGCAAAGTTGGCAAAATTGGCAGGAATCTGAAGTCATGACAAATTGACCTTAATTTTGAGCCTAGGTTTGTACAGCATGGGTGGTCAGTGCAACTTAGGGTAGCCTTATCCCTGGAATGTATCAATCCAGGATGCTACATCAATAGTTTTACAGAAAACATCACCAGTTCTGCAATGGGTACATTCGAACTGTGGACTTAACAGATATCCTGATGTTTCTGGTGTGCTTGGCTGTTCTCAGTGCGGCGGAAGCTCTGATTGGTCAGTGTGGTTTCTGGAGAGTGACGGGGAAGGAGTTGAAACTGATGAGTGCCTGACTCATGTTTTGGGGCACTATCCCCTGTCCACCAGCCCCTCAGAAACAGGAAAATGAGCGTCAGTCATAGAAGGAACTTGAATTTATCTGGTACCGTTCATAACCTCAGAGTGCCCAAAGCACTTTACAGCCGGTGCGGTACTTTTGAAGTATAGCCAGTGAAATGTAGGAATCACAGCAGCCAATTTGTACACAGCAAGCTCCCACAAACAGCATAATGATCAGATAACCTTATTTTTACTGATGTTTATTGAGGAATAATTTTTGGCTATGGCATCGTTTTTTAAAAATTCGTTCTTGGGATGTGGGCATCACTGGCTAGGCCAGCATTTATTTCCCATCCCCAATTGCCCTTGTTCAGAGGGCATTTAAGAGTGAACCTCATTGCTGTGGGTCTGGAGTCACATGGAGGCCAGACCGGGTAAGGACAGCAGATTTCCTTCCCCAAAGGACAGAGTGGACCAGATGGATTTTTACAACAATGGTTTCATGGTCATCATCAGACTTCCCTGATCTTCTTCCTGGACTGCCTTCTACATCCACCTGAGAGGGCAGAAGGGCTTCAGTTTAACATCTCATCCGAAAAACAGTGCTTCAAACAACGCAGCACTCCCTCTGCATTGCACTAGGAGTTTTAGCCCGCATGGTGGGCTTACGTTTCTGAGATGCAGTTTAAATCCAACTATCCACTAATCCTACTCAGGTCAGGAGCAGAATCAGCTCTTCACTCCTGTAACCCAGTTTGAGCTCCCAGGAGAGCATCTACCAGACATTTTGTTAAACCTGACTCCTGGACATGTCCCTGTCGGTGCTGGGAACAGCCTATGTTAACACGCAACGTTGTGAATTTACCCGCACGCCGGCAGAGGTGCTGCAATGCCAAGTGCAGCCTGACATGTTTCGGTAGACTGTTTCCATTCAAAGTGCTGCCACAGGAATTTACAGTGCAATCATGAGAAATGGGAGAAAATGCATGAGCTTAAAACATGGATTCCAGAGCAATGCCACTCTTAGCTCATGCTGTCTGCAATGAGAGGGGGTTATTGAATGGCAGCACAAGAGGCATAGTGCAGCACATTGGGAGCGAATGTCACCAAGTTGTTTGGGTCATTAATTTGGGGGACAATGGCTGCAGCCCATTTTCCGACCCCCCCCCCCCCCCCCCCCCTCCCTCCCATTCCCCCAAGGCCATACATGCTACACCATCATCAACGGTGGGAAGTCACTCACTCGCACACAGAATGAAAGGACCTGCCTACGAAACTTTCAGACAGAAACTCGGTGTAAATCTCCTGGCTGAGTCCCTCTTTGTAGATGTCAAGCCAAGTTCCGGTTTTATGCTGCAAATGGGAAAAGCATTCATCAAGAACGGGAAAAATCAAGAAGGCTAAAAGTTCAGGATGGAAAAAAAGATGTTGCTTCCTCGTCTTTAGAGTGAATTCCCGAACTGATATTCTCACTGTAAATCCTAACTTTAGTGGAAAGGAATATTCCCAGCTAAAACCTGTCACTATCGCTCCTGCTTTTGAAGCAGAATCACTCCTGACAGCTGGTTTTTGGCTTTTCTAGATAACTTTGCAGAAGTTAAGTTGATGTCTGCAGTAAGGGCTCATCTCTCCACCAATATCAGTTGGTGATTGAAGGGGAATGTTGCGGATTCTTTCCCCTCCTACTGACCTTGGGATGTTCTCTGTGTGTTATTTCTCTCTCGGGGATGGAATGGCTGCAGAGAGGGTAAAGTAAGAAGTGTCTCATCGGAATACTCCAAAACCATTGTGAATGTGGTGGCAGGCTTGATAGATCCGCTGGTGTTTTCCTGCCTGCCTATTCTGAATGTTAGTTGTATTCTATCCTTCCTTTTTTATGAGATGTGATTGTCACCAACAAGGCCGTCATTTATACTCATCCCTAATGGTCCTTGAGAAGATGGTTGTGAATCTCTGCAGTTCATGTGGTGTGGGTACACCCACATTGCTGTTAGGAAAGGAGTTCCAGGATTTTGACCCAGTGACAGTGAAGGAACAGCGATATATTTCCAAGTCAGGACGCTGAGTGACTTGAAGGGGAACTTACGCATAATGCTGTTCCCATTCATCTGCTGCCCTTGTCCTTCTAGGTGGTAGTAGTCGTGGGTTTGGAAGGTGCTGTCAAAGGAGCCTTGGTGAATTCCTCCAGTACACCTTGTAGATGGTACACACTGCTGCTACTGTGTGTCAGTGGTGGAGGGAGAGAATATTTGTGGATGTGGTGCCAATCAAGCGGGCTGCTTTATCATGTATGGTGTCAAGCTTCTTGAGTGTTGTTGGAGCTGCACTTATCCAGGCAAGCAGTGAGGGTTCCGTCACACTCCTGACTTGTGCCTTGTAGATGGTGAACAGGCTTTGGATAGTCAGAAGATGAGTTACTCACCGCAGGATTCCTAGCCTCTGACCTGCTCTTGTTGCCATAGTATTTATATGGCTAGTCCAGTTCAGTTTCTGGCCAATGGTAACCCCCAGGATATTGATAGTGGGTGATTCAGTGATGGTAATGCCACTGAATGTGAAGGTGTGATGGTTAGATTCTCTCCTAATGTAGATGGTCATTGCCTGGCACTTGTGTGGTGCAAATGTTACTTGCCACTTGTCAGCCCAAGCCTGGATATTGTCCAGGTCTTGCTTCATTTGGACATGGACTGCTTCAGTATCTGAGGAGTCGCGAATGGTGCTGAACATTGTGCAATCATCAGCGAACACCCCCACTTCTGACCTTATGGAAGGAAGGTTATTGATGAAGCAGCTGAAGATGGTTGGGCTGAGGACACTACCCTGAGGAACTCCTGCAGTGATGTCCAGGAGCTGAGATGGCTGACCTCCAACAACCACAACCATCTTCCTTTGTGCTACGTATGACTCCAACTAGCAGAGAGTTTTCCCCCTGATTCCCATTGACTTCAGTGTGTAATATACCTAGTTGTGCAGGATAAACTGCCCTGTCTCAATATCCACACGCACTCATTTCCAGCTGGTGTTTGTTGCACCAGCAGACGCCTTGAGTGATTATTTACCTTCCTCTCACCACTCTCCTGGGTCAACCTGTCCTGGTATAACTCAGTGCATCCTGGGGATTGTCCCTGCAGCCTTGTTCATACAGCTCAGCTCCCCCTACAAATCTTACTGGCTCGACAGGGGAAGATTAGATTGAGCACCTACCCGCAATTCTTCCTTACCTCCAGTTGGGACTTCTTGATAAATAGGTTGGCTAGCAGCGTGGAGAAACCTGGGACGATGCAGTTCTGCGCAATAAAACCCATCTTCAACTCTGACAAGCAGATCACACTATCCCTCTTCTTCATGTCCCAACTTGGGAGGTTCTGCAGGTAGGCCTGTCATAGCACACACCGCAATGACACAACAAGGACAATGTGCATTTCTGTAGCACTCAGAAGGTGGTGAGATTGGTTGGAGGGTTATGGTTAGAAGGTGGGATTGAAGGACGTTGTGAGAAGACGAGTAGGTGAGATTGAGAGATGTGGGAAGGAGGTGGGTTGGTGGGACTGAGAGTAATGGTGAGAAGGTGAGTAGGTGAGAATTGAGAAATATAAAATTGGCACTTATAAAGAACCTTTTGTGAATTCAGTACATACCAAAACCATTGAAGGATTTTTAATGTGCTGTCACTGTTGCACGATATAAAATTGGACCAGCCTACTTGCGCACAGCAAGATCCCACAAACAGCAGTTTGATTAAGGACCAGAATAATCAGTTTTGGTGATGTGGATTGAGGGATAAACATTGTCTGGGGAGAAATTCCCTACATTTGTTTGAAAGAGTGCTGATGAATTGTTTGCAGGTGCCGGAGAGGGCCTCGGTTTTACCCTCCAAAAGTCAGCACCTGCAGTAAATTAACATTCCCTTAGTATTGGCAGTGGGATTGTAAAACCCTCAAGTCTCAAGTGTCTGGGAGTGGGTCATGAGTCCATGCCTTAGAAGCTAGAGTGCTCCTTACTGAACCACTGTTTAAGGAGGAAGTTGGGGGTAATTTAGCAAAATAGGACAGAATGGGAAGGGATTACTGACCTTTCCCTTTTCCCAGAAACAAATTCTCAGTTCATAGGATGTGAAACAATGGGATTGAGTAACTGGAATAGACCCCTAAAGCCTCCAGTAAAGACATGACTTACCTTGCTATGGTATTGCAGTACCTGTGCAATCACTCTTATTTCAGGCCAGTACTGCTTGACAGCAATTGTCCTACAACCAGAAATAAAAGTGAAGTGTTATAAGTATTTAAAGACGAAGATGTGTGAGAGTCCTGACACAAGGGGGTAATTGCACATTTACCAAGGGGACAGTTCCCAACAGCATTGCGGATTGAAAAATTGGAGCTCTTGTTCTGTTGGAAATAACTACAGCGTGTGAAAGAGATGTGCTTTAGTGAAAGTTAGGAGAATGTGGGATGGGTATCCAGTGGAAAGTTCATTGACTAAGGGGATGGGAGTGAACGAGAGAGTTCAGGGACTAAGGGATGGGCATCAACGGGTGAGTTCGGGGAGTAGGGGGATGGGCATCAACGGGCGAGTTTGGGGACTAGGGGAATGGGTAACAACTGGAGAGTTCGGGGAGTAGGGGGGTGGGCATCAGCGGGAGAGTTCGGGGGTGGGCATCAGCGGGAGAGTTCGGGGGTGGGCATCAGCGGGAGAGATCGGGGAGTAGGGGAACGGCCGTCAGCGGGAGCGTTCGGGGAGCATGGGGGTGGGCATCAGCGGGAGAGATCGGGGAGTAGGGGAACGGCCGTCAGCGGGAGCGTTCGGGGAGCATGGGGGTGGGCATCAGCGGGAGCGTTCGGGGAGCATGGGGGTGGGCATCAGCGGGAGAGTTCGGGGAGCATGGGGGGACGGGCATCAGCGGGAGAGTTCGGGGAGCATGCGGGTGGGCATCAGCGGGAAAGTTCGGGGAGAGGCATCAGCGGGAGAGTTCGGGGGTGGGCATCAGCGGGAGAGTTCGGGGGTGGGCATCAGCGGGAGAGTTCGGGGGTGGGCATCAGCGGGAGAGATCGGGGAGTAGGGGAACGGCCGTCAGCGGGAGCGTTCGGGGAGCATGGGGGTGGGCATCAGCGGGAGCGTTCGGGGAGCATGGGGGTGGGCATCAGCGGGAGCGTTCGGGGAGCATGGGGGTGGGCATCAGCGGGAGCGTTCGGGGAGCATGGGGGTGGGCATCAGCGGGAGAGTTCGGGGAGCGGCATCAGCGGGAGAGTTCGGGGAGCGGCATCAGCGGGAGAGTTCGGGGAGCGGCATCAGCGGGAGAGTTCGGGGAGCGGCATCAGCGGGAGAGTTCGGGGAGCGGCATCAGCGGGAGAGTTCGGGGAGCGGCATCAGCGGGAGAGTTCGGGGAGCGGCATCAGCGGGAGAGTTCGGGGACGGGCATCAGCGGGAGAGTTCGGGGACGGGCATCAGCGGGAGAGTTCGGGGAGCATGGGGGGACGGGCATCAGCGGGAGAGTTCGGGGAGCATGGGGGGACGGGCATCAGCGGGAGAGTTCGGGGACGGGCATCAACGGGAGAGTTCGGGGAGTAGGGGGTGGGCATCAGCGGGAGCGTTCGGGGAGCATGGGGGTGGGCATCAGCGGGAGCGTTCGGGGAGCATGGGGGTGGGCATCAGCGGGAGCGTTCGGGGAGCATGGGGGTGGGCATCAGCGGGAGCGTTCGGGGAGCATGGGGGTGGGCATCAGCGGGAGAGTTCGGGGAGCGGCATCAGCGGGAGAGTTCGGGGAGCGGCATCAGCGGGAGAGTTCGGGGAGCGGCATCAGCGGGAGAGTTCGGGGAGCGGCATCAGCGGGAGAGTTCGGGGAGCGGCATCAGCGGGAGAGTTCGGGGAGCGGCATCAGCGGGAGAGTTCGGGGACGGGCATCAGCGGGAGAGTTCGGGGAGCGGCATCAGCGGGAGAGTTCGGGGACGGGCATCAGCGGGAGAGTTCGGGGAGCATGGGGGGACGGGCATCAGCGGGAGAGTTCGGGGAGCATGGGGGGACGGGCATCAGCGGGAGAGTTCGGGGAGCATGGGGGGACGGGCATCAGCGGGAGAGTTCGGGGACGGGCATCAACGGGAGAGTTCGGGGAGTAGGGGGTGGGCATCAGCGGGAGAGATCGAGGACTGGGGAACGGGCATCAGCGGGAGAGTTCGGGGAATAAAGGGATGGATTTTGATGGGAGAGTTAGAGGAGTAGAGGGATTGGCATCAATGGGAGAATTCGGGGAATAAAAGCATGGGTTTTGATGGAAGAGTTAGAGGAGTAGAGGGATGGGCATCAATAGGAGAGTCAGGGAATTTATGAAAATACAAATACATGAATGAGCAACAGGGGTAGACCGTTCTGCCACTGAAGCCTGCTCCACCATTCAACAATATCATGACTGGTCTGATTGTGGCCTCGACTCTACTTTCACAGAATCACACAGTGCAGAAGAGGCCCTTCAGCCCGTCGAGTCTGCAATACCTGACCTACCTACCTAATCTCATTTACCATCACTTGGCCCAAAGCCTTGACTGTTATGACGTGCCAAGTGCTCATCCAGGTACTTTTTAAAGGATGTGAGGCAACCTTCCTCCACCACCCTCCCAGGCAGCACATTCCAGACCGTCACCACCCTCTGGGTAAAAAAAGATTTTCCTCACATCCTCCCTAAACCTCCTGCCCCTCACCTTCAACTTATGTCCCCTTGTGACTGACCCTTCAACTAAGGGGCACAGCTGCTCCCTATCCACCCTGTCCATGCCCCTCATAATCTTGTACACCTCGATCAGGTCGCCCCTCAGTCTTCTCTGCTCCAACAAAAACGACCCAAGTCTATCCAACCTCTCTTCATAACTTAAATGTTTCATCCCAGGCAACATCCTGGTGAATCTCCTCTGCACCCCCTCCAGTGCAATCACATCCTTCCTATAATGTGGCGACCAGAACTGCACACAGTACTCCAGCTGTGGCCTCACCAAGGTTCCATACAACTCCAACATGACCTCCCTACTTTTGTAACCTATACCTCGATTGATAAAGGCTAGTGTCCATATGCCTTTTTCACCACCCCACTAACATGCACCTCCACCTTCAGAGATCTATGGACACACACGCCAAGGTCCCTTTGTTCCTCAGAACTTCCTAGTGTCATGCCATTCATTGAATACTTCCTTGTCAAACTACTCCTTCCAAAGTGTATCACCTCACACTTTTCAGGGTTAAATTCCATCTGCCACTTATCTGCCCATTTGACCATCCCGTCTATGTCTTCATGTAGCCCAAGACACTCAATCTCACTGTTAACCACCCGGCCAATCTTTGAGTCATCCACAAATTTACAAATCATACACCCCACGTAGTAATCTATGTTGTTTATATAAATGATGAATAATAGGGGACCCAGCACAGATCCCTGTGGTACGCCACTGGACACTGGCTTCCAGTCACTAAAGCATCCTTCTGTCATCACCCTCTGTCTCCTACAACTAAGCCAATTTTGCATATGGGAGTGACACCTTATCAAATTACCCTGTATCCCATGTACATTTGCCTTCTTTAAAGGTCTCCCATGTGGGACCTTGTCAAAGGCTTTGCTGAAATCCATATAAACTACATCAACTACACTACCCTCATCTACACACCTGGTCACCTCCTCAAAAAATTCAATCAAATTTGTTAAGCATGACCTTTCTCTGACAAAGCCATGCTGACTATCCCTGATCAAACCTTGCCTCTCGAAGTGGAGATAGATTTTCTCCTTCAGAATTATCTCCAATAGTTTCCCTACCACTGATGTGAGACTCACTGGCCTGTAGTTCCCTGGCTTATCTCTACAACCTTTTTTAAATAGCGGAACCGCATTTGCTGTTCTCCAGTCCTCTGGCACCTCCCCCGTGGCCAGAGAGAAATTAAAAATTCAGGTCAGAGCCCCTGCGATCTCCTCCCTTGCCTCCCTCAGCAGTCTGGGACACAAATCATCCGGACCTGGAGATTTGTCCACTTTTAAGCCTGCCAACACCTCCAATACCTTGTCACTCCCTATATCAATTTGCTCAAGAACCTCACAGTCTGTCTCCCCGAGTTTCGATACCTTCATCCTCATTCTCTTGGGTGAAGACAGATGCGACGTATTTGTTCAACATTCTACCGATGTCCTCTGGCTCCACCCATAGATTGCCCCCTTGGTCCCTAATGGACCCTACTCTTTCCCTGGTTATCCTCTTCCCATTGATATACTTTTAGAATATCTTGGGATTTTCCCTACTTTTACCAAACAGAGCTTTCTCATACCCCCTCTTTGCTCTCCTAATTGCTTTCTTAAGCTCCACCCTGCACTGGCTGGACTCCACTAATGCCTCTGCTGATTTGCTTCCCTTGTACCTGCTAAAAGCCTCTCTTTTCCTTCTCATCCTGAATATCCCTGGTCATCCATGGTTCTCTGGGCCTGTTACTCCTTCCTATCACCCTAGAGGGAACATGTTGAGCCTCTCCCCTCTCCATTTCCTTTTTGAATGCCCCCCACTGTTCCTCTGTAGATTTCCCCACAAGTAGCTGTTCCCACTCTACCTTGGCCAGATCTTGCCTTATTTTACCAAAATCCACTCTCCCATAATCCAAAACATTTTTATGCAATTTGTCTATTTCTTTGTCCATAACAAGCTTAAATTGTACCATGTTATGATCGCTATCACTAAAATGCTCCCCCACAACCACCTCAGCCACTTGTCCAGCTTCATTCCCCAGAATTAGGTCCAGCAATGCACCGTCCCTTATTGGACCCTCTACATATTGACCTAAAAAGTTCTCCTGTACACATTTCAAGAAATCCACTCCATTCAAGCCCTTAACACTATGTCTATCCCAATTAATGTTGCGAAAGTTGAAATCACCTAATATAATTACCCTATTGTTATTGTTTTTACACACCTCCACAAATTGTGCACATATTTGCTCCTCAATTTCCCACTGACTATCTGGGGGTCTATAATAAACACCTAACAATGTGGCCGCCCCTTTTTTATTCCTAAGCTCTACCCACAAAGCTTCATTCCAAGATATCGTCTCTCCTTACTGCAGTAACTGACTCCTTAACTAATAACGCAATGCCTCCTCTTCTTTTACCTCCTCCCCATCTGAGGATTCTATATCTCGGAATGTTGAGCTGCCAATCCTGCGCTTCCCTCAACCACATCTCAGTGGTGGCTACTATATCACAATTCTACTTGTCAATCTTCACCCTTAACTCATCTGTTTTACCTGTAATAGTCCTGGCATTAAAGTAGAGGCCATCCAACCTTGCCTTACTCCCTTGAAGCTTATTGCAGCTGTACTCCCTCTGACTTGATTGTTTTACTCTATTCTGATATGTTAACATTCTGTGTTCCCTCCCCCTGCCCGCAAGGATGTTAGTCCCGCTCTGGTTCAGATGTAGACCCTCCTGCTTGTACAGGTCCCACCTTCCCCAGAAATGGTCCCAGTGATCCAGGAATCTAAAGCCTCCCTCCTGCACCAACTCTTAAGCCACGTATTCATCTGTGCAATTCTCCTAGTTCTGAGCTTGCTAGCACGTGGCACTGGGTGTAATCCAGAGATTACAACCCGAGAGGTCTTGCTTTTTAGTCTACTGCCTAACTCCCTGAATTCTTGATGCAAGACTTCATCCCTCTTTCTACCTATGTCATTGGGACCAACAGGTACCATGACCTCTACCTTATCACCCTCCCCCTTCAGGATGTCCTGCAGCCATTCAGTGACATCCTAGACCCTGGCACCAGGGAGGCAACACACCATTCTGGAGTCACGTTGACGGCCACAGTAGCACCGATTTGTTCCCCTGACTATAGAATCCCCTATTACTATTGCTCTTCCTCTCTTCCTCCTATCCTGTACAGACAGGCTGCTTATGGTGCCAGAAGCTTGGCTCTGTCCTCACCCCCTTTACTCTTTTACTCCCTTGTCAATCAAGAATCTATTGAACACAGCCTTAAAAATATTCATTGAGCCTGCCTTATCCATTCTCTGGGAAAGAGAGTGCCACTGACTCAAGACTCCCCCTGAGAGAAGAAATTTGTCCTCACCTCCTCCTTAAATTGGAGATTCTTTATTTTTGAACTATGTCCCCTGAGCTCTAGTCTCTTCCATAATGGGGAACATCTGTCAGCATCAATCCTGTCAAGTCCCCTCAGGTTCTTGTATGTTTTAATAAGATGACCTCTCACTTTTCTAAACTCCAATGGTTACAGGCCCAACCTGTCCAACCTTTCCATGTAAGATAAGCCCCTCATCCTAGGAATCAGTCAAGTGAACCTTCTCTGAACTACTTCTAATGCAATTATGTCCTCTCTTAAATAAGGAGACCGAAACTGTACACAGTACTCTAGATATGGTCTCACCAATGCCTTGTACAACTCTAACAAAAACATTCCTACTTTTGTATTCCATTCTCCTTGGAATAAAAAACATTCCATTTGCCTTCCTAAGCATTTGCTGTACCCACATAATTTTTTGTGATTCATGTACCAGGACATCCAGATCCCTTCGTTCCTCAGAGTTCTGACATCTCTCACCATTTAAATAATTTGCTGCTTGCTTATTCTTCCTGCCAAAGTGGACAAGTTCACATTTTCCCACAGTGTACCCCACCTGCCAAAGTTTTTCTCACTCGCTTAACCCATCTATGTCCCTTTGCAGACTCCTTGTGTCCTCTTCACAATTTACTTTCCTACCTATCTTTGTGTCATCAGCAAATTTAGCAACCATATATTTGGTTCCGCCATCCAAATCATTGATGTAGATTGTAAATATTTGAGGCCCCAGCACTGATCCCTGTGGCACTCCACTCGTTACAGCTTCCCAACCCAAAAATGACCCATTTAAGCCAACTTTCTGTTTCCTTTTAGCTAACCAATCCTCTATCCATGTTAATATGTTACCCCCTACACCATGAGCTCTTATCTTGCTTAGTAACCTTTGATGTGGCATCTTGTCAAATGCCTTCTGGGAATCTAAATACAGCACATCCACAGGTTTCCCTTTACCCATGACGCATTTTATTTCCTCAAAGAACTCTAATAAATTAGTCAAACACAATTTCCCTTTCACAAAACCATGCTGACTCTGCCTGATTGCACTGAGATATTCTATGTGGCCCGCTATAACCTCCTTTGTAATACATTCCAGTATTTTGCCTATGACAGGTATAAAGCTAATTGGCCTGAAATTTCCTGCTTTCTGTCTCCCTCCTATCTTGAATAGAGGACTGACGTCCGTTTCCAATCTGATGGGACCATTCCAGAATCTAGGGAATTTTGGAAAATTAAAACACGTGCATCTACTATCTCAGCAGCCACTTCTTTTTGGACCCCAGGATAAAGTCCATCAAGACCTGGGGGCTTGTCAGCTTTTAGTTGTGTTTGTCATATGAGGAGAGATTGGGCCGACTAGGCCTGTGTTCACTGGAGTTTAGAAGAATGAGAAGAGATCTCATGAAATATATAAAATTCTGGCAGGGCTGGACAGACTGGATGCAGGGGTGATATTTCCTCTGACTGCGGGGTCTAGAACAAGGAGTCACAGTCTCAGGATACAGGGTAGACCATTTAGAAACTTCTTCACTCAGATGGTGGTGAACCTATGGAATTCTCTACCACACAAGGCTGTAAAAGCCAAGTCATTGAATATATTTAAGAAGGAAATAGATTTCTGGTCTCTAAAGGCATCAAGGGGTATGGGGAGAGCACAGGAATATGGCGTTGAGATAGATGATCAGCCGTGATCATATTGAATGACGGAGCAGGCTTGAAGGGCTGAATGACCTACTCCTGCTCCTATTTCCTATGTTTTAATGTTTCTCAGTTCTCTTTCCCCAGTGTTTATAATTGCTTCAAGTTCCTCCCTCCTTTTCACCTCTTGGTGCACACTTATTTCTGGGATGTTATTTGTATTCTCTACAGTGAAGAAAGATGCAAAATATCTTGTCAATTCATCCACCATCTCCTTATTTTTCATTATTAGTTCTCCAGACTCACTCTGTAGAGCACCAACGCTCACTTTACTTATTTTTTTTCTTTCTAAATACCTGTAGAAACTCTGACTATCTTTTATATTTCTAGCTAGCTTTCTCTCACACTCCAATTACTTCCTCCTTTTTTTTAGCCATTCTTTGCTATTTCTATATTCTGTCCAACCTTCTAACCTGCTACTAATCTTTGTGGAACTATAGACTTTTTCTTTCAATTTGTTTCCATCTTTAAATTCCTTAGTTAGCCATGGATTGGATGTCCTTCCCCAAGAGTCTTTGTTTCTCACTGGAATGTACCTTTGCTGAGTGTTACAAAATATCTCCCTCAAAGTCCCCTTTTGCATATCTACTGACTATCCCTTAACCTAATTTTTCAGTTCACTTTAGCCAACTCTGTCTTGATACCCTCATAATTGCCCTTATTTAAGTTCAAAACACTAATTTTAGACCCACTCTTCTCTCCATCAAACTGAATACGAAAAATTGAGTTATGGGTTTTGATGCAAGAGTTAGGGGAGTAAAGGGATGGGTTGTGATGGGAGAGTTAGGGGGACAGAAGGGTAGGTTTTGATGGGAGAATTTGGGAACTTGAGGGATGGGATTCTATGAGAGAGTTAGGGAAATAGAGGGATGGGTTTCCACAGGAAATTTGAGGAATTGAGGGATGGATTTTGATGGGAGATTTATCAGCTTTGAAAAATGGAATGGCCATTTGTCATGTATTAATTTTTCAAATATTTTTGCATAAGCTGATAATGAATGATATTATTTGAGGGAAAAAAATATTTTAGCTCGAGGTTAAATTTCACAATTATCCCTGTCTTGGGACTTGAACTCATAGTTCCTTCAGCTCGATGATCTTAGCAGAATCCATTCAGGTTGCAGAAGATCAGTCTGGACTCACACCCAGCACACTTGATCAATCTGGTTACAATTGACCTGATGGGTCCAAATCTAATTCACCTCTGACTGACCAATCTATCTTAGAAAGGTTGCCCTGGGAACCAGAATGGTGACTTTGATCCTAAGGAAGGCGTTACTTTTCGGGCGTAGTTGTAGCTGACAGAGAGAAAAGTGAAAACTTACATTTCTACAGTACCTTTCAACAGCTCAGAAGGCTGAAAAGCACTTCACAGCCAGTGAAGAGCTCTTTGAAATATAGGCACTGTTATAATGTAGGAAACATAGCAATCAATTTCTGCACAGCAAGCTCCTAAAACAGCAATGTGATAATGACCAGGAAATCTGTTTTATTGATGGTTGTTGAAGGAAACATATTGGCCAAGGATATCTCCCATGGCTGTTTTTTACAATAATACTGTGGGATTGTTTACATGTCCTGAGAGAGCAGATGGAGCCTCAGTTTAATGCCTTACCCAAAAGGTGGTACTTCCAACAGTGCAACACTGGGAACATGAGCCTGTATTATGTGCTGCGGTCTCTGGAATGGGGCTTGAACCCACGATCTCCTGACTCAGAGGTGATTGTCAGAGCCAGAACTAATCATTGACAAGGCAGTTAGAAATCATGGGGTATTCACAGTACCCCATGGCAGAATGAGCAAACTATTCATTTCTGTGTGATCATCAATCTACATCATTCTGATACAGGAGCTGGGAATGCTCAGGATTTCTTTTTATTCATTCAAGGGATGTGGGCTTAGCTGGAGTGGCCCAGCATTTATTGCCTATCCCTAATTGCCCTTGAGAAGGTGGGGGTGAGCTGCCTTCTTGAACCACTGTAGTCCACGTGGTGCAGGTACACCCACAGTGCTGTTAGGGAGGGAGTTCCAGGATTTTGACCCAGCAACAGCGAAGGAACAGCTAAATATTTCCAAGTCAGGATGGTGAGTGGCTTGGACGGGAACTTCCAGGTGGTGGTGTTCCCATGTGTTGGCTGCTCTGGTCCTTCTAGATTGTAGTGGTCATGGGTTTGGCATATGCTGACTAAGGGTCCTTGGTGAGTTCCTCCAGTGCATCTTGTAGATGGTACACACTGCTGCTACTGTGCGTCGGTGGTGGAGGGAGTGAATGTTTGTAGATGGGGTGCCAATCAAGCGGGCTGCTTTGTCCTGGATGGTGTTGAGCTTTTGAGTGTTGTTGGAGCTCACTCATCCAGGTAAGTGGGGAGTATTCCATCACATTTCTGACTTGTGCCTCGTAGATGGTAAATAGGCTTTGGGGAGTCAGGAAGTGAGTTACTCACTGCAGGATTCCTAGCCTCTGACCTGCTTTTGTAGCCACAGTATGTATGTGGCTAGTCCAGTTCTATTTCTGGTCAATGATAACCCCTAGGATGTTAATAATGGGGGATTCAGTGCAGGTAGTGCCATTGAATGTCAAGGGGCGATGGTTGGATTCTCTCTTGTTGGAGATGGTCATTGTGTGGCGTGAATGTTACTTGCCAGTTGTCAGCCCAAGCCTGGATATTGTCCAGGTCTTGCTGCATTTGTACATGGACATCTGATGAATCGTGAATGGTGCTGAACACCGTTCAATCATCAGCGCACATCCCCACTTTTGACCTTATGATGGAAGGAAGCTCATTGATGAAGCAGCTAAAGATGGTTGGGACTAAGACACTACCCTGACTATGGGTGCCATTGATTTGGAAATGATTTACATGATTAGCATTGATATCCCTAGTTTAATAAACAGAAATATTAAACAGATCCATAATTAAGAAAACAGTTAAAACATTTAATATATAAATATGTGCATGAAAAAGCAGGTATGTTACATCAAAGATCAGCATGACAGCAGTACAGGGGAGTGCTGTTCTGTCAGAAGTGCCGTCTTTAGGTTGAGATGTTAAAACTGTGGCCCTGTCTGCTCAGGCAGGTGTAAAAGATTCTGTTGCACCATTTCAAAGAAGAACAGGGGAGTTCTCCCTGGTGCCCTGGTCAACATATCTCCCTCAACTAACTTCCTTAACAAGGTAATGATCCCACTGATCAGTGTAATAGAGAATGACTGCTGAGTCAGTCAGTGCCTTCAGCTGATGTGCTGACAAGGTCAGGTTTCTATGTAAATGCAACTTAATCCAGCTTCCTACACCAGGTTCCTACCTCATGATATTTGCAGAATCTTCTGCTTCAGGGTTCAGGCAGTTTTTGTCTGCCAAAATCAAACAGGCATCTGCATTGTCCGGCTGCAGTGAGAATAAGAAGGGCTTTATTCATGTTGAACGGCAAATATATATTGAAGGAACTCTTTGCTTCCTGCCACTGCTTGGAAATCTTCATAATTTCCTCTCATTTGCTTCAAGGAGGTGTATCTTTAAGAATTATCCCCTTAACAAGTTATTTGAAATCAAAATAAATGATTGCATTGCTCGGATCCATCTGACAGACCAATCGGATCCAAAAAGGCTTAGCTGGCAAGTGGATGTAACACACCTTTTCAACATAAACTAAAATACTAATAATTATCTTGCTGCGACAAATTCTGTGAAGAGCCCTGATGTCAAAACACTACTCCTGTTCACACGCAGTAAATCCCTCTTGAGGAAGTGTCTGAACATGAGGGTCCAGCCATCACGAGGCATGGGACAGGCTTTGAGGACAAGCTGCTCTTTTGCTGCCCATCGATTTTGTACGTTCATATGGACTTAAGGGACTCACCAAGAGGAATAGGCTGGGTCAGAGAGCCCACCTAAACAGTCATATTGGTTGCAACTGAGTCAAAGATCAGTGGATCTTGTTGTAAATTCCTTGACAGGAAGATTATCTCTTGGCAAATGCGGCCTGGACATTGGAGGTCCTGATATGTACGGCTAATCTTGACTGAGAAGAGATAGTTTTCAAAGTGTATTGGCCTTGGTTGACCCTATAGTACATTACTCAGGAGCTGCATGATGCAAAGGATTGCAGATTCTCCAATAGCCCTCATGATTTGAGCCCTGGGGCTATGAAACTGATACCAGCTTATCTGCCGCTATCTGTGATTGTGAAAAGCTTGGCACATTTGAGCTTCAACATTCCTTGTTGCTGGGAAAGGTCAGGAGACTGTCCAGTTACTTTCAAAGTGACTTCTCGACAAAAGGACAACTGCAAAGTCAGTGTGTCTGAACGCCCTCATTCTACAAATTATTGGGTTAAAGGTGTTGGATCTCAAAAAGAATATGGCCAACCGCAAGGCTTAGGCAACAGTCTGTGGAATTGCCAGTAGACAAGACAACAACAGGTGATGGTTTCCTCAACTATGTCATTTCCACCTGAAGCCTGCGAGATGCTTGCTCACTAACCAAGATTCTGCTGCAGTCATGAGAGCAGGTCAGGGGGATGTCATCTGCCATTCATGGGCCCACCATTTTCATGGAGGAATGAACCCAAATAAAACAGAGGAGTGGCAATTGAATGTATTTAGGCCTCCGTCTGACAAACTCAACACGAGCATTATCTTAATGTTCTTACCCGCACCCTGTCCAGATCACTGGGGTTGAGTACTGATCCTTGGAAAAACTCCATCTGAGTTGTGTGACGTTTGAACAGGGCCTGAAGCTCAAGGCCAGGTTTTATGCTGGAAGTAAGCATTGCATACAGTGTTAATTGAGACAAAACTTCCTGTAAAATCAAGATTAGATTGTTATTTACATGATTCCAGCTTTCTTTGCTCAGTCCTCGAATACAGGGGGAGGCAACAGCAGCTGCCATTTTGTTACAAATCGACTGAAGTTGGTCTCCATAACCGGTGTCAATCCACCAGGATCTGTTCAAGCCCAGTTCACGTCCAGAGCTGAGTTTGAAATCTACACCAGCACAGCAGTGCTTCTCCAATGGGATCTCTATCGAACCTGGTGCACACAGTGCTGCTAGGAAGGCAGTTCTAGGATTTTGACCCAGCAATGATGAAGTAATGGTAATATATTTCCAAGTCTGGATGGTGTGTGATTTGAAGGGCAACTTACAGGCAGTGGTGTTCCCACGCTCCTGCTGCCCTCTTCCTTCTAGGTGGTAGATTACCGTGGTTTTTTTTAGAACAAGGTGAGGCTTGGGCTGTTGGTTCAGTTCTATAACCACAAGACCACCTTTCCTATAGCATGAGCTACAGCAGCTCAAAATTAAATTCCAGTTGCTGTATTCTTATGGTACCGGTTTATTAAGTCACTAATGCCCTCTGTCATCTGTACTCCATCTGGGTCCCGGCCAACATGGTTGACTCTTAACTTCCCTCTAAGTCAATGGTTACGGAGATCAAGTGGAAAAGTGGAGTTAAGGCCCAGGTCAACATGATCATATTGACTGGCAGAGCAGGCTTGAGGGGCTGAATGGCCCAATCCTGCTCCTATTTCTTAAGTTTTTATGATCTTAAGTCCGCAGTGTATCACACTCAAGGTAACTAGGGATGGGCAATGTTTCTCATCTTTGCCAGCAATACTAATTGCTAAAATATATTTCAGATCTTGCGAGGACACTTGGAAAGATGCCAGTTTTCAGCACTCAGAACTTACTTCTCCATAACTACAATATCTGTTGAAATTTCCTCTCTTTCTTTGCAAGTAAAATCCTTCAGGAAATCATGGAGACTATTCAGAGTAATATGACCGCAGACTATGATATATCTGCAACAGATCACACACAAAGGTCAAAAGCTCCAGAACCCGAATAAATCTCCTTGCAGTCAAGCTGTGGGAGGTAGGTCTCTCCTTTCTTTCTTGGGAATTTGGCATTGGGGGTGGTAACTCTTGTCCTCACTTGCCCTTGGAGACGCTACACGGAGTGGCTTGGGAAACTCTGAATCAATTCACTGGAGGGCGAAAGAGCATGGCATAGGGAATGGCCACAACAGTCCCTGGCTGTACAAGGGAGGACATGAGGGTTCTTGATTCAGGAAAGAAAAAGTTGGTGGAGAATAGGCCCTGTTTTCATTTGCAATTTTAATTTAGAGGATTGGCCGATTGGGGCCTGAGCTATAACTAGGCCTTGTCTTACATCTGCTTTTCTCGCCCCCTCCTCTCCCAATCCTTTCACCCTCTGCTGTGGTTCCCATCCACCCACCAACGGTGTCCCAGTGCATGTTCAGGGCAGAGAGAAGCAAGTGGTCCTGGAAAAAAAAACCCAAAATCAGTTCCCTCATTCTGTCAGTTGTGCTGAGTTTGTACCTAGTCCCAGTCAAGGCTTGCAACTGTCGACTGGGGGAAACTTGTCGTGGAGGTAGTTGAAGTTGTGGTTTGAGAAACAAGAGTCTGAGCAAAAGGGTGAGGAAATTTGAGTCTCTTGTGTTAATGCTAATTGTTTAGCAACTTTCAACGAGTGCCACTCACCTCTGACCTTCCAGTGGCAACTTCTTCTATTCTCAGTTGTGATTTGCCATTGGTTCAGGTGTACAAAATCTCAGCTAATCAGATGCAAGTTTGATCCAGACTTTTGCCGGTGTGACATCCTATGTGAAAAGTTTGGTCATGCCGGGTCACACCTTCCTCGTCTGGACACACACTGACCGGCAGGAATCCTTAGACAGTCAGCAGGAGCAGGAGCAGGAGTCCTGACTGACCTTCTGGGCAGAATTTTTCCGTCGGCGAGTTTGGGGGGGGGGTCTGCTCTCCGACGTGGGATGACATTGGGCGGGGGGGGGACCCCCGACATCATCCTGCCCCATTTAAATCTTCAGGAAGGCGGGGGCGCAGCGCAATCAGCTGTGCACCCGCCGACCTGTCAATGGCCTCAATTGGCCATTGACAGGGTAGTGAAAACAATCAAAGACCCTGTCCGTCCAACCTTAAGGCTGGCAGGCAGGCCAAGAGCCTCATCGGGAAGGAGAAAAGACATGAAAGCTCATCCACCGGCGGGATGAGGTTCCATGTCGGTTTTAAAAATCTTTAATAAAGTTTCTGTGATATTTACTAACATGTCCCATCTCGTGTGACATTGTCACAGGAGGGGGACATGTTAATAATGTTTTTATTTTTCTATTTTTAAACTTTCAAACACTGTCAGTGCTCTCCCTGAGGCTGCACTTAGTCTCAGGGAGCTGTGCGCTCTATCGTGCGCATGCGTGAAAGTGCGCACTCTGACAGTTGGGGAATCCCTCTCCCCCCACCCCCCCACAACTCTGCACAGGGAGTGCATAGCGCTTCCCATCGGTCAGCCCGCTAGATGGGTCTTGATTGGCCCGCCCACTCAAAATGGCGGCGGGGCCCGTTTCGGTGGCGGCGATCAGAAGCCCGCCCACCGCCAAGCCGATGGGGCCCGCCCGCCCGCCCATCAAGGGCAAAATTCTGCCCTCTGCTTTCCCAGTGGTCCAATGGCACTGAGACCCTGGGCCCTCCCTAAGATCCATCCTGACCTCAGTGACTCACAGAAAGTTTGCTGAGATATCTGGCAAATATTAATCAGAAAACTTGCCCCAGTGGGAAAGTGATTAGAGAAAGAGATGGAGAATACTCACTTTTTCCCCATGAATCGTCTGTAACTACCAGTGTATTTCCGATGGCTCCCAATAATTTCTATAATCTCAGGGACATGACTTGCAAACAAGGCCTGTCAGAGTTAGCAAGTTTTCAAATGTTAACACACTTTCACTTCAAAACCGACAACCATTTCTGTGACTTTGCCACATATAAACCAGAGTGTTATCATGAGCATTTTTCCGAGAATTAAAGAAAGACTTACATTTCTATAGTGCCTTTCTCGGCCGAAGGAGATCCCAAAGCACTCTACTGCCAAGACAGTAGTTCTGAAGTATATTCACTGTTGTAATGCAAGAAACTCAGCAGCCAATGGGCACACAAGCTTCCACAAATAGCAATACAATAATGACCAGATAATCTGTTTTGTTGTGTTGATTCAGGGATAAGCGTTGGCCCGGACACCAGGGATAACTGCTCCCCAGCACCTCCGTCAGAGCAATTCTCTCAGTATTACACAGGCACGTTGGTTGAGTTTTTTATGCTCCAGGTTCTCGAGTGAGACTTGAATTCACAATTCAACATTCAGATTACACTGAGCCTACAGCACAAGAACAGGCCGTTCGAACCAGCAGGTCAATGCTGGTGATTCTATCCCACACGAGCCTCCTCCCATCTCTTTTCTTCGCAGTCTAACAGCATATAACCACGTACCCTTTTCCTCCTTCTGTATTTATCTAACTTCCCCTGAAAGGCATCTGTGCTATTTATCCACTTTCTCATCGCTCTTTGGATAAAGACGTTTCTCCCGCAGGGGAGTGCAATCACTAGGTCTGGTCGAGAATGGTGCATTGGTCAGTGACTTGGGGAGGGGAGCAGTGTGCAGTTTGGTGGAGTGAACAGCAGACAGGGAGAATGGGGGAACTGGTGGCCAGAGGCAGAAAGGAGCAGAGAATTAGTGATTGGGGGAGGAGAAGGGAGGAATGACCCGCTTAGGAGGACCACTCTTGCCCTTCCTGGCTCACTTTGAGCGGACCGCCTGACTTGAGTGCTGTAGCATACTGGGTGAGATTAGTACCCAGCCGAGTGAAGCAGTGGGACCTCCAAAAATCCACAATGGGTTGTGGAAGGATTGCTGGCCCCACATTGGAACAGATTTCCCTTGACTTTAAATGTTCCTGCCCAGTCCAGCTATCTTATCCAAATACAACACATCATCAGTTATTCACATCTTCAGTCCAGCCTTCTTAGACAGTACTTTTAAGACTCTAAACACTGAAATAACATTTTGAAAGTGCCTGAATGTAATATGAATGTGAATGGAATAAAAATATTTTCAAATTTCAGTCCTACAGAAATGAATTGATCATTTAAAAAATATTTACTACTTGGCGCACTTCTGGCCAGTAATGTGTGTCATGAAGTTAACATAGTTGTTCCATAAAATTTTTCAGGTTTATTGTGAAGTAGGTTTATGGGGATAAGTATAGTTGGGTCTGCATGTGATTTAATACATTATTTACTCAAGCAGACTGCAAGCTTTAAATCATCAAAAGAAGATGGGTGCTTGACATGCTAATGAGTAAACATGGCTTAGCATGTAAGCTGTGAAGGGAATTTGCATTTTTAGATAAATTAAAGGATATTTGGATTTCAAAGGGATCTTTGTCTGTTACAACTAGCCAGATAAGCAAGGCTAAGGAATGTGTTTATTTTTCACAAAGGTTACTGGCAATATTGGCACCATGAAAGTTTTTATATTGTGAGAAAGATACAGCTTCAAAGACATATGGAAGAATAGAATTTACATATTAAAAAGAGAGAAACATATATAAAGGAAAATTAAAGGTTATGTGTGAGAAAGCTATGTGAGATCTAACAGGAATGTGTGAAATAGCCTTAATGAAGCCTCCAGCATTTGTGCATGAGTCTGCTATCTAATGGAACTGAAATAAGGGGAAAGCCATTTGGAATTCCACTGTCAAGGGTGTTGTGTTAACTTGCTGAGTTTGTTTTAAATCTAAAATCTATTGTGCACCATTGCCTTAAACAGAGTGTAACTGGGAATCAGGTTAATTAGGAATTTTAGGGTTATTATAATAGTAATTGTAGTCTTATGCATGTGTTTGACATCTTTTATTTTGTTAATAAATATTTTAATTTAATTTTTAAAATCCCTAAAGGGCCTTGGTACACTTATTACTTCTGAATTCAGTGCACACATCTTATAATAAATACAAATTGCAAAACCATTGTGATAGCGTGACCAAGTTTCTCTCATGGATTTGGTCTGCCTGGCACATATCATCTGCCACATCATCATGCGTGCCCACTGTATTGGCACCTTAGTAGGCTCCATAGTATCCGAAAAATACCCAAGGAACAGGCAGGTTGTTAGGTCTGGATCTCTCAACTAGATACCTTATTCAATGTAAATATGCATTGAATCAACATTCCCCAATAAAATATCACAAAGTTAAAGGATGTAACATCTTCGTAGTGTATAGCAACATCAAAATATGCAAAATAGCGGCTGTGGTACCCAATGACCATGGTGCACAGGTGAGGCTTTCCCATTAGGAAGGCACCTGGACAAAGTTGGCCCCTTCCATCCATCGGACAAAGTGAAGTCTGAAAGTGGACAAGATTGACTTAAACTGGTCATCGATCTTGCCTAGCTTTGGAAAGGTGGCATTTCACATGGTAACTGCCTGCGGGCAAGAAGGAGGGAACAGCAATGCTAGGGGGTAGTGACTGGAAAGGGTGCAAAACTGAGAGGGGAAGAGGCATGAGGAGGCTAACTAAGGATAATGTGGTTCCAACTTTAGTGACAGTTGCTCCCTTGGGCAGGAAGGAGACTATGGTTCCCATTAATCAGTGCTGGATTCAAAGAGCGTAAATGAGATGTGGGAGGGAAGAAGATAACCCTATAAAGACATTGACAGACAGAATAAAATAAAGCAATGAATTTACCAAGCCCAAGATGATAAAGAATACCATGAAGACCTGGCCAACAGTGGTCCTGGCAGTTAAGTCACCATATCCAACAGTTGACATGGTGACCATGAGTAAATAGACGCACTGCCAGTAGGTTAAGGTTTGTCCATTATGTGTTTCTAACCAGGGATCTCCTGAATTTTCAATCTAAAAACAGAGAATGTGACAGTTAATGACACAGTCATGCAAGGAGTTTCTTCACTGAACTCTGATGGGCCCAGGTGAAAGATTACCATAACAGAACTGTTATAGCAAAGGTGCAGTCTTGGAAGCAAATAAGATTGTTCACAACATTGTCAGGTCTTTTAAAATGTCCTCCTTCCTCACTATTCCTCTGTTAACTACAACGCTCAATCCACCAGTCCAAGCAGCCAGTTTAAATGGTGCACAGGCTGAGCATGGGCTTATTGTCATAGAAAGTGGAAAGTATAGAATCAAACCTACAGTCTTCCTGAGTAGCACAAAGCTACTGAGTAAACTGCAAGTGCTTGAAGAGTTTCCAGTGCTGCCAAATCATATCCTACACCTAGCCCCACTCATTCATCATCCCACTTCACTGGCCAGCGATCCCCCAATGTCTTGTGTTCAAATCCTTCATGGCCTTACTCCAGTCCAACAGCCTATCCCATCCACCAACCCGCCCAAAAATCTCTGATCCCAGAAACTTCAGAAACTCCAGTTCCTATGGTCTCACCATTGGCAGCCTCGGCAACATGCTCTGGAATTCCTTTATTAAGCTTCTTCACCTCTCACTCTCTCCTCCTTTAAGATCTATTCCTAAAAGCAATCTCTTTGACGAGTTGTTTGGTAACAGTTTCCTAATCTCGCCTTCTTTGGCTGAGAATCTAATTTCCTCATGACTGTAAGCATCACTGAACCTCTTTCTACATTTAAACACAAAGTGCTTTTGCTGCTTTTAATAAGGAAAGTCTTGTTCCCAAAAACCCATAGGCACAAAACTCATGTTAAAATGACTAGATGTACTTTAGTTGGAGGCAGTAAAGACCATGCTATGAACTTACCGTGTGTATGAAACCAGCAGCTGTAAACCACGTGCCCAGAAACACAGACAGCAAACTTGCCAATTTGATTTTTGTACTGCAAAATTAAAGATTGAAAAATAAGTTGGGCTGGTGTGTAGCAGAAATATGGCATTATTCTTGTCTGCTTACTCTGTCAGATGTCTCCCTTTCTCCTCCAGAATACCCAAGATTTAAAACTTGAACCAAAGCTGGTTTGTCATAGAGCCATAGAGGTCTACAGCACAGAAAAAGGCCCTTCAGCCCATTGAGTCTGTGCCAGTCAAACAAGTACCTAACTATTCTAATCCCATTTTCCAGCACTAGGCCCATGGCCTTGTATGCCATGGCATCGCAAGTGCACATCCAAATACTTCCTAAGTGTTATGAGGGTTTCTGCCTCTACCACCCTTTCAGGTAGTGAGTTCCAGATTCCCACCACCCTCTGGGTGAAAAGATTCTTCCTCATATCCCCTCTAAACCTCCTGCCCCTTACCTTAAATCAATGCCCCCTAGTTAATGATCGCTCCACCAAGGAGAAAAGTTTCTTCCTGTCTACCCTATCTATGCCCCTCATAATTTTATACACCTCAATCATGTCCCCCGTCAATCTCCTCTGCTCCAGGGAAAATAACCCCAGTCTATCCAATCTCTCCTCATAACTAAAACTCTCCAGCCCAGGCAACATCCTAGTAAATCTCCTCTGCACTCCCTCTAGTGCAATCATATCCTTCCAAAAAGCGGGTTCCAGAGCTGCACACAGTTTGGCTCATTGGATAGCACTCTTGCCTCTGGGTTGGAAGGTCAGAAGTTTAAACCCCATTCCAACAATGTAATTTTGGCTGAGAGAATGCTGTGCCATCTTTTAGATGTCAAATTGGAATTTTGTTCACACATTCATGTCTGACCGGTACCTGAGCTTCATTTATCCACCTTGCTTAACACTGTCACCCAGTAAACATCCATCAGTCTCAGACTTGCAAGCTCCAGTTGACTTACAGCCTTATGGAGGAAGAGAGTTCCAGAGTTCCTCTCCCGGCTGTATGAAGAAGCGCTTCCTGATTTTCCTCCAGAATGGCCTAGCTCTTATTTTAAGATTGTGCCCCCACGTTCTTGACTCCATCGCTGGAAGAAATCAATCCACTCTAGCTATTCTACTGAATCCTTTCAATGTGTTAAAACACCACAAGCAGATACCTCTGTATTTCCTTTACTGCAGGGAAAACAAGTCTGGGCATTGCAACCGGTCCTCATTCCGTAACACTCCCAAGCCCCAGATTCATTCTGGTGAATCTGCGCTACACCCCCTCCAATTATATATCCTGCCTGAGGGGTAGTGCCCAGATATGTGGTCTGCTCAGGGTATTATTTCCTTCCCTTTGTATTCCAGCCCCTTTAAGAAAAGATTTGGCATGTGGAGATCTCGAGTGAGCAGTCAGTCAGCCCTCTTGGGCCACCATGAAAAGTGGCTGTAAAGACAAAGTAAGAATTCTTCAGGATGTGCTTGTGATCAGCACTCGACATCCTCTGGCAAACCACTCTGTGGATGGCATCACTTTACAAAGCTGATAGCATCAACTTGACCAGTCACAGCGTAACTTACTTTCTCTTCAGGATCCTCAAATATTGCAGTATTTCAGGCAATTGCAACAGGCGGAGAGACCTCATGAACCTCAAGCCTGGAAACAAAAACAAAAAAAAAAAATCACCTCAATATGCTCATATATGCCTGCCAGGTTTCCCTTGTGTTTCGAAGGTTGAGGTGCCAGTCAGGGTAAAGCTCATTGGATGGCAGCCTGGGCTAATCTGGTTGGGTAGGATCCTGGGTGATCTGGTTGAGTGGGATACTGGTTTGTAGAAACATAGAAACTAGGAGGAGGAGTAGGCCATTCGGCCCTTCAAGCCTGCTCCGCCATTCAATATGATCATGGCTGATCATCCAACTCAATAGCCTGCTCCCTCTTTCTCTCCATATCCTTTGATCCTTTCGCCCCAAGAGCTCTATTGAACACCTTCTTGAAAACATACAATGTTTTGGCCTCAACTACTTTCTGTAGTAACGAATTCCACAGGCTCACCACTCTCTGGGTGAAGACATTTCTCCTCATCTCAGTCATAAATGGTCTACCCCATATCCTCAGACTGTGACCCCTGGTTCTGGACTCTCCCACCATTGGGAACATCCTTCCTGCATCTACCCTGTCTAGTCCTCTAAGAATTTTATAGGTTTCTATGAGATCTCCCTTCATTCTTCTGAACTCCAGCGAATATAATCCATATGTCAGTCCCGCCATCCCAGGAATCAGTCTGGTAAACCTTTTCTGCACTTCCCCTATAGCAAGAACATCCTTCCTCAGATAAGGAGACCAAAACTGCACATAATATTCCAATTGTGGTCTCACCAAGGCCCTGTATAATTGCAACAAGACATCCCTGCTCCTGTGCTCGAATCCTCTGGCTATGAAGGCCAAATCTGGTTGGGTGGGATCCTATGGCGAACTGGTTAGGTGGGATCCTGGGGTGATCTGGTTGGACGGGATCCTGGGTTGATCTGGTTGGGTGGGATCCTGCGCAAAATTAGATGGTTCAGAACCTCAGTAGAAACATTTTTTTAATATGTTCATGGGATGTGGACTTCGCTGACTGGGTCAGTATTTATTGCCTATCCCTTGTTGCCCTTGAGGAGGTGGTGGTGAGCTGCCTTCTTGAACTGCTGCAGTCCATGTGCTGTAGGTACACCCACAGTGCTGTTAGAAATGGAATTCCAGGATTGAAACCCAGTGACAGTGAGGGAACAACAATATATTTCAAAGTCAGGGTGGTGTGTGGCTTGGAGGGGAACTTCCAGTTGGTGGTGTTCCCATCTATCTGCTGCCCTTGTCCTTCCAGGTGGTAGTGGTCATACTGTCTAAGAAGCCTTGGTGAGTTCCTGCAGTGCATCTTGTAGATGGTACACACAGCTGCTACTGTGCATCAATGGTGGAGGAAGTGAATGTTTGTGGATGTGGTGCCAATCAAGCAGGGCTGCTTTGTCCTGGATGGTGTCAAGCTTCTTGAGGGTTGTGGGAGCTGCACTCATCCAGGGAAGTGGGGAGTATTCCATCACACTCCTGACTTGTGCCTTGTAGATGGTGGACAGGCTTTGGGGAGTCAGGAGATGAGTTAATTGCCGCAAGATTCCCAGCCTCTGACTTGCTCTTGCAGCCACAGTATTTAAATGGCTAGTCCAGTTCAGTTTCTGGTCAATGGTAACCCCCAGAATGTTGATAATATGATGAAATCTGAACTCTCCTTTAGTTCACTCCAGTTCCCGACAAACCCCGGGCCTCCTGTGCACGAGCCGGCTGGGAATGGCCGACATGAGCAAATCGAATTTTCTTCGCTCTTCATCTCGGGGACCGGCCCTACACCCTTGCACAGAATGGAAAAGAGAAAACAGTGCAAAGAGGCAGGCCGGCTGACCTGATACCGAGTGACATTACCTTGTCGGTGTCCCAGGGAACAGGACACAGGAAGGGGACAGGGAGAAGTCCCAACAAGTCCCAGTTAAAGGATAAAGACAGGGGACATAAATAGGTCCCATTGAGTGAAGTAAAACAATGGAGCAGAGAAATAGGCTCTGAGTTAAAGAGAGAGCTGCAAGGAGCACACTTGGATGTGGCGTGGGATTGAGAGGAGCCCTGAAGATTTGAGAAGGCAGCCAAAGGTCGGTGATTCTGTCCTGCCAGTTGTTGTGGCAAAGGTACCCCTTTGGAGCAGTGGTGTTCCGCTTGGCACGACCAAAGACCTAAAATTGTGCTTGGAAGATGATGCTTGAAAATCCAGGGGAAAGGAATCTCGGAAGATTGAAACCCTGTGAGGTAAGCCATTGTTGAAGCTGCCCAAGTGGGAATTCCAAGGCGAGTCTTCAAATGTGGAAATTGGAAACCCTCGTGAGAAAGACCAAATTTCAGTGAGACTGTTGGCTTACAATGTGACAAATATCTGGGTGGGTTGTTCAGAAATCCATGGAGTCTGCTTTGGTTGCATCAATCATAGAGTGTTCAGTGTGTGTCAGAAGAAGAAGAAGACAAGGATTTTGATTTCTTTGGGAAGTAAACATAAACATATGTACTAAGAGCAGGAGGTGGCCACTCAGCCCCTCGAGCCTGCACCTCCATTCAATAAAATCGTAGCTGATCTGATTGTAACCTCAATTTCACATTCCTGCCTATTCCGATAACCTTTCACCCCCTTGCTTATCAAGAAGCTATCTACCTCTGCCTTAAAAATATTCAAAGCCTCTGCTTCCATTGCCTTTTTGAGGAAGAGAGTTCCAAAGACTCGCAATCCTTTGAGAGAAATAAATTCTCCTCATCTATGTCTTAAATGAGCGACCCCTTATTTTTAAACAGTGACTCCTAGTCCTAGATTCTCCCACAAGAGGAAAAATCCTCTCCACATCCAACCTGTGAAGACCCCTCAGGATCTTAAAGGTTTCAATTAAGTCACCTCTTAATCTTCTAAACTCCAGCGGATACAAGCTGAACCTATCCAATCTGTCCTCATAAGACAACCTACCCATTCCAGGTATTAGCCACTTTAACCTTCTCTGAATTGCTTTCAATGCATTTACATACATCAGTAAAACTACAAGGCTATTGGGATAGCAAATAACTGAATAGTCAGTTATAGAACTCAGTAAAGTGATCAGTTCAATAGAGGTGCTCCTGGAGACTGAGTGTGTTCTCTCTGCAGTAAAGAAATAATGAGTTTAGAGAGAGATTTTTGGGCGTCTCGGGGAAAGATACAAGTTGGATGAAAAGCATCGAGTGAATGCTCAGGAATTCACTGGAAAAAAACCATTTGCAAGTCTTTGTGTCAAGCTCGTGGTAACTCTTCATTGGTTCATGTGTCTGTAAAGATATTTCTGGGGTAAGGGAACACTGAATTTGAAGCATCTTCTTGTGTTTGTATTGAGAGTTTGACCTGAACAGAGTGCAACCTCAGTGAAGTTCTACAAGTTTGGTGAGTTGAGGGAAATTGGTGAGGAGGCGATGGAGGTGCTCCTTTGCTTTTTCTAACATTTTTAACCTGCAGGAATTGCTTCTTGCTCTACTACAGGGGAAGAAGCTAGCTGTTTGGTGAGTATCTGGTAAGTGATTAACATCTTTCTATTCCTAAGGTTTCAAATACTACAGGCATTTGTGGCAAGATTAATAAAATACATATAAGAAAATAAGTAATTGAATATAATAATTAAGTAGTTAATTCAAATGCTTAAATATGGCAGGACAGGTGATGTGCCAATGGCTGCAGCCTGTGGGAGCTCCAGTATGTCAGTGTGATCCAGGGCAAACGTGTCTGCTCCTTGAGGAGCTTCAGCTCAGTCATTGAGCTGGAGGCTAAGCTGTAGACACTGTATCACATCAGAGAGGGGGAGAGTTACCAGGACACTTTGTACCAGGTGGCAGTCACACCCCTTAGGATCGGGTGTTCTGATTTGGAAGGTGGCCAGGGAAAGGAGGCAGTGACTGCGAATGAGACACATAAGGGGACCCAGAGGCCAGGAGTTTGAGCCTGTGCTATTGTCCAACAGGTTTGAGGTTCTCTCACTTGTTTGGATGGGAGTGAGGGCTGCAGGGTGGATGAGCTGACTGACTATGGCAATGTGGTACAGGAAGCCATTCAAGTAGGAGAAGCAAAAAGGAATGTAGTGGTCGTCGGGGACAGTATAGTGAGGGGGATTGACACTGTTCTCTGCAGCATAGAGCAAGAGTCCAGAAGGCTGTGTTGTCTGCCCGGTGCCAGGATTTGGGACATTTGATCAGGGCTGGAGAGGAATTTACAGTGGGAGGTGGAGCATCTAGTTGTCGTGGTCCATGTGGGTACCAACAACATGGGCAGAACAAGGAAAGCGGTTATGCATTATCAGTATGGGAAGCTAAGCACCAAATTAAGAAGCAGAACCTCAAAGGTAACAATTTCTGTATTATTACCTGAGCCACATGCAAATTGACAGAGGACAAATAAGATTACAGAAATTAATTGAATCATGCTGGGGCCAATGTCCTCACAAGCCACATAACAGGGGAAGTGGAGAGGGAGTTAAAATAAATAAACAAATTTGGAAATGACAAAACTAATGCCTCTGTATCTGAATGCATGTGGCATTCGAAGAAAAACAGATGAACTGATAGCGCAAATAGAAATAAATAAGTTCAATCTGATAGCCATTACTGAGCCCTGATAGATTGGGACCTGAATATTGAAGGGTACATGACATTTAGGAAGGACAGGAAGCTCAGAAAATGTGGAGGGAAATATGGCTCTGTTAATTAATAATAGTATTAACACATTAGAGAAGGATGATCTATGTTCAGGAAACCATGTTGTAGAAACGGTTTGGGTAGAGATGAGAAATGATAAAGGCAAGACGTTACTTGTGGGAGTGGTGTACAGGCCCCTTAATTATAATTACAAGGTAGGACAGAGTATATAGGGAGAGATAAGGGTGGTTTGTCGGAAAGATACAGCAATAATCATGGAGGATTTTAAATATACATATAGATTGGAAAAATCAGAGGGGCAAAGATAGCCTAGAAGAGGAGTTTAAAGAATGTTTTCAGGATAGTTTCTTAGAAGAGCTCATTCTGGAGGCAACCAGACAGCAGGCTATGCTAGAGTTGGTATTGTGCAACGATGTAGGATTAATCAATGACCTCATAGTTAAGGTGCTTCTAGGTAGCAGCAATAATAATATGATTGAATTTTACATTCAGTTTGAGGGCGAGAAGAATGGGTCCAAGACCAGTGTTTTAAACTTAAATAAGGACAATTATGAGGGTATAAAAGCAGAGCTAACTAAAGTGAACTTGCAAATGAGGTTAAGGGATAGATCAATAGAGATGCAGTGGCAAACATTTAAAGGGATATTTCAGAATACATAGATAAGATACATTTGAATGAGAAAATAAATTGCAAGGGGAGCACCCACCATCCATAGTTATCTAAAAAGTTAAAGACAGTATCAAACTTAAAGAAAAAGCATATAATTGCGCAGAATGATGGCAGGTCAGAAGATTGGACGGAAGATAAAGAACAGCAAAGAGTGACAAAAAGATTAATAAGGGAGGGAAAAAATAAAGTTCGAGAGAGAGCTAGCATGAAATATAAAGATAAATAGTAAGAGTTTTTACAGATATTTAAGTAAGAAAAGATTGAACAAAGTGAGCATTTGTCCTATAGAGAATGAGCCTGGGGAGTTAATAATGGAAAATAAGGAGATGGCAGATGAATTGAACAAGTATTTTGAATCGGTCTTCAGTATAGAGAAATTGGAATGGAGGGAGGAACTCAGGAAAATTATAATCACCAGGGAAATGGTAATTAGCAAATTGTTGGAGCTGTGGGCTGGCAAATCCTCAAGATGGACTTCTCCTAGGAGGGTCTTAAAAGAAGTGGCTAATAGTTGATGCGTTAGTTTGAATTTTCCAAAATTCTCTAGATTTGGGGAAGGTCCCATTATATTGGAAAATATTGAATGTAACTCCTTTATTCAAAAAAGGAGGGAGACAGAGAGTGGGAAACTATAAGTCAGTTAGCTTAACATCTGTAATAGGGAAAGTGTTAGAAGCTATTATTAAAGAAGTTAACAAACAGGGCACTTGGATAAGTTCAAGGTAATCAGGCAGAGTCAACATGGTTTTGTGAAAGGGAAATCATGTTTAACCAATTTATTGGAGTTCTTTGAATGAGTCACATTTGCAGTGGATTAAAGGGAACCAGTGGATGTTCTGTACTTAGATTCCCAGAAGGTGTTTGATAAGGTGCCACATCAAATGTTATTGTGGGAAATAAAAGTTCATGGTGTAGGGGGTAACATATTGGCATGCATAGAAAATTGGCTAGCTAACAGGAAACAGAGAGTTGGCATAAATGGATCTTTTTCTGGTTGGCAGGATATGACGAATGGTTTGCCACAGGGATCAGTGCTGGGGCCTCAACTTTTTACAATTTATATAAATGACTTGGATGAAGGGACCGAAGGTTTGGTTGCGAAATTTGCTGATGACACAAAGATAGTTAGGAAAATAAGCTGTGAAGAGGATGTAAGGAGGCTACAAAGAAATATAGATAGGATAATGAGTGGGTAAAAATCTTGGCAAATGGAGTATAATGTGGGCAAATGTAAAATTGTCCATTTTGGCAGGAAGAATAAAAAAAAAGCATATTATTTAAATGTGAGAACTCGGAGATGCAGAGGGATCTGGGTGTCCTCGTGCATGAATCACAAAAGGCTGGTATGCAGGTACAGTAAGTAATTAGAAAAGCTAAAAGAATATTTTTGTTTATTGTAAGGGGAATTGAATAGAAAGTAGGGAGGTTATGTTTCAGTTGCACAGACACTGGTGAGACCACATCCGGAGTATTGCGTTCAGTACTGGTCTCCTTATTTAAGGAAGGATATAAATGCATTGGAAGCAGTTCAAAGAAGGTTTACCAGACTAATACCTGGAATAGGCAGGTTGTTTTATGAGGAAAGGTTGGACAGACTAGACTGTCCAGAATCCACTGGAGTTTACAAGAGTAAGAGACGACTTGATTGAAACCTTTAAGATCCTGAGGGGTCTTGACAGGGTGGATGTGAAGAAGATGTTTCTTCTTGTGGGAGAATCTAGAACTAGGGGTCAGTCATTAAAAATAAGGGGTTGTTTTTTTAAGACAGAGATGAGGTGAAATTTTTTCTCTCAGATGGTCAGGAATCTTTGGAATTCTCTTCCTTAAAAGGCAGTGGAAGCAGGGTCTTTGAATATTTCTAAGGCAGAGCTAAATAGAATCTTGATTAACAATGGGGCATAAGATTATTGGGGTAGGTGACTTACCTTCACGATTTCTAAACAAAAAGTTAGGATTTATCAAGCCAAGTTTCACTCTGGGATTTGACTTGCCCAGTATTAACATCAGTTGGGATCATAATGATAATGGGAGATTCAGCAATGGTGATGCTGTTGAATGTCAAATAAAGATAGCTAGATGCTATCTTATTGGAGATAGTCATTGCCTGGCACTTAGGCAATTGGGTGGCATGAATGTTGCTTGCCACTTGTCAGCCCAAGCCTGAATGTTGTCCAGGTCTTTATTCCTGTGGACACGGACTGCTTCAGTATCTGAGGAGTCGCGAATGGTGCTGAACATTGTGCAATCATCAGTGAACATCCTCACTTCTGGCCTGATGATGGAGGGAAGTCATTGACGAAGCAGCTGCAGATGGTTGGGCCAAGGACACTACCCTGACTAACTCCTTCAGTGATATTCTGGGACTGAGATGATTGACCTCCAACAACCACAACTATTTTTCTTTGTGCTAGGTATGATTCCAACCATTCACACTTTGCTGATGATGGGGAGTAGACCGATGGGGCAGTAATTGGCCGGGTTGGATTTGTCCAGCTTGTTGTGGACAGGGCATACCGGGTAAATACCAGTATTGTAGTTGTACTGGAACAGCTTGGCTAGGCAAGCTTGTTCAAACAGCGCAGCTAGTTCTGGAGCACAAGTCTCCAAGAATATTGTTGGAATCTGTAATGTTGGGAACCTCAGGAAGAGGCTGAGATGGATCATCAACTCAGCACTTCTGGCTGAAGATTCTTGAAATGCTTCAGCCTTGTCTTTTACACTGATATGCTGGGCTCCCCATCATTGAGGATGGGGATATTTGTGGAGCCTCCTCCTCCAATGAGTTGTTTAATTGTCCACCACCATTTACAACTGGATGTGGCAGGACTGCTTAGATCTGATCCGTAGGTTGTGGGATTGCTTAACTCTGTCTATTGCATGCTGCTTCCGCTGTTTGGAATATAATTATTCCTGTGTTGTAGCTGCAGCAGATTGATACTTCATTTTTAGGTACACCTGGTGCTACTCCTGGCATGCCCTCCTCCAGGGTTAATCTCCCCAGCTTGGTGGCAATGGTAGGGTGGGGGATATGTGGGGCCGTGAGTTTACAGATGATGGTTATACGCAATACTGCTGATGTTGATGGCCCACAATGCCTCATTTTTGTCCTGTTTTAAGTTGCTCTATCTGTTCGAAATCTATCCCACTTAGCACGGTGGTAGTGCTATGCAACATGATGGAGTTTATCTTAAATGTGAAGGCGGGACTTTGTCTTCGCAGGGACTGTGTAGTGGTCACTCCTACCGATACTGTCATGGACAGATGCATCTGCAGCAGGCAGTTTGGTGAGGATGAGGTCAAGTATGTTTTTCCCTCTTATTGGTTCCCTCACCACCTGCCACATACCCAGTCTAGCAGCTATGTCATTTAGGACTCGGCCAGCTCGGTCAGTAGTGGTGCTACCGAGCCACTCTTGGTGATGGACATTGAAGTCCCCCAGAGTGCTCTCTGCACTCTTGCCACCCTCAGTGCTTCCTCCAAGTGATGTTCAATATGGAGGAGCACTGATTCATCAGATGAGGGAGGGAGATACGTGGTAATCAGCAGGAGGTTTCCTTGCCCATATTTGACCTGATGCCATGTGATTCATGGGGTCCAGATTCAATGTTGAGGACTCCAGAAATTGCTGCACCTTAGCCAAGCCATTCCAGTACAGCTCCAACACTGGCACTCACCCGGCTATGTGGAAAATTTCCCACGTGTGTCCTGTACTCTAAAAGCAGGACAAATTCAACCCAGCCAATTACCGCCCCATCAGTCTATTCTCAATCATCAGTAAGGTGATGAAGGGGTCAGCAATAATGCTATCAAGCGGCTCTTGCTCAGTTTGGGTGCCGCCAGGGCCACTCAGCTCCTGACCTCATTACAAATATGGACAGAAGAGCTGAACTCCCGAGGTGAGGTGAGAGTGACTGCCCTTGACATCAAGGTAGCATTTGACCGAGTGTGGCATCAAGGAGCCCTAGCAAAACTGGAATCAGTGGGAATCAGGGGGAAACGTCTCCACTGGTTGGAGTCATACCTAGTGCAAAGGAAGATGATTGTGGCTGTTAGAAGTCAATCATCTCAGTTCCAGGACATCACTGCAGGAGTTCCTCAGGATAGTGTCCTCAGCCCAACCATCTTCAGCTGCTTCATCAATGACCTTCCTTCCACCGTAAGGTGAGAAGTGGAGATGTTCACTGATGATTGCACAATGTTCAGCACCATTCGCGACTCCTCAGATACTGAAGCAGTTCATGTCCAAATGCAGCAAGACCTGGACAATATCCAGGCTTGGGCTGACAAGTCGTAAGTAAGATTCGCACCACACAAATGCCAGGGAATGACCAACTCGAACAAGAGAAAATCTAACCATTGCCTCTTGATGTTCAATGACATTACCATTGCTGAATCCCCCACTGTCAACATCCTGGGGGTTACCGTTGACCAGAAACTGAACTGGTCTAGCCATATGAATACTGTACTTGCAAGGGCAGGACAGAGGCTGGGAAATATGCGATGACTAACTCACCTCCTGACTCCCCACAGCCTGTCCACCATCTACAAGGCACAAGTCAGGAGTGTGATGGAATACTCCCCACTTGCCTGGTCCACAGGCTAATGCTCTGGGGATACGAGTTCACATCCTGCCACGGCAGCTGGGGGGCTTTAAGTTCAATTCATAACTCTGGGATAAAAAGCAAGGGCAGAATTTAGCTCTTGTCGGGTGGGCTTGGTGGGGGCGGTCGGATAGCTGACTGACCCCCACCATCCAGGCCGGAAGGTGATTTCACGCTGGCGGGCCAATTAAGGCTCACCCAGCGTGGATGAGCTTTCCTAAAAAGTGCAAAAGCCACTTGGCCTTTTCACCTGCCCGTCAACCATAAGGTTGGACAGGCAGCGAGAAAGGTAAGTTAATCGATTATTTAATGGCCTTAACATGCGCCCACCGACTGAAATATTGCATGCTGATGTTGGGACCCTCACCCAACGTCAACACGTGTCATTTTAAGCTGGAGCGGATTGGGTACACGCCCACCTGCCGAGGTAAACGTTTTGCCCCAAGTCTCGGTAATAGTGACATGAAACCATTTTCGGTTATCGTAGCGACCCATCTGGTTCACGAATGCCCTTTAGGGAAGGAAATCTGCTGTCCTTACCTGGTCTGGCCTATGTGTGACTCCAGATCCACAGCAACGTAGTTGACTCTTAACTGCCCTCTGAAATTACCCAGCAAGCCACTCAGCTGTATCACACCTCTACGAAGTCTAAAGGGAACGAAACCAGGCGGATCACCCTGCATTGGTCTAGGCACCGGAAACAACAACAATCCTGGACAAAACAGCTCACTTGATTGGCAGCCCATCCACAAACATTCACTCCCTCCACCACCAACGCACAGTGCCAGCAATGTGTGTACCATCTACAAGAGGCAGTGCTGGAATTCACCAAGGCTCCTTCAACACCACCTTCCAAACCCACGATCACTACCACCTAGAAGGACCAGGACAGCAGATAGATGGGAACACCACCACCTGGAAATTCCCCTCCAAGTCACACACCATCCCAGCTTGGAAATACATCGCCGTTCCTTCACTGTCACTGGGTCAAAATCCTGGAACTCCATCCCTAACAGCACCGTGGACTGCAGTGGTTCAAGAAGCCAGCCTCACCACCACCTTCTCAAGGGCAATTATGTATGGGCAATAAAAGCTGGCCCAGCCAGCGACACCCACATCTCAGGAATGAACTTTAAACAATTCCCAGGGCAACTCCCTTGCAACTGTATACCACTGTGCCACCACTTCTGTGGGTTTGTTCTGCTGGTGGGACAGGACATAGCCAGGGATGGTGATGGTGTTGTCTGGGATATGATTCTGTGAGTGTGACTATGTAAGGCTGTTCTTTGTCTAGTCTGTGGGACAGCTCTCCCAATTTTGGCACGAGCTAGTAAGGAGGACTTCACAGGATCGACAGGGCTGAGATTGCCGTTGTTTCCGGTGCCTAGATCAATGCGGGGTGAGCCGTTCAGTTTCATTCCCTTTAGACTTCGTAGTGGTGTGATACAGCTGAGTGGCTTGCTGGGTAATTTCAAAGGGCAGTTAAGAGTCAACTACATTGCTGTGGATCTGGAGTCACACGTAGGACAGACCAGGTAAGGATAGCAGATTTCCTTCCCTAAAGGGCATTCATGAACTAGATGGGTCACAACGACAATTAGAAATGGTTTCATGTCACTATTGCCAAGACTTGCTTCTTATCCCAGAGCTATGAGCCCCCCAGCTGCTGTGGCAGGCTGTGACCTCGTGTCCCCAGAGCATTAGCCTTGGCCTCTGGACTACAGCAACTTCCGCGCCCCCCCCCCCACCACACCCCCCCCCCCCCCCCCCCCCCCCCACCCCGCCCCACCCACCCCCACCCCAACTCCTGCAGAAACCATCCAACAGTTTGTGATGCTAAACGCACAACTGACCAAATTTATTGAACTTCCTTTCACAATTTGCTGTGGTGGGAGATGTGAGCTTGAGACCTGCGGCCTTGCCAGCCCGGTTGCTATGACGGCTGCCTGATAGTGTCAGCACCTCCAGTGGTCGGTATGCTAGGAGGTCTTACCACATGGCATAATACCTGCGCCACCAATGGCTCCAATCAGAAGAGGGGAGCGTGATGTTGCTATGACAATCCAAATACTGAGCAGACCATCGAGCCTCCAGGAATGTCACAAAATAAGGAGAAGATGGCAGCAATCCGCTTCACCAGTCCAGGGCTGCTTTGCAGAATTCCCAGCATGTCCACAGCAAGATGCTAGAGATTGCAGAATATCCCACCAAAGTTTATCTAAGTTTATAGCAACAATCCTCGGTGTCAGGAAGTCGCTGGGAGATGTTTTGCTGCAGAGAAGACAACTCAGATATTTTAAATATGAGGATGACTGCCCAAGAAGAGAGTTAGCAAAAGGGAAGCAATAATGCCATTTGCACACTCACCAATACAGTCCTTGTGTAAATAGAGTGAGACGATAACTGGAGGGATGGTGAAGAAGTCTACAATGGAGCTGAGCTCGTACCAGAACCGAAGCTTGTCTTCAGCTGCGACGAACTGTTGAGTAGATAGAAGAAGCAGGTCATCTTCAGGCCCTGGTCTCCTCACAACTCACACTTCTCCAGTAATTAGGGGAAGGAATGTACATTGATGCCCACCCCAGCCTACACCTTTGCTTAGGGTCCAGAGGCAGCTGACAATGCCTGAGCGATGAAAACCAGGGACACAGTGGCAGAGCCAAGGTATTTCAGAAAGTTGGAGGGCTGGAGGAGGTAGGGAAGGGGTGAGGTTATGAATGAAATTGAATTGAGCCACTGGTACACTGGGAAGGTCAACCTGGACTTTATACTCCCTGAGTGGGATTTAGAAGTGTGTGAGTCAGCCGTGACTCAGTGACCAGCCCTCTCACCTCTGGGTTCAAATGTTGTAGGGTCAAGTCCCACTGCAGACTAGAGCATAAAAATCAAAATTGACTCTCTCAGTGCAGTACTGAGGGAGTGCTGTGTTGTCAGAGGTACTGCCTTTAAATGAGGCATTAAACTGCAGTTCTGTCTGCTCTCTTACCCGGGCACAAAAGGTCCATGGCATTATTTGAAAAAAAAATGAGTTCTCCCTGTTGCGCTGGCCAATACTATTATCCCTCCACCAACGTCAATGAAGCAGATTGTCGGATTGCTTATTGTGGGATCTTCCTGTGTAGAAATTGGCTGCCATGTTTCCTACATTACAACATTGACTACACTTCAGAAGACACTTTATTGCTCTCAAGTGCTTTGGAGCATCCTGAGATGGAGAAAGGCACTACTGTGTAGAAATGTGAGTCTTTCCTTTCAGAGGCAGAAGTGCAGTGAAATGAGACCAATTTACACTAGAAATTCAACAAAAGAAAATTACTTACACGCAGTCCGAAGTAAAATAAAAAGAACACATTAAAGCACAGATCAACTGTTTGTAGACTGTTCAAAGCCACTTGGATGTTTTCATTACTCCTGTAGAAAGGGAACAGTAAATTCAATTCATCGGATCATGGATCTCCCTCAGAAACCCACTCCCTTCTCCCCTAAGGAGGGGAATCCCCCTTTTCCCTGCACCAAGGAGAGTTACACAAAACGTTCATCTACATCGCAAGCTCTTGATCTCAGCCTCCTTGCCACGGGAGTGAGGATTTGTTAGTTTCTTAAAAAGGGGGAGGAGAATTTGAGAGAATTTCCTGCTCCTAACTGCCAGGGCAAAGCCCATCTAGGAAGTTGGTTCATATGGTGTCATCTTAAAGGCAGCAGTGAAGATCAGGATGGGTGGGCCAACAAAGCATCATATTTTGGCCTTGGAATGTTTAAGCTGTACACCCAAGAACAAGGGCTTTAAGTTGAGGAAAGTTTAAAATTCCCCAAGGAATCAGGCAAGAGAGCCGCTTCTGGCCTTCACTAACTGATGCTGTTGTATAGTTCCCAAACTGGCCACTTCCTGTTTGGTCCACCTGCATTGCTTTGCAGTCAACTGATTCCAAAATGATATTGGGCTCCTAAAGCTGTCAACGGGGCCTCATTAAAATAGAGACATCCATTTCCAACAGGAGCTGGCTACCTGAGTCCAGCAGGTGTCCCTCCGGCTGGTAACTGAGCACATTCATTTTGTCCTTCGAGCAGTGCTCTGAAATGGGTGGTGAGATGGGAACCTTTCATTTGAATGCAATGAATTGGAAAACTTGTACTGCAGCCATCCATTATGGCAGGAGTTGGACAAATGTTTGGCACCTTGTCCTGACACTACAGCCTTCACATGGTAGGGACGTCAGTCCTGTTTGAGGGAATATCCGATCCAACTGTGTGTTAGTGTGTGTGTGTGTCTGAGTGTGTGTGTGTGTGTGTGTGTGAGAGTGTGTATGTATGTGAGTAAGTGTGTGTGTGTGTGTGTGTGTGTGTGTGTGTGTGTGAGAGAGTGTGTGTATGTGAGTGAGTGTGTGTGTAAGTGTGTGTGTTTCTGTCTGTGAGTGTGAGGGTGTGTGTGAGAGTGTGTGTAAGAGTGTGTGAGACTGTGTGTGTGTGTGTGTTTGTGTGTGTGTGTGTGTGTGAATGAGTGTGTGTGTGTTTGTGTGTGTGTGAGTATGTGTTTGTGTGTGTGTGTATATGAGAGTGTGTGTGTGTGTGTGTGTGTGAGTAAGTGTGTGTGTGTAAGTGTGTGTGATAAGTGTGTGTGTGACTGTGTGTTTGTGTTTGTGTGTGTGAGTATGTGTTTGTGTGTGTATGAGAGTGTGTGTGTGTTTGTGTGTGTGAGTGCGTGTGTGTGTATGAGTGTGTGTATGTGAGTAAGTGTGTGTGTGTGTAGGTGTGTGTGTGAGTAAGTGTGTGTGTGAGTAAGTGTGTGTGATAAGTGTGTGTGTGTGTTTGTGTGTGTTAAAAAGATTGTATGTGTGTGTGATAAGTGTGTGTTAGTGTATGTGAGTGTGTGTGAGTGTGTGTGTGTGAGTGTGTGTGTGTGTGACTGTGTGTGACTGTGTGTGCTTGTGTGAGTGTGTGTTTGTGTGTGTGTGAGCGTGTGTGAGTGTGTGTGTGTGGTGTGTGTTTGAGTGTGAGAGTATGTGTGAATGTGTGTGTGAGACTGTGTGTGTGAGAGTGTTTATGTGAGTATGTTTGTGTGTGTGAGTGTGTGTTTGTGTGTGTGTGTGTGTGTGTGAATGAGTGTGTGTGTGTGTTTGTGTGTGTGTGAGTATGTGTTTGTGTGTGTGTGTATATGAGAGTGTGTGTATATGAGTGTGTGTGTGTGTGTGAGTAAGTGTGTGTGTAAGTGTGTGTGATAAGTGTGTGTGTGACTGTGTGTTTGTGTTTGTGTGTGTGAGTATGTGTTTGTGTGTGTATGAGAGTGTGTGTGTGTTTGTGTGTGTGAGTGCGTGTGTGTGTATGAGTGTGTGTATGTGAGTAAGTGTGTGTGTGTGTAGGTGTGTGTGTGAGTAAGTGTGTGTGTGAGTAAGTGTGTGTGATAAGTGTGTGTGTGTGTTTGTGTGTGTTAAAAAGATTGTATGTGTGTGTGATAAGTGTGTGTTAGTGTATGTGAGTGTGTGTGAGTGTGTGTGTGTGTGACTGTGTGTGACTGTGTGTGCTTGTGTGAGTGTGTGTTTGTGTGTGTGTGAGCGTGTGTGAGTGTGTGTGTGTGGTGTGTGTTTGAGTGTGAGAGTATGTGTGAATGTGTGTGTGAGACTGTGTGTGTGAGAGTGTTTATGTGAGTATGTTTGTGTACGTGATTGAGTGTGTGTGTATGTATGTGTATGAGTAAGTGTGTGAGTGTATGAGTGTGTGTGTTTGTGTGTGTGTGTAAGTGTGTGTCAGTATGTGTTTGTGAGTGTGTGTGTATGAGTGTGTGTGTGTAAGTGTGTGTGTGAGTTAGTGAGTGTGTGTGTGTGTGTGTTAGTGTGTGTGAGTGTGTGTTTCTGTGTGTGTTAGTGTGTGTGAGTGTGTGTGTGTGATGTGTTTGTGAGTGTGAGAGTGTGTGTGTGAGAGTGTGTGTAGAGCATGTGTAAGTGTGTGTGAGTGTGTGTGTGCGTGTGTGTGTTTATGTGATTGTGTGTGTGTGAGACTGTGTGTGTGTGGTGTATGTGTGTGATAGTGTGTGTGAGTGTTTGTGTGTGACTGTGTGTGTGTGTGTGTGTGTGTGTGGTGCGTTTGTGAGTGTGAGAGTGTATGTGTGAGAGTGTGTGTGAGTGAGTGTGTGTGTTTTTGTGTATGTGGTGCGTGTGAGTGTGAGAGTGTATGTGTGTGAGAGTGTCTGTGTGTGTGTTTGTGTGTGTGATTGAGTGTGTGAGTAAATGTGTGTGTATGAGTGTGTGTGTGTGTGTGTATATGAGAGTGTGTGTGTAAGTGTGTAAGTGTTTGTGTGAGTTAGTGTGTGTGATAGGTATGTGTGAGTGTGTGTGTGTGTGTTTCTGTGTGTGTTAGTGTGTGTGAGTGTGTGTGTGTGACTGTGTGACTGTGTGTGTAGTGTGATAGTGTGTGTGTGAGTGTTTGTGTGTGACTGTGTGTGTGAGTGTGTATTTGTGTGTCTGTGGTGCATATGTGAGTGTGATAGTGTGTGTGTGTGTGTGAGAGACAGTGTGTGTGAGAGCATCTGTATGAGTGTATGTTTGTGTGTATGATTGAGTGTGTGTATGTGTGTAAGTGTGTCTGTGAATGAGTGTGTGTGTTTGTGTGTGTGTGTATGAGTGTGTGTGTGTTTGTGTGAGTGTGTTTGTGTGTGTGTGTGAGTAAGTGTATGTGAGTAAGTGTGTGTGTGATAAGTGTGTGTTAGTATGTGTGAGTGTGTGTTTGTGTGTGTGTTAGTGTGTGAGTGTATGTTGTATGATTGTGTGTGAGTGTGTGTGTATGAGTTTGTGTGTGTGTGTGTGTGTTAGTGTGTGATAAGTGTGTGCGTAAGTATGTGTGTGATAATTGTGCATATGTTTCTTAGTGTGTGTGAGTGTATGTTTGTGTGTATGTTAGTGTGTGTGTGTATGTGTGTGTGTATGAGTGTGTGTGAGTGTATGTGTATTAGTGTGTGAGTGCGTGGGTATGAGTGTGTGTCTGAGTGAGTGTGTGTGTTAGTGTGTGATGTGTGTGTGTGTTAGTGTGTGTGTGTGTTAGTGTGTGTGTGTTAGTGTATGTGAGTGTGTGTGTGTATGAGTGTGTGTGAGACTGTGTGTGTGTGGTGTGTGTGTGTTTGTGTGTGACTGTGTGTGTGTGAGTGTGTGTTTGTGTGTGAGTGGGTGTTTGTGTGTGTGTGGTGCATTTGTGAGTGTGAGAGTGTATGTGTGAGAGTGTATGTGTGAGAGTGTGTGTGTGAGAGTGTCTGTGTGAGTGTGTTTGTGTGTGTGATTGAGTGTGTGTGTATGTGTGAGTAAATGTGTGTGTATGAGTGTGTGTTTGTGTGTGTGTGTGTATAAGGGTGTGTGTAAGTGTTTGTGTGAGTTAGTGTGTGTGATAGGTATGTGTGAGTATGTGTGTGTGTGTTTCTGTGTGTGTTAGTGTGTGTGGGTGTGTGTGTGTGACTGTGTGACTGTGTGTGTAGTGTGATAGTGTGTGTGTGAGTGTTTGTGTGTGACTGTGTGTGTGAGTGTGTGTTTGTGTGTGTGTGGTGCACATGTGAGTGTGATAGTGTGTGTGTGTGAGAGACAGTGTGTGTGAGAGCATCTGTATGAGTGTATGTTTGTGTGTATGATTGAGTGTGTGTATGTGTGTAAGTGTGTCTGTGTATGAGTGTGTGTGTTTGTGTGTGTGTGTGTGAGTGTGTTTGTGTGTGTGTGTAAGTGTGTGTGAGTAAGTGTGTGCGTGATAAGTGTGTGTTAGTATGTGTGAGTGTGTGTTTGTGTGTGTGTTAGTGTGTGTGAGTGTATGTTGTATGATTGTGTGTGAGTGTGTGTGTATGAGTTTGTGTGTGTGAGTGTGTGTGTGTGTGTTAGTGTGTGATAAGTGTGTGCATAAGTATGTGTGTGATAATTGTGCATGTGTTTCTGAGTGTGTGTGAGTGTATGTTTGTGTGTATGTTAATGCGTGTGTATGTGTGTGTGTATGAGTGTGTGTGTATTAGTGTGTGTGAGTGCGTGGGTATGAGTGTGTGTCTGAGTGAGTGTGTGTCTGAGTGAGTGTGTGTCTGAGTGAGTGTGTGTGAGTGTGTGTGAGTGTGTGATAAGTGTGTGTGATAAGTGTGTGTGTGTGTGTTAGTGTGTGTGTGTATGAGTGTGTGTGTATGAGTGTGTGTGTATGAGTGTGTGTGTATGTGTGTGTGTATGAGTGTATGACTGTGTGTGTGAGTGAGTGTGTGTGTAAGTGTGTATGTGTGATAAGTGTGTTTGTGTGTGTTAGTGTGTGTATGAGTGTGTGTGTGTATGCGTGTATATGAGTGTGTGGATGAGTGAATGAGTGTGTGTTAGTGTGTGATAAGTCTGTGTGTATGAGTGTTTGTGTGTCTGAGTGTGTGTGTCTGTGTGTTTAGTGTGTGTGTGTGAGCGAGTGTGTGTATATGAGAGTGTGTGCGTGTGTGTATGAGTGTGTGTTTGTGTGTGATAAGTGTGTGCATTTGTGTGTATGAGGGAGTGTGTCTGTGTATGAGTGTGCGTATGTGTGTGTGTGTGTGTGTGTGTGAGTTTGTGTGTGTATGTGTTGTGTGTGTGTGTTTGTGTATGTGTGTGTTTGTGTGTGTGTGGTGCCTGTGTGAGTGTGAAAGTGTGTGTGAATGTGTGTGTATGTGTGTGTATGTGTGTATGTGTGTGTGTGTGTGTATGTGTGTATGTGTGTGTGAGTGTGTGTGTGAGTGTGTGTGTATGAGTGTGTGTGTGAGTGAGTGAGCGTGTGTGTGTTAGTGTGTGATGAGTGTGTTGTGTGAGTAAGTGTGTGTGAGTGTGTGTGTATGAGTGTGTGTGTGTATTAGTGTGTGTGAGTGTGTGTGTGTTTGTGTGTGTGAGTGTGTGTGTGTGTGTATGAGTGTGTGTGTGTATGAGTGTGTGTGTGTATGAGTGTGTGTGTGTGTAAGTGTGTGTGTGAGTAAGTGTGTGTGTGAGTAAGTGTGTGTGATAAGTGTGTGTGTGTGTGTGTTTGTGTGTGTTAAAAAGAGTGTATGTGTGTGTGAAAAGTGTGTGTTAGTGTATGTGACTGTGTGTGCTTGTGTGAGTGTGTGTGTGTGATGTGTTTGTGAGTGTGAGAGCGTGTGTGTGAGAGTGTGTGTAGAGCGTGTGTAAGTGTGTGTGAGTGTGTCTGTGTGTGTTTATGTGATTGTGTGTGTGAGACTGTGTGTGTGTGGTGTGTGTGTGTGTTTGTGTGTGTGTGTGTGGTGCGTTTGTGAGTGTGAGAGTGTATGTGTGAGAGTGTGTGTGAGTGAGTGTGTGTGTGTGTGTTTTTGTGTGTGTGGTGCGTGTGTGAGTGTGAGAGTGTATGTGTGTGAGAGTGTCTGTGTGAGTGTGTTTGTGTGTGTGATTGAGTGTGTGAGTAAATGTGTGTGTATGAGTGTGTGTGTGTGTGTGTGTGTGTATGAGAGTGTGTGTGTAAGTGTGTAAGTGTTTGTGTGAGTTAGTGTGTGTGATAGGTATGTATGAGTGTGTGTGTGTGTTTCTGTGTGTGTTAGTGTGTGTGAGTGTGTGTGTGTGTGACTGTGTGACTGTGTGTGTAGTGTGATAGTGTGTGTGTGAGTGTTTGTGTGTGACTGTGTGTGTGAGTGTGTATTTGTGTGTCTGTGGTGCATATGTGAGTGTGATAGTGTGTGTGTGTGAGACAGTGTGTGTGAGAGCATCTGTATGAGTGTATGTTTGTGTGTATGATTGAGTGTGTGTATGTGTGTAAGTGTGTCTGTGTATGAGTGTGTGTGTTTGTGTGTGTGTGTATGAGTGTGTGTGTGTTTGTGTGAGTGTGTTTGTGTGTGTGTGTGAGTAAGTGTATGTGAGTAAGTGTGTGTGTGATAAGTGTGTGTTAGTATGTGTGAGTGTGTGTTTGTGTGTGTGTGTTAGTGTGTGTGAGTGTATGTTGTATGATTGTGTGTGAGTGTGTGTGTGTATGAGTTTGTGTGTGTGTGTGTGAGTATGTTAGTGTGTGATAAGTGTGTGCGTAAGTATGTGTGTGATAATTGTGCATGTGTTTCTTAGTGTGTGTGAGTGTATGTTTGTGTGTATGTGAGTGTGTGTGTGTATGTGTGTGTGTATTAGTGTGTGTGTATTAGTGTGTGAGTGTGTGGGTATGAGTGTGTGTCTGAGTGAGTGTGTGTCTGAGTGAGTGTGTGTTAGTGTGTGATAAGTGTGTGTGATAAGTGTGTGTGTGTTAGTGTGTGTGTGTGTTAGTGTGTGTGTGTTAGTTTATGTGAGTGTGTGTGTGTGTATGAGTGTGTGTGAGACTGTGTGTGTGGTGTGTGTGTGTATGTGTGTGTGTGTGTTTGTGTGTGACTGTGTGTGTGTGTGAGTGTGTGTTTGTGTGTGTGTGGTGCGTTTGTGAGTGTGAGAGTGTATGTGTGAGAGTGTGTGTGAGTGAGTGTGTGTGTAAGTGTGTGTGAGTGTGTTTTTGTGTGTGTGGTGCGTGTGTGAGTGTGAGAGTGTATGTGTGTGTGAGAGTGTCTTTGTGAGTGTGTTTGTGTGTGTGATTGAGTGTGTGTGTATGTGTGAGTAAATGCGTGTGTATGAGTGTGTGTTTGTGTGTGTGTGTGTGTATAAGAGTGTGTGTGTTTGTGTTTGTGTGAGTTAGTGTGTGTGATAGGTATGTGTGAGTATGTGTATGTGTGTTTCTGTGTGTGTGGGTGTGTGTGTGTGACTGTGTGACTGTGTGTGTAGTGTGATAGTGTGTGTGAGAGTGTTTGTGTGTGACTGTGTGTGTGAGTGTGTGTTTGTGTGTGTGTGGTGCATATGTGAGTGTGATAGTGTGTGTGTGTGAGAGACAGTGTGTGTGGGAGCATCTGTATGAGTGTATGTTTGTGTGTATGATTGAGTGTGTGTATGTGTGTAAGTGTGTCTGTGTATGAGTGTGTGTGTTTGTGTGTGTGTGTGTATGAGTGTGTGTGAGTGTGTTTGTGTGAGTGTGTTTGTGTGTGTGTGTGAGTAAGTGTGTGTGTGATAAGTGTGTGTTAGTATGTGTGAGTGTGTGTTTGTGTGTGTGTTAGTGTGTGTGAGTGTATGTTGTATGATTGTGTGTGTGTATGAGTTTGTGTGTGTGAGTGTGTGTGTGAGTGTGTTAGTGTGTGATAAGTGTGTGCGTAAGTATGTGTGTGATAATTGTGCATGTGTTTCTTAGTGTGTGTGAGTGTATGTTTGTGTGTACGTTAATGTGTGTGTGTATGTGTGTGTGTATGAGCGTGTGTGAGTGTGTGTGTATTAGTGTGTGTGAGTGCGTGGGTATGAGTGTGTGTCTGAGTGAGTGTGTGTCTGAGTGAGTGTGTGTGAGTGTGTGTTAGTGTGTGATAAGTGTGTGTGATAAGTGTGTGTGTGTGTGTTAGTGTATGTGAGTGTGTGTGTGTATGTGTGTGTGTGTGTGTGTGTGTGTGTGTGTGTGAGTGTATGACTGTGTGTGTGAGTGAGTGTGTGTGTAAGTGTGTATGTGTGATAAGTGTGTTTGTGTGTGTTAGTGTGTGTATGAGTGTGTGTGTGTATGCGTGTATATGAGTGTGTGGATGAGTGAATGAGTGTGTGTTAGTGTGTGATAAGTATGTGTGTATGAGTGTTTGTGTGTCTGAGTGTGTGTGTCTGTGTGTGTTAGTGTGTGTGTGAGCGAGTGTGTGTATATGAGAGTGTGTGCGTGTGTGTATGAGTGTGTGTTTGTGTGTGATAAGTGTGTGCATTTGTGTGTATGAGGGAGTGTGTCTGTGTATGAGTGTGCGTATGAGTGTGTGTGTGTGTGAGTTTGTGTGTGTGTGTGTTTGTGTGTGTGTGGTGCCTGTGTGAGTGTGAGAGTGTGTGTGAATGTGTGTGTATGACTGTGTGTGTATGTGTGTGTGTGTGTGTGTGTGTGTGTGTATGAGTGTGTGTGTGTAAGTGTGTGTGAGCGTGTGTGTATGAGTGTGTGTGTGTATTAATGTGTGTGAGTGCGTGGGTATGAGTGTGTGTGAGTGAGTGTGTGTGTGTGTGTGTGTTAGTGTGTGATAAGTGTGTGTGAGTGTGTGTTAGTGTGTGTGTGTGTTAATGTGTGTGTGTTAGTGTATGTGAGTGTGTGTGTGTATGAGTGTGTGTGTATGTGTGTGTGTGAGTGTGTGTGTATGAGTGTGTGTGTGAGTGAGTGTGTGTGTAAGTGTGTGTGTGTGATAAGTGTGTTTGTGTGTGTTAGTGTGTGTGTATGAGTGTGTGTGAGTTTGTGTGTATATGAGTGTGTGTATGAGTGAATGAGTGTGTGTTAGTGTGTGATAAATATGTGTGTATGAGTGTGTGCGTGTCTGAGTGTGTGTGTGTTAGTGTGTGAGCGAGTGTGTGTATATGAGAGTGTGTGCGTGTGTGTATGAGTGTGCATTTGTGTGTGATAAGTGTGTGCATTTGTGTGTATGAGGGAGTGTGTCTGTGTATGAGTGTGCGTATGAGTGTGTGTGTGTGTGAGTTTGTGTGTGTGTGTGTTTGTGTGTGTGTGGTGCCTGTGTGAGTGTGAGTGTGTGTGTGAATGTGTGTGTATGACTGTGTGTGTATGTGTGTGTGTGTGTATGAGTGTGTGAGTGTGTGTGTGTGTGTATGTGTGTGTGTGTGTGTGTATGAGTGTGTGAGTGTGTGTGTGTGAGTAAGTGTGTGTGAGTGTGTGTGTATGAGTGTGTGTGTGTATTAGTGTGTGTGAGTGCGTGGGTATGAGTGTGTGAGTGAGTGTGTGTGTGTGTGTTAGTGTGTGATAAGTGTGTGTGAGTGTGTGTTAGTGTGTGTGTGTGTTAATGTGTGTGTGTTAGTGTATGTGAGTGTGTGTGTGTATGAGTGTGTGTGTATGTGTGTGTGTGAGTGTGTGTGTATGAGTGTATGAGTGTGTGGTGAGTGAGTGTGTGTGTGTGATAAGTGTGTTTGTGTGTGTTAGTGTGTGTGTATGAGTGTGTGTGAGTTTGTGTGTATATGAGTGTGTGTATGAGTGAATGAGTGTGTGTTAGTGTGTGATAAATATGTGTGTATGAGTGTGTGTGTTAGTGTGTGTGTGAGTGTGTGTATATGAGTGTGTGTGAGTGTATGTGTGTGTATGAGTGTGTGTTAGTGTGTGATAAGTGTGTGTATTTGTGTGTATGAGGGAGTGTTTCTGTGTATGAGTGTGCATATGAGTGTGTGTGTGAGTTTGTGTGTGTGTATGTGTGTGTGTATGTGTGTGTTTATGTGAATGTGAGAGTGTGCGTGTGTGTATGTGTGTGTGTGTGAGTGTGTGTGTGTATGAGTGTGTGTGTGAGTGAGTGTGTGTGATAAGTGTGTGTGTGTGAGTGTGTGTGTGTGTTTCATGTGTGTGTTTCATGTGTGTGTATTAGTGTGTGTGAGTGCATGGGTATGAGGGTGTGTGTCTGAGTGAGTGTGTGTCTGAGTGAGTGTGTGTGAGTGTGTGTTAGTGTGTGATAAGTGTGTGTGTGTGTTAGTGTGTGTGTGCGTGTTAGTGTGTGTGTGTGCGTTAGTGTGTGTGCATGTGTGTGTGTTAGTGTATGTGAGTGTGTGTTTGTGTGTGATAAGTGTGTGTGAGTGAGTGTGTGTTAGTGTGTGATAAGTGTATGTGTGTGAGTAAGTGTGTGTGTGTGATAAGTGTGTTTGTGTGTGTTAGTGTGTGTATGAGTGTGTATGAGTATGCGTGTGTATGAGTGTGTGTGTTAGTGTGTGATAAGTATGTGTGTATGAGTGTGTGTTAGTGTGTGAGTGTGTTAGTGTGTGTGTGAGTGAGTGTGTGTATATGAGTGTGTGTGTGTATGAGTGTGTGTTAGTGTGTGATAAGTGTGTGTATTTGTGTGTATGAGAGAGTGTGTCTGTGTATGAGTGTGTGTATGAGTGTGTGTGTGTGAGTTTGTGTATGTGTTTGTGTGTGATAAGTGTGTGTGTGAGTGAGTGTGTGTGTTAGTTTGTGATAAGTGTGTGTGTTAGTATGTGATAAGTGTGTTTGTGTGTGTGTGTTAGTGTGTGATAAGTGTGTGTCTGAGTGTGTGTTAGTGTGTGATAAGTGTGTGTGTGTTAGTGTGTGATAAGTGTGTGTGTTAGTGTGTGATAAGTGTGTGTGTGTGTCTGTGTTAGTGTGTGATAAGTGTGTGTGTGTGTGTTAGTGTGTTCTAAGTGTGTGTGTATGTGTGTGTTAGTGTGTGATGTGTGTGTGTGAGTGTGTGTTAGTATGTGATAAGTGTGTGTGTGTGTGTGTTAGTGTGTGATAAGTGTGTGTGTGTGAGTCCATGTTAGTGTGTGATAACTGTGTGTGTGTGTGTGTGTGTGTTAGTGTGTGATAAGTGTGTGTGTATGAGTGTGTGTGTGTGTGTGATAAGTGTGTGTATTTGTGTGTATGAGAGAGTGCGTCTGTCTATGAGTGTGTGTATGAGTGTGTGTGTGTGTGAGTTTGTGTGTGTGAGAGTGTGTGTTTGTGTGTGATAAGTGTGTGTGAGTGAGTGTGTGTGTTAGTGTGTGACAAGTGTATGTGTGTGAGTAAGTGTGTGTGTGTGATAAGTGTGTTTGTGTGTGTTAGTGTGTGTATGAGTGTGTGTGAGTATGCGTGTGTATGAGTGTGTGTGAGTATGAGTGTGTATGAGTGTGTGTATGAGTGAATGAGTGTGTGTGTGTGTGTTAGTGTGTGATAAGTATGTGTGTATGAGTGTGTGTTAGTGTGTGTGTGTGTTAGTGTGTGTGTGAGTGAGTGTGTGTATATGAGTGTGTGTGTGTATGAGTGTGTGTTAGTGTGTGATAAGTGTGTATATTTGTGTGTATGAGAGAGTGTGTCTGTGTATGAGTGTGTGTGTTAGTTTGTGATAAGTGTGTGTGTTAGTATGTGATAAGTGTGTTTGTGTGTGAGTCTGTGTTAGTGTGTGATAAGTGTGTTTGTGTGTGCGTGTGTTAGTGTGTGATAAGTGTGTGTGTGTGAGTGTGTGTTAGTGTATGATAAGTGTGTGTGTGTGAGTGTGTGTTAGTGTGTGATAAGTGTGTGTGTGAGTCCATGTTAGTGTGTGATAAGTGTGTGTGTGTGTGAGTCCGTGTTCGTGTTTGATAACTGTGTGTGTGTATGTGTGTGTTAGTGTGTGATAAGTGTGTGTGTGAGTCTGTGTTAGTGTGTGATAAGTGTGTGTGTGTGAGTGTGTGATAAGTGTGTGTGTGAGTGTGTGTTAGTGTGTGATAAGTGTGTGTGTGAGTCTGTGTTAGTGTGATAAATGTGTGTGTGTGTGTGTTAGTGTGTGATAAGTGTGTGTGTGTCTGTGTTAGTGTGTGATAAGTGTGTGTGTGAGTCTGTGTTAGTGTGTGATAAATGTGTGTGAGTGTGTGTTAGTGTGTGATAAGTGTGTGTGTGAGTCTGTGTTAGTGTGTGTGTGTGAGTGTGTGTTAGTGTGTGATAAGTGTGTGTGTGTCTGTGTTAGTGTGTGATAACTGTGTGTGTGTGTGTGTGTGTGTGTGTGTGTGTGTGTGTGTGCCCCCACCCCCACCTGCACAAGGCCACATGGTAGACACTGATGAAAACAAGAGCTTGAGCAAACCTGTGCTTGTTGGCAGTTTCAGGCAGGCTAGATTAGCCGAAAATCCTCTCAAAATGGGCACTGCCTTTTAAAAAGTGGACAAAGGGTCACCATGTCCCCAACCTTGCTCTGAGTGAACCCCACCAGGCATCAGCTGCATGACCTCAGTTCCACTCTCTAATCCAATACTTACTCCATTGAAGTTACGAAGTAGATGAAGAGGGAACCAAAGATCAGTAAAAACACCATCATTACCTGTCAAAGAAACATAAGTCACTTCATGTGAACAAGGAGCGCTGTCAGTTGTTCTGCTGCACCTATCTGTGCATGTCTTAGATTGAGATACAGCTGGAGGGGCCACTGATGGGAGAGACTTGACAGGAGCTCCACATTTTTTCCTCTATGTGAGGACACAGTCCCAGGTCCCACTCACCCTATAATGTCCCACACACCGCATCCCACATCCCACTCACCCCATCCCACATCCCACTCACCCCATCCCACACACCACATCCCACTCACCCCATCCCACATCCCACTCACCCCATCCCACACACCACATCCCACTCACCCCATCCCACATCCCACTCACCCCATCCCACACACCACATCCCACTCACCCCATCCCACATCCCACTCACCCCATCCCACACACCACATCCCACTCACCCCATCCCACATCCCACTCACCCCATCCCACACACCACATCCCACTCACCCCATCCCACATCCCACTCACCCCATCCCACATCCCACTCACCCCATCCCACATCCCACTCACCCCATCCCACATCCCACTCACCCCATCCCACATCCCACTCATCCCATCCCACACACCACATCCCACTCACCCCATCCCACATCCCACTCACCCCATCCCACATCCCACTCACCGCATCCCACATCCCACTCACCCCATCCCACATCCCACTCACCCCATCCCACATCCCACTCACCCCATCCCACATCCCACTCACCCCATCCCACATCCCACTCACCCCATCCCACATCCCACTCACCCCATCCCACTTCCCACTCACCCATTCCACTTCCCACTCACCCCATCCCACTTCCCACTCACCCATTCCACTTCCCACTCACCCATCCCGCATCCCACTCACCCAGACCCACATCCCACTCACCCAGACCCACATCCCACTCACCCAGACTTACTTCCCACTCACCCAGACCCACTTCCCACTCACCCAGACCCACATCCCACATCCCACTCACCCAGGCCCACTTCCCACTCACCCAGACCCACATCCCACTCACCCAGACCCACTTCCCACTCACCCAGACCCACTTCCCACTCACCCAGACCCACATCCCACTCACCCCATTCCACATCCCACTCACCCCATCCCACTTCCCACTCACCCCATTCCACTTCCCACTCACCCAGACCCACATCCCACACACCCCATCCCACATCCCACTCACCCTGACCCACTTCCCACTCACCCCATTCCACTTCCCACTCACCCCATCCCACTTCCTAATCACCCCAGACCCAAATCCCCCTCACCCAGACCCACTTCCCACTCACCCAGACCCACATCCCACACACCCAGACCCACATCCCACTCACCCAGACCCACATCCCACTCACCCAGACCCACATCCCACTCACCCAGACCCACATCCCACATCCCACTCACCCAGACACACTTCCCACTCACCCAGACCCACATCCCAAACACCCAGACCCACTTCCCACTCACCCATCCCACATCCCACTCACCCAGACCCACATCCCACACACCCAGACCCACATCCCACTCACCCAGACCCACATCCCACTCACCCAGACCCACATCCCACTCACCCAGACCCACATCCCACATCCCACTCACCCAGACCCACATCCCACATCCCACTCACCCAGACCCACATCCCACTCACCCAGACCCACATCCCACATCCCACTCACCCAGACCCACATCCCACATCCCACTCACCCAGACGCACATCCCACATCCCACTCACCCAGACCCACTTCCCACTCATCCCATCCCACATCCCACTCACCCAGACCCACATCCCACATCCCACTCACCCAGACCCACATCCCACTCACCCAGACCCACTTCCCACTCACCCAGACCCACATCCCACATCCCACTCACCCAGGCCCACTTCCCACTCACCCAGACCCACATCCCACTCACCCAGACCCACATCCCACTCACCCAGACCCACATCCCACTCACCCAGACCCACATCCCACTCACCCCATTCCACATCCCACTCACCCCATCCCACTTCCCACTCACCCATTCCACTTCCCACTCACCCATCCCGCATCCCACTCACCCAGACCCACATCCCACTCACCCAGATCCACATCCCACTCACCCAGACTTACTTCCCACTCACCCAGACCCACTTCCCACTCACCCAGACCCACATCCCACATCCCACTCACCCAGGCCCACTTCCCACTCACCCAGACCCACATCCCACTCACCCAGACCCACTTCCCACTCACCCAGACCCACTTCCCACTCACCCAGACCCACATCCCACTCACCCCATTCCACATCCCACTCACCCCATCCCACTTCCCACTCACCCCATTCCACTTCCCACTCACCCAGACCCACATCCCACACACCCCATCCCACATCCCACTCACCCTGACCCACTTCCCACTCACCCCATTCCACTTCCCACTCACCCCATCCCACTTCCTAATCACCCCAGACCCAAATCCCCCTCACCCAGACCCACTTCCCACTCACCCCATCCCACATCCCACACTCCCAGACCCACATCCCACACACCCAGACCCACTTCCCACTCACCCATCCCACATCCCACTCACCCAGACCCACATCCCACACACCCAGACCCACATCCCACTCACCCAGACCCACATCCCACTCACCCAGACCCACATCCCACATCCCACTCACCCAGACCCACATCCCACATCCCACTCACCCAGACCCACATCCCACTCACCCAGACCCACATCCCACATCCCACTCACCCAGACCCACATCCCACATCCCACTCACCCAGACCCACATCCCACATCCCACTCACCCAGACCCACTTCCCACTCATCCCATCCCACATCCCACTCACCCAGACCCACATCCCACATCCCACTCACCCAGACCCACATCCCACTCACCCAGACCCACTTCCCACTCACCCAGACCCACATCCCACATCCCACTCACCCAGGCCCACTTCCCACTCACCCAGACCCACATCCCACTCACCCAGACCCACATCCCACTCACCCAGACCCACATCCCACTCACCCAGACCCACATCCCACTCACCCCATTCCACATCCCACTCACCCCATCCCACTTCCCACTCACCCCATTCCACATCCCACTCACCCCATCCCACTTCCCACTCACACAGACCCACATCCCACTCACCCCATTCCACATCCCACTCACCCCATCCCACTTCCCACTCACCCCATTCCACTTCCCACTCACCCAGACCCACTTCCCACTCACCCCATCCCACATCCCACTCACTCCATGCCACATCCCACACACCCCATCCCACATCCCACTCAACCCATCCCACATCCCACTCACCCCATCCCACTTCCCACTCACCCCATCCCACATCCCACTCACCCCATTCCACTTCCTAATCACCCCAGACCCAAATCCCCCTCACCCAGACCCACTTCCCACTCACCCATCCCACATCCCACTCACCCAGACCCACTTCCCACTCACCCCATCCCACGTCCCACTCACCGCATCCCACATCCCACACACCCAGACCCACTTCCCACTCACCCATCCCACATCCCACTCACCCAGACCCACATCCCACACACCCAGACCCACATCCCACTCACCCCATCCCACATCCCACACACCCAGACCCACATCCCACTCACCCAGACCCACATCCCACACACCCAGACCCACATCCCACTCACCCAGACCCACATCCCACATCCCACTCACCCAGACCCACATCCCACTCACCCAGACCCACATCCCACATCCCACTCACCCAGACCCACATCCCACATCCCACTCACCCAGACCCACTTCCCATTCACCCAGACCCACTTCCCACTCATCCCATCCCACATCCCACTCACCCAGACCCATTTCCCACTCACCCAGACCCACATCCCACATCCCACTCACCCAGACCCACATCCCACTCACCCGGACCCACTTCCCACTCACCCAGACCCACATCCCACTCACCCAGACCCACATCCCACTCACCAGACCCACTTCCCACTCACCCAGACCCACATCCCACTCACCCAGACCCACATCCTACATCCCACTCACCCAGACCCACATCCCACATCCCACTCACCCAGACCCACATCCCACATCCCACTCACCCAGACCCACTTCCCATTCACCCAGACCCACTTCCCACTCATCCCATCCCACATCCCACTCACCCAGACCCATTTCCCACTCACCCAGACCCACATCCCACATCCCACTCACCCAGACCCACATCCCACTCACCCGGACCCACTTCCCACTCACCCAGACCCACATCCCACTCACCCAGACCCACTTCCCACTCACCCAGACCCACTTCCCACTCACCCAGACCCACATCCCACACACCCAGACCCACTTCCCACTCACCCAGACCCACATCCCACTCACCAAACCCACTTCCCACTCACCCAGACCCACATCCCACTCACCAAACCCACTTCCCACTCATCCCATCCCACATCCCACCCACCCAGACGCACATCCCACTCACCCAGACCCACATCCCACACACCCAGACCCACTTCCCACTCACCCAGACCCACATCCCACATCCCACTCACCCAGACCCACTTCCCACTCATCCCATCCCACATCCCACCCACCCAGACGCACATCCCACTCACCCAGACCCACATCCCACACACCCAGACCCACTTCCCACTCACCCAGACCCACATCCCACATCCCACTCACCCAGACCCACGTCCCACTCACCCAGACCCACTTCCCACTCACCCAGACCCACATCCCACTCACCCAGACTTACTTCCCATTCACCCAGACCCACATCCCACTCACCCAGACCCACTTCCCACTCACCCCATCCCACATCCCACTCACCCCATCCCACCTCCCACTCACCCCATTCCACATCCCACTCACCCCATCCCACATCCCACACACCCAGACCCACATCCCACTCACCCCATTCCACTTCCCACTCACCCCATCCCACTTCCCACTCACCCCATCCCACTTCACACTCACCCCAGACCCACTTCCCACTCACCCCAGACCCACTTCCCACTCAACCCATCCCACTTCCCACTCACCCCAGATCCACTTCCCACTCACCCAGACCTACTTCCCACTCACCCAGACCCACTTCCCACTCACCCAAACCCACATCCCACTCACCCAGACCCACTTCCCACTCACCCAGACCCACTTTCCACTCACCTAGACCCACTTCCCACTCACCCAGTCCCACATCCCACTCACCCAGACCCACTTCCCACTCACCCAGACCCACTTCCCACTCACCCAGACCCACTTCCCACTCACCCAGACCCACTTCCCACTCACCCAGACCCACTTCCCATTCACCCAGACCCACTTCCCACTCATCCCATCCCACATCCCACTCACCCAGACCCACATCCCACTCACCCAGACCCACGTCCCACTCACCCGGACCCACATCCCACTCACCCAGACCCACTTCCCACTCACCCAGACCCACTTTCCACTCACCCAGACCCACATCCCACTAACCCCATCCCACTTCCCACACACCCAGACCCACGTCCCACTCACCCGGACCCACATCCCACTCACCCAGATCCACTTCCCACTCACCCAGACCCACTGTCCACTCACCCAGACCCACATCCCACTAACCCCATCCCACTTCCCACACACCCAGACCCACTTCCCACTCACCCAGACCCACTTCCCACTCACCCAGACCCACATCCCACTCACCCAGACCCACTTCCCACTCACCCAGACCCACATCCCACATCCCACTCACCCAGACCCACATCCCACTCACCCAGACCCACTTCCCACTCACCCAGACCCACATCCCACTCACCCAGACCCACTTCCCACTCACCCAGACCCACTTCCCACTCACCCAGACCCACTTCCCACTTACCCAGACCCACTTCCCACTCACCCAGACCCACTTCCCACTCACCCAGACCCACTTCCCATTCACCCCATCCCACATCCCACTCACCCCATCCCACTTCCCACTCACCCCATCCCTCATCCCACTCACCCCATCCCACATCCCACTCACCCAGACCCACATCCCACTCACCCCATCCCACTTCGCACTCACCCAGACCCACATCCCACTCACCCCATCCCACATCCCACTCACCCAGACTCACATCCCACTCACCCAGATCCACATCCCACTCACCCCATTCCACATCCCACTCACCCAGACCCACATCCCATTCACCCCATCCCACATTCCACTTGGCCAATTCCCCATTCCACTCACCCCATCCCACATCCCACTTACCCCATCCCATATTCTATTTACCCAGACCCACATCCCACACATCCCATCCCATATCTCACTTAACCCAACCCACACCCGACTCTACATCTGCTCAACAACTCCTGAAATGCAGTAACCAGCAATAATCAGCCATCCCTATGGTGTTTAAGCAGAGCTTTATACTGTATAACTATATCATAACTTCTACCGCATTGTATTCTAGCTGCCTTGTGTTAAAGACCAACATTCCTTTAGCCTTTTTAATTCTGTTTTGTACCTGCTCACTAGCTTTTTGTGATTTCTGTCCTAAGAGCGCTAAGTCTCTCTGCTCCATCTGGAGCATGGATATACTGAAGGGCTGACAGGAGCATTTTCTAGTCTCCAAACAACTGTTAGAGCTTTGGAGTGAATATAAATCAGAAATATAAAGGAACATGCAATAAAAAGGGAATGCAATAATCATTCAATCATCAGGCAGACTGGACAAACCAAACTGACATGTGTGGTTTGGAGGACAAGTTCAAGGATGCATTTCAGACAGCTTCCTTGGATAATGTGTTAGGGAACAGGCTATTTTTGATCTAGCATTATATAATGAAACAGGGTTAATCGGTAATGTTAACATAAGTGGTCATCTGAGGAAGCATAATCATAATCATAATTGTGATAGAGTTTCATGGTGAGTTTGAGAGTGATGGAGTTAAGTCCAAATCACTAGAGTATTCAACTTAAACAAAACCAATATTATAGGTATGAGGCACGGATTGACAAAGAGAAATTGGGGAATGAGTTTAAAAGGTATGGTGGTAGTTAAGTCATAGCAAACATTTAAAGGCACAATTCATAATTTCAACAAATATATACTATTATTATTGTTGGTTATCCCTCGCTAGTGAGGATGATTGTCTTCCATGAGTCCGAAGATGACTGAGGAGACCAAATTGGGCTGCAGACCTTACAGCACGTAAGGCATTGCTGTAATGGGATGTCTGGCCGTGTGTTACCAGTTCAGGTCATGGGATATCTGGCCGTGTGTTACCAGTTCAGGTCATGGGATATCTGGCCGTGTGTTACCAGTTCAGGTCATGGGATATCTGGCCATGTGTTACCAGTTCAGGTCATGGGATATCTGGCCGTGTGTTACCAGTTCAGGTCATGGGATATCTGGTCGTGTGTTACCAGTTCAGGTCATGGGATATCTGGCCATGTGTTACCAGTTCAGGTCATGGGATGTCTGGTCGTGTGTTACCAGTTCAGGTCATGGGATATCTGGCCATGTGTTACCAGTTCAGGTCATGGGATATCTGGCCGTGTGTTACCAGTTCAGGTCATGGGATGCCTGGTCATGTCTTACCAGTTCAGGTCATGGGATATCTGGCCATGTGTTACCAGTTCAGGTCATGGGATATCTGGCCTTGTGTTACCAGTTCAAGTCATGGGATGCCTGGTCATGTCTTACCAGTTCATGTCATGGGATGCCTGGTCATGTGTTACCAGTTCAGGTCATGGGATATCTGGCCATGTCTTACCAGTTCAGGTCATGGGATGCCTGGTCATGTGTTACCAGTTCAGGTCATGGGATGTCTGGCCATGTGTTACTAGTGCAGGTCTTGGGATATCTGGCCATGTGTTACCAGTTCAGGTCATGGGATGTCTGGTAATGTGTTACCAGTTCAGGTCATGGGATGCCTGGTCGTGTGTTACCAGTTCAGGTCATGGGATATCTGGCCGTGTGTTACCAGTTCAGGTCATGGGATATCTGGCCATGTGTTACCAGTTCAGCTCATGGGATGTCTGGTCATGTGTTACCAGTTCAGGTCATGGGATGTCTGGTCATGTGTTACCAGTTCAGGTCATGGGATATCTGGCCATGTGTTACCAGTTCAGGTCATGTGATATCTGGCCATGTGTTACCAGTTCAGGTCATGGGATGCTGTTTTTGCTACTTTTGCTTTTCCTCTTCATGTTGTCATTTTTGGGTTTCAACATGCTGGGATCCCTCCCACAGACACTGCCACCATCTGGTCCAATTCAAGGCAATGTCCTCCCAGGAGTTAATATCAATGTTGCATTTTTCACATTGGCTTTCAGCACATCCTTGAAGCACTTCTTCTGTCCTCCTCTGGTGCGTCTGCCCTAACCGAGCTGAGAGAATAAGATCTGCTTTGATAGTGTGGTATCTGACATCCAAACTTGATGACCAACCCAGCAAAGCTGATGGCGAATGATCATAGCCTCGATGCCTGTAAGAGAACACTGATGTTGGTGTGTCTGCCCTCCCAGTTAATATGTAAGATTTCTGTACTGATGGCTTGACTTCAGTGCTTTGAGGTGCCTCCTATACGTTGTGCATGTTTCAGCCCCGTCCAGTAAGGTCAGCGTCACAGCCGCACGGTAGACCATGAGCCTGGTTTCAGTTTTGATGGCACGCTCTTCAAGCACTCACTTCCTCAGGTGGCCAAAGGTTGCACCAGCAGATTTCAGGTGATACTGGATTCCTTCAACAAAGTCAGCCTTCTATGAAAGGTAACTTCCAAGCTACTGGAAGCGTTCCACATTTTCTAGGCATTCATCATGAATCCTAATCAATGGTGCTGGGGTACGTGCATTTGGAGCTTGCTGATGGAGGACTTTGGTTTTATGAATATTGAGTGTAAGTCCCATCTTCTCATATGCCTCAGTGAAAATGTAAAAACATTGAAGATTCTCTGGAGATCCATTTCTGACACAGCACTTACTACAGCATCATCAGCGTATTGGAGCTCAATGACTGAGGGCAGAATGGTCTTGGCTTTTGATTGGAGTCATCTGAGATTAAATCGTTTATTGTCCATTTGATAAATAAGCTGCACTCCAGCAGGGAGTTTGTCTCTAGTCAGACGGAGTGTGGCAGCAAGGAAGATTGAAAAAAAATTTGGAATGATGACAAGACCTTGTTTTACTGCTGTCTTAACCTCAAAAGGAGCTGTACTGGATGGTTGTATGGTTGCTAAATTTGCTGATGACCCAAAGCTCGGTAGAAAAGTAGTGAAGAGGAACAAAGGCGTCTGCAAAGGGATATAGACAGGGTCAGTGAGTAGGCAAAACATTTGGCAGATGGAATATAATGTGGGGAAATGTGAACTAGTTCACTTTGGCAGGAAGATTAGAAAAGCCGAATCTTATTTAAATGGAGAGAGACTGCAGAACTCTGTGGTACAGAGGGATCTGGGTGTCCTGGTACATGAATCACAAAAAGTTAGTTTTCAGGTACAGCAAGTGATTAGGAAGGTAAATGGAATGTTGTTTTCTGTGCCTGATGGAATGACCTGAACTCAAAGTAAAAGAAACTGGCTGATCAACAAGTAAAGTCCGAGGCACAAAATTGCACCATGACAGGGAGCAAATATAGTGGGAAAAAAAGGCAAAGGAAATTCAAACTCACTGATCTGAACGATGCCTGTGGCTTCTTCACTGCCTCAAAGACAAGTTATGGCCCAAATACTCAATGACCAGTTCCTCTGAGGCCTAAGGATATCTGATAAGGAAAGGGAAGCTGTCAACGCCAGTTGGAGCGAACATTTTGAAGATGTTTTGAATCAAGAATCAATTGTTGACAAGTGTTTACAGCTCCATCCACAACACCCAATTAGAGATGAGCTCAGAGCTCCGCCAATGCCTAGGGAGGTGACGAAAATGAAGAACAAAGCAGCACGAAGTGATGAAATCCTCTGTAAGCGCGGGGGGAGAGGAACTAACGTTGCAGCTCCATGCCCTGATCTTACAGATCTGGGATGAAGAGGAAGACCCAAATGATTTTAAGGACACCATGATTGTAACAATCTTTAAGAAAGGAGACAAATCTAACTGTGGAAACTTTAGAGGCATCTCCCTGCTTTCCATTGCAGGAAAGATCAGTACAAGAACCCTTCTGAATCGACTCGTTAGACTTGCTGAAGAACTACTCCTGAACCTCAGTAATGGTTTAGGCCATCAAGAAGCATGGCCAACATGATTTTTACAGCTTGCCAGCTACAAGAAAAATGGCACGCACAGTATCAACCTCTCTGCATCGTATTCTTTGAGTTGACAAAGGCCTTTGACTCTGTAAGTCATGAGGCGCTTTGAAAGATTCTGCTGGAGTGTGGATGTCCTCCCAACTTTGTGACCATTCTTCAGCTGCTTCATGATGATACGCCAACGATGATCCAATAACATACAAGTATACATACGAGCAAACCAATCAGAGCAGGAGTAGGCCATTCAGCCTCTTGAGACTGCAATGGCTGATCTGATTCTGGCCTCAGCTCCACATTCCTGCCTACACCCGATAACCTTTTACCCCCTTGCTTATCGAGAATAAGTCTACTGCTGCCTTAAAAATATTCAATCACCCAGCCTCCGCCACTCTCTTGGGAAGAGAGTTCCAAAGGCTAACAACCTCCTAAGAGAAAAAAATTTCTCCTGATCTCAGTCATGAATTGGAGACCCCCTTATTTTTAAACTATGTCCCCTAGATCTAGTCTCAGCCACAAAGGAGAAACATCCTTTCAGCATCCTTTTCCAGCCTCCTCCCCATCAGAGGCGAGAAGAGACAATCCTAAAGAGGGCTGCTCAGTCACAGTTACAGCTCCTGAAAAGCATCGCTCCCTTGCCTGAGTGCTAGACGACCATCATGAAACTGCCACCTCTGTACCAGATCGTGACTAACAGCTTCCTGTCTGTAGAATCCTGCTCCTGTTGCCATTTACTGGTCGCTGAAGCACTGGAAGGTGTGCTCAGAAAGAAAGATGCCCGTGCATGATATCCTTTAGTGTGGAAAAACTGTTGCACGCCAGCTTCCACATGTATCTTGACAGAATAAGACCTTGATCCAATGACAAGGAAACCAGTACGATTGAAGGGTTCTCTCTGCTGCAGCCATTGTCCACCAGAACAGCCGTTGAGATATACTAGATGGCACGTCTTCCTCCACTGTTCCTGTTCTTGCTCTTGAGGACTTGTTCGGCAGAGCCCCGTCTGCTGAGTATTTCTAAGGTCCCTGACAGGCCTTTAACAGTAACCAAAGCAGCCCAGGACACAAGGAGCCCCACTGTACTTCACCCTGTTTTGAATGAGCCTTTCTTACTCATTGCCCAGGTTCAGTGGTGCAGGTGAGGAGATGGACTCTGGAACCTCAAGAAATACATATATCCCCTGAGGATCAACTAGAAAAGAATATAAAAAATAGATTAGAAGACTCCTAGAAGTAATCCTTTTGAAAATCCAAATGCACTACGTCCACTGGTTCACTCTTACCAGCCTGCGAGTTGCAGACGTGATTTCCTTTTAAAACTGTGTTAATTTTATTAGCAAAGTAAAGGAAGTTAATGAGAGTAAAGCCAGCAAGCCACCTGGGCCTGGCAGCCTACAACTGAGAGCTGTTAGAAGTGTCAGCAGAAATGCATTGACTGATCTTTCAAAATTTGTGAGATTCAAAATCGTCCCTGTGAGTTGGAAGTTAGCAAACATAACACCACTGTTCAAGAAAGGAGCGAGAGAAACAGAGCACTGCAGGCCAGTCAGTCGAACATCAGTAGCAGCAGAAATACTAGAATCTATCATTAGGGATGCAATATCAGGAGGTTCTTTTCTCTTTTATTTTGGAACTGATTTTTGATAGCTAGTGGAATTTCACCACAGAAAGCATTGCACCCCAACCTGATCTAATTCTCAAGCAGAAACCCATGGGTTTTTATATACTAGCCAGTTACTGAATATTCACCCAGGAGAGAACTTCTCTGGTCACTGATCTGCTTCCTTGCCCAGGGTGTTGGAATCTGCTCCTTGCCTCCCACACTAGCTATGTTTCTACTCAACTCTTGTGCTCCTAAACATAGGTGTCACCGTCTGTACTCACAAGACCTCGGCCAATCAGCGACTGAGCTGATATCATTCGCTGCGCCCATTCTTGGACTGCGAACATCAGACTGTCAACCTTTGCCTTCGATGTTTCTGTGTTATTCAGATGTTGAATCTCCTAAAACACATTTAGAATCAACAGTCAGGTAAAGCAACACTCAAAATCATCAGACTGCAAATGGCATTAACAACTGTTCTGGGATTCAACACCCTGAGCCTCACTGGGACAGTAGTGTTGGTTTGGGAGCTACAGACCATGTGCTGTGGGCTACACCAAGCCCCACAGGTGAGTGCCTCATCCCCGCCTAACTGCTGTTGGGATTTGGAAACATCCCAATAAGGGGAAGCTAGGGTTGCTAACTCTAGTTGGCCGTATTCCTGGAGGTAACTTCCATGATTTCCTTTTTCCAAGTGTTCCGTGAGCACACGCCCACAATTGATCACTCAACATCCCTTCTCATGATCCCTTGGCAACCAGCTACTGATCAGAAAACAAAAAGACTCTCCATTACCTGATGGGATGATTCTTGGCTCTCAGTTAAACAGCCATTTTTCCCCAATGTCCAATACTTTTATAACAAAAATAAAAGTACTCAACCTTTTCACATGATAATTTCTCATGTGGCCCAATGATTTTTCTCCTGTGTTTTGCTGGCAGCAATGTGCTGGAGACGAGCCTTTAATTCCTGGAGACTATGGGACAATCCTGGAGAGCTGACAACTCAAGAGGAGGGGCATTGAGAAGGATTGGGGTGAAAGGTGACAGATGCTCTCCGCTTGTTCTCTTGGAGTCTTGGACAACATCTTTCATTTAACAAACACCACCGGAACAGAAAGTCTGGGTAATTTATCTGCTTCACTGTTTGTGGAAACTCACTGTGCAGAAATTAGTTGCCATATTTTTCAATTGGACATCCTGAAGCAGTACAGAAATTTGACTCCATCCCATCCCTTCTTTAACCCTCTGAAACTAAATTTAACTAGTGATCCATGGTGTCTGGTGGCCCAGCCCAGACTGGGTAAAGTTATTAACCTTTCAGTTCCTTGTCTCTGTTTCTGTCAAAATCTTTGTCTTTGTTTATGGATTTACCTAATTATCCATGTCTGCCTCCCTTTCTCTCTCTCTCTATCTCCCTCTGGGTGGAATTTTCCACTACCCCAGTGGCAGGAATCTTGGCGGCCGGGGCACTAAATTTGGAGTGATGACAAGTCGTTTTCCCGCCAGCAGGAAATTAGTCAGGAATTTTGTTCCCCTGACTTTCATGGCAGGCTAACTGCGGGGTGACTTTCCCTCTGGTCCATGTCTGAAAACATGTTTGCACCCCTTTGCATCATGTGAATGCTCAACTTGCCGGAATCATGTTCTCCATCCAAATTTAAATGTCCCGCCAATGGATAATTCGAACAGTCTGATTCACGACTGTATGTAAATGCTGAGCACCTGGCGACTCTCACCTCACCAGTGACTTGAAGGTGCGGAGACGCTGCTTTCACCTTCCTTTAAGAGCGATGCTGCAAGATCTCAAGGCTTGTCAGAAATTGCACCAAGGCTGGCGCACGGGAGGCAGTACCAGTCGGGAGGCGGGAAGACAGGGGTATGACTGTGGGGCGAGTGAGTTGAGCACATTGGGGTGGGGGAAGAGGTGCAGGCAGAGGTATGACTAAGCAGAAGGGATGCACGGGCTGTTGTCAAAGATATAGCGGGTAGTAATGTGAGACAGTCCTGGGACTGAGGCCACTCTGTCGGGGGCAGAATCAGTAGACAATCCTGGGGCTGAGCGGACCATGCTAGAGGGCTCTGCATGGCATTCATGTCTTGGTCCTGGTCCTGGGGTGGGGTAGGCCTCTCAGCGCAGTGATGGTTGGGCACAGTGTGATGTGCAGGATGTGGTTAGTCAGTTACAGATGTTGGTCTTGGGAATTGGAGGATTTATACTGGGCAGCAGATGGCCACAGTCATGGTCAGGAGAGGCATCTGCATCCTGATATGTGCAAGTTGGTAAGTCAAGGGGGTTATTGGATGGTCTCATGTGGGCTGAGAGGCTCCCTGAAAGTCACAGTGCACGTGGCCTCAGGAAGAGGAGGGGGGAATGTTGACAAAAGGCCTGGGGACATCCACATTAAATGGTTCAGGGGAAGGGCAGGAATATCAACATTAATAAAGATTGACTCCCAGGTGATGGGAGAGGCAGGAGAGTGATCAGAGGAAAAGGAATGTGGATGTGGTGAGGACGGAGGAGGATAGGAGGGACTTGGAGGGTAAGAGGGGGATGGTGAAAGCTGGTTACCCACACAAAACACAGCACCACCAGGATGATCAGCAGTTAGGAATGATGCAGTTGAAAACTAACGCTTGAAAAAATTTGCCCGAGGAGAGGGCTGAGTGTGTGGGAGGAGTCAAGGACTGCAATTCTGGGCCGATTGAAGAGGCACCCTAACAATTATCAGCTCAAGACACACACATCATGGCTTAGCTGAGAACTGTTAATGTGTCAGACATCAATTCAGGGAGTTCGGCACCTCAGCTCATGGAGCACATTCAGGCGAGAATCTGTTCATCCTTGGGGAAAAATTTGATTTGGTCTGATTGCCCACGTCTGTCACACAGGCAGGTAAAAAGAGAAGTACATTTCTCCTGTCCTTTCGATGCAGGGTAGACATTGAGACCTTCTTTGTCATCCTCAACATTATGAAAAAGGTCATCCATCTCAGAATGAAGAGTCACATTCATGCGTTACTATGGCCTCATCCTGGGAAGGCTAAGCACCCTAGGGAGCATGTGGCTGTTCTGTAATGGGATAAACACTCCACCAGTGCTCAGTCTGAAGCAAGAAGACATGGTGCTGTCCTTTCAACTATTGCACCAACATTTCACTGGCCGTGACAGCCTTCAAGAGGCAGGAAGCTACTGCAAACATCAACGCACTCATGGCAGTGTGCCAGGAACTCAGCAAGTCGGCTCAAGGAGGAAAATCATCAGTCACGATTGATCGTCTGAAGACGGATCTAAATCCGGACAGTGGCATCGCTCGACTTGCCATCTCCTGTGTCATTAATGGGGAGGCCTCATCTCGATACTGAGCTCGAGGATGACATCTCTCTTCAGGATGCTGTGATCTGTCACTCTACATCATGGAAGAGAACCAGCCAGTTCGGTTACTGTTGTAAGCACAGAGAGTGCTTCAGCAGGACCATCATGTGATCATTGACAAGCACTTATGACCCTGTCTTCATCTGAAGCTTCCCAAGTTAACATCCAGCATTGCCTTGGCATCTGGAGAAACATGGCCCAGTCAGTGTTGACACAGCATTTAATGATAACTTTGTATCCTCGTAAACACTAAAGAGCACTCAGGAGATGTGCAGGAGCATTGCTCTCATCCCATCACAGTCCTCCACATTTTCATTCTGTCAGACTGCGATATGTACAAGGAAGCCTAAGACACTGATTGCACCGTCAGGTTGAGAGATCAACGTCGATTATCCTAATGAGACCTACCACATGGATTCCATCAAGACATGCTAGCCAGACCTTTAGGTGCAAACTAGCATCCTCACATATGACAGACAGGCATCATGAGGCTAGACATGCACCTATAGCATCACTCATTGCTGTCTGGCAGACATTTCACCAGGTGCAAACAACTTCTGTTGCTCTGCACCATATACGTGGAGAGTAACTGCAATGTCCTGTAGTCTGAGATGGCTTTGGCAGTTATCCTCTTGATCTCCTGCTTCCATCTCTGATGTGCTCACTTGCCAGAGCCACAACATCAGACAGAATGTGGATGGACTCCTCCATCCTTCATTCTGATATACTGATGGCGTCTGACAACTCTGCCTAATGTTCCCTTACCTCTCTTTGCAGCTCCAACATTTCTCTGAGTGCCAATTCCAGAGACTCGCCATCGGATTTGGACTCAATAGGGCCTGGTCTCCAGCATTCCTCTGAGTGTCAGAGACCTCAGCTGACACTGCCTCTGCCTGCTTTGGACACGTGTCCATGGGATGCTCATTAGATAGTGACCCCGAGCCTGCTCTAGAACTAAGAGCCACCGAGGTGTGTGTGTCTGTGTTGGTGCAGGTGAATGAAGTGACGAGTCTTCATCAGATGGGTCTTCAGCATCCTCATCTGAGGCGGTCTGGGCATTGGGGCTGATGCGCTGGCTGGTGGTCTCCCTTCACCTCTTCTTCCTAGTGGCATGAATAGAGAAAAGAGATACTTATTGATTGACTCCATTATAGTTCACTCACAGTCATTTTTCGCATGTGGCCAATGTATCCTGGATGGACCCTCACTGGCTTGTTGGAGGAGGCCAATCTCGCCGTCCGTTCAGGAAATGTCCCTCTCCTCAACAGATCATAGTGGGTGAGTGTCACCCCCTCTTCGGTCTGGGTATCTACGTGTTGTTGTGGGAAATCTTGAGTGGGATTTTGCAGCTTCGCCGCAGAGGATTCCCTGCAGCAGGTGCAGCGAGCCAGGCAAAAGCTCATTGAATTCGGCAGGGCCAGGAGATCCCACCAGTGGGCGGGGCCAGGGATCCCACCAGTGGGCGGGGCCAGGTGATCCCACTGGTGGGCGGGGCCAGGAGATCCCGCTGGTGGGCGGGGCCAGAAGATCATGCTGGTGGGTGGGGCCAGGAGATCCCGCTGTGGGCAGGGCCAGAGGATCCCAACGGTGGGTGGGGCCAGAAGATCCTGCTGTTGGGCGGGGCCAGGAGATCCTGCCACTGGGCGGGGCCAGGAGATCCTGCCGGTGGGCAGGGCCAGAAGGTCCTGCCGGTGGGCAGAGCCAGAAGATCCTGCCGCTGGGCAAGGCCAGAAGATCCTGCAGTTGGGCAGGACCAGGAGATCCTGCCGGTGGGTGGGGCCAGAAGGTCCTGCTGGTGGACAGAGCCAGAAGGTCCTGCTGGTGGGCGGAGCCAGAAGGTCCTGCTGGTGGGCGGAGCCAGAAGATCCTGCAGTTGGGCAGGGCCAGAGGATCCCAGTGGTGGGTGGGGCCAGAAGATCCTGGCCCTTGTCCTGCTTGAAGACAGATGGATTGACTGTGAGCTTGATGGGAGAGTCCAATCTCGCCTTCCACACAGAAACCATGTCTGTCCTCACCAGCCAGCTCTGCAGTGTCCTCCACCGTGGCAACCCCACCAGTCTGGTCTGTCTCCCTCTTGTGGGAAATCTTGTCCTGGATTGACTGTGAGCAGCATGGATGACAGAGCAGATCAGAAACATGCATATCTGTTGTGTGTGCTGAGTCCTTCCTAGTAAGGGATGAAAACGCCATTTTTGCAGGATCTTCGAGGAGATGGTGAGGTTAAAGTGTCTGTCAGACAATCAGTGCTGACGTCCCTTGTGCTGCTGTTGTGTGACATCCCTGTGGAGTGTAACTCTTAGACTGCCTCATGCCCTAATGCGAGCGTGAGTTTGGAGTGAGCAGAAGATTGACTTACCTTGATGGAGCAGATCAGATCATTCATTCTCTTCCTGCGTTGCAGGGCTGTCCACTTTTGAGCTCCACAAATGATGACCTCCCTGGAGACTTCCTTCTTGGATGGTGTAGTTCAGGTGATGGACCTCCTGTTCCCATCCTGAGGAGAGAGGAACCCCACCTACCCTTGCTAGCCTGGAGGAGAATCACCAGGGAGGCCTTCACTGGACAGTTGAGCCAAGAGTTTTGTTTGTTTGACAGACATTCTGAGGATGTGCACTACACGTCTGTCCTGCAGAGAGTGAATGTGTGTGTGGGTGCCGTTTAAATATGGCTCTGGGACGTCAGACCCCATGATGTAATGGCACGGCAGACGCATCACTGCCCTCCCTGCCACAAGATTCAATGATCTTTTCGCTGATACATAAATAACAAACTGAAAAGCAGAAGTCAGGCACAAAAACCTGTCCCATTGCCCAGCGGGAATCACGCTGATTTTCCCACCTGCCACCACACTTAGTCCCCAAAACAGAAAATTCCACCCTCTATCTCCGTCTGTTCTCGATCTTTCTAGCTCTCTATGTCCCTCTGTTCCTGTGTCCCCCATGCTCTATCCCTCGACTTCACTCTTTATTTACCACTCTGTCCCTGTTCCTCTTTCTCTCTGTTTCTCTCCCGTCATTTCTCGCTCTCTTTCTCTGTCCACCTCTCTTGACATTTCTCTCTCTCTCTCTTCACTCATTTTCTTTGTCCCTGTGTCTCTCCCTCACTCTCTGTCCAGCTCTCTCTTTCACTCTCTCGCTCAATCCCAGGCTCTCAGTGTAAAGATATAATCTGTGTTGGGTAAAGCAGGCACATTGGTGGCTATGTCATTTACCTGTTAAACCCAGTGGACAGCTGCCCTGAGTCTCCATCAGCTGTTCACGCTGTCAGCAAGTACAGAAGGCTGCAGCAAAGTGGAGAATTTGGGCAGCTTCACACAGTCACCTGGAATTCAGTAATTCTGAGGTCAGCTCTCAGGGGCAGTGTCCTTAGTAGCAAGTTTCACATTATAAGTGACACCTTTGTCATTGTCTCTAGTGGAACTGATGAGCAGCATTCATCCAACAGAAATGGCAGCCCTGGCTCAGTGGGTCACACTGTTGCCTCTGAGTCAGAAGGTTGTGAGTACAAGCCCCACACTCGAGTCTTCGGCTCCCAATCCAGGCTGACGCTCGCAGTGCGGTACTGAGGGAGTGCTACACTGTCAGAGGGGCTGCCTTTTGGACGAGATGGTAAACTGAGGCCCTTTCGCCTTCTCATTTGGATGTAGAAAGTGCCATGACACTCTTTGGACAAGAGCTGGGGAGTTCTCTCTGGGTCCTGGCCAATTTTTATCCCAAAATCAACATCCCTAAAACACAACTGATCATATGGGATCTGGCACAAATTCCTACATTACCACAAGGACATGCTGGGTTGTGAAAGGGGCTTGGTCAGCCCAAACTCTTTCTTTGTTGCCTCTATGCCGGGCAGCTGGATGTGGTGGGGTATACCTCTGTTGTCAAGCCTTCCTTTAATTGCTCCAGGACAAGGTGGTTGATCTTGTGGTTTCCAGAGATGGCAACTTTGTGAGTCAGTAACTTGCTTTTACTCCTCATCCACTAGTTCAAAGGGAAAGAAATTGAGAAATTAATCCAAACTGCAGTCGGCTGGCTTGAAGAGGTATTTCAGGGTACAATGTACTGAAACTCATCCACCCTCCAATGACATCTGTGTTTGATACAAGCTCACTCACTTGGCACTCAGAAGGTTGTGGCTTCAAGTTCCACCCCAGGGACTTGAGATCTAGACTTCACAAGCACTTCACTGATGTTGAAGCTTTGTTGGATGACCTGAAGTCTTCACCTAACAAAAGTAAGGTCCTCCGCCTTATCCTAATCTTCCACCCTGCAACACACCTTCTGCTGCCTTAATTGAGCACACTTCACAACATATCATGCCTGTCCTATGATCTTTATCCTCCCCTCTCTCATGCTCTCTCTCTCCGGCCTCCTCTTACTCATGAGGCCCACCTCATTTTCCTGTGATCTCATTTCTCCTGGGGCAGAGATGTCATCATGCAGAATACAAGTGACCTCAGACTTAGTCCCTAGGTTCTCCTGGGCTGCTTTTGATTGAGGGAGTGGAATTTTGCGTTTTGTATTTTTCCCACATTGCCCTGTTCTTTCCCTCTCTTCCATTGTTGAGGAGGATGGGTGGGAGAGGGCAAGGATGGAACTTTGTTTTGGGGTCACCTTAGTATGTGAGATTGACTTGAAGGGCAAGTTGCAGTTCTCCTGTCTATCAATTCCCTCCATTTGTAAACCTGTTAAGCTGTTGCTCAGACAACTGCCCTTTCTGCGTCCAGAGCTGCTGATACTGTTCATAGCTCAATTTTCTCAGCTTCGATCACCTTCCTTTGAAAACCATAAACATTCTCCTTCTCAAAAACTTACCCTCGATCCCTCTGTACTGTCACTCCATCCCTCGATTCCTCTGTACTGTCACTCTATCCCTCGATTCCTTTTTACTGTCACCACATCCCTCGATCCCTCTCCATTGTCACTCCATCCTTTTGTACTGTCACTCCATCCCTCCATCACTCTGTACTGTCACTCTATCCCTCAATTCCTTTTTACTGTCATCACATCCCTTGATCCCTCTCCACTGTCACTCCATCCCTTTGTACTGTCACTCCATCCCTCCATCACTCTGTACTGTCACTCCATCCCTTGATCCCTCTGTACTGTCCCTCCATCCCTCCATCACTCTGTACTGTCAATCTATCCCTCAATTCCTTTTTACTGTCACCACATCCCTCGATCCCTCTCCACTGTCACTCCATCCCTTTGTATTGTCACTCCATCCCTCCATCACTCTGTACTGTCACTCCATCCCTCCATCCCTCTGTACTGTCACTCCATCCCTCCATCCCTCTGTACTGTCACTCTATCCCTCATCCCCCTGTACTGTCACTCCATCCCTCAATCCCTCTGTACATTCAATGTCTCCCTCGATCCCTCTACTGTCACTCCATCCCTCGATCCCTCTGTACTGTCAATCCCTCCCCCAATCCCTCTGTACTGTCACTCCATCCCTAGATCCCTCCATACTGTCACTCCATCCCTCGATCCCTTGGTACTGTCACTCCATCCCTCGATCCCTCTGTACTGTCACTCCATCCCTCTGTACTGTCACTCTATCCCTCGATCCCTCTGTACTGTCACTCCAACCCTCTGTACTGTCACTCTATCCCTCGATCCCCCTGTACTGTCACTCCAACCCTCTGTACTGTCACTCTATCCCTCGATCCCCCTGTACTGTCACTCCATCCCTCTGTACTGTCACTCTATCCTCAATCCCCCTGTACTGTCACTCCAACCCTCTGTACTGTCACTCCATCCCTCCATCCCTCTGTACTGTCACTCCATCCCTCAATCCCTCTGTACTGTCACTCCATCCCTCGATCCCTCTCTTCTGGTGCTCCATCCCTCCATCCTCCATACTATCACTCCAACCCTCGGTCCCTCTGCAGCGGGAGTTCAGGGGGTTAGGCAGAAAGTTAAAAAACAGGACCTCTAGGGTTGTAATCTCAGGATTACTCCCTGTGCCACATGCCAGTGAGGCTAGAAATAGGAAGATAGTGCAGCTGAACACGTGGCTGAACAGATGGTGTAGGAGGGAGGGTTTTCGATATCTGGATCATTGGGATCTCTTCTGGGACAGGTGGGACCTGTACAAGAAGGACGGGTTGCATCTAAACTGGAGGGGCACCAATATCCTGGCTGCGAGGTTTGCTAGTGTCACTCGGGAGGGTTTAAACTAGTATGGCAGGGGGGTGGGAACCAGAGCAATAGGTCAGCAGGTGAAATAAAGGACTGGGAACCAGTAAATATGGCCAGTAGAACTAAGAGGAAGAGCAGGCAGGGAGAAATTACTGAACACAGTGGGACTGGGGGTCTGAAATGCATTTGTTTCAATGCAGGAGGTATAAAAGGCAAGGCAGATGAGCTTAGAGCTTGGATTAGTACTTGGGACCAAGATGTTATTGCTATTACAGAGACTTGGTTGAAGGATGGACAGGATTGGCAGATAAACATTCCAGGATTTAGATGTTACAGGCAGGATAGAGGGATGTAGAAGAGGTGGGGGAGTTGCACTGCTGGTTAAGGGGAATATCACAGCTGTACGACAGGAGGATACCTCAGTGGGCTCATGCTGCGAGGCAATAGAGGTAGAGCTCCGGAATAGGAAGGGTACAGTCACAATGTTGGGGGTTTACTATAGGCCTCCCAAATGCCGGCAGGAGATTGAGGAATAGTTATGTAGGCAGATTTTGGAAAGATGTAAGAGCAATAGGGTTGTTGTGGTGGGTGAACTTAACTTTCCCTATATTGACTGGGAATCACTTAGTGCTAGGAGTTTGGATGGTGCAGAATTTGTAAGGTGCATCCAGGAGGGCTTCCTGAGACAATATGTAGATAGTCCAACTAGGGAAGGGGCAATACTGGACCTGGTATTAGGGAATGAACCCGGCCAGGTAGTCGAAGTTTCAGTAAGGGAGCATTTTGGGAAAAGTGACCATAATTCAGTAAGTTTCAAGGCACTGGTGGATAAGGATGACAGGAATCCTCGGGTTAAGGTGCTTAATTGGGGGAAGGCTAATTATAACAATATTAGGCAGGAACTGAGGAATCTAGACCGGAGACGGATGTTTGAGGGCAAATCAACAACTGACATGTGGGGGGCTTTCAAACGTCAGTTGATAAGAATTCAGAACCAGCATGTTCCTGCTAGGATGAAGGATAAACATGGAAAGTTTCAGGAACCTTGGATAACGAAGGATATGGTGAGATTAGTCAAAAAGAAAAGGGAAGCATTCGTAAGAGCTAGAAGGCTGGGAACAGATGAAGCCCGTGGAGAATACAAAGAAAGTAGGAAGAAACTTAAGCAAGGAGTCAGGAGGGCTAAAAGGGGTCATGAAAAGTCACTGGCAACCAGGATTAAGGAAAATCCCAAGGCTTTTTATACATATGTAAAAAGCAAGAGGGTAGCCAAAGGGTAGGCCCACTCAGGGACAGAGGTGGGAATCTGTGTGTGGAGCCAAACGAAATGGGAGAGATACTAAATGAGTACTTCTCATCAGTATTCACCAAAGAGAAGGACTTAGCAGTCGATTTGTCTAGGGAAAAGTGTGTAGATAGCCTGGATCATGTTGAGATCAAAAAACAGGTGTTAAGCGTCTTGAAGAATATTAAGGTGGATAAGTCCCCAGGGCCAGATGGGATCTACCCCCGAGTACTGAGGGAGGCAAGGGAGGAGATTGCTGGGGCCTTGACAGAAATCTTTGTATCTTCACTGGCTGTGGGTGAGGTCCCAGAGGACTGGAGAAAGGCCAATGTTGTTCCATTGTTTAATAAAGGGTAGCAGGGATAATCCAGGAATTTACAGGCTGGTGAGCCTTACCTCAGTGGTATGGAAATTATTAGAGAAGATTCTTCGTGACAGGATTTACTACCATTTGGAAGCAAATGGGCATATTAGTGAGAGGCAGCATGGTTTTATGAAGGGGAGGTCGTGTCTCACTAACTTGATCAAGTTTTTTGAGGAAGTGACAAAGATGATAGTGGATGTTATCTACCTGAATTTCAGTAAGGCCTTTGACAGTGTCCCTCATGGCAGACTGGTGCAGAAGGTAAAGTCGCACAGGATCAGAGGTGAGCTGGCAAGATGGATACAGAATTGGCTTGGTCATAGAAGACAGAGGGTAGCAGTGGAAGGGTGCTTTTCTGAATGGAGAGCTGTGACTAGTGGAGTTCCGCAGGGATCAGTGCTGGGACCTTTGCTGTTTGTAATATATGTAAATGATTTGGAGGAAAATGTAACTGGGCTAATTAGTAAGTTTGCAGATGATACTAAGGTTGAAGGAGTTGCAGATAGTGAAGAGGATTGTCAAAGGATACAACGGGATATAGATCTGTTGGAGATTTGGGCAGGGAAATGGCAGATGGAGTTTAATCTGGACAAATGCGAGGTAATGCATTTTGGAAGGTCTAATACAGCTAGGATTAGACAGTAAATGGCAGAATCCTTAAGTGCATCGACGGGTAGAGGGATCTGGGTGTACAGATCCACAGGTCACTGAAAGTGGCAACCCAGGTGGATAAGGTAGTCAGGAAGGCATATGGCATGCTTGCCTTCATCGGCAGGGGTATTGAGTATAAAAGCTGGGAAGTCATGCTGCAGCTGTATAGAACCTTGGTTAGGCCACACTTGGAATATTGCGTGCAATTCTGGTCACCACATTACCAGAAGGATATGGAGGCATTGGAGAGGGTGCAGAGGAGGTTTACCAGGATGCTGCCTGGTCTGGAGGTTATTAGCTATGAGGAGAGGTTGGAGAAACTCAGATTGTTCTCACTAGAGCGACGGAGATTGAAGGGCGACTTGATAGAAAATTATGAGTGGCATGGACAGAGTAGATAGTCAGAAGCTTTTTCCCAGGGTGGAAGAGTCAATTACTAGGGGACGTAGATTTGAGGTGAGAGGAGAAAACTATAGAGGAGATGTGTGGGGCAAGTTTTTTACGCAGAGGGTAGTGAGTGTCTGGAATTCGCTGCCAGAGGAGGTGGTGGAAGCAGGTACGATAGTGGTGTTTAAGAGGCAGCTTGACAAATACATGAATAGGATGGGAATAGAGGGATACAGACCCCAGAAGTGCAAAATGTTTTAGTTTGACAGGCAATATGATTGGCGCAGGCTTGGAGGACCAAAGGGCCTGTTCCTGTGCTATACTTTTCTTTGTTCTTTGTTCTTTGTTCTAATGAGGTAGTGGATGCGCTGGTATTAATTTTCCAAAATTCGCTAGGTTTTGGAAAGGTTCCATCAGATTGGAAAATAGCAAATATAACCCCTGTATTCAAGAAGGGAGGGAGGCAGAAAACAGGAAACTATAGGCCAGTTAGCTTGACGTCTGTCATGGGGAAGTTATTAGAATTGACCTTTAAGGAAGTTATAGCTGGGCACTCAGAAGAGCTCAAGGCAATAGGGAAGAGTCATTGTGGTTTTGTGAAAGGAAAATCATGCTTAACCAATTTATTGGAGGTTTTATGGTGTAATGCACAGTGGATAAAGGGGAGCCTGAAGACATACTATACTTGGATTTCCAGGAGGCATTTGATAAGGTGCCACATCAAAGATTATTACAGAAAATTAAAGCACATGGTGTAGTGGGTAACATATTAGCATGGATAGAAGATTGACTGGCTGGCAGAAAGCAGAGAGTATGTATAAATGGGTCTTTTTCTGATTGGCAGCATGTGACGAGTGGAGTCCCAGAGGGGTGTGTACTGGGGCCTCAACTTTTTACAATTTACATCAATGACTTAGATGAGGGGAGTGAAGACATGGTAGCTAAATTTGCAGATGAAACAAAGATAAGTAGAAAAGTATGTTGTGAAGAGGACATGAGGAGATTGCAGATATAGATAGGTTGAGTGAGTGGCCAAAGAACTGGCAAATGGAGTTTAATGTGAGAAAATGTGAAGTTGTTCACTTTGGCAGGAAGAACAATAAAGCAGAGTATCACTTAAATGGAGAACGGCTGCATAATCCTGAGGTGCAGAGGGATCTAGGTGTTTTAGTAAATGAGTCACAAAAAGTTAATATGCAGTTTCAGCAAGTGATTATGAAGGCTAATGGAATGATATCCTTTACAAGAGGGATTGAACATAAAAGTAAGGATGTTATGCTTCAGTTATACAGGGCATTGGTGAGTCTGTACCTCGAATACTGTGTGCAGTTTTGGTCTCCTTATTTAAGGAAGGATGTAAATGTGTTAGAGGCGGTTCAGAGGAGGTTTACTAGATTGATACCTGGAATGAGTGGGTTGTCTTATGAGGAAAGGTTGGACAGACTGGGCTTGTTTCCACTGGAGTTTATAAGACTGAGGGGTTATTTGATTGAAATATACAAGATCCTGAACGGCCTTGACAAGGCAGATGTCGAAAGGATGTTTCCTCTTGTGGGTGAGTCCAGAACTAGGGGGCACTGTTTTAAAATTAGGGGTCGCCCTTTTAGGACAGAGATGAGGGGAAATTGTTTCTCTCAGAGGGTTGTGTGACTCTGGAACTCTCTGCCTCAGAAGGTGGTGGAGGCGGGGTCACTGAATATTTTTAAGGCAGAGGGAGATAGATTCGTGTCAGGCAAGAGAATCAAAGGTTATTGGGGTTGGATGGGAATGTGGAAATCGAAACACAAGAAGATCAGCCATGATGTTATTGAATGGCAGAGCAGGCTCGAGGGGCCAAATGGTCTACTCCTGTTCCTATTTCTGATGTTCTTTATCTTCACAACGAATGCAGCCACAGTGAGACTCACCACATTGATACGTAGAGATAGACTCCACTGATACACTTAGGGAAGCTAAATGACTTTATATAAGTGTAAGGCTTTGCTTTTCCTTTATCAAGAAAATGCCACAAATCAACAAATATTTCACACTTTACCAGAGGTCTTTCGCCTTGAGATATTCCAGACAACACAGTCCATGAGTACCGTATGCCTCTGTATAATAGGATGAACAGCAGGCCTCCGAGGAACACTGTAAACGAGGACCCAATAGCACCCCACCACATGTCCTGGCTCATGATACGGCAGTTCTGACTTGGCTGCCTGATGTCATTAGAAGTTTCACCGAAAACCAGGTGGCTGATGGGATCAGTCTTATTAATGCCAATATTTGACAATAAGCGCACTTGCATCTTGTATCACTTCCCTATCTAATTTCACACTGTCATCTTGCTCTTACTGCCCTCACTGCCTCACTCTTCAGATCTACTGATGTTATCAATGATCCCCATTGTGAGTCACTCTTAGAATCATAGAATCTTGCAGGACAGAAAGAAGCCATTTAACCTGGGCTCCTTGATGCAGCTATCCAATTTAGCCGCACACCCAACTTTTTCCCCGTGACTCTGTAAATGGGTTCTCTTCAAATACATGTTCAATTGTCTGTCAAGTAGTCCCTCCTTGCTTTACCAACCCTCTGTGTGAAAATATTTTTCCTCATTTCACCTCTTGTTTTTTGCCATTTATTTTACATCTCTGACCTGCGGTTACTGACCCACTTGCTAGAGGAAATAGTTTCTCCTTACTTGCTCAATTAAAACCCCTCATAATTTTGAAAGACTCTGTTAGGTCCCCTCATGATCTTCTTTGGCCTAAAGAGAACAATGTCAGCTTCTTTAATTTCTCCACATTGCTGAATTCCCTCATCCCTGGTTTCATGTTGGTAACCCTTGGGATAAGGGGGGCATTTCCAGGCTGCCAACCTGTAACTAGTGGAGTGCCACAGGGATCAGTGCTGGGGCCTCAGTTATTTACAACATACATTAATGGCTTAGATGAGGGAAGTGAATCTACTGTCGCCAAGTTTGCGGATGACACAAAAATAGGTGGGAAGGCAAGTGGTGAGGGTGACACGAGGAGTCTACAGAGGCATTTAGACAGGTTCATGAATGGGCAAAAAAGTGGCAGATGGAATATAATGTGGGAAAATGTGAGGTTATGCACTTTGGCAGAAAGAACAGAGGAGCTGAATGTTATTTAAATGGAGAAAGACTGCAGAAAGCTGCAGCACAGAGGGATTTGCATGAATCATAAAAAGCTAACATACAAGTTCAGCAGGTAATAGAGAAGGCAAATGAATGTTGGCCTTTATTTCAAAGGGAATGGAGTATAAAAATAGGGAAGCCTTGCTAAAACAATACAAGGCACTAGTTAGACCACACCTAGAATACTCTAAACAGTTTTGGCTCCCTTATCTCAGGAAAGATATACTGGCATTGGAGGCAGTCCAGAGAAGGTTCACTAGGTTGATCCTGGGTAGGGAGGAGAGGTTGAGTAGGTTGGGCCTGTACTCATTGGAGTTTAGAAGAATGAGAGGCGACCTTACTGAAACATATAAGATTCTTAGGGGACTTGACAGGGTAGTTGCTGAGAGATTGTTTCCCTTTGTGGGAGAGTCTAGGATCAGAGGTCCTAATCTTGGAGTAAAGGGTGGCCCATTTAAGACAGAGATGAGGAGGAATTTCTTCTCTCAGAGGGTAGTGAATCTGTGGAATTCTTTACCGCAGAGGACTGTAGAGGCTGGGTCATTAAGTATATTCAAGGCTGAGATAGACAGATTTTTAATCAGCAAGGGGATCAAGGGTTATGGGGAAAAGGCAGGAAAGTGGAGTTGAGGATTATCAGATCGACCATGATCTCATTGAATGGTGGAGCAGACTCGATGGGCTGATGGCCTACTTCTGCTCCTGCATCTTATGGTGTTAAAAAGTGAAGCAAGTTGCTTTATTTCTCACACACACTTGCCCCAAAACTTAAACCAAATCTTGATATCTCACTCACACAACTCAGCTGATGGCATACACACAAAATCTAGATACAGTTGAAGGTAAAACAGTAATTATAAAAATGGAATTTAACTCAGTCTCTAAATCGTTATGGGCTCAATGTTTCTTGGTTGACTTCTGGAAGCAGGGATTTCTACGTGGCTGTGAAGGATCTGCCAGAGGTTGAGAACTCAGGTGAACTTGGTGAGGGAACAGGTTAGAGGAGAGAATCCTTGTTCCTCTTGTTAGGTATTATATAGGCTGCTCAGCTGACTACAATGTTGGATGGCTCTTTGCAGACTCTCACTTTCTGAGGCAAGTTGCTCTCGAAGTCTCTGAAGATGTCTCTCTCAAAAGCCAGTTTGAACTTCTGTTAATATTTGTTGGCCAGGAGCAAAGACAGCCAGTGTAACATGGGACCTCCGTCAAGTCATGGTCCAAATAAGCTATTGTGGTGATCCCATTAAGCAGCTGAATTCTTCGCACAGCTGTAATTCCAGTCACATTTTTGTGCAATGATGGAGTTTCATTTATGTGCTAGTCTGACAAACATTGACACAATATCAAGAAGACAAAGTAATGTTTTGTAATCCACAAAAGCATCTGGTGGTCTTTGGAAGCCAGCTTGAATTTCAGTCTTGAAAAGCAGCGTTTTGAAATATATCATTTTTTAAAGACGTACGTCCTTCTCCCTTTACCAGTCTGTCTATGTCCTACCACCTTATTCAATATTTACAACCTTACCAAGATTTTAACTACTCACAAACTTCAGAATTGTACTCCATATACCCAGGTTCAGGTCGCATATATGAAACAAGATCAGCAACAATCCTAATATTGATCCCTGCGAGACTCCACTGCAGACTTCTTTCCAGTCAGAAAACCATCTCCTCACTCTTACTCTCTGCCACCTATTCCTTACATAATTACATATCCAAGTTAGGTCTGGCCCTTTAATATCATCTACTTCCATTTTGTGAAGAAGTCTGTTGTGGGGCTACTTTATCAAATACCTTTTGAAAGTTCATATCTATATAAAACATCATCCGCACTAGCTTCATCAAGCTCCTGTGTTATTTCATCAAAGAACTGAACCAGCATTGGTCAGACCAGATTTACCTTTGATAGATCTGCTCTGGCTATCCCATGTTAAGAGACTGAGTAAAATAGGTCTATATTCCCTGTAGTTTAGAAGATTGAGAGGTGATTATTGTTGGGTGTTAGATACCATACGGTAGGTCTCAATCAAGCCTTTGTCGTCTTCAGTAAGTTCACTGTATGTATTTATTAACTACAAGAACTATGTACCTATATACCTAGATGCAGTTAAGGGTTCAAGACAGAAACTGTCTCCATGCTTGCTTATGCACATGGCTCTGTCCAACACAAGACTGATCCCTCGATGTGGGTCATGTGCTCTCTTACATCACTGTGTGGGCAGTACTGCATTCAGCCCCACGTTAACCCTACATGTGCCAGACCCTTATACTATAGTGATTCATTGCTACATACAAGATTCTGAAGGGGCTTGACAGAGCAGACATCAAGACTTTGTTTCTGCTAGCTGGGGAATCGAAAACACCAGGGCACAGTCTCAAAGTAAGGGGATGATCATTTAGGACTGAGATGAGGAGAAACATCTTCACTCAAACGGTTGTGAATCTTAGGAATTCTCTAGCCCAGAGAGTTGTGGATGCTCTGTCATTGAATGTATTGAAGACAGTGATAGAGAGATATTTAGTCTCTCAAGGAACCAAGGGATATGGGGAGCAGACAGGAAAGTGAAGTTGAAGCCCATGGTCAGCCATGATCATTTTGAATGATGAAGCAGGCTCAACAGTCTGTATGGTATAATCATGCTCCTGTCTCTCATGTTCCTGTGTTGTCAATGATCCCATTCAGAATCAGCCACAGAAATAGTACCCAACATACACCGTACACTTTTACAGAAACACTGACACAACGTACTCATAGATACAGCCCACTAACCCAACACACTCGAAAACTTGACACCCTCACTCGACACCCCCAACACATTCAAAAGGCACCCTCATAGGCACACTCACTGACACACCTACATGACAAAACCTTTGGATCCAGTTCATACTCAGTGGTTTTTCAAAAGGAAAACGTCAGCAGTGGAACTGGAGTAGAAATTGTACATTGTGACAGGCCAAACACTATCTGAATCAGGCACGGTGAGTTCCACAGCATTCCTGCTCTAGGATGACTAGTCACAACTCAAGGGGGCATTCTTTTATGCACCAACTTGGTTCTTGCAGATCAAGCCACAGAGACAGAGAGAGCCAGAGCCATTGATTTATTCCTGAGAGAAGGGGGAAAGCCAGTGGCTCTGAATTTGATCCTCCCACATACACAGAGGAGTTGCCAACCCTCCAGGATTGTACATTAGTCTGAAGGATGCTGCTGTGAACAAAGCCAGGAGAACAGGCACATTAAAAGAATTGTATCTTTTGTATATTTTCTTTGAACACTCTTCTTAATAACCTGTAAAAATATTGGGCCTAGTGAAAAATGATAGTTTGACTGACAGCCAAGAGTCATCCTATTGAGTATCGAGCAAGCTGTTGGTTTTCCAATCAGTGCAGCAAGGCAGAGAGTGCTCCCTGGATGGAAATATCAAGCATCCAAAGTGGGGAATGTGGGATGGTTGCATGGCAGAAAGCCATGTAGTGAAACAACCAGGACTATATCCAAGCACACACACCTGCAAGCAGTCAATGAAGAGAGGGGACTGTGATCACACACAACAGTGGGAGATGGAGGCAAGCAGTCAGCAAACTAAATAAACAACGTGACCTCTGTTCTATCACCATGCCAATGTATTATTAACTTACTGGGTTAAAGTCCATCTCTGTACCGTATCAGCAGTTTCCAAACCTTTATACAGTCCTCGTGATTCTGGAAGAAACTGAGCTTCGGAGTGAGGAAATTACAGCTCATCATTCATTGCTGAGGTTTGTGCTGACCATTATTAAGGTTTTGTGTTATGTTTGGCAGTTTCATTTCAAGTTCTGAATTAGAGCTACATTTTGTTTACACAAGTGTAAGGAAAGACATATTTCTGAATTACCTTTTACAATCTCACAACACCCCAAAGTGTTTTACAGCCAATGAACTACTTCAGAAAGTATTAATCAACATTTCCTCAAATTTTCAGTGCACGATACCTTTCAATTTTTTGCGTGGCAGCTCAGCAAGAACATTGCTGTTGTCATGTAGGAAGCATAGCAGCCAATCTGTGCACAGCAAGCTCCCACAAATAGCAACATATTTGTGTGAGGCATTGTGAAGTGGGCTCCAAGCAAGCCTAGACCATGTGGATTTGATACTCCCATGTTCAGCAATCGCTGGCCGGAGTGAACACAGCCTGTTGTTAGTATAAATACTCCAATATCTCTGTGCTGACAACAGCAGAGACCCACGAGCTGCCATTTAAATTTGACAACATTGAGTGAGATTCCCTCACCTTGACCAACAGGCTGTTGCAGGACTTGGAAACAATTTAAGTGAGACCAGGGAAATCAGAATTCACCTGAGAAATGCACCCACCCTCAAAATACAAATACAAAAGCCTCCACATTCCCCTCTGACTGTGTCTTTCAGGAGAGAGCCCAGGAGCAGGATTATACCAGAGATTGCAATGGCTCAAGAGGGCAAGCTTCGGAGAATTGGGATCATCGGTTTTGGTCACTTAGGTAGGTTGGCATTTTTCGGTAACCTTTCACATCCTCAGGACATCCCCAAAGAATGTCACAGCCAACAAAGTTCTTTTGAAATATTGTCACTCTTGTCGAACATGCCGCATCCAATTTGCGCACAGGGAAGATTGCACAAACACCAAAATGATAATGACCAAAGAAGTTGTTGATTGAGGAATAAATATGGGTCAGGACACTGGCGATAACACCCCTACTTTTCTTTGAAATAGGGCAATGGGATCTTTGACGTCCACCTCTAGCAGGCAGATAGGGTCTCAGTTTAATATCTCATCTGAAAGACAATACATCTGTCAGTACAGCACCCCCTCAGTACTACACTGGAGCGTGAACCTAGGGATTTGTGCTCAAGCTTTAGAATGGGACTTGAACATGGAATATTGTGACTCAGAGGTAAGTAAAATGCTACCAACTGAGCCTCAGATTCCATGTTGATTGGACAAAAAAAGGGTTAAATCTCTCCAGCACTTTCTCACATCCTCAGGACATCCCAAAAACTGCACAGCCAAGTAAGTTCTCTTGAAGTGCAGTCAACTGTTGGAAAGTAGGAAATATGGCAACCAATTTGTAGAATCATAGAATGGATACAGTACAGAAGAAGGCCATTCTGCCCATTGTGTCTGTTCTGGCTCTCATAAGGAGCAATCCACCTAATGCCTCTCCCTGCCCTCTTCCAACATCTCTGCACATTCTTCCCTTTCAGATATTTAGAAAATTCAAATGTTGTAAAATTTACAGCACAGAAGGAGACCATTCTGCCCATCACATCTTTACCAGCCAAAAAATGAGCCGTCAGCCTTATCCCATTTTCTAACATTTGGTCCGGAGCCCTGGGGGGCACTTCAGCTGCATATCCAGACCCTTTTAAATGAGTTGAGAGTTTCTGACTCTACTACCCTATCAGGCAGTGAGTTCCAGACCCTTACCACCCCCTGGGTGAAAACAATTTTCCTCACCTCTCCTCTAATCCTTCTACTTTAAATCTATGTCTCCTAGTCACTGACCTCCCTGCTAAGGGAGGCAGGTCCTTCCCAACCACTCTCTCCATGCCTCTCGCAACCTTTACACTTCGATCAAATCTCCCAAGAAAGAGTGAGGAGATTAAGAAAATTACTATCAGCAGGGAAAACAAATTGGAGAAACTTAAGGGACTAAAATCTGACAAATCCCCAGGACCTGATGGCCCTCAGGTTATAAAGCAGATAGCTCCAGATATAGTGGATATGTTAGCTATGATTTTCCAAAATCCCTTAGATTTGGGAATGGTCCCATTAGATTGGAAGTTGACAAGTGTTTTATCGCTTTTCAAGAAGGGAGGCAGAGAGAAAACAGTGAACTAAAGGCCAGTTAGTCGATCATCAGTTGTTGGGAAAATACTGGAATCTATTATTAAGGAGATCTTAACAATGCACTTGGAAAGCGTGGTATGATGAGAACAAGTCAACATGAAGGGAAATTCTGTTTAACAATTTATTTCAGATTTTTGAGGATATAATTAGTAGGGTAGATACAGGGAAACCAATAGATGTAGTGTACCTGGCTTTCCAAAAGGCATTCGATAAGGAGCCATACAAAAGGTTAATTGGCAAGGTAAGGGCTCAAGGAGTTATGGGTAATATTTTAGTATGGGTAGAGGATTGGTTAAGGGATAGAAAGCAGAGAGTGGGCATAAACAGGGCTTTTTCAAGTTGGCAGACAGTGAACAGTGGAGTGCTGCAAGGATCAGTGCTGGGGCCTCAGCTATTTACAATCGATATTAATGACTTAGATGAAGGGACAGAGATTAATGTATCTAAGTTTGCTGATGTTACAAAACTAGGTGGGAAAGTAAGCTGTGGGGAGGACACAGAGAGGCTGCAAAGAGATATAAGCAGGTTAAGAGAGCAGTCAACAACATGGAAGATGGGGTATAATGTAGAGAAGTGTGAAGTTATTCGCTTTGATGATAGGTATAGTAAAGCAGAATATTTTATAAAAAGATGTGAAACTTGCAAGTCTCGATGTTCAAAAAGACTTGGGTGTGTTTGTACAAGGACTGGAAAAAGTTAACATGCAGGTACAGCAAGCAATTAGGAAGGCAAATGGCATATTGGCCTTTATTGCAAGAGGCTTGGAATACAAGAATAAAAATGTCTTGCTACAGTTGAACAAGGTTTTGAAGTACTGCAGTTTTGGTCTCCACCTTTAAGGAAGGATATGCTTATATTGGAGACGGTGCAGCAAACGTTCACTAGATTGGTCCCTGGGATGAGGGGGTTGTCCTATGATGAGAGGCTGAGTAAATTGGGCTTAGATTCTCGGGAGTTTAGAAGAACGAGAGACAATCACATTGAAACATATAAGTTTCCAAAGGGGATTGACAGGGTAGACACTGAGAGATTGTTTCCACTGGTCGGCGAATCTAAAACACAGGGGCACAGCCTCAGGGGAAGGAGCCGATCATTTAGGACTGAGACGAGGAGAAATTTCGTCACAGAAAGGGTTATAATTCTTCAAGATTCTCTACCCCAGGGGGTTGTAGATGCTCCATTGTTGAATATATTTAAGACTAAGATAGACAAATTTTTGGAAATTGAGGAAATTAAGGGGTACGGGGAGCAGGCAGCAAAATGGAGTTCAAGATCAAGATCAGCCGTGACCATAGACCTTATGGTCTACTCCTACTCCTATTGTGTTCTCCCCTCAGCCTCCTCTGTTCCAAGGAAAACTGCAGGCTCCAGTCTATCCAATCTTTCCTCATAGCTGCATTTTTCCAGTCCTGGTAACATCCTCATAAGTCTCCTCTGTACCCTCTCCAGTACAATTACATCCTTTTTGTAATGAGGTGACCAGAACTGCACACAGTACTCAAGCTGTGGCCTAACTAATGATTTATATAGTTCCAGCATAAGCTCCCTGCCCTTATATTCTATATCTCAACTAACAAAGGAAAGTATTCCACACGCCTTCCTAACCACCTTATCAACCTGTCCTGCCTACCTTCAGGATGCATTCCAAAGTACCTCACTTCCTCGAAAGCTCTCAGGCATCACCTCACACTTCTCTGGGCTGAATTCCATTTGCCAATTTTCTGTCCATCTGACCAGTCCATTGATACCTTCCTGCAGTCCACACCTTCACTATCAGCCACACGGCCAATTCTTATGTCATCTGCAAACTTCTCGATTGTGCCCCCTACATTTAAGTCCAAATCATTAATATATACTGCAAAAAGCAGGGGACCTAGTACTGAACCTTGCGAAACCCCACAGCAAACAGCCTTCCAGTTACAAAAACACCTGTCAATCATTCCCCTTTGTTTCCTGCCACTGAGTCAATCTTGCATTTTTTTATTCATTTGTGGGATGGGGGCATTGCTGGCTAGGCTCACGTTTATTGCCCATCCCTAATTGCCCTTGAGAACTGAGTAGCTTGCTAGGCTGGTTCAGAGTCAACCACATTGCTGTGGGTCTGGAGTCACATGTAGGCCAGACCAGGTAAGGACGGCAGGTTTCCTTCCCAAAAGGATATTAGTGAACCAGGTGAGTTATATGACAATTGTCTCATGGTCATCATTTTAATCCCAGATTGTTTTACTGAATTCAAATTTCACTATCTGCTGTGGTGGGATTCAAACCTGGGTCCCCAGAGCATTACCCTGGGTCTCTGATTACTAGTCCAGTAACAACACCACTACACCAGCTCCCCTCAGCTTGCTACATGCCCCTGGATCCCACAGGATTTTGTGTTTTTAACCAGTCTGCCATGTGAGACTGTTATGGCACAGCAGATGGTAAATGCTGAGCTGTTCAAATCCCAGGGGGAAACTTGAAATAACTGTCACAACTATTTTATAATTTGTATTTATTTTGAGGTGTGTACCTTGAATACAGTAGTAATAAGACCGCCAAGTCTTATAGGTTTCTTACAAAACTAAATTAAACCTTTATTAATAGAAAAATAATTTTAAGCTCATACATAGGTTTACAAATTACTACTATGATAATTCCTAGCTCTCCTAGTTAATCTAACTCCCAGTTACACCTCTGTTAAAGCAACAATAAAACTCATAGATTTAAACAGACCCAGGCAAAGTACACCCCCTGGGCAGTCAAATTCAAAGTGAGATTTTCTCAGTTTCAGTTCCTTGTAGACAGCAGCTTGAGATTTAGATGCTGGAGGCTTTTCACACTTGTGTTAGATGCCTTCTCCCCTTAGGCATAACCTCATCTCCTTTATACATGTTCCTCCCTATTTAATGTAAATCTCATTGTTCCAGTATGTCTTTGGACTTTACCTTTCTAATAATAAAAATCTTTTGTAGTACTCAATTTTATCAGTAATCTTTGGGAAAAATAAACACAGTGTTTGGCTTAGCCTCTGTTGGCTAGGTGTAACACCTTACCACCTCTTTGAAATTCACTTCTCGGATCTAACTAAAAATGCAAATTTCCCTTTTACACCTCACATTCTGCAACTTCAACCATGTTTACCTAATTAACATGTCAAACCTAGCTTCTCTTCTGACACATCAAAGCCTTAAGTCCTATACACAGACACACACACACACACACACACGCAGACAATTCCTATCCTTACAATAAATTCCAATAACATTATGAAAATGATTATATTTTCCTGACAGAGACCTTGACAAAAACCTTGCTAAAATCCATGTAGGCTATCTGCACTATTATCATCAATGCTCCTCATTACCTCTTCAAAAAATTCAATCAAGTTAGTCAGACACAATCTCCCCTTAATAAATCCATGCTGAGTGTCCGGGATCACTCCTAGCCTTTCTCAGTGACAATTTATCCTGTCTCTCAGAATTGATTCCAATAATTTGCCCACTACTGAGGTTACTGGCCTGTAATTAATCGGTCTATCTCTTGCTCCATTTTTCAATAAAGATACAACATTCGCAGTCCTCCAATCCCCTGGCACGACACCTGTAGCCTGTGAGGATTGGAAAATGATGGTCACATCTTCCATTATTTCCTCCGTGGCTTCTTTTGACAGCCCAGGATACATTTCATCCGGCCCTGATGACTTATCCACTTTCAAGGATGGCAATCCCCTTAATACTATCTCTCTCCCCCTCTCCCTGTGTTTATCACATCCAATATTCCACACTCCTCCTCCTTAACTATAATGTCTCATCATCTCCCTCTTTTGTAAAGACAGGCACAAAGTATTCATTAACTATGTACCCAAGTCTTCCACCTCGACACATAGGTTACCTTTTTGGTCTTTTATGGGACCTACTCTCCCCTTAGTTATCCCCCTACTCTTAACATATTGATAAAACACCTTTGGGTTCTCCTTGATTTTATTTGCCAATATTCTTCCATACCGACTCTTTGCTTTCCTAATGTCCTTTATGATTTCACTCCTCCTCTTTCTATACTTGTTGTGTGTGGTGGCTTAGTTGGTACTATTGATAGAGTTTATCTGCAGATACTTCTTGGTGGAAACTTTAAGATTATTTACAAGGTACTCAGTAGCAACTACACGTGTGCTTTCGATTCCAACTCTATCTCTACACAACTAACTACTGAGGCAGCCTGCGCTACTCTCCTACTGGGTACTAAAGATCATGTGATCTTCCTTACCAAGCATTATCTTTAAAGTTATATCACACACTAAATAAAACCATAGTTACTATAATACTCCTCTTGGCTTTCTGTAGTATTGAGTTCTTAGTATCTGACATAAGTTTTCCTTTTCTGCCTTGTCTGACCCTGTAAGCTCCTTGACCATGCGGGCACTCTAGATTCGGCCACCCACCCTTTTTCTTTGTGGGAACATGTTTAACCTGAACCTCTGGAATCTCACCTTTGAATGCCCTCCACTGCTCAGACACTGATTTACCTTCAAGAAGCTGTTTCCAGTCCATTCTTGCTAAATCATTCCTCAGCTTAGTAAACTTGGCCAAAGTCCAATTTAGAATTTTAGCTCCTGTTCTATTTTTGTCCTTTTCCATAACTATGTTAAAACTAACTGAATTATGATCACCACCATTTAAATGCTCTCCCACTGCCACTCCTTCCACCTGCCCAGCTTCATTTCCTAAAACTAAGTCCTGAACTGCACTCTCTCATGTTGGACTTGCTACATACTGACCAAAAAAGGTTCTGCTGTATAGAACTCAAGAATTCTGTTCCCTCAATTCCTTTCACACTGAATCTTCCTGAGTTAATGTTGGGTTAGTTAAATGCTCTAACTATTATCATTTATTATGAGGGGAATTGAATACAAAAGTAGGGAGGTTATGCTTCAGTTGTACAGGGCATTGGTGAGACCACATCTGGAGTAATGTGTACAGTATTGGTCACCTTATTTAAGGAAGGATGTAAATGCGTTGAAAGCAGTTCAGAGAAGGTTTACCAGACTAATACCTTGAATGGATGGGTTGTCTTAAGAGGAATGGTTGGATAGACGAGGCTTGTATCCACTGGAGTTTAGAAGAGTAAGATGCGACTTGAGTGAAACATATAAGATCATGAGGGGTCTTGACAGGGTGAATGTGGAGAGGATGTTTCCTCTTGTGGGAGAATCTAGAACTAGGGGTCACTATTTAAAAATAAGGGGTCGCTCATTTAAACCGGAGATGAGGAGATTTTTTTTTCTCTCAGAGGTTCGTGAGTCTTTGGAACTGTCTTCCTCAAAAGGCAGTGGAAGCAGGGTCTTTGAATATTTTTAAGGCAGAGGTAGATAGATTCTTGATTAACAAGGGGGTAAAAGGTTACTTGGGGTAGGTAGGAATGTGGGGTTGAGGTTACAATCAGATCAGCCATGATCTTAATGAATGGCGGAGCAGGCTCCAGGGGCTGAGGGGCCTACTCCTGCTCCCATTTTGTATGTTTGTAAACATGTTCATATTTACTGCTCAATCGTTTTGCACTTCTTAGAGATTTGCCTACATATTTACTCTTCTACATCCCTCCAACTGTTGAGGTCTATCATATACTCCTGAGAGTGTGGCTGTCCCTTTTACTGTTCTTTCACTCAATCCATATGACCTAATGTGATGGTCCTTCAAACATATCATTCCTCCTCACAGCTGTGATTGTTCCTTTGACCAAAATTGCCATCCCCCCCTCTTTTTTTATCCCCCTCTCTATCTTGGCTGAAGACCCTGTAACCAGGAATGTTAAGGTGCCATCCTCTGTCTCTTTAAGCCAGGGTGTTCTGCCGCCGCTCAGTGACACCCTTGACCCTGGCACCAGGGAGGCAACACACCATCCTGGATTCACGTCTGAGGCCACAGAAATGCCTATCTATTCCCATAACTTATCGAATCACCTATCATTATTCCTCTTCCAATCTTCATTGTTCCCCCCCGTACACATGAGCCACCCATAGTACCATGGACTTGGCTCAGGCTGCATTCCCCTGATGAACTTTCACTCTCATCAGTATTCAGAGCTCTCCAGGGTCGGAGAGTGGGATGTAATCCGAGGACCCCTGCACTACCTGCCTGTTTCTTTCTGGCTGCCTGATGGTCACCCATTCCCTCTCTCTGTGCATATTCTTAAACTGCAGGGTGACCACATCGATAAACGCGCTATCTACGTACCTCTCAACCTCACGATACTCCGGGGAGATACCAGCTGCTGCTCAAGTTCTGAAACCCAGAGCTTAAGATGCTGCAACGAACAACACTTCCTGCACAAATGGTTATCCAGGGACCTGTCCTGAGTTCCCATGTAGCACATGATGGGCTTGCTTTAGGTTGGAGCAGCCCTGCAATTTCTCTATTTATTGACTATAACTTGGTTACTGCAGATCAACCTTACCGCTGGTTAAAAAAAACCTTACCAATACCAGTAAAGCTTTACCAATACTAATAAAACTTACAACTATTAATGAACCTTACTAATACTGTACTGATAGACCTTTCCAACACTTATTACATCTTACTCGTGGTAATAAACCTTAAAAATAAAAGATAAGAATGACCAGCTGCTCACATGTTGCTTATTGTTAATAGTTAATATCATAAACGTTCTTTACACTCCACAAGCAGCAATACTCACAAGCCAATCAAATCACAACTTTGCTCTGATGTTACTGTTCACTTCTTTTTTCAAACCTAAGGCACTCCTAGTCCTCTCTGCCTCACTCCTGAAGGTAAGTGTCCTAGGCCTCACTCCTCGGGCTTTATTCATCTGCTCCCAGCTGTGTTCCACCTGCAGGCCCACCTCACACCCAAAGGTAAGCGCTGGTCCTCTTTTCTCCCTCTCTTCAGGTCTCATAGGTAAAGCAGTTTCCCACCAAAAGCAATGTGATAATAACTATCTGTTTTAGTGATGTTGGTTCAAGAATAAATGTTGGCCAGAACTCCCCTGTTTAATGGGGTCACTCTGACTGTCTTTGTAGGGGAATCTCTGGATACCTCCTATTCAGATGATATCCTGAAGATAGGATCTCTCACACAGTCTTGATATTTGCAGATGTTTTTGTGATGTTGAAGAGTATATAAGCCCAAACTCATCTCTCTTCATACCTGGCAGGTCAGTACCTGACAGAGATGATTGAGGAAGAAGGGCATCAACATGGTATTGAACTGGCCTTTGTGTGGAACAGAAACCCGAAAAAGATGGAAGGTAAAGTCCGAAAGGAGCTGCAGCTGGAGGATCTGAACAAGTTTGTTGAGAGGTGAGTGATCTCACTTTCATAGAAGAGGAATGGTGCAGCCCCAGCTGGAGTACTGTAGCCAGTACTGGGCAACAGGAGGATATCATGGGCCTTGGAAAGGGTGTAAAGGTGATTTACCAGAATGAGGGCTAGCAGGGTGGAGGGGTTGAAAGATGAGACTAACTAGGCAGAAGACAAAACAGTTGATGGCAAAGTGGGAGATGGAAGGAAGAAATGTTCTGCAGACGAGTTTAAAAAGCGGATTGTGTGAGCTGAGAGACATGGGGCTGAAAGAAGTCCTGAGAATTTGGTTCAATGGACTTTCAGATCAACCTGCCAAGAGCATCCTGTCCTCAGTGCCTGGGAAATGAAGGGGCAAGGGGTGGCAAAATTCACTGCCTTGCTAAGCTGGGATTTGTGTAATCTCATGATCACTTGTTTTGTTAGTCTGCCTTCCTCCCAAGAGCAAGGAGGATCCGCTTCAGACCTTGTCTTGGATTCTTGTTTTTACGGTGAAGGGATCAGAGAAACAGCAAGGGAGCTTTTTGCAGTTTGATGGATTTCAGACTGTTGTCCAGGGCCACAATTATTGGCTGTTTCCCTTCTCCAGATGTGCTGACCTTATTGTCGAAGTCGCTCATCCTCGGATAATAAAGGAATATGGTGAGGAGTTCCTCAAACATGCAGATTGTATGGTAAGTTTGCCATTGTAATTGCATCCCAGGATACTGAGGGAAGTGAGGGTGGAAACAGCAGAGGCACTAGTGATAATCTTCCAGTCTTCCTTAGACACAGAAGAGGTGCCAGAGGACTGGAGAACTGCAAACGTTACACCCTTGTTCAAAAAGGTGTGCAAGGATAAAGCCGGTAACTACAGACCAGTCAGTTTGACTTCGGTAGTAGGGAAACTTCTGGAAACGAGAGTTCAGGACAAAATCGACAGTCAATAAGACAAGAACAGAATAATTAAGGAAAGTCAGCATGGGTTTCTTAAGGGAAAATCAGGTTTAACTAACTAAACTGCAGTTTTTATAAGGAGGTAACTGAGAAGGTTGATAAAGGAAACACTGTTGATGTGGTGTATTTATATTTTCAAAAGGCATTTGATCCAATGCCACACAACAGACTTGTGAACAAAATTCTAGCTCTTGGAATAAATGGGAAAGTCGGCGCTTGGATAAGAAATTGGCTGAGTGTCAAGAAACAGAGAGTAGGGATAACTCGTTGTGTTTTAGGTTGGAGGAAGGTTTGCAGTGGAGTTCCCCAGGGATTAGTGTTGGGACCTTTCTCTTCCTGATATATATTAATGACTTAGACTGTGGTGTACAGGGCATGATTTCAAAATTTGCAGATGATACAAAGATTGGAAACATTGTCAACTGTGATGGAGATAGTCTTGAACTTCAAAATGACATAGACATGTTGGTGGACTGGGCAGACAAGTGGCAGATGAAGTTCAATGCAGAGAATTGTGAGGTGATTCCTTTTGGCAGGGAAGATATGGTGAGATAGTATAAAATAAAGGGAGAGTGTCTAAAGAAGGTGCAGGAACAGAGAGACCTCGGTGTATACATACGTAAGTCATTGAAGATGGCAGGGCATGTTGAGAGAGCAGGAAATCAAGCAGATAGCATCTTAGGCTTTAATAATAGGGGCATTGAGTAGAAGAATAAGGAGGTCATGTTGAAATTTTATAAGACACTAGTTAGGCCTCATCTGGAGAACTAGTCCTTTTCTGGGCACCATACTTGAGGAAGGATGTGAAGGCATTGGAGAGAGTACAGAGGAGGTTCACAAGAATGATTCCCAGCATAAAGACCTGTAGCTATGAGGATAAATTGGAGAGGTTGGGTCTGTGTTCATTAGAGAAAAGAAGGCTGAGAGGAGACTTGATAGAGGTATTCAAGATCCTGAGGGGTATGGACAGGGTAAATAGTGATGTGGAGGAGAGGGAGGTGAAATGGAGGAGAGGGAGGTGAAATGGAGGAGAGGGAGGTGAAGTGGAGGAGAGGGAGGTGAAATGGAGGAGAGGGAGGTGAAGCGGAGGAGAGGGAGGTGAAGGGGAGGAGAGGGAGGTGAAATGGAGGAGAGGGAGGTGAAGCAGAGGAGAGGGAGGTGAAGCGGAGGAGAGGGAGGTGAAGCGGAGGAGAGGGAGGTGAAGCGGGGGAGAGGGAGGTGAAGCGGAGGAGAGGGAGGTGAAGCGGAGGAGAGGGAGGTGAAGGGGAGGAGAGGGAGGTGAAGGGGAGGAGAGGGAGGTGAAGGGGAGGAGAGGGAGGTGAAGCGGAGGAGAGGGAGGTGAAGGGGAGGAGAGGGAGGTGAAGCGGAGGAGAGGGAGGTGAAGGGGAGGAGAGGGAGGTGAAGCAGAGGAGAGGGAGGTGAAGCGGAGAAGAGGGAGGTGAAATGGAGGAGTGGGTTTCAGGGAGGGCATTCCAGACGCCTTTCAGTCAAATGATAACACAGTTGTCCATGTGGAGCAAAAAGCAGGGAATTGCTAAAAGCTGAGCACCTCTCAGTACCTGCTTTGCAGGATTGGCCCCTGACTACTTGGACTGAGACTGCCTGTTGGATGCTTCCAGTCTTCATGTGACACTGAGCACACACTCGAGCTGGGCAAAGTTCAAAGCAAGGTCCAAGAGTGACCGGACCACGTATCCACAGGCTGTACCTCACTGGGGTGCATAGAAATTGATGGATTGTTGCCACTGGCTGGGAATCACTGCCCACAAGGTAGACGCTGAGATTGTACAGCTGCAATGTTAGGGCAGTTTGGAAGCAACTGTGAGATCAGGGAATGTCAAACAAGAGGTTTGAAGATTGGCAACATCACAACATACAGGGAAATCTAGTTAAACATCGAGCACAGACACAGAGGCTCAGTGGGCTGAATGGTCTCCTTCTATACTGTATATTCTTTGATTAAAGGGCGAGCCAAAAAGAAAATTAAGAGCTTGCAGCACTTTCCAAGCTCACAAACAAAACAGTTGAAGAGGCTGATCACGCCTCATCCAATCGCTCAGAAATTCCAACAACTGAGACAGGCACAACTCAGAACAAGTACATTGCGGTCCAATGCCCTGCCTGCTGAATGACTGCTTTTCCCATTGTTTTCCACACCGGAATAACTCTTTCCTGCCTCGCAGATTGGGTCTCCAACAGCATTTGCCGAACAGGAAGTGGACACCAAATGTCAAGAGACAGCAAGGAGATACGGACACACGCTGTATATACCCAGTGGGGCACTCTGGGGGGCAGAAGACATCCAAAAAATGGCCAACAGAGGAACACTGAAGGTGAGCAGTCATAGGCTCCAGAACTAGGCAGGGCTCCTCAACGCAGCCAAACAAGTTGATTTTTCTTCATTTCTCTCTTACTGTACATGTATAGTCCCAGAGTTACCTAGAACAGCTTAAGGTCTCACTGGGTTAGAATGTTAGAAGTGAAGTGAGGCATATAGAGGAAAAAGAAGATAATCTGAACATGGATGGGTGGAGCAAGAGAGTATGTCAAGGAGTAAGGAGCCTGATGGACTAGTGTGTGTGTGTGTGAGGGTGGGGAGTAGGATGGGGTACAGTGTGTGTGTGAGAGGGTGGGGAGATGGATGGGGTACAGTGTGTGTGAGAGGGTGGGGAGTTGGATGGGGTACAGTGTGTGTGAGGGTGGGGTGTTGGATGGGGTATAGTGTGTGTGTGAGAGGGTGGGGAGTTGGATGGGGTACAGTATGTGTGAGAGAGTGGAGAGATGGATGGGGTACACTGTGTGTGTGTATGAGGGTGGGGAGTTGGATGGGGTACAGTGTGTGTGTGTATGAGGGTGGGGAGTTGGATGGGGTACAGTGTGTGTGTGTATGAGGGTGGGGAGTTGGATGGGGTACAGTGTGTGTGAGAGGTTGGGGAGTTGGATGGGATACAGTGTGTGTGAGAGAGGGTGGGGAGTTGGATGGGGTACAGTGTCTGTGAGAGGGTGGGGAGTTGGATGGACTACAGTGTGTGTGTGAGAGGGTGGGGAGTTGGATGGGATACAGTGTGTGTGTGAGAGGGTGGGGAGTTGGATCGGGTACAGTGTCTGTGAGAGGGTGGGGAGTTGGGTGGGGTACAGTGTATGTGAGAGGGTGGGGAGTTGGATGGGTTACAGTGTGTGTGTGAGAGGGTGGGGAGTTGGATGGGGCACAGTGTGTGTGAGAGGGTGGGGAGTTGGATGGGGTAAAGTGTGTTTGAGGGTGAGGAGCTGGATCAGGTACAGTGTGTGTGTAGGTGGGGACTTGGGTGGGGTACAATGTGTATGTGGGTGGGGAGTTTGAAGGGGTACAGTGTGTGTCTGTGTGTGAGGATGGGGAGTTGGATGGGGTAAAGTGTGTGCAAGGGTGGGGATTTGGATGGCGTACAGTGATTGTTTGAGATGGTAGGGAGTTGGATGGGGTACAAGTGTGTGTGCTGTTATGTGGGTGGGGAGTTGGATGGGGTACAGTATGTGTGGGTGGGGATTTGAATGGGGTACAGGGTGTGTGTGTGTGAAGGTGGGGAGTTGGATGGAGTACAGTGTGTGTAGGTGCGGACTTGGGTGGGGTACAGTGTGTGTGTATATGGGTGGGGAATTTGAAGGGGTACACCGTTTGTCTGTGTGTGAGAGTGGGGAGTTGGATGGGGTACAGTGTGTTTGTGAGGGTGGGGAGTTGCATGGGGTAGACTGTGTGTTTGGGTGGGGACTTGGATAGCGTACAGTGTTTGTGTGAGATGGTAGGGAGTTGGATGGGGTACTGTTGTGTGTGTGGGTGGGGACTTGGGTGGGGTACTGTGTGTGTGTGTGGGTGGGGATTTGGGTGGGGAACAGTGTGTGTGTATGTGGGTGGGGAGTTTGATGGGGTACAGTGTGTGACTGTGTGTGAGGGTGGGGAGTTGGATGGGGTATGGTGTGTGTGTGAGTGGGTGAGGAGTTGGATGGGGTGCAGTGTGTGTGTGTTATGGTGAGGATTTGGATGGAGTACAGAGTGTGTTTGTGTGGGTAGGGATTTGGGTGGGGTACAGTGTGTGTGTGGGTGTGTGTGTGTGAGGGTTGGGAGTTGGATGGGTACAGTGTGTGTGCAAGGTCGAGGAGTTGGATTGGGTACAGTGTCTGTGAGGGTAGAGAGTTTGATGGGGTACATTCCATCATTGAGATGGTGGGGAATTGGATGGGATACAGTGTGTGTGTGAGAGGGTTGGGAATTGAATGGGGTACAGAGTGTGTGTGTGTGTGATGTTGGCAAGTTGGACGGAATGCAGAGTGTGTGTGAGGGTGTGGGGTTAGATAGGGTAAAGTGTGTGTGAGGGTGGGGAGCTGGATCGGGTACAGTGTGTGTTTGAGGTTGGGAAGTTGGTTGAGGTAGACCATGTGTGTGGGTGGGGAGTTGGATGGGGTACAGTATGTGTGTGGTTATGTGGGTGGGGATTTGAATGGGGTACAGGGTGTGTGTGTTAGGGTAGGGAGTTGGATGGGGTACAGTGTTTGTGTGTGTGAGGTGGGGAGTTGGATGGGGTACAGTGTGTGTGTGTGTGTGTGAGGGTGGGGAGTTGGATGGGGTACAGTGTTTGTGTGTGTGAGGTGGGGAGTTGGATGGGGTACAGTGTGTGCGTCTGTGTGTGAGGGTGGGGAGTTGGATGGGGTACAGTGTGCGTCTGTGTGTGAGGGTGGGGAGTTGGATGGGGTGCAGTATGTGTGTCAGGATGGGGAGTTGGATGGGGTACAGTGTGCGTCTGTGTGTGAGGGTGGGGAGTTGGATGGGGTGCAGTATGTGTGTCAGGATGGGGAATTGGATGGGGTACAGTGTGTGTGTGGGTGGGGTGTTGGATAGGGTACAGTTTGTGTGTATGTGTGTGTGTGTGTGTGTGTGTGTGTGAGGGTGGGGAGTTGGATGAGGTAAAGTGTGTGTGAGGTTGGGGAGCTGGATCGGGTACAGTGTGTGTTTGAGGTTGGGGAGTTGGATGAGGTAGACCGTGTGTGTGGGTGGGGAGTTGGATGGTGTACAGTGTGTATGCGGTTATGTGGGTGGGGAGTTGGATGGGGTACAGTATGTGTGGGTGGAGATTTGAATGGGGTACCGAATGTGTGTGACAGGGTGGGGAGTTGGTTGGAGTGCAGTGTGTGTGTGAGTGGGTGAGTTGAATGGGGTACTGTGTGTGTGTGGGTGGGGAGTTGGATGGGGTACAGTGTGTCTGTGTGTGAGGGTGGGGTGTTGGATGGGGTACATTGTGTGTGAGCGTGGGGAGTTGGATGGGGTACTGTGTGTGTGAGAGGGTGGTGAGTTGGATGGGGTACTGTGTGTGTGTGTGGGTGGGGTGTTGGATAGGGTACAGTTTGTGTGTATGTGTGTGTGTGTGTGTGTGTGTGTGTGAGGGTGGGGAGTTGGATGAGGTAAAGTGTTTGTGAGGTTGGGGAGCTGGATCGGGTACAGTGTGTGTTTGAGGTTGGGGAGTTGGATGAGGTAGACCGTGTGTGTGGGTGGGGAGTTGGATGGTGTACAGTGTGTATGCGGTTATGTGGGTGGGGAGTTGGATGGGGTACAGTATGTGTGGGTGGAGATTTGAATGGGGTACCGAATGTGTGTGACAGGGTGGGGAGTTGGTTGGAGTGCAGTGTGTGTGTGAGTGGGTGAGTTGAATGGGGTACTGTGTGTGTGTGGGTGGGGAGTTGGATGGGGTACAGTGTGTCTGTGTGTGAGGGTGGGGTGTTGGATGGGGTACATTGTGTGTGAGCGTGGGGAGTTGGATGGGGTACTGTGTGTGTGAGAGGGTGGGGAGTTGGATGGGGTACAGTGTGTGTTTGAGGTTGGGGAGTTGGATGAGGTAGGCCGTGTGTGTGGGTGGGGTGTTGGATGGCGTACAGTGTGTGTGCGGTTATGTGGGTGGAGTTGGATGGAGTACAGTTTGTGTGGGTGGGGATTTGAATGGGGTACAGAGTGTGTGTGTTAGTGTGGGGAGTTGGATGGGGTACAGTGTGTGTGTGTGGGTGGGGAGTTGGATGGCGTACTGTGTGTGTGTAGGTGGGGACTTGGGTGGGGTACAGTGTGTGTGTATGTGGGTGTGGAGTTTGATGGGGTAGTATTTGTCTGTGTGTGAGGGTGGGGAGTTGGATGGGGTACAGTGTGTGTGTCAGGATGGGGAGTTGGATGCGGTGCAGTGTGTGTGTGTGTCAGGGTGGGGAGTTGGATGGGGCACGGTGTGTGTTTAGGTTGGGGAGTTGGATGGGGTACAGTGTGTGTGTGTGTGTGTGTCAGGGTGGGGAGTTGGATGGGGCACGGTGTGTGTTTAGGTTGGGGAGTTGGATGAGTTAGACTGTGGGGAGTTGGATGGCGTACAGTGTTTGTGTGAGATGGTAGGGAGTTGAACGGGGTACAGTGTGTGTGGGTGGGGATTTGAATGGGGTACAGTGTATGTGTGAGAGGGCGGAGATTTGTATTGTGTACACTGTCTGTGAGGGTTGGCTGTTGGATGAGGTGCTGTGTGTGTGTGAGAGAGTGGGCTCTTGGATGGCGTACATTGTGTGTCTGAGAGGGTGGGGAGTTAGATGTGGTACAGTGTGTATGAGAGGGCGGGGAGTTGGTTTGCATACAGAGTCTCTGATGGTGGGGAGTTGGATGGTATACAGTGTGTGTGATGTGTGTGGGTGGGGAGTAGGATGGGGTGCAATGTGTATGAGGGTGGAGAGTTGAATGGGGTACGGTGTGTGTGTGAGACGGGGGTAGTTGGATGGAGTACAGTGTGTGTGTATGTGGGTGGTGAGTTGGCTGGGGTACAGCGTGTGTGTGTATGAGTGTGTGAGAGGTCGGGGTGTTGGATTGGGTACTGTGTCTGTGAGGGTAGAGAGTTGGATGGGGTACATTCCATGATTGAGATGGTGGGGAGTTGAATGGGATGCAGTGTGTGTGTGAGAGGGATGGGAATTGAATGGGGTACAGTGTGTGTGATGGTGGGGAGTTGGATGGGATGCAGTGTGTGTGTGAGAGTGTTGGGAATTGAATGGGGTACAGTGTGCACGTGTGTGTGATAGTGGGGAGTTGGATGGAGTACAGAGTGTTTGTGAGGGTGGGGTGTTAGATGGGGTAAAGTGTGTGTGAGGGTGGGGAGCTGAATCACGTACAGTGTGTGTTTGAGGTTGGGGAGTTGGATGAGGTAGACCATGTCTGTGGGTGGGGAGTTGGATGGCGAACAGTGTTTGTGTGAGATGGTAGGGAGTTCGATGGGGTACAGTGTGTGTACGGTTATCTGGGTGGGGAGTTGGATGGGGTACAGTATGTGTAGGTGGGGATTTGAATGGGGTACAGAGTGTGTGTGACAGGGTGGGGAGTTGGATGGGGTACAGTGTCTGTGTGTGTGACGGTGGGGAGTTAGATGGGGTACACTGTGTGTGTGTGTGGGCGAGGAGTTGGATGGGGTACTGTGTGTGTGTAGGTGGGGACGTGGGTGGGGTACAATGTGTGTGTACATGGCTGGCGAGTTTGATGGGGTACAGTGTGTGTCTGTGTGTGAGGGTGGGGTGTTGGATGGGGTACAGTGTGTGGGTGAGGGTGGAGAGTTAGATGGGGTATAGTGTGTGTGTGAGAGGGTGGGGAGTTGGATGGGGTGCAGTGTGTGTGTGTGTCTGTGAGAGATCGGGGAGTTGGATTGGGTACACTGTCTTTGAGAGTGTGGAGTCAGATGGGGACTGTGTTTGTGTGAGATGGTGGGGTGTTGGATGGCGTACAGTGTGTGTGAGTGGGTGGGGAGTTGGATGTGGTACAGTGTGTGTGAGTGGGTGGGGAGTTGGATGGGGTACTGTTGTGTGTGTGGGTGGGGACTTGGGTGGGGTACAGTGTATGTGTATGTGGGTGGGGAGTTTGATGGGGTATAGTGTGTGTCTGTGTGTGAAGGTGGGGAGTTGGATGGGGTACAGTGTGTGTGTTATGGTGAGGTGTTGGATGGAGTACAGAGTGTGTTTGTGTGGGTGGGGATTTGGGTGGGGTACAGTGTGTGTGTGGGTGTGTGTGTGTGAGGGTGGGGAGTTGGATGGGGTACAGTGTGTGTGAGGGTGGGGAGTTGGATGGGGTGCAGTGTGTGTGTGGGTGGGGAGTTGGATGGGGTACAGTGTGTGTGTGTTGTGTGTGTGTGTGTGTGTGTTGTGTGTGAGGGTGGGGAGTTGGATGGGGTACTGTGTGTGTGTGAGGGTGGGGATTTGGATGGGGTACTGTGTGTGTGTGAGGGTGGGGATTTGGATGGGGTACAGTGTGTGTTTGAGGTTAGGGAGTTGGATGAGGTAGGCCGTGTGTGTGGGTGGGGAGTTGGATGGTGTACAGTGTTTGTGTGAGATGGTAGGGAGTTGGATGGGGTACAGTGTCTGTGCGGTTATGTGGGTGGGGACTTGGATGGAGTACAGTATGTGTGGGTGGGGATTTGAATGGGGTACAGTGTCTGTGTGTGAGGGTGGGGAGTTGGATGGGGTACAGTGTATGTGTGAGAGGGCGGGGATTTGGATTGTGTACACTGTCTGTGAGGGTGGGGTGTTGGATGGGGTGCAGTATGTGTGTGAGAAAGTGGGCTTTTGGATGGCGTACATTGTTTGTCTGAGAGGGTGGGGAGTTGGATGTGGTACAGCGTGTGTGTGAGAGGGTGGGGAGTTGGTTTGGGTACAGAGTCTCTGGTGGTGGGGAGTTGGAGGCTGTACAGTATGTGTGATGTGGGTGGGTGGGGAGTTGGATGGGGTGCAATGTGTATGAGGGTGGGGAGTTGAATGGGGTACAGTGTGTGTGTGAGACGGGGGTAGTCGGATGGGTTACAGTGTGTGTGTATGTGGGTGGTGAGTTGGATGGGGTACAGCGTGTGTGTGTGAGAGGTCGGGGAGTTGGATTGGGTACACTGTCTTTGAGGGTGGGGAGTCGGATGGGGTACAATGTTTGTTTGAGATGGAGGGGTGTTGGATGGGGAACAGTGTTTGTTTGAGATGGTGGGGTGTTGGATGGGGAACAGTGAATGTGTGTGCAGATGGGGAGTTGGATGGGGTACAGTGTGTGTGTGTTAGGGTGGTGAGTTGGATGGGGTAGAGTGTGTGTGTGAGTGGTTGGGGAGTTGGATGGGGTACTGTTGTGTGTGTGGGTGGGGACTTGTGTGGGTTACAGTGTATTTGTATGTGGGTGGGGAGTTTGATGGGTTACAGTGTGTGTCCGTGTGTGAGGGTGGGGAGTTGGATGGGCTACGGTGTGTGTAAGACAGGGGTAGTTGGATAGAGTACAGTGTGTGTGTATGTGGGTGGTAAGTTGGATGGGGTACAGCGTGTGTGTGAGAGGTCGGGGAGTTGGATTGGGTACTGTGTCTGTGAGGGTAGAGAGTTGGATGGGGTACATTCCATCATTGAGATGGTGGGGAGTTGGATGGAATAAAGTGTGTGTGTGAGAGGGTTGGAAATTGAATGGGGTACAGTGTGTGTAGGTGGGGATTTGAATTTGGTACAGATTGTGAGTGTTAGGGTGTGGAGTTGGATGGGGTACAGTGTGTGTGTGTGGGTGGGGAGTTGGATGGGGTAAAGTGTGTGTGTATGTGTGTGGGGAGTTTGATGGGGTACAGTGTGTGGCTGTGTGTGAGGCTGGGGAGTTGGATGGGGAATAATGTTTGTGTGAGAGGGTGAGGAGTTGGATAGGGTGCAGTGTGTGTGTGTGTGTGTGTGGGTGGGGAGTTGGTTGGGGTACAGCGTGTGTGTGTGTGTGAGGGTGAGGATTTGGATGGGGTACAGTGTGTGTCTGAGGTTAGGGAGTTGGATGAGGTAGACCGTGTGTTTGGGTAGGGAGTTGGATGGGGTACAGTGTATGTGCGTTTATGTGGATGGGGAGTTGGCTGGGGTACAGTATGTGTGGGTGGGTATTTGAATGGGGTACAGTGTCTGTGTGTGTGAGGGCGGGGAGTTGGATGGGGTGCAGTGTGTGTGTGAGCGAGTCGGCAGTTGGATGGCGTACATTGTGTGTCTGAGAGAGTGGGGAGTTGGATGTGGTACAGTGTGTGTGTGAGAGGGCAGGGAGTTGGTTTGGGTACAGAGTCTCTGGTGGTGGGGAGTTGGATGGTGTATAGTGTGTGTGATGTGTGTGGGTGGGGAGTTGGATGGGGTGCAATGTGTATGAGGGTGGGGAGTTGAATGGGGTACAGTGTGTGTGTGAGACGGGGGTAGTTGGATGGAGTACAGTGTGTGTGTATGTGGGTGGTGAGTTGGATGGGGTACAGCGTGTGTGTGTGTCTGTGAGAGATCGGGGAGTTGGATTGGGTACACTGTCTTTGAGAGTGTGGAGTCGGATGGGGGCTGTGTTTGTGTGAGATGTTGGGGTGTTGGATGGGGTACAGTGTGTGTGAGTGGGTGGGGAGTTGGATGTGGTACAGTGTGTGTGAGTGGGTGGGGTAGTTGGATGGGGTACTGTTGCGTGTGTGGGTGGGGACTTGGGTGGGGTACAGTGTATGTGTATGTGGGTGGGGAGTTTGATGGGGTATAGTGTGTGTCTGTGTGTGAGGGTGGAGAGTTGGATGGGGTACAGTGTGTTTGTGTGGGTGGGGATTTGGGTGGGGTACAGTGTGTGTGTGGGTGTGTGTGTGTGAGGGTGGTGAGTTGGATGGGGTACAGTGTGTGTGTGAGGGTTGGGAGTTGGATGGGTACAGTGTGTGTGCGAGGTCGAAGAGTTGGATTGGGTACAGTGTCTGTGAGGGTAGAGAGTTTGATGGGGTACATTCCATCATTGAGACGGTGGGGAGTTGGATGGGATACAGTGTGTGTGTGAGAGGGTGTGGAGTTAGATGGTGTAAAGTGTGTGTGAGGGTGGGGAGCTGGATCGGGTACAGTATGTGCTTGAGGTTGGGAAGTTGGATGGGGTAGACCGTGTGTGTGGGTGGGGAGTTGGACGGTGTACAGTGTTTGTGTGAGATGGTAGGGAGTTGGATGGGGTACAGTGTGTGTGCGGTTATGTGGGTGGGGACTTGGATGGGGTACAGTATGTGTGGGTGGGGATTTGAATGGGGTACAGTGTCTGTATGTGTGAAGGTGGGGAGTTGATGGGGTACAGTGTATGTGTGAGAGGGCGGGGATTTGGATTGTGTACACTGTCTGTGAGGGTGGGGAGTTGGATGGGGTGCAGTATGTGTGTGAGAAAGTGGGCTGTTGAATGGCGTACATTGTGTGTCTGAGAGGGTGGGGAGTTGGATGTGGTACAGTGACAGTGTGTCTGTGAGAGGGTGGGGAGTTGGTTTGGGTACAGAGTCTTTGATGGTGAGGAGTTGGATGTTGTACAGTGTGTGTGAGAGGGAGTTGGATGGGGTACAGTGTCTGTGAGGGTAGAGAGTTGGATGGGGTACATTCCATCATTGAGATGGTGGGGAGTTGGATGGGATACAGTGTGTGTGAGACGGTTGGCAATTGAATGGGGTACAGTGTGTGTGTGTGTGTGATGGTGGGGAGTTGAATGGAGTACACAGTGTGTGTGGGAGGGTGTAGCGTTAAATGGGGTTAAATGGGGTACAGAGTGTGTGTGTTAGGGTGGGGAGTTAGATGGGGTACACTGTGTGTGTGTGGGTGGGGAGTTGGATGGGGTACTGTGTGTGTGTAGGTGGGGACTTGGGTGGGGTACAATGTGTGTGTACATGGCTGGGGAGTTTGGTGGGGTACAGTGTGTGTGTGTGTGTGTGTGTGCGTGTGTGAGGGTGGGGAGTTGGATGGGGTACAGTGTGTGTTTGAGGTTAGGGAGTTGGATGAGGTAGGCCATGTGTGTGGGTGGGGAGTTGGATGGCGTACGGTGTTTGTGTGAGATGGTAGGGAGTTGGATGGGGTACAGTGTGTGTGGGTGGGTATTTGAATGGGGTACAGTGTCTTTGTGTGTGAGGGTGGGGAGTTGGATGGGGTACAGTGTGTGTGTGTGGTGGGGACTTGGATGGGGTAGTGTGTGTGTGTAGGTGGGGACTTGGGTGGGGTACAGTGTGTGTGTATGTGTGTGGAGAGTTTGATGGGGTACAGTGTGTGTGTGAAGGTGGGGAGCTGGATCACGTACAATGTGTGTTTGAGGTTGGGGAGTTGGATGAGGTAGACCGTGTGTGTGGGTGGGGAGTTGGACGGTGTACAGTGTTTGTGTGAGATGGTAGGGAGTTGGATGGCGTACAGTGTTTGTGCGGTTATGTGGGTGGGGACTTGGATGGGGTACAGTATGTGTGGGTGGGGATTTGAATGGGGTACAGTGTCTGTGTGTGAGGGTGGGGAGTTGGATGGGGTACAGTGTATGTGTGAGAGGTCGGGGATTTGGATTGTGTACACTGTCTGTGAGGGTGGGGTGTTGGATGGGGTGCAGTATGTGTGCGAGAAAGTGGGCTGTTGGATGGCGTACATTGTGTGTCTGAGAGGGTGGGGAGTTGGATGTGGTACAGTGTGTGTGTGAGAGGGTTGTGAGTTGGTTTGGGTACAGAGTCTCTGATGGTGGGGAATTGCATGGGGTACAGTGTTTGTGTGAAACTGTGGGGTGTTGAATGGGGTGCAGTGTGTGTGCGAGAGGGTGGGTAATTGGATGGGGTACCGTGTGTGTGTGTTACGGTTGGGAGTTGGATGGAGTACAGAGTGTGTGTGTGTGTGTGTGTGTGTGTGTGTGGGTTGAGAAGTTGGATTAGGTACAGTGTCTGTGAGGGTAGAGAGTTTGATGGGGTACATTCCATCATTGAGACGGTGGGGAGTTGGATGGGATACAGTGTGTGTGTGAGAGGGTGTGGAGTTAGATGGTGTAAAGTGTGTGTGAGGGTGGGGAGCTGGATCGGGTACAGTATGTGCTTGAGGTTGGGAAGTTGGATGGGGTAGACCGTGTGTGTGGGTGGGGAGTTGGACGGTGTACAGTGTTTGTGTGAGATGGTAGGGAGTTGGATGGGGTACAGTGTGTGTGCGGTTATGTGGGTGGGGACTTGGATGGGGTACAGTATGTGTGGGTGGGGATTTGAATGGGGTACAGTGTCTGTATGTGTGAAGGTGGGGAGTTGATGGGGTACAGTGTATGTGTGAGAGGGCGGGGATTTGGATTGTGTACACTGTCTGTGAGGGTGGGGAGTTGGATGGGGTGCAGTATGTGTGTGAGAAAGTGGGCTGTTGAATGGCGTACATTGTGTGTCTGAGAGGGTGGGGAGTTGGATGTGGTACAGTGACAGTGTGTCTGTGAGAGGGTGGGGAGTTGGTTTGGGTACAGAGTCTTTGATGGTGAGGAGTTGGATGTTGTACAGTGTGTGTGAGAGGGAGTTGGATGGGGTACAGTGTCTGTGAGGGTAGAGAGTTGGATGGGGTACATTCCATCATTGAGATGGTGGGGAGTTGGATGGGATACAGTGTGTGTGAGACGGTTGGCAATTGAATGGGGTACAGTGTGTGTGTGTGTGTGATGGTGGGGAGTTGAATGGAGTACACAGTGTGTGTGGGAGGGTGTAGCGTTAAATGGGGTTAAATGGGGTACAGAGTGTGTGTGTTAGGGTGGGGAGTTAGATGGGGTACACTGTGTGTGTGTGGGTGGGGAGTTGGATGGGGTACTGTGTGTGTGTAGGTGGGGACTTGGGTGGGGTACAATGTGTGTGTACATGGCTGGGGAGTTTGGTGGGGTACAGTGTGTGTGTGTGTGTGTGTGTGCGTGTGTGAGGGTGGGGAGTTGGATGGGGTACAGTGTGTGTTTGAGGTTAGGGAGTTGGATGAGGTAGGCCATGTGTGTGGGTGGGGAGTTGGATGGCGTACGGTGTTTGTGTGAGATGGTAGGGAGTTGGATGGGGTACAGTGTGTGTGGGTGGGTATTTGAATGGGGTACAGTGTCTTTGTGTGTGAGGGTGGGGAGTTGGATGGGGTACAGTGTGTGTGTGTGGTGGGGACTTGGATGGGGTAGTGTGTGTGTGTAGGTGGGGACTTGGGTGGGGTACAGTGTGTGTGTATGTGTGTGGAGAGTTTGATGGGGTACAGTGTGTGTGTGAAGGTGGGGAGCTGGATCACGTACAATGTGTGTTTGAGGTTGGGGAGTTGGATGAGGTAGACCGTGTGTGTGGGTGGGGAGTTGGACGGTGTACAGTGTTTGTGTGAGATGGTAGGGAGTTGGATGGCGTACAGTGTTTGTGCGGTTATGTGGGTGGGGACTTGGATGGGGTACAGTATGTGTGGGTGGGGATTTGAATGGGGTACAGTGTCTGTGTGTGAGGGTGGGGAGTTGGATGGGGTACAGTGTATGTGTGAGAGGTCGGGGATTTGGATTGTGTACACTGTCTGTGAGGGTGGGGTGTTGGATGGGGTGCAGTATGTGTGCGAGAAAGTGGGCTGTTGGATGGCGTACATTGTGTGTCTGAGAGGGTGGGGAGTTGGATGTGGTACAGTGTGTGTGTGAGAGGGTTGTGAGTTGGTTTGGGTACAGAGTCTCTGATGGTGGGGAATTGCATGGGGTACAGTGTTTGTGTGAAACTGTGGGGTGTTGAATGGGGTGCAGTGTGTGTGCGAGAGGGTGGGTAATTGGATGGGGTACCGTGTGTGTGTGTTACGGTTGGGAGTTGGATGGAGTACAGAGTGTGTGTGTGTGTGTGTGTGTGTGTGTGTGGGTTGAGAAGTTGGATTAGGTACAGTGTCTGTGAGGGTAGAGAGTTGGATGTGGTACATTGTATGATTGAGATGGTGGAGAGTTGGATGGGAAACAATGTGTGTGTGCGTGAGGGGGTGGGGAGTTGGATGGAGTACAGTGTTTGTGTGAGAGGGTTGGGAATTGGATGAGGTACAGAGTGTGTGTGTGAGGGTGGGGAGTTGGATGGAGTACTGTGTGTGTGTGAGAGGAAGTTGGTTGGGGCACAGTGTGTGTGTAAGGGTGGGTAGTTGAATGGGGTACTGTGTGTGTGTAAGGGTGGGTAGTTGGATGGGGTGCAGTGTGTGTGTGAGGGTGGGGATTTGGATGGGGTACAGTGTGTGTGTGTTTTGGTCGGGAGTTGGATGGAGTACAGAGTGTGTGTGTGTGGGTCGAGGAGTTGGATTGGATACTGTGTCGGTGAGGGTAGAGTTGGATGGGGTACATTGTATGATTGAGATGGTGGGGAGTTGGATGGGATACAGTGTGTGTGTGTGTGAGAGGGTGGGCAGATGGATGGGGTACAGTGTGTGTGTGAGGGTGGGGATTTGGATGGGGTACAGTGTGTGTGCGAGGTCGAGGAGTTGGATTAGGTACAGTGCCTGTGAGGGTAGGGAGTTGGATGGGGTACATTGTATGATTGAGATGGTGGAAAGTTGGATGGGGTACAGTGTGTCTGTGACTGCGTGGCGAGTTCAGTGGGCTACAGTGCATGTGACAGTGTGGGGAGTTGGATGGGCTATCATATGTGTGAGAGGGTGAGGAGTTGGATGGGCTATCGTATGTGTGAGAGGGTGAGGAGTTGGATGGGGTGCAGCGTGTGTGAGGGTGGGGAATCAGATGGATTACAGTGTATGTGTGTGTGAGAGGGTGGGGAGTTGGATGGCGCAAGTGTGTGTGAGATGATGGGGATTTGGATGGGGTACGGTGTGTGTATGTGGGTGGGGAGTTGAATGGGGTACAGTGTGTGTGTGAGGGTGGGGAATTGGATGGGGTACAGTGTGTGTGCGAGGGTGAGGAGTTGGATGGGGTACAGTGTGTGTGGGTCGAGGAGTTGGATTAGGTACAGTGTCTGTGAAGGTAGGGAGTTGGATGGGGTACATTGTATGATTGAGATGGTAGGGAGTTGAATGGGGTACAGTGTGTCTGTGACTGCGTGGGGAGTTCAATGGGGTACAGTGTATGTGACAGGTTGGGGAGTTGGATGGGCTATCGATTGTGTGAGGGGATGAGGTGTTGGATGGGGTGCAGTGTGTGTAAGTGTGGGGAATTAGATGGATTACAGTGTGTGTGTATGAGAGGGTGGGGAGTTGGATGGTGCAAGTGTGTGTGTCAGGGTGGGGAGTTAGATGGGGTACAGTGTGTGTGTGAGAGGGTGGGGAGTTGGATGGTGCAAGTGTGTGTGAGATGGTGGGGAGTTGGATGGGGTACATTGTGTGTGTGAGGGTGGGGAGCTGGATGGGGGTACAGTGTGTGTGAGGGTGGGGAGCTGGATGGGGTACAGTGTGTGTGGGAGGGTGGGGAGTTCGATGGGGTACAGTGTGTGTGTGAGGGTGGGGAGTTGGATGGGGTACAGTGTGTGTGGGAGGTTGGGGAGTTGGATGGGGTACAGTGTGTGTGGGAGGTTGGGAAGTTGGATGGGGTACAGTGTGTGTGTGAGGGTGGGGAGCTGGATGGGGTACAGTGTGTGTGGGAGGTTGGGGAGTTGGATGGGGTACAATGTGTGTGGGAGGTTGGGGAGTTGGATGGTGTACTGTGTGTGTGTGAGGGTGGGGAGCTGGATGGGGTACAGTGTGTGTGGGAGGTTGGGGAGTTGGAGGGGGTACAGTGTGTGTGTGAGGGTGGGAGTTGGATGGGGTGCAGTGTGTGTGGGAGGTTGGGGAGTTGGATGGGGTACAGTGTGTGTGTGAGGGTGGGGAGTTGGATGGGGTACTGTGTGTGTGTGAGGGTGGGGATTTGGATAGGTTACAGTGTGTGTGTGAGGGTGGGGAGTTGGATGGGGTACAGTGTGTGTGTGAGGTTAGGGATTTGGATGGGGTACAGTGTGTGCGAGGTTGAGGAGTTGGATTGGGTACTGTGGCTGTGAGGTTAGGGATTTGGATGGGGTACAGTGTGTGTGTGAGAGGGAGTTGGTTGGAGCACAGTGTGTGTATATGTGTGGGTGGGGAGTTGGATGGGGTACAATGTGTGTGAGAGGGTGGGGAGTTGAATGGTGCAAGTGTGTGTGAGATGGTGGAGATTTGGATGGGGTGCGGTGTGTGTGTGTGTGAGGGTCAGGAGTTGGATGGGGTACAGTGTGTGTACGTGGGTGGGGAGTTGGATGGGGTACAGAGTGTTTGTGTGAGGTGGTGGGGAGTTGGATGGGATACAGTGCGTGTGTGATAGGTTGGGGAGTTGGATGGTGTAGGTGTGTGTGAGATGGCCAGGAATTGGATGAGGTACGGTGTGTGTGTGAGGGTCAGGAGTTGGATGGAGTACAGTATGTGTATGTGGGTGAGGAGTTGGATAGGGTACAATGTGTGTGTGAGGGTGGGTAGCTGGATCGGGTACAGTGCGTGTTTGAGGTTGGGGAGTTGGATGAAATACAGTATGTGTAGGTGGGGAGTTGGATGGCGTACAGTGTTTGTGTGAGATAGTAGGGAGTTTGATGGGGTACAGTGTGTGCGCGGTTATGTGGGTGGTGAGTTGGATGGGGTACAGTTTGTGTCTGAAAAGCTGGGGAGTTGGATGCAGTACAGTGTTTGTGTGAGATGGTGGGGTGTTGGATGGGGTACAGTGTATGTGTGTGCGGATGGGGAGTTGGATGGGGTACAGTGTGTGTTTATGTGGCTGGGGTGTTGGATGGGGGACAGTGTGTGTGTGAGGGTGGGTATTTGTATGGGGTACAGTGTGTGTGTGAGAGGGCAGGGATTTGGATTGTGTACACTGTATGTGAGAGGGTTGGGGAGTTGGATGGGGTACAGTGTGTGTGAGGGTGGGGAGTTGGATGGGTTACAGTGTGTGTGTGTGTGTGGGTGGGGAGTTGGATGGGGTACAGTGTGTGTGAGAGGGTGGGCAGTTGGATGGAGTACTGTGTGTGTGTGAAGGTGGGGAGTTGAATGGGGTACAGTGTCTGTGAGGGTGGGGAGTTCGATGGTGTACAGTGTGTGTGTGAGAGGTTGGGGAGTTGGATGGGGTACAGTGTGTGTGAGAGGGTGGAGAGTTGGATGGGGTACAGTGTGTGTGTGAGAGGTTGGGGAGTTGGATGGGGTATAGTGTGTGTGTGTGAGAGGTTGGGGAGTTGGATGGGGTACAGTGTGTGTGAGAGGGTGTTGAGTTGGATGGGGTACAGTGTGTGTGTGAGAGGGTGGGGAGTTGGATGGGGTACAGTGTGTGTGTGAGAGGGTGGGGAGTTGGATGGGTACAGTGTGTGTGTGAGAGTGGTGAGTTGGATGGTGTACAGTGTGTGTATGTGAGAGGTTGGGGAGTTGGATGAGGTACAGTGTGTGTGAGAGGGTGTTGAGTTGGATGGGGTACAGTGTGTGTGTGAGAGAGGGTGGGGAGTTGGATAGGGTACAGTGTGTGTGAGAAAGGGTGGGGAGTTGGATGGGGTACAGTGTGTGTGTGAGAGAGGGTGGGGAGTTGGATGGGGTACAGTGTGTGTGTGTGTGAGAGGGTGGGGAGTTGGATGGGGTAATTGTTTGTGTGAAGGTGGGGAGTTGGATGGGGTACATTGTTTGTGTGAGAGGTTGGGGAGTTGGATGGGGCACATTGTTTGTGTGAAGGTGGGGAGTTGGATGGTGTACAGTGTGTGTGTGTGTGAGAGATGGTGGGGAGTTGGATGGAGTACAGTATGTGTGAGAGGGTGGGGAGTTGGATGGGGTGCAGTGAGTATGTGAGAGGGTGGGGAGTTGGATGGGGTGCAATGAGTGTGTGAGAGGGTGGGGAGTTGGATTTGCCAAAATTGCATCCGAAGTTCATAGATGGGGCACGGATTGACCTTGGTGTGTCCTACTCAAATACACCACTCAGCAAAGATTATACACTGCAGCAAGAGGCCTCATTGGAAAGGAATGAGTGGTCAAACGTAACTGGAAGTTGACCTTTTACCCTTTCCTACAGGCCTTGAAGGTGACAATGAGCAAACATCCGGACAGCTTCATGCTGCATGGCCACCTGCAAGAGCTGAAGGACAGCATGAAGGGACAGCGGGCTGTACTGTACGAAGGCCCAGTGAGGAACCTGTGCCCCCTTGCACCCAACAATGTCAACACCATGGCTGCTGCAGCAATGGCCGGACACAACTTGGGCTTTGACCGGGTGCAGGGCTGCCTGGTAGCTGACCGAAGGTAATTCCCACTTCTGGGTTATTGAGTGCTCTTTCCGAGACACTGCAAGCAAGCTAAATTTTCAGTCCGTTTGATGTCCATTGCCAAAGAAAAGAATCGGATTTGCACCATTACAGTCACAAAGAACATTTGATAAGAACTGTTATTTGCAATAATTAAGCACCTAGATCGTCAGCAAAACCAGGCAAGTATACCAGTGAATCCATAAATTAACAGCGAGATTTTCAGCTGACTGTCAAATCCTGAACTCTCTCATTTTAAAAAAACTCTTTCCAATCCCTTATCTTCCTTTCATCTTCCTTGTCAATCACTTCAGTTACATACATCCTGATTGTGCTGGGTTTTTTTTGTTTTTTAGTCATTCATGGGATGTAGGCTTCGCTAGCTGGGCCAGCATTTATTACCCATCCCTAATTGCCCTTGAGAAGATGGTGGTGAGCTCCAACAACCACAACCATGTTTCTTTGTGCTAGGTATGACTCCAACCAGTGGAGAGTTTTTTCCCCCTGATTTCCATTGACTCCAGTTTTGCTAGGGCTCCCTAGGGATCCCTGATGCCACACTCGGTCAAATGCGGCCTCGATGTCAAAGGCAGGCACTCTCACCTCTCACCTCAATAGACCCTTAGACTGAAGACAGTTCAGGAATTTTATGAACTATCAAAGAGAAATCTTACTTTTCCATCACCCTCAGCCATACTCCTTTCAAGACAGGTGACCTGATAAGGTATTTTTTGCACACAGACGTTCAATTCTGATCAATACGAAGACCTGGCCATCATAAAGTTGGCACAAAACAACAACAGTGTGTACTTATAGCAAAATGTCCCACAGTACCACACAGTATTCGTAGACAAAATCTGACATTGAGCCACATAAGCGGCTATTGGAAGGGGTAATCTTCCAAGATTGTACCTCATTCTCAATACATGGGCAGAGAAGAAGGTTTTAAATAGAGTGTTAAAGGAGGATAAAGAGGTGGAGAGGTTTAGCAAGGGAATTCCAGAACCTACGGCCCACCAGGTAGCTGAAGGCACAGTTGCTAATAGTGGAGTGAAGGAAATCAGACCAATCCATCATCACTGTGACCTCCTGCCTGCACCTCCATCCTGGAAAATCCCCAACACAGCCATTTGCATAATGGGAAAAGGCCATATCCTGAGGGAAACTGTGGGAATATTCAGGGAACCATTGGGAAGGCATCAAATGTGCATCACAACAACAAGAAGGGAGATGCTCAAGATGCATTGTGCCTAGAGCTGGATTCAAGGTGTAGCATGACCAGAACTGGATCCAGTGTTCCTGATGTAGTGTGACCAGAACTGGATCTAGTGTTCCAGATGCAGTGTGACCAGAACTGGATCCAGTGTTCCAGATGCAGTGTGACCAGAACTGGATCCAGTGTTCCAGGTGCCGTGTGACCAGAACTAGATCCCTCATTCAAGGTGCAGTGTGACCAGAACTGGATCCAGTGTTCAAGGTGCAGTGTGGCCAGAGCTGAATCCAGTGTTCAAGGTGCAATGTGACCAGAACTGGATCCAGTGTTCAAGGTGCAGTCTGACCAGAGCTGGAACCAGTGTTCAAGGTGCAGTGTGACGAGAACTGGATCCAGTGTTCGGGGTGCAGTGTGACGAGAACTGGATCCAGTATTCAAGGTGCAGTCTGATTAGAGCTGGATCCAGTGTTCAAGGTGCTGTGTAACTAGAACTGGATCCAGTGTTCAAGGCGCAGTGTGACCACAACTGGATCCAGTGCTCAGGGTGCAGTGTGACGAGAACTGGATCCAGTGTTCAGGGTGCAGTGTGACTAGAACTGGATTCTGTAATTAAGGTATTTTCAAATTTCCTTGGAATTAGATTTTCAATTAAGTTGAAATTCCTTCTGATCCTGTAGCCTGTTGAATTTTCACATCGTGGATATCGAAGTAACCGGTCCAGTGAACAAGGCCTCAGGCCATGAATTCACAGTAAAGACTAGCCGGCAGAACCCTGCCCCTCTAGGGGAAGTGACGGGTATGGCAACCTATACTTCATTCTGGAGCAGCCTGCTCAGTAAGTACAAGATTGTAACTCACTCTCAATACCTTGATTATTGAGAGGTCAAGCAGATTAATGTTTCCATAATTGTATCATCAGCCTGTACAAGATCTGACATTGTTGTGACAAAGAAATAAGGTGAAAGAGTTGCATTAATATAGCACCCGCTCACACCACAGAAATATATCCAAGTGTATAGCAATTAACTTTTGATGTGCTGTGTGTTTTATGTAAGCAAATGTGATTTAGAAAAAGCTTACAGACTAACAATTTGCATTTAAATAGCACCTTTAAGTATATTACGATCTGGAATGTGCTACTTGAAAGACTGGTGGAATCAGATTCTATAGGAATTGTCTAAAAGACAATCGGACTCTTAATTAAAGTGAACTAATTTACAGGGCTGTGGGAAGGAGCTGGGACTGAATTGAAGATCTCTTCCAGTGAGCTGACGCAGGCATGGCCCACTGAATGGCCTATTTCTGTGTTGTAAGCATTTATGATTCTACAAGGCACTTCTCAGGGAGATAATCAAGTAAGATTCAACACAAAGCCAGGTAAACAGCCATTAGAAAAGGCATCTGAAATTTTATATAACACAGTGACAGTTTCAATCAGGGAGCTTTGGTCCAGTGAAGCCTCTTACCCACTGTAGATCTTTGATACATTTCTTGGTGTGCTATTGACCAGACCCTGCTGGACTTCCTTCTTGTAACCCATTCAGGTTCCTTTTCCCACCACCCACCTCCATGCACCCGGTAATCTGTTCCACCACCTTTTCAACAACAAAATTTCCTCTCGCATTTTCTCTTCTCATGTTATTGTCCTGAATAGCAAAGTGAATTCTGGAATATTATTCCAAAGGGAGGCTGGCAAACTGAGGGGATGAGTTCAAATATGTGCAAAATAATTGAATGTAAGGTCAAACTCCCACATTGAAATTTCTTTATCCTCAGATAACTGCTCGCTCCATGGGCTGATTCATAGTTTTATCAGACAGCCTCTGCTGCCCTCTCCTGGACCTGTATTGAGGTCACTAGACTCAAGTTTTTACATGCAAGGTTTTGAAAGCTGAACACATGAAAAAAAAATTGTGTGCAGAATAACTTTAATGGATTGATGGAGAAAACACCAATGTCAAAGTCTAATAGTGTGGGCCAGGTGAAACCTGGCCAGATCCTTACACTTTAACCAATTGTCTTTTTGAAAGTTCCTATAGAATCTGATTCCATCAGTCTTTCGAGTAGCACATCCCAGATCTTAATACACTTGAAGGTGCTATTTAAATGCAAATTGTTAGTCTACAAATTTTTTTTTATCACATTTACTTACAGGTTCAGAATTGAAGTTTGTTCTCTGTATACGTCTGGCTCAGTAAAGTTATTAAACCCAAGCTGATCAAAGGCTGGGAGGCAATATTAACACACTGATCCAGATTATTAAAAAGGATTGTCCTCCATCCCCATCCTCAATAAAAACCTCCCAGTGCCACCTCTCTGTGTTCACTCTCCACCTAAGTCATTGCTGTTTGATTGGATGAACAGCAAGATGGCTGTTTGGTTTGAAATGCAATCATGTACTTAAGGTCCTACCTGGCTTGCTGTAGTCAGGTGTCCGCTGCCATGAGGCACTGACTAGAAGCAGCCATGTTACATTCATTTCTTAATAAAACTTGTAACATGGTGTCAGAAGTGGAGCTGAGATTGAATTAAAAGAGCTGTTTGGAGCACAGCTATAAAGGAGGAGTACAAAAATGTTCAGAGCTACTAAAAAGGAAAAGCAAACAAAAGAAACAGGCTCCAGTGGATCACTGGGCGAGAGAAACAATGGCTGTGAAATTTTCTCTTCGTGCCTGTTGAAATGAAAGGCAATATGCGGAAGAACTGGCAGTTTTTCCACTTGCATTGGCCACCCAACTATGAGACTGCAACAGATTTAATTAACAAGCTGGAGCAGTGACTGGAAGCAGCTATGATACATTCATTTAACTATTTCATAATAAAGAGAGAGTATAAGAAACACTGTACTCATTCAGCTCATAACAGTGGTTCTCATGGTCTAATGAAGCTTCACCCACCTGAAACTGGAGGCTGCAAGTTGTAGTCCAAGATTTACTTGCTTTGATCCGTTTGTTGAATTGCTAACATTTTCCATCCCCTCACTGCCCTTTCCCTAGATTGTAAAGGTCACGGGGGCAAACTCTTTCTGTGCTGAGGAGTCATCCAGTTCGTATGTCCTGAAGGAATTGAGCCATTGGTCAGGTTCTTGGAGGTATGGCCATCTTGTAAGACATGAATAAAGTACAGTTGCAAACCATTTTCACTGTCTGCTCTCTTAGATTTGTGACACTGGAGGCTACATTTCTGGACCAATACTTGGGTCAGCAGTACACCCTCAGACTGGGAAGCACCAGGAATGAATTTGTCCTCAAACAACCCAGGAGATACTGGCACAGTTCGCAGCTTCACAGGTTGTTCAGCTGCATGAGGAGGGGAATGGGTTCCAGAGATAGGAGAGCAATTATGGCTTCTTTGGAGTTGGGGCTACAATCTTGGTCCTCCTGGCTCCATTGGAACATCATTATTTACCTGTCATTGGTGGCTGCAGCTACTTTCTGGTTACATATTTAAGATGCCTAACATGTTTCAGGTTTCAGCCCCAAACACCTAATTCACGTATTTTTGGCACTTGTGAAATACATTTTCATTGGGAAACAAGGGAGAAGTCTGTTCGTGAAGAGAAAACGATGTAAAGTCTATCAGTTTTGAAAATGCCCTACATGAATAAATTCCTGTCAGTCAGAGCTCAGGATAATGTCCATTCTGAAGGGGACTTCAGTGATCACTAACACTAGGCCAGGAAGAACCCAATCAGGCCATGGAAGGCAGAATGTTAATGTTGTACACAACATGTCCAAAAATATGACAACAGAATTCACTGGTGTTGAAGCTCCCATGTCTGAACTGTGCTTAAACTATACTATAGATAAATAGGGAACTTGATTTTTTTTTATTATTCATTCACGGGATGTGGGCTTCACTGGCTGGGCTAGTATTTATTGCCCATCCCTAGTTGCCCTTGAGAAGGCGGTGGTGAGCTGCCTTCTTGAACTGCAGCAGTCCATGTGGTGTAGGTACAGGATTTTGAGCCAGCGACAGTGAAGGAACAGTGATATATTTCCAAGTCAGGATGGTGCGTGACTTGGAGGGGAACTTCCAGGTGGTGGTGTTCCCATCTATCCGCTGCACTTGTCCTTCTAGATGGTAGTGGTTGAGAGTTTGGAAGGTGCTGTCTAAGGAGCCTTGGTAAATTCCTGCAGTGCATCTTTTAGATTGTGCGCACTGCTGCTACTGTGCGTTGGCAGTGGAGGGAGTGAATGTTTGTGGATGTGGGGTGCCAATCAAGCGGGTCTGCTTTGTCCTGGATGGTGTCGAGCTGCTCGGGTGTTGTGGGAGCTGCAATTATCCAGGCAAGTGGAAAGTATTCCATCACACTCCTGACTTGTGCCTTGTAGATGATGGACAGGCTTTGGGGAGTCAGGAGGTGAGTTACTCACCGCAGGATTCCTAGCCTCTGACCTGCTCTTGTAGTCTTATATTTATATAGCTAGTCCAGTTCAGCTTCTGGTCAATGATAATCCCCAGGATGTTGATAGTGGGGGATTCAGTGATGGTAATACCATTGACAGCACAAGAGCAATAAGTAGATGGGTGGATAGATACACAAAGAACAGATCAAATCCAACTGATCCACTGAGTGGAGTGCAACATTTAAGCATAAGCTACAATGCAGTGCTCAACTGCAAAACACACTGGCTCCAAATCATTCTCTGCTCAATGTGCGAAACATTGAAACAAAGCAAGGGACACAACTGTGAGAGGAAGACATGAGGAAAGCATGTTACATCAGAGAGGAACATATGATTCTCTGTCTGACTGGGATTTTGCAAAGAGACCTGATATCACACATATATCAGGGCAAGTGTGCGAGGGAAAGAATCAATGTTTCAGTTGTTTGAGCGTGTAAGTGGATGGGGGGCATTCAATTGTGCAAGGGTATAAGTATAAGGGTATCTGGTGTAGCAAGGGTTACCGTCCACAATGTGATGTAAATAGACACATGACCTTAGACTAGAGTCAGTTGCAGACTGGGCAGAGACCTGTGTAGAAGCAAGCATGGAGTTAGATCCTAGATTGGGCTATACCCTGTATGTTTGTACATAGCTGTGTTATCAGTGAACATAATGTTCAATCATATAAGACTCAGAATCTCCTGGTGAGACCTACTGAACATACAACATGGTGGCAGCAAATGGAAAAATCCAGAACTTCTTTGGCCAGACCAGCCGAACCTTCAGGTAATTACCACAATACCTCGAGCGGAAGACGAAGGAAAATGACCAGCAACAGAAGAATGAGCCCCAACCCCAGGCTCCAATGGTTGCTGTCACTCTGCCTGAAAACACCACAGCACAAACATTGCAACCTCCAGCCAATGTGCAAAGCTGCAAGACGATGCTGGAGAAAGGAACTAGCAACGGTCAGCTCGCCAGAGCATCACCTCCCTGAGGCATGGAGACACAAGGAGGAATACATTGTTGTGATAAAAGCCAAACTGCAAGGTGAGCCCACTGATGAGGAACATCCATACGACAGGGAGAAACATCTCCAACTTCCATGAAGATCATGGTGGACCATGCGCACTGGCTCATACCACAAATGAACAGAGTGAACGCACTCTCCAAAAGAATGGGACAAGCCGGTGGTCCCCAAGCAGAACAGTGAGGAGTTTGACAAAGGGAAGTTCAACTCGAAGGAGCAGAAAAAACATATCAGAAGAAGACAATCAGGTGCCAGGAACACAGACCACAACTGAAACTCCGAATCAACAAAGGTTACCCAAATCAACAGAGCCGACCACTACTCCAAATGTGACCAGAACAAGATTTGGAACAATTGTCAAGCCTCGAGACAGCCTGAAATTATAACCCCTCTCTATTCAATTAGGGAGGGAGATAGAAAACAGAAAGCAATAGGCCAGTTAGCATCGATCGTGGATGTTGTTATAGCTGGGCACAGAGAAAAACTCAAGGTAATTGGGAAGAGTCAGCATGGTTTTGTGAAAGGGAAATCATGTTTAACCAATTTATTGAAGTTCTTTGAAGGAGTAACATATACTGTGAATGAAGGGGAACCTGTAGACATGCCAGTAGAAGGCACTTGATAAGGTGCCATATCAAAGGTAATTACCACATTGTACAACATGTAACATGCAGAAAATAAAAGCTCATGGTGTAGGGGTAACATATTGGCACAGATAGATGATTGGTTAGCTAACAGGAAGCAGAGAGTTCTGGTCGCCACACCATAGGAAGGATGTGATTGCATTGGAGGGGGTGCAGAGGAGATTCACCAGGATGTTGCCTGGGCTGGAGCGTTTCAGCTATGAAGAGAGACTGGATAGGCTAGGGTTGTTTTCCTTAGAGCAGAGAAGGCTGAGGGGGGACCTGATAGAGGTTTACAAATTATGAAGGGCATAGATAGGGTAGATAAAAATAAACTTTTCCCCTTGGCAGAAGGATCAATAACCAGGGGGCATAGATTTAAGGTAAGGGGCAGGAGGTTTAGAGAGGATTTGAGGAAAGATTTTTTCACCCAGACGATGGGTGGCATCTGGAACTCACTGCCTGAGGGGTTGGTAAATGTTGTGGGGGTCCTGCCTCTAAGAAGTATTTAGATGAGCACTTGAAATGCTATAGCATTCAAAACTATGGGCCAAGTGCTGGAAAATGGGATTAGAATAGATAGGTGCTTGATAGCCGGCATGGACACAATGGGCTGAAGGGCCTGTTTCTGTGCTGAATAACTGTATAACTATGACTGTATGACTGAGTATGCCTAAATGGGTCTTTTTCTGATTGGCAGGATGTGACGAGTGGAGTCCCACAGGGGTCTGTGTTGGTGCCTCAACTTTTTACAGTTTATATCAATGACTGAGATGAGGGGAGTGAAGACATGGTAGCTAAATTTGCAGATGACACAAAGATAGGTAGGAAAGTATGTAGTGAAGAGGACATAAGGATGTTGCAGACAGATATAGGTAGATTGAGTGAGTGGGCAAAGATCTGGTAAATGGAGGGAAAGTGTGAATTTGTTCACTTTGGCAGGAAGAATAAAAAAGCAGAGTATTACTTAAACGGAGAACAACTGCAGAATTCCAAGGTGCAGAGGGATCTAGGTGTTCTAATGCATGAGTCAGAAAAGTTAATATGCAGGTACAGCAAGTAATTAAGAAGGCTATCCCTTATTACGATAGAAATTGAACAGACAAGGATGTTATTCTTCATTTATACAGGGCATTGGTGAGACCACATCTCATTTTGGTCTCCTTATTTAAGGAAGGATGTAAATGCATTGGAGGCAGATCAGAGGAGGTTTACTATATTGATACCTGGAATGAGTGGGCTGTCTTTGCTTGTTCCACTGGAGTTTAGAAGAGTGAGGGGTGACTTGATTGAAGTATACAAGATCCTGAAAGATCTCGACAAAGATGGAATGGATGTTTCCTCTTCTGGGTGAGTCCAGAAATAGGGGACAATTTTTCAAAATAATGGGTTGCCCTTTTAGGACAGAGATGAGAAGAAATCTTTCCTCTCAGAGGGTTGTGCGATTTTGGAACTCTCTGCCTCAAAAAGCGGTGGAGGTGGGGCCATTGAATATTTTTAAGGCAGAGGTAGATAGATTCTTGTTAGGCAAGGGAATCAAAGGTTATCGAGGGTAGATGGGAATGGGGAATTTAAAACACAAACAGATCAGCTGTGATCTTTTTGAATGGCAGAGCAGGCTCAAGGGACTGAATGGCCTACCTCTGCTCCTAATTCATATGTTCATATGTAAAGTCAGAGACTTGTTGGGAAGAAGGGATAGCATGATTGTAATGTAAATATGTTGGGTAGAAACTTAGTGGGGGGGTAGTATAAGTGTATCTGGCATAGCAAGGATTAATGTAGGACTAGGACGCAGTACCGCCCAAAGTATGATATAACGAGACACATGACCTGAGACTAGGGTCAGTTGTGAACTGGACAGAGATCTGTGTAGAAGCAAGCATGGAGTTAGCTCATAGCTTGGGCTATACCCTGTATTTATGTACATAGTTATGTCTTATCAATGAACAATTAATATTCAACCATACAAGACTCAGAACCTCTTTGTGAGACCCACTGAACATACAACAAGAATGAGTGCGCAAAGAGGATTCTGAAACAGTCCTGCACAACTGCTCTGGTCTGAATTCGGCACAGAGCAGTTCCAGATTCAGAGAATCCACAGTTAAAACAGCCATTTTACAAACAGCTTGAGCATCACAAGACAGACTGAGGGTAAAATGGACTGAGAGACCCTGCCCCAAACAACCATTCACCTTAGCCACTGAATACAGACATCACGAGAGAGAGAGAGAGAGAGAGAGACCCTGTAAGCAGATGGGAGAGCAATTTCCAAATGAATTGTTTTACAGTCAGAACTCTTAATTGGCTCATTTTTTTTTTCACTTTTTTGTTCCCAAGAGGGAAAATTAAAAGGTTGCTTTGGAAGTTTAATTCCTGGTGCAATTGTACAGGCCGAACAGCAGGTAGTGCCCTTCATGTGAAGGTCTGAAAATCAGTCACCAGTCAGGGCAGTGAAGCCATGCCCCTATCCCAGCGAGGGTGCAGCACAGGTAGACCACTCTATCCATCCCACGACAATGGCAGATGAGGTGAAGCCATCAGTCTGTCCCAATCCCTTGCCTGTAGACAAGGGACCAGCACCCTAGTGCCTGCACTAGTCAAGTGGCAGGGACAACACGATTCTGAGATAGTCTTTAGATGCTGTGAGCAAAAGAGACAAAGAGAGATGGAGAAACTTATATTTCTATCATGCCTTTCAGAGAATCCCAAAGTACTTTACAGCCAACAAAATGTAGTCACTGTTGTGATACAGAAAACGTTGCAGTCAATTTGCACACAGCAAGTTCCCACAAACAGCAATGTGATAAATGGCCAGATAATCTGTTTTAGTGATGTTAGTTAAGGGAATAAATATAACTGGAGTTAAGATACATTTCAACCAGACCCTCACCGAACGGCTGAACAGGCTCAAGGGGCTGAATGGCCTCCTCCTGTTCCGACGTTTCAGACAGATATCTCACAATCAGTCAATACACTTTGTTATTTTACTCACACACAAAAAGATGTGTTATTTCAAATTTTCATTTTTTATATATATAAAATCACATCAGAAGGTCCGTGTTTTGGAAATAGTTCTATGCGAGATTTGGGAATTGCAATCGCTTGGAACTTGCGATTCAAATTCTTCTGTGCTCTGCAGCAAAATCTCAACAAGCTTCTTTGACTCCAGACATTTTTCTGTTATATTTCTGAGGGTTATTTACACAGGAGCTGCTGAAATTGGCTCCAGAGGCCGTTTCCTGAGGAGATTCTGACCCCTTCCTTTACCCTTAGGGTCAAAGGTCTCAGCCTTCCAAGTTGTTGGCTAATTAAAGTCCCTTAAGTAGTTTTGGGTGAAGAAAGCAACTTTTTTTCCCATCTTCACCCAGTTGAAAATGTGAGAGGCTTCTTCAAATTGGAAACAGGCACTTGCAAGTTAAAGTATTACTCCACTAGCCAAACACAATTGGTCCACTTTACATTTTCAAAAACTTGCACAAACTTCTGATGAGCACCGAGTTTTTGGCATCCTGCCCAGAGTGGAGCATGCATGGCCCACGGGCAGTGGAGTTGAGGTTTAGGGGGTGCTCCAGCCCACCCCATTCAGAGTCTGCATTGGTCTATTTCTCCTTCTGCACGCATTCCTCACAGACCATGCTCCGGCTCAACACCCTGAGTTCTTGAGTCTCTATAACCGGCGGAATGACAACCATTGGGAGGGTGGTGGTGGAGAACTGTCATTACAGAGCTCAAGTGGCTATAGTTTGTGGCCTGCATGGAAAGGGGTCAAGTGTGGAGACGTGTACAGTCTGTGACGATAGAGGTTTTCGTAGGATGTGCCTGCAGCCAAGTGCTTGTACAGATCTAGAGAATGCCCGGCGGAGCTCAGCACCTGTCCTTGAATGGTTGGGATCATGAAAGAATTTACAGTGAATGAGGGGATGTATGGTGAGTAGAGGGTCGGGCTCTTCATGTGGCTCAAGTGATGGCCATAGCTAGCTGGGAAACATGTCCTCACTCCCTCATAGAAGGCAGGATCCTGAGGTGTCAGTGCTGTTGGCAGCCAGGTAGGAACTTCAGGTAGTGGGTTCTTTTGGTCACTACCCAGTGCCTTACCATCAACAACCCCCTGGCTGTCCTTGGCATCCAGATCCTTAGCAATGAGTAGAGGGGAGACAATGCGAAGCTTTTTCCCATAAGCCGTGTCCAGCTCTTTTTGGCTTCTCTGTGTAGGCTGGGCAAGTTGGCAGTTGGGGGGCCCACTCTTGGGGTTGGTTGGCGGCCCGGCACTCTTCGCCCGCTTGGCTGGAACCCTCCGGGGGAGGGTGACACTAATGGGTGGAACCCAGCAGGCTTTGGGATGGCCTTCAGAGGAAGAGGAGGCCTGGCCAGTAAACAAGCTCTTCCTTAGTGCCGAGGAGCTGTTCTTGGTCTCTGTGACCCAGGACACCTGGGTCTGGGGTGTGTTGGCTGCACTGGCTCGGGGGAGGCTGAGGTCCGTTGGTTGATCGCTTGAAATGTGCGCCCTCCCGTAGTGCCTCGCCATCTTGTGTGCGTCAGTTGTCAGAGCTGGGACTGCAGTGCTGCTCAACTCTCTGAAGTTTCTCTGATTAGCACAGCAACCAAAAGGACTCCCTTTGCTGGGGTAATGGAAAAAGGGTTTCACTAGCCCGTGCATGTACGGGCTGCAACAAAAATTGCTAAAGCACTGTGGGGACTGTGAATGCTCAACTGCCCTTCCTTTTGGATCCCTTTCTTCCTGTGCCTTTTGGCCATCAATTGAGGAGATCCGGTCCAAGGAGTGAAGCTGGTATTTGGCCAGATGATTGTTGAAGGGCCACTCCGAGCGGTAATCCAGGTGGCCTTGTCTTGGGGGTTGAACATGATGAATCACAGACGGTCTGTGAATGCTCACCTCTGGAGGGGAGCCACAGACAGGAGGCGAGTGCTGGACCTCACTGCCCTGTATTGACTTGACCCTGGCAGGGGTTGATGCAATGCCCACACTGTTAAAGCTGAGGGAAGTTGCATCACTGCCTTGAGCAAGGAATTTCTTCTTGGCCAAAGGAGACATTATTTCTTGGTCTCTTTTGGAGCGAAGGATGGACAGGTGACTTTTGTCTGCTTCAGGCGGCAACTGTGTTGGAAGGTCATCCTTACTGGCTGATGATGCTCGTGGTTGGTGAGAACCATTCCAGTCATCTTCACAAATGGCAGTGTGTGACCCAGCCAACTCCTCCGACAGGCCCATGGCCACATCAGTAGTGATGCAGTGTCCATTATGACCCACGACCTTGTTGCCCATTATTGCCATGGAGACCGCTTCTGGTGAGGGGCCATTTGTGTCCCAGAGCTCTTTAGATATCCCACTCCGTGTGGGCCTCTCGCTGGCTCTCGATACATCTTGCATTGCAGACTTGTTCCCACAGCCATTCTGGTGTGTGAGTTCACTTAGTGACTGGTCTTTGGAGTCTTCGCTCCCAGTTGTAGTGTTCTTTGGGTTTGGGGACTCCTTGTCCACAGGTACTTGTTCGTTCTTATCCGTTCCTATATCTTCAGAAACCACTTGAGGAAACATCTGTGTGGGAGACAGGATCAAGTCTTTAAGCACAAGAATAAGGGACAGCTGATAAAACAAGGTGAAGGTGAAAATCAAGCTCTCGACATCGCTGAGAAGCAACTTTCATGTGTGGTACAAGAAGAAAGCTGATGCTATTTCAACAGAAGCTTCTAAAGTTAAATTGACCTCACATAGTATTTACAGCCCAGAAACAGGCCTTTCCTGCGGAACTGGTCCATGCTGATGTTCATGATCCACATGAGCTTCCTCCCACCACACTACTTCTCAATCTAGGAGCAGGCCATTTGGCCCTTCGAGCCTGCTCCCCCATTCGAAAGGATCACAGCCGATCTGGTTGTGGTCTCAACTCCACTTTCTTGTCTGCGCCCCCCCAACCGACCCCATAACCCTTGACTCCCTTGTCAATCAAAAATCTGTCCAACTCAGCCTTGAATAAATTCAATGACCCAATCTCCTCCTGCTTGCTGATCTAGTAACCATCCTCAGAACATAAATTGTCCTCATGTCCACCTTAAAAGGGGGATCTCTTATTCTTGAACTGTGTCCCCTAGTTCTCGTCTCTTGCAAAAGTGGAAACATCCTCTGCTATCTACTCTATCGAGTCCCCTCAAGAGCTTATATATTTCAACAAGATCACCTCTTATTCTTCCAAACTCTAATGGGTATCAGCCCAACCTGTCCAACCTTTCATCATAAGATAAGCCCCTCATCCCAGGAATGAGTCGAGTGAACCTTCTCTGAACTTTGTTTTTCAGGTCATAGACCTGAAACGTTAACTCTCTATCTCTCCACAAATGTTGCTTGCCCTGCTGACTTTTTCCAGATTTTTGTGTTTTTATTTCAGATTTCCCACATCTGCAGTATTTTACTTTTTTATAGGTTTGGAGCCTACTTAACTCAAATTAGGCGCGGCCAGAGTAATGAGGCAAGTTTAGGTGAAAATCAAGCTGTCGACATCGCTGACAGCCTAATGGTGCATGAACATTTATTTAATAGCAATAATAATACTACTGAGTTCAACATAGTGGTTGAAAGTGAGAAACATAAAACAGGTAGTAAGATTCTAGATGTAGGTAAGCCTGACTTCATGGGATGAGACATATACTGTCCCCAGTAAACTGAGCAAATCTATCCTAAACAACAGGAGGTCAGCAGAGGTGTTCAAAGAATTAAATGTGACACAATCAGTTCATACCCCCTAAGGGGCAAGTGCGTAAGGGTTCTCCTGATACCGGGGCTCCGTAGGTTAAATTATCAGGAAAGTCAAGTTGTATTCCCTGTAATTTAGGTTAAGGGACAATGTGATCCATGTTTAAGTTCTTCAGGGAATAGATGGGGAAGATAGAGAGAAACTGTTTCTGCTGGCTGCAAAGCCTAGAACTTGGGAGAACAGTCCAAGAATTACAGGCAAATCTTCAGGAGTGAAATTAGCAAACACTCGATGCACAAAGGGTGGTCCAAGTTGGGAACTTTAGAATTTACTACCTGTTTTATGTTTCTCACTTTCAAGCAGCATAAGACCATAAGACAGAGGAGCAGAAATTAGGTCATTCAGCCCATCGAGTCTGCTCCGCCATTCAATCATATCTCAGGAAGGATGTGCTGGCACTGGAGAGGGTCCAGAGGAGGTTCACAAGAACGATCCCAGGAATGAAAGGCTTAACATATGAGGAACGTTTGAGGACTCTGGGTCTATACTCGATGGAGTTTAGAAGGATGAGGGGGCATCTGATTGAAACTTACAGAATACTGAAAGGCCTGGATATATAGGGGATAAGTTTCTCAACCCCATTCTCCCGCCTTCTCCCCGTAACCTTTGAACCTCTTACCAATCAAGAACCTATCTATCTCGGTCTTAAATATGAGCTGGCCTCCACAGCCTTCTGTGGCAATGAATTCCGTAGATTCACCACTCCCTGGCTAAAGAAGTTTCTCCTCATCTCTGTTCTAAAAGGTCTTCCCTTTACTCTGAGGCTGTGCCCTCGGGTCCTAGTCTCTCCTACTAATGGAAACATCTTCCCCACGTCTACTTTATCCTGGCCTTTCAGTATTCTGTAAGTTTCAATCAGATCCCCCCTCATCCTTCTAAACTCCATCGAGTATAGACCCAGAGGCCTCAAATGTTCCTCATATGTTAAGCCTTTCATTCCTGGGATCGTTCTTGTGAACCTCCTCTGGACCCTCTCCAGGGCCAGCACATCCTTCCTGAGATACAGGGCCCAAAATTGCTCACAATATTCTAAATGTGGTCTGACCAGAGCCTTATAAAGTCTCAGCAGCACATCCCTGCTTTTATATTCTAGTCCTCTCGAAATAAATGCCAACATTGCATTTGCCTTCCTACCACCGACTCAACCTGCAAGTTAACCTTAAGAGAATCCTGGACTAGGACTCCCAAGTCCCTTTGCACTCCAGATTTCTGAATTCTCTCCCCATTTAGAAAATAATCTATGCTTCTATTCTTCCTACCAAAGTGCACGACCTCACACTTCCCCATCTTGTATTCCATCTGCCACTTCTTTGCCCATTCTCCTAACCTGTCCAAATCCTTCTGCAGCCTCCCCGCCTCCTCAATACTACCTGTCCCTCCACCTATCTTTGTATCAACTGCAAACTTAGCCAGAATGCCTCGGTTCCTTCATCTAGATCATTACTGCACAAAGTGAAAAGTTGTGGTCCCAACACTGACCCCTGTGTAACTCCACTAGTCACCGGCCGCCATCCTGAGAAGGACCCCCCTTATCCCCACTCTCTGCCTCCTGCCAGACAGCCAATCTTCTATCCATGCTAGTACCTTGTCTCGAACACCATGGGCTCTTATCTTACTGAGCAGCTTCCTGTGCAGCACCTTGTCAAAGGCCTTCTGGAAGTCCAAGTAGATAGCATCCATTGGCTCTCTTTTGTCTAACCTACTCGTTACCTCCTCAAAGATTTCCAACAGATTTGTCAGGCATGACCTCCCCTTGATGAAACCATGCTGACTTTGCCCTATTTTACCATGCACTTCCAAGTATTCCGAAATCTCATCCTTAATAATGGACTCTAACATCTTACCAACAACCGAGGTCAGGCTAATCAGCCTGTAATTTCCTGTCTTTTGCCTCACTCCCTTCTTAAACAGTGGGGTTACATTAGCGATTTTCCAGTCCTCTGGGACCCTCCCTGATTCCAGTAATTCCTGAAAGATCACCACTAACGCCTCCACTATCTCTTCAGCTATCTCCATCAGAACTCTGGGGTGTAATCCATCTGGTCCAGGTGATTTATCCACCTTCAGACCTTTCAGTTTTCCTAGCACCTTCTCCTTGGTAATGGCCACCATACTCTCCTCTGCCCCCCGACTCTCTTGAACTTTGGGGATGTTACTCACGTCTTCCACCGTGAAGACTGACACAAAGTACCTATTCAGTTCCTCCGCCATTTCTTTGTTCCCCACTACTACTTCTCCAGCGTCATTTTCCAGCAGCCCAATGTCCACTTTTGCCTCTCTCTTACCCTTTATATATCTAAAAAACCTCTTGCAATCTTCTTTTATATTACTGGCTAGTTGACCCTCATATTTAAACTTCTCCCTCCTTATTTCTTTTTTAGTTGTCCTCTGTTGGTCTTTGTTGAACTCAATGGTATTATGACTGAAAGTCATCGATTTTTGTTAAGCAGATGTGTTGAGGGATATGGGGCAACGGTGGGAATATGGAAATGCAGATCAGCCAGGATCTCACTAAATGGTGGATAAAGGCTAGAAGAGCTAAATAGCCTATACCTGATCCTACATTCCACACCTAATATTTCAGAGCCTTAAATTATCCTGTGGGTTCTGGGTAGTCACATCAGGTTCAAAATAAAAACAACTTCAAGACAATCCCTCAACCTTGTGCTACCTGTAGTGCAGCCACAGCATTACTCTGCCTGTATTGTTTCTTTATCACCAATCTCAATTTGTGAAGTGGTCAATAGTTCAGGTTGGTGGAGTGACCAGAAGCCCATGAACGTACCCCGTTAGTCTCACTGCTCAGTTGCATGCTGTCTTTCAGTCGTTTCCGTTTGCTTCTTTCCTTCTGATCAGTACTGGATCCTTTCCCCTCCTTGTTCTTAATGACATTGTACTGTTTCCGAGGCTTGAAGGCTGGCAATGGCTTGTCCTCCTCTCCTTTGATGTGACGTTCATACGGTAAAACCAGTCTGCCAGGGAGAGAGAGAGAGGAAGGAGGATCAGAGCGGATTTCCACCACCACACTGTGAGTGCATCTGATATATGCTGTGGCCCTGTGTCACTCATTCCTACCCTCTGCTCACCATCAACGGAAAGCAGAACCCTACCAGCTAGATGTGAAACAACAGTACAGTTCTTAACGTCTCCTGGTCAATATTCCTCTCTCAACGAGCACCATATGGAAATGCAGCTTCCCTCTACTCTGTCCCCATCAAACACTCCCAGGATGGGTACAGCACACGGTTAGATACAGAGTAAATCTCCCTCTACACTGTCTCCATCAAACACTCCCAGGACAGGTACAGCACACGGTTAGATACAGAGTAAATCTCCCTCTACACTGTCCCCATCAAACACTCCCAGGACAGGTACAGCATGGGGTTAGATACAGAGTAAAGCTCCCTCTACATTGTCCCTGTCAAACACTCCCAGGACAGGTACAGCATGGGGTTAGATGAGAATAAAGCTCCTTCTACACTGTCTCATCTGTATCTGCAATTTAAATGGATCCCATTTTTGGAATTTGATTGGCTGGTTGATGGGAGAGTGGTGTTTCGAATCTTACCACTCTCAGCTCTGGGATTGTATAGTTCAAAGGCTAGGATTGCTGTGAATCTGATTAGTCTGATGGATGGTAGGGTCTCTGCAATTACATAGACAAAGAAAATATCAAAGGCATTGGACAAAGTTGACGTGGATTTATGAAAGGGAAATCATGTTTGACAAACCTACTGCAGTTTTTTGAGGACATAACTAGCAGAATAGATAAGGGAGCAACAGTGGTTGTGGTGTACTTGGATTTTTAGAAAGCTTTTGATAAAGTCTCACATAAGAGGTTAATGTGTAAAATTAACACACATGGGATTGGGGGTAATATATTGGCATGGATTGAAACTTGGATAACAGACAGGAAATGGAGTGTAGGAATTAATGGGTCTTTTTCAGAGTTGCAGGCACTAACTAGTCAGGTACCGCAGGGATCAGTGCTTGGGCCCCAGCTATTCACAATACATATCAATGATTTGGATGAAGGAACCAAATGTAATATTTCCAAGTTTGTTGACAAAACTTGGTGGGAATGTGAGTGACGAGGAGGATGTTAAGAGGCTTCAAGGCAATTTAGACAAGTTGTGTGAGTGGGCAAATACATGGCAGATGTAGTATAACGTGTATAAGTGTGAAGCTATCCACGTCAATAGAAAAAACAGAATGGCAGAGTATTATTTAAATGGTGATAGATTAGGAAATGTTGATGTACAAAGGGACCTGGGTGTCCTTGTACACCAATCACTGAAAGCAAGCATGCAGGTGCAGCAAGCAGTTAAGGAGGCAAATGGTATGTTGGCCTTCATTGCGAGAGGACTTGAGGACAGAAGCAAGGATGTCTCACTGCAGCTCTACAGGGCCTTGGTGAGACCACACCTGGAGTATTGTGTGCAGTTTTGGTCTCCTTACCTAAGAAAGGATATACTTTCCATAGAGGGAGTGCAGCGAAGGTTCACCAGACTGATTCCTGGGATAACAGGATTGTCGTATGAGGAGAGATTGGGCTGACTAGGCCTGTATTCACTGGAGATCAGAAGAATGAGAGGAGATCTCATTGAAACATATAAAATTCTGACAGGGCAGGACAGGACAGACTGGATGCAGGGATGATATTTCCTTTGGCTGGGACAAGGGGCCATAATCTCAGGATACGGGGTAGGCTATTCAGGACTGAGACGAGGAGAAGCTTCTTCACTCAGAGGGTGATGAACCTGTGGAATTCTCTACCACAGACGACTGTGGAGACAAAGTCATTGAATATATCTAAGAAGGAAATAGATAGATTTCTGGACTCTAAAGGCATCAAGGGGAATGGAGAGAAAACAGGAGTATGGCATTGAGATAGAGGATCAGCCATGACCATACTGAATGGTGGAACAGGTTCAAAGGGCCGAATGACCTACCCCTGCTCCTATTTTTTATGTTTCTATGCTGTAAGCCCAAAACCTGCAAGGGCCAGTGCCACCTACCTCTCATAGTGGCGACGGGTACACGTAGCAGCACTGGTACTCCCAGGGTTTCCACCCAGCTCATCATAGATGTTCTTCCAGAGACGGCTGGTTGTAACCTGCAAGGAGAAATCACACAGGTACAGTAGTCACCTAGTTATTATGATACAGAACCAGCAATGCACAGCCAGTGAATCCAAATAGCATTGCTCCAGGTTGGGAATAAATAGCACTCTATAAAGAAAGCATGGAAGCTGCCTGATAGCTGTTAAAACCCATGCCCTTCAGGGAAGGGACTTGTCATCCCCTATCCGGCATATGCTGACACACAATTCAAGTCCCAGCTGTAGTTCATTGGGTAAGACTCTCTCATCTCTGATATCAGAAAGACATTTGTTTCAGCTGCACTCCGTAGAGACCTGAATGTATAATTCAGGCCAATGCTCTCTGTGCGACCGTGGAAGTGCTGCACTGTTTGAGGATGCCCCTGCAAGTGGATATGAAAGAATTCCATGACCACTCTTTAAGGAAGAGCAGAGGTTCTGGCTAATACTTTTCTCACAACCAATATCACCAAAACAGATTTTCTGGTCATTATCATCCTGCCCTTGAGGACACTTTATCATCCTGCACAAATTGGCTGCCTTGTTTCCTACATTGCACTTGTGACAACAATTCAAAGAGTATTCATATGGTGTAAAATGCTTCAAGAAGTCCTGAAGTCCTGAAATGCACTTGAGAAATGCAAGTCTTTCTAATCCCAAGAACCCCCAATAAAACAAGAAAGACTATGAGCACATGTCTCTTAATTCACTCAATCTGAGATGTGGCAAAATGGGAATCACTGGACACTCCAAGACCCAAGCTTCATCCAGTTCACCTTCAACCAAAAACAAAAAACTGTGGATGCTGGAAATCCAAAACAAAAACAGAATTACCTGGAAAAACTCAGCAGGTCTGGCAGCATCGCCGATGCTGCCAGACCTGCTGAGTTTTTCCAGGTAATTCTGTTTTTGTTCACCTTCGACCATCCTGGTAGTTGTCCCATACAACAATAATGGTGTTATTCACTGACAGATTCATTCAAACGACAATCTGTATGTAGCAACTGTTGTAGTCAAGGCAATCTCCAGTCAAACAAATCTTCTAATAATAACTATCTCATTGGGAAAGGACCAAGAATTATTTTATTTGGTATAGTGTGTCATGGATTTTTATATCACTCATTCTCTACATAAGCAAGCAAGTTCTACAACGGAAGATTATAGCGGAAAATTCTTGTTAATAATATTAGTGACGGAAGATTGACCGCATTGGTACAGTATCTCTGTCTAATATTTAGCCTTAACATGTCTATTCTTATACTTGTGTACATGCACACTTCCTGTTAGAATGCTGATCTGCACTCACTATTTCTCAGTAACACTTTCATTTCAAGATCTGACTGTTAGAATGGGAATTCCCCCACTTGCTCAACAACAATGAGCTGTCACCATGCAGGACTCTCGTCAGTAGGTGACGCTCTCACTGTCCCTTGTGGATTTATGCACCAGCATCCATGCCTTGCTGAGTCTCCTGTGCTCTACAGCATCCCATTCGTTTCAGGGTCTGCAAGTTCCCCACTTTTTATAACGTTCTCTGACCAGCATTTTTCATCAGATCTATGTATGCCTCCTTCAGCTTTTCTCCCTCGTGATTGTCTGGAATGCCGGACTTCATCTTGAATGCCCTGTCAAACATCATGAGCAATGCTCCGACGAGTATACTGAATATCAGCAACAACAACTCTGAGGCTGCAAGGAGGGAGTCAGTGATGGAATGGATTGTTTGTCCTCTGTGGAGGAATAGGGTCCTGTCCAGTCTTCACATGGCGTAAGCCCTGGTGAGACTACACCTAGAGTCTGCCAGCAATTTTCATCTTGCTATTTGAAGAAGGAGATTTTGTCACCACAAGGTGCAGGGAAGGGCTACTCAGCTGAATGAAGGGAATGACAGAGATGGAAAGAGGAAGCGATAAAAAGGAGAGCAAGAACTTGTCCCTTTCACATCCAAAAGCACTCCAAAGCCAAAGAAGGTTTTGTCAAGTGCAGTCACTGACAGAATGTAGGATTTGGGACAGCCAAGTTACACATAGCAAGATCCCAAAAACAGCAATGAGATAATGACCAATTCATCTGTTTCAGTGACGTTGCTTGAGGGTTTGATGGAAGTGTTTAGAATTATGAAAGGTTTAGACCAGTTGATATAAGAAAGTTGTGCTGCCATGTATAGCTGCTCTTGTTTAGAAATTAAGGACAAGGCAACAACATAGAGACTGGAGGAGGAAACCTTTTCACTGAAAGGTGTGAGTTTGTGGAATAGACTGGTGGCACTGGGATAGAACAAAGAACCCTAATGGATTCCATCATACACTGCAGCAGATTGTGGTCAACAAATTGGGCCCAGGATGATCAGAAAAGTACCAATGGATGACTATGGACAGGAAGGCTAGATGGACCAAAGGTCTTGCCTGAAATACTATTTTTGACAGCTAGAGCAACTTCTCACTGTGACCCCTCAGTCGTCTCGGGCGCAGGTCTATTCATGGGTAACAGATCATCGGAAAAGCTGAAGAACAATGAACTGAATCCTTAGCAGCCAATGCCTGCCACTGGCAAAGAATGCTCAAACTGCAAACAAACATCAGCTGGGCAGTTAACACACAGCGACTCATCTGTCCTCTTCGTAGCACCATAAGCCATTTCATGCTGCTGTCTTTATCAATCCCCTTTGCATAGCACTGCTTTTTACTGACTGTCACCTCGCTCTCCCCTTTGCCACAGCCTCGAAGACTCTGAAATACCTGCACACCTCGTGACTCAGTTGGAAAATCACTCTTTCCATATAAATCAGTCAAGAAAAGTCTTTATCAGGCTCTTTAAAGCACTAAAATCTGTTCTTCCACATCACAGTGAGAAGGAAACAAGCAACCTTGACACTGATTCACAATATTTTAGAATGGAGCATAATCCTAATTTGGATACCAAGCGACTACAGAGTTCAGTGTCAGCATCAGACTTGCTCCTCATTCTGCAGGTCAAAGAGGTCATGACATTACTTCTGGGGCAGAAGGGGGCAGAGAGAAGAAGAGAGACTGATAAGGGTTTTTGAGTGCTGGCCATTTGATTCACTGACAACCTCAATTGACACATTCACACAAACCTGTATGTAACTGTGCTGCACCTGCCCGCAGAGTGTTTGGTGCGATACTGGAGAGGGAGTTTTACTTTGTAACTAACATTTACTGTTTCTGCCCTGGGAATGTTGCTATTCCTAATGAAAAGTGCAAAAAATATCACCCCTCCCCCAACTCAAAAAAGAGGAAATACAGGGATGTACCCACACATCAGCACCACAAACATGCATGTGTGAATAGAACACTCACACAGCTTCTGCTGTCTCACATCAGAAAGATAGAGAGAAGAGGCAGAGCAAGCAGCAGAGTGAGAGAGAGAGAGAGAGCAAGTTGCAGCCTGATGATGTGCTCCCAACTGTCCCAAAGTGCTGCTGATAGCAGTTTCTTATTTTAATTCCTAAGCTCCACGCAGATGGTGCAACTGCTACAAATCTTACAGCAATCACCTGACTAGGGAGGGAGAACAAGGAGACAGCAGTCACATTGTCCCCAGCTGCCATCGCACAGCGCAGAAGATGCTGTAACTGCAAAATGTCACAGAGGAGAGGGAAAATAATTGACTTTCTGAACTGGCACTCTTCATACCCTCTCTTCAGTACATCCTGCCCCTCCCCAGGCACGGGGAACCAGAGGCACAAATAGGAATAGAGACTAAGAGGTTGACAGGCACGGTCTGGAGAACACCTTTATGGTCCTCTGAAAGACACAAGCCCTGATCCCAAACAAAGGAGTCTCCTCCTCCCCATTTCCCACGGAGGCGCATGTGGAAGAAATTGAGTTGAGAGCAAACAGATTCCACTCATTCCCGAACAACTGGGCCGACAAAGGCTATAATCTGAGCATGAGGTGTGGGGTGCAGAATCCTGAGACCCAAGGCTTCTCTGTCTTGGATCTGAACATTCTTCAGGCGTGATGGAGAGAAGAGTCAAGAGAGTCTGGTTTACAATCAAATAGATTCATGTGAGTGCTGGTGTTTCACAACTGATTGCTGCCTATTCTGGAACAGGCCATACCTTTGCTCCCCTCAGCAAGCTGAATGCTTACAACATGCAATGGACTTGCTGCCGCTTGGCAGTTCTGAGCTGAGGAATCCTGGGAACCAAAGCCTGGATATGTACCCATGACCTAGAGTTCAAAGGCCAGGGGTCAATCTCTTATTGGAATGCAGGGATTTTTAGATCCAGCTGGATTCAAAGCCAGGTTATTGAGAGGAAAGTGCAATTGTTTGGACCAATCAAGACTCTGATTGGTGAAAAGAGGCATTTATGGCCTGTGTTTTTGTTGGATGGGAACTCAATCCCAGGAGGGACAGGGCAATGCTGAAACCCCTTCCTTCAGTTTTTAGTTCAAAGAGTTCAGAACATTCTTTCCAGTATGTCATTCACACAGTTTAGGGTTGCCAACTGTGGTTCAGCATACTCCAGGAGGTTTTGTCACATGACTAAATGCCTTCAACTACCCAGCCCAATGCTGGTCAGCTGACACATCTTCCTGGAGAGGCTCCCACCCCTGCCCGAACTTTCTGCACCAATTAGAAACAGAAGATTCCCCCTTACCCAAGTAGCTGATTCTCCACAGTCCATCAAATTGTCTTTCTCCCTTTCCCCAATCTTTTTGTGGCTAAAGCTAAAAAGCCAATGATTTTTCTCCCAGCAATGTCCTGAGCTTAATCTACAAGTCCTGGAGATTCCAGAGAAATCCTGGCAGGTTGGCAACCTTAACACAAAGGGACAGAAAGATGGGCAACTTGTAAGTGTCTTAAGCAGATGTTTCTAACTGACTTTCTCTGCCGCCCCTTTAAAATGCCCACACCAAGTTACCAGGATTGAGAGAGTCAGAAGATGATCAGTTGGTCTATCAAGCCTGTCCCATTTGCCATGATGGCTGGAGCATCACAACTGGTCAGGGCTCAATCTCTTATTGAAATGCCAAGATTTTGATCCACTGAATTCCAACTGGATTCAAAGCCAGGTTATTGAAAAGAAAATGCAATGGAGCATCACGATTGGGCACTCCCGCATCACCGTGTATGCCATGCAATGGAACCAGCATGTGATAGACAGAGCTAAGCGATCCCACAACCAACTGATCAGGTCTAAGCTCTGTAGCCCTGTCATGAATGGTGGCGGACAATTAAACAACTCACTGGAGGAGGAGGCTCCACAAATAGCCCCATCCTCAATAATGGAGGAGCCCAGCACATCAGTGCAAAAGATAAGGCTGAAGCATTCGCAACTCTAGCACGGATACCACTCTTCAGCTAATTCTATTCACTCCCATGTGAGATCAAGAACAGCTGAAAGCACTGGATATTGCAAAGGCTTTGGGCCCTGACAACATTCTGGCAATAGTACTGAAGACGTGAGCTCCAGAACTTGCCTCATTCCTAGTCCCAGTACAGCTACAACACCGGCATCTACCTAACAATGAGGAAAATTATCCAGGTACGTCCTGTCCACAAAAAGCAGGACAAATCCAACCCGGCCAATTACCACCCCAGCAATCTATTCTTGATCATCAGCAAAGTGATAGCAGGGGTCCTCGACAGTGCTTACACAGCAATAACCTGCTCACTGATGCTCAGTTTAGGTTCCACCAGAGCCACTTGGCTCCTGACTGTATTACAGCCTTGTTCCAAACATGGACAAAAGAGCTAAAGTCCAAAGATGAGATGAGAGTGACTGCCCTTGACATCAAGGCCGCATTTGACCAAGTGTGGTGTTATGACCCAGCAGTTGGTAAAGCTGAGTTGGAAGGAAATTTTAAACAAATGTCAGAGCCTATATTTTTTAGAGATATGTTTGAGATGCAACTCTAAATTCAGGAATCAGAACACCAGTTCTCGAGAGGTTTTATATTAAACTAAATGAAACATTTTATTAATTTATACAAGTTAAATATATATACACATGGCTACAAATTATTACTATCATAACTTTTAACAAATTCCCAAACTAATCTCCATTAAGGCAACAGCAACCCATAGACTTAACCAGACACCAGGCAAAGCATTTTCACAGTGCACATTCAAAATGAGATTCCTCTCACTTTGGTTCCTGTAGATGCAGGATGCTTACAGCTGCTTTGATCTTACATTGCCTCTGCTCTGCACACTCAAAACTGCTGAAGTTAGACCTAGCACAGCTCATTGAATGTAAATTCTCAATGTATCACCAGCCTCTTTGAACTCCACCTTTCCTAACAATAAAACCCCTTTCATAGCACCAATTTTATTAGTAATATAAACATTTTACTTGGTCTCTGCTAGCTAGGTGCCAGATTTCATCCCACTTCTTGAATGCTCTACTCAAAAAATGCAAATGCACTCTACCTCTCTTACATCTCAATACGAGTACACATTAAAGCACCCAGACTAGTTGGCTTTAATCCAATTAGTACACATCCACTGACTAACCCTCTATATTAAAAGAAAAATATTTTCCAATAATATTATACACATTAACAGCTTCATGACAGTGGTGTCAAGGAGCCTCGAAAAACTGGAGTCAGTAGGAGTCAGGGTGAAAAGTCTCTGCTGGTTGGAGTCATACTTGGCACAGAGTCATACTTGGTTGTGGCTGTTGGAGGCCAATCATTTCAGTCCCAGGGCATCACTGCAGGAGTTCCTCAGGGTAGTATCCTCAGCCCAACCATCTTCAGCTGCTTCATCAATGACCTTCCATCATAAGGTCAGAAGTGGACATATTCACTGATGATTGCACAATATTCAGCGCCATGCACGACTCCTCAGATACTGAAGCAGTTCGTGTCTAAATGCAGCAAGACCTGGACAATATCCAGAGTTGGGCTGACAAGTGGCAAGTGCCAGGCAATGACCATCTCCAACAAGAGAGTATCTAACTATTTCCCCTTGACATTTAATGGCATTACCATCACTGAATCCCTCACTATCAACATCTTGGAGGTTACCTTTGGCCAGAAACTGAACTGGACTAGCCATATAAATACTGTGGTTACAAGAGCAGGTCAGAGGCTGGGAATCCAGTGGCGAGTATCTCACCTCCTGGCTCCCCGAAGCCTGTCCACCATCTACAAGGCACAAGTCAGGAGCGTGATGGAATAGTGCAACTCCAACAACACTCAAAAGGCTCAACATCATCTATAACAAAGCAGACTGCTTGATTGGAGCTTCATCCATGAACTTAAACATTCACTCCCTCCATCACTGACACACAGTGGAAGCAGTGTGTACCATCTATAAGATGGAGCCACTCACCAAGCCTCCTTCTACAGCATCTCCCAAGACGCAATCTCTACCATCTAGAAGGACGAGGGCAGCAGACAGATGGGAACACCACCACCTGGAAGTTCTCCTCCAAGTCACTCACCATCCTGAGTTGGTAATATACTGCCGCTCCTTCACTGTTGCTGGGTCAAAATCTTGGAACTCCCTCCCTAACAGCACTGTGGATGTACCTACACCACACGGACTGCAGCGGTTCAAGAAGGCAGCTTAGCAGAACCTTCTCAAGGGCAATTAATGCTGGCCCAGCCAGTGAAGTCCACATCCTGTGAATGAATAAAAAACCCTCCCTCCCTCATGAGGTCTAATCTGTGTGAGGAAAAAAAAAGGTAGAAAGATTTTTCAGGAACCTGAACATTTCTTCTCTGAACCCCTCAGGATCATAACTAGTGAATGTTTTATGACATTTTTTTGTCCAACAATGAATTAAAAAGGTGCATCCCATGTGGATCATATCTATGGGTGAACTTGCAATCTGCCATGCCTAAATTATTTTCAAGATGGGTGCCAAAGGATATAAGAGCATTGTCCCATTATTTCTCCACTTGCAATCCGACAAACCTATTCCCAACTCCCCCTTCCACATGTCACGACTCTTTATTTACTGTCAACTTAATTACAACGCGTCTTATCCAGGGAGTTTACACTCCAATTGTCAAGTTGCAGGTCACACTCCAATGCATTTTGGCTTTCCTTTGGTATGACCCTCTACTGCAGAACTGGTCAAAATTCCACCTGACCAGTTAACAACAACAACTACAACTACTACTTGCTTTTCTATAGAGCCTTAAATGTAATCAAACATCCCAAATCGCGTCACAGCGGCATTATCAGATCAAATTTGGCACTAAGCCACATTAGCCAACATTAGGGCAAGAGACCAAATGTTTAGTCAAAGAGTGTGTTTTAAAGAGTCTCTGAAAGGTGGACAGAGTCCTACCGAGGCGGAGAGATTTATGCAGCGAGTTCTAGAGCTTTGGGCCTCGGCAGCTGAAGGCACGGCCGCCAATGGCGGAATGAAAGATATCGGGGATGCACGAGATGTGGATCCTCATGACATCTCATTTCTCTACTCAGGTTTTATCACCAAGCCTTTCAATACAGTGAATTTCAAGGTCTGACTGACACTTATCTTGTCATTGGGAGGTTAAACATCAGCTGTCCAACAGGTTAACAAGACAAAACCAGCAATGGATAGCTTGATGGGATTGTAGATGGACAGTGTACTCAGTGGAAGAAAATCTTTAATCAGTACTGAATTGAAAGATTACTCACTGCTTCGTAACCACCCAGCTTCTCAACTGCCTTGTACAGTGTCAGCAGGTTAACTGTGGAGAGAAAAAAGGTTCACAATGTCAGCAAGGTTCAAAATCTCCATTCAGATCAAAATGATGAGAGGTCACTGCAGTTCACAGCCCCCTATTTTAGGTAACCGTGCATAGTCCACACAGGAGGAGTTAACAGAAATCTTGGGACAGCTTATGGACTCTGAAACTGACAGATATAAGAGCAGGCCCTTCAGGAGAATCCCCTTTCTCTCCTATCCCTCCATACAGGTCTGGCCTTCAGCTGGATGTGGAACAATGGCTTGAATTCAGGGCAACAAGGAGTGGGTAATAAGTGTTAGTAGTAAGATCAAATGTCAGCCTTGGCTCTGGAGTGATATTCTCTCCTCTGAATCAGATAGATGTGGGTTCAAAACACCCTCTCCAGAGACTTGAAAGCGTAACCCAGGCTGACACTCCCTGTGCAGCATGGAGGTACCTTCTTTTGGGTAAGACGTTAAACCAGTTCAAGTGGAAGTAAGATCCCACGATACTATTCATGGAAAAGTATTGGACCTCTCCATGTCCTGAGCAATATTTATCCCTCAACCAATATTCAAAACAGATTATTTGATCATTATCAGATTCCATTGTGGGATCTTACTGTGCACAAATGGGCTGCTGTGTTTCCCAATAGGAACTACACTTCAAAGGTACTGCTTTAGCTATGGGCTGTGCTGAGATTGAGAAAGGTGCAAAATAAATGCAAGTCTTTTACTTTTTCATTGGGCTTGTGGTGGAAGCATTGTACAGCCAATGCAGAGAGATATGTCCCAATCTGCAACACTGCCCCAACCTTCTTAGCATCTGCACTGACAGGCAGCTTCTCCAAATCCAGTCACTTCTGACCACTATTCAAAAGGATGGATAAAACTCACCTTGCTTAAACCCCAAGTGCGGGATTCTCTCGATGGGAGTGCCCCTCTCCTTCATAAACTTGTACAGATCGACAAGAAAGTTCTGCTGGCTCATGTCGCAGGGTTCCAGATTGTTCACCTCAAGGATCTCTCCATCCATTCCATTGTCCTCTACCAGTACAGTGGGTAGTTCTTTCAATTCGCATTGCATCTGGAATGGGGAAAGAGCAGAAGGGGTGAGCTAAGCCAGTTTTCACTAGCAGAGGGCAGATAGAGGATAAAAGAATATGACCCCCAATCAGCTGATTACATGTAGAAGATCAGATACCAGAGAAAGAGTTACCAGCTCAAATGCAATCAAAGGGCTTCAGCTACATATTGAATACTAGCTACACCTCAGCACAGGGATGATCAGTTCCGTGGATGTGTGCAGTCGGTGTCCACTCTGACTAGCTTTATTTTGGTGACTCTCTTCCAACTGAGGGGACCAGACACCAGGGATACTCAGTTGAGGGAGAGGGAAGATGTTCACTGGTTGTCAATGGAAGCCAAAAGTTAGTTTTGGTGCAGCACTCACTTCCACTTATGATCTTCAGCCCAATGTGCCATTGTGGGAGTGAAGACACTGAGCCCTGCCACATAGTGCAGAGTTACAGGGAGGGGAATGAGATTTATCAGGACAACCTATACTACCTTATCGTTTAATCAAAGAGCTTGGTGGAATTGTGTAGCTAGGCTGGTGAAGGAATAAATATTGTGCTTTTCTTGAGCTCAAAGACAACAAGGTAATGAATCTAAAGAGTTTCCATTCACCACGTCTTGTCCATTGAACACTTTGGTTTCCGACCTTTTAAATCATCACAGCATCAAATATTACCTCAAAAGTCAGGGCGACCACTGAAACTGCCTGTCTTTCACATCGCATCTTCTTGAATTCCGAAGTTACACTTTGTGGTGAAAAACAAACATCTCTTTCACGCATGTGATTACAGGAAATGTGAGTGCTAGGCGGTAAGTACCTCAGCCTGGTGATTATCCGAGTCAGCAGTGATAATGGCTGAAGCAGCTAGATTTCGTCCGTTATAATAGACAGGTTACCCCTTCGTCCTTAAAGACCTTCCCTCCAGTCTGGCGGCTGCATTAGAATCAGAAAGATGGTGAGAAGGATGTGTTCAGCTTTTTATTCTTCAGAGTACATTTTTGAGTTGCTTCCTTGGGGCAAATCACAAACAGAACACCAATCAATGTATCCATCAGTCACAGCTTCCAGCTGGAGTGACATTTCCAATTCCAGTCAAATAAAAACAGATCACAATCCTTCAACTGTTATTGGAAAATCTACTATCATTGATTTACAGCTCTCTGTCCCTATTGCCCTGTATCAATCCCGATCTAATTCCAGTGCCCCACTCTCTCTCCATAGACCTGTATCAATTCCAGTCCAACCCTCCTGGCCCACTCTCTCCCTATAGCCCTGTATCAATCCCAAACTGATCCCCTGCCCCACTCTCTCCCAATAGCCCTGTATCAATCCTCAAACTAATCCCACTGCCCCACAATCTCCCCATAGCCCTGTATCAATCCCAATCTAATCCCACTGCCCTGCTCTCTCCCCATAGCCCTGTATCAATCCTGAACTAATCCCATTGCTACACTCTCCTCTTTCTCTGCACAAGTTGGCTTCTGTACTTTGAGTAATTATCCACCAATCCCTCAATAGTTAGGATGGTCTTGTGGCTAAACATTCACATGCTAACAGTCCTCTGAGTAAAGGAATTTCTCCTAACTTTTCTTCACTCTCAGTGACAATTTTAAATTCATGACCCTTCACTGACTGCCAAACAGAAGAAAGCTTGCATTTAGTTGACATTGAATACCCCAAGAACTTGTCTGCTCCAAACACTGTAATTTAATCTCATCTCTACTACACCCCTCGACCTCACTCCAACTTGACCCGTCTCCTCCAACCTCCCTGACCTACTCATCTCTAATAAACACTATCTAATAATCATAAACAAAAACAGAATTACCTGGAAAAACTCAGCAGGTCTGGCAGCATCGGCGGAGAAGAAAAGAGTTGACGTTTCGAGTCCTCATGACCCTTCGACAGAACTTGATTTCGAGTCCAAGAAAGAGTTGAAATATAAGCTGGTTTAAGGTGTGTGTGTGGGGGGCGGAGAGATAGAGAGAGAGAGAGGTGGTTGTGTAGACAAACAAGCAGTGATAGAAGCAGATCATCAAAACACGTCAGCGACAATGGTACAAAAGAACACATAGGTGTTAAAGTTAAAGTTGGTGATATTATCTAAACGAATGTGCTAATTAAGAATGGATGGTAGGGCACTCAAGGTACAGCTCTAGTGGGGGTGGGGGGAGCATAAAAGATTTTAAAATGTTTAAAAATAATGGAAATAGGTGGGAAAAGAAAAATCTATATAATTTATAGGGAAAAAAAAAGGAAAAAGGGGAAAACAGAAAGGGGGTGGGGATGGGGGAGGGAGCTCACGACCTAAAGTTGTTGAACTCAATATTCAGACCGGAAGGCTGTAAGGTGCCTAGTCGGAAGATGAGGTGTTGTTCCTCCAGTTTGCGTTGGGCTTCACTGGAACAATGCAGCAAGCCAAGGACAGACATGTGGGCAAGAGAGCAGGGTGGAGTGTTAAAATGGCAAGCGACAGGGAGGTTTGGATCATTCTTGCGGACAGACCACAGGTGTTCTGCAAAGCGGTCGCCCAGTGGAGAGACCAAACGTAAACTGGGCGACCGCTTTGCAGAACACCTGCGGTCTGTCCGCAAGAATGACCCAAACCTCCCTGTCGCTTGCCATTTTAACACTCCACCCTGCTCTCTTGCCCACATGTCTGTCCTTGGCTTGCTGCATTGTTCCAGTGAAGCCCAACGCAAACTGGAGGAACAACACCTCATCTTCCGACTAGGCACCTTACAGCCTTCCGGTCTGAATATTGAGTTCAACAACTTTAGGTCGTGAGCTTCCTCCCCCATCCCCACCCCCTTTCTGTTTTCCCCTTTTTCCTTTTTTTTTCCCTATAAATTATATAGATTTTTCTTTTCCCACCTATTTCCATTATTTTTAAATATTTTAAAATCTTTTATGCTCCCTCCATCCCCACTAGAGCTATACCTTGAGTGCCCTACCATCCATTCTTAATTAGCACATTCGTTTAGATAATATCACCAACTTTAACTTTAACACCTATGTGTTCTTTTGTACCATTGTCGCTGACATGTTTTGATGATCTGCTTCTATCACTGCTTGTTTGTCTACACAACCACCTCTCTCTCTCTCTATCTCTCCGCCCCCCACACACACACCTTAAACCAGCTTATATTTCAACTCTTTCTTGGACTCGAAATCAAGTTCTGTCGAAGGGTCATGAGGACTCGAAACGTCAACTCTTTTCTTCTCCGCCGATGCTGCCAGACCTGCTGAGTTTTTCCAGGTAATTCTGTTTTTGTTTTGGATTTCCAGCATCCGCAGTTTTTTTTGTTTTTAACTATCTAATAATCCCCTATCTCATTCTAGTTTTACCCCATCTCTGCCACACCCCCAATCTCAATCTAGTTTTATCCCCATCTCTGCCACACCCCCAATCTCAATCCAGTTTTACCCCCAAATCTGCCACACCTCCAAACTCACTCCAGTTTAACCCCTGCTTTCTGCACATTCCCTCCCCCAACCACCCTTAAAACAGAGGAGGGTAGGAAGCGATCAATTCTTGAGCAAACCTTCATAAGGAGGAAGGAGATGGGGGTTCCTGAAACCTCAACTCTTCCCAGATCTTCCCATTCATTGTCTCAGCCCAGGAGTTCACCCAGTTTACAAAAGACAGCAAAACAGAGGAACCCAGGAAAAAAAGACTTCCATTTCTACAGAGCTTTTCGCCATCTCAGGATAACCTAAAACATTTCACCGTCAGTTAAGGGCTTTTAAAGTATTGTCACTGTTATTACTAGGCTAATGAAGCAGCAAATTGAAGAGTTTCTTTATAGGAACAGGAGTGTTGATCTTCACAGATATGGGGTGGAAATTGGTCTAGAACAAAACTTTTTTGTGCAAGAACAAAGAGGATGCAGGACCATTCATTGCTGCATTGCTTTCTACCTAACTACCTTACAGCCGATAAACAACAACCCATTCCTACCCCACAATCTTTTTCATAAATATATCAAAGCCCAATCACCCTTCCTCCCCCACCTACTGCCAGAAAGAAACATAGAGAGACAGCCTGCTCACAGCAAAAACCACAGAGACACACACAAACACACACACACACACACACACACACACACACAAACACACTCACCCACAAATACACTCACACACACAACACCATCTGTTCGCAGATATAATTATCTCAACCTTTCACTGTTAAGTACATACTGTAGAATTTCCCTTTATCACTCATTTCCTCTTTGGAAAAAGAAAGATAAAGCTGCAGAAACACAACGGTGCTAGTTCCTAAACATAATCTGCTGTGTACTGGACATTTTCTGCTTTATTTAAGGTTATTATAAGTGGCTTTAAACTCAAGTATTCAAAATAACAACTGTCACTTAACTGACATGCACGCCTTCTTGAAAACATAGCTCATTGATTCAAAATGATAACTTGCTAGCCTCTGAGCTGATCTCCTGATCAGAATGCACCTGACGGCTCTCCAGTCCCAGTCTTACTTAATTCTAAATACTGTGCTCTTTGTGCTTCCCTGGGTCATGCTGCATCTGATAACGATTAATGATTCAGCCCCTCTATCAGCTAAGCACCACAATTGAGAAGGTCATCTCAGACTGACTCCTGGAGTACAACTGAAGATTACAATTTCTGTCTGCTCTTTCAATAACTCCTTTCACTATCAATTCATGGACCTCACAAGATGCAGTCCTTTCTCATCATTGACTTTACAGCACTGAAACAGGCTATTTGTACCAACTGATCTATGCTGGGATTTTATGCTCTACACAAGCCTCCTCCCACCCTACTTCATGTCACCCTAATTTCACTTCTCCAGTTTTTCGCCATAGCTCTAAACATTTTCCTCTTCATTTACTTGTTCGATTCCCTTTTGAAAGTTACAGTTGAATCTGCTTCAATTCTCATTGCAGGCAGTGAATTCCAGATGCATAAGAAAAAATCATCTCCCCTCTCTTTCTTTTGCCAGTTGTATCCTCTGGTTCCTAACCCTCCCAGCAGTGCAAACAGTTCCTCCTCATTTAAAACACTGATTTAAAACACTGCATGATTTTCAATGCCCCTCATAAAGATCCCCTTAACCTTCTCTGCTTTGAGAACACCAACAGTTTCTCCAGATAACCAAGATCCCTCATTAGTGGTGCCATTCCAGTAAATCTGCTCTGCACCCTCACCAAAGACTTGACATCCTTTCTATAAGTGTCATGCCTTGAATTGGACAAAATTCTCCAACTAAAGCCTAACCAATGATTTCTCAGATATTCCACTCAACCTTCAATGCCTTTCTTTCTCTCCCATTATTAAAGGATCCATCTGATATATTCACTGCCCAACTCCAAGACCATATTATAATAAGGCCAAAATATAAATTATACCTACCAGTCAACATGCATTGGTTTCACACATGGAGTCGAGTCTAAGTACAATTTTCAGGTTAGACATTAGGCAGCAGGGAGAAAATTGGACCAACATTTGAATCAAGTCTGTTTGGAGCATAGAATCTGTTGAGGATAGTTGTGGCTTCACAGTATAAATTGTCACCATGCACATGAGAGTCAATTTCTACACAGTCTTTCCAGGTCTGGCCCAGAAGACAAACATTGAGAGGTATCCCAGGCCTTCTCAGTCGTCTTTGTCAATAATCAAACCAGCTCATAAATGCTCGCAAGCACCTCAGAACACCCAAACCAGTGTTGAGCGTGCACACGCTGCAAGTGCCAGTTAGCACAAATGTGGAAGAGAGGATCCACAAGAACAAACATACCAGTTTAGATGTCAGATGTGGCTCAGTGTGTAGCATTCTCACCTCAGAATCAGAAGGTCATGGGCTCAAGTCCCACTCCAGAGGCTTGAGCACAAACTCCAGGATAACACTCACTGCCAACATGTTCAGATGAGATGTTAAACCAAGGCCCTGTCTGCCCATCTCTTAGATACAGCCACTATTTAAGGAAGAGCAATAGAATTCTCTTCAATGTCCTGCTGAGTATTTATACCTCAACCGGGATGATTTGGTCATTGTCACATTCTTGTTTGTTGAAGCTTGCTGTGCATAGCTGGCTGCTATGTTTCCAAACATTACAACAGTGACTACACTTAGTACATTGCTTGTTTATGCTGCACTTTGGGATGACCTAAGGTGATGACAGGCACTGGAGAAATATAAGCTCATTCTTTCTTTCTTGAATGTATTCACCAGTCAGCTACCACAATGTCAGCAACAAGTCTCAGTTCAAGTTTGATTTACTCTGTTCAGTACACTCGCATGCTCCATAATGACTCCTCAGCATGATGTGAAATATTGTGGAAAATCAGTTCTATTCCTGACACAGCAGAACTAAAAATAAGTGAAAAGCAACAAGCTTCTTCCGTCATCAACTTTCTCTCATCTGCTTATGTTGGCATGATTCTGCTGTTCGAGCCTATTGCAATTATTTGAGTTTTGCACATCAGAAGACTTGGCATTGAAGATGGGATCCTGAATGTAAAGGTTCTGTTCAGAATTAGAACACCAAAGCAGGAAGGTCAGGGCCACACAATCATCAGCAGGTCACCTTCTGGCCCAGTGCTTACCCCTCGTGCACTTCAGGGTCACTGGTACACGGGAACAGAAGGAAGCCATTGAGTCAGATCATTTATCTGTCTTTGCTTCATATCTCTTGATGCTTACACAGGAGAAATAAATCAGAGTCTAAGCTACACTCCTTTCAGGTAGGGATTCCAGATTTACCTGTTGTCCTTGTGAGGTATAGGGATTATGAGACAGAATGCCTGAGCCTGTGTGAAACAGGCATCAGCAATGGAGCTTTCACCTCGCAGGCCCTCTCTCCCAGGTGAAACATTAAACCAAGGACCTGTCTGCTCTCTCAGGGGGATACAAGAGATCCCACAGTCACTATTCAAAAAGAACAGAAGGCCCTTATTTATCCTCAACCAACATTCCAAAATACGATTGATCTGGTCATCTAGCTCGTTGCTGTTTGTGGGATCTTGCTATGCACAAATTGCCTACATTACAACAGTGACAACAAAGTAATGCGAAGCATTTGGGAATGCTCAGAGGTGTGAAGGGAGTGATGTAAATGAGAGCTCATAGCCACAAATCAGAGCTCGCACATTTTCATGATACGCTCAAGCAGCAACAATAACTTGCAGTCGTGTTGTAACTTCAACAAAGAGAAATGCTCCAAGGCATTCCAGAGGAATGAGAAGAAAGTAAAATGAAGATCAAGCCAAAGGAGCAGTGGCCAAAAGCTCAGTTAAATAGGTGGCTTTTGAGGAGGGCCTTTAATGAGGAGAAGAAGCAGGGGATTTAAGGGTAGGATTCCATGGCTTGAATTCCTTCAAGTGGGAAATGAACCTGCTTGTCTGGGACAGAGATCAAAAGGAGACTTATAGCAGGAATGATTGAGGCCAGAGTGAGGCCATAGACAAGTTTTGTCTAAAAGAATCTCCTTTCCCAAATTGGCCTGGCTTTGATTTGGTTTTGTGCCTTTGTCAGGAGGTCACATGCTTTTGGTTGGGGTGATATACAAGTATGGTGGTGGTGGTGGTGGTGTCTGGATGGACCACAGAGCCTTTTCCTGTCTGTCATTGTTTGTACATTCATCTGTGGCAATTACACAAATCAGATTTTTAAATTCTCAGTCACATTTTATTTCTATCTCATTTCCAAATATAGAAATGACTTTCATCAACTCAGAAACCCAATACTTTTAATGCAGGCCAGAGATATGCAAACTCTAGCAAGTTTATGGTCAAAGAAACCCCATCCTTGTTCCTTTGTCCCTGTTGATGAAAACAGAACCCTCTCTCTTTCCTCAGTGAATAAAACAGCCAGGGGGCAGCTCCTTCTGCTCTCAAGTGAGACTCAACCTTGTTCATCCAACAACTTGGACTGAGATAAACGGCTCGAAGCACAGCACAATGTCCCAAGGCACGTCACAGGAACACAAAGTCCTGACACCAAGTCATATCAAGAGGTATTTAGGACGGGTGACAAAATGCTTGGTCAAGGAAGCAGGTTTTAAGAAGCATCTTAGCGAGTAGTGGGGGGGGGGGGGGGAGGGGGGAGGTGATAAGTAGAGAGGTGTAGGGTGGGAATTTCAGAACTTAGGGCCCAGGTAGGAGCGAATAAAATCTGAGATGCTTGAGAGGCCAGAATTGGAGGAGTGTAGGAATCTCAGAAGGTTTTAGGGAGAGAAGGTTTCAGAGATAGGGAGGGGAGAGACCGCCATGGGATTTAACCTGGAGAGTTAAAACTTCGGGCAGGGAGACCCAATGGTTGGTTGTACAGGATGAATGGGTCACCCATTGAAGGGGAGGTCCTGCGTTCAGAACCTGCCTTCAGTAAATTCATCTCAGTTGGGGCAGTAATCTAGGGTGGAGGAAGCAGGGTTCTTACTAAAGGCCTCAACACCTCTAGTGGCAGAGGTGGGGGCAGCAATGACTAACAGATCTTTACCCAGATCAGCATCCAGAGACAGTCCCCTCCACTGACCATGCTGAGTACGGACAGGATAGCACTGAATCCTGCAATGCCCACTATCTGTCATTTCAGGATCAACACTGGGTCACTTGGAAACAAAACAGGCAGCAGAACTGCCCACAGGTGAACGAACCCAAGCAGTTGTTTAGAACTGTTTCGCACTTGCCAGCAGAGTAGGACTTCCCCTGATCAAATCAACACAAGAGAATAGTGATCATTCTCAAATGCTGAACTGCCTGGGTTTTTTTCCCTTTTCCCTGTAGTGTCTCATGTAAACATTACCCAAAACACTTTTCATCAGAATTTTATTACAGCAAAATGACCACACTTTCTATAAAAACACATGCACATCGAAATAAAAATCCCCCTGTGGGTACTGAGTCACACAGTGAGCCAGCCTGCTTCCTGTGTGTGTCTTGAGAACAATGCTGGAGTGGTGCAGTGCATTACAGGCATGATATAGGACGTAGGCGAAAAAGAGAGAAGCGAGGGGCTGGAAGAGCCGCAGGGAGACACTGCCACCTTCCCTCCCCACTCTCACTTGCCATTCTGTAAGATTAGGAAGCTGTGGTGGAGGGGGGGGTCTTTGACTCTGACAGACCTCCCAGCCCATTATGCACAGAAGGCAGCCAGAGTGAGGAAACCCCCGTCAATGTACTGGGTAGGAGGGTTGTTAATGGAACGTAACACAGAAGGTGATATGGCACGGTATCATTAACTATGCCAGTGACATTCTCACAGCAACGACATGTGAGATCTCAGCTATGAATGGGTCTCGATGCTCAGTCACTGCTCCCCACTCTCCCGCCACTTCCGTGCACAAGCAAAGCCACACATGACAAGATACCACCCGAGTGCCAACTGCAAGCATCTGAGCAGTTCCACACCGCACAAAAAATACTTCAACAGACACAGGCAGCAGCAAACACTGTTCACCAGCCTGGTCCAGTACTCAGGGAGACTCAGACCAGCCTCCTCCAATCTACCACATGATGCCTAGGGCAGGCACAACCCTTCACAACAGTTCTAACATCCACAGAAATTGTACACGGCTCCCGTTTAAAACAGAGACGGCAAGTTGGGAAGACAGCTGAGGGACAAGCTTACTCACACACCAAGAGCCGTACACGCGCCTTCACTTCAATGACAGTTCACAGCATTCAGTCAAGACTCTTGAGCTCCAACCGTTTGCTAAACTCAGCAGGTTGACATTCAGTGAAGTTACACATTTCCACTGCCCTGTCTCAACAAGTCCATATCCTGTGCGTTACTCACTTGCAAAAGTTCCCAGAGAGTAACCAGACCAGAGCCCCGGAATGCATCCGCAAAAACACTGAAACAGTTTAAATTAACTGCATTTGCAACACACGGAAATCGGGCATTGCTGAGGAGTTGCCTTGTTAGACTTGCTGAGTGCAGGGTGCTGCCGGCCAGTTGCAGTTTGCCAAGAATCAGTGACTTTTAGCCATCCCCAAAAACGCAGGCTCTGCCCGGAATCCCTTCACCACTCGTTCTCTGCTTTAGTCCATTCACCCGATCCACGCTGCAAATTTCAACACAAACTCCTCCAAATGTGGAACTTTCTGACAGCACGCTCCGCCCCCTCCCTGAGCTGATTGGCCAGAACTCTTGCAATGATGTTTCAGAGACCGACTGCCCTCCCCACCCCCCGCAACCCAGCCGATTGTGGTCCCCACCCCTTAAAAGGGTCTTGACAGCACTGCTTTAAACAGCAACTCTGCACCTCACTGCAAGCTGCAGCAGCTTTCCAATACCACATTTGCATTTTGATTGCAATATCTACAATGACACGCTAACTCTCGTTTCTGTGTTCCGGTCGAATGAAAGAAAGAGGGACCTGCATTTTCATGGCGCCTTTCACAACCTCAGAACCCAGATCGCTTTCCAGCCACTCAAGTACATTTGATGTGTGCGCACTGTGGCGATACAGGAAACACAGCAGCCAACTGATACACAGCAAGATCCCACAAACAGCCAAGAGATAATAAATAACCAGATCAATTTCAGTGACTTTGAGAGATAAATATTGATCAGGGCACGGGCGAAAACATCCTCTTCGTCTTCAAAATAGTGCTGAGGATTCAATTACATCACCTCAGGGGGCATTGCTTCTGAAAAACAGTACGCCTGATAGTGCAGCATTCCCTCAGTTCTGCAGTGGGAGTGTTGGCCTGGCTTGGGCGCTCGAGTCTTTGGAGTGGAATTTGAACCCACACCTTCTGACTCAGGGTCAACTGTACCATCCACCGAGCCGCAGCCCATTACATTCTGTCTTCCCAAGGCAAATCCCAGAATAACCACCCTCAGCTCACAGCAAACAACAATTTCTTCCCAAATTTGAGCAAACTGCTCCCCTCAATATTTCTCATGCAGATCAGAACAAAAAAAAAACATTCTCCTCCCTCCTCTCTGGTTGTTTATCATCTGCAATTATCTTAATTCCTCTGCTTTTTCTGTGTGCTCAGGTTACGGGTTGCCCAGCCATTGGAAACAGTTTCTCCTCACTTACCCTGTCAAAATGCCTCATCATTTTCAACACCTCTGTTCACCCTCTGTCACAGCATTTCCGCTTCTGTGAGAAAATTTCAATGCAGGTTTTAGTTTCCAGCAACTTGAATGCAAAATCCAAGCTGACACTAATGCAGTACTGAGGGACTGCTGCACTGTCAGAGGGTCAGTACTGAAGGAGTGCTGCACTGTCAGAGGGTCAGTACTGAAGGAGTGCTGCACTGTCAGAGGGTCAGTACTGAGGGAGTGCTGCACTGTCAGAGGTCATAGAGCCATAGAAGTCTACAACACAGAAAAGGGTCCTTCAGCCCATCAAGTCTGTGCTGGTCAAACAAGTACCTAACTATTCTAATCCCATTTTCCAGCACTAGGCCCATAGCCTTGTATGCATGGCATCGCACGCAAGTGCACATCCAAATATTTCCTAAGTGTTATGAGGGTTTCTGCCTATACCACCTTTTCAGGCAGTGAGTTCCAGATTCCCACCACCCTCTGGGTGAAAAAATTCTTGCTCACATCCTCTCTAGACCTCCTGCCCCTTACCTTAAATCTATGCCCCCTGGTTATTGATCCCTCTGCCAAGGGGAAAAGTTCCTTCCTGTCTACGCTATCTATGCCCCTCATAATTTTATACACTTCGATCCTGTTCCCCCCTCAATCTCCTCTGCTCCAGGGAAAATAACCCCAGTCTATCCTATCCCTCCTCATAACTAAAATGCTCCAGCTCAGGCAACATCCTGGTAAATCTCCTCTGCACCTACTCCAGTGCAATCACATCCTTCCTATAATGCGGATTCCAGAACTGCACACAATACTCTAGCTGAGGCCTAACCAGCATTTTATACAGTTCCAGCATAAAAGGCCAATACTGAGGGAGCGCCATACTGCCAGAGTCAGTCCTGAGGGAGTGCTGCAATGTTGGAGGGTCAGTACTGAGAGAGTGCTGCACTGTCGGAAGGCCAGTACTGAGGGAGCATTGCACAGTCAGAGGGACAGTACTGATGGAGTGCTGCATTGCTGGAGGTTCAGTACTCAGGGGATGCTGCACAGTTGGAGGGTAAGTACTGAGGGAGTGCCGCACTGTGGGAGGGTCAGTACTGAGGGAGCGCCGCACTGTCAGAGAGTCAGTACTGAGGGAGCGCCGCACTCTCCAAGGGTCAGTACTGAGGGAGCGCCGCACTGTCAGAGGTTCAGTACTGAGGGAGCGTCGCATTGTCAGAGGGTCAGTACTGAGGGAATGCTGCACTGTCAGGTACTCAGTACTGAGGCACTGCTGCACTGTCAGAGGGTCAGTACTGAAGGAGTACTTCACTGTTGGAGGGTCAGTATTGAGGGAATGCTGCACTGGTAGAGTGTCAGTACTGAGGGAGTGCTGCACTGTCAGCTGGTCAGCACTGAGGGAATGCTAGACTATCAGAGGGTCAGTACTGAGGGAGCTCTGCACTGTCAAAGTGTCAGTATTAAGGGATGCTGCACTGTCAGAGGGTCAGTACTGAGGGAGTGCTGCACTGTCAGCGGGTCAGCACTGAGGGAATGCTAGACTGTCAGAAGGTCAGTACTGAGGGAGTACTGCACTGTCAGAGTGTCAGTATTAAGGGATGCTGCACTGTCAGAGGGTCAGTACTGAGGGAGTGCTGCACTGTCAGAAGGTCAGTACTGAGAGAGTGCAGCAATGTCAGATGGTCAGTACTGGGGGAGAGTTGCACTGTTAGAGAGTCAGTACTGAGGAAGTACTGCACTGTCAGAGGGTAGTACTGAGGGACCGCTGCACTGTCGGAGGGTCAGTACTGAGGGAGCGCCATACTGTCGGAGGGTCAGTACAGAGGGAGCGCCGCACTGTCGGAGGGTCAGTACTGAGGGAATGCTACACTGTCAGAGGATCAGTATTGAGGCAGTACTGCACTGTCAGGGTGTCAGTATTGAGGGAGTGCTGCACTGTCAGAGGGTCAGTACTGGGGGAGTGCTGCAATGTCAGATGGTCACTACTGAGGGAATGTTGCACTGTCAGAGGGTCAGTACTGAGGAAGCGCCGCACTGTCGGAGGGTCAGTACTGAGGGAGCGCCGCACTGTTGGAGGATCAGTACTGAGGGAGCGCCACACTGTTGGAGGGTCAATACTGAGGGAGGGCTGCACTGTCGGAGAGTCAGTACTGAGGGAGTGCTGCACTGTCAGAGGGTCAGTACTGAGGGAGTGCTGCACTGTCAGAGGGTCAGTACTGAGGGAGCACCGCACTGTTAGAGGATCAGTACTGAGGGAGTGCTGCACTGTCAGACGGTCAGTACTGAGGAAGTTCTGCACTGTCGGAGGGTCAGTACTGAGGGAGCGATGCACTGTCGGAGGGTCAGTACTGAGGGAGTACTGCACTGTCAGAGGGTCAGTACTGAGGGAGTGCTGCACTGTCAGGGGGTCAGTACTGAGGGAGTGCTGCACTGTCAGTGGGTCAGTACTGAGGGAGTGCTGCACTGTCGGAGGGTCAGTATTGAAGGAGTGCCGCACTGTCGGAGGGTAAGTACAGAGGGAGCGCCGCCCCATCAGTAGAGGTTCTGATATATGGATATCGTTTGAAACATTGGCTGGGATTTTCCTGCCCCACCCGCGATGGGACCCATCACGAAACCCATAGAACAGAAAATATGGAGAGGCAGCCAAGCATCCATTGAGTTTGGGTGGGAATTTCCAATCCACGGGAAATACTGTCTGTTAACTCTGTTTCTCTCCACAAATTGAAGCTGCTGAGCATTTCTCGCACTTTCTGTTTTTCTTTCAGATTTCCAGCCACTGCAGCATTTTGCTCTGGTACTACAGGAAATTAGCTGATACCTACAGCAAGCACTTAGGAAGACAAATGGAACATTAGACTCATTGAAAGGGGATTGGAGCACAAGGAAGTCTGAGTACAATTGCACAGGGCTTTGTTGCCAGCGCAGCTGGACTGCTGTGCTCAGTATTGGTCTCCTTTTGGAAGGATGGTTAGGCTTGTATTGGTGACAGTACAACACACAGTCATCAGAACGGTTCCCACAATGAGAACCTTGTCCTATGATGAAAGGCTGCGTAAATTTAAAGTGTCTGGAGTTTTGAAGAATGAGAGGTGGTTGCAGCCCTTCCCTCTCATGAGATGATGGTTAGTGCCATGCTGGCCTACTCTGTATGAGCATTGCCAGGTATGCTCAGGAGCCCCACCCTGACGTTGCAGTCTCTATCCCACCTGCTGCAGAGGAAGACAGTGGCTGAGAAGGTGCACGATTCACTGGGCCCTGTTTTCTCTGGGCCCTCTTCTTGGCCAGCTGAGCTTTCTGTTTCCACTCGCCTCTTCCAATGCCCCTCCGAACAGTCAGCCTCCAGAAGTCACAGCCATCAGCGACTGTCTCCCAGTTGTCAGTGTCAATGTCCACCATCTTCATATCCTGGTTGCAGGTATCCTTAGAGTGGAGGCATTGGATGCCCAGAAGGTCATGACCCAATGGCCAGTTCACCCCCTCCCACCAGTCGAGACATGGAAGTTTGTGCAGATGCTGTGGATGTGCCAGTTTCCTGTGCTTGATGAGTTCAGGCAGCATAGCATCAGCACCTGGAGCTTTGCCCGTCACAAGTGAGTTAATAGCTTTGCTAAGCTCCTCTGGTCATGACAAGCAGGCTTTCTATGGAGTCCAGAGCTTCCTCAATGACAGTGTTCTCCCAGGAGTACAACTCAAGATAGTTCTCCACCCATCTTCCCAGCTGTTTATTGCAGCCAGTGATAACCACTCCTGCTTTTGTTTGCAATGAAGCTGTTTTCTTTCCTGATGGATCTGTTGCCTATTTGCTCCCTTAATCCATGCCCCTGAAATTCCCTGTGTCGAACGACACCTGGATATTCTGGAACAGTTGCAACCAGTAGTCATTGGCGCACCACCTAGCAGTCTCTTGAACTTCACTTCAAGCTGGCCTTCATACATTCAGAGTTTTCTCACTCAGGTCTCTCTTATAATCAATGAGAGTGGACCACTTGTCTTCAATGGTGGGTTCCATCACAGTGATGTTAGCTGGAAACCAGTCAGCATTTTTCTGCTTTTGCTTCCCATTTGTTTATGGTGCAATATTGTAAATGGTGTCTCGAATTATGCTCCATTTCACTTCTGCACTCTGTGTGTTAATGCCAGAGTACGCCTGTTCAATCGAGTTGTGAAATTGTTGGTTTTTATCCAGGTAGGCAGTACGCCTGGCGTTGAAATGAGCACAGCATTTCTGCTTTGTATGAAAAAACTTCAAGGGTTACAACCTGACCACTTGATATTAACCTATTATTAAATCAGACCCTAATCTCCTGTGTTCTGATGAAAAAAGCCCCAATTTTTCAAATCTGTCATTTCAATTGTATTTACTCAGACCAGCTAGCATCCATCTGTTGAAAGGTCATTGACCTGAACCATTAACTCTGTTTCTGTCTCCAGCAATGCTGTTTGAATTGTTGAATATTCCATGCATCTGCAGTATTTTGCTTTTATACAATCCCGTGTGCTGCGCCCTCTTTAATACCTTAATGTCTGGGTAGAGAGTCGAGCCCAAAGCTTCACACGGTCTCCAACTGTGGTCTCACTAAGATTCGTCATGATTCGTTGCTACATCTTCATTTTTATATTCTCTTGCTGTAAACCCAGTATTTCATTATTATTATTCTAATGGTCATATTCACTTTTAAGATGCTGATTTCAATGGCTTGTAAACTGAGCCCACAAATTGTTCTCTGTTCTTCCACATCAATCGGCCTCCCACCATTCAAAAAATATAATGATCACTTTTACCAAAATGTACCTCACATTGAAGGCCACCTGTCACTTTCCAAACCCATCTTATGTGAATCATGTGGTGCTCAACATGACAAGTAAACTGAGAATCTATCCATCAGATTCCCTGGCAGTTTCTTGATGGAGTTTTACCACATCAGACACACAGCTACACAAATCTACGGAAAAACAATTGTCAGAATTAAACTAGCCAGTCACAGAATTCCAGAGCTGTCAACACAGACTGAGGCAACAGAATAAAACAGTCACACTGAAACTTGCTTTTACATTAGATTGGATGATAAAATTACTGGGAGAAGAGTTAGATATCGAAGAACCAATAGTATAGAGTGGAATCTGATAGTCAAAGAGTAATTTCTGGCACGGGAGGAAGTATTCGACCTGTCGAATCCATGCCATCTCTGTGCACAGCAATCCAATCAGTCCCAATCCCCTGCACCATACCCATAACCCTGCAGGCTTATTCGCTTCAAGTGCCCCACATTTCCTTTAGTTGTTTCTACTTTCACCACCATTGTGGGCAGCAAGCTAAAAAAGTTCCTTCTCACATTCCCCTACATCTCTTGTCCAAAGCCTTAAATCTGTGTCCTAGTCCTTGTACTCAGTGTCCATGGGAACAGTATTTCCTAGTACACTTCATCCAAACCTGCCATCATCTTGTCCACTTCTGTCAAATCTCCCCTCAATCCCCTTGGCTGCAAGGAAAACAACCCCAGCTTCTCCAGCCGAACCTTGTAACTGAAGTCCCCCATCCTTGAAACCATTTTGGTGAATCTCTTCTGCACCCTCTCAAGGACCCTCACATCCTTCCTAATGTGTGGCGACCAGAACTGGACACAATACTCTAGTTGTGGCCTAACCAGAGCTTTTTAAAGGTTCAGCATAACTTCCCTGCTTTTGTACTCAATGCCTCTACTTATGATGCCCAAGATCCCATAAGCTTTGCTAAACACTCTCTTACCTGCTCGCTACAAAGGTCGTGCACATACATCCCAGGGCCTGCACACTCTTTAAAATTGTGCCATTAACTCTATATTGTCCTCCCTCTCCATTCTGCCTTATAATTCTTTAGACAAATATGTTCCCTATAAGATACTGCATATTGGCAGTTGTTCTAAAGGTACAATACATACCAAAAAAATTTAGAGGGGAATGCTCCTCACTCCCTGAAGCTTTTCTATCATCTAAGGGGCACAAGTCAGATGTGACGAGTTATGTGCCACAGGGATCAGTGCTGGAGCCTCAACCATTTACAATTTATATCAATGACTTGGATAAAGGGAATGAATGTATGGTTTTTAAATTTGCTGACAACACAAAGATAGATAGGATAGTAAGTTGTGAGGAGGATGTAAGAAGGCTACAAAGGGATATAGATAGGTTAAGTAAGTGGGAAAAGACCTACATATGGAGTATAATGTGCGAAAGTGTGGAATTATCCATTTTGGCAGGAAAAATAGAAAAGAGGCATATTATCTAAATGGTGAGAGATTGCAGAGCTCTGAGATGCAGAGGGATCAGGGTGTCCTAGTGCATGAATAACAAAAAGTAAGGATGCAAGTACAGCAGGTAATTAGGAAAGCTAATAGAATGTTATAATTTATTGTAAGGGGAATTGAATAGAAAGTAGAGAGGTTATGCTTCAGTTGCAAAAACACTGGTGAGAACATATCTGGAGTCCTGTGTACAGTACTAGTCTCCTTATTTAAGGAAGGATGTAAATGCATTGGAAGCAGTTCAAATAAGGTTAACTGGAATGGGCGGGTTGTCTTATGATAAAACGTTGGACAGATTAAGCCTGTATCCACTGGAGTTTAGAAGAGTAAGAGGCGACTTGATTGAAACATATGAATTACTGAGGAGTCTTGACAGGGTGAATGTGGAGAGGATGTTTCCTCTTTTGGGAGAATCTAGAACTAGGGGGTCACCGTTTAAAAATAAGGAGTCGCCAATTTAAGACAGAGATGAGGAGAATTTTTTTCTCTCAAACGGTAGTGAGCCCTTGGAACTCTCTTCCTGAAAAGGCGGTAGAAGCAGAGTCTTTGAATATTTTTAAAGCAGAGGTGGATAGATTCTTGATAAACAAGGGGGTGAGAGGTTTTCAGGGGTAGGCGGGAATGAAGAGCTGAGGTTACAATCGGATCAGCCGTCATCTTATTCAATGGCGGAGCAGGCTCGAAGGGCCGAGTGGCCTACTCCTGCTCCTAATTCATATGTTTGTGTGATAGAATACTCCTCATTTATGCAGATGAGTGCAGCTCCAACAACACTCAAGAAGCTTGACACCATCCAGGACATAGGAGTCCATTTGATTAGCATCCTATCCAATCCACCACAATTGGCCTCATGGCTGCAATGTATACCATATGTCAGATGCAGGGCAACAACTCATCAAGGCTTCTTCAACAGCACCTTTGTGACCTCTACCACCTAGTAGTCAAGGGCAGCCGGAGCATGGGAACACCAGCACATGTAACTCCCCCTCCATGTCACACCCCATCCTGAGTTCGAATTGTATCGCCATTCCTTCGTTGTCACTGGGTCAAAATGCTGAAACTCCTAACCAATAGGACAACACAGAGACTGCAGCAGCTTACGAAGGCAGCCAGCTCCCCATCACCTTCTCAAGAGCCATTAGGGATGGGCCAGCAAAGCAATTATCCCATCAACAAATAATCCAAAAAAAGGTCCACATTCAGAACGTAAAGCAAGATTTACAGTGCCATTAAATAAAAAGAGCAGGAAAGATCTTGACTCAAAGTATTAAAGCAATTGCACAGAAAATAAATAAGTTTCTGTAGCAGCATAGAAATGGCCTCCTTGAAATGATATCCGTTTTGCAGCAGCTCTCACTGCCATTAATATAGTTGGTGATACTTATTATTTGGACTGTAAATGAAGGAGGCTAAGATGGAGGGCTTCGTATATTTTTTTAAGGGGGGGGATTGCAGATATAGTAGTGTTGCCTTCAAGAACAGTTTTGTTCTGTTTGCCATTGCGAAATGGTAAAAAAAAAATGGGTGCTGGCTCAGAGGAGAATCTAGGCCTAAATCTTTTCCAAATCAACCTCTCTCGACATTCCCACTGGATAGCAAGAAGTATGAAAAAGAATATTCTGATAAAAAAAACATGGCATTTCTAAGATTCCAAGATGATTGAGTGCAGCTTGCATCCGGATATACTTTTACACCATGATATGAGAACGCTGACCTGGCTCACCATATTGACAAGGGCAGGGTGGAAGCAGCAATGCTGCCAATAGATTTGAAAATGCAGCAAAAATCTGGATTATCATTGTACTCGGCTGGAATGTTTTTAGTGTATTTGTCATCTACTCCTTGACAGTGACTTATCAGGAATTATCAGTCAAGCACTGATGTGGAAGTGTCTTAAAGTGACTGTAGTAATTGTAAGTTAAACCTATTCTTACTGTTATGGGGATCACGTGGCAGTACAGACGAATCAGCCCTAAGCATGGGGAATCTGAGGGGCAGAACTTTTTAACCTTGGTTTTGGAACAAGCATGTAGCCTCATCAGGAGTCTGTAAATAAAGTTTACTGTTTCTTACAAGAAACCAGCCCTGCATTCCAAGTTTATTACAATTGGCAATAAGGATAAATAGTACCGACACTGCACCTCGCCTCGTGGCTGTGAGTAGTTTATTTTTTTTAAGGGAAGTAAGAAAAGAAGTATACTCACCAGCAATGCTTCAGTTTGGCAGAATTGACCCACACGACTAAGCCATCGAGGACTGGAGTCAATACATTGAGCGATTAGGTTTCTACTTTGTAGCTAATGAAATAACAGCAGAGGAAAAACAGAAGGTAATTCTCCTAAGTGTCTGCGAGAGCAAAACACATAACCTAATCCATAGTCTGACGTCTCAGAACACACCAAATTCCAGATCCCTCACTGAGCTAGTCAACTTCATGAAGGGACATTTTCAGCTTAAACCCTCGGTGATCATGCGAAGATTCAAGTGTAACTCTCGAATGAGGGTGAGTCAATCACAGTGTATGTCGCAAAGTTACAACAGTTAACGGAACACTGTAACTTCAGTGATATTTTAAACAACATGTTGTGCGATTGTTCGGTTTGTGGTGTATACGACGATGCCATTCAGCACCATTTGCTTGGAGAAGCTGAGATAGACCTGAAACGCGCCATGGAGATAGCGCGAGCAATGGAGAGCCCTGAGAGGGGCCTGCAGGCTTTGCAGAGTGTGCAACATGGCGCCGTTCTTCAGTTAGAGCAGGAACCTACCAAATGGCATGGCGTGAAAACCAGGGCTAAAACCGTGAAGCGGGACACAGTCCCTACCGCTAGAAATACTGGAAGCAGCTCACCAGTAATCGAGAAGATAAAGTGTTACCATTGTGGGGGATATCATGCACCCGAAGTCTGCAGATTTAAAGGGGCAGAATGTCACTACTGCCACAAAAAGGGGAACGTTGTTAAACAGCGCAGGGCGAGATCAAGGCAGCCATTCAGAGAGCAGGTCAAGTTAAGTGAAGTGTACAGAAGTTACTGAGGCTGACGTTTATTCCCTACACAATCTGAAGGCCAGGAAAACTGAATCATTCACTGTTACCCTTCAAGTAAATGGAAAGCCTCTGCTCATGGAGGTGGACACAGGAGCATCGACCACTGTGGTGGGAGAAAATATCTTTAAATACCTCAGAGAAGGTACCCAGCCTTTGAGTTTGGAGAATATCGCTGCTCAGTTAAACACATATACAGGAGAAGCAATACAGGTGAAAGGCATCACCTCTGTACCTGCATCATCCAGACAACAGACAGCCCAGCTGCCAATAATTGTTTTAACAGGAGAAGGACCGAGCCTTCTGGGCTGTGATTGTTGAAGGAATTCAAACTAAACTGGTCAGAAATTTCCCACATCAGGACAGGAGGAATTCCAGAGTTGCTGGAAACGTATGACAGAGAATTATGGTATGAATTGGGGAAAATTAGAGGTCTACAAGATAAAATACACGTGGACCCTGAAGCAAGGCCCCGGTTTTTTCAGTTAACACTTGTGCCTTACACTCTAAAAGAAAAAGTAGGTGCGGAATTGTGTCATTTGGAGGAATTAGGAATAATCCAGCCAGTCCAATTTTCAGAATGGGCAGCACCCATAGTCTCTGTGCTAAAACCAGACCAAATCATCTGCATCTGCAGGGATTGTAAATTAACAGTGAACAAGGCTGCGAAATTAGACAAATGCCCAATCCCAAAGATTGAAGATCTGTATGCTAAACTTGCAGGAGGAAGATCCTACACTAAAGTGGACATGGGTCATGCATATTCACAGCTAGGGCTGGGCGACACATCAACAAGTTATGTCACCATAAACACGCACAAGGGCCTGTACTAATACAAAACACGCCTACCCTTCGGTGTATCCTCTGCCTGTGTGATTTCCTAAAGAACCATGGAAAGCCTGCTACGAGGACTTCCCCAAGTTATAGTGTACCTGGATGATGTCCTGATTACAGGATCCACGGAAGCAGAGTGTGAGGCAAACCTGGAAGAGGTTCTGAAGAGATATTTGGAGGCTGGTGTTCATTTAAATATAGAAAAGTGTACCTTCCAAGCAAAGGAAGATGCGTATCTGGGTCATTGAGTGAATGCCCAAGGATTGCATCCATTAGAGGAGAAAGTCAGGGTGATCAAGGAAGCGCCATCTCCTATCAATGTCACGGAGCTCATCTTTTTTAGGCTTGGTAGACTATTAAGGTCAATTCTTGCCTAATCTATCTACAGTGTTAGCCCCTTTACACTTATTATTGAAGAAGAACCACAGATGGTCCTGGAAGGCACAGCAAGAGGAAGCCATCACTCGGTTAAAAAGCTTTTACACTCGACTTGTCTGCTAGTGCACTATGACCCGTCTAAGGAATTGATACTCACTTATGATGCATCTCCCTACGGAGTGGGAGCAGTATCGTCACACAAGATGGAGGATGGATCTGAAAGACCAATAGGATATGTATCCAAAACCCTTTCTGCAGCCAAGAAAGGTTACTCACAAACTGAAAAAGAAGCCTTATCTATCGTATTTGGAATAAAGAAGTTCCATTAATATTTGCACGGTTGACACTTCACCACAGTGGCAGATCACAAACCACTGTCAGGTTTGTTTAGTGAAGACAAGGCAATCCCACAAATAGCCTCTGCTAGAATTCAAAGATGGGGCTTTAATTTTTTTCAGCATACAAGTACATTTTTATGCACCGTCCAGTCCATGCCCTCAGTCATCTCCCTTTGCCAAATAGTATTACACATGCTCCAGTACCTCAAGAGGTAGTACTTGTTTTGAATTTCCTGGACTCCTCACCAGTCTCCACGAGACAGATAAAGAACTGGACAAATTGGGATCCAATTTTAGCGAGAGTCCGTAAACAGGTATTACAAGGATGGTCAAATACACAAGTCTTTGAAGAATTAAAACCATTCTTTGTATGTAGATCCAAACTGAGTTGTCAAAATGGTATCTTGTTAAGGGCAACAAGAGTCGTTATCCCTGTGCAAGGAAGAGAACCGTTATTGGAAGAAGTTCATAGTATGCGTCCTGGTATTTCATAAATCAAGATGCTCCCACGAAGTTATATCAGGTATAGACAGTGATATAGAAAAAATGGTGAAGCATTGTCTCCAGTGTCAGCAACAGCAGACATTTCAGCTCCACTGCATCTGTGGGAGTGGCCTGGTCGAGCCCGGGTTAGACAACATATAGCCTATGTAGGTCCATTTCTAGGTACCATGTTTCTTGCGCTTATCAATACACAATCCAAATGGATGGATGTGTTCAAAGTGAGATCACCCACTTAGTCTGCAACCATTGAAAAACTGCGCCAGAGTTTCAGTATTCGTGGTTTACCTGAAGTTATTGTGCCAGACAATAGTACTGCTTTAATAAAAACAAAGAAAACTGCGGATGCTGGAAATCCAAAACAAAAACAGAATTACCTGGAAAAACTCAGCAGGTCTGGCAGCATCGGCGGAGAAGAAAAGAGTTGACGTTTCAAGTCCTCATGACCCTTCGACAGAACTTCAAGTTTTTCCAGGTAATTCTGTTTTTGAATAGTACTGCTTTCACTAGTACTGAACTCCAAAGATTCGTGAACCTAAATGGGATTAAATACGTCAGAACAGCACCGCATCATCCCTAGCAGAAAAAGCAACACAAACTTTTAAAACAGGCATGAAGAAACTATCCGAAGGAACATTAGAAAAACAAATTCCAAGATTCCTGTTCAGCTATCGCACAACTCCTCATGTGACCACTGGTTTAACACTTTCAGAATTGTTAGTGAAGCGCTGCCTCAGCACAAGATTGAGTCTAGTGTTCCCTAATTTAGAGGGGAAGGTGGAGAGAAACCAGGGTAGTCAGAAGGTGAATCATAATGTTCACAGTAAAGGTTGAGATTTACTGTGAGAGACACAGTTTGTGTACGAAATTTTGCAGCTGAACCAAGATGGGTCCCTGGTACAATCGTCTCTGAAACAGGACTTTTATCTTATCAAGTAGAAGTGGAGAACAGGATTGTTAGTGAACATATGGATCATCTCGGAAGTCAAGAAAACCTCCTAAAACCAGTTAATCTACCTGAAATCGAAGTCAATCCTTCAACCCCTGAGGTGCTAGATGGACAAAGAATAGACAGACCTGATGTCTCTGAAGTAAATAATTCTGAACTGCCATTGTCTAAGGATGTCCCTGAAGTTCCTGTGCAAGTCGATCCAATGGAAGAACCTCCAGTTGTAGAGTTGTGTCGCTCTACCCGAATCCGAAAATCTCCTCAAAGACTAAATTTATAAGGGCATGAACTGTATATAATTGTATATAATATGGATTAAGCTGTTTTTGTAAATAAGAGGGTAAAACAAAATTAAAGGGGGAGGAATGTAGTAATTGTAAGTTAAACCTATTCTTACTGTTATGGGGATCATATGGCAGTACAAACAAATCAGTCCTAAGCATGGGGAATCTTAGGGGCAGAGCTTTTTAGCCTTGGTTTTGGAACAAGCACATAGCCTCACCAGGAGTCTGTAAATAAAGTTTACTGTTTCTTACAAGAAACCAGCCCTGCATTCCAAGTTTATTACAGTGAGAGTATTTATTTTTCTTTAATTGCTACTTCCCAGATCCTGTGGGAATACTTAGCATCTCTCCAATGTTCCATAGGTTTGAGCTAATCTTTGCAGTATTCCTCGAAGAGAATATAACCTGGTATAACCTGGCAACTGAGGTAACTACACAAAAAGGTCATCACATAGATCAGGAATGATTTGCTACATTGAATCATGTTTTCTGGAGCACTGGCACAATATTACAAAGGGAAATCATGGTTTACAAGAGGACACAAGTTCCAGGTGGCGGAAGCAGATTCAATATTACTTTTAGAGGGGAATTGGATAACTATTTGAAAAGGAAGAAACTCTGGGACCACAGGACAGAGCAAGGGGATTGGGACTAATTGGACAGAGTCTAAACAGGCAAGTGGGCAAATGGCCTCCTGCTGTGATGTCTGATTCGATGAGGAATTTCATCACAGAGAGGAGATGACTGCCTCTGTGATTATGTGTCAGTCAGCGATTTCTCTTCTGCTGTACATTGGCGGGCCAACAATTTTCAGGATTTACCATTCCTACAGAGTTTGCTGAATAAAGGAGACAGAAATCTGGCACTCAGAGCAATATGCCAGATCCTGTCCAGCGAGCCGGATGACACCAAAGTTGAGACAAACAGGCCCTGAATAAAGCTGACACTAGTTTTAAGGATTATATAATGAATCTTCACTTAGTTCCAGTTAGATGAGTGGCGTTATCAGATCAATACAGTTTCAGGAATTTACTACTAGTTAGTCTGTGCTCTGGTTTCACAACTTCTTGCAGAGTTGCAGCGGTAAAGAAAGTTTTCTTCTCAAATATTTTTCTTTCATGGGATGTGGGCATTGCTGGCTTGTTCTGCCATGTAGACCAGACCAGGGAAGGACAGCAAATTTCCTTCCCTAAAGGACATGAGTAAACCAGATGGGCTTTTACAACAATCAACGAGCGTTGTCGTGCTCACCATTTCTATTATCCAGATTATTAATTGAATTTAAATTCCATCAGCCTGCTGCAGGGGGATTCAAACCCATATCCCCAGGGTATGAGCCTGGCCCTCAGGATTACTAGTCCAGTGACATGACCGCTACACCACTGTCTCCCCCATATGACATGCTTTATACTCCACCACCTTTCTAATGGCTGGCAGATTTTCACTGCTCATTAACATGTGGGGCTGGCACATATAGGGTTAATGTGGGACTGAGAACAGTGACGCTCACACAGTGATGTAAGAAGACACATGACCCAGGGTCAATGTGGTGTTGAGCAGAGGCTTATATAGACCTAAGCATGGAAACAGCTCCTAACCTGTACACTTTACTGTACATGTGTAAATAGTTCCAGTCATTAATCCAGATTTACAGTTAACCTACAGAAGACTACAGAGACTTCTTTAAGGCATGCCAGTCTGTAACCAACACCCTCCCAACAGTGATAATGGCCTCACAGTGGTCTGGGAGCCTTCCCACATCATTAACACCAGGTTGCCCCCATATTGAAAGGGGCACAACACTGAGTATTCCAAGTGTCTCCCTGTTTTAGGCAATAGGCCCTTTTAAATATGAAAACTGAGTCCTAAGTGCTGAGTAAGACTCAAACCACCATTGTGGGGGAAGCACCATGGGTGATGGAACTGAATAGGCCAGCCAAAGATTAGTGTTGTCCTGGAGTCACAAGGAATGGAAGATTAATTATCCAGATACCTTTGGGAGAAAAATCCAGTAGAAAAATTACCAGGATGTTAACAAGAAATGGCATTTTTTTTTAAATCATTTGAACACTAGGTTTTTTGGTTCTTAAAATATTCGAGATGTAAGAAAAAGTCATTTGACTTAGATTCATGAATCATCCAATTGGGTAACAGAGTCTGCTTGCTTTCTGATTGGCTGTGGAAAGATGGGGCACAACAAGGATGAACATGTTAGAAAACCAATAGTCAAACATGGGTTGGGGCATGGCATCTTGAGATGTTGGCCAAAAGCAGGAGCGTGACGGTGAGAGAACATGTAATGCAATCGTCAGGAATATAGCCAACTAAGAGTTGACAACCCAACCTTGGAGTAGCAGGCGCACTCCACAAAAATAATCTGGGCTCCTGCCGTCGTGGGACTCCATCATTTGTCAACCGCGACCACTCCCCCCAACCTCCCTGGTCTCTGTGAATCCTCCCCATCTACCCAGCAACAGCTCAACCATGATCCTCAGCCCATCCCACAGCAATATGCTGGTACCACCCCATGTCTGAGAGAGAAAGGGGGAGTACAGGGAAAAGACTTCAGGAGAGAGTGCAGGTGAGGTGAGAGAACACAGAGGGAACAGTGTGAAAGTAGGCACAAGGAGGAAAGGAAGCACCGGGCAGAACACAAGGGACAGCAAGAAGGAAAATGCAAGATTTTACTACTAGTTAGTCTGTGGTCTGGTTTCAACTTCTTGCAGAGTTGCAGCGGTAAAGAAATTTTTCTTCTCAAATATTTTTCTTTCATGGGATGTGGGCATTGCTGGCTTGTTCAGCCATGTAGGCCAGACCAGGGAAGGACGGCAGTCCAAGAGGATACACGGCGGGTTGGGGGGGGGTAGAAAGCAGGAGCTGAACAGTTTGAGCAGGCCTGAGTATCAATCTGCTTGAAACAATACTGCTGCATCTCTTCAGTAATACAGCAAGAAATCTCAGTGTCAGTCTGCTGACACTTGAACCTTTCATGACTCATTTCTAAAGTTGAAATTCAACAGAATGGGGAATGAGTGGCATCATTTCCATCACAGCAACTTCCTGATATCACTGCAAGACAAGAAATTATTTTTAAAAACAGGAACTATTTCGATTTAGCTTCACCCTTCTTATCATTCTGCCTGCTTTACTGGAAACTTTTGACGTGAAATGTGTTTTTTTTCTCATATATTTGACCTGGACAATAATCAGGCTCCTGTGGCAGGTGCAAGCTTTAGGTACAGGTATTAGTGTCTCTTCTGAAAGATGCAGCAAATCAGTGGTCACAACTTTAGTTTCAACCCAGTGAGTGGGGAATATTTCTAAATGTTGTGTCGGAGAAAAGGAAGTCAATCCTCAAAGGAAGAAAGAAACTGTCAAGCAATTATTTCCCAGCAGATTCGAATCTCACTCCAGGCGGACGCTCCTGGAGACGAGAGTGGGCGGTTGTGGGCAGAGATGGGTGGTGTCGTATATTGTGGCAGGTCAGATATTCAACCAGGGTTCCATCTATAGGTTTTATTCATTTGAGGTGGGTGTTGACTGTATCTCTCTCACCCTCACCCTGTTTCTCTCTGTCTCTATCTCTGTCTCTCTCCCAATCCCTGACCCCCTCTCTCCATTTGTCCCTCTCCTTCTTTCTGTGCCTCCCTGTATTTCTCAGTCTCTTTTTCACTCTATCCCCTTTAAATTGTTCTGAGTCTCTTTCCCTCTCCCTTTGTGCTTTGCAGAATGATATTTGCCCGTTGCATGTGATGGTCAGATGGTGTTGAGTTTAGAGGGATTCCCCTGCTTCGTTCCAAGAGGTGATATATTACACGAACGATAGTGAAAGTATTCATCATACCATTTTATACTCCACAGTCAGCATCTAAAACCTACACTCGGGCTTCCTGCTCAGACCACATGCCACACATTACGGTCACCCAACCGACATTTCCTGCATGTCCGGAAAATGCCAACAGCCCCAACTCGTTCTGAGGCTGCTTTTCTCAGCATCACCTGTACTGCTGCGTCTACCAAAGGTGTGAGTGAGTGTCGAGCAGGCCAGAGACAACAAGCACTTATCACTTTCTCTACACAAGCAACAGCAAGAGGTCTGCAGGAAGCAGGATGCTTCATTCAATGAGGAAAAAATCTCTTATTGTCAGAAGCTGCACTGTTTTCCCAAAGCATCTCTCGGCTCAGTGTGGGTGGGTGACTCTGATGGGTGGAGGTCAGGTTCAGCACAGGAGATACTTAGGGTTTAATATAATTCAGAAAGAAAGGTTTGCATTCCTATAGCTTTCACCACCTCGGGGTGTCCCAGCGTGGTTTATAGCCAATAAGGTACTCTTTGAAGTGTAGTTATTCTTGTAAGATAGGAAACATGGCAGCCAATTTGCATATCACATGATCCCACAAACAGCAATGGGATAATGACAAAATAATCGGTCGTTGATTATGTTGATTGAAAGATCTATATTGGCCCCCAGGACACCATTGAAAACTCCACTGTTCTTCCAATAGGGCCATGGTATCTTTTACATTCCCCTGAGAGGGCAGGTGCAGCCTCAGCTTAACACCTTGTCTAAGAGATAGTAGCACACCCTCAGGACTGCACTGGAGTGCCAGCCTGCATTATAGGTTCAAGTCTTTGGACTGGGGCTTGAACTCACAAGCACCTGACTGAGAGGAGAGAATGCCACCTACTGAGCCTGGATTTACGCTCAACATATTCAGGTGACTCGATTAGTGGTACAGCAACCCGAAGCCTCATCAAAGGGCACCCCATAATATTTACCTCGCTCCCTCCTGTCATTAAAGGGCATCCCATAGTATATACCTCACTCCCTCCTGTCATTAAAGGGCGTCCCATAATATATACCTCGCTCCCTCCTGTCATTAAAGGGCGTCCCATAGTATATACCTCGATCCCTCCTGTCATTAGCAGTCAGCAGTCCAAGAGATTAAATTATTAATGAAGAGTTGAAAGGCGTAATCATTTATATCTCATCTACTCCCTCTATCAAATGATTTTATGCATCAACAATTTTCTGAATAAAGGAATTCCTCACAAATTCTCACAATACAGTATCAAAGACACAAAGGAAATGATCTTCCAGCTTCACTCGCTCAAAGCTGTGCCTAATTTAAAACCTCAATTAAATCTTCTCTCAACCTTCTCTGCTCCAATGGAAACAATCCCAGTATATCCCAGTCACTCCTCCTCACTACAGTGTCCCATTCCTGCTATCACGCTGGTGAAACTGCACTGTTTTGCATGTGTTTAATGGCCTTGAACTTGTGGCTCAAGCAGTGTTTTGTATTTCCTTTTTCTTTCATTGGGTAAAGTCCTGTGATTCTCATCGATTTTCTGATGATATTGCATAGGTCCAAAGAACCTGGAATCTGACAGGAATCCTGCATGAGAGAGGGGAAGCCAGTATCACCAATCTCAATAAAAAGACAAGGCCAAAATCTACCAGAATCGCTTCAATCAATAGCCCACAGAGCCTGTGCAGGTACTAGGTTTCTAACAAAGCTTGCCTGTGAACTCCCTTCCATCTGGGATCTTACAGAGCTATTTTTGCTCACTCACATCTAGTTGTCTCAACACATGACCAGGTTGTTTAAAAGTGTCTAGAGCTGAAATGCCGTTGGTTTATAGAGAGCAAGACCCCAAACTAGGCCTTGTGAACAATACTTATCCAAGCCTCACCCCATCCTCTGGCACATATGTATTGTCATCTTGGGACTAATGCAGCCCATCGAAAAAATAGGAGCAGGACTGGGCCTCACAGCCCCTCAAGCATTCTCCACCATTCAATAAGATCATGGCTAATCTTTGACCTGAGCTCCAGTTTCCTGTCTTGTCCCTATTTCCCTCACTTCCCTTAATTTCCAAAAATCTGTCTTCTCAGTCTATATATCCAACACCTGAGCCATCTCAGCTCTCTGGGATGGAGAATTACAAAGGTTTACAACCCTCTTAATTTCAGTCAGAAATGGCAAACCCCTTATTCTGAGACTTTGTCATAGAGTCATAGGGGTCTACAGTACAGATAAAGGCCCTTCAGCCCATCAGGTCTGCACCAGTCAGACAAGTACCTATCTATTCTAATCCCATTTTCCAGCACTAGGCCCATAGCCTTGTATGGCATGGCATTGCAAGTGCACATCCAAATACTTCTTAAATGTTATGAGGGTTTCTGCCTCTACCACCCTTTCAGGCAGTGGGTTCCAGGCTCCCACCACCCTCTGGGTGAAAAAATTCTTCCTCACATCCCCTCTAAACGTCCTGCCCCTTACTTTAAATCTATGCCTCCTGGTTATTGATCCCTCAATCAAGGGGAAATGTTCCTTCCTGTCTACCCTATCTATGCCCCTCGTAATTTTATACACCTCAATCATGTCCCCCCTCAATCTCCCCTGCTCCAGGGAAAATAACCCCAGTCTATCCAATCTCTCCACATAACTAAAACTCTCCAGCCCAGGCAACATCCTGGTAAATCTCCTCTGCAATCTTTTGTGTCAGATTTCCCAACTTTCACCTTTAAAAATGATGGGAGGGAACTGGGTGCAGAAGTCCCAACCCCATTTCCAACAGTTCCAATTTTTGCCAGTAGGGGAAAGTAGGCAGGGAGTGATTCACACAGATGGGAAACCCAAAGTTAGCAGGGCCATTTGAACTGAAGTGCTAAGTTCAAACAGACACAATTTTGGCAGTTGCAAGGACTTTGACCCGAAGTGTGGAAGTCACAAACAGATGGAGTAGACATAAATGCTTTTGAAGAGCAGATAAGGTCTGTATAACTATCACGATATGAGGCTCATAAAATGTCCGGCTCTTTAAACTTTAAAAAAACAGGCTGAAACTGTCAGATTTCTTTTAAAAAACACTTTGGACTGGAACTACTTTGATTGTTGGGTGTAGGTTAGAAAAAAAGGATCTGGTCATGCAGTTATAATGGAACTCTTTGTTGACATTTCCCCAAGGGTTATTGTTATGTCATCATGAATGCTTGGCTGAGTTTCAAAAGCTACCAATATCTGAGCAGGGGATTCTGCGTTCACAGGTTAACAGCTTAAAGAGACTGTTAAAGGATTAGTTGACTTTGATGTGTCTACTGAATAGAAGTTTGTTTTTATAAGAGATTGACCACTTGAGTATAAAATGGATTTTATGAATGGGAGCTTTTTTCACTATCAAGTGCATGGGACTGAGAGCTGTATTAAATTGTTAGAAGCTTATTTTTTCTCATCTCCACTTTGCCCCTAAGGTCTGCCCATGGTGGATACTGGGCAAGTGACTATGGAGTTGGCCAGGAGGATATGAGGGGCCATGGGGCTGGGTGGGGTGTGAGGGGTGAGGGCTCGAGTGCCTAACACCTTCTAAAACAACAGGGACAAAGTTCTTAACAAGCTCGCCTTGGAACTCGCCAGCCCCATGGGGCCGCTTATGCTCTGCCTCCAGGTGTGGCAGGCCCAACTCCATTGCGCATGCACCCACCTCCCTCCTCTCCTCCCCGACCCCCTTCACCCCTAAACCCTGGAGCAAAAGTCACATGTTTTGAGGTACTTTTTACCAAAGCAGGTCTGGCTGATTGGGAAGTTTCTTGACTCAAGCTACCCACTTCAGTAGCCAAAGTCCAGCCCTGTGTCCCCTAGTTCTGAACTTTACAGCCTCTCAGCAGCTATCCTGTCAAGCCCTTTAAGAATTTTGTAAATCTCAACAAGAACAGCTCTCATTCCACCCTCCATAGACTTCAGTTCATCTAAAACACTGCCAGCCGTATCTTAGCTGACACGAAATCTCATTCACCCACCACCCTGTGGTCACTGATCCACACTGGCTCCCAGCCTGGCATTGCCTTGATTTCTTCATTGAGGGGGAGGGGAAGGTGCCTCAGAGGTATTTATAAGGATTCATACCTCCTGGGCCCTCCCTTCCTGCTGAGAGGATGGTGGCATAAAGAGACACAGGAGTGTATTTCGGTTTTGGCTTCTATGTTTCGGTCCCTGAGGGAGGGAATCACAACAAATCTCCAAAGCCTCATGAGCTAGCCCACTCCTAACCACCACTAGCCCCCCCCACCCCCGCCACCCCCCCCCCCACCCCCACCAACTCCCCCCAACCCCAACTCCCCCCACCTCCACCCCAGAGCAGTCAGCATTAGAGCTGAGAATATGCTGGGTTAGTGAATCAAGTACTTGACTGTAGCAGAGCCTCCTCAGCATTCTGTGTCATTGATGGATGTTTCTGCAGGGTCCCAGCTGGCTCTTACTGCCTGGAATAGAACAGAAGCTGGGCTGATGAGACTTCTACCTGTAAACATGAGACTCATTCTGCGCTAATCTTCCAAGAAATGGCTTCCAACAGCAAAATCCAGCATTTATATTTCCAGCAAGAAGTTTAATCAAAACCAGGATGCTCTGTGCATGTTTGTGCATGTGCAGCACTCTCTCAGTACTACGTGGGGAGTGTTGGTCTAGATTTTGTGCTCAAGCCTCCTGAGTTGAATTGGAACCATGACTTTCTGAGTCGAAGGTGAGAGTGTTACATGTTACCCACTGAACCATGAAGTAGCTTCCTGCTCATGACTGGGGATCTCTTCCCCCCATTCTTAAATGTGGGAGGTACCTCCTCAGGTCAATCAACAGAGGTGAACCTCAATGTCACATTCAGTGCTCCAGATGTTGCCCAAAGGCTCAGTGTGGAAGATTTGGGTTCCGACCAATACCAAAAGGTTTCATCTGCAAAAAGTCTCCAAAAGCTGTGCACCTGCACACGTCCCTCTACAACATTCATACATCTGCATGATTGCCCTCCATTCTCTTCCCCCCCCAACATCTCTTCCTCTTTCACTCACTTTGCTTGTGTCACTCTCGGACTCCCTGTAATTTAATTTGCTCTGTCTTTGCCTCAATGACTTTCCAGATTTATCTTTGTATTTCCTTATCTCTTTCTCTCCCTCTGTCTCTCTCTCTGTCCCTTTTTCTGTCTCCGTCTTTCTCAGTCTCTATCTGCCAGTCGATCTCTTTTCTGGCCCCTCTCTCTGTGTTCATCACAGCCGGGGTTTAACATTTAAACCCCACACTGTTGCTAGTTGTAACTGGGCTTGTTGTGGCCTTTGACTAACAGACGGAAAACCCATGAACTGCCACCATTTCCAGCTCTGTTATTGTGGTTACATTGACAGTGTGGCTCAGAGATATGAAATGCGTGAGACTTGGCAACAATAGTATGAAACTTGATATCTGTTCTTCACCTGTCAGTCTTTAATAGCAGGTTAGACCCATGGTCGCTGGGCTACATTGGCTCGCGGCCTGACCAAAGCCTCCAATTGTTTCCAAATCGTGCCCATCATCCCCCTCCTTATCTCTGCAACCTCCAGCCCCACAACCCTCTGAGATCTCTGTGCTCCTCTAATTTTTGCCTCCTTTTCATCCCTGGTTTTAATCATTCCACTATTGGCGGCCGTGCCTGCAGCTGCCTGGCCCCAAGTTCTGGAATTCCCTCCCGAAATATCTCTGCCTCTCTCTCCTCCTTTAAAGCATTCCTTAAAAACTACCTCTCTGACCCGGCTTTTGGTTACCTGCCCTAATATTTCCTCGTGTGGCTAGTTGTCAAATTTTCTTTGATAACACCATGAAGCACCTTGGGACGTCTTACCCCACTAAAGGCATGATTTCATTGCAAGTTGTTGTAGCTTTTATATGAATCCCTCAGTGTGGACACTCACACCATATAAGGAACAAAACCCTCCCAGAAATTTGCAATGACCCTTCTGTCATGGACAGATTAATGTCTATAATGTTATTGGAAATTATTTTTTAAATAGAGTTTGGTGGTATCTGTGCCTATGCATGTGTATGTGTGTGTGTCTTAATTGGACTAAAGCCAGCTGATCTAGAGGCTTTGATGTATAGAAAGAAGTGGGTTTAAAATGGTAATTAGATAAACATGGGGAAGTTTAGGTGTCAAGGAGGCATTTTGCATTTTTAAATCAAACATTCAAAAGAATGGGTGAAATCTTGCACCTAGCTTGAAGATGCCAAACAATGTGTTTATTTTTTTCAGCTTACTAATAAAATTGGTGGAATCAAATGATGTTGTTAGAAGAGGTAAAATGAAAAACCTAGCAATACATTGGAAAATTTACATTCAAAGAGAAAGACATGTATAAAGGAGAAGGGAGATTGTGTGTAAGGCAGAGGCATTGTAAGATCCATCAAGTGTGAGAAGCCTCCAGCCTGTAAACCTCAAGTCTGTCTGCAAGAACCCAGAGCTGAAAGAAACTCATTTTGAATGCGACTGTCCAGGGGGTGCTCTGCCAGATGTCTTTTTAAATCTATGAGTTTTACAGTGCTTTACAGTGGGGGTGTAACTGATTAATTAGGGGATTTTTGTGGTTATTATAGTAGTAAATTTGTAGACATATGTATGTGCTTATGATTTTTCTTGTATTAATAAATATTTAATTTAGTTTGATTTAAAAAAAACCCTTGAGACTCAGTGGTCCTGTTACTACTGAATTCAAAGCCTGCATCTCAAAACATACAAATTACAAAAATGGGCTATGACAATTGTTTCAAGTTGCCCTCTGGGATTTGAGCAACTCAGCCTTTATCATTGGCTGTGTCATAATATTTTTATACATCCTGGCTCATTCCCGGAATATTGAGAGCAGCAAGGTTCCGGCAATCCTGGCAGGAGGTGACCAAAGCGAGGAGTTGGGGAATAGTGAAAAAAACAGAGCATGAAGGGAAAAAAATAGCTGAAGTTCCTGATTGTTGGTTAAATTATTTAATGCATGTTGGACAATATATGACACAGGAGTTCTGAGGATTTTAGATATAAATCACTGCCATCAACACCATAAACTTCCCAAATAAATTACCGGAAGGGAAAGGCAAGCATTTGCACACATATCAGTGACACAAATAATACCTGTTTTCTGTTTTCACCTGGTGCCGAGGGAGCTTGCTTTTCCTAACACGTTTATATTTCAGTTCTAATTATGCCTTCATTCCAGCTAGTTTATTTGATATCTGTACTTTTAACCTTTTTACACTGGGCAGTGCTAATGGTTAATCCAACTGTTCTAATCCACACCCTTCTACAGGCTCACTGACAAACACAAGACAAGGACTCCTACCTTTCCTGGGTTTATGATACTGGTGGGATATTTTGGGACTGTGATATAGGTGGGATACTTTGGGACTGGGATATTGGTGGGATTGTTCACAAGTGTGATATCGATGATTATTTCGGGACTGTCATATTTGTGGGATGTTTCATGACTCTGATATTGATTATTATTTAGGGGCTGTGATATTGGTAGGATTTTGCGGGACTGGGATATTGATGGGATATTTCGGGACTGTGACACTTGTGGGATATTTTGGAACTGTGATTTCGATGATTATTTCAGGACTGTGATATTGGTGGCATATTTCAGGTCTGTGATATTGGTGGGATATTTCAGGACTGGGATATTGGTGGGATCTTTTGGGACTGTGATATTGATGGGACATTTTGGGACTGGAAGATTTGTGGGATATTTTGGGACTGTAATATTGATGATTATTTCAGGGTTATGATATTGGTGGGATGTTTTGGGACTGTGATATCGATGATCATTTCGGGGCTGTTATATCAGTGGGATATTTCGGGACTGGAATACTGATGATTATTTCGGGACTGTAATATTGGTGGGATATTTTGGGGCTGTGATATTGGTGGGATATTTTGGGGCTGTGATATTGGTGGGATGTTTTGGGGCTGTGATGTTTTGAGGCTGTGATATCGATGATTATTTCCGGACTGTGATATTGGTGGAGTGTTTCATGACACTGATATTGATTATTATTTCAGGACTGTGATATTGGTTGGATATTTCAGGGCTGTGAGATTGGTGGGTTATTTTGGGACTGTGATATTGGTGGGATATTTCGGGACTGTGACATTGGTGGGATATTTCAGGGCTGTGAGATTGGTGGGTTATTTTGGGACTGTGATACTGATGATTACTTTGGGACTGTGATATTGGTGGGATATTTCAGGGCTGTGATATTGGTGGGTTATTTTGGGATTGTGATATTGGTGAGATATTTTGGGACTGTGATATTGGTGAGATATTTTGGGACTGTGATATTGGTGAGATATTTTGGACTGTGATATTGATGATCATATCAGGAGTGGGATATTGGTGGAGTATTCTCAGACTGTGATATTGATGATAATTTTGGGACTGTGATATTGGTGGGAAATTTCAGGACTGGGATATTGTTGGGATATTTTGGGACTCCGATAGGGGCAGGCGAAAATGCCAAGCAGCCCTTGCATTTTTTTGCGAACTTCAACCATGGGTGGGATGAGGTTTTCAACAGCAAATAAAAATAAAATAAAAATTTTAAAATGTAATTAACAACAAGTCACTGTTCATGTGACATATGACAGAGTCACATGCTTCATAACATTTTCAACATCTTTATTTTTTATTTTGAAACAGTTCATCTCCCTGAGGCAGCTCTGTGCCTCAGGGAGATTTTCAAGTGTGCACCCATGTGCAGGTGTGACCTTCGCTCTCGCCTTCCTCCCCCCACCCCACACACAGGCAGTGCTGCCACTTGCCTTTCATGCTGGGTGGGCCTTAATTGGCCCGCCAGCGTGAAATCGCAGTCCGGCCCCAATTGCTGGTGGTAGTTGGCTTCCCAACCGCTCTTGCCCGCCTTACCGAGCCCGTCCAACAATGGCATAAATTCTGCCCTTATATTTGAAACTCAAAATTCTCAACAGCACCCTTGTTGTTCTACTTTTATTTCCACCAAAGAGTTCCCCTATACTTTACAGGATCTTGGGACAAAACCAAGGTGTGCCACAGCTCTCAGGGATTCACTTTGATTCTCTTCAGTGTTGCTGCTATTCTCTGAGCCACTACATTCCTTGGGGCCCTTTCATTGGCAAACCCTCAACTGTCCTTCACACCCCCAAGGTTGTGGATTCCCCAGCTCAAGCAAAGCCTCACTTCATTCTTGCTTAATGACTCCAAATCAGAAACGCCCCCGGTTTCTGATAGCCCTCTGCTACTGGTCTACAGCTACTTTAAAGCTCCAGACCCAGTGTTCAACTGCCTGTGTCTGTGAGAAAATCATCCATATAAAACTCAAAGCCAAAAATAAACCTCCCTGCAGTCTATCTCCATGGCACTGTGGCACACCTGGGATGCCCCAGGTAGAGATTTAAACTCATTATCTCCAATCCCCAAACCTCCCCATTGTTCTGGGAGACCATATGAATTAGTTAAACCCTTATTGAGACGGCTATAGCCATCCCATCCCCACTATGAAGCTCACAGAGAGGGAGTTTCCATTACTTACCAATAGTTTCCAGTTAGTTCCAATAGCTCCCACTGTGATCTTACAAAAACAAGCATAGGTCACCCTTTGATTTGCAATTACTTTAAATTTGGCCACAAGCTTTCCAACCCAAGTGTTTTCATTTATCCTACATTGAAAAATTTCAATTCTTAAATTAAAAGTTCTACTCCTCAAGCATATCAGAAAATTCAATATTTGTGACAGGGTATTTTGGTTATGTGATATTGGGGGATGTTTTGGCTATGTGATATTGGGGGATACTTTGGCTATGTGATATTGGGGGATATTTTGGGATATTGGGCAGAATCTTCTGGTCCCACCAGCCAGAAAGAGTCAGGGTGGGCAGGGTACTTAATTTGGTGGGAGGCAATGTAACTGTCGGAATTTTGCTCTCACAGCTTTCAAGGTGAGTTAAAGGCAAACAACGTTGGGAACCCCATTTGCATGAATTAGCACCTCATGCATGCTCATTAAAAGGACACCTCACCGGAATTAAGTTCACCCTCCAAATTAAGATACCCGCCAGTGAAAATTTGGAACATGACTGTATATAAATGGCAGTGTGACTTTATGTCAGAAGATGCTGCTTTTGCCTTCTTGGAGACAGCGCATAACTTCACTCATATCGAGTACCTGGAGCAAGAGCCAGGCCAAGGCTGGACACATGAGGCAGGTGAAGGCGGGAACGGCAGTGGGGTGGGGATAGGGTGGAGCTAAAGACTAGGTATGGGAGGTAGGCTAAGTGGGGAAAGGTGGGGGAGAGCATGTCTTAGAGGGCAGGGTGGGTGGTGTCGATGATAGGGTCCTGGAGGGAGAACTCAGGGATCTGGTAATAGGAAAGGGCAGTCACAGTCAGAGGGGGAAATGGGATGCTGTAGGGTGGAAAGTCCAGGGTTAGAGTTTGGTAGCTGAAGGTTTCATGAGGGGGTGGGGAGAGTCACGGAGGCAAATAAGACAGATACCTTGGATAACAGGAGGGGGCAGGGTCAGGGTGGGCATGGGGATGGGAACGTCTGAGGGGAGGGAAGGCATGCAGAGGTGGATTTTTATAGGGTCCTGGTTAATGGTAAAGAAGCTCAAGCGTGACAGAGGGAAGAGGAGTGGTGATATTGAGTGGGTCAAAGGTGGTGCGGGGGAAGTTGGTGGGTGACAAGGGGAGGGTAGAAGATAGTGGACTGAGTCTGGAAGGTGACGGGCAGTATTTCTCAAACCTGACATTGACCACACAGTTAGTCAGAAAGTGAGACCCCTCGAAGTGGGGAGGAGGGTCTTTTCAGGTGGGTGGAGTTCACAGTCAGCACAAGTAGCTGACTAAAAGGTCTGCCTATTAGTTATGAGGGAACTGGATGTCAACCAAGCTCAGGTATGTTCTCCTCTCGACAGTGAAGTGCAGATAGCAGCAGGTTTGTTCCCAACTCGTGGGTCTCATAACATCGAGATCCCAGCACAGTGTGGCGCTGCCTGTTATTCAGGGCCATTTGTCATCGTATTGAGTCAGAAGCAGGGATGAAGGGAGAGAGGGAGGGAGGTGGATGCTTCCAAGAGGTATGGCTGGTGGAGGGCAGCCAACTCGCGAGCCCAAACCTCCCTCCTCCCAGTTGAATTGTCATTGCTGATGTGGTTAGTGTTTCTAAGTTGCCTCGGTTGTGGTCTCTCTATAGAGTCTTGAGCTTAGTAGAGGCAAGCAGAATATTGTCAGAGGGAATCTTCTCGCACATGGGTCTCATCACCATGGTCAAAAAGCATTATCTACATGTGTAGTCATGTATGACCAGGAAGAACACCCGTCTCTGGTCCTCCAGTAGGCCCTTCACTGGAAGGGATGGGGTGGGGGTGCCATGTCTAGCACTGGCCTGCTGGCTTTGAGATGGAGTATCACCACAATTCATTCATACACTCACTGAGGCATTGATGATGCAGGCTGCCTTGATAATGGCCTCATCCAGATGAGGAGAAGGAGGGCCCATCGCAGGTTGGCACAGGGTCAGGAGGAGCAAGGAGCTATGAAAGGAAAATCATGTTTAAGCAATTTATTGGAGTTTTCTGAAGGAGTAACATGCACAGTGGTAAAGGGGAACCTGTAGTTGTGCTGTACTTGGATTTCCAGAAGGCATTTAATAAGGTGCCGCATCAAAGATTATTACGGGAAATAAAAGTTCATGATGTAGGGGGTAACATATCAGCACAGGTAGAAGATTGGCAGAAAGCAGAGAGTATGCATAAATGGGTCTTTTTCCGATTGGCAGGGATCTGTGCTGGGATATCAACTTTTTACATTTTTTATCAATGACTGAGATGAGGAGAGCGAAGGCATGGTAGCTAAATTTGCAGATGACACAAAGATAGGTAGGAAAGTATGTTGTGAAGAGGACATAAGGAGCTTGCAGATGGATATAGATAGGTTGAGTGAGTGGGCAAAAATCTGGCAGATGGAGTATGATGTGGTAAAATGTGAATTTGTTCACTTTGGCAGGAAGAATAAAAAAGCAAAGTATTATTTAAACAGAGAATGGCTGCAAAATTCTGAGGTGCAGAGGGATCTAGGTGGTCTTGTGCATGAATCACAAAAAGTTAATATGCTGGTACGGCAAGTAATTAAGGAGGCTAATGGATGCTAATCATTTATTACAAGAGGGATTGAACATAAAAGTAAGGATGTTATGCCCCAATCATACAAGCATTGACCATAAGGCCAAAAGACATAAGAGCAGAAGTAGGCCATTCGGCCCATCGAGTCTGCTGCACCATTCATTGAGATCATGGCTGATCTGATAATCCTCAACTCCACTTTCTTGCCTTTTCCCCATAGCCCTGATTCCCTTAGTGATTAAAAATCTGTATCTTCACCTGGAATATACTTAACGACCCAGCTTCTACAGCCCTCTGCGGTAAAGAATTCCACAGATTCACTACCCTCTGAGAGTCCGCATCTCAAATACTGTGTGCAGTTTTGGTCTCCCTATTTAAGGAAGGATGTAAATGCATTGGAGGCGGTTCAGAGGAGGTTTACTAGGTTGATACCTGGACTGAGCGGCTTGTCTTATGAGGAAAGATTGGACAGACTGGGCTTGTTTCCACTGGAGTTTAGAAGAGTGAGAGGTGATTTGATTGAAGTATACAAGATCCTGAATGGCCTTGACAAGGTGGATGTGGAAAGGATGTTTCCTCTTGTGCGTGAGTCCAGAATTAGAGGGTACTGTTTTAAAATTAAGTACCGCCCTTTTAAGATAGAGATGAGGAAAAATCTTTCCTCTCAGAGGGCTGTGCGACTTTGGAACTCTCTGCCTCAGAAGGTGGTGGAGGTGGGGGTCATTGAATATTTTTAAGGCAGAGGTAGATAGATTCTTGTTAGGCAAGGGAAGCAAAGGTAATCGGGGGTAGATGGGAATGTGGAAGTCGAAACACAAGAGAATCAGCCATGATCTTATTGAATGATGGAGCAGGCTCGAGGGGCCAAATGGCCTACTCCTGTTCCTATTTCGTATGCTCTTATAAACAGCAAGAGGGAGTGGGGCCCAGGAAGGTAAAGGTGCTGGTGAACAGGGTCCACCACAATGGTGAGCATTGGCCCAAACATGGGTGTGTCATAGGAGATGTTCTTATCTAGAAATGAGTGAAAGGCAATGCCAGAGGAGCCTTTGTGTGTCCCATGATGTGGTTCCTCACATCTGCCAGCTTCTACAGGATAAGCTGCAGTCACAAGGACTGTGGAGGAGTAATGAATGGCTTCCAGGTGCCCTTTAAATATGATGCCAGAGCCTTCGACCCAATGAGGTAATGGTGGGGTGGGCAACTCCCTGCGCGCCCCACCGCCAGATTCACCATGCTCCTTGTGGTTGCAGAGTTAATGAGCTGAAAAGCGAAGGTGGCAGGTAGTAGACTGTCCCACCACCCAGCGGGAATCACTTCAACATCCAGGCTTAGGCTCTAGAATGGAGGATTCCGCCCATTGTGTAATGGGCCTTTGGTTGGCTTAGATATTGAGAATTATATAATCCTGGGTGATTATTCCTTATGCCCTGATGTGCAACTACAAATAGTTCAGGGAATTACTGCAAATGATTTACACAGTAGAGTAAGAACTCTAAATATGTTATAATTGTCAGGTAAGAATTGCAGATGTGAAACTTTGGTATTGAAATCAAATTTACATTTCAAACTCTCAGTTATGACAGACTTCTGTCTCTGTGTAGAGAGAGTGAAGCTGTCAATTTTTCACTTTCGATTGACATATCTTCCCTCCCCCTAGGTCTTTGGAAAAATGTTGGGGGCTTTTACTATTTGAGCTTTTTGGAGTGCTTGTTCCATTGACTTCCACTGTTCTTTTCTCCCCCAAAGTAATTAATATTTCTCCCTATTGAGCTGCATATTTTCAATTCATACCAGAGACTTGAGCACAAAATTGAGGGAGTGCTGCATACCCTGAGAGCCAGTACTGAGCACTGCACTTTTGGAAAGTCAATAGTGGACAACTCCTACACTGACAAAGCTGCAATCTTCTGGATGTCCTGCCTGCCAGTGCAAAGAAATAATCACGAAGCACCTTAGAAGTAGGGTCGGCATGTACTGGGCTACTATTAATGCCTCACCAACATTGCTAACGCAGATGAACTGGCTTTGCAGCTCCTTATTTTTGTTGGGATTTTGTAGTACATAAACTGACTGCATTTGCCTATGGAGCAGTGAGTATACTTCAGAAAATACTTCAGCAAAACCAAAATGCTGCAAATGCTGGAAATCTGAAATAAAAATGAAAACGCTGGAAATAGCCAGCAGATCAGGCAGCTTTTGTGGAGAGAGAAACAGAGTTAATGTTTCTGATCAGTTTCTCTCTTCACAGTTGTAGTCAGATCTGCTGAGTATTTCCAGTATTTTCTGCTTTGATTTCAGAGTGGAGGATATGGAAACAATGCACGGGCAAGTCTCTTTGCTCCCCTTTCCACATATATAGAAGTCCTGCAGAGGGGCATGACACCTGACCACCTCAATTTAGTCCAAGAGAGAATGAGAATTGAAGGTCAGGGAGGGGAAAATGCAGAACCACCGTTCAATGTAAAAGTAATGGGGGGGAAGTTCTCAGATGGTCATATCTGAACAGTTGCTGATGAAGATTAGACAAAGACCGCTGCCTAGATAAGGTCACAGAATGAATCGACTAAAATTCCACCTTGGTGAAATTTCTATTGCTTTTACCGTTTTCCCCAGCATGAAAGAGTTAACAGTTAAACCACAGTAAATGCCCCATCACTCAGTTCAGGATTCTGTAATGACTCATGTCAACCCATTTCCTGATCCTTCACGTCCAGCTGGTTCCTGTAGCAGCCAACCTCTCAATTTTAATTTTTTGTTTCAATCCCTCCCAGAGTCGGAAAAGTGCAGTCTTTCCCCTCCTTCATCATTCCTCGAGAGCCTTGATTCCCAAGCTTGCAACCTTCTGCTCTCCACTGTCTTGAGTCACCTCATCCACTCTTCCATTCTTTCCAGTCTTGGTAATGAGCTAAGTCAGGAGCCGTGCTCCGATTCTATAGTCTCATCAGACACTGGGCAGTAAATTGGTACTGACTGTAAATCTCCTGGTGTTAATCCAGCTCCTTACACTGTCACTCAGGAACCTCTCCGTCTCAGACAGATACATAAGATCCCATGACCAGTCTTTCAAAGCAGGCTCGAGGAGTTGTCCAGGCTGTCCTGGGGGAGGAGCAATATTTATCATTAAACCAACATGGTGAAAACTGACAATCTGGTCATTATCTCATTACCTTTATGGGATCTTACTGTATGCAGGTTGGGAACTTAGAACAGTGACCACAATTCAAAAAGGAATTGATTGGTTGGAAACTGCTGTGGGATGTGAAAGGTGCTATAGGAAACAAGTTCCTTATTTGCTCTCCTACCACCTAACGCTCCTAAATGACAATATTGATGTCTAACTCAACCTATTCCAACCTTGATAACCCTATGGCTAGATTTCTGAATAAAAACAATTAACTCTGATCAGCTTCGTTGCCCACCAACATGCAAATAAAGTTATCTGTTGGTGGGGAGGTCGGATGATTCACAGTGTGACTGAAATTGGACATTGTTTGTTGCTGCTGTTCTGTGTCAGCCGTGTTATTTCCCCTTCCAGCGAAGGGTTAAAAAACCCAGACCACAGCCAGCGTCCCATCAGTCATTGTGTTCGAGCTGTCAGTCCCACGCACACTGAATCCTATCGGTTTGGAGTACAGCTGGATCAAGAGGTGGAAGAGGCAATTCACATCTATAGCTACCTTTGCACATGAAACCTAACTGCTTTCAACAAACTGTGTCGGGAAAGTACGTCAAGCAATGTGGTACACACAGTAAACATCAGCCAACACACATTTCTGTGTACTTGTCTGCACTCGGACTTTGATATATAATGTCTCCTGAATCCTTTGATTAAATTCCAGTCTATAACTCACTCCTGGGTATCTGTTATTCTATATTTAAACATTACAAACTCCTCAATTAGGCTCCAGTTTGTACTTTACACTTAGCATTCCATGTCCCATGAACTCTTTGTATAAAATTTAAAAATATTATTGATAATATTATTATTATTAATAATAAAGCATTGTTTACAATTGTGGCCCTTGACAAAATGCCAGATTCGAGAATGTTCAGTTCTCTTGGCTGTTCGGAATAGCGGGGCAGAGAAAACGAACAGGAAGTGGGGTTAATATTGCAGCAGTGATCATTCCCTTTCCCTGATGTCCTCATTCTCACTGGTTCTACATGTTAAAATTGTTTCTTGCACAGAAATCAAGGGTGAACTTATCCAGAGAACATCCTCAGAATCAATTCCTGAGTGAAGACTCGAAAAAGGAACTAGACAAACTGAAGCATGTTTGTGAGATTCTGAGATGACAGAACTCCTGTTCACCTGGCAAAGCGTCAGCTATCCCCAGCTGGCACCAGGAAAGGTGCTATGACCTTCAGAAGGAAGAGACCATGACAGGGCCTGTTAAAGGACAGGGACATGGGTCAACTATTATCAAAAAAGTGTGATTTTTTTTTTTCTATTCATTCACGGGATGTGGGCTTCGCTGGCTGGGCCAGCATTTATTGCCCATCCCTAGTTGCCCTTGAGAAGGTGGTGGTGAGCTGCCTTCTTGAACCGCTGCAGTCCATGTGGTGTAGATACACCCACAGTGCTGTTAGGGAGGGAGTTCCAGGATTTTGACTCGGCGACAGTGAAGGAACGGCCGATATATTTCCAAGTCAGGATGGTGAGTGCCTTGGAGGGGAACTTCCAGGTGGTGGTGTTCCCATGTGGTTGCTGCCCTTGTCCTTCTATATGGTAGTGGTCGTGGGTTTGGAAGGTGCTATCTAAGGAGCCTTGGTGAATTCCTGCAGTGCATCTTGTAGATGGTACACACTGCTGCTACTGTGCATCAGCGGTTGGGGGAGTGAATGTTTGTGGATGTGATGCCGATCAAGTGGGCTGTTTTGTCCGGGACACTGTCCAGTTTCTTCAGTGATGTAGGAGGAGCACTCATCCAGGCAAGTGGGGAGTACTCCATCACACTCCTGACTTGTGCCTTGTAGATGGTGAACAGGCTTTGGGGAGTCAGGAAGTTAGTTACTCGTCGCACGGTTCCTAGCCTCTGACCTGCTCTTGTAGCCACAGTATTTATATGGCTACAAAAACAAAAATACCTGGAAAAACTCAGCAGGTCTGACAGCATCTGTGGAGCGGAAAACGGTTAATGTTTCGAGTCCGTATGACTCTTCATCAGAACTAAGAAATATAGAAATGAGGTGAAATATAAGCTGGTTTAAGGGGGGGGTGGGACAGGTAAGAGCTGGAGAGAGGGCCAGTGATAGGTGGAGGCAAAGAAGAGATTGCCAAAGATGTCATAGACAAAAGGACAAAGAGGTGTTGACGGTGGTGATATTATCTAAGGAATGTGCTAATAGGTGACATTAAGGGTAGAAAGCAGGACAAGCAAGGTACAGATAGCCCTAGTGGGGTGGAGTGGGGGGAAGGGATCGAAATAAGCTAAAAAGTAGAGATAAAACAATGGATGGAAATATATTTTAAAATAATGGAAATAGGTGGGAAAAGAAAAATATATATATAAAAAATTATAAATTATTAGAAAAAGGGGGATCGGAAAGGGAGTGGGGAATGGAGGAGAGAGTTCATGATCTAAAGTTGTTGAACTCAATATTAAGTCTGGAATGCTGTAAAGTGCCTAGTCGGAAGATGAGGTGCTGTTCCTCCAGTTTGCGTTGAGCTTCACTGGAACATTGCAGCAGGCCAAGGACAGACATGTGGGCAGGAGAGCAGGGTGGTGTGTTGAAATGGCAAACGAAAGGGAGGTATGGGTCATGCTTGTGGACAGACTGAAGGTGTTCCGCAAAGCGGTCACCCAGTCTGTGCTTGGTCTCTCCAATGTCGAGACCACCGCATTGGGAGCAACAACTGCAGTAGACTAAATTGAGGGAAGTGCAAGTGAAATGCTGCTTCACTTGAAAGGAATGTTTGGGCCCTTGGACGGTGAGGAGGGGGGAAATAAAGGGGCAGGTGTTGCACCTTCTGCAGTTGCATGGGAAGGTGCTGTGGAAGGGGGTTGAGGTGTAGGGGGTGATGGAGGAGTGGACCAGGGTGTCCCAGAGAATGCCGCCAGAGGGGTGAAGGGAAGATGTGTTTGGTGGTGGCATCATGCTGGAGTTGGCGGAAATGGCAGAGGATGATCCTTTGAATGCGGAGGCTGGTGGGGTGATAAGTGAGGACAAGGGGGACCCTATCATGGTTCTGGGAGCGAGAGGAAGGTGTGAGGGTGGATGCGCGGGATATGGGCCAGGCACAGTTGAGGGCCCTGTCAACCACTGTGGGTGGAAAACCTCGGTTAAGGAAGGAGGACATGTCAGAGGAACTGTTTTTGAAAGTGGCATCATCAGAACAGATGGAAGCGAAGAAACTGAGAGAATGGAATGGAGTCCTTACAGGAAGCAGGGTGTGAGGAGCTGTAGTCGAGGTAGTTGTGGGAGTCGGTGGGCTTGTAATGGATATTGATGGACAGTCTATCACCAGAAATTGAGACAGAGAGGTCAAGGAAGGGAATGGAAGTGTCAGAGATGGACCATGTGAAAATGATGGAGGGGTGGAAATTGGAAGCAAAATTAATAAAATTTTTCCAGGTCCAGACGAGAGCATGAAGCAGCACCGAAGTAATCATCGATGTACCGGAGAAAGAGTTGTGGTAGGGGGCCGGAGTAGGACTGGAACAAGGAATGTTCCACATACCCCATAAAGAGACAGGCATAACTGGGGCCCATGCAGGTACCCATAGCCACACCTTTTATTTGGAGGAAGTGAGACGAACCTAAGAAGAAATTGTTCATTGAGAGAACAAGTTCAGCCAGACGGAGGAGAGTAGTAGTAGATGGGGATTGTTCAGGCCTCTGTTTGAGGAAGAATGGCTAGTCCAGTTCAGTTTCTGGTCAATGGTAACCTCCCAGGATGTTGATAGTGGGGGATTCAGTGAGGGTAATGCCATTGAACATCAAGGGGCGATGGTTGGATTCTCTTTTGTTGGAGATGGTCATTGCCTGACACTTGTGTTACTTGCCACTTGTCAGCCCAAGACTGGATATTGTCCAGGTCTTGCTGCATTTGGACATGGACTGCTTCAGTATCTGAGGAATTGTGAATGATGCTGAACATTGTGCAATCATCAGCGAACATGCCCACTTCTGACCTTATGATGGAAGGAAGGTCATTGATGAAGCAGCTGAAGATGGTTGGAACTCCTGCAGTGATGTCCTGGAGCTGAGATGACTGACCTCCAACAACCACAACAATCTTCCTTTGTGCTAGGTATGACTCCAACCAGTGGAGAGTTTTCCCCCCTGACTCCCATTGACTCCAGTTTTGCTAGGGCTCCTTGATGCCACACTCGATCAAATGCTGCCTTGATGGCAAGGGCAGTCACTCTCACCTCACCACGGGAATTCAGCTCTTTTGTTTATGTTTTAACCAAGGCTGTAACAAGGTCAGGAGCTGAGTGGCCCTGGGGGAACCCAAACTGGGCATCAGTGAGCAGGTCATTGCTAAGCAAGTGCTGCTTCATTGCACTGTTGATGACCCCTTCCATTACTTTACTGATGATGGAGATTGGAGTGATGGGGCGGTAATTGGCCGGGTTGGATTTGTCCTGCTATTTGTGTACAGGACACACCTGGGCAATTTTCCACATTTGCCGTGGAGATGCCAGTGTTGCAGCTGTACCGGAACAGCTTGGCTAGGGGCGCGACAAGTTCTGGAGCACAAGTCTTCAGTATTAATGCTGGATTGTTGTCAGGCCCCATAGCCTTTGTAGTATCCGGTGCCTTCAGCCTTTTCTTGATATCACGTGGAGTGAATCAAATTGGCTGAAGACTGGCATCTGTGATGCTGGGGACCTCCGGAGGAGGCCGAGTTGGATCATCTACTCGGCACTTCTGGCTGAAGTTTGTAGCAAATGCTTCAGCCTTATCTTTTGCGCTGATGTGCTGGGCTCCCCCATCATTGAGGATGGGGATATTTGTGTAGCCGCTGCCTCCAATGAGTTGTTTAATTGTCCATTACCATTCATGACTCGATGTGGCAGGACTGCAGAGCTTAGATCTGATCCGTTGGTTGTGGGATCGCTTAGCTTTGTCTATCACTTGCTGTTTACACTGTTTGGCACACAAGTAGTCCTATGTTATAGCGTTACCAGGTTGACACCTCATTTTTAGGAATGCCTGGTACTGCTCCTGGCATGCACTCCTGCACTCTTCATTGAAACAGTGTTGATCCCCTGGCTTGATGGTAATGGTAGAGTGGGGGATATGCCGGGTCATGAGGTTACAGATTGTGTTCGAGTACAATTCTGCTGCTGCTGATGGCCCACATGGATGCCCAGTCTTGAGCTGCTAGATCTGTTCGAAATCTACCCAATTTAGCACGGTAATTAGTTTGTACTTTACACTTAGCAGTCCATGTCCCATGAACTCTTTATATAACATTAAAAGATATTATTACTAATATTATTATTATTTTTAAAGCATTGTTTACAATTGTGGCCCTTGACAAAATGCCAAATTCGAGAATGTTCAGTTCCCTTGGCTGTGTGGAATAGCGGGGCAGAGAAAATAAACAGGAAGTGGGGTTAATATTGCAGCAGTGATCATTCCCTTTCCCTGATGTCCTCATTCTCACTGGTTAGGGCAGTGACCACCCAACTCTGGGAGAGAGAGAGATTGGGATAAGGTGTACTTCTTCCACAGTAGCCAAACTGAGAGTCCTGACCCCCAACTGGGATCACAAAAACAGTGAATGGGGTGACGGCCAGTGGGCAGAACAGAACACTAGCAGTAGAAGTTTCCAGCCAAAGACCTATGAGGAGAGTCCCCAGCACTGGCAATAATTGATAGGCTGGAAATCAGGGCTGGGCAGGGGCTGAAGGCTTCTTTTGAAGGTAGCTGCACTGGTGATGCTATGAAGCTAAGACTTTGGTATGTTACTAAGGACCCCGCCTAGCTTTTGGGGAGGTGATTTCTGTATTTTCAAATTGGAAATGAGGGTAGAAATGGGGTTTGGGTGCCAAATCCACATATTTTATACCCCTCTATATTGTCCCTTTCCCACCTCTTGTTTGGAGGTTAAAATTGAGCTCCCAACATCTGCTGATTTAATGAGTTCCCAGAAGGATGCACCAGTGGAAGTGTATGCCAGCATGTACATTTAGATGGGCAAGAATGGGGAGGGACCAGAAATAAAGCCACTTGAAAATAAGAAACACAACCAAGAGCTCCCATTAAATTTAAGATTAAAGTTCAGTTGTTTTTGTTGGTGTCTGGGGTCACAGTAATTTTCAAGAGTCAAAGTGTATATTGGAAAATAGTTTGGAGAGTGCTGGCCTACCAACTCTAGGAGGCAGACTAAAACAGACCCAGCCAAATCCAGCAGAAGCTGACCCTGAATCAGTCTCACATTTCTATATATTTTTTAGTTCTGTTGAAGAGTCACATGGACTTGAAACGTCAAATGTATCCCTCTCCGCAGATGTTGTCAGACCTGCTGAGTTTTTCCAGGTATTTTTGTTTTTGTTCTTAGTGCCAGTTGCCTTGTTCCAAGCTAACATAAAGCTTGCTACAATGGTGACATTGCAATTGTTGCTCAAATATTAATTTATCTTCAAATTGCAGTGGGAACATCAAAGATCTGGCCACAAACTCCTCTGTTTAGTCAGAACAATACTGCACCAGGAATCTTGTCATTTCATATAGTTTCCAGTGCGCTTACCATCTCTTTGAACTTTGTCTTGAAAGAAATTGTGATTCATTTTTTGCAACAGACATTTTTTGACTGAGCACAATGCAAAGCAGGAAACATGAGCTTTGGAAAGTAAAACTGAAACTCGTGTGGGAGTAGAACATATAGGAGAGACTGGCATTGTACAAACCAAAGACCTCTTAATGACATCAGATATCATCACATGGTAAACCGACCTCAATATTCACTTAAACCTCTTCCGAAATTACTGAGCATCTTTATGATTGCGTTCGGTTCCTTCATTGTCAGTTCTTATTTTTTGTTATTAACGGAATATTGAATGTATTCTTTTGAGAAATGTTCTGTTACATCAGGGTCAAATTGCTTATTTCAGTTCTTAAAGGGCACAAGCATCCAGCCTCTTGACAAATGTCCTAAATATGCTCACATTCCAACACTACAAATGAGAGATTGCTACGCAGAATAAGAAAACAACAAACAAAAACAAGCAACTCAGTGCATCCCAGAGCAGTCTTCCACAGCATCTGTACCCTGTCTCCATCATCTAATCTTCAGCCTATCTCCTAATTCATGTGTTTGGGATAATTTCAAACATATTATTGAACTTCAGTTTATAGATGTTGTTAATGATCTATGATTATCTCTAGCTGAGCCTTCTCTCTCCAATAACCAATCCCAGGGTGTTTATTTTCTCCATAGTAACCAAGCCAAGGCTCCTCATCCTCTTCTCTTGTAATCAATCCCATCCCTCCCTCTTGGCTCAGAGTTTGATTTTTTTTTATATTCATTCAATGGATGCGGGTGTCACTGGCTGGGCCAGCATTTATTGCCCACCCTAATTGCCCTTGAGAAGGTGGTGGTGAGCTGCCTTCTTGAACCGCTGCAGTCCAACTGGTGTAGCTACACCCACAGTGCTGTTAGGAAGATTTTACTAAGAATTCGACTAATAACCAATTTAAAATTATCAGTTAAGCTCACAATGTAGTTCACTGACACTTGCTAGAAATTACATATATTCATATGCAGGGAATCTGTCCTCTTCAGGCAAAAGGAATATGTTCAGACTTTGCCAACGCTTCAACCAATCAGAATCGACTTGCCAACCAACCAGCAACCCTTTTCTCATACAGTATAAAATGTTATTCCTTTTGAAATTTGGCATTCTTGCAATGGTCCTGATGAATGCAAGACGAAAAGTTTCGACGCTGGTTTTTTCAGCAATACTCAAGTTCTGCACTACCAATGACGAATTGTATACCTGAGACAGAGGTACAATATACAAGCACACAAACTGGGAGCAGGAATGGGCCACTCGGCCCCTCAAGCCTGTTTCACCATTCAATAAGACCATGGCTGATCTGATTGTAACCTCTCACCTACCCCCAATAACCTCTCACCCCTTTGTTTACCAAGAATCTATTTAGCTCTGCCTTCAAAATATCCAGCCTTTCCTCATAAGACAACCTGCCCTTTCCAGGTATTAGTCTGGTAAACCTTCTCTGAACTGCTTCCAGTGCATTTACATCTTCCATTAAATAAGGAGACCAATACTGTACACAGGACTCCAGATGTGGCCTCACTAGTGCCCTGTACAACTGAAGCATAACCTCCCTACTTTTGTAATCAATTCCTCCCACAATAAATGATAACATTCTATTAGCTTTCCTAATTACCTGCTGTACCTGCATAATAACCTTTTGTGATTCATGCACTAGGACACCAAGATCCCTCTGCAGCTTAGAGCTCTGCAATCTCTCATGCTTTTTTATTCTTTTCACACTATACTCTATTTACCAGATCTTTGCCCACTCACAACCTATCTATGTCACTTTGTAGCCTCCTTACATGCTCTTCACAATTTACTTTCCTACCTGTCTTTGTGTCGTCAGCAAATTTAGCCACCATTCCTTCAGGCCCTTCATCCAAGTCATTTATATAAATTATAAACAGTTGAGGCCCCAGCACTGATCCCTGTGGTACCCCACTCATCACATCCTGCCAACCAGAAAAAGACCCATTGATGCCTACTCAGTTGGCTATCTAATCTTCTATCTGTGCCAATATGAGCTTTTATTTTCCACAATAACCTTTGATGTGGCACCTTATCAAATGCCTCCTGGAAATCTAAGTACAGCACATCCACTGGTTCCCTTTTATCCATGGCACATGTGACTCCAAAGAACTTCAGTAAATTGGTTAAACATGACTTCCCTTTGTTGACTCTGCCTGATTGTCTTAAATTTTTCAAAGTGCCCTGCTACATTATCTTTAATAATAGCTTCTAGCATTTTCAATATGACAGATTTTAAGCTAACTGGCCTGTAGTTTCCTGCTTTCTGTCTCTTGCCATTTTTGAATATAGGAGTTACATTCCATATTTTCCTATCTAATGGAACCTTCCCATAACCTATAGAATTTTGGGAACTTAAAATCAACACATCAACTATCTCATTAGCCACTTCTTTTAAGACCCAAGGGTGAAATCCATTAGGATCCAGTGATTTGTCAGCCCGCAGCTCCAACATTTGCTCAGTACCACTTCCCTGGTGATTCTAATGTTCCTGAGTTCCTCCCACCCTTCCAATCCTGATTTACAGGAATTTCGGGGATGTTACTTGTATCCTCTATAGTGAAGACCGATTCAAAATACCTGTTCAATTCATCTGCCATCACTTTATTTTCCATTATTAATTCCCCAGACTCACTTTCTATAGGACCAATGCTTACTTTATTCACCCTTTACTTATTTAAATATCTATAGAAACGCTTACTATCTGTCTTTATATTTCTAGCTAGCTTTCTTTCGGGCTCTAACATTTCCCTCTTTATTAACCTTGTAGCCTTTCTTTGCTGTTCTTTATATTCTTTATATGTCTTCTGACCTGCCACCCATCCTTGTGCAATTATATGCTTTATCTTTAAGTTTGAAGCTATCTTTAACTTTTTTAGTTAACCACAGGTGTTGGATCTGCCCCTTGGATGATTTTTTTCTCTCGTTGGAATGTAAAGACCAAATTCAGGATATCAACAACATAGTTTGACTCCCAGCTATGTTAAGAACAGGTAGCTTATCTATTGAATTTCTCCAAGTATGTATTAGACCCAAGGTTGTGTCACTATTCATTTCCAAGCATATTGATAATGCTAAAGTGAGACACAATCCCACGATCGAGCGAGTGTTCATGCAGGATGAGATTGAACAAATTGGTTTGTCGGATTATTAATCTACACCATGCCCTTTGCTGTGCTTGGTCTGAGGTACATAAATTTCTTTCACTTTTTGATTTGATTTGATCTGTTTGTGCCTCTATGTTACCTCGATGGGTGACCACACCATAAGCAATACCAAATCGAAACACGACCGCATTCAAGCAGAAGTGTTTTGGCAGCACAATTAATGACACCACCATACACATAGTGAATCTATCTGATCATGTGCTCTCTGAAAACGAGGAGATCGTCCTTGTGAATGGCTTCAGTTTTGGTGTCCTATGTCCCACATCAAGCGGGAAGAGGAATTTGCTGTGTTTGAACTCCTCTATTCTCAGTATCCTGCCACAAACCAGTGCCCAATGAAAATGCTGAGGAAAGCATATCTTGCTGATCTAGATTTGTCCGCAGTGTGAATGTCTAGTGGCAATCAGAGGCCTCAAGGCCAACCCAGTCTCATGTATTTACAAGCCAAACAAAGGGACTGAAACAGTCGCCCTTAACAAGCATGACTATTGTCATGAAACTAACATATTTTTCATTATGTTATTGTGGTTTATTGTGAACTAAGTTTATGGGTGTGAGTGTGCATGATACTGTCGGTGCGATTTAATTGAGTTAGAGTCAGATGGGCTGCAAGCTTGAAATTATCAAAAGAAGTTAGGGGTAAAAGGCATTTGAAATGCTAATGAGTAAACATGGATGAGGGCTTAGCATATAAAGTGTGATGGAAACTTGCATTTTTAGATAAGTGAAGAGTTGTTTGGGTTTCAAAGGGATGATAGGATGTTTACAACTAACAAGATAAGCAAGGCCAAGCAGTGTGTTTATTTTCCCCAAAGGTACTGACTATATGGGCTACATTAAAGACTTTCATAAAAAAAGTAAATTTCCAAAAACATATAGAACAATGGAAATTACAGATTAAAGAGAGAGTAATGTATATAAAGAGAATGGAAAGCTCTGTTGGGAGGCCAAGTAAGATCTAAAGGACCATGTAAAGCAGCCTTGGGGAAGCCTCCAGCCACTTTTGCAGAAGTCTGCTGTGTCCAGTAACCAAGGGTGGAGGAAACCTTTGGAATTTCACTGTCAAGTGGGTGCTGTGGGAAACTTGCTGGCTTGATTATTTAAATTAAAATCTATTTTGGACTGTTGCCTTAAAGGGGGTGTGTAGTTGGGAGTCAAGTTAATTAGAATTTCGAGATTTGTTATAGTATTAAATAACTGTAATCTTACGTATGTGCTTGAAATCTTTTCCTTTTTTGATAAACATTTTAAAGATTTAAAAAATTCAAGTTGTTAGTGGACTCATTTCTTCTGAATTCAGTGCACAAATCTTTTCATAATAAATACAAATTGCAAAATCATTGTGATAACGTGGCCAAGTTCCCTTGTGGATTTGGTCCCCCTGATACACATCACCTGCCATGTCATAACACTACACTGACAAAATGCACACCATTCTGAATGATGGATACAAATTCATATCATTGGACCTGCCACAAAGCCCTCCTCAAAAGCAATTCACAAAAATGTTTGTTAGACTTGTGTAAGAGTAATGAACTCCCTTGTGGTGTATATGATAGGATTTGTTTTCATGGTTCACGATGTCCACAATTGTGTGGGCTGTCCAAGGCACACAAAGGTCATGTCTCATTATGCTCCACCTTATCTATGGCTGGTCCTACAGGACAGGAATTCACTAAATGGCTGAGGGAATTGTTACAACCAGTTCTGGAGTGAGTATTCCACATACACAGTGAAGGATTCCTTCACTTTTGTGCAGATTATAATGACCTACACATCAACAGCAATGCTGCATCTATGTACCTGTTGGACATTGTAAACCTGTTCACTAATATCCTGATCAAGAAAGCCATAGATATTTGCACTGCGTCACTGTATCATGGCAATCTAGACATGCCACCATGTTTTGAATCTGTATTAATTGAACTTGTGAATTTAGCAATTCACGCAGTTGAATTCAGCTTGAAAGATACTACCTATATCCAAATGGATGGTGCTGCCATGGGTTACCTCCAAGGGCCAGCTCTTGCTAACATTTTCATCAGTTTCCACAAGAAACACATTTTCAATGAAATGACCCCTAACCTCCTACCCCTTTCACATTTCCAATATGTAGATGACACGTTTGCAGTATTTGTATCTGCAGTTGCATGTAAGATTTTATTTATGCATCTTAATTTGCTCCATCACATGCTCAAATTCACCTTTGAAATGGTGCAGTCTAACAAGCTCCCTTTCCTTGACGTGTTAATTGAAAAATGCACCAATGAATTACTGTCTACCACAAACCTACCTTCACTGGTCAGTATAAGCATTGGGATTCCTACAGCTCCTCGTACTACAAGATTGGCCCTATCAACAATCTCGTAAATAGGGCCCAATCCATTTGTTCATTGTTCAAATTTGACACCAAAATAGGGCACATCAGAGGTATCCTGCAGTACAATGGCTACCCTGATCAGATCATTGCTTGCTGTGTGTCACACATATTTACAAATGGGCCCAAGGCTGCCACTTTTGGACCTGAAATGTGCCCAATGTACCTCAAGGACCCCTGGAAGGCAAAGTATCTGAAAAATTTGAGAAACATGTGAAGCTAGCCAGTGGCATAGCAAGTGGTGTTTTTCAGTAACAGAATGCTGCCGTCAAGCCAAAATGATGTTCTGGCTACTATACAAATGAGCCATGTGGCATATGAATTTCAGGGCCGGTGCGATGCCAGGAAAGTAGGCTTTACACCCTAATGACTGGCGGTGGATCACACCAAGTTTAAGTACAGGAGTAGTGAAGCCTTGCTTCAGTTGTACAGAAGCTTGGTTAGACTGCACCAGGAATATTGTTTGCAGTTTTGGTCCCCTTTCCTCAGAAAGGATATTATTGCCATAGAGGGAGTGCAATGAAGGTTCACCAGCCACAAAAACAAAAAATGCGGGAAAAACTCAGCAGGCCTGACAGCATCTGTGGAGAGAAAGACAGAGTTAACGTTTTGAGTCCGTATGACTCTTCTTCAGCAGATTCACTAGACTTGTTCTGGGGATGGCAGGACTGTCTTATGAAGAGAGATTGGGGAAACTGGGCCTGTGTTTTCTAGAAGAATGAGTGGTGATCTCACTGAAACCTACAAAATACTTAAAGGAATAGACAGGTTAGATGCAGGTAAGGTGATTCCCCTGGTTGGGGAGTCTAGGACCAGGAGACACAATTTCAGAATAAGAGGCAAGCCACTTAGGACCGAGGTGAGGAGAAATTTCTTTACTCAGAGGGTTGTGAATCTTTGGAATTCTCTACCCCAGAGGGCCATAGAAGCTCAGTTATTGAGTATGTTTAAGGTGAAGATTGATAGGTTTCTGATTAACAATAATGTAAAGGGTTATGGAGATAGTGTGGATAACAGGCATTGAAGTGTTTGATCAGCCATGATGGTATTGGCAGAGCAGGCTCGACAGGCTGAATGGCCTTCTCCTGTTCCTATGTTCCTAAACAGCATACACCTTCAGTTGTTTGCTAAAAGCAGAGTATTGATGGTACTCAACTGACCCATGCTTGCAAAAGTCAGAACATAATGTCTAGTATTAGATGTGATTCTGCGCTTGGATAGCACTTGCTGAACAAGCCCAACTGGGCTAAGAATTATACTAACAACCAATTTAAGATTATCAGTCGGACTCACAATGTAGCTCACTTAGGCTTGCTAGAAGCTACATATATTCATATGCAGGGACTTGTCCTCTTCAGGCAAAAGGAATATGTCCAAACATTACACCTTTTTTGAATAAACAAAAACATGGTAGACAATAGCCCCCTGGTGCATTCACCATGGCAAAGACTTGACCATTCAGAACTGACTTGCCAATCAATCAGCATCCCTTTTCTCATGCTGTATTAATAGTTGTTCATTTTGAAATCTGGCATTCTTGCATTTGTCCTGGTGAGTGCAAGACGAAAAGATTTGACAGCATGTCCCTTTCTTTCAAAATACTCATGGCCTAGTTTATGATGGGATGATAGTGCTTCTCTCTCTGGGAATGAATATAAAAGTAGCTGTGTGGGTGAGACCATATCTGGAATACTATGTGCAGTTTTGGTCTCCTTATTTGAAAAAAGATGTAATTGTGTTAGAAACAGTTAAGAAAAGGTTCACTTGGCTCATTCCTGGGATGAAAGGCTTATCTTATGCCAAAAGGTTGAATAGATTGGGCTCCATACCCATTGGAGTTTAGAAGAATGAGAGGTGGTCTTATTAAAGCATATCAGATACTGGGAGGATGTTTCCACTTGTGGGAGAGACTAGAACCAGGGGACGCAGTTTAAGAATAAGATCTACCTTTTAAGACAGAAATGAGGAGAATTTGTTTCTGTCAAGGGGTTGTTAATCTGTGATATTCTCTTCCCCTGGAAGCAGTGGAGGTTTAGTCACTGAATTTATTCAAGGCTGAGTTAGACTGAGTTTTGATCGACAAGGGGATAAACGACAAAGTGGAGTTGAGACCACAACCAGGTCAACCATGATCTTATAGAATGGTGGAGCAGGCTCAAAGGGCTGAATGGTCTACTCATGGTCCTATGCCATATGTTCCAATGTCTCGTTGAACCTATCTTTGAAGCTGAATGTTTTGTACTTCCCTCCTGAGCTTGTGTCAGCTATTGGTGTAACTGCCCATAGAAGTCTACAGCACAGAAAAAGGCCCTTCGGTCCATTGAGTCTGCACCAGTCAAACAAGTACCTAACTATTCTAATCCCATTTTCCAGCACTAGGCCAATAGCCTTGTATGCCATGGCATCGCAAGTGCACATCCAAATACTTAATGTTAAGAGTGTTTCTGCCTCTACCACCCTTTCAGGCAGTGAGTTCTAGATTCTCACCACCCTTCTGGATGAAAAAATTCTTTCTCACATCCCCTCTAAACTTCCTGCCCCCTAACTTAAATCTATGCCCCCGATTAATGATTACTCCACCAAGGGGAAAAGTTCCTTCTTGTCTACCCTATCTATGCTCCTCATAATTTTATATACCTCAATCTTGTCCCCCCTCAATCTCCTCTGCTCCAGGGAAAATAACCCCAGTCTATCCAATCCCTCCTCATAATTAAAACTTTCCAGCCCAGGAAAAATCCTGGTAAATTTCCTCTGCACTCTCTCTAATGCAATCACGTCTTTCCTATAATGCGGATTCTAGAACTGCACGCCATACTCTAACTGTTGCCTAACCAGCGTTTTATACAATTCCAGCATAACCTCCCATCTCTTATGTTCTATGCCTCGGCTAATAAAGGCAAGTATCCCATGTGCCTTCTTAACCATCTTATCTATCTGTCCCACTATCTCAAGGGACCGGTGGACATGCACACCAAGGTCCCCCTGATCCTCAGTACTTCCCAGGGTCCCACCATTCATTGTGTATTCCCGTGCTGCTGTTGCTTTATCTCAATGCAACTTAACCACAAGACGGCCATTATCATCCAGACCTATCAATCTGACTCCATCTCGATCTACCGTACCTATCCAAAGCTTTCAACTTACCCACTTATCGATAAATTAGATACAACATGCACTATCATTTTACGTTTCCTCGTCAAATGGCGCACATTTTTCCCATCGCTGATCACCTCACTATCTGCCTTTCTAAACACGAAGGGATTTGATAGTAATTCTGACTGTGTTCAGAATGACATCAAGCTGTGTTTTATCAGAGTCTTTGTACATCTTTTCCTGTGCAAAATCCATTCATCCTCTCCACCTGAAAAGCTTCCGAGGGGGAAAATATTCCTTCTAATCCTCCAGGGTTTCTCCAGTCCTGATTCTGACCTCTTGAACATCTTTAATTTTAACCCTTTCACCATAGGTGAAGGTGCCTTCATTGATCTGAGCGCTAAACTCTGAAATTGCTTCCCTAACCTCTTCATCTCTCTCTCCTCTTTTAATGCACTCCTTAAAATCTATCATTTTGACCAAGCTATTGGTCACCAATCCTACCGTCTCCTTTTGTGACTCACGTGTCAAGCTTTATTTCGCAATACTCCTAAAGAGCGCTTTGAGACATTTTACTATGTTAAAGGTGCCAGATAGATATAAGCTGTTCTTGCTTGAGCTAGTTAAGTGGTCGTGTATAGAAAGCTGAAAAATTATTTGAGCACAAGCTGACTGAGATGGGAACTGTGAGTAATTTAATGTGTGCGATTTACAGTTAAAAGATCAAATGACAGGAAGGAGCAAAGTGACTGTGCCCAGCAAATTATTTAGGTTTTCAATGATTTTACTCATTTGGCAAGAAATGCTTCCAACAAATGTCAGTCAGGTATCATTCAAACACTGGAAAAATACCGCTGTGGATTTATCCATCTTTTGGATGATACATTAAACCAAGGTTCCGTCTGTCCTCTCAGGTGGACATAAATGATCCCATGGTAGTATCTGAAGGACAAGGAAGTTCTTGCCAATGTCCTGGCCAATATTTGTCCATCAACTAACATAAATTAAAAAGTGCTTCTAATCATTTATTTCATTGCTGTTTTTGAGTGTTTGCTGTGTTTAAATCAGCTGCTGTGTTTTTTTACAACGGCAAAGACACTTCAAAAGCACTTAATTATTTGTAAAGCACTTTAGGATTTCCTGAGATCATGAAAGGTGCTATATAAATGCAATTCTTTCTTCCTTTTCCATGCTTTCTGTCTTGACTGTGGGCTTTCATTCAGCTGAAAGCAAACTGAAGCCTCAACAAAGAAAGAAAAAGACTTGCATTTGTACAGCGCCTCTCACATCCTCAGGATTCCCTAAAATGCTTTACAGCCAATAATTTACTTTTAAAATGTAGTCACTTCTGTAATTATTAATGTAGCAACCAATTGCACACAATAAGCTCCCACATATTTTGTATTTGAGATTTTGGTTGAGGGATAAACCTTGGCCCCAGGAAATCCAGAACTCCCTCTCTCTTCACAGAAACTTAGCGTCTTGCTCAGTCCATCAGATTGTGTTAGGCCTATATAGGAGGGGCTTGTTTATTCCCCTGGAAGTTGTTAGAATTTTATCACAACCCAGCAGCTCTAATTATCATTTTACCTGTGTCTAACCTCAATCCTAAACTCTCAAATATTAACAAAGTCTGTGTCCTCGATTACAGGACCTGGCTCAGTAAGCCGCTCCAGATCCTGAGGCCTTGTCTGGTTTGGCAGGCCTCTGATAGGGAGGTACATCTCCTGTTAGTGCAGATCTGGGGTCTTAGTTTTTCCATTTTTGCTTCCTGAGATAGTTGTTTAATTAATACAGGAACAGGAGGAGGCCATCAACTCTTCAGTCAACTCTGTCATTCAATTAGTTCATGGCTGATCTGTATCGCAACTTTATTTTCCTGCCTTTACATTCTATCCCTTGATAATCTTACCAATGTTCTCACTAAGGTGCCATGAAGCTGCGTGGAAAGCAGTGGGCAGGCCTTGGTGAGAGAATTGTTCTCTCCACTGTCTGGGTAAATAAGCTTCTCATGAATTGAAGATTGGTACACATCGGAGCAGGTGTGCAACTGAAAACACGGACTGTGTACTGAAAAAACTAGCTTTGCACAACAATTACATTTTTCAAAGAACGTAGATCCTTACTCCCCAAGAAACGTGTCAATCCTAGATTGCAATCAATCCCAAGCATCCACAGTTCTCTTGAAAGAAAGAGTAAATCAGTTACTTTAATTATCCTAACACAAGCTCTCAATACCCTTAAGATTTTCCACCAGCTCTTGTTTTGTGTCAGTTTATCAAGGTACTTTTTATTATTTTGACAAATATTTCACTCAATAAACATTTCCCACTGAAATAAGGAGGTAGACTTCATTCTCAGAACTGCAAAACATGCAAGAGGGAAACCCCCTCAAATTTCAGCAACTGTTTCCAAAGGATTCCAGGAAATTGAGATGTGGTTTCTGTGACGCAGTTCAATTCTGAGAGTACAGTTCGTTTCAAACATCTTCAAAATCACCCTGCGGTGCTCACAGAACTGGCTTTGAAACCATTTATCACATCACAGTTTTTAAGGTGGGAATGGAGGTGTAGGGTGCACAGACCAACAGAGAATTCACAGCACACAAAGGTTCCATTCAGCCAAACTACTCGGTGCCAGTGCTTATGCTCCACATAAACCCCTCCCCACCCCTCTTCATCACACCTGATCAGCACCCTATCCAGCTTCTCTTCAATGCATCGATACTGCCTCAACCACTTCCTGTGGTAGCAAGTTCCACATTCTCAGCACTCTCTGGTAAAGAACTTTCTCCTGATTTCCCCATTGTTAGGCAGATGGAGAAATGCAGGAAGATAAAACCTTTAAGACCGGGGTCTGAGCTCTGCCTGAGTGACAACCACTCTCGCCTTTGGGTCAGAAGTTAATAACTCAGTGAACATGCAAGATCCCACGGCACTATTGAAAAAACAGGGACGTTCTCCCCCAAGTCCTGATCAATATTAATCCCTCAACCAACATCAAGAAAAATAAAAGCAAAACACTGTGGATACTAAGAATCTGGAATAAAAACAGCAAGTGCTGGAAATATTCTTCAGCTCTTGCGCCATCTGTGGGCAGAAACATGTGTCAGTGTTTCAGGACCATGAGCTTTCATCAGAACTCTGATGAAAGGTTATCATCCTGAAAAATCTCTCTCCACAGACTGCTGCCTGACCCGTTGAGTTACCGCAAAAAAAATCCTAGATTATCCCATTTTTGATATTCCTGCATGTGGGATTTTTCTGTGCACAAATGGGCCGTGTGTTTCCTTCAATAGTTTGAAAACGTGCCACTGGTTTGGAGATGGGGAGAGCTTTTTGAGATGGGAAGGTCATGTGATGAAACCTCCAAGCGTATACCAAGCTGGAGTTGGTAATCACCAAATTTAAAGGGTTTCAGCAAACGTGGAGGAGAAAATTCTGGACTAGTTATAAGGCAGTCAGCTGCTGCCATGGAGGAGCTGAGGGTTTCAATGGAAGGATGGGTTAGATGGGCTGATAGTCTAAGATGGATTCTAAAACGGCTAGTTCATGGGTTCCTTGTCTAATTTACAGCTATTTAACTTTTCCACTGAGGTGTGAATCGGATAATGTCCATCTTTAAATGGCTGAGAGCTGGGATAATTGGGGTTCCATTGTTTCAATATCCATTATTTTCCCATTCACATTCTGTAGAATCCTCGTCATACCGTTGTCTATGACTAGTTAACATGAATGTCTAAACAGTACTATAGCTTTGCTTTTCAATGTGTTTCAATTTGATTTTCAAGCGATATAGAAAGGTCCATTCAGTGAACCTGAGCACTAGAAATTAGTAGGTTGTATTACAGACCCACACATTCCAAAAAACTAACTGTACGTTCTTGCAAGTGAATAATGGTGGCTCTATTGCACTGATACAGAAATAAATTGAGCTTTTGGTTTTTGCTTGAAAGGGTTTAAGTGTGTGAATTCTATCCAACTTTACACAGCAATCACTCGTTAGTGAGAAAAGAGAGAAAATTGCAGATTTTAGACGGCAAAGTGTTTAGAAAAGCAAAAACAGAAAATGCTGAGGTCTGGCAGAGGGAGAGAGAGAGAAGTTATTGTTTCAGGTCCTCTACCTTAAGTGTTAACTCTGCCAGACTTGCTGAGTATTTCTAGCATCAGCAATATTTTGCTTTTTATGGAAGCATTTATTCATCAAGATAAGCTGTTACTGGGTACTTTTGAGGCTTCAACCAACATCCTTTTCAACTTATCTTCTATTCCTGATGTTCAAGCAGTCGAGTGAAGCCTCCGACAAATCTATGCATTACCAGCTAGTCTCATAATCCATTTTCGCAGGCTTTGATTGCTGTATCACAAATCCAGCAGTTGTAAGAAGATACTTTTTTAGATTCCAATACACAAGGCTGTGGAATTAGTTTGAAACAAATGTGATGTCCTTTCATGGCCTTGTCAGTTTACATCTGGGGCAAAGCATGTGGTGTGATTTTTCATTTGCGTTGCACCTGTGGTTTCAGCCAAGGATTTTACAGACGTTCACTTGCCGGAGCAGGATCAGATTGTGTTGAAGGAAGTACAATCTATCTGTAAAGATCACTGAACACATCAATAAACAGCATCTGTGCTAGCTGGTGCCCACAGATGTAGTAACAGTTGCTGTACAAACTGGGCACAAACATACCCAGGCCACAAGACGTAACTGTGCTGTACAGTGTAGAAACTCCAATACATCTTGCTTTTTGCTTCAGGAGACTGTGACCATTTACTGCACTCTGGTGCTGAATCCTTACGTTGCATCAGTCTGGCAGTAATGGCTGGGCAGTTGGCAAACACCACTCAGCAACGCAAGCAGCACATGGAGAGTCCCATCTCGAGTGTCAAGAGAAAACGGACTTTCCACTGTGCAGCACCAACTTCTTAACTTAAATCCATATTTCCATTCCCTATCAGTTGAACCTTCATTGCAATACACACAAATTTACAGGGCTATGGGCAAAGGGCAGGAGTGGAATTCATTGGACAACTTTACCGAAGGGCTGGAACAGGTACATTGGGTCGAATGGCCTCCTACTCTGCATGTGCATTGGTAATACACAGCTGGCATGCCTAGCAGCCTCCACAGTATCATGACCCAGCCCACCTCCAACTTGGCTGCGGTGTAAGAAAAGTATCAAGTGTAATTTTCTGAGGGGTCTGGAGTGTTACACTTAACCAGGTTCAGAGCAGACAGCATGGAAGTGAGGTTGTTACTGGAGTTCTGCACTTTGCTTTGCAGGCAATGCAAGTACATGCTGTCTGTGGACTGATTACAAAATATTCCAATCATTAATATCAATAACAGTAACCCACCCACCACAACTAAACGTCAACCTTGGCTTGACCGTAAGAATTCTCACTTCAGACGGTTGTGGGTTCACTTACCAACTCCAGACGCCTGAGCACACAATATAGGCCGACACTCCCAGTGAAGGACTGAGGCAATGTTGCACTAGTAGAGATGCTGTCTTTCAGATCTAATATTAAACTAAGAATTCTGTTTATCTTTTCAACTGTCTGTAAAAGAACTCTTGGCAACATTGTGAAGAGGAACATGGGAGTTCTCCGAAGTCCCAATTCTCACTCAAACAACATAATTGAGATCGAATTGAGGTATATAAGATGCTAAAGGGAATAGACTAAGTAAACGTGGAGCAGATGTTTCTAGAACGAGAGGCCATAGTTTTAGGTTAAGGGGTGGTAGATTAAAATCAGAGATGAGGAGGAATTACTTTTCTGTGGAATTCACTACCTCAGAGTGCAGTGGATGCCAGGACGCTGAATAAATTTGAGGAAAGAAATAGATATTTAATTAGTAACAGACTGAAAGGTTATGGGGAGAGGGCAGGAAATTAAGAGTTAAGGCCAAAATTATATCAGCCATGGTCGTATTGAATGGCAGGGCAGGCTCAAGGGGCCGAATTGCCTACTCCTAGTTCTTATAAGCTCAGAACCTCCCCAATGTGTTTTACAGCCAGTGAAACACTTTTTGAAGTATACCCACTGTTGTAATGTAGGAAATGTGGCAGCCAATTTACAAGATCCCACAAACAGCAATGTGATAAATGCCCAGATAATGATGACAGGCGTTGAAAGTAGTAGGCCAGGAGCATCAGTGTGCAATTCCAGGTATAACATTCTAACTCCTTGTGAAGAACATGACAGGAGACAGATGCACTTGCAGATATTTGAGGAGCAAAACATAGAATAGTCTAACAAGATATGGAAACCTCCTCCTCTGTGCAAACACAACCAGAAGCGTCAAGACCCAAAAAAACAAAACACCTTTATTAAATGACAATTCAACAAGTGACCAAGTGAGGAAAGCTGACAAGTGATGCGAGGGAACTTTCTCAGTTAGTCGCACGTTCAAGGAATGTTAGTGACCCAATACAAACCCATAATCTCGCATTCTAGATCTGTAAAATTGTGTCTTTGGAGAAGACTCTGACAGTAATACAGGCTTGAGATATGCTTGGGAAACAATCAATACATTGCTTTTACATGATTGACATTTTTCAAAACAAATCATTTCAAAAATCAGGATTCACAACTGTTAACATTTTTAGACAGTCTCTTAATTAAAACCCAAATAAAGCCTGCATTTTCTAGTCAGCAAAACCTCAGGTGATCCAACTCTCGACTCTCAAGCACTGCAATACGTAAAGGCTGAGCAGGGCAGTCTCGGCATCCGATGCAGGGGTGAAGTAGGAAAGGGGGTGCTGGAGCTGGATCTAATCCAGGGTTCTCTCAATTCTCCCCCCCCACCCCCTCTCTCTCCAGCCCCCAGCCCCGAACACAAGGAACAGTGCCAATGTCAGGAAAGCTTTCATTCCTTGCTGAAGAGGGTGGGTAAGGGTCAGGTAATACTGAAGGGGGAAAGGGGATGGGGGTTATGGAGAGCGGTAGGATGTGGTGAGATTTTATTGTGCTCCTGTTATTGAGATCCTGCTGGGAGTAAGAGATTAGTGCTGTCAGAGACCTCTCCATTTCACACTCTGGCTCTGTATTTGCTTTAAAGCTGCTGAGATCTGAACAAATTCCAATTCTGAGCAAAGACCATTAAACTGAAATATTCATTGTGTCTATCCCTGCCCAGGCTGTGTCTGGTCTCTGCATATTTCAGGTTCCCAGCTTCTGCAGTACTTTGCTTTTGTGTTGCCGCTCAGTCATTGTGCTACTTAAAGCCAAGGTCCAAAGCTTACAGCCCTCTTAATTAGCGCCAAAAAATGATTTGCCAAGTGTACAACACCTAGCAATAAAACAAACATCAAAGTCTTATCACCAAAATGCGGTATTAGCAAAAACATTAATCTCCACTATCTTGGTCACTGGTGAGCCCTCATTCGAATCTAACCCTGTCCCATTTCCCCGAATACGCCAATCTAGCCCAAAGTGTTCGAGTCCCTGTATTGCACCATCCTCACTGTCCCCTGGCCAAGTACATCCTCACACTGGCATGGGGGTAGGGGGGGTGGATGGGCAGGGGCTGGTGGAAGGGTGAGGGAAACAGGCACGAGGGGAAATGATCCTCCTCTAGTGGTTATAAAGCCAGCACTTGGAGCAATAAGGCGGAAAGCTTCCCTCTCCTCAACTGTCTCTCCCCTCCCAACCTGGCCAACACCCTCTCTGGTAAAATGAGATAAGGAAAGCTTGAGGCACTGAGTAGATTTGGCTTGCGATTGGCGATTGAGAACAAGATCTTCTTGGTGCTGATCAGGTGGCAGTTTGAGTACCAGGATGGACCAGCGCATCCAACGATTTGTGCACTGATTAACCACTCAGGAGCTCCACGTAATTGGCTGGAAACATCCCGAAACTACCATCCACTGCGTAGCCCCGCCACCAGCCCTCATCAATCTGCTCGATTCTGGTCAGGATATCATCAGGATCAAAAGATATCTCTGTTTCATCAGCTGCAATTATCCAACAGGAGAGTGGGTGGGGCGGGGGGGAGAAAGAGTGAGGAAGGAGTGGTGGTTGTGGGGATGGAGTGAGACAAGAAGGAAGCAGGGAAATATATAGAGAGGGGCAACAGAGAGAGAGAGAGAGAGAGAGAGAAGAGAGAGAGATTGATTAATGAAGCTGATTCCATGCTGATAAGAAAGCCATATTTTCTTTCTCACGTTTTGTAACTTAATGAAGGGACAGGCCAGGGTTATTAGAATGAGTTGTTTTCACAGAAATTGCCCTGGAGCCTCTGGGAGGAAAATCAGAGGCGTTCAGAAATTCTTTGAACCCTTGTGTTTATTCGTTAGAAAAACATCAGCATTGAGGAAATTGCTGTCAGCCTGAGTGTTGACAATCATTCTATTGGCTGCTGAATGGGCCAATGGTGGCAAAGTGGGGATGGGAGATTATATGATGAAACTTCCAGGCATGCATCCAGACTTGGTAACCTTAGTGCAAATGGCTACACTTTGGCAATTAACTCCACTAAAATACCATCCAATGCTTCACCACACCTAAGTATGCGTCACAAGTACAGAAGACTGAGTGAGGTTTGAGGTTATACCGTATCTCCTGCCACGGAACTGGAATGGGAAGTCAGTGCCATCATCATTGTGCACCCTTTGAATGCTCATTACCCACTTACTCACCCTACATACTGCCTGCTGGCCACTTGTGGGCAGCGAGAGAGCAGGACAGCAAGTAAGGGAAGCATTGAGCAGTCGGGACCGGGGTGACCAGTGGGGCAGGCAAATTGCAATCATGATTCCAGGATTTTTAACTGTTGTGAAGGTGCATGTTTCTTTTTCTTTAAATATTTTGAGAATATGGTGGTATTCTGTAAAGAAGCGTGAGTGTGGGCATGTGTCTGTCCATGATAAATTAAACTGAGAGAAGGTTAGTCAAGACAGCTTGTCTCTGGGAAATGAGATTTGAAAAGTAAAGATGCTAGATGCATGCATTTGTAATGAGAGGCTGTGGTGAAGTTGAATGTATGGGTAAATGGGTTGGGTTTTAAAATTTGCATTAGGTGATAGGTAAGGACTTGGCTTTTCAGGTGTTAAATTTCAAAGGGGAGTTTAGAAGTGACAAGGAACATTTGCAACTTACAAATGTTTCATAAATAAACAAGGGAAGGTTGTTAAATTTTATTTGACCTGCAAGTGGATGTAATAGGAAAACATGAAATATTTTTATATTTTGAAAAAGTTGAGTTCAAAGAGGTGTTTAGGACAATGGAATCTAAGATGAAAGGGGTATTTAAGGAAAGATGTTGATCTGAGTGATGTGGCTGAGAGGGGGATGCCAGATCTGTGCTAGGAAAAGGTGTGAAAGTTAAGAAATTGAAGCAGTCGTCGAGCTTTCAAGCCAGAGAAGACTGTTTTCAGAAAGCAGTGTTTCTGAGCCTTTCTTTTGGATTTCCACAGCACGGTGGAAGAGAGTGAGAAGTTGTGTGGTATATCTTTACTCAAGTGACAGCAGATTTTGCCTTCCATAGTTTTGCTGGATTTGATGGTTAAAAATCTTTAAGGGAGCTGTTGCCAAGTATCTTATTTGTGTGTCCTGACAAAATGGGATTTTTTTGGGGGGAAATGTTTTGTAAGACTGTTTTAACTGTTATTTTAATTTTGTGCGCTTAACTTATTTTTGTTCTTGTTAGTAAATCTTTTAAAGTCCTGAAAGCATTACTGAGATTCTATGATTCTCGGACTGTAGTTCTTTCCCTTGTTTTAAAAATACAAAAAAGGTTATGATCAGTAACACAAGTTTCCCTCTGGGGTTTGGCTGCCTCAGCAAATAACATCAGCTGTAGTCGTAACACTGTGCTTTGGGGGTTAATGTTTGTGAAAACTGCAATCCTTAACCATGAAAAAAAAAGAGCACATTTTATTGATGCTGCACTTGTTACTCAATGTTACAGATGGTCCCATTTTTGGTGCAGGCAGCTACCTGTGGCATCGTGGGCAGTGATATAACAGGCACTGCCACTGTGCATCCAGTGAAAACACCCCATGCACAGATGCACGTTATATACTGCAGCAGTGACTCCGGATCACAAAGTGAAAAGCAGTAAGTAAAGGCATGAAATGTGGAACCTCAGCCCCTGTAGATCACAGGTGGCTGCCTTTGGGGGGTGCTTTGGAGCCAGGAGGCAGCACTCCTACTCTTCCTGGTTGCACATGAAAATTAGCTTATCCAGCCAGTCATACGTCTTCTCCACAACTGGAAAGCCTGATTGGAGAAGGCCAAACAACAGGGGTTAAAACAGGCATTGCTCCTCATTCACAGAAGCAAGCGACAGCAGTTTTTGGAGGCCTTCCCAGCATTTGGAAAACAGGTTGATCCAATATCAGGGGCACACATCTCAGGACACAAGACATTGTTTCCTGAAACTGATTGTTGTTGTAACTGTCTTATGCCCGAAAATTGGGCGTAAAGGGATTCAAGTTCTCCTCCAAAGTCCTTGAATTTAACATGAACAGATTGCAACAGGCTTACTGAACATAAACAAATGGAAATCAAAAGGTTCATCTGCCTATTGAGCTCAAGTTGATGAATGGCTTGGCCAATACGATCTTGATACATGTACTTACCAGCCTGGTAGTCATATAGTGCCCGAGCACAAAGTCCTTGGTATTGACTCTCTGCCACAGGTTGGTACACGTTGGTGTCTTCAGTGGCAGCCTGACCTCCAATGTCCTGAATATAGAGAGAGAGAGAGAGAGAGAGACTGGAAAATAAATACAATACAGAAATGTTTGACTGAAAAATGTTACTTTTGAGTGTTTATCCCATTCCCTTTTCAAAATTACAATTGAATCTGTTTCCAACACCTTTTCAAGCAGCAAATTCCAGATAACAATTCAATCACATTAAAAACTCTCACTTTCTCTTGGTTTGTTTACCGATTATCTTAAATCTGTGTCCACGGCTACCCAATTCTGCTGCCACTGGAAACAGTTAGTGCCTATTGATCAAAACCCCTAACATTTTGACCACCCCTATTAAATATTCCCTCTTTTAAGACCAATCCCTGCTTCTTGACATAACTGAAAATCCTCATCGCTGGTACCCTTCCAGTAAATCTCCTCTGCATCGCTGGTACCCTTCCAGTAAATCTCCTCTGCATCGCTGGTACCCTTCCAGTAAATCTCCTCTGCATCGCTGGTACCCTTCCAGTAAATCTCCTCTGCATCGCTGGTACCCTTCCAGTAAATCTCCTCTGCATCGCTGGTACCCTTCCAGTAAATCTCCTCTGCATCGCTGGTACCCTTCCAGTAAATCTCCTCTGCATCGCTGGTACCCTTCCAGTAAATCTCCTCTGCATCGCTGGTACCCTTCCAGTAAATCTCCTCTGCATCCTCTCCAAGGGCTAAAAGTGCAGGCCCCAGAATTGAACACAATCCTCCAGCTGGGGTCGGACCAGATGTCCCGAGCCAAGCCTCTCAATCAGCAAGAATCGCCTGCTTCTAATTACTCCGGCCTGTCCCCTCAATAAGTTCAAAATCCTCCACTGGATCGGCCCTTAACCTCCTATCTTTGAACTAAACTAGCCCAGTGCATGGTAACACTTCAGTCTAACCACAAGTGAACTGCCTTGTTCAGCCTAACCAGTTACAGACCACAGGAAATACTGTTAATACAAGCTGTACATAATAACTTGCTCTTGGGACATGCATCAGTGCTCAATGAGATTCATTGATAGCTGTCTGGCACTGACTCAGCCAATTCCACTGAAATACCCAAATTCATTTCGGATCAAGTGGAGATTGGTCTGCATCTGTCATCCAGAATGGTCAGGTAAGAAATGGAAGTGTCATCTTGGTATAGATCAGCATAGCCTACCCCTGTTCCTACCTCAAAAAAGTTTTTTTTGTGAGGAATGGGTGGTAGTTAGTTTTAGATATGTTGCTCAGTGCTGCTCATGAAATACACACATTCAGATCACTGATTATAAATGGAATACTGAATGAATAATTGTGTCCCATTTGCAGAGATGGATGTAGAGTCTTCCAGACATGGCTGGTGCCACTCATTGTCAGAGGCCAGGGTATGGAGGCCAGACTTAAATATGGGCTCCAGGCTCTGTTAAATTGTGTGGACTCAGCGCCAGGGAAAAACTGATCCAGGCAGGTAAGTGCAGTGTGTGCCAGGGGCAAGGAAGAGAGCCAGGGGATGGTGGTGGGGGTTGGGAAGAGTTAAAGCAAGGAAGGTAGCTTTGGAAGGCACTTACGGCACTAACAGGCTCGTGGCTGTCTTGCTCTTGCACACGTGCATCAGGATCCTCATAGACATCTTCCTGCTCTAATGTTTCGGAATGGTGGAACTGCCAGCTATAACCTTCTTTACTCTCAGCCTTCTCATCTGTGTGTTGAGCATAGAGAAAAAAAAAATCAACAAAACAAATAGCTGTTCAGAGACAGAAACTCCAGTGAGAGTGAAACATCTCCTGCATGCGCACACCTCAGATACCCATTATCCCCAGGCTATCACGCCTAAACACACACAGACCTTTCAAACGGTTCGGTAACATCTATCCTGTCCCACGTCTCAATTTTCACCGCCACATGTCTAACACTCAGGGATGTGAGATTAGCCATTTACTCTACAGGGCTCCAGGGTAAGAACTAAACACACCTATTGTTGGTAGAATGGGGAAACCTCGCGGAGGCATTGTAGTCCAGGGAGATCAGAAGAGTTCAAATCAATACAACAGCTGAGCTCCTGCTTCAACACAAAGCCCAAATCCCATCACATGGACCCACTGAGCCGTTTGCCCCAAGGACCTTTCCTTCGCAAACTGGTCGCCCACAAAACATTCCAGATATACTAGCATTTATTCTACTGCAGCAACTGAACAGCAAGGTGGCAAGAAGGCTTAATGCCATCAAATTGAGTTGATCCATAAATCAAATGTGGGGTTGTCAGCGGTTTTGTGCAGACGCTCCCCATTTTCATAGCATGTGACCAGAAGATGGCAAGAGCAGAGTCTCCTCACAACAGGAAATCCATCTGTTATGGGAGGTGCTGCTCTAATGGCAACTGCAGTACATCAACTTGCATTTATACAAGGTCTTTAAAGTGGTAATATACCCCAAGGTGTGTCACAGGAGTATGCACAAACAGGAACATTTTCACATCTCAACTGAAAGACAATAGTGGGCTGAAAGCAATTGAGATGATAAAAACAAAAAAACTGCGGATGCCGGAAATCCAAAACAAAAACAGAATTACCTGGAAAAGCTCAGCAGGTCTGGCAGCATCGGCAGAGAAGATGCTAGCTGGCTTCTCTGCCGATGCTGCCAGACCTGCTGAGTTTTTCCAGGTGAATTTTGTTTTTGTGTTGCAATTGAGATGATGTTGCTCATAAAAGCAAGTTAAACTCCCCAGTAAGCATTCCTCCAGCATTACAAAAAATGGAACCGAACTCACACCCACAGACATACCATTCCACTCAGTCTGCAGGTCTTCTTCCTGTGGTTGTGTTTCCACCCTTTCTGGAGCATTCAGTAGAGTCTCTGGTGAGGAGTGCATGTAAACATTTAAGTTCTTCAACAAGACACCAAGCACTTCAACTTTCTCAACAACGTGCTGATAAAACTGCAACATGCTTTTAAGATCAGAAATCATTAATTAACCGAAAAGAAACAGGGTTGGGGAGGGTGGGGGGGGGTGGTGGATCAATGAGGGGGTTGTTTGGTAATTGAAACTCTCAGAATACAGCAACAAAGCTTCTGCAAACCAAACACTGCAAATCTGGTCACTTTCAAGAAGGTTTTATATTCAAGTCACTTGTTTATGATGCGGTTATTACAATGTGGTCCAGATGCAAAACACAGATTTGACAGATACATAACTTCACACAGGAGAACAAAAGGTTTACGTTGAAGTTGTATCAACCTTGGTTAGATCAAACTTGGAATATTATGCCGAGTTTTGGTCTCCATATTATACAAAGGATATGGAGGCACTGAAGATGCACAAAAAATTGACAAGGATGATGCCAGAACTGAGCAATTATTAACTTGCAGCAAAGGCTGAACAGGTTGGGGGTCTCTGTTCAAGAAAAGAAAAGGGTTGGGGGGTGGGGCTGGTGACTTGATAGAGATCTTCAAAGTTTTGGAAGGGTTTCACAGGATAGACAGAGAAGATGTTTCGCTGCTCCCAATGTGGTCTCCTCTACATTGGAGAGACCAAACGCAGACTGGGTGACCGCTTTGCAGAACACCTTCGGTCTGTCCGCAAGCATGACCCAGACCTCCCTGTCGCTTGCCATTTCAACACTCCACCCTGCTCTCTTGCCCACATGTCCGTCCTTGGCCTGTTGCAATGTTCCAGTGTGAAGCTCAACGCAAACTGGAGGAACAGCACCTCATCTTCTGACTAGGCACTTTACAGCCTTCCAGACTGAATATTGAGTTCAACAACTTCAGATCATGAACTCCAACTCCATCTCTCCTCCATCCCCACCCCTTTTCTGATCCCCTTTTTCCCAATAATTTATCATTTTTTTAATATGTTTTTCTTTTCCCACCTGTTTTAAAATTTATTTTGATCTATCGTTTTATCTCCACCTTTTAGCCCATTTCGATTTCTCCCCCCACCCCACCCGCACTAGGGCCATCTGCCACTTGCTTGTCCTGCTTGCTACCCTTAATGTCCCATTAGCACATTTCTTAGATAATATCACAACTGTCAACACCCCTTTGTCCTTTGTCCATGACATCTTTGGCAATCTCTTCTTTGCCTCCACCTTTCACTGATCCTCTACCCAGCTCTACCTGTCCCACCCCTGTCAACCAGCTTATATTTCACCTCATTTCTATATTTCCTTAGTTTTGTTGAAGAGTCATACAGACTTGAAACGTTAACTGTGTTCCTCTCCGCAGGTGCTGTCAGACCTGCTGAGTTTTTCCAGCTATTTTTGTTCTTGTTTAAGATGTTTCTTCTTGTTGGGAGTCCAAAACTCGAGGCAACGGATAGAAGATATTCAAATTCAGGAGAAATGTCTTTATATAGAGAATGGTGAGAATGTAGAACTCGCTTCTTAAAGGGGGAATTGAAGCAAATAAATAGATGGATTAAATGGGAAGCTAGATAAACTGTGGTAATAGGGTGAGATGAATTCACATGGACAACACTTTTGTGGAGCATAAATACCGACAGAGACCAATTGGGTCAAATTTCTCTGCTGTAAATTATATATCCCCTCAGGAGAATGACCTTGATTTACAGTGTGAGTAATCCAGTTCACATGATCCAGCACGAGGGGCTGACTGACACCACTAGGAGTTTCAATGAAAATGAGGGACTCACTGCTATGATATTCAATTCACAGGGATGCAGGTGATAACTGTGCACCACTGACAGCTCAATGTCTACTTGTAGATTACAGCTACAGCTGAGGCAGCAGAATTGGGAATCGAAAATGACACATTACACTCTTGATTGTTTGTCAGTCAACCCCCTCCGTTACCTTGAGCTGGCCTCCCCATCCAAACTCAAAATCTCCAAGTGCAAGTGCCAACCTTGTGGTGTTGGCTGGGCTTCTGAACGAACTGGTGAAGGAGGGGACTCTGGCTGGCTGCTCCGGGACTGCAGGAAGGGGCTCCTGAGCTTGCCTGACAGAAAAAAGCAAAAGGCAAGCGAAAAACAGAACCAACAGTAAGCAGCACGGTCATCGGAACACTATACAAGGCATCACAGCAACAGATTCTAAGACAGGTTATTCTGCACATTTGAGGCAAGCAACATGGCTAAGCTAATAGCTGCTTCATTCATCCCCTCCTCAATTTTTTAATTAACTTTGAAAATGCATTTTCAGGGATTATCTTCAATACTGTGTTGACAGACTACTGCAATTGTGTATCGCAGGATTACATCAGAATTGTTTTAAAAGATACTTTCTCAGAACATGGGTGTTGCCCATCCATTGTTGCCCTTTAGAAGGTGGCAGTGAGCTGTCTTCCTGAACCACTGTAGTCTGCATGGTAAACGTAATCCTGCATTGCTGTTGTTGGAAATTACAGGATATTGATCTAGTGACAATGAATGAACGGTGATCCATTTCCATGTTGAAATGGCGTGTGACTTGGAAGGGTTGGTGTTCTTAGGCACCTGCTCCACTCAGCCCTCACAGCGAATGCCAAGGAGCAACACCCTGGATCTACAGAGCATCTTGGCTGGCTGTAGTTCTATCCAGCCTTTTCCCACACAAGCTCATAACAAAAGCAAAATGTACACGTGATACAGCACATCATGCAAGATGAGAGCATGCACAGGGCAGAAGCAAGGAAATGTTTTGCTGATACCAACTTGCAAAAAGCTGCCGGGAGTGGGACGGAGAATGAGAGACATAAAAATCAATCAGCAACCCATCATGAAAGGAAGCAGGAAGAAGCTAAGCTGTAACCACATCCTGCCTAGAATCTAAAACTCACGCTGAAACCACCACTGTACAGTATCTGAATTGAATCCCTCAATTATTTTATAAATCATCCCGTGCAGTTGAGATTATGTCTTTATATGATGGTGTGGGGTGGTAAACAAAACAGTACACAGCAAGAAAGAGCTCACCTCCCGTTAACTGTTATTCACACTCTGCATCCAAAAGTCCAATTTCTCTTTTCTCCATGTACAGGTGTGTGACTCAACTCCCCACACCAAGCACTACAAAGCAGTTGGGGCATCTTACAAACTGGGAAATTTATATCAATGACTTCTGAATGATGAGGGTTGAGATTGAGCAGATTGGGACAAACTGTTTGCACTGACAGAAGGATGGCAACTAGGAGGCACAGCTGGTGTGTTAGTGGAAGAGTGGGTGTTACCTCAATTCTAAGAACTGAACTCAAATACCAGTATCAAGTCATTCACATTGAAAACCTGTCTGTTGAGAAAGATCCCAAGGATTCTGCAAAAGGAATTAACCTCAGGAGTGAAAGTTTCTTAACCTGAGATGCCTGGTGTGGATATAAATACAACAAGCACCAGCCATTCCTTCATTTCCCATTGCCTAATCTTTGCAGCAACAGGTTGGGGTAGTGCCAATGCCTGGCTCCCACACTACCAGCTTTAAGGTTCATTTCAGCAAACCATGGGTCACGGGGTTAAATCTCACCCTAAGAAACTGCAACATCAAATTCAATGAATCTGGTCATTTATGACAGAGTAACACGAAAAGACAAGCTGCCAAGCAACTAGACACGGCTGAGTGATTCACTCCGGTGTTTATTTCTTCGCTCTGTAAGAATTGGGTGCTGGGTCAGCAATTGTTTTTCTGGCTGTTAAGAGACACCAAGCAAACATGTGTTGCTCACTTTCAGTAGATTTGATGAAACCTGGCAGTTACCAGTTAGTCAAGGGCACACCATCCCACTCACAGCTCACCCGGGTTGCTATGGGAAGCAGGTTTAGCTAACTGAAGCTGCCTTCTGAGAGTGAAAAGCATTCAGCAAATTCCTGGCTGTGGGCAGAGATAAGAGGAGAAAAACAAGCAGAAGATGGTCCTTCTCCGTTACCTGGTTGCGTGCTTGCACTGAATGAAGAGGAGTCTCCGGCCATGCCGCGCTCGCGGTCCTTGAACAGCTCCTTCGGATTCACTGATCTCTGAGAAATGATGGACGCGGCCTCCTGCAATGAGATCAACAACGGGTGGTGAAAATGGAGAGTCCCAGGTATGATTGAAAAGCTCTACACCAGCACTATCCAGACCCCACAGCAGCAGACAGGGCTCAGCTGAAACCACACACCCCACTTGTTCATTGCCATACACCCCTTAACATACAAGGAAAAATAATTGCAATATTTCATCTATTTTCTCCAAAGCACCAGTTGTAACTTAGCCACTGTAAATGTCTACCAACGTTCCATGTGGGTAGCACACACGCCTGAGTCAAAAGATTGGTGGTTCCATCCAGGCACTTGAACCCATAAATCCAGATTTGGAGGAGACAGAGACTGCATCTACCCTCTCAAGTGGACACTTCCTTTCCAATATTATTCTTCAGCCCATACCATCAAAAAGAGATTAAGTGGCCAGTTCTTTCATTGCTGTCAAGTTGTGAGAGTTTGCTGTGTGCAAATTGACCACCGCATTTGCCTACTTCACAGCAATAGCTACAAGTCAAGGTACTTCACTGACTTCAAAACTCTTGCCTCACAATAATTCTCCAATTTCAGTTCCGAACTTTTGAAGCAACCCCAGCCTCAATATTTTTATGGCAGAGAATTGCAGTTTTCAACTACATGTGAGGAAGTGCTACCTGAGGCCACTCTTGAACAGCCTCATTCTAACTCTAAGGTTATTCTAGATGTCCCCCCCCCCCCACCCCCGTCAGAAGGGCCAATGCCTTGCATCTCTTTTTTCCAATTAATCCTTGGCTCCAGCCTCAGCTTCTTGTTAAGCATTCCAAGGCACTTTGTCACGCGAGGATAGAAACACAACAATACTTTCACAGGAACAGGATAGTGGAGCAAACAGAAAGTCCGCATACCGTCGCCTTCTCGATCGACTGACTTCTCTTAAAGCCCTTGCGCATCGCCGCCTGGTATTCCTGCTCCTGCTCATTCTGAAAAAACACCAAGACGGCGTTAGAGGCAGCTTTGTGACTCAGAGACTTCCATAAAGCTGGCAAAACTACCCTTACACTATGTCCAGAAAGGCCAGGGAAGGAACCTGATCAGAGAACAGCGAACTGAGTTAACAAGTTGCAATGTCAACAAGGTTTGGAGAATTTGTACAGAAAAGTCACATTCCATGATGCTTTGCTCAAAACAGCCAATGAGTGAAGACCTTGGGAGTGTTTGATGGGGACAGTGTAGAAGGAGCTTTACTCTGTATCTAACCCCGTGCTGTACCTGTCCTGGGGGTGTTTGATGGGGCAGTGTAGAGGGAGCTTTACTCTGTATGTAACCCCGTGTTGTACCTGTCCTGGGGGTGTTTGATGGGACAGTGTAGAGGGAGCTTCACTCTGTATCTAACCCCGTGCTGCACCTGTCCTGGTAGTGTTTGATGAAGGGCAGCACCTCATCTTCTGACTAGGCGCTTTACAGCCTTCTGGACTTAACATTGAATTCAACAACTTGAGACCATGAATACTCTCCTCCATCTTTACCCCCTTTTATCCAATTGTGTTTTTAAAAATTTTTATGTTTATTTATACATTTATTCATTTTTCTTTTTCCCCAATGTCCCCCCTCCACAGAGCCACCTGTCACTTGTTTCTATGTTGTACTTTCACAGAGTGCTGGCCCTTGTTCTGCTATTAACACGTTCTGCTTTTACCTTTATGCCATTATCAGCACTTTCTTTAGTCTTCACCACTACCGTTAACACTCCCTTTGTCTTGCCTCCATGACATCTTTGTCAATCTCTCCTTAGCTCCCACCTATCTCTGACCTTCTATCTCGCTCCACATGCGCCAACCCCTCAAACAGTATAAAATCCATCACATTTCTACATCTTTTTAGCTCTGTAGAAGGATCATGTGGACTCGAAACATTAACTCTGTTTCTCGTTCCACAGATGCTGCCAAGCCTATTGAGTTTTTCCTGCAATTTTTGTTTTTGTATTAAAGGGAGCTTTACGCTGTACCTAACCCAGCACTGTACCTACACTGGGGGTGTTTGATGGGATGGTGTATCTAACCTATGCTCTATCTGTTTTGGATTGTTTGATACCAAAAAGACCAGGTGCAAAAAATATGAAGTGTTTGATAGGGACAATGTAGAGGGAGTTTTATTCTCTATCTAACCCTATACGATATGTTTTTTTTTTCCCCAGGAGTATATTACAAACATTAAACGCCACATGTTTCCAACAGGGGGTCACATCAAAGCCTTCAGTCAATCAGATATTTACACAGTGGAGCAGTTGCTCACCACTGAATGATTACACTCACCCAGCGCTGCTTCTCATACTCTCTGCTCTGTGATTCTTGTTTTTTCTGGAACTGCCTGCAACAGCAGGGGACAAAAAAAACGAGTGCATTTGTGGAAAGCAGCAGTTCACACCTCGGATTACCCGAGCAGGACTTGATGATGGCTAACCGATACTCCTCCCCAACTCCCACCTCTTGCAGAATACCCGTGCTTAGCACAATTACTTCAGGTCCTGATAACTTCTTACTTTCTATTCCTCTAAACATGGCATCAAAAATGCAGCACTTCTTGAAATATCTCCCTTGCCATACTCTTCTGAGATCGATGTAACCTTTCACATTGCTGCCTCTGTGCTTTTAGGTATTACAAGTGGTTAAGATTCTCTCAGTGTTCCTTGGATCCACTCAGAATACGTTTTCCTATTAGCATTCTGAACTGTGCAGAAGGACTGTTATATCAAAGGACAAAGTGCAAGTGGGTTTCCACTCCACTAACTCATGCAGTTCAATGCCAATCTTGGGTAAATTTCACCATCTCAGGCTGACAGGCTTGTAACGCTGTGTAGTGTTGCACAGGGCCTGGTTAACAGAAGCCCTTTCAGATGAAGGGATTTAACAGGATAGACAGAGTGAGGGAGAGTCCAAAGCTAGAGGCCATCTATCTAAGATGGGAAGACATCAAATCAGGAACTCAGGATAACTTCTTTCCGCAGAGATGAGCAAGAATGTGGAATTCGTGAGCACAGGGAGTGATTGAGGAGAAGAGCATAGATGCATTTAAAGTGAAGCCAGATAAACACAAGGGAGAAGACAAAATAAAACAAGGCAGCATAAACACCAGGAGATACCAGTTGGACTGAAGGACTGGTCTTCTGTGATATGCATTTATGGATATGGATTCAGAGGGTGAAAGAAGACACATGTATATTGAATGCTGGGTCAAGTGATCTATTTCAATGTAATAAATTCGAGCTGTCCTGAAGCCCCTGTCCCAGCTGTTCTCACACAACTTCATTGACAGAAGCAAAAGTGACAAGATGACGTGACTCACTTCTGTTGGTCGATCTGGCTGGACCTCTCTTTAAACCGCTGCTCCCGCTGCTCGGACTCCTTCCGTTCCCTCTCCTTTCTTTCCTGCTCCAATCCCTCTTGCTCCAGCACCCTCTTCTTTTTATCTTCTTCCCTTCGCTTCTCTTCATCTTTCTGGTGGGAAAGGGGCTAGCATTTATTTCTGGACTCAGTTGTTGTGAGGCAGACAGCAGCCACAATCAATTCCCCTTGCAAATCCTGTGCTGCAGCATTTGCTTTGTGTGACCTCTAGATGGCCAGTCACAGCACAGGTTCACAACTTCAAGCTGCAACCAATGGGCAGAGTGTGAAGAGTGCTCCACTCCCGCTGCATTTCACAGCATCAACACGGTGCAGGCATCATCGACAAGGCCAACATGCATCGCCCAGCCTTTGCTGCACTGAGTCGGTTTGACATGCCACCTTCTTGAAGAGTGCCCATGACTTGCTTAGCCACTGCAGCAGGGAACTGAAGAGTTAACCCCATTGGTATGGGATTGGAGTCACACATGGCCCCAGACCATCTAAGTGCGAAAGTTATTCCTCCCCAAAACAGATTAGTGAGCCAGTTGGGGTTCACGACAATCCAACAGCTTCATGGTCATACCAAGGCAAGTCCTTTCTTTCCTAAATTTTCTAACAGAATACAGATTCTTGAATTGTTGTGGTGGGATTTGAATGTACAACCCCTGGATTATTCATAAGTCAGGCAGCTGGATCACCAACAAACTCGGATGAGTGAACACAGGTCACATGTTCAATATTATCCCTTTCCTGAGCAGAGCCACACCCTTACCTCAGTCTGTGCCCAGAAACTCTCTTTGTTCACACTTCGGATTTCTGACATTGCATTAGTCTTCTTATAAACCGAGCCCTAAGAGAAGAGAATAGAAGATAAATAGCTATCTGCAGAACACTATCGTAACAATGATCATCAAGTTTAATCCCAGTTTTGCTGATCTCAAATAAATGAGGGTAAATAAGTATAGTCAATCTCACCATGAGGTAGGAGCAGAGGTAGGCCATTCGGCCCATCGAGTCTGCTCCACCATTCGATGATACCATGGCTGATCTGATAATCCTCAACCCCACTTTCCTGCCTTTTCCCCATAACCCTTGATTCCCTTACTGATTAAAAATCTGTCTATCTCAGCCTTGAATATGCTTAACAACCCAGCATCTGCAGCCCTCTGCGGTGAAGAATTCCACAGATTCACTACCCACAGAGAAAAAATTCCCCCTCATCGCTGTCTTAAATGGGTGACCCTTTACTCTGAGATTATGCCCTCTGGTCCTAGACTCTCCCACAAGGGGAAACAACCTTTCAGTATCTACCCTGTCAAGCCCCCTAAGAATCTTGCATGTTTCAATAAGGTCACCTCATTCTTCTAAACTCCAATGATTACATGCCCAACCTATCCAACTCTCCTTATAAGAAAATTCCTCCATACCCAGGATCAACCTAGTGAACCTTCTCTGCACTGCCTCCAGTGCCAGTATATCTTTCCCTAGATAAGGGACCAAAACTGTTCACAGTATTCTAGGTGTGGTCTAACTAGTGCCTTGTATAGTTTTAACAAGATTTCTCTGTTTTTATACCCCATTCCCTTTGAAATAAAGGCCTGCTGAATTTATATGTTAGCTTTCTGGAATTCATGCACGAGGACTCCCAATTCCCTCTGTGCTGCAGCTTCCTGCAGTCTTCCTCCATTTAAATAATGTTCAGCTCCTCCATTCTTCTGCTAAAATGCATAATCTCATATTTTCCCACATTACATTCCATCTGCCAAGTTTTTGCCCACTCACTTAAACTGTCTGCATCCCTCTGTAGACTCTTTGTATCATCCTCACCACTTGCCTTCCACCTATCTTTGTGTTATCTGCAAACTTGTCGATAGTGTAATCACTTCCTTCATCCAAGTCATTAATATATATGTAAATAATTGTGGCTCCAGCACTGATCCCTTGGCACTCCACTAATTACAGGTTGCCATATTGAAAACGCCCCTCTTATCCCAACTCTCTGTCTTCTATTAGTTAGCCAATCCTCTATCCATGTTAATATACTACCCCAAAACCATGGGCTTTTATCTTATTAAGTAGTCTTATGTGCAGTACCTTATCAAATTCCTTTTGGAAGTCCAAATATATTACTGGTTCCTCTTTATCTATCCTGCTTGTGACCTCCTCAAATAATTCTAATAAATTTGTCAGGCATGATTTCTCTTTCATGAAGCCATGCTGACTCTGCTTGATTATATTATATATTTCTAAATTCTCAGCTATTACATCCTTCATAATAGAATCTAACATTTTCCCAATGACAGATATTAAGCTAACTGGCCTATAGTTACCTGTTTTTTGTCTCCCTCCCTTTGAATAAGGGTGTTACATTGGAAAACTGCCAATCTTCTGGGACTTTTCCAGAATCTAAGGATCCTTGGAAGATTACTACCAGTGCATCCACTATTTGTGTAGCTACTTCCTTTAATATCCTAGGATGCAGCCCATCAGCTCCAGGGGACTTATCGGCCTTTAGCCCCATTAGTTTCCCTGGTACTTTTTCTCTCATTATTATTATTTCCCCAGCCTCATTCTCTAAGAGGCCTATGTTCACTTTGGCCTCTCTTTTCCTTTTTATATATTTAAAGAAGCTCTTACTGTCTGTTTTTATATTACTTGCTAGTTTACCCTCAAAGTTGATTTTCTCCCTCTTTATTATCTCTTTATCCTAAATAAGGAAGAGGTAACATCATCCAGAGCTCCCACCATATTATCACTGATCCCTGCTGGAAATGAACCATTTACAATCATGTCTTGTGGTTGCTACTGACAATGTTAATACCTCCCCTTAGATAAAGGGATGCATGCGTCTAAGTGCTCGGGGACAGGCACTGGTCAGCAATCCAACACAAAACCACACTTTCCACAGGAGGAAGAAAGTGGCAAGAAATCTGGTCCAAAGGCACAAGCTGAGCATGTGTGCCAAAGACAGGTCCATTCACCCGGTTTGTCACTTAGCAGCAACAGTTTCAGGCCCTCTTGCCCATATTTATTTGCTCACAGGTTCGTGTCCTTCCATTGAATGGGACAGGTCTGTATGTCCTCTACTCAGCATTACATCAAACCATGCAAAGAGTTAGAAAAGTTCATCGTGCTGCCAAACTCCTGCTCCTCCTCTCCCTCTACTGCCATTAAGTTGACAATGAGTTCCTAAAAATCTCCAACCAACTCTGAGACTCATTCGGCATGCCCTTCCCCAGCCTTCTCCAGTGCGGACATGGACTCACCACAGGTCCTTGTGGGGTTGTGTCTTGGAAGCGGGGTTTCTCCTTATGAAAGCTGTAGTTGGCTCCTGAGGCCTTCGCCACTTTTTCAATGATCACCTCAGGTTCCACGTCCTCATCTGCACGGGCATTGATAGTGACATGGGCACCCTGGACAGAATTACGGATTTGACAGCAACTTGCGTTAAGTAAAATGTCCCAAGCAAGTTCATAACAGGGTAACTGGATAAAATTTAGACACAAAACTTGTATTTTGGACAGGTGACAGAAAGCTTGGTTAAAGAGGTAGGTTTAAGAGAGGCAGAGAGAATACTACAGCTTAGTGCCTAGGCAGCTGAAGACCACGGTGAGGCGAAGGAATCAGATATGCAAGAGATGGAGGAGCACAGTTTTTTTTATGGGTTCTAGCACTGGTGAAGATCACAAAAATAGGAAAGGATGAGGCCATGGAGTGACTGGAACCCAAGAATGAGAATTCAAAATGAGAGGGGTTGCTGGAACTGGAGCAAGTGTTCATGAGCAAGCACAGGAGTGGTGGATGAACAGGGCTTGGCAAGAGTTAGGGGATGAGCAGCAGTTATGGATTGGCTGAAGTTTCTGGAGGGTGCAAGGTGGTTAGTCGGCCAGGAAAGCATTGGGATAATCAGGTCCAGAGGTGGAACAGGCATGAATAAGGATTTCAGGAGCAGATGGGCTGAGGCATTGTTTAAAAAAAAAAAATTTTAAATATAAAAAAAAAAATCGAGCAACATGAGCTTTTGGACTCCAATTAAACACCAGGCAGTGCCATACTTGGCAGGATAAACACAAAAACTTGAATACATCTTACCTTTAAAAAGTTGGCGATGGTGCTGACATGATTGGCACACAACCCTTTCCTGGCATCCTTTACTCCTTCACCAGTCTGAAGAGAAAGATTCAGCTAATTAAGGTTTTATGTGACCGTGATGTACAGCCTGACTCATGTCCCTATATCTGATACAATTGCAACTTTATATAAGCTAGTCTCACCTGACCCTCATAAATTGAGCAAACATGGATTTAAGGAGCATGGTTTCAGTGGAAACCAAGGGCAACCAATAAGATTAGGGAGGGAATTCAAACTGATCCTTGTAAAGTTACGGATTGGTAAAGTGTTTAAATACCAATGGACTCAATAAACTTAAGCAAGAGGAGATGTCCTTTTCTCAGCTGTACACCAAATGACGGAGGGATACCCAGGTGCCAAAAATAGCTGTAGGGACACTGTGGAAAGCCAGGATTAAGCTCTGACAGACAGACAGACAGACAGTCTGCCATCACAAAGGCACTGCGTTAGCAAGGTTTCACAGGGCAGTGACCATACGTGGCTCACCTTCAGAAGGTGGGGCAAAGGAAAATCGCCATCATTCATCCCTTAAGAAACTGTTGTGTCAATTAGAAATAAACACTAACTCTGCCATAACTCGACACTTACCCAGTTAATCAGGACATACTTGGGCAATCCCGAATTGGGGTCTTTCACTCGACAAAAGGCATACATCACCTTCCCACTATTTAGTTCTTCCACCAACTCCTCAAGGCCACCATCTGAAAAGGGCAAAACAATAAGCTATGTAGATAAACTCAACACAAGAAGCCCTGTGCCTACAACAGACTAGCTTTGCACTTGCCTTTATTAAAAATGGCCCATCCTTGTAGAGGGAAGATAAAGGAAAAAGAAAAGGATAAAGACAGACCAGGAGTAAAAGTTCTAAATTGGGGAAAGACAAATTTTATGAAGCTGAGAGTTAATCTGGCGAAAGTGGGCTGGTTACAGCTATTTGAAGGGAAATCAGTGACAGGCAATCAAAAGTAAGATACTACAGGCACAGTGTAAAGATGTCCCCATGAGAAAAAAGGATGCTACTGCCAAATCTAGAGTTTCCTGGTTATCTAGAAGCATACAGGGTAAGATAAAGCAGAAAAAGAAAGTTTATGACAGTCACAAAAAAATGATTACATTAGAAAGCCTAGAGGAGTATAGAAAATATAGGGGTGAAATGAAAAAGGAAATCAGGAAAGCAAAAAGATATGAAAAAATATTAGCAGGTAAAATCTAGGAAAACTCAAAGATGTTTTATCAGTACAGATTAAGAGCAAGAGAATAACTAAGGAAAGAGTAGAGCCTATCAGATATGTACAAGGTAACTTATGCATGGATACAGAAGGTGTGGGCAGCATTCTTAATGAGTACTTTGTCTCTGTCTTCACAAAGGAGGGATGATTCAGACATTCTAGTTAAAGTAGAGAACTGTGAAATATTAGATATAATAACCAGAGTGAAAGAGCAAGTATTGGAGGGACTGACATCCTTGAAGGAGGATAAATCACCACGGCTGAATGGATTGTATCCCAAGCTGTTAAAGGAGGCCAGGGAGGAAATAGTGAATGCTCTGAGGATCATCTTCCAACCCTCACTAGATACAGGCGAGGTACTAGAGGAGTGGAGGCCTAAGAACATTATACTATTGTTTAAAAAGGGTGAGGGATAGGCCAAATAATTATAAGCCAGTCACTTTGATTCCAGTGGTGGACAAATTATTGGAATTAATTCTGAAAGCCAGGATAAACTCACTTAGAAAGGCAAGGATTAATCATAGATAGTCAACATGATTTTGTTAAGGGAAAGTCGTGTCTTCTAAACTTAACTGAATTTTTTGAGGAAGTAACAAGGAAGATTGACAAGGGAATTGCAGTGGGTGTGATCTACATGGGTTTTAGTCAGGCATTTGACAAGGTCCCACATGGCAAACCGGTCATGAAACTAAAAGTCCTTAGGATACAGGGCAACGTGGCGAGTTGGATCCAAAACTGGCTCAGTGACAGAAAAAAGGGTGCTGATCAATGGATGTTTTAGCGAATGGAAAGCAGTTTCCAGTGGCGTTCCGCAGGGCTCAGTGTTGAGGCCCTTGCTGTTTTTAGTACATATTAATGACTTGAACTTAAATGTAAGAGGTATGATCAGGAAATATGCAGATGACACAAAAATCAGCTGTGTAGTTGATAGTGAACAGGACAGCTGTGGACTCCAGAATGATATCAATAGTTTAGTTGGGTGGGCGGAAAAGTGGCAAATAGAATTAGATCAGGAGAACATGAAGTAATGCATTTTGGGAGGGCAACCAAAGCAAGACAATTCTCAATAAACGGGAGAATATTGAGAGAGGAAGAGAAAGTGAGAGACCTAGGGTGCATGTCCAAAGATCCTGGACGGTGGTAGGACAAGTGGATAAAGTGATAAAGAAGGCATACAGAATGCTTTCCTTTATTGCACAAGGTATAGAATACAAAAGCAGGTATGTAATGCTGGAACTGTGTAAAACGCTGGTTAGGCCACAGCTGGAGTTCTGCCTACAGTTCTGGTCACCACATTACAGGAAGGACAAAATTGCTCTGCAGAGTACAGAGAAGATTCACAAGAATGTTGGCAGGACTGGAAAATTGTAGCTATGAGGAAAGATCAGGTAGGGTCAGGTTGTTTCCCTTAGAACAGAGAAGACTGAGGGGTGACCTGATTGAGGGGTACAAAATGATGAGGGGCCTAGACAGGAAAGATATGTTTCTCCAAGCGCAGAAGTCAATTACCGGGGGCACAGGTTTAAGTCAATTGGTAGAAGGGTTCAAGGGGATATTAGGAAAAACCTCTTAACCCAGAGGGTGGTAGGTATCTGGAATACGCTGCCTGGTTTGGCAGTTGCGGCAGAAACACTCAACTCATTTAAAAGGTACCTGGATCAGCACCAAGTGCTGCAGCCTGCAAGGCTAAGGACTGAGAGCCGGAAGGTGGGATTCGAATGGGCGGCTAGTTTTTTCAGCCAGTGCAGATGCGATGGGCTGAATGGCCTCTTTCAGTGCCATAACTTTTCTGTGGTTCTGTAAGGAGACAGGCTTGGTGATGTAGAAGAGTTGGAAGCTTAGTTCAAAGTCAAAGAGGAAATTAAGCTTGTTAACAGTTTTGTTCAGCCTCAGAAACTGGAATCAGTGTGGTGACAATGGTGCCTGTCTTCTCGACGTTTTGGCTGAAAGAAACTGCAGCTCTTCTAGGATGACATGTCAGACAAATAGTCTGATGAAAGGCGGTGGCAGGGTTGAGCAAGGAGGCCGAGGAGTGTACTGTTGTCATTTGAAAGCTGGCCCTATGTCTCTAAGAGTGACAGGGACAGGGTGGAGGTCAGGGACTAAGAATGATCCTTGGGAGATTCCAAAGGCAGTGGTGTAGGGCTGGAGAGAGATGCTCTGGCTGTGCTTGGACAAATAAGAATGGAACCAAATGAAGGACATTGCAGTGAGTTGGAGCTGAGAGCAGAGGTGTGAGGTGGTAAGGTTGACTTTGAAATGGTTGGAGACAGGTCAGGAACCGTAGTGCACCATGGCCATCTATGACTTGGATCCAGGGTTGCAACAGAGGCATAAGTCTTACTGAAGAGGTCCAGGGGGCTACTTTGAGGGTCTGTAGAAAGTTAACATACAACAGTGGCCGATGCCTAGAACCAAAATTAATTTCCCTCTGTCACCAGGTACAAATTAAAACAACAGGACTAGGAGAGGCAATGATGTAGTGATATTGTCACTGGACTGGTAATCCAGAGACCCAGGGTAATTTGAATTCAATAAAAATCTGGAATTAAAAGTCTAATGATGACTTTGAAACCATTGCTGATTGTCGTAAAAACCCATCTGGTTCACTAATGTCCTTTAGGGAAGGAAATCTGCTGTCCTTAACTGGTCTGGTCTGCATGACTCCAGACCCGCAGCAATGCGCTTCACTCTTCAAAAATGTTCTGTGAACAAGGGCAATTAGGATGGGTAATAAATGCGGGCTTAGCCCACATCCCATGAACGAATAAAAGAAGGGACAGAGTGAGGGATAGTTTCTGCATCCTGACAGAAAACTCACTGCAATCAATGTCCATTAGGCAAATCAGTTCATCTCAAAAAATATAGTGACAAATCCACAGTAGCATCATTCATTTCACCGAGGGTCAATGTAATTAACATCACTTCTTACTGATGAAATGTCAGGTCCAAATAAAAATGCCAGTTCAAACCAGTAACTGGCAACAGATGGCAGTGAGACGGCAGTAAGCGGTGTGACCCTCACCTCCAGTTGCTGCCAGCCGCAGATCATTGCTGTTCCCTTCATATGTAAAAAGTGCCCTAGAACAGAAAACAAGACAGTTAGACTTCCTCTGGGCAATGTACAAAGTGCATAGCTCTCAAATAGAGAAAACAGAAAAAAAAAAGCTGACAAATACAGCATTGGAAGTACAGTAGCAGTCCCACAGATAGAGATTAGATAGAGGCAACGCAATTCACCACATTCACACAGTTAATGGAGGTGAAATCAGAATCAAACTGTGCACAATTACAGTCTTCACTAGCTGGGAGATTTTTGCCTTGCCAAGGATAGCACCTCTGACAAAGTGGCATTCCCTCAAGATTGTACGGGGGTTGGCAGCGTAAATTTTGTGCTCTTCTCTGGAGTGAACCAATGAGTTTCGGAATCAGGAGTGGTGATAGGAATGGTCCTCACTCATACCAAGCCAACAACCCGTGACGGCCACGCTGGACATGTGACGGAATAGTTATATTCGACTGAATCCGAGCACTGAGATAGTGCATTTGTGCACTGACTATTCCTCTGACTCAGAACTAATGGGTGTTTGTCAAATGGGGGAGACTGAAAATTACAAAGATTTGTCACTGTAGCTGAGTGCTAGATATCAAATTGCTCATCATTAACAAAGAGGCAGGCCTGCTGCTGTTCTGCATTGCAGGGATATGAACCCACATCTACAACCAAATTGCAGTTACAGGATCACGTCAAGTCTTGGCTTCCTCCCATTTCAGACTGCTTGGCTTTTGTTTGACTGGTTTCCTGTTTCAGACATGTAGCAAGATCATTTGCTGCATCCTACTAGCTATCTTCCCAAACTGCGCTGGTCTGAATCGACACTCCTGCTCACAGGGAACATATGAACTACATTTTTTTTCCACTGCTCTCACCTCAGAGCTACGTAACTTTTCCTCCTCAATTCTCCTTCTGAAAGTTCCGATTGAATGTGTTTCTACCACCTTTTCACACACTGCATTCTAGATTACAACAACTGACTAGTGCTTCAAAGAAAATTATTACTTACCCTCTGGTTCTTCGTCCATTATCTTAAATCTGTATCTTCTGGTTATTGATCCTCCTGCTGGGAGGAACAGTTTCTCCCTGTCGATCTCCCTATCAAAACTTCTCAGAACTTTGAACACTTCGAATCAATCTTCATTCAAATTAACCCAATAAAGTCGGACCAGTGAGTATGAGTCATGTTACAATCAATCCTTTGAGCAGGATTTGGGGAGCCATGAAATGTTCTTTCCAGAGATCAGCAGCAGACAATTACACCCAGTCATCCCCTTCCTCTCTCTCTTCCTCCGCCACTGCCCCCAATATCACTGGTCTCTGGATCATGGACCTGATAGTACGGTCATATGTCAGCCTACAATTTACACAATAAAAGCCTTTTAAATAAGTTAATGGTAACTTTAAAATGCATATCATGGGAAGTGAAATGTTTGGAACAATCTACCAGGCAGGAAGATAACGCCTTGGTCAAAAACAGTTGAATATTACATGAAGGTTCAAGGGGAAATGGGGGCGAATATGCTTTACCAGAGAGCCCATCTGTGCCATTTCTCTGAAAGGCTTGTGGAAGATGGCATCTAAGAGGCTATTCAGCCTCTCCAGCCTATTACATGGAACAAAAGAGGCCCCATTCAGCCCATTCCAGCTCAACCTCATCTCCATTTAACTACCATTGCTCCATAAAACTAAAACCTATTAATCCCATTCTTGCTAATTTCAGTCGTCCAGGAATACACAGCTTGTTGGGGAAGAGGTTTACAGATTTCCTCTATCCTATGCATGAATAAGTGATCCTTCACACCAGGCTACAATGGTCTAAGTTTCTGCCTGCTTGTTCTGGACTCTGCACACCAGAGGAAATAGTTTCTCTATCTATGCTATCAAATTCATTTAGTATTTTAAGCACAATTAGACAATATCACTAAAAAAAAAGAGGTTTTGGTCATCACATTGCACGTGGCAAGATCCCACACACTGCTAAGAGGCTTCCATGGTTCTGACAATTCAATAGGAACTATATTTCATAAGCTACTTCCTTGGATGTGAAGCACTCAGAGGTGCTGAGATTGACAAATATGCCATATAAATACAAGTTGTTTTTCCTCCTCTAGCTGGTGAAACATAAGGGAATACAAGCTTAGATAATCCATTTGCCTAACCTAACCCTTTCATTCTTGCTATTGTTCTCATGAAACTGTGCAGTACCCCCTCAAAGGCCAACTCTTCCACCCTGAGGTGCAGTGCCCAACACTCATAGCCCAAGATCAGTGTGAAGGCTGGATCAAACAACGATCAGTGATTTTGTAGGAGTTGAGATAAATTATGGGGAATATTGAAGAATTAAACTAAGGCTCGCAAGATAATTGGGGAAGGGTTGAAATGGGTACTGGTCGTGAAGGCGACAGGAGCCAAGCTCCGAGATAGGCAGTGCTGCTTTGTAACGATGCATTGAAGAGCTGCTGCATGTAGAACAGACAGAACCAGTTCGTCCACTTTTTTGGCAGTGAGAATGACTAGTGAAGGGCAACAAGTTCCCATGTGATTTGACAACTGATGATAGAGAGAGAGAGGGGAGCAGTGTAAAGGAATGTGCAGAATTGAGTTCTGGAATTTTCTTTAGTACCTGTGACAGGCAGCATAAACTAACTGAGAATTAGGAGTTGGAAGACCACTGACTGGCACTGTTGGTGTAAATTGCGAGAAATAAAAGGAACATGCTTTAACTTGTGGAAACAAACCAGTGATGAGAAAGAGGCAATAACCAGTGAAAAGCAAACAGATTCAACAGTCATATTGAACAAGTTGTGATGACTAACTTTGAGAAGCAAATCTCAAAAACTTTTGCAGGTTCCATGACTTCAGCTCCCATTAAAGGTGGATATTTGGAATATGATCAGAGAACACGCAAAGGATTATCCAAAGTGAGAGAGAAGACACACTTGCCCATTTCCATCGTTCATCCCAATCTTGTTTAAATTCTCTGAAGTAAGTGACATCTTCTGGGCTCAGAATGAATGGGCTGCAACATAATTTGTGAATCCCTTCAAAGTGTACATCTGTGTGTGCGCCAGCTGAATATGAAATGTGCAGTAACTTCACTTGAGAAGGCTGGGCTCAAGAAATGTGACCAATGATTAAATCCTCAACTGTGTCAATAACACATGGCAGGTGAGATCAGGGACAGGGATTTGCTGTGTTGAGAATATTCTGCATCTCCAACTGGGCAAGCTGGGAAAGGGTTGACTTGTACTCAAGATGTGCACAGAGGCATTGCTGAGGTCCAAGCAGCTGTGTGTGGTTGTGAACAGAGGTTAGCTATCAAATGAACAGATCACTCACTGACATGTTTCCTTTGTGCATACTTATTGAATAACTGTTGTTAAACATTGCAGAAATATTTTCAAATTAAATCACAAGTTTTGTATGTTCCACTCTGGACAGATTTCACTTATAATACATGCAGGAAGCAACAGGCTAATTTGCTAGAGTGCAAAATCAAAAATCTCCACAAAAACCTGGGGCTTTATCCTTTAAAGAGAAGGCTGAAGGATGAGCAGGAGGTCTTTAAAACCATGAAATGCTTTGAGTGTAGATACAAAGCAATTGTTTCCTCTTGTGGGCAATAGCAGAACAAGAGTCCAGCACTCTAGTGAGTACGAAATCCAAAAAGGTATTCAGGAGAATATTTTTTTTTTGCCCAGGGAGTGGTGAGAATTTGGAACTTGCTCCCATAGGGTGTAGTTGAGATGAATAGTATAGATGCAGTTAAGGAGAAGCTGGACAAACGATGTGGAAAGGAATAAAAGGATATGTTGAAGGAATAAAAGGATATGTCGATGTGGTTTAACCATGTTGGGGTTTGTGTGGGCCATAAACAAGAGCATAGACCTGTTAGAATTTACATAATGGAAATAGGCTAATGTTATTAAAACGGTCATCAGCAAATAGCAAGCCAAGTTTGTAAAACCTTCTCAATGACCATAGAAAAAGTTCCGAGATAACTCAGAGACAGGTGTTGCAGTGAAGGTGAATTCAGAAAGTATTTACGAGTTGCATGATAAAGCTTTGCTCGAGAGATGGGAGCTGAGAGATTTTGAGATGTTGCAAAGATAGGGTGAGGCAAGGTCATGCTCTCGAAAAGAGCAATGAATGCCTATGTTTGCAGTTTACAATCAGTTAAACAAAAGTTGAAGTGACAACAGGAAGATTCAGAATAAAACAAGCACATTCTCATCTACTATGCTGTTCATTTGTTCATGGGATGTGAGGTCACTGGCTAGGCCAGCATTTATTGCAGATCCCCAATTGCTCTTGTTCAGAGGGCATTTAAGAGTAAACCACATTGCTGTGGGTCTGAAGTCACATGTAGGCCTGACCAGGTAAGCATGATAGATTTCCTTCCCTGAAGGACATTTGAGAACCAGATGAGTTTTTATGACAATCAGCAATGGCTTCATGGAGATCACCAGGCTTTTAGCTCCAGAATTTTATTGAATTCAAATTTCACCATCTGCCATGGTGGGATTCGATCCTGGGTCCCCAGAGCATTTTGCTGGGTCTCTTGAACACTAGTCTAGTGACAATATTACTATCCCACTGCCTCCACTGTATTGTGCAACTGCTGTACTAGTTCCGGATTTATGCCCTTCCTGTTTCTCTATCAGCTCACGTTCCTCATTTCACACAGCACTCACTTAAAATGCAGCAAACAGAATCACAGAATCGTTGCAGTGTAAAGAAGCCATTCAGCCCATCATGTCTGCAACAGCTCTCTGAGCATTTTAACTCAGTGCCAATCTCCTGCCTTTTCCCTGTAATCCTGCACATTATTTAAATATAAACAATCATCTAATGCCCTCATGAATGCCTCAATTGAACCTGTCTCCACCACGCTTTCAGGCAGTGCGTTCCAAACCCTGCTCTCTTGCCCACATATCTGTCCATGGCTTGCTGCATTGTTCCAATGAAGCTCAACGCAAACTGGAGGAACAGCACCTCATCTTCCAACTAGGCTCTTTACAGCCTTCCGGACTGAATATTGAATTCAACAACTTTAGATCTTGAACTCCCTCCTCCATCCCCACCCCCTTTCCGTTTCTTCCCCCTCCCTTTTGTTTTTTCCAATAATTTATATAGATTTTTCTTTTCCCACCTATTTCCATTATTTTTAAATCTATACCTCTTATGCACTGTTAGTCTCATTTCACCCCACCCCCACTAAAGCTGTACCTTGTGTGACCTGCCATCCATTCTTAATCAGCACATTCTCTTAGATAATATCACCACCTTCAACACCTCTTTGCTCTTTTGTCTGGGACATCTTTTGATTATCTGCTCCTATCACTGCTTGCTTGTCCCTACAACACCCCCTCCCCCCCCCCCACCCCCTCTCCTAATTTTAGAGTTCTGATGAAGGGTCATGAGGACTCGAAACGTCAACTTTGCTCTTCTCCATCGATGCTGCCAGACCTGCTGAGTTTTTCCAGATAATTCTGTTTTTGTTTTGGATTTCCAGCATCTGCAGTTTTTTGTTTTTATCTCTGCGTTTAATTGACTGCCACTTCTCAAGAAATGTCTACCTTGAAGAAGTACTGCTCTTCTCTCCGACAGGATTGCTGTATCTCTCTTTTGCCTTGTTCACCTTCATTGCTTTCCATTTCTCTCCTGGTGTTTGACAAGGTGTTTACTAAAACCCGCTTTCACAGCCATATTTCCTTTCTCAGTGACTGTCTCCATCTCCGACTTACCCCATGTGGATTTCAACTGAAATTCCATTCCTCATGTTTTGAACCCACCCAGGATTACAGGTATCTCTGGGACATAAAACGTTTCTCAGACTGCTGTTCTCGTCGCATTCTGAGATCCACACTCAGTGCCATGCGCCGCCATATGAACACACTCGACCTCTCCCTCCAGCAGCACCGCCACACCCTTTTTCAAAGCTGCGCGTGCCCCCAATTTCACTTTATTCTTCATCTCATCCGACGCCTCAACAAGAAACTTTTTCTCTTTCTCTCAAGTGCTAAGGAACACAAGCTCCAACAACTCATCGACACCAACACCCATCTAGGACCCTCATCCCCTGCCTATCCCTCCGTCCCCACCCCATCTTCCAACCCCAGCCCCGGCCGTGTATTCACTATACCCCGACCTTCCCCTCTCCGACACTGAACGTTCAGTTCTCAGCAAAGGACTTAGTTTCATACCCTAACGCCCTCACCTCAATGAATTTCGGGCTTGGCACGATGCTGAACTCTTCTTCCGCCACCTTCGTCTCCGTGCTCACTTCTTTGAGCAGAAGTCCTCTCCCCGTTCAACCGATCCTTTTACCCATCTCCAATATTCTCCCTCCACCTGGACCCCTCCCTCTGGATTCTTACCTTCTCTTGAACTTTTCATTGAGAACTGTCGGCGTGACATTAGTCGTCTCAATTTCTCTGCTCCTCTCACCCATTCTGATCTGTCTCTCTCTGAACTTAATGCATCCGTTCTCTCAGGTCCAACCCTAACATTGTCATCAAATCCGCTAACAAGGGTGGTGCTGTTGTTGTCTGACCTCTACCTCGTGGAGGCTGAGCGTCAACTCACAGACACTTCCTCCTACCTCTCACTGGACCATGACCCTACCACTGAACATCAAGCCATTGTTTCCAGGACTATCACTGACCTCATCTCCTCTGGAGATCTTCCTCCCACAGCTTCCAACCTGATAGTCGCCCAACCTCGGACAGCCCGCTTCTACCTCCTACCCAAAATCCACAAACAGGACTGTCCCGGCAGACCGATCGTGTCAGCCTGTTCCTGCCCCACAGAACTCATTTCTCGTTATCTTGACTCCCTTCTCTCTCCCCTTGTCCAGACCCTTGCCACTTACATCCATGATTCCTCTGACACCTCACGTCACATCAACAATTTCTAGTTCCCTAGCCCCAACCGCCTCCTCTTCACCATGGACGTCCAATCCCTCTATCCTCCACCAGGATGGTCTGAGGGCCCTTAGCTTCTTCCTCCAACAGAGGCCCGAACAATCCCCATCCACCACTGCTCTCCTCCGTCTGGCTGAACTTGTTCTCACACTGAACAATTTCTCCTTTAACTCCTCTCACTTCCTCCAAATAAAAGGTGTGGCTATGGGTACCCGCATGGGCCCCAGCTATGCCTGTCTCTTTATGGCGTACGTGGAACATTCCTTGTTCCAATCCTACTCCGGTCCCCTACCACAACTCTTTCTCCGGTACATCGATGATTACTTCGGTGCTGCTTCATGCTCTCGTCGGAACCTGGAAAAATTTATTAATTTTGCTTCCAATCTCCACCCCTTCATCATTTTCACATGGTCCATCTCTGACACTTCCCTTCCCTGACTTCTCTGTCTCAATTTCTGGTGATAGACTGTCCACCAATATCCATTACAAGCCTACCGACTCCCACAGCTACCTTGACTACAGCTCCTCACACCCCGCTTCCTGTAAGGACTCCATCCCATTCTCTCAGTTCCTTCGCCTCCGTCGCATCTGTCCTGGTGATGCTACCTTCAAAAACAGTTCCTCTGACATCTCCTCCTTCTTCCTTAACCGAGGTTTGCTACCCACGGTGGTTGACAGGGCCCTCAACCGTGTCCGGCCCATCTCCCGCGCATCCGCCCTCACCTCCCTCCCAGAAAAATGATAGGGTCCCCCTTGTCCTCACTTATCACCCACCAGCCTCCGCATTCAAAGGATCATCCTCTGCCTTTACCGTCAACTCCAGCATGATGCCACCACCAAACACATCTTCCCTTCACACCCCCCCACCCCCAACCCCCCGTGGCATTCCGTAGGGATCCCTGGTCCACTCCTCCATCACCCCCCATTCCTCAACCCCCAACTATGGCACCTCCCGATGCATACGCAAAAGATGCAACACCTGCCCCTTCACTTCCTCTCTCCTCACCGTCCAAGGGCCCAAACACTCCTTTCACTTGCATTTCCCCCAACTTAGTCTACTGCATTTGTTGCTCCCAATGAGGTCTCCTCTACATTGGAGAGACCAAACATAAACTGGGTGACCGCTTTGCAGAACACCTGCGGTCTGTCCGCAAGAATGACCCAAACCTCCCTGTCGCTTGCCATTTTAACACTCCACCCTGCTCTCTTGCCCACATGTCTGTCCTTGGCTTGCTGCATTGTTCCAATGAAGCTCAACGCAAACTGGAGGAACAGCACTTCATCTTCCGACCAGGCACTTTACAGCCTTCCAGACTGAATATTGAATTCAACAACTTTAGATCTTGAACTCCCTCCTCCATCCCCACCTCCTTTCCATTTCTTCCCCCTCCCTTTTGTTTTTTCCAATAATTTATATAGATTTTTCTTTTCCCACCTATTTCCATTATTTTTAAATCTATACCTCTTATGCCGTTAGTCTCCCCCACTAGAGCTGTACCTTGTGTGTCCTGCCATTCATTCTTAATTAGCACATTCTCTTAGATAATATCACCATCTTCAACACCTCTTTGCTCTTTTGTCTGTGACATCTTTTGATTATCTGCTCCTATCACTGATTGCTTGTCCCTACAACTACCCCCCCCACCACTTCTGTCCCCCCAGCCAACCCCCGCTCACCTTAAACCAGCTTATATTTCACCTCTCTCCTAATTTTACTCAGTTCTGTTGAAGGGCTTGAGGACTCGAAAGGTCAACTTTGCTCTTCTCCATCGATGCTGCCAGACCTGCTGAGTTTTTCCAGGTAATTCTGTTTTTGTTTTGCAGTGCATTCCAAACCCTAACTGCTTGCTTGGGAAAACGTTTTTTCTCACCTTGCATTTGCTTCTTTTGTAAAACACTTTAAAACTGTGCCCTCTGGCTCTCGATCCATTTACAAGCGGGAACAGTTTCTCCCTATCTCTGTCCAGACCTCTCATGATTTTGAAAACTTCTTTCAAGACTCCTCTTAGCATTTATAATTACAATTACATACTTAGTAAACAGTATATATATTGATATATTTCACAATTCGTCCGACCACAGCTCTACCCTCCTGAATTGCAAACACCTCAAAAGTACACACCCTTTATTTTCCTCATTCATTGTTTGGACTGTCTCCTACGTCAGGACTGTTGTTTCATTGCATCCCCTCACATTCCGTCTCCTTCTTCCTCCAAAATCCCACATCCCCTCAACATCCCTCCAACTGGCTGTCAGCTGTTGCTTTCCTGTGTCACAAACCATTCCCCCACCCCCTTATCCCTGTGTGAGACCATTCTCACCCCAACCATCCTGTTAAATGTGGACACAGACCATTAATACCCCCCACCCAAACATTCCTGGATTACAAGAGGCTTATTTACCCCCCCTTTGCCACCACCATCAATAGCCTAGATTACAATGTAACCTAAAATTATTACAGCACAGGAAGCCAGTCGGCTCATCATGTCTCTACTGGTCAAAAAAAGTGATCCAGCCTAATCCCACCTTCCAGCTATTGGCTTGGAGCCCTGGTGGTTTCAGCACTTCCAAGCGGTTAGCCAAGTGCTTTAAATTCGATGAGGGTGGCTGTCTCTTCCTTCCTTTCAGGCAGTGAGTTTTCCACCACCCTCTGGATCAAAAAATTGCTCAACTCCCCTCTTAATTGTGCTGTTAATTAGTTGAAAACTATGCCCCCTGATTGTTGACCTCCCCAAGTGAAAGAGATCCTCCTGCTAACTCTCTCAGGCCCTTAGTTAAATCTCCCCTCAGCCTCCTCTGTTTGGAAAACAGTTTGTCTTGCTTCTCTACGCTATCATCATAGCTGAAATTCTCCATTCCTGGCAACACTCATGTAAATCTCCTCTGTACCCTCGCTAGAACAACCACATTCTTACTGTAAAATGATCACCAGAATCGTATGAATACTCTATCTGTGGTCCAACCAGTGTTTCATACAGCTCTACCATAATATCCCTGCTCTTATATTCTATGGGCAGGTTTTACCACTCACCGACACATAAAATTACGCGGGGATACGTCAGGCGTGCATCCCAACATCACCCCCCGTCATTTAGAGTTTCAGTTCAGCGGGCAACTGCCGAACTGTCAACGGCCTATTAGGGTCATTAAAAAACTAATTAACCCAATTGACGGACCTGCCCATCCAACCTTAAGGTTGGCGGGCAGGCCGGGAGCCCAAGCGGGCCTCGGAGAAAGCATGAACCTCATCCTCAGGCGGGATGAGGTTTCATGAGGGTGTTTAAATTTTTAAGAAACGTTTCAATAAAACTTATGGACATGTCCCAACTCTTGTGACAGTATCACACGAGGCGACATGGCAGGAAAATTTTTAAACATGTTTTTTAAAAGTTATAAATCGGAGCTGATCTCCCTGAGGCAGCACTTTGCCTTAGGGAGATCTGTGCGCTCTTTCGTGCGCACGCGTGAAAGAACGCACTCTTGGCTGAGGGAATCCTCCAACAACACAGGAAGCGCATGGCGCTTCCTGGTGGATGTCATGTAAAATGGCGGCGGCGTCCCCCCCACCCTCCGACCAGGGGCGCCAATCGGAAGGCTGGTCACTGGTACCCGCTCCCATTCCCCCACCCCTCTCCCCCTCCCCGACGGTGGGAAAATGTTGCCCTATGTCTCAGCTAATAAAGGCAAGTATCCCAACTGCCTTCTGAACCACTTTATTTACCTGTCCTACTACCTTCAAAGATCTATGGACTCACTCTCCAAGGTCCCTTTTTCCTCTACACCTGTTTCCTATGATTTGTGCAGTTATTTGCCTTGCCCAAATGCAGTACCACACACTTTGCAGAGTAAATTCCACTCGTCACTGTTCCACCCACTCGACCAGTGCATTGATATCTTCCTGCAGCCTACAGCTTTCTCCCTATCAACCACATGACCAATTTTGGTATTTTCTGCAAACTTGTTAATCATGCCCCCTAGATTCAAGTCAAAATAATTGATCTGTGCTATGATCAGCAAGAGTCAAATTATTAAGCCCTTCAGAAACTGACTGAAAACAGCCTTCTAGACACAAAAGCACCAATGAGCATTACCCTTTGACTCCTGCCTTTGAGCCAAATTCAAACCTAATTTGCCACCTGCCCTCGGATCCCATGCCATCTCAGCAGTCTATCATACAGGTCTGAGCACCACACTTCAGGAAAAACATGAAGGCATTAAAAGAGTGCAGAAAAGATTCACAAGAATGGTTTCAGGAATGAGGAATTTCAGTTCCATAGATTGAAGAAGTTCAGACTATTTTCTTTGAAGAGAAGGTCGAGGGGATTTGATAGAGGTCTTCAAAATCATGAGCATCTGGACAGTGGACAGGGAGAAACTGTTCCCATTGGTGCAAAGATCGAGGGCATTGATTAAAGGTGACTGACCAAAGAAGCAATGGTGACATGAGGAGAACCTTTCTCACACAGGGAGTGGTTAAGATCTGGAATGCGCAGCTTGAGTGTGGTGGAGGGAAGTTCAATTGAGGCTTTCAACAGAGAACTGGATTATCTGAAAAGGACAAATAAGCAAGACTACAGGGAGAAGGCCAGGGAATGACACCTTCAGGGATCTAGCACGGATGTGCTGTGGATCTTATCAAAAGCCTAGATAAAATCCATAGACTACATCAAACCATCAGCCCTTCTTGTAACCTCTTCAAAGCATTTAGTTGACAGGAGTGTCCACACTGACCACTCTGAAGGGTCATACGGACCCGGAACGTTAACTCTGTCACTCTCTCCGCAGAGGCTGAGTTTTTCCAGCGTGTTTTCAGATCTCCAGCATCCGCTGTATTTTGCTTTCACCACACTGACTGCCCTGGGTTCATGTTCTACCTGCTGCACCCCACACCTCCCAGATCCTGGGTGGCACCCCACCCCTCCCCTCCCCCCAGTCCAGACACAGGGCCCAAACCCTGGGGCTCACTTCAGCCTTTCCCGATCTCTATCCGCCCGCCCCCGACCCCAGCACTTTGCTCACCAGTCAGTGGCGGTCTTGTCGTTCACCACATCCCGATAGGCAGCCTGCAGCCCCGGCCCGTTCCGACTCAGGTTCAGCGCCATCACCAGCAGAGAGAGAGAGAGAGAGAGACAGAGAGAGCAAAGCCCAGTGCGCAGGCTCAGCACAGAAAGCCCCTTCACGCCCGTATGCGCATGCTCCGAGCACCCGCCCAGAGAAGCGCATGCGTGGCGATCACTTCCTCCAGAGTCCTGCGCGCATGCGCCCCAACCAGTACCGCCAGGATCCGGCGCGCATGCGTCCCAATCACCTCCCGCCAGGATCCGGCGCGCATGCGTCCCAATCACCTCCTGCCAAAGTCCAACCGGGCTTTCGCTGCTTGTCACCCAATTGTTTTCTTACTGTTTCCAGGACTGTCACTGACCTCATCTCCTCTGGGGATCTCCCTCCCACAGCTTCCAACCTGATAGTCGCCCAACCTCGGACAGCCCGCTTCTATCTCCTACCCAAAATCCACAAACAGAACTGCCCCGGTAGACCGATCGTCTCAGCTTGCTCCTGCCCCACAGAACTCATTTCTCGTTATCTTGACTCCCTTCTCTCTCCCCTTGTCCAGTCCCTTCCCACCTATATCCGTGATTCCTCTGACACCCTACATCATATCAACAATTTCCAGGTCCCTGGCCCCAACCGCTTCCTCTTCACCATGGACGTCCAATCCCTCTATACCTCCATCCCCCACCAGGATGGTCTGAGGGCCCTTAGCTTCTTCCTCGAACAGAGGCCCGAACAATCCCCATCCACCACTACTCTCCTCCGTCTGGCTGAACTTGTTCTCACGTTGAACAATTTCTCCTTCAACTCCTCTCACTTTCTCCAAATAAAAGGTGTGGCTATGGGTACCCGCATGAGCCCCAGCTATGCCTGTCTCTTTATGGGGTATGTGGAACATTCCTTGTTGCAGTCCTACTCCGGCCCCCTTCCACAACTCTTTCTCCGGTACATCGATGATTACTTCGGTGCCGCTTCATGCTCTCGTCGGGACTTGGAAAAATTTATTAATTTTGCTTCCAATCTCCACCCCTCCATCATTTTCACGTGGTCCATCTCCAACACTTCCCTTCCCTTCCTTGACCTCTCTGTCTCAATCTCTGCTGATAGACTGTCCACCAATATCCATTACAAACCCACCGACTCCCACAGCTACCTCGACTACAGCTCCTCACACCCTGCTTCCTGTAAGGACTCCATCCCATTCTCCCAGTTCCTTCGCCTTCGTCGCATCTGTTCCGATGATGCTACCTTCAAAAACGGTTCCTCTGACATGTCCTCCTTCTTCCTTAACCGAGGTTTTCCACCCACGGTCGTTGACAGGGCCCTCAACCGTGTCCGGCCCATCTCCCGCGCATCTGCCCTCACGCCTTCTCCTCCTTCCCAGAAACATGATAGGGTCCCCCTTGTCCTCACTTATCACCCCACCAGCCTCCGCATTCAAAGGATCATCCTCCGCCATTTCCGCCAACTCCAGCATGATGCCACCACCAAACACATCTTCCCTTCACCCCCCTTATCGGCATTCCGTAGGGATCGCTCCCTCCGGGACACCCTGGTCCACTCCTCCATCACCCCCTACTCCTCAACCCCCTCCTATGGCACCACCCCATGCCCACGCAAAAGATGTAACACCTGCCCCTTCACTTCCTCTCTCCTCACCGTCCAAGGGCCCAAACACTCCTTTCAAGTGAAGCTGCATTTCACTTGCATTTCCCCCAACTTAGTCTACTGCATTCGTTGCTCCCAATGTGGTCTCCTCTACATTGGAGAGACCAAACGTAAACTGGGCGACCGCTTTGCAGAACACCTGCGGTCTGTCCGCAAGAATGACCCAAACCTCCCTGTCGCTTGCCATTTTAACACTCCACCCTGCTCTCTTGCCCACATGTCTGTCCTTGGCTTGCTGCATTGTTCCAGTGAAGCCCAACGCAAACTGGAGGAACAACACCTCATCTTCCGACTAGACACTTTACAGCCTTCCGGACTGAATATTGAATTCAACAACTTTAGGTCTTGACCTCCCTCCTCCATCCCCACCCCCTTTCTGTTTCTTCCCCCTTCCTTTTGTTTTTTCCAATAAATTATATAGATTTTTCTTTTCCCACCTATTTCCATTATTTTTAAATATTTTAAAATCTTTTATGCTCCCCCACCCCCACTAGAGCTGTACCTTGAGTGCCCTACCATCCATTCTTAATTAGCACATTTGTTTAGATATATATCACCAACTTTAACACCTATGTGTTCTTTTGTTCTGTTGTCTGTGACATCTTTTGATGATCTGCTTCTATCACTGCTTGTTTGTCCCTACAACCACACAGCCCCCCCTCCACTTCTCTCCCCTCACCCAACCCCGCCCCCCCCCCCCCCACACACACACACCTTAAACAGCTTATATTTCACCCCTCTCCTTGGATTCACTCAAGTTCTGTCGAAGGGTCATGAGGACTCGAAACGTCAATTCTTTCCTTCTCCGCCGATGCTGCCAGACCTGCTGAGTTTTTCCAGGTAATTCTATTTTTGTTTTCTTACTATGATGTCCTCCTCATTAATACACCTTTTGTGCTGCTTTATAGTCACGCAGCTGCTGAGAGCACGTTCAGCAAGAGCCCAGCAACGAGGCAGCCCTTACAATTCCCCCTCCCGTCCCAGTCCCGGTTACAGAAGGACGACGAACATTCAGGCTCCATCACACAAGTTGTCGTTGTCAGACGTCGCACGGCGCTCAACAAGACTAATAAAGAAAAACGATCACCGGCAGCGGAATCCGAGCACGATGCCCGCAAAGCTCAACAGCAGCAGTTATCGAGAAGGAATTTTGGCCCCGGGAAAATTCCAGAAAGTCGAGCGCCCGGTCCCGGCAGCTCCGGGCACGTGGTAACAACTGAGCGACAGCTGGACCGGCCAATGGGACACCGGGTCCCGCCTCAGCTTCGTAGCCAATCGGGGCGGGGCAGGTGGGCACGTGGGCAGCCGGCTAATTGACGGGCCGATCTCTCCAATGAAGGAGCGGCAGGGGCGGCGGCCCAGCCAATCAGCGCGGGCGCGGGAGAGCGGGGTGTTCCCCGAGATTCAGGGCGGCGGAGGCGACGGCAGGTGGGGGAGAGAAACTTGATGACGGGGATGTGGGAATGGGCAAACGGCTGGGCCCTGCACTAACGTCTCCGGGCTGTGTTACACCCTGGGCTCCAGGTCCTGGGGGTGTTGCTTAGTCTGGAAAGAGGAGGCCCTGTGAGTGGGGGAGGGGAGATGGGGGTAAACCGCTGCTGGGGTTGGGGGGGGGGGAGGGGGTGCTTTGCTGCTCCATTTGCGGATCAAGAGGATAGGGGAGGAATTATTGCATCCGGCCGTGCTGAGATCTGTGAATTCATTTGAATGCGCCAGTGGCTGTCTCAGCCTAAAATAGGCTGGACCTTAAGGGGAACCAATAAGTGCTGGTGGTTCTTTTAATGGGGGAGGGAGGAAATTTGGGGATAACATGTTCAGCTTAACCAATTTGGAAATGAGCTTGGTTTCTCTCATAGACAGGTTTCTGGAAGAAACAGTCAGATTCTGTACAAAAATGACTACACTTGGAAAATACTTGATTGGCTGCGAAGCACTTTGGCATAACCTGAGGATTTTGTAGAAATGGTTATACGTATCATTACTTCAGTTGAGGGACAAATTGCCTGTTCCAATTTTCTGATGTCCATGAGGGCCTTAAACTTGTCCACTGATTTCCCTGCCTGTTTCTGTAGAAATAACTTGCTGGTCTGGAACCTAGCAAGTTTTTTTTTTAAAAAAAAAGCATTGTTACAGAGCTCAGACCAGCCCTCAGTCAAGTGGGCTTTCTGTTTCGTGTTGGAAATTTTTCCAACTAAGAGCAGACTCACTTTGGATTTTGGACTGATAGTAGGTAGAAAAAGCTTTGGTTTACTGACAGGCATGGTAGGCTATACCATAGATCATCCTCACCCACTGTTACCTTGATTTCTCATGCTAAAGGAAGAGTGAAGGGCACGCAACTTGATACAAGTTGCCAGATCCAGTTTACAATGCAGTTAAACCCTGTCTGTCAACATGTATCCCACAGCAAGCGATTAGGATCTGCAGAGTGGTGGAGGCAGTTTGAATTGAGGCTTTGAAACGGAAATTTGATAAGCAAAAAGTTGCAGTGTGACTGGAATTGGAAGTGGGTTGAGCTCTTCAGAGAGCTGGCATGGACATTACAGGCTTAATGACCACCCTTTGTGCAAGAACCATTCTCTGTGGGATCCATATCAAATTTTGGCCACCAATGCTGGAGATCGTTGCAACCTATAGCCCTGACACCACAGAAAATCAAGAATGTCAATTCATAAGACTAGCAGTGACCCACAGAAGCCTCGTTTTCCCATTGTGTTCACACAATCACGGTAGTGAGCATTAAAGGAATATTGAAGTGAATTAGATATATACTTGAAAAAGTTGTTGGGGAAGTGGAACTAATGATTCGCTCTTTCATGCACAAGGGGCTGAATGGACTGGAAGATATATGTATTTTAAAGATAGATCACTTAAAACTTCCTGAAATTAATGAAAAATTAGCTGTAAGACCAGCAACATGAAGCTAATAACAACGGTGACCTGCATTTATACAGCACCTTTTCTCGTAGTCAAGTGTCCCAAGATGCTTCAAAGGAGCGTAATTGGTCAAAACTTGACACCGAACCACCTGAGGTATTCAGTCAGATGCCCAAAAGCTTAGTGAAAGAGGTAAGTTTTAAGAAGCATCTTAAAAGAGGAAAGAGAGGTGGAGAGGTTTAGGGACGGAATTTCAGAGCTTAGGGACAGGTAGCGGAAGGCTCAGCTACCGGTGGTGGAGCACTTAAAATCAGTATTGGAGGAGGGCAGGTCGTAGGTGACAGAGATAGGGAGGGGTGAGGTGAAGCCATGGAAGGATTTGTAAACTGTGATAAGAATTTTAAAATTGAGATGTTGCTGGACCTGGAAACCATGCCCATCAGTGAACACGAGTGATGGGTGAGCAGGGCTTGGTATGAATTATGGGTAGCAGATTAGGACAATTGGCATTAGTGATATTCCACCCAGTGTTCAGGTAAACAGTGCAAAGGAATAATAAAATTAATGGGATCTGGACAAGAGCAAGTGGAAAGAGGAATTGACTGGAGGACATTAAGGTATTTAATGATGAATATTGAATGATGGCAGGAGATAATTGAGTGGTGGAAGAAACATGCACCAAATGAAATTTGCTGACTACTGGTTGTCGATTCAGGACTGCATTGGGAATCTGATCAAATGTGTAATTGATTATGGCTTGTGCAGCCCAGGATTGAATCCCTAAAGTGAAAAACTATTCTGAGATGAGCACACTCATAGACAGGATGTGAGAAACTTCAACGTACGAAAGATGTAAGCGGAAGGTAGTCTTCAGAGTTAAGAACAAAGAGATGCTGTTGTGCTGAAATTGATATTGATATACTCTGTATCTAATTGTACTTTATGTAGCTTGCCTGCTTGATACTAAGTGGCCAAAACACACCAGCGCTCCCATCCCTCTTCCTGATGAGTGAGCAGTTTCAGATTTGCGCTCGACCTTCTCATGGCTTCATCATTACCAGACACTGCTGCACAGAGGCCCTACTTCTCCTGTAATCTGGAGTTTACAACCACTGCAAAATGTCTTGTTATACAATGCTGTAAAATTAACTCACTCCTTTGAGCAAACGATAATCTGACACTGGGAAGTTTCTTATGCCTTCTGAGAGTACGAGTATAAACCAGGAGGCTGCCATTTTTGCCATAGAGTATGTTACCATTTTACAGTGATAAGTGAAAGTCATTCTGATCCCAACAGTCCAATATGACACAAGACACAAACAGGATAATTGAGTCCCAACATCGGTTCACACCCAAGCATTTGCTTCACTGACTGGCTTCAGTTTCTGGAGGGAAACCTTTCTCCACACCTCTTTCCACTTCAAACTTTTGCAACCTGACTCGGTTGGAGCTCAACAGAAGGCAAAGAGTTCAAATCACTGCCTTCTCCACGACATCCCCGTCCCCCTGCTGAGCTCACCTTATCTGGGACTGCTAATTAAGCTGTCAGTCAAACTTGCTATCATCACCATTTTGTGAGTTACCTGATCATTCCAACATTACATATGGGAATATCACTAGAATGTATTCACAATCCACACAGTCTCAAACCAGCATTGTGCAGGAGCTAAACGAACAGTCAGATCCTGGAACAACAAAACATTTGAACTGTAGCACTGGAATTGGCCCACAAAGGATTAGTGATACGGTAAACTGACTGCCAAGAAGTTTCTGTTGCTGATATATCGTGACAACATTTCATTGGCTCCTTTGGGAGATCCTGAGGATATGAAAGGTTGTTGGGAAGTGGAACTAATGATTCGCTCTTTCATGCATCAATGTAAGGCCTTTACACTTTTGCAGAGTTTCATGGTAAAATGTTCCAGACAGACAGTGAATGCCACTTTCTTCATGGATCTTGTGAACTCACTAGAATTGGAGTTTGATGCCAGGAGGCTTCTTTATGGTGTTCCAAAACAAAAACAGAATTACCTGGAAAAACTCAGCAGGTCTGGCAGCATCGGCGGAGAAGAAAAGAGTTGACGTTTCGAGTCCTCATGACCCTTCGACAGAACTTGATAGAAGCAGATCATCAAAAGATGTCAACGACAATAGTACAATAGGACACATAGGTGTTAAAGTTAAAGTTGGTGATATTATCTAAACGAATGTGCTAATTAAGAATGGATGGTAGGGCACTCAAGGTATAGCTCTAGTGGGGGTGTTTTTTTTTATAATGGAAATAAGTGGGAAAAGGAAAATCTTTATAATTTATTGGAAAAAAAAAGGAAGGGGGAAACAAAGGGGGTGGGGATTAGGTCGTGAGCTCCCTCCCCCATCCCCACCCCCTTTCTGTTTCCCCCTTTTTTTTCCAATAAATTATAAAGATTTTCCTTTTCCCACCTATTTCCATTATAAAAAAAAACACCCCCACTAGAGCTATACCTTGAGTGCCCTACCATCCATTCTTAATTAGCACATTCGTTTAGATAATATCACCAACTTTAACTTTAACACCTATGTGTTCTATTGTACTATTGTCATTGACATCTTTTGATGACCTGCTTCTATCACTGCTTGTTTGTCCATACAACCACACCTCTCTATCTCTCCGCCCCCCACACACACACCTTAAACCAGCTTATATTTCAACTCTTTCTTGGACTCGAACTCAAGTTCTGTCGAAGGGTCATGAGGACTCGAAACATCAACTCTTTTCTTCTCCGCCGATGCTGCCAGACCTGCTGAGTTTTTCCAGGTAATTCTGTTTTTGTTTTGGATTTCCAGCGTCTGCAGTTTTCTTTTTGTTTTTATCTTTTTTTTTCTTTATGGTGTTCCTGGTTTCAGTAAACAAGCTGATTGTTTTATATCCTTGTAGATAATGTGTTCATTGTCAAAGAAAGAACAAACTTGCAGTTCTATAACACCTTTCACAATCTCATGACTGTCTCCATCCCTCAAAGTGCTTCAGAGCCAATGCAGTACATGTGAGGTATGTTCTTTGTTTTGGCAGCCAATCCAGATAATCTGTTTTGGTGTTTTTTGAGGGAACTTTGCTGCTCCTCAACAATCTTTTACCCCCACTTGAGAGGGCAGCTGAGGCTTCAGTTTAATGTCCCATCTGAAAGACAGCATCTCTAATAGGACAGCAATCTCTCATTACTGGCGCTGAGATTGTCAAGCTTGGATTATGGCCACAAGTGTCTGGAGTGAGGCTCAAACCCATGATCTTTTGATTTGGGGGTGGGTGGGGGGGGGGGGGGAGTGAAGGAGAGTGCGACTCTGAGCCATGGCTGACAAAATAATCCAGATCTAGTCAAAACCTAGCATGTGTTCCATGTACTGGATGTGAGAATGTGAGCTTACAGCAATGGTGCTTTGTTTTCCAGGTTCTGCCCCTGTGTACTAGATGTCCGATCGGGCAACTCTCCCATTTCGAGGTGGCTTGCCTCGTACAGCTCTCGACCCCCATCGCCCTGGAGCTTCCCAGCAGCCAACAGTGGTATCAGGAGCAGACTTAGCGCGAGGAAGGACAGTTCCAAGCCTGCGGCCCCCGAGGACCGAGTCGGTGGGAGATGCCCCTCAGCAAGGCGCGCAGTTTGCAGCAAACCCCAGACTAACCTACCCAGTATGTATGGTACATTATTTGGATAAAGGCTGAAAATAGTTCACAGGAGATGCTTATTAAGAAAATTTAGTTTAAATTTTCTGTGGAATACGTTGACTTATGCATCACTTTACAAGAACATGGGGTTACTCTGTACAAGTTAATGAATCTATTAATGTTCATTATGTCCCTTTTAAGGCCACAAAATCCAGTTGAAAACAGGTTTCCAAGGTGGTGAAGTTAAATTGAAGTATTTAGATAATCATTTCCCCTTGCCTCTTTTACACCTGTGACTATGTTTGAAGTAAATGTCTGCTTGATTATATCCCAAACACACAACTTCAATCCCTACAAACTTAGCTGGGTAAAGTTTTTGCCATGTTTCCCCCATTATTTCAGAGAGCGACATAATGAAGAAATGGAAGCCAAACATGACTTTATTGGAGCTGACTAAATTACTGGTATGTCCTTGGAAACTGTCCAGGGTTCAAAGCCTGTTTTGGAGAAGAACCATGTTCCACCCAACGTGAACTCTGTTTCTCTCTGCGCAGATACTGCCAGCCCTGCTGAGTATTTCCAGCGCTTCCTGTTTTTATTTCAGACTTCCAGCATCTGCAGTATTTTGCTTTTGTTTAAAGCCTTCAATTTGGGCAAGAATATCAATAACTTTAAGGAAAAAGTTGAGTGAAAATATTCAAAGATGCAGAAGACACAAATAACTTATAGATGAGTTTAACCATGTGTTAAATAATATAGAACTCTGAGAAAAAGAAACAAGAGAACTTAACACAAAACATTTCATGACGTCCCAATGCACTTTGTATCCAATGAAGCACTTTTGAAGTGTTGCCACTGTTGTAGTGTAGGTAAGGTGATAGGTCAGAGTCCACATTCGCATGTATTATAAGCAGCCTGTTGGAAGGAATGAGCCCAATGAAACAAATATCCTCATCTTTATACTCCACATACTACTCTGAGCACCCAGGGCATTTTATGCAGTGCCTGCTACATACCATAGGAGGGCAGTGTCGAAACAGGGCGAAACAGCAGATTGGAGTTTCACATTTTAAATGTCAAAATATTTCTACCCTTTGGAGAAAGAGAGGCATTTCCTCAAAAATACAGTTGGTCAGACATCCGGTAATTGTACGTTGAAATTTTTTACTGGAAATCGAAGCTGTATAATGAAACTGACTTGGAAGGACTTGGACTAAATTTTACATGGTTAATAGTTGGATGTTGCTTTTAAATATCTTGCTTTAAGGGATACACAATTTCTACAGTATAATCTTGGTCAAATAATATTCATTGCAGTGCCATGATAACTCTGTATTTTCAAAGGAATTAGGAAAGTATGCCATGACTTTGAAGCACAGAAGGAAGTACTTCAGCCCCTCTTATACCCACTGCCCCTCTTATTTCCACTGCCCTGATCTTTCCTTTAGTCCTGCAGATGTCATTGAGTTTCCTTCTCCAGCACACGCTAGCCTTGGCCAAGCTGGAACTCCTAAGTTGACTTTGATCATGGTCTGTTTCCTTCCAGTGATCTACTCATTGAATTTGATTGTTTTCAGGAACAGTTGGCTTTATTACTTGTCGATTTATGAAATAGATGATGTTCCTCTCTTTGGTACACTTTTCTTCCTTCACACTTAACGTCCTGGAAATGTTCTTTAAAATCTGTTACCAGGTGTCCATTGCAGGCTACTGTATGCTGGCCGATAATGATAAGGTCACCGACCACACAACACTAACCTGCTCTCCTGATGTCATACAACTTGAATCTATAATCAAGGCTGACACTTACAGTCAGTTTTGGGGGAGTGCTACACTGTTTGAGGTGATGTCTTTCAGTTGAAATGTTAAACAAGGCCCATGATTGTCCTCTTAGGTGGCATTCTCTTTGACATCTTGGCCAATATTTATTCTACTGCCAACATTACAAAAAAAAAGATCTGGCCAATTACCTCATTGCTATTTGGGCAGTTTTGTTGTGTGCAAATTGTCTGTAGCACTTCCTACATTATAACAATGGCTGCACCTTAAAGGGACTTCATTGGCAGTGAAACGTTTTGGGATGCCCTGAGCTAGCTAGTTATATAAAAACACATAGCAATAGTTTCTACAAGTACTTAAATAGGAAAAGAGGAATGAAAGCTTGTGTTGGTCCTTAGAGAGTAAGTCTGAGAAGGTAATAAAGGAAACGGCAGAAGTGTTGAGCAGGTATTTTATGTCTGTGTTCACTGTAGATGACTGAGAAAATTTCCCAAAGATATTTGAAAATCAAGAGGTGAAAGGGAGGGAAAAACTTAAAATAATCACCATCACCAGGGAAAAGGCACTGGGAAAACTGTTAGACCTAAAGGCTGACAAGTCCCCAGGACTTGATGACCTGCATCCTCAGGTCTTAAAAAAAGTGACTACAGAGATAGTAGATGCATTGATTATAATCTTCCAAAACTCCTTAGATCCTGTAAGGGTCCCAGAAGATTGAAAAATAGCAGGCATAACATCTTTATTCAAGAAAGGAGGGAGACAGAAATCAGCCATTTAACCTAACATCTGTCATTGGAAAATTGCTAGAATCCATTTTTGAGGAGGTTGTATCAGAATACTTAGAAAATCGTAAAGGGATCAGATAGAGTCAACGTGGTTTTGTAGAAGGGAAATCACGTAGGGAGTAACATATTATCATGGATAGAGGATTGACTAGTGAGCAGGAAGCAAATAGTATGGATAAATGGGTCATTTTCGGTTTGGCAAGCTGAGCTCGTGGAGTGCCACAGGGATCAGTGCTGGGGCCTGAACTATTTATATTCTACATCAATGATTTGGATAGAAGGACGAAATGCATGGTAGCTGAATTTGTCGATGAACCAAGATAGGTCAGAAAGTAAGTTGTCCAGAGGAGGTAAAGAGTCTACGAAAGGACATGGACAGATTAAGTGAGTGGGCAAAAAAATTGACAAATGGAGCATAATTTCGGACAATGTGAACTTGTTCACTTTGGCAGAAAAAACAAAAAGCTGTATACTATTTTAATGGAGAGACATTGCAAAATCCTGTGGTATATAGGGATCTGGGTGTCCTAGTACATGAATCACAAAAAGTTAGTGTCAGGTACAGCAAGTAATTAGGAAGGTAAATGGAATTTGGGAGTTTATTGCAAGGTAATGGAATATAAAAGTAGGGTAGTTTTACTGCAGCTGTACAGGGCATTGGTGAGACCACATCTGGAGTACTGTGTACAGTTTTGGTCTCCTTATTTGAAAAAGGATATAATTACATTAGAAGCAGTTCGGAGAAAGTCCACACAACTCATTCCTAGGATGAGAGGGCTGTCGTATGAGTTTTGAGGAATGAAGTGATCTTATTGAAACATAAGGTCCTGAGGGTACTTGATAGGGTGGAAACTGGGAAGATGTTTCCTCTTGTGAGGGAGACTAGAACAAAGGGGATGCATTTAAAAATAAGAGGTTTCACTTTTAAGATGGAGATAAGGAGAAATTATTGCTCTGAGTTTCGTCAGCCTGTGGAATTCTCTTCCCCAGAAAACAGTAGAGGATGCGTCATTGAATTTATTCAAAGCTGAGTGAGATATTTTACAGACACATGAAGCCAAGGGTTATGGGGGGCAGACAAAAAGGTGGAGTTGAGACCACAACCCGATCAGTCATGATCTTATCAAGTGACAGAGCAGGCATGTTATGAAATCCGGACTTAGCTTGTTGTCGGAAGGTTGGGAACGACTACTCCCAGCATAGTTCAGGGATTTTGCTCATGCGCGGAACGGGTGTGGGCTGCATAGGTGCAGTACGGCATTTGAAGTTCTTTGGGCTGCGAACAAGGGCCCACTGCGCCTGCGCAAGAAGAGGACTGCACAAAAATAGGATCATGTGACCAGGAGCAAAGCCCCATAGCCGCAAAGATTCCCAGGCAGAGGTCCCATAGGGAGAAGGGACAGGGAGAGGCCCCACTGGGAGAGAGGATAGGCAGAGATTCAGTTAGGAAGAAAGAGGAGCAGAAAAAAGGCTCCAAGAAGACAAGTGGCTGTGGTTGCCGGACTTTAAGCAGTGAGGGCTCAGGAGAAGCCCTGTCAATTGAAGGTGGCTCTGGAGAAGCCCTAGAGATTGAAGGTGGCTCAGGAGAAACACTGGCAATCGAAGATGACTTAAGAGAAGCCCTGGAGATTGAAGAGGGCTCAGGAGAAGTCAAGGTAGCAGAAGGTTGGTGATTCCGTGTTGCGGTCTGTTGGGTGAAGGTTACCGTTTGGAGCAGCAATACTGTGCTCAGTTCGGCTGAAGAGTTGAAGTTGTGCTTGTGAGTTGGTGCTGGTGTGCAGGCTCAGGAATCTAGGGAACAGAATCACGAGAGACGAGATTGAAGCCCTGTGAGGTGCACCATCATTGATGCAGTCCAAGTTTGAGCGACTTTTGGAGAGAATTCCAAGGCAAGATCTTCAGGATGAAGACTGGAATCCCTCATGTGAGAGACAGAGTTTCGACAAGATTGGTTGATTCGCAGTGTTTACTGACATCTGGATATGTTGTTGAGAAATCCATGGATCCTGTCTTGGTCTCATCTGCCATTTATTGTGCAGTGTGGTGTGTTTCACCACAGTTTGCTTATTAATTCAAATGTACCTCATATTAACCCTAGATGTTAGAGTATAAGATAGATATTATAAATTGTTTTATCTTCCTGAGCTTGTAGTAGTTACTTTTGTTCGTTCAAAATCCGTAGAATCTTGTGGCTTTATTCTCTTAAGCAAGTGTCTTAAATCTCAAACTTTGTCTACTTCAAACAAATAGTTACTGGTTCTTAACCGGATTGTACCAAGAACTTGGGAGCCTGGTCCAGGATTATAACAGACACAAAGGGCCGAATGGCCTACTCCAACTCCCAAGTCCTTTGTTCTTATGAAGGGTACTGTAAAATGAGAGCTGATGTAAATGCAAGTTCTTCCTTCTAATTGTCTGTTTGTTTTCTCAGCCACTGGGTCGTTCAGCTGGACAGGTCCGAGGTCTCACCTCACTGCTGCAGTTCGAAGCGTATGAACGTGGAGATCACCTTGGCAAGTGAATCTGTGCTTCAGCCCAGAAAAGGATCGACCCCAGATGTTTGACGCTACCTATTGATAGCCTGCAGGACTGTTGATTGTTGCTTTCCAGTGTTAATTATTCTTTATCCTTCCCCTGTCGTGCACTGGCTTTGGGAGGTCTGCCTCCCAATGGTATGGAAGGCAGACAGTTGTCTGACTTGGCTGGATTGACTCAATGCTGGCAGAGGGAGTGTCCTCAATTTAAGACATTCTTGCGACCTCTTGTGCTGCCAAGCAATCAGAAGCTCAGTGGGTGGGGGGAAACAAGCTCCTGTCCCATTTCCCTGAATGGTTGGTTGTATCTAACATGACGCCACAGGGAGTTTTTGTTTATTCATGGGATGGGTCGTCAAAGGTTAGGTCAGCATTTATTGCCCATTCCTAATTGCCCTGGAGAAGGTGACCCTCTTGAACCACTGCAATACATGTATTGTAGGAACACCCATAGTGCTGTTAGGGAGGGAGTTCCAGGATTTTGACCCAGCAACATTGAAGGAACGGTGATATATTTCCAAGTCAGAATGGTGAGTGACTTGGAGGGGAACTTCCAGGTGGTGGTGTTTCCATGCCTCTGCTTCTCATGTCCTTCTAGGTGGTGGAGGTCATGGGTTTGGAAGGTGCTGCCTAAGGAGCCTTGGTGAGTCGCTGCAGAGCACCTTGTAGATGGTACACACTTCTGCCATTGTGCGTCGGTGGTGGAGGGAGTGAATGTTTGTGGATGTGGCGCCAATCAAGAGGGCTGTTTTGTCCTGGATGGGTATCTAGCTTCCTGAGTGTTGTTGGAGATGCACTCATCCAGGCAAGTGGAGAGTATTCCATCATACTCCTGACTTGTGCCTTGTAGATGATGGACAGGCTTTGGGGAGTCAGGAGGTGAGTTACTCACCGCAGGATTCCCAGCCTCTGACCTGCTCTTGTAGCCACAGTATTTATGTGGCTAGTCCAGTTCATTTTATGGTCAATGGTACACCCCCACCCCCCACCCCCCCGCCCAGGATGTTGATAGTTGGGGTTCAGTGATGGTAATGCCATTGAATGTGAAGGGGAGATGGTTAGATTCCGTCTTGTTGGAGATCATCATTGCCTGGCACTTGTGTAGTGTGAATGTTACTTGCCACTTGTCAGCCCAAGCTGTTAAGATTTTGTGTTTAACAATGTTACCTTCATATACCTTTATTTAGATTTGAAAACTTCTTTGTTAAGCTACATGTAGTGCTCATAAATAAAAGGTAGTTAATGATAAACCCAGTAGAGTATTCTGGATTTTTACCCAGAGAGTCATGAGAATGTGGAACTCGCTCAAAAAGGGAGTAGTTGAGGTGAATAATGTAAATGTATTGAAGGGGAAACTGGATGAACACATGAGGGAGAAAGGAATAGAAGGATATACTGATATGTTGAGATGAAGAGGGATCGGAGGAGGCTCCAGCATATACGAGTTGGGTCAAAAGCTCTCTTCCTCTTTCTGGGTTGTAAACATGAGGTAATTTTATATAATATACTGATTCTTCAGGAAGCAGGGGTGACGCTGTAATTGGAGGATGGTTACATCTCATTATCAGCTGGTACCTGAGCAATCTTGTTTAGTTGGGGGTGGGTCAGAATGTTAACCTGAAGCATATAGTTGCAGAACATTTACTATCTGAGTTTAAACATTTTCATATTACACAGGATGAGGTGCAGTCTGGAGGAAATGAACCCATGCAAACTGGGTGGGTGTTTGTTGGCATTGGACTCTGGGGAGCAGGTGGTAGAGGTGTGGGGGCTGGTGTCTCCCCTGGAACCTGTGGTGAAGTGGTTTGGGGGTATGTCTTCAATGTCACTCTGGGGGATGGGTCAAGGATGGGTGGGGGTGAAGAAAGCTCGTCTCTGCTCTGGACCCCTCAGTGAAGTGGTGCGGGTGGTTGTTGTATGGCTCGTTGCCTGAAAAAAATGTCCCATGGAATAGAAGCACTTTGTGTTAACAAGAACAATCTGCATTTATATCATACCTTTAACATAGTGAAACACCCCAAGGTATTCACAGTGTTATCAGACAAAATCCTGGTTAAAGAGTTAGATTTTCAGGAGACTACAGAAGTAGATTGGTTCAGGGGAGGAGTTGCAGAACTTGTATATTTATAAATGATTGGCCCTTATTGTTTAACTGTTTAACACTATCGCTGTACAGATTGTGTCATTGCTGAACTTGTATCCTTTGCTTCCTTACAGGAAGAGGACTGTTGGGTCGACGAATAAGCAGTGACTTGTTAGGACTGTTTAAACATGAAGTGGGTCAAGCAGCTGGAGAAGCCTTTGTCTTTCCAGCAAGGCTTCCACTGCCACGGAGTTATGAGCAAGGCAGGTAAGGACATCCAAGGACAGTAAGACCGACCATCTGTTTTTGTGGCTGGACTACACTTCACCCCCTGAGATTAGTAGTTGTTGATCCACAAGTGTTGATTTTTCCCCCCTCTATAGCAGACTTGCCTTGACCCTAGATTGTCTCAGGAACCAAACCAATTTTTACTTTGCCAGCTTGCTAGCCTGACTGACAGCTCTTTACCCACAGGACAATGGATTGCCTTTACTCTGGCTCCTACCAGGAGTTATACTCACCTAGTACAGCTCATTGCAGCATGTAAGCCTTTCCACTGCTTCACGTATCCCCTGAAGGACACTTGTAGCCACAAGTGAGTTCCAGTCGGCAGCCTCCTGCTTACATTGCCTGGGTGAGGAGTTCTTGGTGTATGTGATTGCACAAGTTGCAGGTGCTCTTTACCCATGAGTTAGCTGCTTAGCAGAGACAAGTCGCAGTGTCTGCCCGCTCTAAAAGATTAAATTAACTCTAGCTCTAAGCAGTCACCCTGTACAGTTATGCTGCAGGTTGGCGCCAAATCCACAGGCCTTTTTCTACCTGAAAACAAGCACGCGAGTATTAAAGGCCACTTCAACCTTCTACGCTCTGCTTGGCGGGTGTTCCCGCCCCCTCCCGGTTAGCTGCCGCGCCCCCCTCCCGGTCAGCTGGGGCGCCCTCCCCTCCCGGTCAACTGCCCCCCCGCCCACCCTTCCCGGTCAGCTGGCGCCCCCCTCTCGGTCAGCTGGCACCCCCCCCCTCTCGGTCAGCTGGCACCCCCCCCCTCTCGGTCAGCTGGCACCCCCCCTTCCCGGTCAGCTGGCGCGCCCCCCCTCCCGGTCAGCTGGCGCGCCCGTTCTCATTGCCTCTCCTTGTTCGATTTCAGTATGAAGCATAATAAAAAGTTGTATTTCTCCCGCACCTTCCATATCCTCAGGACATCCTAAAGCACTTTTCAGCCAGTTAGGTTCTTTTGGAAGCTTAGTCACTGTTGTAATGTTGGACATGGATGTCACTGGCCTGGATTCTCGAGTGTGACTTGAAGCAGGAATTTCTGGCTGAGAGATTGTAGTTCAGCACGGCGAGGTCAGATTATATCCCTCCCTGACATAATGTCACCACTGCAAGGTGTTTGAGATACTGTGTCGATCTGTAGTTCAGAGAGTGAGCGTGAATGCTGTTAAACCATGGTGGAACAATGCCGCAGCATTTCCTGGCAGTGTGAAAGAAAATTGGATTGAAGGTCATCGCAGATGACAGCCAGCCAGCTTTAGCAGTTTGGGAGCAGTTTTGTCAACACAAATTCCAGTGCCAAATGTACCAAAGACATGAAGCTGGCAAATGATTTTCTGGTAAAATGACTGACTTCAAAAGAGAAAAGAAAAGATCACAACATAAAACCTGCACACACCTAGGGGACATCGAGCTGCAAGCTTAGACAGAAAACTTAAATCAATTGAAAGTCTCATCCAACCTAGTGGGAAATTATTCTATCCCAGAGTGGGAGTTGTGTATAATTTTGGCTAATTTTCGAGACATGGAAAGATTTATGGCATAGAAGAGGGCCATTTTGGTTGCAAAAGATCTGTCCAGTCTGATTCCACTTCTTGGTCTGAAGCCATGAAGGTTATGGCACCTCAAGTGCATATCCAGTATTTTTTAAATATAATGAGGACTTCTGCCTCGAGCACCCTTCCAGGCAGCAACTTTGAGACCACATTTCTCCTCAATTCCCCTCTAATAATTCTGCCAATTTCTTTTCCATCTATGACTCCCACCACATCACCACTGATGGAAATAGGTCCCTCCTATTCACTATATCTCGGCCCCTCATAATCATACACCTCAATTAAATCTCCCCTCAGCTGTCTCTGCTCAAAAGTAAACAATCTCAGCCTATCCAATTTCCTTTATCACTCAATTTTTCCATTGCTGGCAATGTGCTAGTTAATCTGTTCTATACTCTCTTTCGTGTGGTCATCCTGTAAGGAGGTATTATCTGATACATGATTCTCCTTCCCCTCCCAGTTTTAGAGGTAGAGGGACAGCTACCGAGTCTCCAGTCTCCAGCACTGAAGAGCTTGCGGCCCAAGTGAAAAGATTGGAGTTAGGACGAGCATATCTGGGGAGGAGCAGATTTTTCCATCCTTCAGCGATACTTTCACCTGGAGATAGGTTTTCTCTCAATGAGGCTGTCACTGGAGCCCTGGAGAAAGAAACTCAAGGGTGAGTCATTCGAATGGAGCACTATATGGATGTCAGCTGAGGCGACCTGTGGGGCTGTTGGCCGCCTGCCCAGGCATCTTGACTGTTGATTTTAGTCTCTGGTTGTGCAAGGATTACATTTTGAGAGGCAGCAGTGTTACCAGTGCCTTAAAAGCCAAAGATGCAGAAACTTGACATGAGCTGAGTCCCCAGCTCAATACAGTCAGTACCAGCTATAAGTCAACCTGTGTATATCGGGTTACGTTGAGTTGACAGCACAGAAACGGGTATTTTGTTCCTAATGGTCTGTGCCATTGTTCATTCTCCACATGAGCATCCCCCCATCCTACTTTATAATCCGATCAGCATATCCTTCTCTTCCTTTCCCATCTCTTGTGTTTATGTAGCATCCCCTTAAATACATTTATGTTGTTTGCCTCAACCACTCCCTATAGTGACAAGTTGCTCATTTTCACCACTCTGTAGGTGAAGAGGTTTCTCCAGAATTCCCTGTTGGATTTAATGGTGACTACCTTATATTTATGGCCCCCTAGTTTGGACACCCTCACAAGTGGAAACATCTTCCTTACTTCACATCTGTCCTTCAATATTAATGTTCTTTGCAAAAGGGATTCATTTCACTGTTGATTGAGGCTAACGGACAGCAACTTAAATAAGTTTTGCACTGCTAGACAGTGTTAATTCCTGTTGTGTGTTCATTTAGGGAGCCAGTTGTGAAGAAGGGGTCATCAGGAACGTCCATACCTCTGGCAGTAAACCTTACCAAAATACACTGTAGAAATGAGGCTGTTTATCAGTACCACGTCACCTTCAGGTACATGACTTCAGCCTGTGCATGTTCTGTGGGAGCTGGGAGCAGCTGCATTTACACACTGCGATATTGTGCGTTTACCTTTCAGGCATTGGGGCTGACATTAGGTGTGAACCCCCTGCGTTTTGTTTTCAGCATTGGGGCCTTTTGGATAAATGGGTTTCATGTTCACTGGGAAGTCCTAGGAATAAATGCCACCGTCCCGTTAAGGCTTGCATTACAGTGAAGAGACACAAACGCTGCAGCCTTTGAGGTAAAAACAGAAGAGTAGAAAGAGATAGAAAAGGAACAGGGCGAAGGAGAGACATAAATAACAGACACAGGTATTGTAATGGTGAAGGACGGAAGTTGCAAAGGAAGAAAGAAATTTCAAATTTCAGCATGAGCACTGTTGATTTAGGCCCATGTTTCCTTGTAAATGAACTCTTTCATCAAATATGGCTCGCTCCTTAATTGCCTTTCCAAGTTCTGACGCATGTTCTGAAAGGTTGGACACCCCTGGATGGCTGCCTGTTCCAAATCTAATGCAGCAGCTTGGCATTTAAACATCTGGACACAGCCCAAGTGTGGGACTAAACTCCATAGGCTATACTTAGATTAAAAGAATACAGGATATGGCAGAACATTATACCATTGTACCTGGTATATGAATAGCTTAATTCTCAATTTGTAGCCCACGATTAAAGAAATGACATCCATATTTAAAGGTTATGTATTCAGCTATGATTACACTAATGAGGTGTCCAACTGTAAGCGGGGCCATTATTAGTGCGGAGATTCACTGAGTGTACTAGCTTTAATTTACTTCACTCAAAGAAACATTGCTGTTCGGTTCAGTCCTAATGTAGAATGTCGGAACATACGCTATGGAATGTTGAAGGAGCATCAGCCAGTTACTGGAAAAGTCACTGCTTTTGATGGCACCATACTCTATCTGCCTGTGAAACTACCTGAGGTATGCTCAGCTTTTATATTTACATTCATTGTAGAGCATCATGTTTATTGATCAACGTTTGAATGCCTCAATTAAAGCGGCTACGTGTATCGTAGCATCATGGCTATAGAGGACGAGTAATACAGGACTAAAGATCTGGAGACACCATTGCAGCTGAAAGCTTGAATTCATTGGATTAAATCTATAATAAGCTAGTATCAGTTGTGGAGACCATGAAACTAGCAGATTCTCTTAAAAATCCATCTGCTTCACTCATGTCCTTCAGGGAAGGAAATCTGTCATCCTCACCTAGCCTGGCCTGCATGTGACTTCAGATCCATTGGATGGGCAATTCACTGGATGGGCAGAGCAAGCCACTCAGTTGTACCAAACAGCTACACTAGCAACGATTCATGGAAGTGGCTCAACATTACCTTATCAAAGGTGATTAGGGTTGGGCAGTAAATGCTCACCTTGCCAGTGATGCTCACATCCCATAAATTAATGAAAAAGAAATGTGCCAACTGAGATAGAAGATCACAGGTTCAAGTCCCACTCCAGAGACTTGAGCCATAATCCAGTCCAGCGCGCTCAGTGTAGTAATGAAGGTGCGCTTCACTGTTGGAGGTGCTGACTTTCAGATGAGACACTAAACTAAGCTTCTAATGAAGGGTCATCAACCTGTTTCACTCTCCACTGATGCTGCCTGACCTGCTGAGTATTTCCAGCAATTTCTGTTTTAATTCAGATTTCCAGCATCTGAAGTATTTTGTGTTTTTGAAACCAGCTCGGTTTTGAGCTTCACTTTAAGGTATTGATCCAGAGTTAAATGCTGGAGAAACCACCCTGAAGCCGGATCGTCCCAAATTGTGCCTTCTTTGAAGCCAAGATCTTAATTTAGTGTTTCGTGTTAGGTGGTCGTTCTCAAATCGCAAAGAAAAACTGACAGCACACAGGTGGATATCAAAATTCAATTGACCAAGATTCTGCAGCCAAACTCTGATCTCTGCATCCCCTACTACAATGTGGTATTCAGAAGGTAATATGTCTGTCCTGTCTCCGTGTATAAACAGCTTATCATAGGACAGCTCTCTCGTTCTCTCTTCATTTATATCCTCTTTTTTTTACACTGTTTTTATCCCTCTTTCTTTCCCTCTTCGGGATTTTTTAATTTGAACAAGAGTTGCATTTAAATGTTGGGTTTTTAAAGCAAAGTGTATTTGTATAATTTTTTGGTTAAAAAGAGTACCGAACATGAAAGGTGATTAGACTACTAATTGCCAGGCTTTAAGCTTGATTCCGCAAAGATTAAAAGCAAGTAATTTATAAACCTGTTTTGTTGATTGCGTTGGAGAGTCAGTTCCTAGTGCTTCGAGACGCTGTCTGCTGCAGGCATCTTACCTCAGGTTGAGAGATAAAATTGAGACAGAAAGCATAACACATGTTTTTAAACAGAAGCTCACCAGAGTTGGGATGAGAGTCAAGGTTAGAAGGCTGGAGGGGAGTTAGAAGTCATTTTGTTTCATGAAGCATGATGACCAACTGATAGATATAGTATAGTGTGTTCATGACTTTGTATTGTGAGGACAAATCATATTGATTGGATAACATGATTCTGATCGTCGTTGCTCTGTATATTTATCTGTCCATGAAGTACAACAATTTTGTGTTTCATTCCAGTTTCATCTTGCTAAAGGGTTTAAATAGTGTCTGCTGAAGCTTTGGAGAAATATGCATTGCAAATATCTAGTTCATAATTCATACCTTTTAGAATATAACTTTTCGTTTCAGGAATTCAAGTGTTAAATGTAAGATAAATGGAAAATCCTGAGAAACTGGTAATAATGCTGATGTAAATGCAGTTAGAGTCGATTTCACTTAAAAAGTAACGTGTATCTTCAAGGTCAGAGTTAATAGGGTCAAAGCCATCATCAGCAAGGGCTCTTCTATCCTAATAGAGCAAGAAGGTCTGCCCTTACTTCATTTATAGATTTAAATTATGTCTGTAAAGTCCAGATGAAAAGAAAGGAAATCTTTGTAAACATGTAGTTTCTTTGTGGACCCAGGGAATTTAGAGAAAGAGTCATAAAACTCCATTAGCATGATAAATTATTCCTATGGGTTGCAGAGCAAAAGGTTGTGTTAAAGGTAAAATAATTTGTTTGCATTTCTGTTTGAAAAAGCATGCCACATTGCAGAAGAGACATTGATTCATGGTGCAGCTTTGGTTTTAAGGTTATTTTGTTTAATTTATCTGTGTGCATTTACAGAAGCAGGCAGTTCAGTTTGGGAACAGAGGCAGTTGCATATTTGGTTTAGGTATAGGCTACAGCTCCCTGAGTTGGGAAAGTCAAAGAAAATAGATCTTAGTCAGTTAAGCCTGCACTTCAAACAGAGAAAATATTAATAAATATTGAAGAAGAGCCATACAGACTCAGTGTTAACTCTCTTTCTCTTTCCACAAGTGCTGCCAGACCTGCTGAGTTTTTCCAACATTTTCTGTTTTAATATTAGAGAAAATAATAACTTCATCGTTCATTGTGTGGAATGCGGGTGGGGCTCTATCTCAGTTTAGATTTCATGAGGGAAGAGCAGCTGGAAGTTTTGCTCTGTCATACATCTGGTGAAAGAAATCAACAGTGATCTTCACAGAGCCTTGTGACACAAAGCAGTCAGCTTCAATAGTTAGCTTGGAAAGAGCTGTGTAGAAGATTTCTTAAGATAAAACTCTTGATGGAAGTAAAATGAAGAACTGAGTTTATAGCATAAGTCTTTATAAGCAATAGTGTTAAATTGGCGGTGCTTGCTTTGTTTAATTTCTCTTTCAATACAAGCAAGTTTGGTTTTGTTTAAAAATGTAAATTCTTGTGGCATAGTTCTGTTGGTTAACTGCTGGATGTTTGGATGTCTTCCTTAAATGTTATTGGTCCCTAACAGGATCATAACATGAAAAAGACACAATCACCCATTCATTGTTCAGGAAGATTTAACTATCGGGTGACCTGAGTCCACTCCATAATGGAAAGGACATTACTGAACTTGAGCAGGGCTGAATTGAAACCTGATTTTGAGCAAAGAAACCTGGCATGTTTCGAACAGGCCTGGAGCCACTCTGGAGAAGCAGGTTGAGCCTTTGACCCAGCAGCCCTCAATCGGGGCTTGCATCCTTGACTTGCATAACTGCCACAACCCTCAATTTGTGTTTGTTAACCCTGACTTAAGTTACACTCCTCCCAACTCTTGATCGTGCTCGTACCTCTTGACCTATATTATCCCTCTCCAACCCTCAAACAGGGCTCATCTCTCTTAATTTGCATTATCTTGCCATCCCTCAGTTGGAACTTGTATCCCTTCCTTCATGTTCATAAACTAAACAATTCACACTTAGACTAGTTTTGTGACATGGGAAGGAAGTATGGGAGACTATTGCTGTAGCCGAGAAATGAAGAGAAATACTAGAATGATTTACCACAGCAGCAGAGGCTCTGCAGGAAAGAACAGAGGGAAGGCAAAGAATAGAATATAGACCCAAGTGCATTACCAGGCTGTGTTTCCATGGGCTTTCAGTAAGTGTGTTTTGGTGGTGACTTGTGTGGTGAGCAATGTGACTGATCTCATAATTTGACTTCAAGTTTCCTTGAGCTTTATTTCATTGTATATTACATGGGAATAGCTGGACCATGTTAACAGTGTTTTGTATTGAATATCCTGTTCTTTTTCTGTGCAGAGCAATGAGGATTTTGGAATTAAAATTGGTTGGACGAAATTTCTATGACCCAACAAATGCTATTGTTCTCCCTCAATACAGGTGAGTGTGATTAATGACACGTTATCAGTTTCCAAAAAGCTACCAAGACCTCATTATGGCCCCCTCCAGACCTTTGGGACGAGTGTTGTGTAATTTGGGATGGAACAATCCAGTCTTGTAGGGAATAGTGGCTTTTGCATCAGTTGTGACCTGGTCTTGATGTAAAATGTAATATTTTGTAAATAAATTGCTTAATATTGGGGAAAAAAGAAAAGATGACTGACTAATGTTCATCAGCTTTCATGTCCAGTGAATCCCTGAGTTAGGTGGGATGCATCCCAGAATCTCCAGGAATTTAAGGAAGAAATTAGCGAAATTTAGGAGATTTTTTAAGAGCTGGACCAGTATATGAGGGCAGGATGATACTAAATGTAATTCTATACATTAGAAAAGGAACAGGGTAACAACCTTGTTATAACAAATTAGCGAGGCTATTCTGGAGGAGAAAGCCAATTACAAACAAACATACAAATATACGAATTAGGAGCACGATTAGGTCATTCGGCCACTTGGGCCTGCTCTGCCATTCAATCAGATCATGGCTGATTGTGGCCTCAACTCCACTTTCCTTCCTACCCACTATACCCTTCGAGTCTCTTGTCAATCAAGAACGATTTTTCCCTCTTCCACATCCCCAACTCCCCTGCCTCCCTGGCCCCACTGGTAGCTTATTTTTCAGTAGAACCCCATGAAATGCTCAATACAGTGAACTAGACACCTCCTCAGTGAAGCTTTGACCTTACACATCAGAAGAGCTTTGCTCATTTCTCAGCTCTCTGACTGCAAGGAGTGCAAGAAGTTGCAGAACACGAAAAGCTTCGCTGAGTGGACGAGGAAGTGGCACACTGCAGTTTAATGCAGAGAGATGTGAACTAGTTTGTTTTGGGAGGAAATGTACAGTGAAAATCAAAAATACCTGAAATACTAAGACAGAATGGGGGGGTCAAGTACAAATTTAGAGCTTGAAAGGTGGCAGAGAAGGTAGAAATGACTTTTAAGAAGGCAGACAGGACTCTGGGTTTCATGTGTGGAGAATTGAATATGAAACAAGGTAGTGATGTTGAATTTATTTAAACCATTAGTTAGCCTGCAGTTTGAATTTTGTTTGCAGTTCTGGATGTTACAAGAAAGATACAGATACTGTTACAGTAAAGCTTGAGGTAAGGGAGCCTGCTAAATAAGATAAAGCAGGTAATTAGAGATGGACAACCAATGTGGACTTTTCAGGTTTGGTTTGCCCAAGGACTATGTGCAGTTGTTCATTTGTGTGTCTAAGGGGAGTTTCTGTTGTTCAGGCTGCAGATATGGCCTGGATACTCAGCAAGCATTCGAAGGACAGATGGTGGATTGATGTTACTCATTGATGTGTCCCATAAAGTAATCCGTAATGATTCTGTAATTGATGTTATGTGAGTATCGATTTATGTTCATCTATGTTTAACATATTACAATTTGTTGCTCCAAGGTGTGCTCTCTCTAACTTGGGTTTATGGTAGTATAATCTCTTCATCCAATGTATTTGCTTTCTTCACCTCCAGCCAAGCTTTACTTAGTCATGTTGAATGCTCCTGCCTTAAGTATTTGCTTTTTGACTCTCAATACTCACTAACCCTCGGGAAGCAGGTGGGCAACATTGAAGCTACAATTCCATCAGCATACATGGCTTTCGATTTCTTCTCTCTTCCACTGCCAATGGTTTGATCTTTGAATTCAGTGTTTCTTCGAGGGCTATATTATGAGGTCAGCTTGCAAAAACTTGACCTTGTGTTCCCTTCAGTAGGGAAGATTAAGGGGTGATCTGACGGAGCTGTTTAAAGTGTTAACAAGGATTTGCTAGGCTAGAAAAAAGAACTTGATTCCCTAGTTTTTAAAAAAATTATCCATGGGATGTGGGCGTCACTGGCTAGGCCAGCATTTATTGCCCATCTTGAATTTTTAAGAGTCAGCCACATTGCTTTGGATCTGGAGTGACATGTAGGTCAGACCAGGTAAAGACAGCAGATTTCCTTCTCTAAAAGACCAGATGGGTTTTTATGACAATTGGCAATGGCTTCATAGGCACAAACTTTTAATTCTACCACCTGCCATGGCGGGATTCGAACCCAGATCCCCAGAGCATTATCCTGGGTCTCTGGACAATACTACTACATTATTGTCTGCCCAGTGAAGAATCAACACAAAGGAGACTTCGTAAGATTAGAGCTCAGTCATTTGTCTTTTATTCATCATGGGATGAGGGCGTTCTGGCTAGGCCAGCATTTATTACCCATCCCTAATGGCCCTTGAGAAGGTGGTGGTGAGCTGCCTTCTTGAACCGCTGCAGTTTATGTGGTGTAGGTACCATAGTGCTGTTAGGGAGGGAGTTCCAGGATTTTGACCCAGCGACAGTGAAGGAACGGTGATATATCTCCAAGTCAAGATGGTGAGTGGCTTGGAGAGTGAAGTATTTTGTCACTTCTTAACAATTAAGAAAACACACACATCTATCTGCTTCTGAACTCCAACTTCCTGTTTAAAAAACAGAAGCTTCCTTTATTCCTTATCCTCCACTAGAGGCCATTACATCCGGGGCTTAGCACACCCTACTGTCAGGTTTTATATAACAATTCTTTTTAACTAAAATGCCCTTTTACAAAAAAGCATAAACATTAAACACAAACATCACACCTCCCCCTTTAGCCATGAACAAATCATTCAGGCGGTTTGCAGATTTGCTTTGATCTAGAGAGGAGTGTTGCTTTAGGTATCTTAGTTTGTTTGCCTAGAAATGGAAGGTTCTGCTGTTCCATTTGTTTTTTTTCATGTTCAAAAGTTGCAGCTACAGGTGCTACAGGTTTGTCAGTTGAATCAAAGTTTCACCAACTGAAGCAGATGTTTCCCAGGAATCCTCCACTGTGACTGGAAATTTGGTTTCTTGAATTTGGCTTCTCATCCCAGGAGCCACTTTGATGTTCCACAGTAATTTTGGATCCAAACAGACTGATCCAGATTAAACTCACGAGCTGGTTTACTTGTGTCATGTGACCTTTTCTGATCACGTTGCCTTGAACCAATCTTTCCTTTCAAATCCGGACACAGCAAATCCATTCTGATACACAGTCGTCTTCCAAACATCAGCTCAGCAGGAGATACACCTGTTGTTGAATGTGGAGTGTTATGATGCATCATCAAAAAGGTCTTCAGTTTCAACTTCCAATCCTCCCCTTCAACATGGCCATTTTGAATACCTGGACAAAGTGCTCCGCTTCACCATTTAAGGATGGGTGGTAAGGTGAGATGAGAATCTCCTTGATCCCATTGTTTTTCAGGAATGTTTGAAATTCACACGATGTGAGCTGTGTGCCATTGTCAGACACAATTTGCTCCGGCAATCCAAAAGTAGTGAACATATTCCGAAGAGCATCAATGTTGCTGGAGTAGTCGATTTCATGGGAATAACATGAGGCCACTTTGAGTGGACATCCACCACAATTAAAAACATATGCCCGATAAGTGGCCTGCAAAGTCCACATGAAGTCTCTGCCATGGGTCATCAGGCCGAGCCCACAGATGTAATGGGGCAGGTGCAGGAGAAGATTTCATTTCTTAGCATGGAAGGCAGTCACTGACATGGCTTTGATGTCTTTATCCAGGTGTGGCCACCATACATGTGGACTCGCTAATGCTTTCATTTTGACAATTCCCATGTAACTGAGGTGAAGTTCTTCTAACACTCGTGTTTGGAATTTTGCAGAAATAACAACTCTGATTCCCCATAACAAACAGCTGTCTTACAGAGTCAGCTCAAATCTACTATTTTAACTTTGGCATTGTTAGGATGCACTTTCAAATCTCCAGCTTGGTTCTCTGCCACTTCTATGCTTTGCACAATCTCAAACGCTTTCTTCAGTGCTCTGCTAACAATCTACGCTGAATTCTTTCATTTCTTAGTCCACAGAACAATCGATCACGCAATGCTTCTTCCAGGTAACATTTAAAGTCACAATGTTCCACTAATTTTCTCAACTCAGCCAGGAACTGGGATACTGGCTCACTCTCATGCTGTTCTCTTCAGTGAAACTTGAATCTCTGGGCAATAATTGCTGGTCTGGGATTGAAGTGCTTTTTCTCAGAATGTCCACAAGCTCCTTAAAGCTTTTATCTGCTGGCTTGTCAGGAGCAATGAGATTTCTCAGTAAAGTGAAATTTTTCATTCCAATGACTGTAAGAAACACTGAGGCCTGCTTTTCCTCTTCAATCTCATTGGTCATGAAAAACTGTTCCATTTGCTCAACATAAACTACAAAGTCCATAGTAGTTGGATCAACGTCCTCAAGCCCCTAATAATGATGATCCCATCTCATCGTCATTTGAAGTGTTTTGTCCCTTCTTAACAATTAAGAATACACATACAGCTATCTGCTTCTGAACTCCAACTTCCTGTGTGAAAAACAGAAGCTTCCTTTATTCCTTATTCTCCATGAGAAACCAAAACCTTATTCTCCACCAGAGGGCAATATCTTCGAGACTAGAAAACCGTACTGGCAGGTTTCATATAACAATTCTTTTTAACTAAAATGTCCTTTTACAAAAAAGCATAAAAATTAAACATAAACATCACAGACATAAACACTTCCAGGTGATGGTATTCCCATATGTCTGCTGCCCTTGTCATTCTAGATGGTAGCAGTCGTGGGTTTGGAAGGTGCTGTCAAAGGAGCCTTGGTGAGCTCCTGCAATGCATCTTGTAGATGGTACACACTGGTGGAGGGAGTGAATGCCTGTGGAAGGGGCACCCATCAAGCTGCTTTGTCCTGGATGGCATCAAGTTTCTCGAGTGTCATTGGAGCTGTACTTATCCAGGCAAGTAGACAGTACTCCATCACTCCTGACTTGTATCTTGTAGATAGTGGACAGGCTTTGGGGAGTCAGGAGGTGAGTGACTCACAGCAAGATTCCCAGCCTCTGACCTGCTCTTGTTCCCACAGTGCTAGTCCAGCTCAATTTCTGGTCAGTGGTAACCCCCAGGATATCAATAGCGGGCAATTCAGTGATAGAAATGCCAAGGAGTGATGTTTAGATTCTCTCTTGTTGGGGATGGCCATTGCCTGGCACTTGTGTGGCACCTGGCATGAATGATAGTTGCCTCTTGTCAGCCAAGCCTGGATATTGTCCAGGTCTTGTTGCATTTGGACATGGACTGCATTCATGGGTAAAATCAAGGAACACTTTTCACAAAAAGGGTAGTGGAACTCTTCCCAAAACTCCGTGGGGGCCATTAGACCTTTGAAGCCAAATCTCAAAATTGTTGTAAAGGTAGTGAGTGATATGGAATAACAGCAACAAAATGGGGTTGAGGTGCACATCAATCACAATCAAATTGAATGGCAAAGCAAGCTGAGGCCTTGAATGACCTCTTCTTGTGACAGCTTTGTGTATGCTCCATGACTGTTTTCCATTGTAATGATGCCGGGTTAGTACCACACTTTGAAACTGGAGGAGACCTTTGATCCATCTCCCATCTATCCAGTTGGTGTATTTCTAATATCTCTGAATCCCAGGTGTTGACAAGAATCTTAACTAGCTTCCTTCCTGAAACTCATTCAGTTTTCTTATTTCACACTCTGTTTCTTCCCCATCTGGCACCCACCTACCATCACCACCACTATGCTGGTCATCTGTTCAAACTCTGTGCAATGTATGAACTCCCTGGGAGTTCACAGAAACAAGGCGTTTGACCCAATGGGTTCACACTGGTGTTGATGCTGCACACAAGCCTCCTCCCAATCATCTTGACCTCACCCTATCAGCATGCTCTTCTATTCTTTCGCTCCTGTAAATACATCTATGTCATTTTGCTCTAATATTCCCTATGGTGAGTTCCATTCTCTTGTTGAGATCTGTTTCCTCCTGTTCACTCCAGCCCATGTGTTGCCTTTCTTTCCAGGCAGACTATATACCAGAGGAGCAGCGAGAATTTCCAGGATGACTGTACAAAACAGTTGGTGGGCAGCATCATAATGACCAAGTACAACAATCGCACCTACCGCATCGACGACATAGATTGGGACAAGGCTCCAACAAGCTGCTTTCAGATGGCGGATGGCAGAGATATTACCTTTTGTGACTATTACAGGTTAGCAGGAGTTTAGTTGGCAAAATAAGGAGTGACAGTTCATGTGCACAGGGACACAAGAAATAGGAGCAGGAGCAAACCATATGATCCACCAAGCCTGCCCCACCATTCAAAACCATCTTTCCTGATCTTGGGCTTCAACTCCACTTTCCTGCCCACTGCCCATATCCCCTGATTTCCCGGGAGACCAAATATTTGTCTATCCCAGCCTCAAATATAGTTAACGATGGAACATCCACAACCCTGTGGGATAGAGAATTCAGAAGATCACAACCCTTTGAAGAAATTTCTTCTCACCTCAGTCCTAAATGATTGACCCCTTATCTTGAGACTGTGCCCTGAGACATAGCTTCCCCATCCAGCGGAAACAAACTCTGTCTGCACCCTGTCAAACCCCTCAGAATCGTGTATGAGATTTCATCTCAGAAAATATAGGTCCAATTTGCTCAGTCTTCACTGTACTGCCTCAATGCAAGTACATTAGTACTCCAGATGTGGCCTCACCAAAGCCCTGGAAGATTATAGCAAAGGCTCCTCATTCTTGTATTCCAGCCCCTTTGCATTACAGACCAACATGCTATTTGCCTTCCTAATTGCTTGCTCTACCTTCATGCTAACTTCCAGAGTTCCTTGCATGAGTACACCAGGTCTCTCTCAGCATCAACATCTAGAAGTTTCATACCTTTTAAAAAAACATTCCGCTTTTCTGTTCTCAAGTCCAAAGTGAATGACCTCACATCTCCACACATTATACTCCATCTGCCATCTTGTTGCCCACTCACAACATGGGAGTCAGAGTTATCTGGGATAGGAGGAATGTGGAGTTGAGGTCACGTTCAGATTAGCCATGATCTTATTAAATGGCAGAGCGGGCTTGAGAGGGCAAATGACCTACTCCTGCTCCTAATTCGTATGTTAACTTAACCTATTGATATCTCGTTGCAGCCTGTTTGTGTCCTCTTCAGAACCTGCATTCCCGTCCAGCTTTGTATTGTCAACAAACTTAGAGATGTTACATTTTATCTTTCTGTCTCATTTATTCATATAGATTGTAAATAGCTTACACCCCAGGAATGATCCTTACGGCACTCTGTGAGTCACAGCCTGCCAACTTGAGATGTACCATTTATGCCTACTTTTGCTTCCAGTCCATTAGCCAATCCTCTACCCATGCTGATATATCACCCCCAACTCTGAGTCTTATATCTAAGTATTAAGTAATTTTTGTTATGGCACCTTATTGTATACCTTTTGGAATCCAAGCATACTACATGTACTGGCTTCCCCTTTAACTATCCTACCAGTTACACCCTCAAAAACTCTATTGGATTTGTCAAATAGGATTTCCCTTTTGAAGATCATGTTGACTTGTTCTAATCATACTGTGTTTCTAAGTGCATTGTTAAGACTTGCTTAATAATAGATTCTAGCTCTTTCCCGATGATGGATATCAGGCTATCCATCTGGCCCGGAGTTCCTTGTTTCCTTTGTCTCTCTTTTCTTGAATAGCGGTGGCACCAACTTTCTAACTTCCAGTCTGCTGGGATGATTCCAGAATCTAGGGAATTTTGGAAAATCATAGCCAGCGCATTCACTATATCTGCAACTATTTCTTTTAGAACCCAGGAATGTAGGCCATCAGGTCCCAGGGATTTGTTGGATTTCAGTCCCTTGAGTTTCTGATGTACTTTTTCCCTGATATTAATTGTTAGATCTGTTTGAAATCTATCCCATTTGGCACAATGGTAGTGCCACACGGCCCAATGGAGGGCATCCTCAATGTGAAGACGGGAAGTCGTCTCCACAAGGTCTGTGTGGTGGTCACTCTAACCGATACTGTCATGGACAGATGCATCTGTGGCAGGCAGGTTTGTGAGGATCAAGCATATTTTTCCCACTTGGTTCCCTCACCACCTACCACAGAGCTAGCGAGCAGCTATGTATGCACCCTTGCCATCCTCAGTGCTTCGTCCAAGATGGAGGAACACTGATCCATCAACTGAGGAGGGTGGTACATGGTAATCAGCAGGAGGTTTCCTTGCCCATTTTTGACCTGATGCCATGAGATTTCATGGAGTCCGGATTTGACGTTGAGGACTCCCAGGGCAATTCCCTCCAGATTGTATACTACTATGCTGCCACCACTGCTGGGTCTGTCTTGCCAGTGGGAGAGGATACACCCAGGGTTGGTGCTGGTGGTGTCTGGGACATTATCCGTGAATCTAACCTGTGAAGTAAAGGTGAACTGTTTCACTCATTGCTTCAGTGGTATTAAGGTGCCATCATTGACATGTTGAATTTACAATTGCAGCAAAACCTATGGGATTACCATTCAGGACTTGAACCAGCCTCTCCTCGTATATCGACCAAAGCAGAAGTATGGACCGCAGGGACAGGTACAAGATAAGATCATAGAATCCTTGTTAGAGTCATCCAGTTAGTCCCACTTTTCTGCTCTTTACTCAGCTTCAGGTATTCACCGAATTCTCTTGAAATTTATTATTGAGTCTGCTTCCACAACCCTTTCAGGAAGTGCATCCCTAATTATCACAACCCAATATGTAACAAAAAATGTCACTTCTAGCTCTTTTGTCAAATACCTGACATCTATGTCCTCTGATTATGGACCTTCCTGCCACTGGAAACAGTTTCTCCTTATTTAGTCTTTGAAAACCATTCATGATTTTAATTGCCTCTATGAAATTTCCCTGGAAGAACAACCCTCAGCTTATTTTGGCTCTCCATGTAATGAAGTTCCTCATCCCTGGAACCATTCTATTAAATTTGCTTTCCAAGGTTTGAAATCCTTTGTGAAGCATGTATATGATTAATTTCTGTGCCTTATGTATTGCCATCATGTGTTTGCCCGTTGCACAGCACTAGGAAGAGTATAAAAACAAAAATCTGCGGATGCTGGAACCCCCTGACCTTCCCCTCTCCGACGCTGAACATTCATTGCTCAGCACACCTTAGTTTCATACCCTTACGCCCTCATCTCAATGAATTTTGGGATCGGCACGATGCTGTACTCTTCTTCCGCCCTCTTCGTCTCCGTGCTCACTTCTTTGGGCAGGAGTCCTCTCCCCGTTCAACGGATCCTTTTACCCACCTCCAATATTCTCCCTCCACTTGGACCCCTCCCTCTGGATTCTTACTTTCTCTTGATCTTTTCATTGAGAACTTTCGGCGTGACATTAGTAGTCTCAATTTCTCTGCTCCTTTCACCCATTCGAATCTGTCTCTCTCTGAACTTACTGCACTCTCAGGTCCAACCCATTGACAAGGGTGGTGCTGTTGTTGTCTGGCGCACTGACCTCTACCTCACGGAGGCTGAGCGTCAACTCGCAGACACTTCCTCCTACCTCTCCCTGGACCATGACCCCACCACTGAACATCAAGCCATTGTTTCCAGGACTGTCACTGACCTCATCTCCTCTGGAGATCTTCCTCCCACAGCTTCCAAACTAAAAGTCGCCCAACCTCAGATGGCCCGGTTCTACCTCCTACCCAAAATCCGCAAACAGAACTGTCCCAGTAGACCGATCGTGTCAGCCTGTTCCTACCCCACGGAACACATTTCTTGTTATGTTGACTCCCTTCTCTCTCCCCTTGTCCAGTCCCTTCCCACCTACATCTGTGATTCCTCTGACACCTTATGTCACATCAACAATTTCCAGGTCCCTGGCCCCAACCGCTTCCTCTTCACCATGGACGTCCAATCTCTCTACACCTCCATCCCCCACCAGGATGGTCTGAGGGCCCTTAGCTTCTTCCTCGAACAGAGGCCCGAACAATCCCCATCCACCACTACTCTCCTCCATCTGGCTGAACTTGTTCTCACACTGAGCAATTTCTCCTTTAACTCCTCTCACTTCCTCCAAATAAAAGGTGTGGCTATGGGTACCTGCATGGGCCCCAGCTATGCCTGTCTCTTTATGGGGTATGTGGAACATTCCTTGTTCCAGTCCCACTCCGGCCCCCTCCCACAACTCTTTCTCCGGTACATCGATGATTACTTCGGTGCTGCTTCATGCTCTCGTCGGGACCTTGAAAAATTTATTAATTTTGCTTCCAATCTCCACCCCTCCATCGTTTTCACATGGTCCATCTCTGACACTTCCCTTCCCTTCCTTGACTTCTCTGTCTCAATTTCTGGAGATAGACTGTCCACCAATATCCATTAAAAGCCTACTGACTCCCACAGTTACCTCGACTACACACCCCACTTCCTGTAATGACTCCATCCCAATCTCTCAGTTCCTTCGCTTCCGTCGCATCTGTTCTGATGATGCTATCTTCAAAACAGTTCCTCTGACATGTCCTCCTTCTTTCTTAACCGAGGTTTTCCACCCACGGTCGTTGACAGGGCCCTCAACCGTGTCCAGCCCATCTCCCACACATCTGCCCTCACGCCTTCTCCCTCCCAGAAACATGATAGTGTCCCCCTTGTCCTCACTTATCACCCCACCAGCCTCCACATTCAAAGGATCATCCTCCGCCATTTCCGCCAACTCCAGCATGATGCCACCACCAAACAGATCTTCCCTTCACCCCCCCACCCCAGCGGCATTCCGTAGGGATCGTTCCCTCCGGGACACTCTGGTCCACTCCTCCATCACCCCCTACTCCTCAACCCCTACCTATGGCACCTCCCCATGCCCACGCAAAAGATGCAACACCTGCCCCTTCACTTCCTCTCTCCTCACCGTCCAAGGGCCCAAACTCTCCTTTCAAGTGAAGCAGCATTTCATTTACATTTCCCCCAAATTAGTCTACTGCATTCGTTGCTCCCAATGCGGTCTCCTCTACATTGGAGAGACCAAACATAAACTGGGTGACCGCTTTGCAGGATACCTGCGGTCTGTCCACAAGAAAGACCCAAACCTCCCTGTCGCTTGCCATTTTAACACTCCACCCTGCTCTCTTGCCCACATGTTTGTCCTTGGCTTACTGCATTGTTCCAGTGAAGCCCAACGCAAACTGGAGGAACAGCACCTCATCTTCCGTCTAGGCACTTTACAGCCTTCCGGACTGAATATTGAATTCAACAAATTTAGATCTTGAACTCCCTCCTCCATCCCCACCTCCTTTCCATTTCTTCCTCCTTCCTTTTGTTTTTTTCGAATAATTTATATAGATTTTTCTTTTCCCACCTATTTCCATTATTTTTAAAACTTGTATGCCCTGCTAGTCTTTCCACCCCACCCCCACTAGAGCTGTACCTTGAGTGCCCTGCCATCCATTCTTAGTTAGCACATTCATTTAGATAATATCACCACCTTCAACACCTCTTTGTTCCTTTATCTGTGACAGCTTTTGATTATCTGCTCCTATCACTGCTTGCTTGTCCCTACAACCACACCACTACCGCCCCCCCACCTTAAACCAGCTTATATTTCACCCCTCTCCTAATATTCACTCAGTTCTGTTGAAGGGTCATGAAGACCCGAAACGTCAACTCTTTTCTTCTCCGCCGATGCTGCCAGACCTGCTGAGTTTTTCACTAGTAAGAGTATGCCTGATTGGAAGTTCCCACTAAGTGTAGAACTGGAGATTGATTATTTCCTATGGGTAAGCTAGTCTCAATGCAAAAGCGGAATTCATAAATTTAGCCTTTACCTATTTTTATCCACAGCTTATCCACAGTGAGATCCTTCTCGTGCCCGAGCTGTCATTCATGACTGGGATACCTGACCAGATGAGGAAGGATTTCCGTGCAATGAGGGCAAGTAGCAGTTCTGCTGATTTCCTATTTTGTTGTCATTGGTAGAACGCTGACTAACTGGTGTCACTCAATGTTGTGGGCAGGTAGTGATGTTTGATTTGCGATAACAGTGATATGGAAACTTTGGCCTCCTCATTCTATGATGAAGACGTTCAGCAGGTGGTGCCTGTATTAGCTCTTGGAAAGAACTACCCATTTATTTTCACTCCCATTGTCTTAGCAATTACTTAGCAAATTTCTCTGATACAAGTACACATTCAGTTCCCTTTTCAATGTTACTATTGAATCTGCTGCCACCATCTTTTCAAGTAAGGCATTCCAAATCATCATAACTCATTGTGCAAAAAAAATTCTCATCTTCCCCCATAAGTCTTTAGCTAAAGATCATAAATCACTGGTTACTTATCCTCCTAGTGGCGGAAACAGTTTCTTCCTGTCTACTTGGTTAAAATCAAAATTTTGAATATCTTTAATAAACCTGCCCCAACCTTTTATTGAAAAACTCAAGTGAAACACCAGACTGTGTTCTAGAGGACACCACCAGTCTAATTAGATAAGTCAAAGAGGTGCGGGTTAGGTGACTTCAGGATTAAGATACAAAAACCCAATAATTTCCAGGAGAGTGATGGAAGAGGAGAAGGAGTTTTTCAATTTTGAGACCTTGTGGCAGAGTAGGGGAGAGGGTATTTTGGATTTCTACAAATGTAAGGAAGGCTGTGGGGACTGTATTTATAACATGGACATCAGAGCAAGGACCAGGGAACACTGGCCATAGCAGTATTGGTAAACTAGAGAAAGACTGAACAAAAAAAGAGATCAGAGGCCAGAGTGGGGAGTACTTTGAGCATATCTGTTTAAATGGATGAACTCATTGGATGTTATCTCCAAAATTGGGGCCAGAGTAATCTTGTTTGTTATGTTATTGGACGAATGGCCTGGGCTAACAATCCAGACAACCTGAGTTCAGATCCCACTGTATATGTTGAGAAATTAATTCAGTTTTTTTTTAATTGGTCTCAGTAATAGTAACCAAATAAACCAGAGTAACCAGATAAAATGGACCAGATAAAGTAATGTGAGAGGGGAGAGTGGCTGACCAGACACAACAGCAGAAGAGGAGAGCGCAGTGGATCACATAAAACAGCTGGAGAGGGGAGAGCGGCAGACCAGATAAAAAAGCTGGGGGAGAGAACAGTGGACAGTTAAAGCAGTGTGGAGAAAGAGCGGCAGACCAAATCAAGCAGTGTGAAAGGGTAGAGTTTGACTGACCAGATAAAGCAGTGCGAGAGGAGAGAGAGATGGACAAGATAAAACAGCGTGAGAGTAGAGAGCAGCGGATCAGATGAAGCAGTGCGAGAGGAGAGCATGGCGGACCGGATAAAGCAGCTCAGAGCTCAGTCTGTGGCTCCAGGGCAGATCGGTCAAGTTCTGAGAAAAATCTAAGTACTGTCATAAGAAATAGATAGTTGACTGGTTGGTGTGTATTTTTCATGTCTATACTTCAAAATTCAGGTAAGTTATTACTTATTGTAAGGTTTTATTTGTAGCTGGAAGGTTTACTAATAGTAGTAAAACTGATTAGCAGTAGAGTTTATTAGTTATAAATTAAGAAATATAAATTAATTAACACACAATAAAGGTGGTAGGTCAGGTAATGTGTTGTAGCCACATTTTGTGGACGCTGATGGATCCACGGCAACCACATCTGCAGTCTGTGTCTCTAGCTCAAGGAGCTTTGGCTCAGAGTCAATGAGCTGGAAGTCAAGCTACAGACACTACAATGCATCAAGGAGGGGGGGATGTACATAAGAAATAGGAGCAGGAGTAGGCCATTCGGCCCCTCGAGCCTGCTCTGCCATTCAATACAATCGTAGCTGATCTGATTGTGTTTCAAATTCCACATTCCCACCTATCCCCCCGTAACCTTCTATTCTTGTTAGGCAAGGGAATCAATCTACCTCTGCCTTAAAAATATTCAATGATCCCGCCTTCAACACCTGAGGCAGAGCATTCCAAAGTCGCACAACCCTTTTGAGAGGAAATATTTCTCCTCATTTATTTATTTATTTCAAAGGGAATGGAGTATAAAAATAGGGACGTCTTGCTAAAACTATACAAGGCACTTGTTAGACCACACCTAGAATACTGTGAACAGTTTTGGTCCCCTTATCTAAGGAAAGATATGGTGGCATTGGAGGCAGTCCAGAGAAGGTTCACAAGGTTGATCCCAGGGATGGAGGGATTTCCTTATGAGGAGAGGTTGAGTAGGTTGGGCCTGTACTCGTTGGAGTTTAGAAGAATGAGAGGCGTCCTTATTGAAACATACAAGATTCTTAGGGGGCTTTACAGGGTAGATGTTGAGAGGTTGTTTCCCCTTTTGGGAGAGTCCAGGACCAGAGGGCATTATCTCAGAGTAAAAGGTGGCCCATTTAAGACAGAAATGAGGAATTTCTTCTCTCAGAAGGTAGTGAATCTGTGGAATTCTTTACCATGGAGGCTGGGTCATTAAGTATGTTAAAGGCTGAGATAGACAGATTTTTAATCGTCAGGGAATCAAGGGTTATGAGGAAAAGGCAGGAAAGTGGAGTTGAGGATTATCAGATCAGCCATGATCTCATTGAATTGTGGAGCAGATTTGATGGGCCGAATGGTTTACTTCTGCTCCTACGTCTTATGGTCATGTCTGTCCTAAAAGGATGACCCTAATTTTAAAACAGTGCCCTCTCGTTCTGGATTCACCCACAAGAGGAAACATCCTTTGCACGTCCTCCTTGTCAAAACCATTCAGGATCTTATACACTTCAATCAAGCCACCCCTCACTCTTCTAAGAGTGGAAACAAGTCCAGTCAGTCCATCCTTTCCTCATAAGACAACCTGCTTATTCCAGGTATCAATCTAGTAAACCTCCTCTGAACCACCTCTAACGCATTTACATCCTTGCTTCAAAAACGAGACCAAAACTGCACACAGCATTCGAGATACGGTCTCACCAATGCCTTGTATAACTGAAGCATAACATCCTTACTTTTATGATCAATTCCTATCATAATAAAGGATAACATTCTATTAGCCACCTTAATTACTTGCTGAACCTGCATACTAACTTTTTGTGACTCATGAACTAGAAGACCTAGATGCCTCGGAATTCTGGACTTGTTCTCCATTTAAGTAATACACTGCTTTTTTTGTTCTTCCTGCCAAACTGAACAAATTCACGTTTTCCCACACTAAACTCCATTTGCCAGATCTTTGCCCATTTATTCAACCAATCTATATCCACTTGCAACCTCCTTATGTCCTCTTCACAACATACTTTCCTACCTCTTTGTGTCATCTGCAAATTTAGCTCCCCTCATCTAAGTCATTGATGTAAATTGTAAAAAATTGAGGCCCTAGCACAGACCTCTGTGGGACTCCACTCGTTACATCCTGCCAACAGAAAAAGACCCATTTATGTATACTCCCTGTTTTCTGCCAGCCAGCCAATCTTCCATCCAGACTAATATGTTACCTACTACACCATGAGCTTTTATTTTCTGCAATAACCTTTGATGTGGCACCTTATCAAATGTCTTCTGAAAATTTAAGTACAGTTCGTGTACAGGCTACCCTTTTTCCATAGCGCATGTTACTCCTTCAAAGAGCTCCAATAAATTGGTTAAATATCATTTCCCTTTCACACAACCATGCTCACTCTTCCTGACTCCTTGGGTTTTTCTAAGTGCCCTGCTATAACTTTAATGATCAATTCTAACAACTCCCCCATGACAAACGTCAAGTTAACTGGCCTGGAGTTTCCTGTTTTCTGCCTCCCTCCCTTCTTGAATAGAGGGCTATATTTGCTGTTTTCCAATCTGATGGAAGCTTTCCAGAATCTAGTGAATTTTGGAAAATGAACACCAGCGCATTTACTACTTCATTAGCCACCTCTTTTAAGATGAAGTACATAAGGGCCCAAAGACTTGTTAGCCCTCAGCTCCATCAGTTTGCTCAGTACTGCTTCCCTAGTGATGGCAATTTCACCAAATTCCTCTTTCCCTTCCACTACCTGATTTACAACTACTACTGGAATGTTTTTTGTATCGTCCATAATGAACACAGAAACAAAATATTTGTTAATTTCATCTGCCATTTCCTAATCATCTACTGTTAACTCCCCGCTGTCACTCTCTAGAGGACCAATACTCAATTTAATTACTCTTTTTACATTTCCAGATAGGTTCTCATGCTCTAATCTCTTTCCCCTGATTAATCGTTTTGACATTGTCTGCCGTTCTTTATATTCTGACCAATCATCTGTTCTGCCACTCATCTTTGTACAGTTATAGCTTTCTCCTTACATTTGACACTTTCCTTAACCACTTTAGTTAACCACGGATGGTGGGCCTTCCCCTTAGAAGTATTCTTTATCGTAGGAATATACTTATTCTGAAATATCCCCTTATATGTCTGCCACTGCTACTCTATTGATCTATTCTCTAGCCTCGTATCCCAGTTCACTTCAGCTAGCTCAGTTTTCGTGCCCACATAGTTGCCCTTATTTAAGTTTAAATTTCTAGTCTTAGATCCACTCTTCTCTCTTTGAAACTGCATTTAAAATATTACCTGGATGCTTTGTTCCAGAAGGCAGTCACATGTCTTCGATTAGGGTTGTCTGGTTTGGTCCATGGTCAGCAACAGGACGATGTGACTGAGGGTGAGGCAGTTATGGAGACCCAAAAGATAGAAGTGGAGGAGCCTCAGCCCTTGCTGTTGTCAACAGGCTTGTGGCTCTTGCAGTTTGTCCGGTTGAGAACAGGGATTGCAAGGTGGGCTGACCACGGCACTATGGTACAGGAAGCCATTCAGTGGGGGAGTAAATAGGAACGTGGTGGTGTAGGAGCCTGAATAGTCAGGCCATTAGATGCAGTTCTCTACAGACAAGAGCAAGAGTACAAAAGGCATTGGTGCCTATCCTGTGCCAGGGTTCAGGACATCCACTCAGGGCTCGAGAGGAAATTGCAGTGGGAGGGGAAGGATCCAGTTATCGTGGTCCATGTGGGTGCCAAGATATAGATAAGACTAGGAAAGAGGTTCTGCATAGAGTGTATGAGCTGTTAGAGATGAAATTAAAAAAAACAACCTCAAGGATAATAATCTTTGAATTATTACCTGAGCCACATGCAGATTGGTGTACGGTAAATAAGGTAAGAGAGTCTGGGACATAAATCATCCGGGCCTGGAGACTTGTCCACTTTTCAGTCTGCCAACACCTCCAATACCTTGTCACTCCCTATATCAATTTGCTCAAGAACCTCACAGTCTCTCTCCCTGAGTTCGATACCTTCATCCTCATTCTCTTGGGTGAAGATGGTTGTGAAGTATTCATTCAACACGCTACTGATGTCCTCTGGCTCCACCCATAGATTGCCCCCTGGGTCCCTTATGGGCCCTACTCTTTCCCTGGTTATCCTCTTCCCATTGATATACTTATAAAATATCTTGGGATTTTCCCTACTTTTACCAGCCAGAACTTTCTCATATCCCCTCTTTGCTCTCCTAATTACTTTCTTAGCTCCACCCTGCACTTTCTGTACTCCACTAATGCCTCTGCTGATTTGCTTCCCTTGTACCTGCTAAAAGCCTCTCTTTTCCTTCTCATTGTAATCTGAATATCTCTGGTCATACATGGTTCTCTGGGCTTGTTACTCCTTCCTATCACCCTAGAGGGAACATGTTGATCCTGTACCCTCCCCATTTCCTTTTTGAACACCCCCTACCCCCAACTGTTCCTCTGTAGATTTCCCCACAAGTAACTGTTCCCCAGTCTACTTTGGCCAGATCCTGCGTTATTTTACTAAAATCCACTCTCCCCCCTGTCCAAAACATTTTTTTGCAACTTGTCTATTTCTTAAACTGTATTTAAATCTATTTTTAAATTTATTTTGATCTATTGTTTCATCTCCACCTTTTAGCCCATTTTGATCCCTTCTCCCCACCCCACCCGCACTAGGGCCATCTGCCACTAGCTTGCTTCCCTTAATATCCCCATTAGCACATCCTTTAGATAATATCACCACCATCAACACCCCTTTGTCCTTTTGTCTATGACATCTTTGGCAGTCTCTTCTTGGCCTCCACCTATCACTGGCCCCCTTGTCAAATGCTCCTTAACCACCACCTTCTACCAGCTTATATTTTATCTCATTTCTATATGTCTTAGTTCTGATGAAGGGTCAGACGGACTCAAAACGTCAACTGTATCCCTCTCCGCAGATGCTGTCAGACCTGCTGAGTTTTTCCAGGTGTTTTTTTAAACTGTACCATGTTGTGGTCGCTATTGCTAAAATGCTCGCCCACCACAACCTCAGCCACTTGTCCGGCTTTATTCCCCAGAATTAGGTCCAGCACTGCATCATCCCTTGTTGGACCCTCTCCATATGGACCTAAAGAGTTCTCCTGTACACATTTCAAGAAATCCACTCCATCCAAGCCCTTAACACTATGTCTATCCCAATTAATGTTGGGAAAGTTGAAATCACCTAATATAATTACCCTATTGTTATTGTTTTTACACACCTCCACAAATTGTGCACATATTTGCTCCACAATTTCCCAGATACTATCTCAAGGTCTATAATAAACACCTAACAATGTGGCTGCCCCTTTTTTATACCTAAGCTAACCACAAAGCTTCATTCAATGCCCCCTCCAAGATATCATCTCTCCTTACTGCAGTAACTGACTCCTTAACTAATAATGCAACGACGCCTCCAGTTTAAAATTTGGAAGGACATTGTATTATTGGACTCTTGAGAATGGAGTTGGATTTTTTTTTTACTAAGGTCATAAGTTGACCTTGGACTGGGAGCAAACATGCCTTTTCAAAGAAATCACATGACCAGCATGGCTGATATGGAGAAGAGCTATTTGTTTAATTGAACTGCAATCATTTTAATTGCTGGAAAAGAAAACTGGTTTAAAGGCAAAGGCCTTAGGTTTTACTAGAAATCACCTGACAGAGATGAGCTTTACATTTTGAATTTGTTGTTTTGAACTAAGTTAGGGATGAACTGAGAAGGGGAAAACTGCCAAGCTTGCGCTCTCCTTGCGTTGCTTGAAATATAATGTGGTTATCAATATCCAGCTAGGAATCCTCATCTCAGTGGAACTTGTCTGTATTTGGAAACCTAAGAGGCTAAGACGCAAAGGGTTGATCCTGCTCTATTCCCCTCCACACTGAAGCTCCATTGGTGAGAACCTCCAGACAACTATTGAGACTAGCAACCCATCTCGCACAAGGGAGCACCAGATGGACAACGTCAAAACCCTGTGAATTTTATTCTTTTTATAAAGTTTTTTTTCTTCAAATGCCCATCTCTGCAGTGACCCTATTTGTTTGAATTTTGTTTGTATGTGTGCTGGGCATTTTTAAAAGGGATTGATAGTTACACTTCCAGATTACAAACTGTGTACTAACCAGTTCTTGCAACCTGTTTTAAAGAAGAAGTTTTGTTTATAATAAATCTATCATTCTGAGTTGATGGAAAGAACCCTCATTAAAGTCTCTTATTCTGGATCAAACAGAAGCAAAGGTAAATAAATGGCCATCTTGATGAGTAAATTCAACATTTACACTAATGGTGCGGCCTGTGGAGTACTGAGGCTAGATAAACTGTGCACTCCTCCTATCCTGGTCTTAGCAACATGATAGAATTTCACGCCCACTTTGAAGAGAAGTATGCTTCTAAGACTAGTGCAAATAAAGGTAAAGGTAACTATAAGAGTATGGAGGCAGAACTGGGAAACTCGTTTAGAAGGTAGGACAGTAGAAATGCAGTGGCAGACTTTTAATAAGATATTTAATAACATTCAGCAAAGATTAATCTCAGTGAGAAAGAAAGACTCTCCTTGAGAAGGTTGAGGCTAAATAAGGAAGTTAAGGATAGTATCAAATTTAAAGAAAAATCTACAAATCTGCAAAGATTAGTGGTAGGTCAGAAGATTGGACAGATGTTAAGAACCAGCAAAGGATGACAAAAAAAATAATGATAAGGGAAAAAGTGGAGAATGAGAGAAAGCTAGCTCGTAGAAATTCTTACTATATGTTTTTAATATTACAAGTACTTAAATAGGAATTGAGTAACTAAAGTTCGTGTTGGTTCTCCAGAGACAGTCTGGGGAATTGATAATGAAAAGCAAGAAAATGGCAGAGGTGCTAAACAGGTATTTTGTGTCTGTGTTTACTGTAGAAGGCAGAAAAAAACTTCTCAAACATACTTGAAAATCAAGAGGTGAAAGAGGAAGTTAAAACAATCATCATCACCAGGGTAAAGGTGCTGGAAAAACTATTGGACCTAAAAGCTGCAGGACCAGATGGCCTGCATCCCAGGGTCATAAAAGAAGTGGCTGCGGAAAGTAGAGGCCTTGGTTATAATCTTCCAAAATTCCTTAGACTCTGATATTTTCCAGTGGATTTGAAAACTGCAAATGTAACCTCTTTATTCAAGGAAGGAGAGAGACAGAAAGCAGGAGACTGTAGGCTAGTTAGCCTAACATCTGTCAAAGTGAAATTGCTTGAATCCATTATTAAGGATGTTACAGCAGGATACTTAAATAGTCATAATGGGATCTGGCAGAGTCAACATCACTTTATATAAGGGCAATCATGTTTAACCAATTTATTACCTTTTTTTAAGGAAGTAACAATCAAGATGGATAAAGGGGGACTTATAGAGATGGTGTACTTGGATTTCCAGAAAGCATTTGACAAGCTGTCATACCAAAGGGTGCTTCACAAGATAAGAGCACCTGGTGTAGGAGGTGGCATACTTGCATGGATAAAGGATTGGTTAGCTAACAGGAAGCAAGGAGGAGGGATAAATGGGTCTTTGTCGGTTTGGCAAGCTGTAACTATTGGAGTGCCACAGGGATCAGTTCTGGGGCCTCAAATATTTAGAACCTACCTCAATGCCTTGGATGAAGGGACTGAATGTATGGCAGCTAAATTTGCCAATGACATCAAGATAGGTAGCAGAGTTGTCAAGATGAGATAGAGAGGATCTGCAAATAGGTTAACTAAGTGGGAAAACATTGGCAGATGGAGTATAATGTGGGAAAATGTGAACATATTCAGTTTGGCAGACAGAATAAAAAAGCAGTATACTATTTAAATGGAGAGAGATTGCAGAACTCTGTGGTACAGAGGGATCTAGGTGTCCTGGTACATGAATCTCAAAAAGTTAGTTTGCAGGTACAGCAAGTGCTTAAGAAAGTAAATGGAATGTTGGCATTTATTGCAAGAGGAATGGAATATAAAAGTAGGGAAGTTTTACTACAGCTGTGCATGACCTTAGTGAGACCACATCTGGAGTAGTGTACAATTTTAATCTTCTTATTTGAAAAGGATATAGTCGCATTAGAAGCAGTTCAGAGAAGGTTCATTCAGCTCATTCCTGGGATGAAGGTGTTAACTTATAAAGAATGATTGAACAGATTGTATCCATTTGAGTTTAGAAGAATGAGCGATGATCTTACTGAAATATATAAGATCCTGAAGGGATTTGATAGCATGGTAACTAGGAGGTTGTTTCCTCTGTTGGGGAGGCGAGAACTAGAGGACACAGTTTAAGAATAAGAGGTCTCCCTTTTAAGACTAAGATGAGGAGAAATTTTTTCTCTGAGGGTGGTCAGTCTTTGGAATTCCCTTCCCCAGAAAATAGTGGACAATGGGTCATTGAATTTATTTAAAGCTGTTAAATTTTTGATAGACGAGGGAGTCAAGTGTTATGGGGGAGCAGACAGGAAGATGGAGTTGAGACCACAATCAGATCAGCCATGATCTTATCGAATAATAGAACAGGCTTGAAGGGCTGAATGGCCTACTCCAGCTCTATTCCTGTCACCATCAAGCTGTTGAATTGTCATAAAATCCCAACTGATTCACTAATCTCCTTTAGGGAAGGAAACTTGTATTATCTGCTCCAGCTATATGTGACTCCAGTTCCACAATGCGGTGAGGAGATTATGCACTGTAGAACAGTCTGGATAAGAGATTTTCTGTCTGAGGTCAGAGAATCCACCCAAATGGGCTGGTGTAGTAGATCCATTATTTTTATATCTCAGGTTCACAGGACAGTCAGTTTCACAATTTAACATCTCATCTAAAAAAAAGGGCACCCCTACAATGCAGCACTCCCTCCTTACTGCACTGAGAGCATCAGTCTGAGTTATGAATCCAAGTCTTTGAGTGAGACTTGAATCTATGATGACTTTCTGTCTTAGAGGAGAGAATGCTAATCGGTGAGCCATGGCTGACGGTCATCCAAGTGTAACAGTTATGCTTCTATTGGTTTAATTTCTGGGTTTTGTTTGAGCTTGTAGGACCTGGCTGTGCAGGTCAACCTGACTCCAGAGCAACACCATAAGGCTTTAGGAAAACTGCTTAACAACCTTAAGAAAAATACCTTTGTCCAGGAGGAGCTGGCACACTGGGGGCTCGTCATAGATGAAGATATTTATAAGGTGGGTGTTTGTACTTTGCCTTGTAGGGAAGCAGCTTCCCAATCTGAGACCTTGGGCTGGGAGGGATATGCTGCAACAATTTGCAGTGTTACAGGCTGGGTACATCCCTCAGGTGGAGAAGGAAACCCCTCTCCTGAGGTGTTCAGGCAGAGCCGAGCAGGTCCATCGAGTTCCATTTTGTTATCCTGCATAGCAGCTGGCTGTGGAATTGCCAGTTCTCCCTGGGATGAGTTTAGTGTTTACCACAGAAAACTGGGGAATAAAGAGTCAGCCATCAACATCCACCATCTGTGTCCGGCTTTCTTACTGGAGCCGGGCAACAAGTTGTCTGCCCAACTTGCCCCTCTTGGTTTAGAATGGTGCATGCTATGGAAGGTTTCAAGAAAGAAAGACTTGCTTTCATACATTTCTTGTCACAACCTCAGGAGGTCCCAAAGCACTTTATAGCCAATGAAGTACTTTTCCAGTGTAGTCATTTTTTGTATATAGAAAACATGGCAGACAATTTTACCATAACCTGATCCCACAAACAGCAATTGACGAGTGGCCCATAAATATTGGTAAGAAGACCAGGGCTAACTTCCCTGCTCTTCTTCAAAATAACATCCACCTGAGAGGGCAGATGGGTAATTGTTTAACTTCTCATCCACAAGACAGCAACTCTGACAGTACAGCACTCCCTCAGTACTGACAATGGAGCACCAGTCTCTACAGTGAGCCTTGAGCCCACTACATGACCTGGAGATGCAATTGCTACCCACTGAGCCACAGCTGACACTTTTCAAGGAAGAGAACACGAGAAGGGACTCAAACTTGTCTTTAAAATGGGAGAGAGAAAGGATGAATATTTATTGAGAATGAACCATCAATTAGTTCCACAGCATTGCTAAAGAAAGTATACCTTCAGATAACAAGTCTGACTGGATTATTTACATTTTTTTTCATTTGCCTTTTCTCCCTCTTGGCTGTTTCCACTTTGATAGACGGAAGGAAGAATCTTACCTCCTGAAAAGATCATCGTACGATACAAGTCGTTTCCAAGTGGGGCTGATGTTAACTGGTCAAGAGAGGTTGTGCGAGAGAAAGTGATATCAGCGGTAAGCGCTCAGGAGGAAAAATGCAGCTGTGTTCAGTTATACACCTGGATTGAACTCTGTTTCATAGCAGTATCCCAGACTTAAGCCAAGATTTATTGATGTATTCAATTTCGTTATCAAATACATAGAATTTAGAGCCTGGAAATAGGCAGTTCAGCCCTCCCAGTCCTTGTTGATACCATGCATGCAGTTACTTCAAGTCACATTTCTGAATCACAGAATCCGTTCACTCCTTTCCTTCACCCAGCTATCCAGTGTAATGTTGAATGTGACCTAGCTTCTGACTCAACCACTGGCCCTAAAATGCTATCATGTGTAGAATTCCTGAGCACAGATTAAGGCCCACAAGCTTTTAATGCACTAATGACAAGTTTCTGGCCTCACTTTTGATCAGTGTCATGTATTTAGTGCTTAAAAACTTCCATCTCTTAGAGTCTTCAGAATGAAAAGGTATGAATGCTGAGAGTGAGCTGCAAGATCATCTAATCTGAACCACCTGTACTTTTTTTTACATTGGTTTCAGTGCTATTAGATATGATTTTAAATTGGTTTAACATTGGACTTGCCCATTCACTTAACCCAGTTTTGAGAGCATGAAAATGTGGAATAAAAATAATGCTTGGGCTTGCGGAGTGGAGAGTGCAAGATGGCAGAGCATATTTTTAAAAAACCTGCATTCAGACAGTGCCTTTCACAAGCTCACGATGACCCACAGTGCTTTGCAGCCAATGAAGTATTTCTGAAGTGCAGCCTCTGTTAAAATATAGGACAGGTGGCAGCCAGGTTGCGCATAGCAATCTCCCACAGGCACCCGTGTGATAATTACCAGATGATATCTTTTTTAGAAGTTGCCTGAGGGAGTGCCATGGAATTTTATACATACACTTGAAAGGCCACATAGGGCCTTAGTTTAACATCACATCTGAAAGATGGCACTTGTGATAGACCAGCACTGGAATATTGGCCTAGATTTTGTGCTCAAGTCTCTGGAGTGGGACTAGAACCCACAACCTTGTGCAAAAGCCGAATGAGTTTTCTTTCTAGAATGCTTGTGCTGAATATTTGCTTTCTTGCTTTGAGCATAGGCACCATTACACTGCTGGGCTCTCTTTTACACCAAGCAAAGTGCAACACATGCCAAGGATCTGATCAGCTTCATGTCGAAGGTGGCAGAGCCCATTGGAATGACCTTCCAACAGCCTGCATACATCGAGCTGAAGGATGATCGTACCCAGACCTATATCCGAACTCTGCAGTCACACTTGGAGAGCAATGTAAGTTGCAGGTTATTCTTTGCACTTTTATGTCTCAGCTGGAACCAATGTAATTTTTCAAGTCAAAACCTACTGATCTCAGTTGTGTATAATTGTATTAGATGTGTGCAACGATATAGGACAGTTTGCTGACTCCACTATGGAGCTTGACACAGCTGTCTCAGAGTAGCCTGGATGCTTATTTGTGCTACATTACTGATTTAGCTCACATTTTATTAGTTCTTTAAGACATTGAAAAGACAGGCAGCTTCATGGAAGTATCGTCTTTCAGATCAGGCATTAAACCATAACTCTGTCTGCCCTTTCAGGTGGTCATAAAAGGTGCCATCCCAGGAGATTTCTTCAGTTTCCTCCCTGACATTTATGTTTCAATCTCCAAAACAGATTCAACAAGCATTTGACTCATTACTGTTTCTGACGTGTTGCCTTGATGAAATTGGCTGCCCTGTTTGCCTCCAGAGCAGTAATTCTAGTAATTGCAGTAAATTAATGTCTTTGGGATGTCCTGAGGATGTGAAATGCACAAGCGACTGCAAGTTCTTTCTTTTCTCCTATCAATGGATTCTTAGAAGTAGCAAGCTATTCCATGAAAGGTACAGGTGAACACAAATTGGGGCTGAGTAGAAGAAGCTGAACTTTCCAGCATCTGCAGTTTTTTTGTTTTTATATTTATATCTCCCTTGCTGTTAGTGGATATGGCACTGCTCACTGATGAAGCTGGCTGTAGAAGATGGGTTTTATTGTCCAGTCACTGCTGACTCTCATCAAGCACAAAACATTATTAAAGGTGGAACAAATCAATTAATGTTGTCACAGTGAAATTCCGTATCAGTTTGAGATTTAAATATGTTACACTTGTGTTTTGTGTCCACAGGGTTCGGTTAAGATTGTGGTGTGTTTAGTGACTGGCAACCGTGACGACTTGTACCATGCCATTAAGAAACTCTGCTGTGTGCAATCTCCGGTCTCCTCACAGGTAAGAGTTGACTGCATGGACAACAGGAAGAACCTAGTGGTAGAAATATCCTTAGCCACACACATCTTCTGAAGCCTTGTAATCCCAGTGCTACCATTGGACGACACTTGTCCATGGAACTGCAGTGCCTTAGAGACTAATCTTGGGCTGTTGCTCTTTAACATATTGATTAGAACAGGAGAGGTCATTCAGCCCCTTGAGCCTTTTCAATCAGATGACAGCTGATGTCTAATTCCACTTTATTTCCCTACCTTAGCATCATACCTCCTCGATTGAGTTGGAGATGGAAATGGAAATTTGTGCCTCATATGAAAGTAGAAGTGACTATGAGGAACAAGGAACAGACTGATCAAACATCAAAGGATCTGGATAGACTGAGAGCCGGGTTGAGGAGGGGCAGAGATCATTTAACACAGTCAAATGCAAGTCACGCAGTTGAAAATGGATGACGAGCAGTGGCAACATAACCAGTTGGACGAGGCACTGGAAAGAGATTTTGATAATGATTGTTAATTATCTGATCTGCCTAAGTGCAAGTTCCAGTGCTCATTTGTCCAAGCCTCAAGGTCTTGCTTTTCCCTCTTCAGTTGTTGATAGGAGCCTTCTATTTTCAATTTCAATAAGCACTATGACTGGAGCAAAGAATACATGAGATGGGTGACTACATGAGTGTTATCCTCCTTGTGTGCTTAAAAGAAACAAGTCCTCTTCTTGAAGGATCGTGTAAGCAACTGTTGTCCCTCGAAGTTCTAGCTCATCTACTATCACCACTGAAGATTTGCTGCTTCTGCCGTTGGCCATGGCCCTTCACTGTGAGCATGGAATCCTTACCTGGGCCTGGGGAAACTCGCAAAAGGGCCAGAGAGCCTTCCAGGGTATCTTTGACAGGCTTGACAGTCCCAATGATTTTGTGCATAAAAAGTACATAATCTTGTTCACTTTTAACAATCCCAAAGGATGTCCCAAAGATGGGTAGTAAGAGTTTCTATGGATATTTAAATCTGCATCTGCAAGATGCACTGCAGGAATTCACCAAGGCCCCTTTGACAGCACTTTCCAAACCCATGACCTCTACCATCTAGAAGGACAAGGGCAGCAGATAGATGGGAACACCACCACCTAGAAGTTCCCCTCCAAGTCACTCATCATCCTGACTTGGAAATATATCACCATTCCTTCACTATTGCTGGGTCAAAATCCTGGAACTCCCTTCCTATCAACACTGTGAGTGTACCTATACCACATGGACTGCAGCGGTTAAAGAAGGCACCTTCTCAAGGGCAACTAGGGATAGGCAATAAATGCTGGCCCAGCAAATGATGTCCACATCCTGTGAATGAATAAAAAAGAGTTAACAAACTGAGCGTTGGTCCTATAGAGAGTGCATCTGGAGAATTGAGAATAGAAAGTAGGGAGATGGCAGATGAATTAAACAGATATTTAGCTTTGATGTTCACTATAGAGGACACAAGTAACACCCCAGAAATAGCTGTAAATCAGGAAATGGAAGGGAGGGAGGAATTCAGGAAAATTGCAATCACCAGGTAAGTGATATTAAGCAAATTGTTGGGGCTGCAAGCTGACAAATCCCCAGGTCAGGATGGACTTCACCCTAAGATCTTGAAAGGAGTGGCTGGTGAGGTAGTTGATTTAAATTTTCCAATATTCCTTAGATTCGGGCAAGGTTCTATTAAATTGGAAAATAGCAAATGTAACTCTTTCATTCAAAAAGAGTGGGACACAGAAAGCAGGAAACCATAGGCCAGTCAGCTTAACATCTATCATAGAGAAGATGTTAGAATCTATTATTAAAGATGTTGTAGCAGGGCACTTAGAAAAATTCAAGGCAATCAGGCAGAGTCAACATGGTTTTGTAAAAGGGAAATCATGTTTAACCAATTTATTAGAGTTCTTTGAAGGAGTCACATGTGCTGTGGATAAGCAGGAACCAGTGGATGTGCTTCACTTAGATTTCCAGAAGGCATTTGATAAGGTGCCACATCAAAAGTTATTGCAGAAATTAAAAGCTTGTGGTGTAAGGGGTAACATATTCACTTGTATAGAAGATTGGCCAGCTAACAGGAAGCAGAGAGTTGGCATAAATGGTTCTTTTTCTGGTTGGCAGGATGTGATGAGTGGTGTGCCACAGGGATCAGTGCTGGGGCCTCAACTTCTTACAATTTATATAAATGACTTGGATGCATGGATCGAAGGAATGGTTGCTAAATTTGCTGATGAGACAAAGATAGGTAGGAAACTAAATTATGAAGAGGATGTAAGGAGGCTACAAAGTGACATGTATAGGTTAAGTGAGTGGGCACTTGGCAAATGGAGTATAATGTGGGAAAATGTGAAATTGTTCATTTTGGCAGGAAGAATAAAAAAGGAACTTATTGTCTAAATGGTGAGAGATTGCAGAGCTCTGAGATTCGGAGGGATCCTGGTGTCCTAGTGCATGAATCACAAAAGGTTAGTATGCAGGTACAGCAAGTAATTAGGAAAGCTAATAGAATGTTATATTGTGAGGGGAATTGATTACAAAAGTAGGGAGGTTATGCTTCAGTTGTACAGAGCATTGGTGAGACCACATCTGGAATATTGTGTACAGTACTGGTCTCCTTATTTAAAGAAGATGTAAAAACATTAGAAGCAGTTCAGAGAAGATTTACTAGACCAATACAGGAATGTGTTTTATGAGGAAAAGGCTGGACAGGCTTGTGTCCACTGGAATTTAGAAGAGTAAGAGATAACTTAATCAAAACCTTTAAGATCCTGAGGGGTCTTGACAGGGTGGATGTGGCGAGGATGTTTCCTCTTGTGGGAGAATCTAGAACTAGGGGGTCACTGTTTTAAAAATAAGGGGTTGCTCATTTAAGACAGAGGTAAGGAGAATTTTTTTTCTCTAAGGATAGTTAGTCTATGGAACTCTCTTCCTCAAAAGGCCATGAAAGCAGAGTCTTTGAATAATTTTAAGGCAGAACTGGATAGATTCTTGAATATCAAGGAGATGAAAGATTATGTGGGGTTGAGGTTACATTCAGATCAGCCATGATCTTAATGAATGGCGGAGCAGGCTCGAGGGGCCAAATAATGACTCCTAATTTGTATGTTCTGTCCCAGAGGCCTCCCCTCTCCCAGAAGGGGTCTTACCTCTGCCGTGGCAAATATCCATGCCTTAGGCTCAGACTATTGCCATGGAGAGAGAGTCAGTAGTTGGAATATGTAGCTTGGAGCAGGGCCAAAAATAATGGCTTCAGTCTTCCCAATATTTAATTGGAGAAAATTTCCCATGCTCATCCATTACTGGTGTTGGATAAGCAGTCTGATAATTTAGCAACAGTGGAAGATTCAACAGAGGTGGTGAGGTAGGCTAGTGTTGTCCGCACCCAATTGAAAACTAAAGCAGTGCTTTCGCACTGCATGTAAGTCAGAACTAGGAAGCATCCAAGGATAGATTCTTAGAAGTCACAAAGGTGATGGTGGGGGCAGGAAGAGAAGCTATTGCAAGTGATTCTCTGGCTACAATGAGATAACTAAAAATAGAATCAGGCAAGAGTACCCCACCCAGCTGGACAACAATGGAGAGATTTTGGAGGAGGATGGTGTGGTCAATCATGTCAAATGCTGCAGGCAGGTCAAGAAGAGAAAGCAGATGGACGCAAAGGGTGTCATTTGTAACTTGAATCAGAGCTGTTTTGACACTAAAGTGGGTTGGAAACCTGATGGAGGGATTCAAACATGGAGTTCTGGGAAAGATGGGCACGGCGTTGGAGAGAAGGAAATTTGGAGATGAGGCAGTAGTTTGGAGGGATGTAAGGACAAGAGTTGGTTTTTTTCTAGAGAATGATGATGGCACATGTAAAGGATAGAGGGACAACACCTGAACAGAGAGAAATCATTAGAAAGACAGGCTAACATAGTGGCCAGGAGGGGGAAGTTAGACAGTCAGCAATTTAGTGGAATCAGGGGAACAGGAGGCACATCTTGCAGATCAGAAGAGTTCAAAGAGGCCATGAGGAGAGATATGAGAGAAAATTTTAAGTTCAGGGCAGTGGGGAGATTTAAAGTAAGTTTAGCCCGGCGGGCTAGTGGAAGGGAGGAACGCTGTCCAGGCAGCTGAAAGGATGGTCTCAATCTTAGTGACAAAAGAAATCCATGAGCTCCTCACACTTAATGTTGAAGATGAGGACAGAATACAAAGGGAAGAGAGGTTTAAGAAGACAGTTTGCAGTACAGAAAAGAAACCGGGGATTATCTTTGCATTCCAGAGTGATTCTAGGATAATGAGCAGTTTCATTAATTTTATGAATCTTTTTCTCAGATCCTCTACTCCCATTTAGTTTCTTACCTGCCAGGGAATACATGACAATGTCAACTGAGGCAAAATCCGCCTGTAATTTTCATGCATGCTGTGTTCCTCCTTCCCACTCTGACCTCTCTTTCCTCAAACACAACACCGTTTCAGTGAAATTCAATGCAAGCTCGAGAAGCAGCACTTCATCTTTCAATTGGGCACATCACAGCCTTACAAAGTCAACATTGAATTCAACAACTTCAGATTGTGGCCACCATTGACATTTTTTCAGATGAACGCTGGTAATGATAATGGTCATAATAACCCAACTGTTGTTTTTCTACTTATCCCATTATCACCCCGTTCTGGTTTGCACCATCATCATTTTAATTTAATCCATCTTGCCTTCTGTTTCGTCGTGTGTTTGGGGTCTAGGTGGGGTTCTTCGGGGTTTGTCTACCTTCCCTAAGGAAGCTACTCAAAACTAGTTTGTTAAAACCGATGCAGACACGATGGGCCGAATGGCTGCCTTCTGAGCCGTTAAAATCCTGTGATTCTGCAATCATTATTTATTTTCAGCTCTCTTTACACCCTGGGAACTCAGCAGGAGTTTGGACCTCTCCTCCCTCCAGATCTCTATTATTTGGTCATGTGTAATTCCATCATAGTTGCGTCAGCATCAGGTGCTTCTGCTGTTAACACTTCACTCTACACCTTTCGCCTGATCACAGACCTTCACTTTTGTTCTTTGCTTCCCCAGCCCTTTTCCCTGGCTCTTTACTTGCTTAAAAATCAATCTCACCTCTCCCAGCTCTGAAGAAAAGTCCTTAATGCAAAACATTAATTCTGTTTCATTGTCCACAGACACTGCCTGACCTGTTGACCTGTATTTTCTGTTTTTATTAGCAATTTGCAGCATCCACAGTATTTTGTTTTTGTCTGCCTGCATTGTCTTTGCACTTTTTCTATCATCTGCCAAATGTTTATAGAATCCTTGGGCAAATTAATTTGACCCAATCAGTTCTTGGACTCGTTCTTGGGGTTAAAGAAAACCAGAGCTAGGGACAGTGAAAGGATCAAGTGGGATAATTAGGGATTAATCAATTCAAAATAGTTAAAGGGATTTGGACTTGTTGGACGCCCTAGTTGTAATGGGTTAGTGAGAATCAGGAGGCGGGGGAATGCATACCTGTAGGGAGCCTGCCTGACATTTCATTCAATTAACCGAATGGATATTCAGAGATTTCTCTGTTTGGTTTTCATCTTTATCCTGTGTCTGCATAATCCAGTACTGAGCATAACAGGAACATGCAGTCTACCCTGTAATTCTTACAAGGGGTTGTCATGGCATCGATATATTGATTAGTAATGTGGCACTGATTTTGATCCTGCTAGGTGATTAATGTGAGGACAGTCTCTCAGACTGCTCGGATGAGAAGCATCTGCCAAAAGATCCTACTACAGATCAACTGCAAACTGGGCGGAGAGCTGTGGGGTGTGGACATACCGCTGGTGAGTGCACAGCTTGGCTCCAAGCTCATTCATTGCGTATATTTAGATACAAGTGGTTTCAGCTTCACCAGGGCTTCACACACGAGCAGCAAGTATCAGCTAGATTCAGTCAGTAGCACTCTCACCTCTGAGTTTAAAGATTGCAGGTTCAAGGCACCGTTCTGAGACAAGAACAGATAGATAATCAAGGCTGAGGCTTCAGTGCAGTCCTCAGGGAGTGCTGCACTTGCAGTATCAGAGGCGTTGTTTTTCGAATGAAACGTAAAACCAAGGCCCCCACCTGTCCATTCACTTTCAGCTGGATGTAAAACATTCCTCAGCACTATTTCAAAGAACAGGAGGGAGTTCTCACCAGTGCCCTGGGGCCAGGTATTACTCCCTGTTGCACTATCTGCTTACATTTCTGCTTTGGGCTCGGGACCTTCAAGGAAACTCTTCGTATGAGTTGCCCTGAGGCTTTATTTGTAACATGTAGATTCCACAGTAATAGTCAAATGCTAAAACATGTACAAAACAGTTATTATACAAGAGCTTCTACAAAAACACATCATCCACTTAGTATAATAGTGCTTTATTGCAGTGTATAGTATTTTTTTCAGCAACAAGCTGTGTCTGCAAACTGAAGAGATTGTTAGTTACTAAACCTGAGTGGCACCAGAAGATGTTCCACCTTGACTGCAGCTGTCAGCTCTTTATCCTGGGAACATAGACACTGACTAAGCTGCTCTCTGCCTCTCTGTTTAAGGCCTGAAACTACAGTCTAGGTGGCACTTGCTAATTAAATCAGAGGCAAGTTACAGAAACATCTCAGGTGTGAAGAAGTGTTGTTACCTTATCACTGAACTTATTCCTTACACGTATGTGTGTCCTTGTATATTTTATGTATGCAGCAGATCCTATTTTCACAATTGAGTTTCAGGAACAAATTGCAACTTGAAACTCATTTAGTCAATAACTAAACCATGATGTTTGCACAAGACATTCCCCCCATGAAGGGAATGCCAGTCTGTTGCTTGCCCCTTGACACAGTGGCACTGAGCTAGTTCCCACGAAGATGTGCCACATCCCTTACACCCCCATGAGATTTGCACTCACGTTCTTTAGAAGTTTAGTCACTAGTGTGAAATCCAAAATGTAGCAGCTAAATTATACATAGCAAGATCCCATAAACTGTAAGGAGATAATTGTTAGATCATTAGTTGTAGTTTTATTGGTCAAGGGGTGAATATTGGCTCCAAGGCACCAGGGAGAACTCCCCTTTTTGAATAGTGCCACGAACATCCACCTGAGAGGGCAAAAGGAACTTCTGTATTAATGTCTCACTTGAAAGGTGGCATTTATGATAGAGTAGCACTATCTCAGTACAGCACTGGGAATGTCTCCCTGTATTCTCTGCTCAGATCTCCACTGTGGGACTCGAACCCACAACGTTCTATCTCATGTGGGAGCTAAGGCTGACAGTTTTGATTCCTTTCTCCCTAAGATGGAAAAGAGAAGGCTCAGAGGAGATTTGATAGAGGTGTCCAAAATAATAAGAGGTCTAGGCATAGTAAAAAGGGCAAAACTCTTCCCACCGATGGAAGGAGGGAGAATGAGGGACACAGATTTAAGGTAATTGCAAAAGTAGAATGCTGACACGAAATAGTTTTTGATGCAGCCAGCGGTTAAGATCTGCTTGAGAATGTGGTGGAGGCAGATTCAATAAAGGTGTTCAGAAGAAAATTGGGCTGTTAACCGAAAAGAATTAATGTGCAGTGTTACAGGGAGAAGGCGGAAGAACAAAACGAGTTGAATTTCTCATTTGGAAAGCTGGTACAGATATAACGGCCTTCTGTGCTGTAACAATTTTGTGGTACTGTTTGATAAACTCATGCTTCTGTGAAAATTAAAGATAGACCTTTCAGGAATGAAACTTTTTCCTGCAAATGGTGGAGACATTTGGAACTATCTTCTGCAAAGGGCGATTCATGCTCGATCAATCATTAATTTTAAAACAGTTTGTTTAGAATAGAAGAGCAGTGTATTATTTAATTGGAGAAGAATAGAAAAGCAGATCATTATTTAAATGGAGAGAGATTGCAGAACTCTGAGGAACAGAGGGATCTGGGTGTCCTGGTACATTAGTATGTAGGTACAGCAAATGATTAGGAAAGCAAATGGAATATTGATGTCTATTGCAAGGAGAATGGAATATAAAAGTAGGGAAGTTTTGCTACAGTTGTACAGGGTGTTGGTGAGACCACATCTGGAGTACTGTGTACAGTTATAGTCTTACTTAAAAACAGATATAATTGCATTAAAAGCAACTCAAAGAAGGTTCACTCGACTGTTTCCTGGGATGAAAGGGTTAAGTGGTGGGGAAAGGTTGGGCCTGTATCCATTAGAATTTAGAAGAATGTTAGGTGATCTTGGTGCAACATAAGATCCTGAGGGTACTTAACAAAGTGAATGCTGAGAAGATGGTTTCCCCTTATGAGAGAGATGAGAACTAGGGAACACAGTTTAAAAATAAGGCCAAAAAATAAAAGCAAAAAACTGCGGATGCTGGAAATCCAAATCAAAAATAAAAATACCTGGAAAAACTCAGCAGGTCTGACAGCATCTGCGGAGAGAAAAACACAGTTAACGTTTCGAGTCCATATGACTCTTCAACAGAACTAAGGAAAAATAGAAGAGAAGTGAAATATAAGCTGGTTTAAGGGGAGGGTGGAACAAGTAGAGCTGGATAGAGGGCCAGTGATAGGTGGAGATTGCCAAAAAATACATAGACAAAAGTACAAAGAGGTGTTGACGGTGGTGATCTTAGCTAAGAAATGTGCTATTAAGGGTGACATTAAGGGTAGAAAGCAGGACAAGCAAGGTACAGATAGCCCTAGTGGGGGTGGGGTGGGGAGAAGGGATTGAAATAGGCTAAAAGGTAGAGATAAAACAATGAATGGAAATACATTTAAAAATAGTGGGAAAAGAAAAATCTCTATAAATTTTTGTAGTACTTGTAGAATATAGAAAATGTAAGAAAATACTAAAGAAGGAAATCAGGAAGGCAAAAAGAAGACATGAGGTTGCCTTAGCAGATCATGTGAAAGTAAATCCAAAGGGTTTCTACAAGTATATTAAGAGTAAAAGGATAGTAAGGGGCACAATTGGACCCTTGAAGATCAGAGTGGTCATCCATGTGTGGAACCTCACGAGATGGGGGAGATCTTAAACAGTTTTTTTGCATCAGTATTTACTCAGGAAACTGGCATAGTGTATAAGGAAGGAAGGGAAACAAACAGTAGTGTCATGAAACATATAGAGATTAAAGAGGAGGAGGTGCTTGCTGCCTTACAGTGAATAAAGGTAGATAAATCCCCCGGGCCTGACATGATATTCCCTCGGACCTTGAGGGAGACTAGTGTAGAAATTGCAGGGGCCCTGGCAAAAATATTTAAAATGTCCTTAGCCACGGGTGAGGTGCCGGAAGATTGGAGGGTAGCTCATGTTGTTCCGTTGTTTAAAAAAGGCTCCAAAAGTAAACCAGGTAATTACAGGCCAGTGAGCCTGACATCAGTAGTAGGTAAATTATTGGAAGGTGTTCTGAGAGATCGGATTTATATATTACTTGGACAGCCAAGGGCTGATTAAGGATAGTCAGTATGGCTTTGTGCGTGGTAGGTCGTTTAACAAATCTTGTAGAGTTTTTCGAGGGGGTTACGAAGAAAGTAGATGAAGGAAAGGCTGTGGATGTTGTCTACATGGACTTTAGTAAGGCCTTTGACAAGGTCCCACATGGGAGGTTACTTCAGAAGGTTCAGACACTTGGTAGCCATAGAGAGGTTGTAAACTGAATTCGAAATTGGCTGTGTGGGAGAAGACAGAGAGTGGTAGTGGATGATTGCTTCTCAGACAGGAGGTCTGTGACTAGCGGTGTGCCTCAGGGATCTGTGCTGGGACATATGTTGTTTGTTGTCTATATCAATGATTTGGATGATTATGTGGTGAATTGGATCAGCAAGTTTGCTGATGACACTCAGATTGGAGGTGTTGTGGACAGCGAGGAAGGCTTTCAAAGCTTGCAAAGGGATCTGGACCAACTGGAAAAATGGGCCAGAGAATGGCAGATGGAATTTAATGCGGAAAAGTGTGAGGTGTTGCATTTTGGAAGGTCAAACCAAGGTAGGACATTCACAGTAAATGGTAGGGCACTGAGGAGGGCAGAGGAACAAAGGGATCTGGGCGTTCAGATACATAATTCCCTGAAAATGGCATCACGTAGACAGGGTTGTAAAGAACGCTTTTGGCATACTGGCCTTCATAAATCAAAGTATTGAGTATAGGAGTTGGGATGTTATGGTGAGGTTGTATAAGACATTGGTGAGGCCAACTTTGGAGCACTGTGTGCAGTTCTGGTCGTCTAACTACAGGAAGGATATCAGTAAGATTGAGAGAGTGCAGCGAAGATTTACTAGGATGTTGCCAGGTCTTAAGGAGTTGAGTTACAGGGAAAGATTAAACAGGTTAGGACTTTATTCCTTGGAGCGTAGAAGAATGAGGGGAGATTTGACAGAAGTTTACAAAATTATGAGGGGTATAGACAGAGTAAATGCAAGTAGGTTCTTTCCACTTAGATTAGGAGAGATAAACATAAGAGGACATGGCTTTAGGGTGAAAGGGGAAAAGTTTAGGGGAAACATTAGGGGGAACTTCTTCACTCAGACAGTGGTGAGAGTGTGGAATGAGCTACCATCTGACGTGGTAAATGCGGGCTCACTCTTAAGTTTTAAGAATAAATTGGATAGATACATGGATAGGAGAGGTCTGGAGGGTTATGGACTGGGTGCAGGTCAATGGGATTGGTGGAATAATATTTCAGCATAGACTAGAAGGGCCGAATGGCCTGTTTTCTGTGCTGTAGTGTTCTATGGTTCTATTGGAAAAAAGGGGTATCGGAAAGGGGGTGGGGATGGAGGAGAGAGTTCATGATCTAAAGTTGTTGAACTCAATATTCAGTCCGGAAGGCTGTAAAGTGCCTAGTCGGATGATGAGGTGCTGTTCCTCCAGTTTGTGTTGAGCTTCACTGGAACATTGCTGTCAGACCTGCTGAGTTTTTCCAGGTATTTTTATTTTGTTTTTGTTTTACTATAAAAATAAGGGATCTCCCATTTATAGCAGAGACGAGGGGAAATCTTTCCTGAGGGTTGTAAGTCTGTGGAATTCTCTTCCCCACGGAGCACTGGAGGCAGGATCACTGAACACTTTAAAGGCTGAACTAGGAAGATTCTTGATTGAAAAGGGAGTTAAAGAGTCAAGAGGGTAGACCAGAAAGTAGTGAGACCACAACCAGATTAGCCATGATCTAATCAAGTGGCTGAATAGGCTCGAGGGGCCAAATGTCCTAGTCCTGCTCCTAGTTCGTATGTTTAATTTTTGTAAACCGAGGGTATTGAGGGCTATGGGGCAAAGATGAATGTATGAATTTAGGTTGCAGATAAGCCATGGCCTTATTGAATGGCAGAACAGGCATGAGGGTCTAAATGGCCTCCTCATGTAAAGCTGCTGAAGTGCATTTCAGCTATGCTATTTACCTCAACCAGGTAGCCCCAATTCACTGATGATCTCTGTCAAGTTGCTGTCAGGTCTGGTGTGTAATAAATAACTCTTGATCTTGCTCAGTTAATATAACTGTTAACAATTTGTTTGTCCATCGTTCTCAGCTCTGTGTGTCTGCCCTGTTTCAGAAGCAGCTGATGGTGATAGGAATGGATGTGTACCATGACCCTGTCAGGGGCAAGCAGTCTGTTGTTGGATTTGTTGCCAGCATGAATAAGTAAGTCCCTGCGGTTGCTTTGTGTTTCTTGAGTTCAATGCTGTTGTTTTAAAGGGATCTTTCTGTGCCATTGGAACTGCATCATTTCAAATGCTGTCATCCAGTGGCTCTGCATTCGGTTAAGGAAGATCCCAGAATCGCTGATCTCATCCTGCAGGTGCTAAGAAGCTGCAATGCCTCAGCAGCCTTTGGTTTAGAGGAAGCGACAACAGCCTGGGTTGATACCTGGGATCTGTTTACTCATTCAGATCTATTTACTGATTGTTTGTGAAGTCGGCATTGGGTGAGGAGAGTGTTTCTCTTACCCTCAGTGTTTTGTTGTCGCTGCATCACTGGTGCTTGCATGGGAGAAGAAGGGAAGTTGATGCAAAAACATTCAAAGTCAAAGAGCATGCTGCCTTTACCAATTAAGGGCTCAGGACTGTAATGTGTTCAGTCAGATAGCTCTTTGTGACCCGCAATGGGGGAAAATTTTATCTCAACTTAGTACATTTGCAGAACAATGTTGCAGAACAACTTTCAACTTGGCATCTCTTTGTTAGAGAAGGGAGTAATGGAAATAGTCAACTCCCTCCCCTTCCCCTACTCCTCTCCCTCCCCGTACTCCTCCCTTCCCCTACTCCTCTCCCTTCCCCTACTCCTCTCCCTTCCCCTACTCCTCTCCCTTCCCCTACTCCTCTCCCTCGCCTTCTCCCCCCTTGCCCCCTACTCCCCCCTTGCCCCCTACTTCCCCCTTCTCTCCCCCCTTGCCCCCTTCTCTCCCCCCTTGCCCCCTTCTCCCCCCTTGCCCCCTTCTCTCCCCCCTTGCCCCCTTCTCTCTTCCCTTGCCCCCTTCCCTCCCCACCTTGTCCTCTCCCCCCCCGGCCTTCTCCCCCCCCTCGCCCTCCCTCCCTCTTGTTCTCTCCCTACCCCTCCCTCTCCCCCTCATCCACCTCTCTTCCCCAATCCTCCTTTCCCCCCCTCTCTCTCTCTCTCTCCCTCCCTCTCTTGCCCCCCCCCCCCTCGCAATCCTGATGGTTTAAAAGTTTTTGATCCTCATATTTAACCTTCAGTGAATGGTGAGATGAGATGAATGAATATTCTGAATTCACTGGGAAGGGCAAAATTTCAGACATACGGGAACAGTGGTGATTTTTGGGGGATTAATTGAGGAAGTGATGATTTTGGTGGGGGAGTTTATCTGAAGAAACTGTTGTTGGAGAATTAATTAATCTGAACTTCTGTTGATGATGTTCCATGTGTAATATATTGTCTGGCTTGTCTCTCAAACCTCTCCAGCCCTACAAACTTCCAAAACCTCCATAGATAAAAACAAAGAAAACTGCGGATGCTGGAAATCCAAAACAAAAACAGAATTACCTGGAAAAACTCAGCAGGTCTGGCAGCATCGGCGGAGAAGAAAAGAGTTGACATTTCGAGTCCTCATGAGGACTCAACGTCAACTCTTTTCTTCTCCACCAATGCTGCCAGACCTGCTGAGTTTTTCCAGGTAATTCTGTTTTTGTTTCCAAAACCTCCATGCTTGTCCAATTCTGACCCCTTCACATCTCCCAGTGTTCAGTGCTTCACCATTGGTCTTCAGTTGCCTGGACTTTGGAAATCCCTCCCTAAAACTTGAATTCTCATTTAAGACATTACTTGAAACCTGCCTCTTTTACCAACCTTGTGGTCATCTGTCCTAATGCCTCCTGATGTGGCTCATTTGTTCAGTTACATTTCATATGTCCTAATGAAGTCCCATTGGCCATTCTACTATGTGCTCTGTAAATGAAAGGTTTTGTGCTTACGTACCCAACCCCCTCCTGTGTACACAGCTCTCCTTATCTACAAGAACAGGTAGGATTAGGAAATTGTGCCAATCTGTCAAACTTGTTTTCAGTTCCCCCTATCAGATTGTAATTGGCTCATTACATAACACTTTCAGACCCTGTGTGTCAGCATTCCAGCACAATGACTGGAATTCTTTCTGGTCGTTAAACAGCTGGAATTTTATTCTCGGCTGCGAAACTTCACCAAACCCACAATAAGTCCTATTTACTGTTGTAATATAATTTTTGAATGTTCACAGAGAGCCATAGGGGCGCATCTTTTCTAGAGCAGGTTGTGAGAGAGCAATCTATATGCTGCAACCTATATGTTTCCATGTATAATCCATGTCCTTGTGGATTGCTGACACAGCTAATAGTGAGTGTGACAGTGAGCTCTTGCTGGTATATTGATTTATGGGACCAACTCTGTGCACGTGACAAGTTTCCATCGTGACACACCAAACCAGGCCAGGTTCATACTTTCCCATCAATGAGGAGGATTATACTTGCCCAGGGTGCCTTGAATCTGAGTGTCGGTATTGCACTTAGAGCCCGTACATGCCAATAAATGCAACCAGAACATAAGCGATATTGTTTCCATATGTCTTTACATCTGTCTGCAAACCATGCTAGACTAACAGAAGGACATTACATACAATTTACAACACAGGAACAGGCTATTCAGCTCCATAGGCCTATGCTGGTATTTATGCTTCGCAAGAGCTTCCTTTCACCAGACTTGTCAGCATAACCATTTATTCCTTTCTCCCTCATGTCTATCTTCCCCTTCAACATATCTATGCACCTACTCATTGTGGTAGCATCATTCTCGCCACTCTCTCTGCATCAAGAAGTTTCTGCTGAATTGTGTATTTGATTTATTCATGGCAGAGGTTGATTTTTTTTGTATTTATTCTTTCATGGCATGTGGCCGTCTCTGGCTAGGCCAGCATTTGTTGCCCATGCCTAATTGCTCTTGAGAAAGTGGTGGTGAGCCGCCTGACTGCACCGCTGCTGTCCGTTGGGTGTAGGGTACACCAGGTGGACCTGGATGGCCAGCTAACACAGAATGTTGTCAGAGAGTGTTTTGATTGTCATATCTAAAGAAGAGGAGGTCGCACCTCACCATCAGTCAGCACGTGAACTGAGAAAAATAAAATCCTCTTGCATGTCATGCAGATATGGGACTGTCCAGGAATATGATTGGTATCTTAAAGCCGTTCTCTTTAACCAGGCTTTCAGTCAGCATTCTTATTTCTCCACTGGCTCATGGCAATTTTTGTTTGGTTCCACTCCTGTAATAAAAACAAAGACTTGCATTTATATAATGCCTTTCACAACTTCAGGGCATCCTAAAGTGCTTTCCAGCCAATGAAATGCATTTTGAAGTGTAGTCACAGTTGTAATGTAGGAAATGTGGCAGCAACTTGCGTATAGCAAGGTCCCACAAACAGCAGTATGACAATGGTCAGATCATGTGGATTAATAATGCACACCATTCTTAATGACAGGTCCAAAATAATTTCCATTGGACCTGCCTCGCAACATGACCGGCCAGCCTTGCTTGAAAGTAAGCTTAAAAAAAGTGCTTGCTAGAATCGTGTGAGAGTGATGAGCTACCACGTGAGCTATATGACAAGGTTCATCCTCACGGTTTGCTGCATCCACGCATGTATGCGCTGCCCAAGACATACAAAAGCGATGTCCCTTTACACCATATCTTATCTATGCACAACGTGAACTGGCCAAATATTTTGGGCGAATTGTTCAAACCAGTTTTGACCAAATTTTCCACATACACGATGAAGGATTCCTTCATATTTGCAAAGGCCATACAGGCCTTGCATATTGCAAGCAATGCTGTGTCCATGTGCTCATTTAACATTGCTAGCCTATTCACCAATGTTCCACTTAAGGAAGCCATAGATATTTGTGCTGCAACACTATATCTTGGTAATCTAGACCCGCCACCATTGCGTGAATCAGTATTCATTGAACTGATGAACTCGGCAACTCGCACATTTGAGTTCAGCTTTAATGACACCATGTATGCCCAAATAGATGGTGGTGTCATGGGATCCCCTCTAGACCCAGCTCTCACAAGCATCTTTGTTGGGTTCCATGAAAAACGTGCCATTGATGGAACGACGCCTAACTTCCGAATAGGTATATTTCCGATATGTGAATGATACATTTGCTGTATGTAAATCCGCGGCTGCATGTAATAATTCCCTTATATGTCTTAGTGGGCGCCATCCTGCGCTCAAAGTTACCTATGAAATGGAGCAGTCAAATTAACACTTGTCCCTTGACGTACTAGTTGAGAAATCTGCCAGGGGACTCTAACACGGTCTACTGCAAGCCTGCCTTCACTGTTCAGTATATGCGTTGGGATTCTTACAGTTCCACATGCTCTAAGATTGGTTTTATTGGCAACCTCGTAAATAGTACCCTATCCATTTGTTCACTATGCAAGCTTGATGCTGAAATAGGGTGCATCAAAGGCACCCTGAAAGATAATGGCTACCCTGATCAGATCATTTCACGCTGTATATCACACATGCTCATGAATGGGCCTAAGACCTTCATTTTCGGCCCTGAAAACTCTCCATTTTACCACAGGTTGCCCTGGAAGGACATGATATCTCTCAGATTTGAGCAATTGGTGAAACTAGTTGTTTCATGCTGCTACTATGCAAAATATGAGTGGTATTCGCCACAACAGCATACTGCAGTCAAGCCAAGAAGATGTTCTGCCACTCTCACAATTGAGTAATGTGATATATGAATTTCAATGCCAGTGTGATGCGAGGTATTAAGGCCGTGCATCCCAAAGACTCGCAGATCGTATCAACAGCATGTCCCAGCCACTGTTCGCAAAGAGCAAGGTAAAGACTGTATCCAACCAGTACATGCTTGCAAAACTCTAAACCGTGTCCAACATTAGATGTGATTCCACAATCGGACAACATTCGCTAAATAATCCTCAATGTGCTAAGAATTATACTGACACCAGTTTAAGATTGTCAGTTGGGCTCGCAGTGTGGCACATTTGCGTGTGGTGGAAGCTACATATATTAATACACAGGGTCCTGTTCTTTGCAGACAGAAAGAACATGTACACACATTGTGCCTGGCTCAGCAAAACAAAACAAATAACAGCCATTCGCTGACTCATTCCTCAGGGCAGTAACTTGATCAATCAAGCTGCATGGTTTAAATTTCAAACGCTTTGGCAGTTAACTGTCAGTCACCATCACTGGTGCAGTCTCTATGGCAACTCCTCTACCAATCAGAGTCCACTTGCCAACCAATCAGCACTCTCTTCACAGACAGGATAATTTTTTTTTTCTCCTTATATTGGTATTCTTGTGAAGTGTCCTGATGAGTGCAAGTCAAAAAGCTCCGACATCTCTTTTTTCAGCAATACTGTATTAGTAATGTTAGTTATGGGATAAATATTGGTAAAGACAACAGGGAAATCTCCCCTGCTGTCTGAATTAGCGCACTGGGATCTTATATGTTCACCTGAGAGAGTAGCTAGAACCTCAGTCGGATGTCTCATCTGCAATAATGCAGCACTCCCTCAGCACTGTACTGGAATGCCCGTCTGGAGTATGGTTACAAGTCTCTGGAGTGGGATGTGAGCCCATGACCACCTAACTCAGAGGCAAGAGGTTCTGCCATTGATCCAAGGCTAATTCCTATTTGGATCATTTTTGGACATAAAGGTGTTACGTAAGTTTAAGTTGTTGCTAAATAAAGTTGGCAATCCCACGTTCCCGGCTGAAATCCATGCTACAACACTGGTCATGATTTCCTCCGGTTGCATGGCATGTTCTCCAACTCACTTGATAACCCTATTCAGTTGTTCTGGTTTGGGGTTGGCCTGGAACAGTGTCCCAGGCTGCATCATAAGATGTCATGAGGAAGACAGGAGCTTCATCCAGACCACCTCTCCACATAACTGAAAATTGTGATGCAGCCTAATGAGATTGCAGCAGAATAAATCTGGAGTCACAGCACTACAGATAACAGCATGGGATAGAATTTAAAGTGAGGTGAAGGGGCTGCAATTTTAGTCTCACTCTGTGTTTCTTTTGCCAGGGCAATGACCAAGTGGTTCTCAAAGGTGGCATTTCAGATGCCCAATCAGGAAATCATCGATGGCTTAAAGATTTGTATGGTGGCATCTCTGAAGAAATATTATGAGGTAGTAAGCAAAGAAATCATAAGTCAACATTGTGTGTTTTAGAAACTATCTTCTTGGGTGGGAGAAAGGAAGACGTCAGAATCTTATTCATTCATGGGATGTGGGCATCGCTGCCTAGGCCAGCATTTTATTGCCCATCCCTAATTGCCCTTGTTTAGAGGACATTTAAGATTCTGTGGAGTCACATGTAGGCCAGACCAAGTAAGGGTGACAAATTTCCTTCCCTAATGTCTAAAGGACACTTATGAATCAGATGGATTTTTAAGACAATCAGCTAGACTTTTAATTGCTGGTTTTTATTGAATTCAAATTCCACCATCTGCTGTGGTAGGATTTGAACCCAGGTCCCCGGACCATTACCCTGGGTCTCTGGATTACCAGTCCAGCGACAATACCACTATGCCACCACCTCCCTGCTGACATGAAATAGTTCTGGTGACAGAAAAAGATTTACAGGAAATGGCAATGGTGACAGCAAGGAAATAGTTCTGAAATATAAATGGGATATAAGCGACACATGGCACCATAATTAAAACAGTATTGCAGTTCAACGTACCATTCACTACATTTACTATGGGTATGGGTAAAGGCATCTACTTAAAATGGGCAGGAGTAGAAAGCACCCACACTCTGTTGTTGCACTCACTCCAGTGTCCACTTTTTCTCTCTTTCTTGTCCCTTTTTCTCTATTTTGTGTCTTCTCCCACTCAAGTTCAACATGGATAAGACATTAGGCAGAGAGTGACCCTGGCCTGAAGTGGGTGAATGTACTTGACTGCTGCTGTCTTGACTAGCTGCAATGAGCAGAATGTGGCTGGTGTCTGACATAAGGATATAATGTTGGAATTGTATAAAACTGGTGAGGCCACAACTGGAGTATTGTGTGCAGTTCTGGTTAGCACATTACAGGAAGGACGTAATAGCTCTGGAGAGAGTGCAGATGAGGTTTACAAGAATGTTGCCAGGGTTAGAAAAATGTAGCTACGAGGAGAGATTGGATAGGTTGGGGTTATTTTCCCTGGAACGAAGAAGGTGACTTGATTGAGGTGTACAAAATTATGAGGAGAATAGATAGAGTGGACAGGATAAAATTGTTTCCCTTGATGGAGAATTCTAGAACCAAGGGACATAGATTCAAGATAAGTGGCAGAATGTGTAGGGGGGACATGAGGAAGAACTTTTTTACGCAGAGGGTAGTGGTGTCTGGAATTCACTGCCCAAGTTGGTGGTAGAGGTAGAAACTTTAAACTCTTTTTAAAAGTACTTGGATCTGCACCTAAAGTGCTGTAAGCTGCAGGGCTATGGGCCAGGTGCAAGAAGGTTGGACTAGAAAGGCCACCTGGGTGTCCTCAGGCCGGCATGGACAAGATGGGCCAAATGGCCTCCTTCTGCACTGTAACTTTTCTATGGTTATACAGGCTGCCAACTTTTCTCTGACACCGTGTATTTTCACTCTTTTGTGCAGATAAACCATTGTCTCCCAGAGAAGATTGCCGTTTACCGGGACGGAGTATCTGATGGCCAGCTGAATACAGTGACAGACTATGAACTTCCTCAGCTTTTGAAGTGCTTTGAGGTATTCAGCGATTACCACCCAAAAATGATGGTGATCGTGGTGCAGAAGAGGATCAGCACCAACTTGTATGCACAGGCGGGGTCAGGCAGGCTAGAGGTGCCACCTCCTGGAACGGTGATGGACCACACTGTCACCAACAGGGAATGGTGAGCTGCGATCACTAATGTACAGATTTGCACCATTGTTTCAAAGGACCTTTAGCCCAGGATGGTCTTCACATCTTGCAGCTGGTTCTAAACTTGCATTGGTGGAGCCTGAGCAGCTACTGTCTGGTTTTGTTGTGTGAGCTGCCCTCTGGCCTGGAAATGCACAGTGCATGATGTATGAGGCACAGCTCTGGGAAGTGAAACACAGGCATTAAAAATGAGCATTACTCTCACGGCAAATGCTGACTCTAAGGGCACACTGATGTGTTAAACTAACGCCCCTGTGACATGGGAGAAACCTGGTGGTTTGTAGTAATAATCTTTCCATTTCAGGCTGTATCTAAGTTCTCCCAGTATAGATAACCAACAAACATGAAAATGTAGGGTGTGAATCCAAAATTTAATTCTGTACAACTTATTAAGCCATTATATCAAGCCCTGCTTTAAACTAGCCTGGATGTCCATACCAGAGAGTGTTGCTGGGGTACAAGCCTGATATGTTGAAGTCCCCTTTATTTGGCCTAGTTTGCCCTGCCTCAGTTCTACTCTTTTATGTCCTGCCTCCATTTCCAGTCTCAGACCCACTTAACTAACTGTTAAGCAACAACTGAAAATTTCCCCAGTTCATCATTTGTCCCCTTCTTGTGCTATCAGCATTGTTCACTACCCGGCCAGTTCCATTGCACATGAAACACGGTGTACCTAAGATTAGTTGCTCTCAACACTGATTGTGCTTTTCCTGTTTTGAAGGACTGACTTCTTCCTGTTGGCCCATACCGTTCGACAAGGCTGTGGAATCCCAACGCACTACATTTGTGTATTCAACAGCCTGAAGCTCAGCCCTGACCACATGCAGAGGTAAGGTGGGCAAGACAGAGCATGGCATAGAAAACACTTCTTAAAAACTTTACATTTTCCCATATCAAAGCAAAGTTTGAGGATGTGAGATTTCCCACATGTATGTACAGGCTATCTCAGATCCTGTGCTTAATAACTCTGGTTATGAAAAGAATGAGGACCACGAATAGTCTTTTAGTGAAGCAAGTTTAAAAGACATGAGATAGCTGAATCACCGCACACAGTCTTATTTATTAAACAACCTATGAGTAGTTATGAAGTAGCTGGAGTATTGTGTACACTTCTGGGCGCCACACTTCAGGAAGGATGTGAACTCATTGGAGAGAGTGAAGAAGAGGCTTGCAAGAATGGTTCCAGAGATAAGGAACTTGAGTTATGAAGATAAATTGGAGAAGTTGGGACTGTTTTCCTTGGACAGGAGAAGGCTAAGAGGAGATTTGCTAGAGGTGCTCAAAATCATGAAGAGGTTGGACAGAGTTAAAAAAAAAATCATGACAAAATAACAAACCTTCAATAACATGTACTAATCAGTTTCCTTTGTGTTGCTTCTCGGATAGCTACAGGCCCATAAAGTAACCATTCAAATCAGTTTGGAGGGGCAAGTACCTATTTCCACTTGAGTTATGTTTAAGCCCCATCTCCCTTTGTCTTTTAAGAATATTTTTACCAATTGCCACTGTTGGTCTAGTCTTATATTTCAAAATACTTGTCAGGTTTCCCAAGCACAAGTAATGAAGCAAAGTCTGTCTCCCAAGTTAAGAGTAAGTTTGGATTCATCCACTGTCTTCACATCCTCAGGATACCCCCAAAGCACTTGACCAACTATGACGTAATTTTAAAGCCATTGTTTGTTGCCATATATTGCAATAAATTTAGACACAAGCAGCAACGTGATAATGATGTTGATTGAGGGGTAATAGTTGGGCCAGATGCAGGAGGACTCCTCAGCTTTTTCACAGGATCTTTTGCATCCACCTGAGCAGGTAGCTGGGACTTTGGTTTAGTGTTTCATCCATTCAATTGTTGTGTTATTCTGTAAAGAAGGCTGTGTTTGTGTGTGTGTGTGTGAGAGAGAGAGATTCAATTAAGCTGGGCAAGAGGTTGATAGAAGTCAGGCTGTCGACGGGTTTGGAAACACAAGAATGTTAAAGGTGTTAAGTTTGAGGTACAAGTAAATAGGTTAGATCTAACATTTGCATTCCTAGATAAGTCGTTGGAATTTCAAAGAAGAATCGGAGGTAGCATGCAAAATGTTTGCATATTGCAGGAGTCCATAGGTACATAGTAGTGGGGCTATTATATTTTTATTTACCTAAAAGCAAAGACAAGATGGAAACGTGAAAGATCTTGTATTTGGAAGGGTTTGAGTTTCAAAGGGATATGAGAACAATGGGACTGAGATGAAAGGGGTAAAAGGCACATTAGAGTTACTGTGGATAGCTGGAATTTAGCCTTTATTTTATTTTATTTTAGCATAGCTGTCGAGCCATTAAGCTGGAGATAGCTGGAGCTGTTGAGCAGTCTTGAGCTGTAGCAAGCAGTTTTATTCTGAAGTGACTTCCATAGCAAAGAAGAAGAGGGTAAAGATCATGTGGTACACCTTTATTGAAGCTACAGCAGTCTGCCTTGTGCGACATTACTGGATTCCATATTTAAATATCTATAAGGGAATGTTTCCTGGATGGTGTTTACTTGTGGGTTTAACCAAGTAGAGCGTTTTGGGGAACGTTTTGTAAGACTAACCTTAATTGTATAACTGTAATCTTGTGTGCTTAAGTTTTCTTTTTTTGTTGATAAAACTTTTACTTTTAATTTTTAAAAACCCTGAAGTGTTACTGGACCTCTGACTGCTGAGATTGCTACATTGTCCTCTCATTATTAGAATATAAAAAAGAGGTTGTGGCCTGTGAGCCAAGTTTTGCACTGGAATTCGGTGTGTGCAGCCAGTAACACCAGCTGTGGTCATAACACAGTGCAATACTCCTTCAGTGTTTCACTGGGACTGTGAGACTGGCTTATATGCTCAAGTCTCTGGAGTGGGAATTAAAACCATGACTTTATGACTCATTGGTGTGAGTGTGAACCACTGAGCCATGGTTGACACATGTATTGGGGTTGGCTTGCATTACATACAGCTTTTTTCTGGAGCTGGTGTACAGTTGCAGTGGAAAAACAACCGTAACTATGCATCTGAGTCAGGTGATTGAGGGTTCAAGACCCACTGCCAAGACTTGAGAACATAACCCAGACTGACAGTCGGGGAGTGTTATAATGTTAGAGGTGTCATTTTTCAGATGCCCTTTCAGATGGAAGTAAAAAAAAAAATTACAGAGCACCATGGGAAGAAGAGCAAGTGAATTCTCCCCAGCGCTCTAACCAACATTTATCCTTCAAACAGCACTGCTAAAAAATCGCAGATTATCGGGTTAATGTCACGTTGATCTTGTGCTGTGCACAAATTGGCTATCACGCTTCCTACATGAAAACAGTGACAACACTTCAAAAGCACTTCATTGCCTGTAAAGCACTTTAGGAGATCCTGAGGATGTGAAAGGCACTATATAAATGCAAGTATTTTAATCTTTTATTGTCTCGTGCATGCTGGGTACCATTAGGTCACTTATTTACTTAATCGCAATGGAAATACTGCTGTCTATGTTTATTTTTTTGCAGGCTCACCTTCAAGCTGTGCCACCTGTACTGGAACTGGTCCGGCACGATCCGTGTACCGGCGCCCTGCAAGTACGCCCACAAACTGGCCTTCCTGTGTGGCCAATCTCTGCACCAGGAACCGGCCGCCCTGCTCTCGGAGCTGCTGTTCTACCTGTGAAGCCGCCGGGAAACCTTTCATGTGGCACAAAGCGGGAAAACTGTTGCAACAGTGGCAGGGTCGGGGTGGGGAGGGGGGTCCAGTTATGTGCCAGGGACGCCTTCTCAAATTGAGAGCGCTGTTGAGGGTGGAACGGAGGTTTATTTCCCTTGAAACTTTGTTTGCTTATTCCAGCTGCAGAGGAATTCCCTTGTTCAAGCGTTTTTTGTTTTTGAGGTGACATATGGTTAAAAGGGAATGATGAAATGAGCTGATGAAACAAACCAAACAAATAATGACTCAGGCCAAATTGGTTTATACATTTATTCAGTGTTTTGATTTTACCAGTTAAAATAAATGCTGGCAATGACCCATTCTCCCCCCCCCCCCCGCCCCACCCCCAACAATGCAAGGGATTTATTTCTTGGGTTTAACACAAAGTGTGGCTTGTTTAGAACGTGCTGTGCACTTGACCATTTGCTGAAATTTTGGGAAGGGGCCTGTCATTGGAAGGAATAATAGAGTAGCTTTGATCAAAGTCATGTCTTGTCGAAAGCGGAGGAATAAATTGGAATAGCAGAATCGATACCAAAGAGCTGTCTTATTCTGAGCAAATGTCCATTGCAATTGTCCAAATGTTCTAACAGTCTCCAGGACTGCTAACCTTCACCTCGATTAGGTAGGATATTATTCTAGCCCTTTGGAACTCTTGCACAGGAATAAAGGAAGAAGAGTCAGCTATTCAATAAAAACAGAAAATGCTGAAAATACTTGGCATGTCTAGCAACATCTGTGGAGAGAGAAACAGAGTCAACCTTTCAGGTCAGCCTCCCTCTCCACAGATGCTGCCTGACCAGCTTGGTGTTTCCATATGAACAATGGCATGCAGGAAAAGGATCCACTGATCCATCCAGCCTGTCTCTCATAACTGCACTGCTCTGTGCATCATGATGAAGAAACTCACCACCCTCCCCACAACCTGGAAGTCCTCAAATCTCCCGGGAGAGACAAAAGAAGTAAAAACCCAGAACAATTAAGGGAAAGAAATCTGGAAAATTCTTCTCCAACCTCCTTTGGTGATTGAGACTAGTTGAGGAGATAATTCTGCCCTGATTAATCTTATACAATAACCATTGGTTGTGCAAGGTAACCTCCACCTCAGCTCTTGCTTGAAGAAATTCAGTGAGTCAATGTTCACCACATGAGCCAGCAGCCTAACCCACAATTATAGGAGAGAAGAGAACTCCAAAAAAGTTCCAGTCGTTTTCTATTTTAATTTCATTTAAAGGGGCCATTTGTTGCAGTCTAATCAGTGTGAAAGAGACAAGTTGTTTGGACCAAATGAGGTTTACCTGTTCCTCATACAAAAAGTTAACCAAGATGTTAATGCGTTTGGAAGCAGCTGGATAAAGAGATTTGCTTTGGTTTTTGTTCACATTAATTAATTGCTGCCGTACAAGAACTGCTCATTTACAAGTGCAACAACAAAATTTTTTTTTTCCTTTCCCACAGAACTATTGTTAGATCTTTAACTTGATTTTTTTGTCCTTTCATGAGCTAATCACATTTGCATTGAAACTTGCTTGAAATAATGAAGAATTATTTTTCTTTGAAAGGTTTTTACATTTGAATTGTCACCCTAAAGGTAGCATCTTAGGGATCTAGGCGTCATTGACAAAACGAGCATTTATTGCCCATCCCTGAGTCGCCCTTTGAGAAGCTGGTGGTGAGCCGCCTTGTTGAATCGCTGCAGTCTGTGTGGTATAGGCACTCCTTCGGTGCTGTTAGGTAGGGAATTCCAGGATTTTAAGCTGTGACGAAGCTATGCCTGATTATACTTGTTATGTTGTGAACTTTTTACAGCTTTGTTATTTTGGCAATAAGTCTCTGGATCTCCTCTTCCCATTGCTGACTGAAATTTCTAACAGTAGGTTCATTTAATCCAATCTTGATGCCATCTAGTACCAAATGAAGATCATCTCTGTAAATTCTGCAAAAATAAAGGGAGAGTTTTCCTTCCATACATCAGTTGCTCACTGCATTGATCTGTCCTACAGGACCAGGGATTCGTGTTCTGGGCTGTAGGAAGCTAGTTCAAATCTTTTTATTTGTGTTTATTTACAAACTCTTTAACTTGAAGCTTTAACATTTTCAACAAATGTTGGTCTGTAACAAGATAAGTGAGGCTGGTGAGTAGCTCAAATTCATACCACGTCAATCCCATCTTCTGAAAATCCAAAGGATATAGGAATAAGAGGAGGCTATTCAGCTCCTTAAACCTTAAACTTGGCTCCTTAGCCTAAATAACCTCAGCCAACCAAAATTTATCAATCTTAATTTGAATTCTTCAATTGCTCCCCAGCCTCAGATTTTCTCAGGGAGACAGTTTCAGATTTCCGTTACCTTGAGTGAAAAAGTGCTATTTCACCCTTGGATGGTCTAACTCAAATTTTAAGATCATGTCCCTTGTACTGGACTCCACCACCAAGCAAACAGTTTCTCCGTATCTACGCTATAATATCCTTTTATCATTTTAAGCAACCTGATTAGATCACCCCTTAATCTTCTATGCTCAATGAGCGGTACTCAGAGCAAAAGTTGTTTTCTAAACTCAACAAGTATGATTTGCTAAAAGCAAAATACTGCGGAGCTGGAAATCTGAAACAAAAACAAAAATTGCTGGAAAAACTCAGCAGGCATGACAGCATCTGTGGAGAGAAAGACAGAGTTAATGTTTCGAGTCTGTATACTCTTCTTCAGAACAGAGCTGCCTGCTAATTAATAAAAAAAATTGTACCCAAAATTGAGAAGGTATCAACAACTTGGTTACTCCTGACTGTTTCATCAATGAACAGGCAACATTTAAATACTAATTTTTTTTTTTATTTATTCATAGGGTGTGCAGGTTGCTGGCTAGGCTAGCATTTATTACCCATCCCTAATTGCCCTTGAGAAGGTGGTGGTGAGTTGCCTTCTTGAACCGCTGCAGTCCATGTGGTGTAGGTACAATCACTGTGCTGTTCGGGAGTGAGTTCCAGGATTTTGACCCAGTGACAGTGAAAGAACGGCGATACATTACCAAGTCAGGAAAATGTGTGGCTTGGAGGGGAACTTGTAGGTGCTCGTGGTCCCATGTGTCTGCTGCCCATGCCCTTCTAGATGGTAGTGGTCACAAGTTTGGAAGGTGCTGTCAAAGGAACCTTGGTGGGTTGCTGCAGTGCATCTTGTAGATGGTACACGCTGCTGCTACTGTGAGTTGGTGGTGGAGGGAGTGCATGTTTGTGGATGGGGTGCCAGTCAAGCAGGCTGCTTTGTCCTGGATGGTGTCAGGCTTCTTGAGCGTTGTTGGAGCTGCACTCATTCAGGCAAGTGGAGAGTATTCCATCACACTCCTGACTTGTGCCTTGTAGATGAAGAACAGGCTTTGGGGAGTCAAGAGGTGAGATACTCACCGCAGGATTCCTATCCTCTGACCTGCTCTTGTAGCCGCAGTATTTCAGTTTCTGGTCAATGGTAACCCCCAGGATGTTGATAGTGGGGGATTTAGTGATGGTAATGCCATTGAAAGTCAAGGGGCGATGAGTAAATTCTCTCTTGTTGGAGATAGTCATTGCCTGACACTTGTGTGGCACGGATGTTACTTTCCACTTGTCAGCCCAAACCTGGATATTGTCCAGGTCTTGCTGCATTTGGACATGGACTGCATCAGTATCTGAGGAATTGTGAATGGTGCTGAACATTGTGTAATCATCAGCAAATATCCCCATTTCTGACCTTCTGATGGAAGGAAGGTCATTGATGAAGCAGCTGAAGATGGTTGAGCCGAGGACACTACCCTGAAGAACTCCTGAAGGTATGTCCTGGAACTGAGGTGATTGACCTCCAACAACCACAACCATCTTCCTTTGTGCTAGGTATGACTCTAGCCAGTGGAGAACATAGGCTCACATTAATGAAAGTCTAGGCTTAGGGAGCCTCAAGTGAGACTGCAGGGAACATTTGAATCTCACCGGCTGAAACTAGAGCACGGAACAGAACAGAGCATGGGTAAGCTTTGTGCAAGAACCCATTCAGGCATTGTCATGTGGTTACATTGTCATCTGCTGATGGTTACATTAGGAAGCTTGGCTGCCTGATTGACTGTGCTGTTGATCTGCATGGCTCTGGCACCAGGTTGCCAAGTTTGCCGTTGAGAATTTATTCAACTCCAATCACCCTGTCGCCAGGACAGTCATTTGGCAGTCAGCTTAATTCTGCTTCATTTACTTGAATGGATATCTGGTTTGTTAAATAAGCGGCAACTGAGGATCAGGGTTCCTTGGCTGGCAGCAGCTTCAAGGTACTGTGCCTGTGCAGCAGAAAACATGGTGAAGAGGGAGCCACTGCCGCTATGCTACTGCCAGACCACAATCTAATTACAGGGCGGACTCCAGGGGCAGAATCTTCTGTTCGGCGTGCAGGGGCAGCCCATAAATGACGAGTGGTGACATCGGGCGTGTCACATGAGCTGGGACATGTCTGAATAACTTTTGAAAAAAATTTTCCACGTTTAAAGCTTAAGTTAATCTCCCTGAGGCAGCCCTGTGTCTCAGGGAGACTTCTGCGCTTTTTCGTACCCTTGCGAGAAAGAGCGCAGGCCCTGACTCTCCCTCCGCCCCCTGCCCACACAGGTAGCGCTGAGCGTTTCTGGGTGCATGTCATGCTGGGCGGGCCTTAATTGGCCCGCCCATGTAAAATGGTGGTGTGCAGCCAATAGTGGGCGGCAATCAGCTCCGTGCCAGCCCGCACCCGCTCCCAGCCGGCCCGCCCAAGAGGCTTGACACCATCCAGGACAAAGCAGCCTGCTTGATTGGCACCCAATCCGCAGTTCAGCAGCCTGGTGTGACCTGCTACCCTCCAACCATGGAATTATTTTTGTCTTTTGCTGCAAATTGTTTTCTTGTGGCTTTGTCCTGAAACTTGCACATAGGCAATGGAAACCTCTTCTTTGCAGGACTAAGAGCTCTATGAAAGGGAGCTGCTCAGTGATACATTGTGTATGCCACAGGAGTAACTGCTTTTGGATCTTATTTGTCAAGACAAAGATCAGAGCACCTTTAACCTCATCTTGGCGCAGTCCAAAATATGATGTCCAAGCTCAAGATACATTGACTGACCAAGGATTCAATCTGGTATTAAAAAGCTGGGATCAGTAAAAGTGACCAAGAAGCTACCAGATTGGCATAAAAGCCCACTTCATGAATGTCCTTTAGGATGCAGTCCTTAACCTGCTCTGGCCTGTGTGAGACCCCAGACTCTCAGCAATTTGGTTGACTCTTAAATGTGCCCTGAAATGGCTCACCACGCTACTCAGTTGTTGGACAGCAAATTCTGGCCTTGCCAATTGCATCCACATTCTGAAAGTTAATTGAGAAACAATCTCTAGAGCCACATTACCACTCTTTATCTACCACCACCAGTCTTTCTGGCTGGCCAGCTGCTCAAGAGCCTGAGGGCAGTGCTTTAAATCCAAGGAAATTTCATGAACGCATTTACAAAAAGAATTGCCTTTCTACCTGGACAATCGGCTTCAAAATCATCCTTTACAATGCCATCTAACATGTTGGTGAAGGCATGGAATGGAATAATGATAGTGGGCAATCTTGCCTCACCCTACTTTTGAAAGAGAGGAACTCACCCAGCTTGCACACATCTTTGAACTATGCGCACTGGGTAAAAGTCAAGATTCATCCAACTCCAATCTCCTGGTAACTCATGGTAAATTTGCTCCCAGTATGAGTTAAGAGCAAAGTATCTATATGGCACAGTAGCTTTTTGAACTGCATTTTGAATGATTGTCCTGAATTAAGTAAATTTGAAGGAACGGGAGGAGACCGTGCTCCCAGAGGCATTCACTTCTTTGAGCTCTGCATGAGGCACAGATTAAAGAATGGCCTCTGCAGAGTGATATCAAACAACAAGCTGTTTGAGATCTAACCTGTGTCTTTTTAATTATTCTGTGGTTCTCCAATGCATCTGATGCACATGCTATAATGATCAATCAAGTTATGGACATAGTGCAGTCCAATTCACCTGTTGCCCCTGCCTTTGCTAGTGTGCTGAGGCTTCAAGTCCACCAACATCTCATTTAAAATTCTTGTCCTTGCTTCTCTACCACTCTTTCTGCTCCTTTAACATACTCCTTAAAACCCCCTTTTTCCCTCCTAATATCTCGCTTTGTAGCTCAAATTTTGTTTAAGTGCCCTGGGCCGTTTTACTTTGTTTAAGATGTTGTTGGTCTCTGATGTGACATTACAAGTAAATGGGTAAAATTAAGTGAAGCTTTTGAAAAAGAAAGTTCTTGTGTTTGAGTTTTAGATGTTAACAGTATTTTAACACCTAGAAATGTGGACAGCTCATTTTTCTCCCTGGGGTTTACTTCTTGTTCCCCTTGATTCCATTCTAATAAACTCCTGATCACCCAACCCTCTGGACCCACGTGCTCATTTGCATTATAAATCATATGGCACTGCCCTTTTCCCTTTCAAATTTTCCAAATCCCTCCTCAATAAGCTCATGGTTTACCCCTCTGTCCTTGCTTGCTTTCATTCCATCTCCAGTCTTGTCTCCTAGCCAGGGTCCTGGGATACATTGTCTAGCTCTCCAGAGGAACATCAGAATTGCTAAATATGTGAAGACCAAGGTCCATGTAGTTCGCCTTCTACCATCCTAGAAATCACATAATGGAATAATAGAATTATTGATGAATCATAGCTATCAGTTAGTCTACAACAGACCTAAATGTGAACTGAAGAAATCCCCCTGTGGTGGAGAACTATGAAAATCATTGGTCCAAAGTCATCTGTTCCTCCCAAACATGTTATACTTATGACATAATGTCTCCATACTTACCTCTCCTGCAAATCCCTGTTTGTATCTCTCCAATCATCAGATTCACCTGCTTCCACAACATTGAAATGTTGACATTTCATGAGATTTAATCCTCCTTGACCTTGACACAATCTTTAACAGGTTACACCATCCTCCTTCGTTAGAACAGAAGAATTAGGAGCAGGAATTGTCCATTTGGGTCTTAAAACCTGTTCCACCATTCAATACAATCTTGGCTGATCTTCTACCACAACTCTACTTTCTGCACGATCCACATGTCCCTTGATTCCTTTAGTATCCAAAAATCTATTGATCTCTGCCTGTACTCAGTGACTGAGTATCCACAGATCTCTGGAGTAGAATAATTCAAAATTCACAACCCTTAGAATGAAGTAATTTCTCTTCATCTTGGTCTAAAATGCCAACTCCTTATTCTGAGATCATGACCTCCAGTTCTAGACTCCCCAGCCAGGGAAAATATTCTCTCAGCATTTACCCTAACAAGCCTGTGAAGGATTTTATTTATTTCAATAGAATCACCTCTTTTTCTTCTAAACTCCAGGATATATAGGACCGGCCTACTCCAGGATATTTGGGCCGGCCTACTAAACTTCTCATCATAGGACAATCTCCTCATCCCAGAAATCAGTCTAGTGAACCTTTGTTGCATTCATCTTTGTCAAGTATATCCTTCCTTAGATAAGGAGACCAAAACTGCACACATTGCACCCAGTATGGTCTCATCAAAGTTTGATATAATTCATTGAGAATTCCTTACTCAGTCCCTTTGTAATAAAGGCTAACATACATTTGCTTTCTGAATTGAATCTGTGGAGGCTTTCAAAAGAGAATTCGATCATTATCCGAATGGGAAAAATTTGCAGTATTCGGGGCGGGGGAAAGGCAGGGAAGTGTCATTAGGTGAGTTGTACTTGCAGAGAGTCAGTGCTGAGAAGATGGGCCAAATGGCATCTTTCTTTGCTGTAACCATTCGGTGACTCTTTCATTGACTGTTGTACCTGAAAGTTAATTTACTGTGATTCAACTAAAAGGAGACCTAGGTCCCTCTGAATTCCTACATTTCCCAGTCTTGCACCATTTAAAACCATTCTGCTTTTCTATTTTTCCTACCAAAGTGGATAACTTCACACTTATCTACATTATATTCTACCTGTCATGTTCTTGCCCACTCACTTCATCTGACTGTATCTCTTTGCACCTTCCTCAGAGTTTATATTCTCACCTAACTTTGTACTGTCTGCAACCTTGGACATATTACACTTGACTTCCTCATTATTTTATTAGTATAGATTGTAAATTGCTGAGGCTCAAGTGCTTTCAGGACCCCAGAAGTTATAACCTGTCAACCTCAAAATGACCTGTTTCTTTCTTCTTGTGTTTTCTGTCTGTTAATCAATCCTCAATCTTGTCAATAGATTACCCCCTAATCCCTTGAGTCCTAATTTTATGTAATAACCTCTTATGTGGCACCTTATAAAATCATTTTTAAAAATCCAATATACCAGATCCACAGGTTTCCACTTATCTAGCCTGCTTGTTATAACCTCAAAAAAGTCTATGCTTATTGTTAAACACAATTTCTCTTTCACAAATCTGTGTTGACTCTGCATAATCTAATTGCCCTGCTATTGCATCCTGAATAATAGATTTGAGCATGTTCCCTACTATTGATGTCAGGCTAACTGTCCTGCAGTGACCTGTTTTCTTGCTCCCATCTTTGTTGAATACCGGTGTTCCATTTACTCTGCTGCCCATCTCATGACATGCATCGAGCCCCAATAAACAGCACCCCTGTGCTCGGTGACCTACATTGGCTCCCAGTCAAGCAGCACTTCAATTTTAAAATTCTCATCGTCATTTTCAGATTGCTTCATTGCCTCATCCATCCACTTCTCTGTAACTCCTCCAGCAGCACAATTTTCAAGATATCTATGCTCCTCTAATTCTGGCCTCTAGAGCACCCCCAATTTCAATCCCTCCACCATTGATGGCTGTGCCTTCATTATCTGGGCCCCAATCTCTGGAATTCCCTCCCTACACCTCTTTGCCTCTCAACCTCTCTTTCCTTCTTTAAGAAAATCCTATTGATCCTAAGAAAAGCCTATGCTTTTGATCAAGCTATTGGTCTGCCCCAACATTTCCATATGTGGTTCAGTGTCACGTCTTTTATAATGCCCCTATGAAAGGCTTTGAGACATTTTCTGATGTAAAAGAAGCTTTATAAATGCAAGTTGTTCTTGTACATTTGCTGCCTTATAATCCATGGAGACTGTTCTCGAATCGAGAGAATTTTGGATGATCACGTCCTGTGCAACCACTATCTCTGTCGCGCTTTGTTAACACTTGAGGATGTCAGCCATCAAATCCAGGGGATTTTTCTGCTTTTAGTCCCATTAATTTCTCCAGTACCATAACTTTATTAATACTAATTTCTCTCAATTCTTCATTCTTGCTAGACCCTTGGCTCCTCACTATTTCCAATGCCTCACTTCCATTATGTTGTAACTACCCTTGTTTGATTCACTCTTGACTTCCTTATCATTGCATCTGAAATCCCCCAAAGGTCCATCCCCCATGTATCTAATGTCGGTGACATCAACCGTAGACATGAGGTCAGATTCCACATATGTGCTGATGATACCTGGCTCTAAATGCTTCTATCCATCTGTGCTGTGGGTCGTTCATCTGATGTGTTGTCATAAATGAGCTTTAACTTCTCTAGCTAAACACTGAAAAGAATGAAAAAACATTCAATTTGACTTTTCCTTCTTTAGATACTATCCTACCTGCTTTAGGTTGATAGATTCACCTTGATTTCACAGACACAAACAGTAAAGAAGTAGACCATTAACCCGTTATGCCTGTGCCGGCTCTTTGAAAGAGCTAACCAATTCATCCCTCCCCACTCTGTACTTTTCCATAGTGCACAAATGTTTCCTTTTTAAATATTTATTCAATCCCTTTTGAAAATTGTTATTAAGTTTCTTGAACCACATTTCAGATCACAACAGATTGATCCAGAAAACAATTTTGTTTCTTTATCTTAAACAAACTTTTATGACTTGTTATTGACAATCAGGTAAGACGGTCATTAAGCCACACCTTAAAATTGCAGCAGCCTTACTTATATCTCTGTAAATAAGTGACAGATTTCACTTGGTCCCTTGCTTTTCCGAGGCAGTTGCCTGATGGCTGAAAGGAGCCAGGTCGCTGTCCATTGTGCTTAGTTAACAAACCCTGAAGCAAACTCCTAGTAAATGAAGAAACGATGCATGGTGAATTGCCGCTCATATTATGAAGTCAGGACGGAACCTTCAGACAAAGTATGAACTCTTGTTCTCTAGCTGCTTTGTGAGCTGATGTGCAAAAGGTTGGCCACCACCACATCCAGGTTTTCTGGATTAACTGTAACAAGGCATAACTGCCTGACAATTCTGGCATTTCTTTGCTTTGAGTACTTTATAATGAATGGTTTTGATAGGGTAAGAAGAAACACTTTCCTCAGGCAGGAGTGTGGCAGATCAGAGAGGCACAGTTAAAACAATTGAAATAATTAAAATGATAAGAAAATAAGGGGTGATGAGAAATTTTCCCTGCAGCAACTTATGATGACCTGGAATCCATCATCTGAAATGGTGGTAGAAGCAGATGCAATTGTAACTTCCCAAAGGAAATTGTTTTACTTTTTAAGCACAGGGCCCGGGGGAGTGGGATTAATTGAATAGCTATTTTGAAGAGATGGCTCAGACATGATGGGTCAAGTGGCCTCCTACCTTGGATGATTCAAAGAATGTTCATGTCTCTCTTATCACTGCTGAAGACCTTATTCATGCGTTGTCACCATGAAGGATAATTTTCAACAGAATTCACTTTGAAAAATTCCAACATGTTCAGGACTCAGTGACCTACCTCATCTCCCACTATAACCATCGATCCCGTTGTTGCAAAGCTGCAGCAAATCCTTACACCCCAGTGAACTAACTTCAGGGTTCTGACTCTTGCTTTCAGATCTTCCCATGTCTGAATGCGTCCAAGCTGCTTGACCCTGGATTACTGCTGTGCTCAAACTGAGGCTGCTTTTTGGGAAGTCTCTCCCAGATTAACTTGCCTTCCCAGCTCCCTCCCTGCCATCAAATCTGTCTCCCATTTGGTGTCCACCTTTCTGTGGTCCTGGCCTCCTGGCTGTTTTATGTGGACTACTGTAGAAATATCTGTTGTGTGTTGGGTTCTTGAATTACCCATTTTATTTTCTGTCTGTTTTTGAGATTAAACAAGAATTGAACGTTAGATGTTAATTGTAGCCGTTTAATCCTTTTGAATTTGTAGGTGAGCTTGTACACACAACATAATTGCCACAGCTCTTATGCCTTTGGTTTCTGACTTCCTGAGACTGCAGGTCTCATTGCAGCTCTGCTGTGGCAGAAAAGGGTGCCCCAGTTCACCAAAGTTATAGGGACCCTGGCCCAAACACAACTCTTGCATTCATTGCCATTGGAGCATGAAGTTGTATCTACAGTGACTGACTTAATGTCAGAAACTTGTAGAATTTTACAACTTTGACAGGAGCCATTGTGCCCACACCAGTTCTCTGACAGAGCTGCCCACTTTGTCACTTTCCCCTGCCCCATTTTAAATTGTTACTTTTCAAATGTTTCTCCACTTCCCTTTCAAAAGCAATTTGGGATTCTGTCCCCTTCCTAACCACCCTGCCACAGTTTTTGTTTAGACTTGTCCCAGTGACCCTCTGTGTAAAAAGAATTTCTCCTGTCTTTCTCCCTTTCTCTTTATCATTGCATCTGTTGAGGTCTAATTTAAAAAAAAAACTATTTTTCTTGGAAAGGCACTTGGTCAGAGCACAGTGTGTTTTTTAAAGTGATAAGAGTTCCATTTTTATCTACTATCCACTTGGTTGAAGCTGTGACTCGCAACCATTTGGTGAAGTCTAGACAGTGTCAGTGAGATTAGAAATGACCCACAGACAGCTCACAGAATAAACTCTCAAACATAAAAACTGATTAGGGTCTGCCTGTGTTTATTGACGTAGACGATAAGCACTGTGATTTTATGTAATCCATTTTCAGTGCCCGCAATTGCATTGGTGGTGAATAATGGGTCACGGTGAAAACTGGCTTTTAGTGGGAAAGTCAAAAGCAAGTTGAGAAAGTTTAGGAGTGGTTTGCTTGATTCTACAATTTAATTTAGCTCAAGTATTGTGAAATAGAATTGTGTCACGACTTGAATGATGATTGCTATGATCCAACCACTTCAGCCTTGTCCCAAGTCACAATAGTATTCACCATCATTCTGTACTAAACAATGCTTGGAATGAGATTCGGTATTAGGCTAAGGAGGCCATGGACCCTCCGTTCCTAGAATATCCATCCTTAACCACCAGTCTTCCTTTCTAATTGTCAGTTATCACTCACTTGGTATACTCTCTCCTCTGAATCAGAAAGTTGTAAGTTCACATTCCATTCCAGGGCCTGAGCACAAAAACCAAGGCTGACAATTGATGTAGCACTGAGCAAGTGCTGCATTGTTGGAGCTGCTGTCTTTTGGCTGAGAGATAAATTAAGGCTCCTCTGCCCCTTCAGGTGGACGTAAAAGATTCCATGGCACTAATTGGAAGCAGATCAGGGGAGTTATCCCTGGTCAATATTTATCCGTAGACAGCACAAAAACAGGACATCTGGTCATTAGCCCATTGCTGTTTGTGGGATCTTGCTGTTTGTGGGATCTTGCTGTGTGCAAATTGTCTATCACTTTCCCTACATTACAGCAATGATGACACTTCAAAAGTATTTAATTGGTTTTAAAGCATTTTGAGATGTCCAATAATCGTGAAAGGTGCTATACAAATTCAAGTATATTCATGTTTTTGGAACCTTTCTGCCCTTCATATATGAATTAAACAGATGTATCACTTTGTAGATCCTCCCGGCCCCTGTATCAATTGAGACAGATCCATTTGTGCCCCCAGTGTGTGAATTTGCCAAGTGAACTTCTACAAAGCAATAGGCTGGCTTCTGGCTGTTGACTTGGGGGAAAATATGAAATGAGTGGATAGTATTCACTATTTCTAATGTAAGCAGAAGTGTGCTAAAATCAAGATTTCTTCCCTTTATGGCATGTCTTGAACAAAAATAATCTGACATTCACAAATCTATGGCAAATAGAATTACGGCAGTTTACATATCTAATAAATTGACTTTATAAATAGAAGCATAGAGTACAAAAACAATTAAGTAACAGTAAACTTTTTATAAATCACTGGTTAGGCCTTTGCTGGAATATTGTGTCTAATTCTGGGCACTACACTTTTGGAAGGATGTGAAGGCCCTGCAGGGGATGCAGAGAAGATGGACTAGAAAAGGACTCAGGATAAGGGACTTGAGTTATGTGGAGAGACTTGAAAGCTCAAGTTTTGCTCCTTCGAACAGTGAAGATTAAGGAGAGATTACACGGTGTATTGTTATGATCTGGAATGTACTGCCTGAAAGGATGGTGAAAGATTCAAGGGCTGAAGGAGTGGTATGAATTGGAGAGCTCTTTCAAAGGCACCAGAAGGATGAGCCAACAGTGTCCAAACTAAAACAAAAATACCTGGAAAAACTCAGCAGGTCTGACAGCATCTATGGAGACGGACACAGTTAACGTTTCGAGTCCATATGACTCTCCATCAGAACTGATGAAGAGTCATACTCTTTGTTCTAGATTTCCAACATCTGCAGTATTTTGCTCTTATCTTAGTGTCCAAACTAAAATGGCAACAGACATAAACTTATAGTATGCCATTGTCAGATGCAGTAATGCTGCTTTAATATGTGCTGTACATCCATAGTTTTGTTCAAAATTTATGACCATTTTAACTTATCCCTGGTTCTGATGCAAAGTCACAGACCTGAAATGCTAACTCGTTTCTGTCGGCACAGATGCTGCCTAACCTGCTGAGTTTTTTTTTGTGTTTTCTGTTTTTAATTTATGACTTTGTAGATAATTTTTTTATTTTTCAGTATACTATATCGGAGACTAACTCATTGCATCAGTTAAATTCGTCCAACCTGTCTCAAAAGTCTGCCAGGTTAAATAACAGTTATTGATTTGAATAATTGTCAGGGAAATTCTACAATCCCTATGAGTTGGCATGTAATTAAGAAATGCCACACACCAGTTTCTTTCTCATGTGACTTGAAATGTCTTGTCACTTTCGAGATGACTCCTTTCCAACAGTGATATTGAGTTTGCTTGGGGACATAAATTGACAGCAGCTGATTTTTAAACAGTTTGTCGACTGCAGTCTCTTTGACCTGGCTGTCTCTAATCTACGCCGGCTCCCTGTTCAGCAATGCCTTGACTTCAGAATTCCCATCCTCATGCTCAAATCCTCTCATGGCCTGGCCCCTTCCCTTGCTCTGGAAACTCTTCCAGTCCTGCAATCCTCAAAATCTCTGCAAAATCACTTTTCCAATCTGGCTTCTTGGGCATCCTCTGATTTTGATCATTGCACCATTGGTGGCCCCTGCGTTCAACTTCCTGGGCCCTAAGCTCTAGAATCCCTCCCGAAACACCTCTACCCCTCTCTCTTCCTTGAAACTTCCCTCTTCAATCAAGCTTTTGATCATCAGTCCTGATATCTGGATGAAAGCAAAATACTGCGGATGCTGTAAATCTAGAACAAAAACAAAAATACCTGGAAAAACTCAGCAGGTCTAACAGCATCTGTGGAGAGGGATGCAGTTGACGTTTTGAGTCTCTATGACCCTTCATCAGAACTAAGACATATAGAATTGAGGTGAAATATATGCTGGTAGAAGGGGATGGGACAAGAGAGCTCGATAGAGGGCCAGTGATAGGCGGAGGCCAACAAGAGACTGCCAAAGATGTCATAGTCAAAACGACAAAGGGGTGTTGACGGTGGTGATATCATCTAAAAGATGTGGTAAAGGGAACATTAAGGGAAGCAAGCTAGTGGCAGATGGCCCTGGTGCAGGTGGGGTGGGGGGGAAGGAATCTAAATGGGCTAAAAGGTGAAGATGAAACAATAGAGCGAAATAAATTTTAAAATAGGGAAGAGAAAAAAATAGGGTTAAAAAAAACTGGGTGACCACTTTGCAGAACACCTTCGGTCTGACCGCAAGCATAACCCAGACCTCCCTGTCATTTGCCATTTCAACACTCGACCCTGCTGTCATGGCCACATGTCCGTCCTTGGCCTGCTGCAATGTTCCAGTGAAGCTCAACGCAAACTGGAGGAACAGCACCTCATCTTCCGACTAGGCACTTTACAGCCTTCCGGACTTAATATTGATTTCAACAATTTCAGATCATGAACTCTCTCCTCCATCCCCACCCCCTTTCCGATACCCCTTTTTCCAATAATTTATAATTTTTTTGCACTATATTTTTTTCTTTTCCCTCCTGTTTCTAAATTTATTTCAATCTATTGTTTCATCTCCACCTTTTAGCCATTTAGATCCCTTCCCCTCACCCCACCCCCACTAGGGCCATCTGCCACTAGTTTGCTTCCCTTAATGTCCCCATTAGCACATCTTTTAGATAATACCACCATCAACACCCCTTTTCCCGCCCAATTGTTTGTCCCTCTTCCGCGGCTACGTTCGCTGCTGGATGTCCCTGGAGAGGGAGCACGCGGTGTCTGCTGGCACTCTCGAGGCCTTCCATGCTCGGTGGGCACCGCGGGGACTGGGGTGTTTTGTTGACCCCTTTAATCACATTTTGATTTAAAGTTTGTAAGTTTCCTTTAAACTTTGTTCTTGGTTTTACAGCTGACCTGAATTAGGGGCTGTGCCTGATTTATCCCGATTTTGTTGATTTGGTTTTCATTTAAAAGATTATCAACACCCCTTTTCCCGCCCAATTGTTTGTCCCTCTTCCGCGGCTATGTTCGCTGCTGGATGTCCCTGGAGAGGGAGCACGCGGTGTCTGCTGGCACTCTCGAGGCCTTCCGTGCTCGGTGGGCACCGCGGGGACTGGGGTGTTTTGTTGACCCTTTTAATCACATTTTGATTTAAAGTTTGTAAGTTTCCTTTAAACTTTGTTCTTGGTTTTACAACTGACCTGAATTAGGGGCTGTGCCTGATTTATCCCGATTTTGTTGATTTGGTTTTCATTTAAAAGATTATCAACACCCCTTTGTCCTTTTGTCTGACATCTTTGGCAGTCTCTTCTTGGCCTCCACCTATCACTGGCCCTCTATCCAGCTCCACCTGCCCCACTCCCTTCTACCATTCCTGATATCTACTTGTGAGACTCGGTGTTACATTTTGTTTGATAATGCTCCTGCGAAGAACCTTAGGACGTTTTGAAGGCGCTATATAAATGCAAATTGCTGAATGGTCTGTTCCTGTGCCGTGTGGCATCCTATCTGGGCACTACATCTGCCCAGCAGACCCTGGGATGACTCAGTATTTAATGTGCAAGTATTTGTCGGGAGTTTAACTGATGTTCAGTTTGAATTGATTGGTCTCATTTAGGGGGTCGTGCTGATGTCCTGAACTAAGGTGTAGTGTCCCTTTAAGGGGGCGGGTACGGCCGGGCGGCCTGCGATTGGTCGGATGATGCGGCACAAATGATTGTGTCAATTTCAGAGACTTTGTATCAGCGAAACCGGGAATCCCGGCGCGGAACCGGAGCAAAGACCGACTCCATCCGGATCCACACAAGGTCAGCCATCCCTTTCATCAGGATCTCCCTCCCGGCCCGCCGCTCAGCCCGTGGGCTTCAGTGCTGCGAGAGAGCGCTGCCGTCAGGAAGGCCCTTATCCTCAGCTCTGACAGTACCGGCCAGGTAGAGAGAGAGAGAGAGAGAGAGAAAGAACGTGGGACAAGAGGCAGAGAGGGAGAAAACCAGACAGGAAGAGTGACAAATGATGAGTGCGGGAAAAGGGGATTGAAAGAAAGAAAGGGGGAGAGTGAGAACAGGAAAGGAAGACAAAAAGAGGTCAGCGAGATAAAGGAGAAAATAAAGATGAAGACTGAGAGACGCACACTTGGTCAGCAGTACTTCATTGCTCTGCACCTTTCTGTGATTTCGCTTCAGTTGTTACCCTGAAAACGCGTAATGGTAATTTCCGCTTCCATTATTTATTATCAGAATACATAGCACCAAAAAGTCTGATCTGAAGGTGAACTGGAATGTGGGAAAATGTGAACTTGTCCACTTTGACAGGAAGAATGGAAAAGCAGTATACTATTAAAATGGAGAGAGATTGCAGAATTCAGTGTTACAGAGGGGGGTGTCTTGGTATATGAATCTCAAAAAGTTAGCTGATTAGGAAGGCAAATTATTGCAAGGGGGATGGAATTTAAAAGTAGGGAAGTTTCACTACAGCTGTACAGGGCATTGGTGAGACCACACCTGGAATAATGTGTGTAGTTTTGGTCTCCTTATTTGAAAAAATATATGTAATTGCATCAGAAACAGTACAGAGAAGGTTCACACATCCCATTCCTAGGAAGAAGGGCTTATGTAGCAAGGTTGAACAGGTTGGTCCTATACCCATTGGAAAATAAGAGGTGATCTTATTGAAACCTAAAAGATCCTGAGGTGATTTGCTAGGGTAGATACTGGGAATATGTTTCTACTTATGGGGCAAACTAGAACTAGGGGACACAGTTTAAGAATGAGGTTTCCCTTTAAAACAGATGAGGAGAAATTTGTTTTCTCAGAGACTTGTTAATCTGTGGAACTCTGTTCCCTAGAAAGTAGTGGAGATGCGTCATTGAATTTATTCAAGGCGGAGTTAGATTTCTGATAGACAACGGAGTCCAGATTTATGGGGGTCAGACAGGAAGTGGAGTTGACGTCACAATCGGGTCAGCCATGATCTTAGTGAATGGTGGAACAGGCTCGAAGGGCCAAATGGCCAACTCCTGCTGCTACGTCCTGTGATGCTTTGGAGATACTCTGTATTTAAATCCTACTGTAACAGCCCTGGGAGCATTTGATGGGACAGTATAGAGGGAGCTTTACTCTTTATCTAACCCTGTGCTGTACCTGTCCTGGGGTGTTTGATGGGACAGTGTAGAGGGAGCTTTACTCTGTATCTAATGTATACAGTACCTGCCCTGGGAGTGTTTGTTTGGGACAGTGTAGAGGGAGCTTTACTCTGTATCTAACCACATGCTGTACCTGTCCTGGGAGTGTTTGATGGGGACAGTGTATAGGGAGCTTTGTTCTGTATCTATCCTGTGCTGTTGGCTGCACAGAATGTTGCTGGAGTTAGATTTATGTTTTGATGCCAGTCCTGGCCAATGGATGAAGCATTTTGTTCTTTCTTCAAGGTTACTGAAGGTTATTGTTCGCAGTCATTCTCTGGCCTGTTATTATCTGAAGGCTTGCTTCCCAATTCCCAAGCCTCTGTCAACATCTTACTGTGAAGCTAATCACTGCCTTTCTACAGTGGCTGTGATCCTGCTAGACTCTGGGCAGTCTTTTCCCCATACCGCCCAATGCCAAGCAACTCAACACATATCAGCCATGCCTCAGTAGACCACGCTCTTCAAGATCATCTTCAGGGACCTAAGCACAAAATCAAGTCTGATTCACCCAATGTGCGACTAACAGAGTGCTGTGCAATCAGAGGGTCAGTATAGAAGAAGCATTGCACTAACGGAGGGTCAGTACTGAGGGAGTGCTGCACCGTCAGAAGGTCAGTACTGAGGGAGTGCTGCACTGTCAGAGGGTCAGTACTGAGGGAGTGCTGTGCAATCAGAGTGTCAGTACTGAGGGCGTGCTGCACTGTCAGAGGGACAGTGTTGAAGGAGTGCTGCACTAAGGGAAGTTTAGTACTGAGGGAGTGCTGCACTGTCGAGGGGTCAGTACTAAGGGAGCAGCAAGGTGTCAGGATCTGTACTGAGGCAGCGCCACACAGTTGGAGGGTCAGTAATGAGGGAATGCTGCACTGTCAGAGGGTGAAGCTCATCTGTTTTCTCAGATGGTTGTAATAATATTACAAAACTACTTCAAAGAGCTTGTGCTTTCTCCCCAGTTTCATGGTCAGCATTCATCCCTCAACCAACATCACTGAATAGATTATCTGGTCATTTATCTGATTCATGTTTGTGGGCCTTGCTGTGTAAAGTTGCCTGCCATGTTTTCCGCATTAAGACAGCAACTTGCTAAGTAGTTAGTTAATTGTTCTTGGGACGATTTTCTGCTGCTATTCTGGAGGATTTAAACTAACTTGGCAGGGATGTGGGAATCTGGAGGTAGTATCAGAGAAGACTACAAAGGTGTACAGAATACTGGGAGAGACAGATAACACTAGAGGAGAAAATAGTGAGTTGCAAGGTAGGTTTCGAGTAAAGTGTAAATCAGGGTTCTTGTGCATGAATGTGAATGTGCAGAATGCATTTAGTAAGATTGGTGAGTTTCAGGCACAGATTGCTATGCATAAATATGATGATGTGGCTGTACCAGAGACCTGGCTCAAAGGGCAGGACTGAATATTAAATATTCCTGGATACAAGATGTTGAGGAAAGATAGGTAATGGGCAGGGGTGGCAATATTGATTAAGGAGATTATCGCAGTGCTGGAGAGAGAGGACATCCCGAGAGGATCAAATATCTATTTGGCTTGAGTTAAGGAATCTAAAATGTGTAATTACATCACTTGGTGTAGTCTATTGGCGCCAACTAGTGGGAAAGATATATGGGACCAAATTTGCAAGGAAATTATAGAGAGATACAAGAATTATAGAGTAGTTATAATGCAGGACATATGTTTTCCAAATATAGACTGGGATAGTTGTAATATAATGGGCAAAGAGAGGCAAAAGTTCGTAGGCTGTGTTAAGGAAATTTTTCTTCAGTATGTTTCCAGTCCAAAGAGAAAGGCATTGCTAAACTTAGCTCTTAAGAATGAGGTGGACCAAGTGTCAGGAGGGGAACATTTAGGGGTCCATGATCATGGCATCATAAGGTTTAGGTTGGTTCAGGAAAAGATCAAGAAACAATCCAGAGTAAGAATGATTAACTGTTAAATTTACAAACTGATATGAACAGGTTTGGTGAATGGGCCAAAATTTGGCAGATGGAGTTTAACGTGGATAAGTGTGAGGTTATCCATTTTGGTCAGAAGAGTCAAAAGACAATTTATTATTTAAATGAAGAGAAACTTTGGAATGCTTCAGTGCAGAGGGATCTGGGTGGCCTTGTGCATGAATCACTGAAAGCTAGAATGCAGGTACAGCAGGTAATAAGGAAGGCAAATGGAATTTTGGCATTTATTGCTAAAAATCAGTAGAGTATAAAAATATGGAAGTGTTGTTGCAACTGTGCAAGGCATTGGTGAGACCGCACCTGGAGTACTGTGCACAGCTTTGGTCCCCTTACTTGAGGAAGGATGTAGTTGCATTGGAGGTGGTTCAGAGGAGGTTCACTAGACTGATTCCAGGGATTCGGGTCTTGTCTTATGAGGAGAGATTGAGCAGTTTAGGCCTATACTCGCTAGAGTTTAGAAGGATGAGAGGAGATCTAATTGAGGTATAAGATGCTAAAGGGGATAGACAAAGTAGACGTGGAGCAGATGTTTCCCCTTCTGGTGCATTCTAGAACAAGAGGCCATAGTTTTAGACTAAGGGGTGGTAGATTTAAATCAGAGATGAGGAGGAATTACTTTTCTCAAAGGGTCGTGAATCTGTGGAATTCACTACCTCAGAGTGTCGGGACTTTGAATAAATTTAAGGAGGAGATAGACAGATTTTTAATTAGTAATGGGTTGAAAGGTTATGGAGAGAGGGTGGAAAATTGGAGTCCAGGCCGAAGTGAGATCAGTCATGATCGTATTGAACGGCGGGGCAGGCTCGAGGGGCTGAATTGCCTACTCCTGCTCCTAGCTCTTATGTTAGAAAATCAACTTCAATGGAGTAAGAATGGACCTGACCCAGCGAAACTAGAATCAAAGGTTGACAGGCAAAACTACCACTGATCAATGAGCTGCCTTTGAAGAAGAGAGTGTTCAGACACAGTCAAGGTACCTTCTCACATAGGGGAAAGGTAGGGCAAACAAATCCAGAGCCCCCTGAAGGACAAAGGAGATTGAAAAAGTGTGCTTATGACAGATGTTAAGTGGATAATAGAACTGATAACCAGTCTGAATATGGAAGGTGCAGAGGGGAAGTGAAAAAGCAAATAAAAGCAAGGAAAGAGTATGAAAAGAGACTGGCAGCTAACATAACAGGGAATCTAAAAGTCTCCTTTCGGCATATAAATGGGAACAGGGTGGAAAAAGGAGATTTACGCATGGAAGCATTGGGCATGGCTGAGATAACAAATGAATACTTGCACCTGTCTTTGTAGTAGAAGGGAGTACGTTCAATTAAGCCCCATAAAGTGTTAACTGTAATAATCTGCGATGTCAAAGAAGGGAGTGATGTGCTCATGTGATGTGGTACTCTGAGGCAGTCTGAAGTAAATGACTATCACTTATTTTGTGTCTGTTTCAGCAAAACAATGTGTACATGTTCTTTCTGTCTGCAAAGAACAGACCCCTGTGTATTAATATACGTAGCCTCAAGTAGACACAATTGTGCCACACTGCGAGCTGACTGACAATCTTAAATTGGTTGTCAGCGTAATTCATAGCACACTGAGGATTATTTAGCAAATGATGTCCAATCGTGGAACCACATCTACTGTTGGGCACTGTGTTTTGAGTTTTGCAAGCATGGGCTTGGGTACGGTCTGTACCTTGCCTGTTGCGAACAGAAGCTGGGTTATGCTGTTTGATACGATCCTTCAGCCTTTGGGACGTACAGCATAAATACCTAACCACACTAGCACCGGAATTCATATTCCACATTATTCATTTGTGTGGTAGGCAGAATGTCTTTTTGGCTTGACAGCAGCACCCTGTTCATGGCAAATACTACTCGTGTTGCTACTGCATAGTAGCAGCGTGAAACAGCGAGCTCCACCTGTTGCTCAAATTTTTGAGAAACCTACCATGCCCCTCCAGGGTAACCTGAGGTAGACTGGCACTTTTCAAGGCCAGAAGTGACAACCTTATGCCCATTCATTAGTCTGCACGAACTACAGCATGAAATGATCTGATCAGGATAGCCATTATCATACGCAATGCTTTGATGTACCCTATTTCAGCATCAAACCTGCATGGTTCATGATATACATCAATGATTTAGATGTGGGGACCAATGTAACGTTTCCAAGTTTATGGATGTTCCAAAGCTAGGTGGGAATGTGTATTGTGAGGAAGATGTAAAGCAGCTACAGAAGGATTTGGACAGACTTAGTGAGTGGGCAAGAGCATGGCTGATGGAATATAATGTGGAAAAATGTCAGGTTATCCACTTTGGTAAAAGGAACAGATATGCAGAGTATTTCCTAAATGGTAAGAGATTAGAAATGTAAATGTACAAAGGGACCTGAGTGTCCTTGTCCATAAGTCACTGAAAGCTAGCATGCAGCTGCAACAGCCAGTTAGGAAGACTAATGGAATGTTAGCCTTTACCGCAAGAGGATCTGAGTACAGTAGTAGTGAAGTCTTGCTTCAGTTATATAGAAGCTTGGTTAGACCGCACCTGGAGTACTGTGTGCAGCTTTGGTCCCCTTATCTCAGAAAGGATATTATTGCCATAGAGGGAGTGCAACAAAGGTTCACCAGGTTTATTCCGTTGATGGCAGGACTGTCTTATGAAGAGAGATTGGGGAAACTGGGCCTGTATTCTTTTGAGTTTCGAAGAATGAAAGGTGATCTCATTGAAATCTACAAAACACTTAAAGGAATAGATAGGTTTGATGCAGGTAAGATGTTTCCCCTGGTTGGGGAGTCTAGAACCAGGGGACACAATTTCAAAGCAAGGGAGAAGCCAATTAGGACTGGGATGAGGAGAAATTTCTTTACTTTGGAGGTTGTGAATCTTTGGAATTCTCTACCACAGAGGGCCATGGAAGCTCAGTCACTGAGCATGTTTAAGGTGGAGATTGATAGATTTCTGATTAACAATAAAGTAAAGGGTTCTGAGGATAGTGTCGGTAAAAGGCATTGAAGTGTTCAATCAACCATGATTGTATTGAATGGTAGAGCAGGCTCGAAGGGCTGAATGGCCTTCTCCTGTTTCTATGGTGAGCAAATAGCTTGAGCCCTATTTAAGAGGTTGCCGATAAGACCAATCTTAGAGTGCATCAGACAGTAGAATCCCAACATGTATATTGACCAGTGAAGGTAGGCTTGTAGTATACCGTGGTAGAGTCAGTACCCGCACACTAACCTTTTGTGATTCATGTACTAGGACATCCTGATCCCCCTGCATCTCACAGCTCTGTAATCTCTCATAGTACTAATCTAGACAGGGAGCAGGTCTGTCACTGTATAACTCAGGGGCACAGTACTGGTGGGGACAGGTCGTCACTGTAATACTGGGATACACTGCCTGTGGATGCAGGTCACTTCCTCCTTCAGTTGCCTTGCCATAAGAGGGTGTTGGCAACTAGGACATCTATTGGATTGGTCCATGATTATATTTGACACAGTAATACAGTGGTTTGCTGTTCACTTCTGAAGCATGGCTGAGCAGGATCTCTCCTCCTTTTACTGCCTGCCATCAGGCGTAAAAGAAGGATTTACAAACTAACATTCAATTATTTGGTCATCAAATCCTGAAGTGGGGCTTGAACCTGGAGCTTCTGGCCCAGAGGCAGAGATGCTACAACTGTGCCACAAGACCTCTCAAATTCAGTTCTATCTCTGTGTAACACTAGAGTACAGTACTGGTGATGACTCGCATGGAGTCCCAAGGTGCTTCACAAGTGTACTATCAGATAATAAAATTCATACCAATTCGGAGGAGGAGATTTTCAGACAGGTGAATAAATCATTAGCCAAAGCCATTTGGTCTTTTAAGGAGAGAGGTACAGAGTTTTTGGCAGTCAGTTCCAGAGGTTAGGACCCAGATAGCTGAAGACATGGCCACCAATGGTGGAGCGATTAAAATCGGGGATGTGCAAGAGGCCAGAATTGGAGGAGCGCAGAGGCCTCAAAAGGTTGTAGAGTTGCAGGAAATTACAACAATAGGGAGAAGGGCAAAGCCATGGAGGGATTTGAAAATGAGGATGAAAGTTATAAAATGGAGGCATTGCTAAATCAGGAGCTAATACTGGTCATTGAAGACACTGGTGCTGAGTGAACAGGACTCGGTGTGAGTTAGGATACAGCAGAGTTTTGGATGAAGTGATGTTTATGGGACACCAGCCAGTAGAATGTTGCAATATTCAAGTCTCGAGGCGAAAAAGGGGATAGTGATTCAGCAACCAGTGAGCTGAGCCCAGGGTGGAGTCAGGCGATGTTCTGTAGGTGGAAATAAATGGCCTTCGTGCTGGCACAGAAATGTAGCCGGAAGCTCATCTTGGTTTTATATTCTATACTGATTCTGTAAACTTTTTGATTCAGCCAGAGACAGTTGCCAGGGAGACAGATGGTGTTGGCGGATAGTGAACAGAGTTTGTCCTGAGGATAAAGACAGTTGTTTCTGTCTTCCACTGATTAATCAGGTAGAAGGTTTTGTTCATTCAATTTGGATGCTGGACAAGCAGCCTAACAATCAGAGACAGGAGGTGTAGAGCGAGATTAAGGGTGAGATGGTACAAAAAAAGAAAACGCTGGAAAAACTCAGTGGGTTTGGCAGCATCTGTGGAGAGACAAACAGTTTTTATTTGCAAAAAAAAATAGTTTATTGGATGGATTTTATACTGTTTAAAAGAAGATGGAACAAAACACAAGGTCAGGGATATGTGGGAGCTCAGGAGAGATTTAACAAAGATGTCATTGATGCAAGACAAAGGGAGTGTTAATGGTAGTGTTAAAGACTAAAGAAGTTACTGATAGTGGGATAAAAGTAAGATAGTAGAATGTGTTAATAGCAGAAAAAGGGTTAGCGCTCTGTGAAAGTAAAACATAAGAACGTGACAGATGGCCCTGTTGTGTGGGGAGTGTGACGGCGGCAGCGGTTAGGGAAAGAAAAAATTGGATTAAAAAAGGGACCAAGATAGCAGAGAGTTCATGAAGTTATTGAACTCATTCTCCTTTTATTATGGTGAGATGGAGCTGGGTGTCAGTAGCATAAATGTAAATCTGCTCTGTTTTCATCAGGGGACAGCATGTAGCTGTGTAAATAAGACTCATGTTGAACACAAATGTCAGCTGTCATTTCCCTACCTCTCCACTCTCTATATTCTGGCTTGGTTACCCTTTGACCCTACCACAGCAACCCCCTCCACTTCTCTCTCTCTCCCCCCACCCAAACCGCGCCCCCCCCCCCCCCCCCGCCCACCGCACACACCTTACATCAGCTTATATTTCACCCCTTTCTTGGACTCACTCAAGTTCTGTCGAAGGGTCATGAGGACTCGAAACGTCAACTCTTTTCTTCTCCGCCATGCTGCCAGACCTGCTGAGTTTTTCCAGGTAATTCTGTTTTTGTTTACCCTTTGACACTCTACTGCTCGCTCTTCCAGTTCAGAGTAGACATGTGCTTTCCCCTTAATAGTCGCCTTATTTCATTTTAAACTTGAAACTCCCAGTTTCCACTAAGTGATTGCATGGTAAGCTCAAAGTTGAGCTGTGACCCTTTTCTTTACTCATATACTATGCCCCGCAGTCCTGCCACTCGCTGTGTAAAGGGAGCTTTACTCTGTGTCTAACCTCATGCTGTATAGGCCCTAGGAGTGTTTGATGGATTTGGGTATATGTAAAGTGAAGAGTTCTGTTTGCACACTGTCATGCTTCACTTTGATAAATGCATCACTCTAAACCATATTTACTGGGTGAAGATGCCGACTACAGTCAAGATATGCAAAGGAGGTAGGGAAGGACAAACTAGCAATTGAATTTTTTTAAAGAAGAGATTTCTGCTTTGAACAATTTCCAAATTGCTGCTGAGCTTTTTAACTGAAGTGTGAAGCTGGTGATTTTACCTCTTGGCATTTGCCTGGGACATGCGGTAATGTTGTTATGGGAACAACTCAGGAAGCCCTGCATGGTTACCAGCAACACAGCATTCACAGTTTCAACTTGAAACAGTTCCATTGCATCAAATTTTAAGAAGGCAGCTCACCACCTTTTCAAGGGCAACTAGGGATGGGCAATAAATGCTGGCCCAGCCAGCGAAGCCCACATCCCATGAATGAATTTTTTTTTAAAAAGCTGAGTGGCTAAACTGTGCCATCAAGCACCATGCCCTAGAATTTCCTCACTTAACTTCGAGGTCTCTCTCGATCTCCTTCAAGATCCTCACATAAACCCACCTCTTTGAACAAGCTTTTGGTCCCTTCTCATTCCAATAGCTCACATTTCCTTTTTGACCATTAATCTCTGAAATCTTTTCAGGACGACTTTCTCCAATAAAGTTGTTGATGAGTATCAAGATGATAGTGCAGACTTGATGGGTTGAATGGTTGCCTCCTGCACTGTGACGATACTGTGAAGATGGTATTTCCTGGGCTCAGATGGGGGTTGGTCGGGGGGGGTGGTGGGGTTGGGGGGGGAAGGAGGGTGGTTTCTGTGCTGTAGAGAGTGGACATTAGAACCATTGTCAGTGCTGGCAGTTTGACACTTTCTGGCCCAGGAGTCAAGCCAAGGCAAATATGGACAAATATTAGAAAATAGAAAGATGTTTTGGCAACACATTTTACTGTATGAAGGCATCTAAAAGCACTTTGCAGCCAATGAATTAATTTTAAAGTGTAGTCACTTATAATGGAAACAACAGCATTAGAATGACCAGATAATCTCTTCAAGGGATGTTGTTTGAAGGATAAATACTGACCAGAGCATTGGAGACTTCTAATTGTGGCTGTGGGATCTTTTACATCACCTGAAAGAGCAGATGGGGCCTCGGTTTAATGCCTATCTGAAACACTGTGACTGTGTAGCACTCACTAAGTACAACACTGGGAGTCTCGGCCTATATTATGCGACTAAGTCACTGGAGCGTCTATGCTTATCGTTCAATCAACATTGCTGCAAAGAGGTAATGGAATCATTCACCTCGTTGCCATGCTTGTGGGATGTGGCTATGTGCCAATTGGCTGGGCTAACACTGACAAAACAGTAGTGAGTCTTGTTTAAGTATGACTCGTCAGTGTGAAGCACTTTGCAATGCGCTGAGAGCTGAATGAAGCTATAAACAGCCGAGTTCTTTCCATGTCCAGTTATTCCTGCAGTGTTATCATTGTAACCACTGATACGCAGTAATAACTGGGAAGGTGTTTGTCGGAGTGACATGGAATCGGGTGGCTTGCCAGCACTAGCTGATTAATCATTTATTGCAACATCCAAATGTAAACAGGCTGATGCCAGACCAGTGCTGTACCCATATATTACACAGTGACCCATACATACTTTTTCTCTACGCAAGTGTTATACAGTGACAGACACGTACCCAAGTAGTGTTGACACATTGAGAGCTAAGTGTTGATCAGGACACAAGGAGAACTCCCTATGCTTTTGGACTAATTTTGTCCACCTGAGAGCATATCTCTGGCCTCAGTTTAACATTTCAACTGAAAGACTGCGCGTCTGACAATGCACCGCTCCCACAATGCTGACCTTCCGACAGTGCGATGCTCCTTCAGCCCTTTCCCTTCGACAGTCCGGCGCTCCCTCAGCACTGACCCTCTGACATTACAGCACACCCTCAGCCCTGACCCTCCAATGGTGCGGCGCTCCCTCAGCCTTTCCCTCTGACAGTGCAGCACTCCCTCAGCCCTGACCCTCCGACAGTGCAGCGCTCCCTCAGTACTGACCCTCCAACAGTGCAGCACTCCCTCAGTTCTGACCCCCGACAGTGCAGTGTTCCCTCAGCACTTTTTAAAAATTCATTCATGGGATGTGGGCGTCGTTGGCCAGGCCAGCATTTATTGCCCATTTATCGCCTTTGAGAAGGTTCTTGAACCGCTGCAGCCCATGTGGTCTAAGTGCACCCACAGTGCTGTTTGTGAGGAAGTTCCATGAATTTGACCCAGCAACAGTGAAGGAACAATGATACAATTCCAAGTCAGGACAGTGTGGCTTGGAGGGATTTCCAGGTGATGTTGTTACCATGTGTCTGCTGCCCTTGTTCTTCTAGGTGTTGGAGATCGGGTGTTTAGAAAATGCTGTCTTAGGAGCCTTGGTGAGTTCCTGCAGTACACCTTGTAGGTGGTATACACTACTGTCACTGTGAGTCGGTGATGGAGGGAGTGAATATTTGTGGATGGGGTGCCAATCAAGCGGGCTGTTTTGTCATGGATGGTGTCAAGCTTCTTGAGTGTTGTTGGAGCTGCACTCATCCAGGCAAGTCAGGAGTATTCCATTCACACTCCTGACTTGTGCTTTGTTGATGGTGGACAGGTTTTGGGGAGTCAGGAGGTGAGTTACTCGCCACAGGATTCCTAGCCTCTGACCTTCTCTTGTAGCCACGATTTTTATGTGGCTCGTCCAGTTCAGTTTCTGGTCAATGGTAACCTGCAGGATATTGATAGTTGGGGATTCAGCGATAATGGTACCATTGAATGTCAAGAAGCTATTGTTGGATTCTCTTCTTGGAGATGGTCATTGCTTGGCACTTGTGTGGCATGAATGATACTTGCCACTTGTCAGTCCAAGCCTGGGTATTGTCCAGGTCTTGCTGCATTTGGACAAGGACTGCTTCAGTATCTGAGGAGTAGCAAATAGTACTGAACATTGTGCAATCATCAGCGAACATCCCCACTTCTGATCTCATCATGGAAGGAAAGTCATTGGTGAAGCAGCTGAAGATGCTTGGACCTAGGACACTACTCTGAGGAATGCTTGCAGTCATGCCCTGGAACTGAGATGATTGACCTCCAACAACTACATCCATCTTCCTGTGTGCTAGGTATCAATCCAACCAGTAGAATATTATCCCCCTGATTCCCATTGACTCCAGTTTTGCTAGGGTTCCTCGATGCCACACTCAGTCAAGTGCTGCCTTAATGTCAAGGGCAGTCATTCTCACCTCACCTCTGGAGTTCAGCTCTTCTGTCCATGTTTGAACCAAGGCTGCAATGAGGTCAGGAGCTGAGTGGTCCTGGCGGAACCCAAACTGGGCATCAGTGAGTAGGTTATTGCTAAGCAAGTGCCGCTTGATAGCACTGTTGGTGACCCCTTCCATTGTGTGACTGATGATCGAGAGTAGATTGAGGCGGTTATTGGATGGGTTGGATCTGTCCCGCTTTGTGTATACAGGACATAACTGGGCAATTTTCCACATTGCTGGGTAGATTCCAGTGTTGCAGCTGTGCTGGAACAGCTTGGCCAGCCTTTGCAATATCCAGTGCCTTCAGTTGTTTCTTGATATCATGAGGAGTGAATCGAATTGGCTGAATATTGGCATCCAGAGGAGGCTGAGATTGATCATCCAGTCGGCACTTATAGCTGAAGATTGTTTCAAAGGCTTCAGTCTTGTCTTTTCCACTGATGTGCTGGGCTCCCCCATCATTGAGGATGGGGATATTTATGGAGCCTTCTCCTTCAGTGAGTTATTTAATTGTCCACGAGTGCATGTGGCAGGACTGCAGATCTTACATCTGATTCGTTAGTTATGGGATTGGTTAACTCTGTGTATCAAATGCTGCTTCAGCTGTTCGGCACACAAGGGGTCCTGAGTTGTAGCTTCATCAGGTTAACACCTCATTTTTAGATATGCCTTGTGCTGCTCCTGGCATGCTCTCCTGCACTCTTCATGAATCAGGGTTGATCCCCTGGCTGGGTGGTAACGGTAGAGTGGGGGATATGCCGGGCCACGAGGTTACAGATTGTAGTTGAGTACAATTCTGCTGCTTCTGAGAGCACACAGCGCCTCATGATTGCCCAGGTTTGAGTTGCTCTACCTGTTCGAAATCTATCCCACTTAGCACAATGGTAGTGCCACACAACACAATGGAGGGTATCCTCAATGTGAAGGCAGGACTTTGCCTCCACAAGGTCAGTGCAGTGGTCACTCCTACCAATACTGACATGGACAGGTGCATTTGTGGTAGGCACTTTGGTGAGGATGAGGTCAAGTATGTTTTTTCCTTCTTGTTGGTTCCTCCACCACCTGCCGCAGACCCAGCTCGAGCCACTATTGGTGATGGACATTGAAATCCCCCACCCAGAGTACATTCTGTGCCCTTGCCATCCTTGATGCTTCCTTCAAGTGGTGTTCGACATTGGGGAGCACTGAATCATCAGCTGAGGGAGGGTGGTACATGGTTATCAACAAGAGGTTTCCTTGTCCATGTTTGACCTGATGCCATGTGGGGACTGGAGTCGATGTTGTGGGCTCCCTCCTTCCTGACTGTATACCACTGTGCCGCCACCTCTGCTGGGTCTGTCCTCTCAGTGGGACAGGACATAGTCAGGAAAGGTGATGCTGGTATCTGGGACATTGTCTGTAAGGTATGATTACATTAGTATAACTATGTCAGGCTGTTGCTTGACTAGTCTGTGAGGAAGCTCTCCCAATTTTGGCACAAGTTAATAAGGAGGACTTTGCAGGATCGACAGGGCTGAGTTTGCCATTGTTGTTTCAGGTGCCTAGATCGATGCTGGTTGTCTGTCTGCTGGTGATCTGCCTGATTTCATTCCTTATTGATCTTCTAGCAGTTTTGATACAACTGGTTGCCCATTTCAGAGGACGTTTAAGAGTCAACTACAGTGCTGTGGGTTTGGAGTCATATCTAGGCCAGATCAGGTAAGGACATTAGATTTCCTTCCCAAATGAACATCAGTGACCCAGATGAGTTTTTAGAACAATCAACAATGTTTTCATGGCCATCATTATATTTCAAATTGCAGATTTTTATTGATTTAATGGGTTCCAAGGGAGAGTCAGCACCCACTGAATTGGGCACCAAGGGAGAATCAGCACCTCCTGGACAGGGCACTGAGAAAGATTAGTACGCTCTGCAGACGTTACTTCATATTTGTCAATATTTTTGAATGATTTAGAGCAATGACTAGCCAGGAAGTCATATTGATGTGCTCTCCCAACATCGCCAGTACTGCACAATGTGCCAAAGTTCAACAGCCCAACCAAGATCAACTGCACTGTCAAACTTTAACTTTACCCCATTCTCCCGAGCAACTGTGTGCCTCAACTCTTCAGCATTTACACTGAAAGCTGTAGCTAATAAACTTGAGGTCCTTAGTGCCAACTGTTAGATACAGAGTAAAGCTTCTCCTACGTTGTTCCATCAAACACTTCCCAGGCAGGTACAGCATGGGGTTAGATACAGAATAAATCTCCCTCAATACTGCTCCATCAAACACTCCCAGGGCAGGTTCAGCACGGTTTTAGATACAGAGTAAAGCTCCCTCTACACTGTCCCCATCAAACACTCCCAGGACAGGTACAGCATGGGATTAGGTACAGAGTAAAGCTCCCTCTACACTGTCCCCATCAAACACTCCCAGGACAGGTACAGCATGGGATTAGGTACAGAGTAAAGCTCCCTCTATACTGTCCCATCAAACACTCCCAGGACAGGTACAATATGGGGTAGATATAGATTAAAGCTCCATCTAAACTGTCCCCATCAAACACTCCCAGGACAGGTGCAGCATAAGGTTAGATACAGAGTAAAGCTCCATCTAAACTGTCCCCATCAAACACTCCCAGGGCAGATACAGCATTGGGGGTAGATATAGAGTATAGCTCCATCTAAACTGTGTGCATGCACAGGAGTTGATACTGATTCACACCATACAACACGAGACAGGAGTGAATGTCCCCACCCGTCTGCTGCAGTAAGCCGAGCAAACTAAACTTAAGTGGAAATAAATACCAGGGCAAAATGTTCTTTTTATCAGCACGATGACCTCTGGCAGCAGAGGAGTCAGGGACATATGATGCCTTCAACAAAACTTGCTGCTGTTTAACTGGAACACACAGCTATGAACTGCAAGCCAATTCACATCATTCCATGATATGGAACTGACAGTAGGCATTGAGAAACACTTGTAAACAGGCCCAATGCTGGCTATTTAAATGTATTTTTTCTTATGTCTAGGAACACAGACCAGTGTGAAATATTACAGCTGCAGCAAGTGCAGACAAGCTCAACACACTGTCTCAGAATCTCTGGTCTGTCCACTCACCGGTGACAATTCATCGAATAGGACCTCATTTTCTGGGAATCACTTTGGGACATCCTGAGGTGATTAAAGGTGCAGTATGATTTCAAGTCCTATTTTTGAATCCTTGCAGCTGCAACCCTCTGGAACTGCCTGCATTCTTGGCTTGATAACTCTGGTTGGGTGATCTCCTTCCCCCTTCAGTCTTCGCTTTTCCTGACTTACTGGACTGAGACGATGACAGCAGGAATTAGCCCCAAGCCTAAGATTGGTTACCAGTTTGTAAGCTCAGGGATGAGGCAGATGCGATCTCATTCAATGGCAGCCAAGCTCTCTAAAACAGATGAGCCTGTAACAAAGGCAGTGATATTGACCCTCTGATAGTGTGGCACACCCTCAGCGCTGACCCTTTGACAGTGCCAGACTCCATCAGTACTGTACTGTGAGCGCTCAAGTCTTAATTTCCTCTTTAACATTCTCGTTCACAAGTCAGGGGTGGTGAGTCATCAACCGAGGCATGGAACGGAAGCGGAAGGAGCAACAAGGTTATTCAGGAGAGCTGTAATGTTGGACATGCTGTCTTTCTAATGGAACATGAAACCGCATATGTGTCTGCCTCTTCGGTGGATGTATTAAGATCCCATGGCGTGACTGAATTAAGACAAACAGAGTTCTCACCAGTGTCCTTGCTAATATTTATCCCTCGATCAACATCACTAGAGGTGATGATCTGGTCATCACATCACTGCTTGTGGGGTCTTGCTGTGTGCAAACTGCATTTTGTTATGATAGTGACTACAATTCCAAAATATTTAATTGGCTATAAAGCTCTTTGGGGATACCCTGAGATTGTGAAAGGCACTATGGAAATTATTTTGTGTGAATTTCGCATTTCCTATTTCAAAACATCCTTTAATTCAAATTGTAGGTCATGCTTTTTGTCACTATTTCGCATTCTAATTTATGTCAATTGTCATTGTGTAGTTCAACTTCTGACCACTAGGTGTTTCTTTGTAAATTTAGCCATAATTCTACACATAAAGAAGAGTAGGTTTGTGGACTGACTGACCTTGGGTAGAGGCCTCAGTCTGTGGTGATTGGCCAAATCCAGCTGCAGTGTGCTCAGTTATGGCTTTCTGTATTTTCTCAGAATGCGTCCTTGGTGTGACCCTGACAACCTGTGGCTGATCTTCCTGCTGGGACTCCAGCTATCGGTCGCCAGATCAGAGGGGAATGTGACCGTATTGCCCACGGCTTTTCTCCATGACCTCCTGGATCGTTACGCGGACAATGGAGTCCTGGAGCTCCATCAGCTAAAGGCACTTCTTAACCGGCTGGATGTCGGTGTGGGTAATGCTAAGATACCAACAGACCTGGGCACTGCTAACCTTTCCAAGGTGAGAGTTCGGCTGCTTACTTTCCACTCTCCATAATCCTGAGCTGATCCAGACTTCTCCTGCCTTTGCACCCGAACTTGCACTTAACCCCATTGACCTATCATCTCTTTTTTGCTGACCTGCGCTGGCTCCTGGTTAACCAATGCCCCAATTGAAAATTCTCAAATCTCTCCATGGCCTCGCCCCCTTCCTATTTCTGTAACCTTCTTCAGCCCCACAACCTTCTGAGTTCTCTGCCCTCCAGATTCTGGCCCTTTGAGTATCCCCAGTTTTCACCTTTCCACCATTGGTGACCATGCCTTAAGTTGCTGGGGCCCTGAGCTCTGGGATTCTTTCCCTAACCCTCTCTTTCAATATTTCTTTCTTTGAAACACTCCTTAAAACCTACCCTTTTGCCCAAGCTTTTGACCATCAACCCTGACTTGTTGGTGTCAAATGTTGCCTGATAAATAGTTCGTGTTAAGTGCCTTGACTAACTTTAAATGACATTCAAGTCGTCATATAAATTAAAATTGTTGTTGAAGCTAAATTCTGATTGATTATTACTTCCTGTGCTTGTGGGGAACATTTTGCTCCCATCATTTTCCTGTCTCCCTGACTCGCCTTGACATGAAGTAAATATGAATTACCCTGCAAATTCTGGTCGATTATACCACATTCTACATTAAACGACAGATACGACCAAGATCCCATAGATTTCTCAGCAACCCACCCAGATGTCAGTGCAAACCATGAGTCACAAAATCTCGGTAAAACACTGTCCTCCATAGGAGGGGTTTCAACTCTTCACTTTCGAAGATCGCTGAAAAACTCAAATCTATGCCTCAATCACTTCACAGGTTGATTTCCGCTTCCTCCTCCCCCACTGCCTCCACCTGCCTTCTGATCCACATCTCCGCACTTGGTTTCTCTCTCATCACATGTTTCCCCAAGTTCCAGTGGTTCCCTGAGTTTGGGTGAAACATCTTCACAATCCTTGCTCTTCTTTTTGAGCGTCTCCCAGGCCTCAAGATAGCCTCTCCCAATCCCTTAAACATAGGTTGGCACTCAGATGTTGCTGTTCCTCAGTTACCTCAATTTCAGCAGCAAAAGCTGATCACACGTCGCTGTGTTCCAGCTCTTTCAAATTCTGGCCCAGAGCCATCAGCTATTCAGTCTTCAGAAACCTCTGAGAAACTTTGGACTATCCCCAGGTCTCATCTTCCCTAACAGCAACAGAATCACAGAAATGTTACAACACAGAAGGAGGCCATTCGGCCCATTGTGTCTGCACCAGCTCTCCGAATGAGCAATTTACCTGGTGCCATTTGTTACAATCCTATTAAGGATCAGTAATGTTTTTGAATAGATAAAATTTGAAATTCCAGTTACTTGCTAGGACAATAAAGGCACAAGATTCCACTGTTTTAAACAAACAAGATAAACTTTACTATACAAAGTCTGGAAAGTGCAACAATTTACAATATCCACCTTATACTCTAACATTCAGAATTGACATGTAATAAATTTGAATTACCATGCAAATTCTGGTCGATTATACTACACTGTACATTAAATGACAGATACGGCCAAGATCCCACAGATTTCTCAGCAACCCACCCAGACGTCAGTGCAAACCATGAGTCACAAAATCTTGGTAAAACGTAGTCTCCCACAGGAGGGATTTCAACTCTTCACTTTCGAAGATTTAACCTCTGAATTCCTCCAAATGCCTCAGATTCGGACTGCCACAATGACTGCTCACCACCTGATGGCTCAGTCTGTTATCCAGAGACTGTGTTCCGTGGGATTCACAACGATTCACTACTGCATCTAATTACCGGCAGACTTCCAAAATCTTTTGTAGACCACTAGCTTCACTAAGCTGACACTGTCCCGGGTTTCTCTGATTTCCAGTCTCCCTAACTGCTCAAAGGGCTCGCAGTGCTTCTCTGAGCCCTAACTGCCTGGCACAGAACCAATGACCTTCTGGTACCTTCTCAGCTCTAGGACAAAGCAGCCCGGTTATTTGGCACACCATCCTCAAACATTCACTCCCTCCACCACCAACGTAGTGTGCCAGCAGTGTGTACTATCTACAAAATGCACTGAAGGAATTCACCAAGGCTCCTTAGACAGCACCTTCCAAACCCACAACCACTACCATCTAAAAAGACAAGGGCGGCAGACACATGGGAACACCACCACCTGGAAGTTCCCCTCCAAGTCACTCAACATCCTGACTTGGAAATATATCACCGTTCCTTCACTGTCGCAGGGTCAAAATCTTGGAACTCCCTCCCTAACAGCACTGTGGGTGTACCTACACCACAAGGACTGCAGCGGCTCAAGAAGGCAGCTCACCACCACCTTCTCAAGGGCAACTAGGGATGGGAAATAAATACTGGCCCAGCCAATGAAGCCCACATCCCATGAATGAATTTTTAAAAACCTTGCTAAGCTCCATCCATCTCCATGACGATGTTGCTTTTCAGGCTTCATTGAATGCTTTTAAACTAATTTAGCTCGAACTCCCAAAACAAACCACTGAACTGCACTTCTTTGCAAGCAATGTCAACAGCAAGTTTTTTGTTATTCATTCAAGGAATGTGGGCTTCACTGAGCGGGTGAGGGTGAGAACCCTGGGATCTGACTTCTGGTTGAGGAATGTTGCTGAGAGATCGGGAGGTAATTCAGAGTATCAAGGAATGACTCAGCAATGCTTTCCCTCCTCTTTCAGTGCTTCTCCTCCTCGCAGCTCTTTGCAGTTCACGATCTGAACAACAGCAGCAGAATAGACAGCGCTGCCTTCAAACACATCTGTCCCACCATCCTTCAACAACTGGAGAGTGGAGCTTGTGCAGCAGAAAACCAGGAGAATGAGGAGGATGAGGACACCCTGCTCTTAAAACCCACACCCTCAGAGGGTAAGTCACCTTCAACCTTCGAGCACATGATGTCTACATGAACCAGGAAAAAAATTACACTGCCTGAAAAGACAAATTCATCCTGCCTCCTCCCCTCTTCTCTCTCCCATCCCTCCCCCTCACAACCTGTCCTTGGCCTCGCCCTCGCCCCCCTCCCCCTCATGCCCCCCTTCCCTGACCCCCTTCCCCACCCGCCCCTCCCTCCCTCTTACCCGCCACCCACGCTCTCACCCCTTCCCTGGCCTCCCTTCCCCTCGCTCACCCCCTCACCAGCCCCACTCGCCCCTCGCACGACCCCCTCGCCGGTCCCACTCACCCCCTTGCCCGCCACCCTCATCCCCTCACCCACCCCCCTCGTCCCATCGCCCGCCCCCCTCATCCCCTCACGGGCCCCCCTCGCCCGCCACCCTCATCCCCTCGCCCGCCCCACTCGCCTTCTCGCCCACCCCCCTCATCCCATCACACACCCCTCGCCCGCCCCACTCGCTCCCTCGCCCGCCCCCTCATCCCATCACGCACCCCCTCGCCCGCCCCCCTCATCCCATCACACACCCCCTCACCGCCCCCACTCACCCCTTGCGCGACCCCCTCGTTGGCCCCACTCACCCCCTTGCCCGCCACGCTCATCCCCTTGCCCGCCACCCTCATCCCCTCGTGCGCCACCCTCATCCCCTCGCCCGCCTCCTCACCCCTCGCGTGCCCCCCTCGCCGGCCCCACTCGCCCACCCATCACCCACACCCCCTCATCCCCTCGCGTGCCCCCCTCGCCCCGCCACCCTTGCCCCCTCACCCACCCCCCTCGTCCCATCGCACACCCCCCTCATCCCCTCGCCCACACCCTGGTCCCCTCACCTGCCCCCCCTCGTCCCCAAGCCCGGCCCCTCTGCCCCCTCCTTTTCCCCTCCCTTTTCCAATCTCCTCCTTTCTCTGCCCCTTCCCTTCTCTGCACTCCCCCTTCCATCCCTCCTTTGCCCCCCTTCTCTCCACTGCCCTCCCTCCTCTCCCCCTCCCCTTCCTACCACTCCCGCTCCCTCCTCTGCCCCTTGCCCGTCCCCTCTGTCCCTCATCTGCCCTCTCTTCCCCCTCTCCCCGCCCTCTTCCCCCTCTCCCCGCCCTCAATCTCTCGATCCTCCTTGGTCCAGTGCTCTCAGTACAATATTGAGGGAGTGCTGCATAGTCAGAAGGTCAGAACTGAAGGAGCATTGCATTGTCAGAAGGTTAGCACTGAGGGAGCACTGCACTGTCGGCGGATCAGCACTGAGGGAGTGCTGCACTGTCAGAGGGACAGAACTGAGGGAGCACTGCACTTTCAGAGGGTCAGCACTGAGGGATCACTAGACAGCCAGAGGGTCAGTACTGAGGGAGCACTGCACTGTTGGCAGGTCAGAACTGAGGGAGCACTGCACTTTCGGAGGGTTAGCACTGAGGGAGCACTACACAGTCAGAGGGTCTGTACTGAGGGAGGGTTGCATTGTCGGAGGGACAGAACTGAGGGAGTGCTGCACTTTCAGAGGGTCAGCATGAGGGTGCGCTACACAGTCAGAGGGTCTGTACTGAGGGAGGGTTGCATTGTCGGAGGGACAGAACTGAGGGAGTGCTGCACTTTCAGAGGGTCAGCACTGAGGGTGCGCTACACAGAGGGTCTGTACTGAGGGAGGGCTGCATTGTTGGACGGACAGAACTGAGGGAATGTTGGAATTCTTGTCTTTCACATGACGTGTGAGACTGACTGTCTGTTTACCTCAATGCAAAAGGTCTCACAGCCAGTATTAGAAAATCAGGGCAAATTCAATTTTCAAAAGAAAGATTATCTGGTCATTGTCACAATGCTGTTTGTAGGATTTGCTGTTTATGAGACATTACAAGAGTAGCTATATTTTAGAAAAGTGGATGCTTGATTGTAATGCGCTTTGAGATATCCCTGAGACAATGAAATTCCAAAAGTAACAGGAGTCTTATTGAAATGGCAGTAAAGTTGAGTTTGAAGTATGTACTGAAATAATGGCTCCACTGATTTGCTTTCCTTGCACAGTGTGGGGCTTTGGTTTTGTCAGTGTGTCTCTGATAAACCTCAGCTCACTGATTGGAGTCATTGTCACCCTGTGCCAGCGAAAGCCTTTCTTCCACAGGATCCTGACATTCTTTGTCGCACTGGCGATCGGCACGTTGTTCTCCACTGCCATTTTCCAGCTCATTCCAGAGGTGCAGTACAACATCAAAAATACTATACCCTCTGTCCCCCAACTTCCAGCCCTGTGCCGGATAACTGCTGGTATTTATTGGGAGAAAATGATCCTGTCACTGTTGGACTTTGTCTTAATGTCACTGATCGCTTCAACACTCTGAGTGGGACAATTCTCCATGAACCATGTGCATGTGTTTGATATTCTTGCTCACAATGTCTTATGCAGAGCAATGGTCAAATCTCTACAACCCTTACCCAATGAACCAAATAATTCCTGTATTATAATCACGCTCCTGACCTTAGTGAATGGGTTTGGAGTTCAGCAAGGTTGTTGCATTGATTGGAAATCAAGATGTAATTTGTGACACTTGCTCTTTGTGGTCAAATTCCATATTGGCTCATGTTAAAAATAATCTCAGCCTGTAGCCAATCAGACACTGGTCAGGCTTCACTGAATCTTGATTTGGGCCGGGTGTATGAGGTTGAATTTCATTCACACACAGCTCACCTCATTATACAATTGCATTCGATTGATTCTCTTTGTAGTATTAGGGTGTTGCGACTGTAAAGGTTAATGTGGGACTGGGGAAACAGCACTACTCACATTATGATGTAGAAAGTCACATGGGAGTAGTGGAGTGTGGTGGTGAGTTTGGTAGAAGTCAGTATGAAAGTAGTACCTCGTACTGTATCCTATATATATTAGTAATAAAAACAAAAAACTGCAGATGCTGGAAATCCAAAACAAAAACAGAATTACCTGGAAAAACTCAGCAGGTCTGGCAGCATCGGCGGAGAAGAAAAGAGTTGACGTTTCGATTCCTCATGACCCTTCAGCAGAACTTATGTGCTATGAATAAACAGTTACTGTTCAACCATATAAGCCTCTAAACCTCTTCATGAGACAATATACAACATAGTGGCATCAAGTGAAGGACCCCAAAATCCCCAAGAATGAAGAAGTAAAGAAACTGCAGTCTGACCTGAGAGAAGTGCGCCCAACTTGAAGCCTTAGAATAAACAGCTGGGGTTTGCCTAAGCTCATCCGTTACAGCCATGGAGGCTAACGGGCAGAAGAAAGATTGACTGTGCAGCTTAGAAGGACTCATTCAAATTTTGTGCAGGCCTGTTGTGAGATTCACTCAAAAGCAGAGTCAGAGGACCCAGCTGGATCACAAAAGATCGAGCTAACTCCAAAAATAGGTGAAAACAAGCTTTTAAATTCAACGTAATGTTCAGGCAGCACTGGCTAACCGATTGTTTTCATGAGCGCGGTTTGAAGAATGCTGCAGCTTGGATTCAGAGTCGGCACCAGAACACATGCCCATGTTGCTCAAGTTAAAAAAAAATGATCTCAGCCTGTAGCCAATCAGAGACTGCTCAGGCATCACTGAATCTCGATTTGGACTGGCTGTATGAGGTTCAATTTCATTTACACACACACACGCGTTCCCGCGTGAACGGGGGGGACAAAAATGAAGAGAAGTCAGAACAAAAAATCGGCTTCAATTCGATTTTCCAAGTTTAGGAAAGCAACTGGCTGGTCAAAACGATTCATTTAAAAGATTTTTTGCAGCATTGTTGAAGTTTAAAGGGGCTCCATTAACTGCAATAAGTGCCCACCAAATTCTGAAGAGTGCAACAGGAAAGAAGATCAAATTTTAAAGCTCCACATCCCTGTGCTGACAATTGCCGGATAAGGAATAATGAATCTTCCGATAACTTTGATGAGGTCATCAGGTCCTTTGAACCTATTTTAACCTAAGAAGAAATAAAAATTTGGAGCGCGCAAAATTTAACAAGAGACCAAGAGCCCAGGGAACCCAGTGACTCTTTCATAAATGACATACAGATCGACTGAAGGCTGTGACCCTGGTGACCTTAAATTGGAGCTCATAAGAAACTGAATAGTAGTGGGAGTGGCCGATGATACTCTTTCGGATGCACTCCAATCTAAAGAAAACCTGACTTTACAAAAAGCCACCCAAACCATTAAACAATCGGAAGTCTGCCAGCAAAACCGACCTGTTTTGCGTGGCGCTGTTAAACTGTTGAACAAAGCAACCGGCCAGCTTATAAAGCAACAAAAGAGCAAGGTAAGCAATAGCAATGCCAAAGCAAAACACAAGACAGTAGTAGACCATGTCCGTGCTGTGGCGCAAAAGACCTAACAGAGGCGTGCAGTGTCCAGCAATCACTATGTAGTGCATTCACTGCAACCGCCTGAGACACTTGGGAAAAATGTGTAAGTCCAAAACCACGAGACATGCGGAGGATCCCAAATGAGCGCATGAAATAGAGGAGCCACACCAAGGTGAAATCCAACAGTGATTCTTGGAAGAAATTAAGGATCCTTGATTCATATTTTGGAATGCTGACATATCTACAAATGGTCACCTCACAAATTTGAAATTAGAAACTGGAGCCAGTGTGACAGTCCTATCGGATCAGGAACCATGGCTGGTGAATCAATATCTGAAGCCAACTACAGCACAATTATATGGACCAGGAGGTATCACGTTCCAGGTCAAAGGTACATTGCAAGAAACCCTCCAATATAAGAACAAACAAATACAGGAGATGATATCTGTGCTCCACAGACAAGAATTTGCTGCTCTCCTGAGCAGGCAACTCTGTGACGTCCTCAACCTCATCCAAAATATCAACGAGATTTTGCAGCAAGGATCTAGTTCCAATTTTAAAAAGGATTTTCCAAAACTTTTCACTGGGCTGGAGTGACTGAAGACTGCATACAACATAACACTGAGAAATAATGCCAAACCTGTGTGCTTCTTTACACAATGGAAGATACTGCACCTGCTTACAAAGCTAGTACAACAGCACCTTGATGAGATGACCAAGATGGGGGCCATCTTCTTCATCACTCAGACAACAGTATGGTGTCCTGGGATAGCTCCACTTCCAAAACCAAACGGGTCCATTAGCGTCTGTGTTGACCTGGCACAACTCAACCAGGCAGCAGCGAGAGAAATTCACCCAATGTCCTTGGTGGATGACAACTTGACCAAACTCTTCAAAAGCGCAATGTTCTTAAAACTTGATGCCAAACAGTGGTTTCTGGCGGGTTCAAATCGTTGCTGACAACTTTTATCAGCCCATTTTTCAGATTCTGCTTCAATTGTTTGCTCTTTGGCATTACTTCGGCCTGTGAGATTTTTCAGTGCACGATGTCAGCCATTTTACATGACTGAAAGGAGTGATCTGCCATATGGATGATGCCTTTGTCCACAGTATGACTGCCGAGAAACCTGACAGTAGACTCAAAGCTGTCTTGAAACGTTTTCAGGAAGCAGGATTGGCGCTAAATGATAAATGCGAGTTCTCTAAGGCTGCCATTTGGTTCTTAGGTCATATTGGTCCATTACTTCTGAGCTTCCAGGCATCGTAACTAGGGGGTACCCAAGATGGACTGGGGAAATCCCCCCGCAAGCCCCCAGGTAAGGATTGCTGCACAATTGCCCGGGAAGTTCAAGCTTCCAATGGGCAATTGCTCTGCAATGGGAACTATATGAAAGCAAGATATAAATTGCAAACTTAGATGGTTCTGACTGTCTTATAGTAATATTTACCCAGAAAAATTTAAAAGAATTAAAACCACTTTTGACTCCTGGGTCAATTTAGTACTGACAGCCGCCACGAGCTCCCCCTGATCCCCAAAGCCCCCCCACAGGTCCGTCTTGGCCACCCCCTGCCCCACTAACCACCTCTGATTGATGACCCGAACCCCCCCCATCAACCATCAGACTCCACCCCCACAGACCATTCACCCTCCCCCACCACTCACCCTCTGACCCACTGACCTCCCCCAAACACCCGACCACCTCAATGACCATCCAACCCCCACCCTCCAAATCCTACCCACTTAGCTTACAAACCTAACTTTTCCCTGGTTTCAGCAAATGGCTGGACCTTTAGCTGCTGTCAAGCAGATAAGTTTAGTGCTGTAAAAAAGGGGACATGGCTTCCTTACCTCCAACGATCCAGCATGCAGATTTTGCTTGCATCTTATGCCCTTTACATAGGGGACAGTGTGCATCCAGGTGAAGCATCAAACAACTACAATCACACTGTCCAGGGCCACAGTTGGACCATCCTGCAACACAGTGTCAACCTGCTTGACTAGCTTGATTCATATTCCCAGTCCATGACAACGCAACTGCCAGTGAACTCCAAAAGCTTCAACAGACACTCCAGGAGCTGATGTGAGATGAAGAGTGTGTCCGCATCAATCAGTGCTGCGCACAAGATCGGTCGCTGCAGCGTCCAGGTCTCAATGTTATGAAAGTTTACTTCGAACAGCAAAAACGTTTCACTGTTATTGGTGACCTGCTGGTGTATGATGAGCGGTTGGTCATTCCCATCTCACTCCGGCTGGAGCTTTTACAACAAATCTGCCAAGGTCACTTGGACATCGCAAAGTGTAGAGCAGGACCCCAGTCTGCAGTGTGGTGTCCAGGAATATCAATAGCAATTGAAAAAATGATTTTCAACTGCCAAGTGTGCATGCTGTACAAACTGGTCCCTTTAACCCACACAGTTCCCTACCAGACTTCCTCATCAAGTCCTTCCTCATCATTGTTGATCACTTCTCTCAGTGGATCAAAGTGAAGCATTTACATGACCACCGAGTCAGTCATTAGATCATTGAAAGAAACCTTTGCGTTCCATGGCATCTCGGACCAGGTGGCGCCTGACAACGGCCGATAATTTGCTAATGAATACTTAACTCATTTTACCAGGAATTCCAGATTTCAACACCACGCTAGCTCCGCAAGGCATCCACAATCTAACGGTCAGGCGGAAAGGGGCATCTGAACTATTAAAACCCTTTGAAGAAAAATCAGCTTTCAAACAGTGCTTTTGACATATCGATTCACCCATTTCAGTGTAGATTAGTCCCATTGGAGCTGCTGATGGGCAGAAAATTTCACACTCAACATCCCATGCTGCCAAAGAAATTAATCCCAGGCTTGGCAGTCAGGGACTATCAGAAGGTTCCGGACCATGAACAGTCTTATAGTCAGTGACAAGCTTCCACTTAGAATAGAAGGTAGTGGACTAGAAACCTGCCCAGGCAAAACAGAGATGACAAGATTTGGATCAGGGACCCTGACAGAGAAAGTGTCATTGTGGGATGAAGATCAACGACAGTCTTTACTTGATTCATACCCCAGAAGGCACAATCAGAGAGAACAGGAGGAGTCTTCTCCTCATTCCTCTTGGCGAACCTCCTATCATAGGTTTGAGTGAACCTGATGTAGAAATCCAAATAATTGAAACACCAACTTCAACTCCAGACCAACAAAGTCAGCCCAAAGCAGTTAAGATTACCAGTCCTCCAAACTTGGAAAGACTGAGATCTGGAAGAATCATTAAGTCTCCAGGCCATCTGAATCTGTAAAGTTAGAGACTTGCAGGGGCGAAGATATAGCATGTAAATACTATTTCAAATACGTTTGGACAAAGACTTGGTGGGGGCGGGGGGTGGTGGTATTAGGGTGTTTGGAACTGTAAGGGTTAATATGGGACTGCGGAAATAGTACCACCCACAATTGAGGGGTCAATAACCAGGGGGTATAGAATTAAGGTAAGAGGTAGAAGGCTAAGAGGGGAGTTAAGGAGAAACTTTTTCACCCAGAGGGTGGTGGGAGTTTGGAACTCACTGTCTAAAAGGATGGTTGAGTCAGAAACTCTCATAACATTTAAGAAGCATTTAGATATTCACTTGCGTTGACATAGCCTGCAGGGCTATGGGCCAAGCCCTGGAAAATGGGATTAATGTAGTCATATCTTTGTTGACCGGCACGGACACGATGGGCCAAATGGCCTCCTTCTGTGTTGTAAACGTCTATGAGCCCATGGGAGTAGTAGAGTGTAGTGGTGAGTCTGGTAGAAATCAGCATGAAGATAGCACCTAGTCAGGACTCTACCCTGTATATATGTATATAATTGTGTTATTAATAATCAGTCATTGTTCAACCATACAAACCTCTAAGCCTCTTTGAGACAATCTACAAGCTTACAACATTCTTGACCTTTAAAGGAGGAGGTGAGTGTTCCAGCATTTAGTTAGGTGTTCATCTTGAACCAGGGCCATGAAATCTGGTTCCTCAGAGTGTTGAAGCTCTTTGCAATGGTATTCACAACAGCTGTTTCACTGAGTTTCAAGTTGCCCAGGAGTCTCTGTTCCACTTTGTAAATAAGGCGCCACTGGCCAAGGATCATTGGTGTGGTGGGAATGTTTGAAAATGTGGCAGGTCAGTGTTGGAATCCCTTCATCATGTAGAAAATGTGGCATTTGGCTTTGCTAGATCTCAGCCAGTGATTGGACGAACTAAGCCACTGAAGATCCCCAGTCTACACCCCTTCTTTCGGACCAGTCTAGGTTGGGTACCTGCAGTATCTTAGCATTCCCTGTTTGCTCAGAGAATGGCAAATAATTGAGATCTCTCCATCATTCACTGGTTGCCCCAGGCACCCTGTGTCAAGATCCATGTTGATCTTTTCCAATCTGTTTGAAGCCACTTTCCTTTCATTCTCATTGGAGGCCTGTTCACATTGTCAACACCAGTCTGTCATATGCCAACACCTTGGTCAGTATTAGTACCAGCTTTGACTCTGCCAACTGAAACCCAGTGACCAGTTCTGTTTTTCATTCTGCTCTGATAGGACTGGTGCGATTTCTCGATTAACAGATCCCTCATCTAGAATTGATATGGTACATTGGCAATACAGCATCTCTCCAATTGAATTAAGAGTGATAATGAAGCTAAAAGTGTTTCATTATAAGGACCAGTTGCATAGACTAGACCTTTATGAACAAGGGAAATACAAGCTTCAGGGGGCAATCTGATCGTAGTGTTTAATGCGTTTAAAGGAGTTGACGGGGTCAGAAGAGAAACTCATTCCTTGGGTCAGGGGATGTGGTGTTCAGAACAAGGGGGCATAATATTACAGTTAAGAGCCAGATAATTCAGGGGTGATCTCAGGAAACACTTCTTCACACAAAGGGTAGTGGAAATCTGGAACTCTCTCCCCCAATAAAAGCTGTGGAGGCTGAGGTAGGGGGTAGGTGGTGAGTGGTGGTGGGGGGGTCAATCACAATTTTCAAAACTAAGATTGACATATGATTGTTAGGTAAGGTATATGAAACCAAGGCAGTTACATGGAGTTAAGATATAGATCCGCCATGGTCTGATTGAATGGTGGAATAGGCTTAAGGGGCTGAATAGACTATTTCTCCTCATATAATTTGTTCTTCAAAAAAGTCAAGGTAGCAATGCCTGGACAATACTCAGCGAGGCTGGAGGCGCATGTTATTCGAGAAATCAGCCGAGACATGAAAATACATTCCTTGCCTTTCTTAAAGATCAGAAAGATTGATGACATAATCCAGTTGTGGACCTGACTTGAAGACAAGGCCTTCTGGAACTAATTGATGAATTAAATGCTTTCTGTTTGTCTCCTTTCTCCCTTCCCTTGTCCTGTCTGTCTGCCTCTGGCCTTTCTGTGTAATTATTTCCCTCTCCTTCATGGTATGGAATCCTCAACTGGGCCTCATCCTCGTGCTCTCCTTGGCTGCTGCCTGTCGGTCGAGCAGTCTGGGGTTATGGTTTTCTCTGTGTGACAGTCATCTCCCTCTGCTCCCTGGTCGGGGCCAGTGTGGTGCCATTCATGAGGAAAACCTTTTACAAGCGACTGCTGCTCTACTTCATCGCCCTGGCGATTGGCACTCTCTACTCTAACGCCCTCTTTCAGCTCATCCCAGAGGTATTGTAATTCATCTTAATTCAGTTACTATCAGTGGTGCATGGAGTGTATGCTCAGATTCATGTTCCGTCCAGTTTCATGCTCACTGCAAAGCTGAGCATTTCTCTTTCTGAATTGGCCCACTCCCAACCCTAGTTTCTTGGTCGAGTTCCTAGCTTTTCGCTAATCCAATGAGAAGACTAGATGAAAGTGCCCATTAAAGCCTGCTTCATCGGCAGCCCATCCACCACCTCTGAAACCCATGACCTCTACACCTAGAAGGACAAGGACAGCAGATAGTTGGGAACACCACCACCTGGAAGTTCCGCTCCAAGCCACACACCACCCTGACTTGGAAATATATCGCTGTTCCTTCACTGTCGCTGGATCAAAATCCTGGAATTCACTCCCTAACAGCACTCCCCACCTATACCACATAAACAGCAGCAGTTCAAGAAGGGCGGCTCAACACCACCTTCTCAAGGACAATTGGGTATGAGCAATAAATGCTAGCCTGGCCAGCAATATCAAGCCACAGGCCTACAGCCCTGATGCTGTTGCTGTTGAAAATTTCATGAAATAACTTGGCATCATAGGGACTGGGGCAAGAGGGCACTGAGACATGAGTGGAAAGAATAGGTTTAAGACATGACAGGGAGTCCTGCTTTACAGGTGATAGGTTGACAGCTGGAACGGATTGTCAGGGAGGGAAGTGAGGACTGGAGCCAGCTGTTCAGTTGGTAGGGCCAAACTTCTGGGAGGTTAGGGATCAAATAGGCTCAAGAGCTGTATTCATATCAATCAATCTTTGAAAAGCAAAATGAGCAGAAAAAAATGACCTTATTTTTAAACAAAGCAGACTTCAGGCAACCAAGTCACATTTTCAAAAGTCTTAGAAGCCTGAGGATCCGAGGTGGAATGATGGTAACTTTACACAACAAAAGCAGCGGCTGATTCTGGCTCAGTGTCTCAGGAATATTTACAGAGTTCAGGAGGAAATAGTGACATGGGCAGACACAGAATTGTTGAGGCATGGGAGGAGGCCATTTGGCTGTCGTGTCTGTGCCAGCTCACTGAATGAGCAATGCACCGAGTGCCTAGACACAGAGCAGATCCAACTTAACACCAAGAAATGCAAATGAAATACTTTAGTCGGGGAATTGAGGAGAGACAATTCAAAGGTGGGGGTGAAGAAACAGAAATCGGGAGTGGCATGACACAAATCTTGAAGGTGGCAGGGCAAAGTGTAAAGTTGTTTCAGAAGAAACTTCTTTACTCACAGAGTGGTGACATTATGGACCTCATCACCACTGGGAGTGTTGAAACAAATAGTGTAGATGCATTTAAGGGGAAGCAAGACAATCATATGAGGGAGAAGGGAACGAAGGGTTACAATGGTAGATTTAGATGAGCAAAGGCAGTAGGAAGCTTGAGTGGAGCATAAATGCTGGCACGTATGGCTGGGCCAGATGGTCTGTTTCTGTAGTTTTATACCCTATGTTAATCCTGTTAAAAACAAGCACGTGGGCTCCTTGGCTTTATTCATAGAGGCATAGAGTAGAATAGCAAGAAAGTTCTCCTAAACCTTTATTAAACACTGATTGGGTCTCAGATGGAGTATTACGACCAGTTCAAGAGACTGCACTTTAGGAAGGACGTCAAGGCCTTAGAGAGGATTTATTTGAATGGCACCAGACCTGAGAGACTTCAGTTTCATAGAGAGACTGGAGAAGCTGGGGGTGTTCTGCCTCGAACAGAGAAAGTTAAGGGGAGCATTTCTGATTCTGTGACATCCCAATCAATCATCTGATATTTGACCTTTGAGAGACAAGAGAAGGCTAAGCTCCTCTCCATGCACACTAAATGAGGGAGTGGCTTCCCATTGTTAACATTCCTGATTGTGTGTTTTTGTTCGTCGTGAAGCATCCCAATTTCAGTTGCTCTCTGTGACTGTGAGTGATTTTGGTTTCCAGGTATGATTGAGATGACTTCAGGTGACTGGTTCAGATCAGGTCGTATTCCCTCTTGTATGTACCTTCAGATTTTATTAAGTTCTCAGCCGAAGGTAGCAAGTGAATCCTTTTTCTTACTGATCTATTTGTGTACCTTATTCACTTGAGGAGGAATGTGGGAGAAGCTGGTGGGAGGGGGGAGGGGGGGGGTGGCTTCTTTGTCCCATTTTATTCCTACCACCCAATCCCTCTGTTTTCAGGAGAATCTGATTGAAACATGCTCTCTGCCCTATGACCCAGTTGAGACAAAGGATTTGAAGGAAGTGACACAGCAGAAATGCCCAGATTCAGTCATTTTCATTTTAGAATGGTGCTGTTTCCCCCAATGGGATATAGGCTTTCAGCTGGGCTGTTCCTGCTGGTGTGGCCTGTAAGGCTTTCCCTTACCAACCCCTCCACCCCCTCCATTGAACCTACAGACAGGGGAGGGAGTCGGAAAAGCCCAGACTACTGGTGGCTTTGCACATTGGTTGAGACTCCCAGCCCAACTTGCAGAACATCCTCAAGATTTGGAGAGAAAATGAGCTAAACTAAGCAGCAGAAATGAGGTCAAGTTGGAGAAATTAAGTCGCTGATGAGGTTTTGAAGATGGAGGCACACTTTGCCATAAATCTGTCCTACTCTGCTGGCTTTCCAGTCAAACCGAGGATTAAGCGGTTGTGAAATTAAGCTTGTCCTCTTTTAAGGTGAGTAGGTTAACACCATCTCTCACTCAACATTCTCCTGACTAAAATGACCATCTCCTTTCCTTCTGACCCACCCGACCTCCCTCTGACCCATCCCCAAACCCACCCCCTGTCCCATTTCTCTTTCCCCCGGCCCATCTCTTTCTCCCCTCAACCCACCTCTCTTGCCCCCTGATCCACCTCTCTTCTCCCGCTGACCCACCTCTTCTCCCGCTGACCCACCTCTCTTCGCCCACTGACCCATCTCCCTTCTCCCCCTGATCAATCCCCCTGAAAGCTGCCAATTGCTTGTCAATATCGCAGCTATTATTTTAACCCTGGAGTACTTGAAACTGGTCCATTTTAAACAGATTGAATTCAGTGGGCTTTGCTCTGGATTGATAGTATTCTGTTCCTGGGTGTATGTGTGTAGTTTGTGTGTGTGTGTGGTGTTTGATGGATAAATGCTGTGTGTTTTCAAATGGCTGATTGTCGTGATGCTGCACTGGTTCCCTTTAACACGATGCTGTGTTCCCCTCACTCAGGCCTTTGGATTTGACCCGAAGGAAGCTGATTATGTATCCAAGTCAGTCGTGCTATTTGGGGGATTCTACCTGTTCTTCTTCACTGAGAAAATCCTGAAAATGGTGCTTAGACCCAAAGATAAGGTAAGGTTGTGATTGGCCTTGTGGAGTGACAGTGAAGCTGCAGGGCTAATGATTCATTTCCTGAAAACTGCTGCAAACAAAACCAGGGCTGAGAAATGCAAACTGCTCTTTCTCCTTTTGCTTCACTTAGTTGCGGAAGTGTTAAAGACGCAGAAAACCGGTCGGATCGGGCAATAGAAAACAGGAGGTTGTAGATGTTGATGCACAGTTTGGAAAGGCTGGGGACTGATCTCCATCAGCCTCCATTTCCTCACCACATCCTGTGTTTAGCTCTGAGACGGTGGGAGTTTCCCACCCAAAATGCGTACCACTTGAGAACTTTGGGTTTCAGGCCTTGGTGCAATGCTCGTCATCAAGCATCAAGCCTTTCCCACTCCCACTAACAACAGGATCACTGTCATTGGCCTCTTCCCAACCTCCCTCTCATTGACGCTCAGTTTGGGTTCTGCAATGGCCACTCAGCTCCAGAACTAATTAGAGCCCCAAACACGGACAAAATAGCTGAACACGAGGTGGGATGAGAGTGACTGCCTTAACATCAAGACAGCAGTTGACCAAGTGTGGCATCAAGGAGCCCAAGCCAAATTGGAGTGGATGGGAATTGGGGAAACATCTCCACTGGTTGGAGTCATACCTGGCACAAAGGAAGAAGATGGTTCTGGTTGTTGGAGGTCAAACATCTCAGTCCCAGAACATCACAGTAGGATAGGGTAGTGTCCTAGGCTCAACCACTTCAGCTGCTTCATCAATGATCTTCCTTCCATCATAAAGTCAGAAGTGGGGAAGTCCGTTGATAATTACGCAATGTTCACCATTCATGATTCCTCAGATGCTGAAGCAGTCCATGTCTAAATGCAGGAAGATCTGGACAATATCCAGGATTGGGCTGACAAATGGCAAGTAATATTCGTGCCACATACGTGCTAGTCACTGACCATCTCCAACAAGAGAGAATCTAACCATCACCCCTTAGCATTCAGTTGCATTGCCATCATTGAAACGCTGCACTATCAACATCCTGTGGGCTACCATTGACCAGAAACTGACCTGTACTAGCCATATAAATACTGTGGTTACAAGGTCAGAGGCTAGGAGTCCTGCGGTGAGTAACTCACCTCCTGACTCCCCAAAGACTGTCCAGCATCTACAAGGCACAAGTCAGGAGTGTGATGGAATACTCCCCACTTGCCTGGATGAGCGCAGCAGCAACAATGCTCAAGAAGCTGGACACCATCCAGGACAAAGCAGCCCACTTGATCAGCACCTCATCCATCCACAAACATCCACTCCTTCTACCACCAATGGACAGTTGCAGCAGTGTGTACCATCTACAAGATGCACTGCAGGAACCCACCAAGAGTACTTCAGCAACACCTTACAAACCCATGATCTCTACCACCTAGAACGACAAGGGCAGCAGACACATGGGAACAGCACGACGTGGAAGTTCCCCTCTAAGCCACTCACCATCATGATTTGGAAATATAACAACTGATCCTTCACTGTCATTGGGTCAAAACCCTGGAACTCCATCCCTAACAGCACTCTGGGTCTACCTGCACCACATGGACTGCAGTGGTTGAAGAAGTGGCTCACCACCACCTTCTCAAGGGCAATTAAGGATGGGCATTGAAAATGCTGGCCTAGCCAGTGATGCCCACATAAAAAAAACCTTGTCCTCCCTTCACCCCACATTCCAGAGGCTCACTGCTCTCTGGGGAAAACAACACCACCCAACATCATGTCTATATCCAGCTTCCTTTTGCTGAATTAATCCAGAATTCAGAAGAAACTTCCTTATCCAGTTTGACGTGAGAATATGGAACACGCTAGCACAGGGAGGTTGAGGCGAATCATATAGATGAAATTAAGTGGAAGCTGGATAAACACATTAGGGAGATTGGTGTTGAGAGGATGTTGGTTTTAGAATGGTGTCTCTTAAAGAAGTCTTCGTAGTCTTCAGTAGGTTAACAGCAAGTCTTTATTTTCTACTTGTACATATATACAGTAAAGGGTACAGGCAAGAACCTATCTCCATGTCTAAGTCTTTCTACATCTCTCCTCAACATCACACTGACCCTTCGGTCATGTGCCTTCTTACATCATTGTGTGGGCAGTCCTGTACTCAGTCGCACATTAACCTTGTATTTGCCACTCTTATACTACAGAAGGATATGTTGAGATGAAGTAGGGAAGGAGGAGACTCATGAGAAGTATAAACACCAGCATGTACCAGTGTGGGCCAATAACTGTTTCTGTGCTGTTATTTCTGTTTCTACATGTACACAGTTTAAACACATGTTCCTGCTTCTCCATGATCTGTTAAACTGGAGAAATCAATTGAGATACTATCCAGACCTTTCATTGCGTCAGCCTCTATCAGGTCAAAGCTCCAATGTGAATAGACCAAGCTCCCTGGGCCTGTCAAAGTAGCTGAGGAAACTGGGAATCATCCTCATCACCATCTCTTAAACCATTCCAAAGACTCAACCTTCCCCTCCAGTCTCAGGCTTCAACTCTTAGCCCATTTAACAGACACAGCTCAGGGAAAGGTGCAAAAAGCATTGACAAAAATCATTTTCTTCTTATTTAAGCGGGACCTGGATCCAAACCACAGCCAATACAGAGCTCAGCAATACGGCAGCAAAAGCGATCAGGAGGACGGAGTGATGGAAAAACTTCAGAATGGAGATCTGAGTCACACACCATCCAGCCATAGTGAGGATGCTGAACAGAGGATTTTCACTGAGGATTCCACTGAGGGGGAGCCAGCCATTACCGGGGCCTTGTCGGTGCAGGTCAGTATGGAGAGGGAGGAAGGCCACACCTCCCCTTCAACCCTCAGCTGAGGCAGGAAGCAATGTAAAACCTGTACTGAGCCTCGTATACCTGCCAGGACAGTGTAGTTAAACCTGTAACGAGACTTGTGTACCTGTTGGGACAGTGATGTTTAAACCTGTACCGAGTCTTGTGTACCTGTTGGACAGTGATGTTAAATCTGTACCAAGCCTTGTGTACCTGCAGGGACAGTGGATGTTAAATCTGTACTGAGCCTCGTGTACCTGTAGGGACAGCGATATTAAACCTGTACCGAGTGTTATGACCAATGCAGTTGGTAAAGTGGAGTTATTTAAAAATCCCAGAGGGAAACTTTAAATAATTGTGATAACATGTAATTTTATGTGTTATGTTTGAGATGAGATTCTAAATTCAGGAATCAGAACATCAGTTCTTGAGGTTTTACATTAAACTAAATGAAACATTTTATTAATTTACACAAATTAAACATATACACATGGCTACAAATTACTACTATCATAACTTTTAACAAATTCCCAAACTAATCTCCACTAAGGCAACAACAACCCGTAGACTTAACCAGACACCAGGCAAAGCATTTTCACCTTACGAATTCAAAATTAGGTTCCTTTCACTTTGATCTCACATTGCCTCTGCCTGAACATCCGAAAACTACTTAAGTCACGCCTACCAGTTCCATTGAATGTTATTCCCATTGTAATTACAACCTCTGAACTAAACCCCTTTAATAATAAAACCCCTTTCATAGTACCAATTTTATTTGTAATATAAACATATGGCTTTGTAGCTACTAGATAGGTTTCTGCTTTCACCCTGCATCTTGAATACTGTATTCAAAAAATGCGAATGCACACTATCTCTCTTACATATCAAAACTTATACACATCAAAGCACCCAGACTAGCTGGTTTTAATCCAGTTAAGACACACCCACAGACTAAACCTCTATTTTAAAAGAAAAATCTTTTCCAATAATATTATATAGCTCCATGACATCGAACTTTGTGTAACTGTAGGGACAGCAATGTTAAACCTTTACTGATCCTCGTGTACCTGTATGGACAGCGATGTTAAACCTGTATCAAGCCATGTGTACCTGTAGGAGCACCAATGTTAAACCTGTACTAAGCCTCATGTACCTGTACGGACAGCGATGTTAAACCTGTACTGATCCTTGTGTACCTGTACTGATCCTCGTGTACCTGTAGGAATAGCAATGTTAAACCTGTACTGAGCCTCATGTACCTGTACAGACAGCGATGTTAAACCTGTACTGAGCCCCGAGTACCTGTACGGACAGCGATGTTAAACCTGTACTGAGCCCCGTGTACCTGTACGGACAGCGATGTTAAACCTGTGCTGAGCCCCATGTACCTGTACGGACAGCGATGTTAAACCTGTGCTGAGGCCCGTGTACCTGTACGGACAGTGATGTTAAACTTGTGCTGAGCCCCGTGTACCTGTACGGAGAGCGATGTTAAACCTGTACTGAGCCCCGTGTACCTGTACGGACAGCGATGTTAAACTTGTGCTGAGCCCCGCGTACCTGTACGGACAGCAATGTTAAACCTGTACTGAGCCCCATGTACCTGTACGGAGAGAGATGTTAAACCTGTGCTGAGCCCCGTGTACCTGTACGGAGAGAGATGTTAAACCTGTGCTGAGCCCCGTGTACCTATACAGACAGCGATGTTAAACCTGTGCTGAGCCCCGTGTACCTGTATGGACAGCGATGTTAAACCTGTACAGACAGCGATGTTAAACCTGTACTGAGCCCCGTGTACCTGTACGAACAGCGATGTTAAACCTGTACTGAGCCCCATGTACCTGTACAGACAGCGATGTTAAACCTGTACTGAGCCCCGTGTACCTGTACGGACAGCGATGTTAAACTTGTGCTGAGCCCCGTGTATCTGTACGGACAGCGATGTTAAACCTGTACTGAGCCCCGTGTACCTGTACGGACAGCGATGTTAAACCTGTACAGACAGCGATGTTAAACCTGTACTGAGCCCCGTGTACCTGTACGGACAGCGATGTTAAACCTGTGCTGAGCCCCGTGTACCTGTACAGACAGCGATGTTAAACCTGTACAGACAGCAATGTTAAACCTGTACTGAGCCCCGTGTACCTGTACGGACAGCGATGTTAAACCTGTGGTGAGCCCTGTGTACCTGTACAGACAGCAATGTTAAACCTCTAACGACCTCAACTGATTCTCTGATCTTTCCCAAGATGATCCTGGTACTCGATCAGAAACACTCTGTGCTGGGGTAGTGGATCAAGATTGGGGTGGTGGATTGGATTTGGGATCGGGGATGATTTATGTAAAATGCTTCTTTGTTTCTCTCCGCAGGATCTGCAGCAGGCTGCAGGAGGGCCCTGTTACTGGCTGAAGGGGAACCGTTACTCTAACATTGGTACTCTGGCCTGGATGATCACTCTCAGTGATGGACTGCACAACTTTATTGATGGCCTTGCAATCGGAGCTTCCTTCACTGTCTCTGTCTTCCAGGGGATTAGCACCTCCGTGGCAATCCTTTGTGAGGAATTCCCCCATGAGCTCGGTGAGTCTAGTCCACTCCATCTTGAGAGGGGCGGAGAGTGTAAACTCAGTCTTGGGTTGGGGAGGTCGGGATACCTCCAGGTATCTGCATGTGGGCAGGGGATGTCGTGACATGACCAATAAGGCAAATGCTGACACGTGGAGACAGTGGACTGATGATCAGGGGGCTGTGCAGCTCATCCTTTTCCCTGGTTCCCTACAACAACCTGTTACTACATCTAATCAGCTCCTGGACAATTAATGATCTTAAAACTCACCCCTAACAACTTAGAATTCTCTTGTTCCTTGCATGTAGTAAAAACATGATGAAAATGGAACCTCATTTGGAGTCTTGTGTCCAGTTCTGGGCACCACACTTTAGGAAGGATGCAGGCATTGGACAGAGTGCAGGGAAGATTTCCAAGATTGGTTCCTGAGATGAGGAACTTCAGTTATGATGATAGATTGGAGAGGTTGGGACTGTTTTGCTTGGAGAAGAGAAGGCTGAGAGGAGATTTGATAGAGGTATTCAAAATCATGAGGCGCCTGGACGGAGTAGATAGCGAGAAACTGTTCCCACTCGTGAAAGGATCGAGAAGGAGCGGGGACAGATTTAAAGCAGTTGGCAAAAAAGAAAGCAAAAGCGACATGAGGGAAAATGTTTTCACACAGCGAGTGGTTAAGATGTGGAATGGGCTAACTGAGAGTGTGTTGGAGGTAGATTGAATGGAAGAATTCAAAAGGGAATTAGACAGTTATCTGAAAAGGAAGAACGTGCAGGGTTACAGGGAGAAGGGGGGAATGGCACTGGATAAATTGCTTCTATGGAGAGCTGGCATGGACCAAGCAGCCTCTTGCACTAACAATTCTGTAATTTTTGTGAAGCATTGGAAACAATTTGTCACCGAGTCACATATGGAGTTATTAGAGCACGTGACCAAAATTTTGGTCAAAGATGTAGGTTTTCAGGAGCGTCTTAAAGAATCTCAGAATTTTACTGGCACAGAAGGAGACCATTCAGCCCATCATGTCTGCACCAGCTCTCCAAATGAGCATTATGACCTTGTGCCATTGCCTTGCCTTTCCACCCCTGCACATTCTTTCTATTCAAATAATCATCTAATACCCCCTTGAATGCCTCAGTTGAATCTGTCTCCACCACACTTCCAGGCAGTGCATTCCAGACTCAAACCATTCGTTGTGTGAAAAAGTTTTTTTCTCACATCACATTTGCCTCTTTTGCAAATAACTTTAAATCTGTGCCCTCTCGTTCCTGATCCTGTTACAAGCGGGAACAGTTTCTCCCTATGTACTCTGTGTAGCCCCTTCATGATTTTGAACATCTCTATAAAATGTTGCCTTTAGCCTTCTCCTCACCAAGGAGAACAGCCCCAACCTCTCCAATCTATCTTCATAGCTGAAGTTTCTCATCCCTAGAACCATTCTTGTAACCTCTTCTGCATTCTCTCCAATGTGTTCACATCCTTCCTATAATTTGACACCCAGAACTGTACACAATATTCCAACTGAGGCCTAACGAGTGTTTTATATAAATTCAGCATAACTTCCCTGTTCTTGTACTCTATGCCCCTATTAATAAAGCACAGGATACTGTATGCTTAATTAACTGCTCTCTCCACCTGTCCTGCCACCTTTAATGATCCATACACAAATACACCGAGGTCTTTCTGCTCCCGCTCCCCCCTTCAAAATTTCACCTCTTATTTTATATTGTCTGTCCATGTTCTTCCTACTAAAATGCATCACCTCACACTTCTCCACATTGAACTTCATCTGCCACCTATCTGCCCACTCCACCAACTTGTCTATGTCCTCTTGAAGTTCCACACCGTCCTCCTCACAGTTTACAACACTCTCAATCTTCATATCATCCACAAACTTTGAAATTGTCCCCTGTACATCAAGGTCTTGATCATTAATATATATCAGGAAAAGCAAGGGTCCCAATACCGACCCCTGGGGAACTCCATTACAAACCTTCCTCCTGCCCGAAAAATATCATTACTCTCTGTTTCCTATTTTTCAACCAATTTTGTATCCGTGTTGCTACTGTCCCTTATATTCCATGAGCAATAACTTTTCTTACAAGTCTGTTGTGTGGCACTGTATCAAATGCTTTTTGATAGTCCATGTACACCACATCAACAGTATTACCCTCATCGACCTTTTCTGTTACCTCTTCAAAAAACTCTGCAAGTTAGTTAAACACAATTCCCCCTTTAGAAATCCATGCTGGCTCTTCCTTATCAACCCATATTTTTATATGTGACCACTAATTCTATCTTGAATAATTGTTTCTAGAAGCTTCCCCACCACTGAAGTTAAACTGACTGGTGTGTAATTGCTGGGCTTATTCTTACAACCTTTTTTGAACAAGGGCGTAATGTTTGCAATTCTGCAGTCCTCTGGCACCTCCCCTGAGTCTAGGGAAGACTGAAAGATTATGGTCAGTGCCAAGTGCCCCTGCAATTTCTACTCTCACTTTCTACAATATCCTTGGATGCATCTTGTCCGGTCCCAGAGGAAACTGAGACAGAGAGGAGAGAGTTTAAAGAGAGAATTCCAGAGCTCAGGACCCAGGTAGCTGAAAGCATGGCCACCAATAGTGGAGCAACTAAAATCGTGGATACTCAAGAGGCCAGAATGGGAGAAGCACAGAAATAGCCCAGGGGGTTGTGGAGCTGGTGGAGGCTACAGAGATATGGAGGGGCAACGACCCTCCTTATGTGCAAACAAAATTTAGAACTTTAAAATGGAGGCGTTGTTTCATTGGAAACCAATGTAGGTCAGCAACTTCTTCCTCCCACCTCACCTTCCTCTACTCCCCATCTTGTCCTTTATACCACCTGCCTTCCTTCTTCCCCTGCCCTTTTACACTGTGATACTGTGGGAAGAATGCATAACTGAAGCTGATGTCTCTCTCTGCCTCCTACCCCCTCCCTGCCTCCCTCCCCCTCCCCGGCTCCCTCCCCCTCCCTGCCTCCTTCCCCCTCCCCGCCTGACTACACATCCTGGCCTCCGTCCCCCTCCCCACCTGCCTACACCTCCCCGCCTCCCTCCCCCTCCCCGCCTCCCTCCCCCTCCCCGCCTGACTACACTTCCCCGCCTCCTTCCCCCTCCCCGCCTGCCTACACCTCCCTGCCTCCTTCCCCCTCCCCGCCTGACTACACTTCCCCGCCTCCATCCCCCTCCCCGCCTGCCTACACCTCCCCGCCTCCCTCCCCCTCCCCGCCTCCCTCCCCCTCCCCGCCTCCCTCCCCCTCCCCGCCTGACTACACTTCCCCACCTCCGTCCCCCTCCCCGCCTGCCTACACCACCCCGCCCCCCTCCCCCTCCCCGCCCCCCTCCCCCTCCCCGCCTCCCTCCACCTCCCCACCTGACTACACTTCCCTGCCTCCCTCCCCCTCCCCGCCTCCCTCCCCCTCCCCACCTCCGTCCCCCTCCCTGCCTGCCTACACCTCCCCGCCTCCCTCCCCCTCCCCGCTTCACTCCCCCTCCCCGCCTCCCTCCCCCTCCCCGCCTCCGTCCCCCTCCCTGCCTCCCTCCCCCTCCCCGCCTCCGTCCCCCTCCCTGCCTCCGTCCCCCTCCCTGCCTGCCTACACCTCCCCGCCTCCCTCCCCCTCCCCGCTTCACTCCCCCTCCCCGCCTCCCTCCCCCTCCCCGCCTCCGTCCCCCTCCCTGCCTGCCTACACCTCCCCGCCTCCCTCCCCCTCCCCGCTTCACTCCCCCTCCCCGCCTCCCTCCCCCTCCCTCTTTCTCTTTCCCAGGTGACTTTGTCATCTTGCTCAATGCTGGCATGAGCCTCCAGCAGGCTCTCTTCTTCAACTTCCTGTCAGCCTGCTGCTGCTACCTAGGCCTGGCCTTTGGTATCCTCGCTGGGAGCCACTTCTCTGCCAACTGGATCTTCGCGTTGGCTGGTGGAATGTTCCTCTACATCGCATTGGCTGACATGGTAAGTAATGGGGCCATTTCTCTGCGAAGTTAAGAGTCAACCGCATGTCTGTGGGTCTGGATTCACAGCTAAGGAAGCAGATTTCCTTCCCCAAAGGACATGAGTAAACCGGTTGTGAGTCTGTGGAATTTACTCCTACAGTTAGTCATTGAAGCAACATTTAAGAATAGGTCAGATAGGCAGCTGTTTATAAAAGGAGGAATATGGGATTAGGGTTGGTATAATGCATTCAGGATAAACACAAAGATGGAATGTATGATCCAGAGGGAATGTTTCTGTCGCGTGGGCCCACAGTATCTATGCATGAGCCGATTTACACAGACCAGAGAACGACTGGCCAAGTCTGTAATTCTGCTGCGGAGAGGAATGAAGTACAGGGAAACAGAGCCTTGTGTTTCAGAAGGTTCAGTGAGGTGACCCAATGTTCTGTGATTTCTTGTCTCACCCACTCTCCCATCTCCCTCAACAGTTCCCAGAGATGAACGAGGTGAGCAAAGGAGAGGATGGAGAGGAATCAACCTCATTGTTGGTGTTTGGAATCCAAAATGCAGGCCTGCTGACTGGATTTACAATCATGCTGCTGCTGACCATGTACTCCGGGTCAATCCAAATCGGTTAGACTTCAGGCCTCGTAGGTAACGAACATCCAAAGCCAAGGCAGCTTGCTGTGGAGCCAGTCAAGTTTATCAAATCTCTGAGGGGACACACACACAGTTGTGAACATTGGCTGACTCATTTATTGCCACAACAAAAGTGGCCTTTCATTTAGGAACCTGCACTTTGCAAAATATAATCTTCTTAGGTTGGTTAGCAACAATTTCATTCCAGCTCACTTACAGTCCAAGAACTTTTTGTCCAGTAAGGTTGAAAACACAAAAGGAGTATCCCCTCCAGAATCAGTGTTATGTGGAATTGTCTCACCTGGACATTAGCCATAAGCATTCCAAGTCTAAAAGAGGGAACAGGAGTAATCTGCACATTCAAAAAGCACTGGGGACAAGGGAGAGGGAGTTGACGATAGTCAGGCTTAAACACAGGCCTCTAACTATCAGAGCTGTGGCTCATATTCAGTTCAACATGTAACATTTTAAAAGTAGTCTGATTCCGCTGACATCTTTGGTGACACACATTGGACAAAGTCTGCTCGCAGTGGAAGTTTTAGACACTGAACTGGGAAAGTTGTAGCTTATCACAGCCTTATCACCATAGCAACAGGATTACCACCCTCCCCCTACCCTCCCTAACTCCCTCAGCCCAGGTTTACCCACCTCCACAATCTGTGTAATGATAAAATGTGCTAACACTAGTGTTATACTTCCTCTCTCAAAGTGACTCCCTGTGGCACTTGATTATCTGAAGAAATTCTGTTGGCTCATCACGTGTAGGGGTTTATTCAATGTATTTTCTCTCTGTCCCCACACTTGCTTATTCACTCAAAGGGGAATGGGATGAAGACCACCCCAGGACGGTCAATGGTCAGTGATAGATCAACAGGAATTACTAACCCAGGAGTGAGTAGCTGAGCAGGGGAGAGGAGGCCATTGTTGAACAGGAACTCTGCTGCTTTCACCCTGGACATAGTCCTTCCAAACATTTCCATTATAAATTCCTGTGTCCACCTGAATAAAACTGCTTTTGTAACTCTGTCACATATTGACACCTCACCTGTCATGGAGCTGCTACATTGCCACCAATGGTGGTGGGATGTGATTGCAGTGTGATGTTTACATACACTGCTCCCATTATAAATTTAGAAACATAGAAAATAGGAGCAGGAGTAAGTCATTCGGCCCTTCAAGCCTGCTCTGTCATTCAATAAGATCGTGGCTGACCCTTTATCTCAATGCCATACTCCCGCTCTCTCTCCATACCACTTGATGCCTTTAGAGTCTAGAAATCTATCTATTTCCTTCTTAAATATACTCAGTGACTTGGTGTCCATAGCCTCTGTGGTAGGTAGTTCCACAGGTTCATCACCCTCTGAGTGAAGAAGTTTCTCCTCGTCTCAGTCCTATCCTGTATCCTGAGACTGTGACCCTTGTTCTAGACCCCCAACCAGAGGAAATATCATCCCTGCATCCAGTCTGCCCATCCCTGTCAGAATTTTATATATTTCAATGAGATCCCCTCTCATTCTTCTAAACTCCAGTGAATGCATAACTAGTCAGCCCAGTCTCTCCTGATGCGACAATCCTGCCATCCCAGGAATCAGTCCGGTGAACCTTTGGCAAGTATATCCCTTCTTAGGTAAGGAGATCAAAACTGCAGACAATACTCCAGGTGTGGCCTCACCAAGACCCTGTACAGCTGCAGTACGATTTGCTCCTGTACTCGTCTTCTTGCAATGAAGGCCAGCATACCATTTGCCTTCTTACAATGTGGGGCAGAAGAATTTATAATGGAATCGAAAAGCCAGAGTGAAATCTCTCAGGTTAAAATGAGCACAATCTGATGCCAGCCTCGACTCCCTCTGCACCCTCTGACCTGAAGCAGATCTCAATGCCCTGTGTGCAACTCCTCAGTCAGGAGAAATTGATTGAGTGAAGCCAGAGCCAAAATGAGCTGATTGGAATTAACAAGAATAGTCATAAGTTGTGGATGGGCTCATTTCTCTCATCTGTCTGAGTCACTGGGCAAGGAGCAGGGCCGGGAGCTGAGCTTTCTCAGGATATCCAGTGAAATGTACCACAACTCTGGTCCCCATCAGCAAAAGCAACTCAAGCAACATGTTGGTAATTGATTGTCCTTATTTAAGGTGGAGATATGATATTGTAAAAAAAAAGTGAAAGCATTTGGACATCACTGTTTAATAGTTTTACAATGTGTTGTACACAGAGAGTAAATATACTGGTTATATGTTCAATGTAGAGGGAGGTGATATAATGTAGGCACAGAGAACAGTGGGTGATACATAGTGGGTGATATGGGGAGTGATGCTACATAGCAATTAGCCAGTCTGTGATGCCTGTTTGAAGTGAAAACCTGTTTGCCCTCATGTTTGCAGCCTCACCATGTTAGAAGCCAGTCTCTGTCATGTGTGGAAATGACTGAGCAAGCCTGAGTTTAATACACCAAGCTGTTCAACATTCCAGTCAACAAGAAACCAAACCCACACCTATACGTGTGCTGTTGGACTGAACCAATTTACGTGGTGCAGTTTGAATTAATTATTTCCAGTCAAGTAGTCAACAGGAATCTTACTGGAACATGTTAAAAGCTGACTTTGGACTTCATTTCAATACAGAACAAGATTTGTTTTTTTGCTAAAGGTCCACTGATAGAGACGGTGGGATTCGAACCCACTTCAGCATCAAAAGATTTTTTTTCTCTTCAATATTTCAACAGCAACACACTTGGTGAGACAAATACCTTAAGGCAGGGAGGGCAATCCCCCTTCTGCCTATCTGTGGTGGGGGAAGGATGGTGTCGTGGATTCTCAGGCCATTCAGCCCTCCATACCCCGAGTAGAGGTTTACCAGAAGGCTGAATCAGGAGGTGGCATTCACCAGAACAACTGCAGCATTGCCAGACAGGCAGATAGATACCAGTGGGACCCACTCACTCCAACCCTCAGTTTACCTGGAACGTTCCCTGGATTCAAAGAGTCTTCGCCGGATCGGAGGCTCTGTCAGAATCTGATGTTCAAACACACGGGTCTGATTGCAAAGACTGTTTTGTGTGTCGCGCGATATGCTGTGCGTTCCCAGCGACTTGATACCAAAATGATATGAATGCTGTACTGACAAGGATTATGTTGTAAATTATTAATTATCGAACAAGTTGAATTACGACTTGGAGATTTGAATAAAGGTGAGCTGATTGGTTGACTTGGAATCATTCAATAGTACAGCACAGCAGAACATGCCATTTGACCATTCATGCCTGCGTTGGCTCGTTGTAGATCTATTCAACTGGTCCCAATCCCCTGCTCTTTCTCCATAGCTCTGCAGATTCTACTCTTTTGAAATATTTATCCAGTTCCCATTTGAGATTTCATATTGAATCTGCTTCCACCGCCCTTTCAATCAGCACTTTACAGATCACAACAACTCACTGCATATGAAATAAATCTCATCCTCCTTTGACTATTGTGCCAATCATCTTAAATTTATGTCTATCTGGTTACTCCTTCTGCCAGTGGAAACAATTTATGCTTATCTAACCTATCAAAACCCCTCAGAAATCTGTTCACCTCTATTCATCTTTTAATTCTTTCATGGGATGTTAACATCGCTGGCTAGATCAGCATATATTGCCTGTCCCGTATTGCCCTTGAGAAAGTTGTGGTGAGCTGCCTTCTTGAACCTCTCCAGTCCATCCCCACGTAATCTTCTCTGAGGAGAGCAATCTCAGCTTCTGCAGCCTCTCCACACGAACTGGAGGGGGTCATCAACAGTGCTATCAAGCAGCACTTAGTCAGCAATAACCTGCTCACTGCCACTCAGTTTGGTTTCTGCCAGGGCCAATCAGCTCCTGACCTCATTACAGCCTCAGTTCAAATATGGACAAAAGAGGTGAGGTCAAAGTGACTGCCCTTGACATCAAGGCAGCATTTGACCGTGTGGCATCGCAAAGCCTTAGCAAAACTTAAGTCAATGAGAATCAGAGGGAAACTTCTCCACTGGTTGGAGTCATACCTAGCACAAAGGAAGATAGTTGTGGTTATTGGAGGTCAATCATCTCAGTCCTAGGACATCACCGCAGGAGTACCTCAGGGTAGTTACTCTGTGTTACACGTGCAGTTTGGGTCTTGCTTTGAGAAGATGGAAGCTGCAAATTGCAACATATGAACTGTTCGGAAAGGTGTGAATGGCTGGTTTCATTATTATTGGCACAAAACTTTCAAACAATGATGTAAGATGCTTCTCGAGAGAAGACTGGTCCTTTCATAGACCAATTATGTTTTATACTGAAGTATTTTTGCAGCAGTGATGGCTTTTGTTTACAAAATGGGTTTTTCACTCAGGGTAGTGTCCTAGGCTCAACCATCTTCAGCTGCTTCATTAATGACCCTCCTTCCATCATGAGATCAGAAATGGGGATGTTCGCTGATGATTGCACAATGTTCACTATTCACGACTCCTCAGATACTGAAGCAGTCCATGTCCATATACAGCAAAACTTGGACAACATTCAGGCTTGGGCTGAGAAGTAACATTTGCACCACACAAGTGCCAGGCAATGACCATCTCCAACAAGACAGAATCCAACCATCTCCCCTTGACATTCAATGGCATTACCATCACTGAATCCCCTCACTATCAACATCCTGAGGGCTACCATTGACCAGAAAATGAACTAAACTGGACCAGCCATACAAATACTGTGCCTAAAATAGCAGGTCAGAAGCTTGGAATTTTGCAGAGAGTAACTCATCTCGTGACTCTCCAAAGCCTGTCCACCAGCTACAAGGCACAAGTCAGAAGTGTGATGGAATACTCTCCACTTGCCTGGATGAGTGCAGCTCCAACAACACTCAAGATGCTTGATGCCATCCAGGACAAAGCATCCTGCTTGATTGGCACCACATCCACAAACATTCACTCCCTCCACTAAGACGCACAGTAGCAGCAGTGTGCACCATCTACAAGATGCACTGCAGAAACTCACCAAGGCTCCTCAGACAGCACCTTCGAAACCTGTGACCTCAAGCACCTAGAAGGACAAGGGCAGCAGACACATGGGAACCCCACCGCCTGGAAGTTCCCCTCTAAGCCACTCACCATCCTGACTTAGGAATATATCGCCGTTCCTTTACTGTCGCTGGGTCAAAATCCTGGAACTGCTCCACCCCCCCACCCCTAAACAGCACTGTGGGTGTACACTTTCTCAAGGGCAATTAAGGATGGGTGATAAATGCTGGCCTAGCCAGCAACACCCATATCCCATAAATGAATAATAAAAATCTCAAGTCCCTCTTCCTTGTAACTATACCACTCAATCTCCTTTGCACCCTATCAAAGCCTATCCTTCCCAAAACATGATGCTCCAACTTAGGTCGGAGGAGTGACTTAGAGAACTTTAGCTTAACTTGTTTTATGCTGCTATTTAAAAAGCCCAGATTCTCTTTGCATTTTTCACAGCCTCATCAACTTGTCTATTTACAAGGTTTCTCTTAGCCTGGTCACTGCTTCATATGGCGCAGTGTCAGAACCTGCCTCTGTTACAGACAGAGAACAGCTGGGAAAATAGTTCCCTCCCCTTTTTCCACCTCTCGACTGACCAAGGACAGACGTGTTTTTAAAAAGTAAAAAAAAGTGTTTTAACCCCGAGTGCTGTAATTAAACATAGAAACTAGGAGCAGGAGTAGGCCATTTGGCCCTTTGAGCCTGCTCCGCCATTCAATATGATCACGGCTGAACCTGTGTCTCAACACCATATTCCCACTTTCTCTCTATACCCCTTGAAGTCCCTAATATCCAAACAATTATCAATTTCTTTCTTTAATATACTCAGTGACCCGGTCTCCACAGCCTTCTCTGGTAGAGAATTCCACAGGTTGACCACCCTCTGAGTGAAGAAATTTTTCCTTATCTCAATTCTAAATGGCCTGCCCTGTATCCTTAGACTGTGGCCCCTGGTTCTAGACTCCCCAAACAGGAGAAACGTCCTCCCTGCATCCAGTCTGTCCAGCCCTGTTAGAATTTTATACATTTCAATCAAATCCCCTCATTCTTCTAAACTCTAGTGCGTACAGACTCAGTCGACTCAATCTCTCCTCATACAACAATCATGCCATCCCCAGTATCAGCCTAGTGAATATTTGCTGCACTCCCTCTATGGCAAGTATAACCTTCTTGGGTAGGGAGACCAAAACTGCGCACAATACTCCAGGCGTGGTCTCACCAAGAACCTTGTATAACTATAGTAAGATATCCTTACTTCTGAACTCAAATCCTCTTGCAATGAAGGCCATCATACCATTTGCCTTCCTAATTGCTCGCTGGACCTGCCTATTTACTTTCATTGACAGGTGTACAAGGACACCCAGATCCCTTTGTACATCCACATTTCCCAATATATCACCATTTAAATAATAATCTGCCTTTCTGTTCTTCACTCCAAAGTGTATAACTTCACATTTATCCACGTTATACTGCATCTACCATGTGTTTGCCCACACACACAACTTGTCTAAATCACCCTGAAGCCTCCTTCCATCCTCCTCAAAACTCACAACCCCGCCCAGTTTCGTGTTGTCAGCAAACTTGGAAAGATCGCATTTGGTTCCCTTATCCAAGTCATATAAATCATGAATAGTTAGGGCCCAAGCACTGATCCCTGCGGTACACCACTGGTCACCGCCTGCCATCTGGAAAAAGACCCATTTATTCTCACTCTCTGTTTCCGGTCTGTGAACCAATTCTCGATCTATGCCAGTATATTGCCCCCAATCCCATGTGCTTTAATTTTTCCCACTGGCCTCTTTTGTGGGACCTTATCAAAAGCCTTCTTGAAATCCAAATACACCACATCCACTAGTTCTCCCTTATCTATTCTACTAGTTACATCCTCAAAAAATTCCAGTAGATTAGTTAAGCATGATTTCCCTTTTATAAACCTATGCTGACTTTGTCTAATCCTGTTAATGCTTTCCAAGTGTTCTGTTACCACGTTTTTTATAATAGACTCTAGAATTTTCCCCACTACTGATTTTAGACTAACTGGTCTGTAATTCTGTTTTTTCTCTCCCTCTTTTTTTAAATTGTGGGGTTACATTTGCCACCCTCCAATCTGTAGCAACTGCTCCACAACCTATAGAATTTTGGAAGATGACCACCAATGCATCCAATATTTCCAGGGCCACTTCCTGTAGTACTCTGGAATGTCAATTATCAGGCCCTGGGGATTTTTCAGCTTTTAACCTCATTAATTTCTCTAGCACCATTTTTTTTACTAATACTGATTTTCTTCAATTCCTCCCTCTCACTAGATCCTTGGTTCCGTAACATTTCTGGAAAATTATTTGTGCCCTTTTTGTGAAGACAGAACCAAAATATGTGTTCAATTCTTCTGCCATTTGTTCCACATTATAATTTCCCCTGCCATTTGTTCCACATTATAATTTCCCATGTTTCTGACTGTAAGGGACTTATGTTTGTCTTCGCTAATCTTTTTCGCTTCACATATTTATAGAAGATTTTGCAGTCAGTTTTTATGTTCCTTACAAGTTTACTCTAATACTCCATTTTCCCCTTCCTGATCAATATTTCTGTCCACTTTTGCTGAATTCTAAACTGCTCCCAGTCCTCAGGCTTGCTGCTTTTTCTGGCAATTTTGTATGTCTCCTCTTTGGATCTAATACTATCCCTAATTTCTTTTGTAATCGATGGTTGAGCCACCTTTCTCGTTTTATTTTTGTGCCAGACAGGAGTGAATAATTGTTGTAATTCGTGCATGCATTCATTAAATATTAGCCATTGCCTATCCACCATCAACCCTTTTAGTAGGGTTCCCCAATCCATCATTGCCAACACGTGCCTCATACCCTCGCAGCTCCCTTTATTTAGATTCAGGACCCTAGTTGCGGATTCAACTTCCTCATCCTCCATCCTAATGAACAATTCTATCATTGTATGGTCGCTCTTCCCCAAGGGACCCCGCACAAGATTGTTAATTAATCCTTTCTCATTGAACAATACCAAATCTAGGATAGCCTGCTCTCCAGTTGGCTACTCAACATATTGGTCTAAAAAAACCATCACGTGTACTCACCAGGAAATCCTCCTCCACAGTATTTTTTTCTAGTTTGGTTTGTCCAATCTATATGGAGATTAAAGTCACCCATGATTACAGTTGTACCCTTATTGCATGCATCTCTAATTTCCTGCTTAATGCCTTCCCTTACATCTCCATTACTGTTTGGGGGCCTATAGACAACCCCCACCAACATTTTCTGCCCCTTGGTGTTTCTTATCTCCACCCAAACAGATTCCACATCATGATTTTCCGAGCCAATATCCTTCCTCGCTATTGCATTGATTCCCTCCTTTACTAACGGTGCTACCCCACCTCCTTTCCCTATTTTTCTGTCCTTCCTAAATATTGAATACCCCTGGATGTTCAGTTCCCATCCTTGGTCACCCTGCAGCCACGTCTCTGTAATTGCAACTATATCATAACAGTTTATATCTACTTGCGCTGTTAATTCATCCAACTTATTGTGAATGCTCTGCGCACTTAAATACAATGCCTTTAGATTTGTCTTTTTAACCTTGTTAGTCAGCTTTATTTTGCATTATGACCCCATTTGTTTCTCGCCCTTGTCTTTTCTGCCTTCCAGTTTTGCTTCTACTTTTCTGTCTTTCGTTTCTATCCTTGTTTCCCCCTCCTCTGTCTCCCTGCTTAGGTTCCCATCCCCCTGCCATTCTAGTTTTAAACCCTCCCCGAGTGCACTAGCAAACACCCCTCCTGGCCCTGCCCAGATGCAACCCATCCTCTTTGTACTGGTCCCACCTTCCCCAGAACCAGTCCCAATGTCCCAGGAATCAATCCTTCACCTTTACACCATTTCTTCAACCACATATTCATCTGATATATTCAGTTATTTCTACTCTCACTAGCACGTGGCACTGGTAGTAACCCTGAGATTATCATCTTTGAGATCCTACTTTTTAATTTAGGTCCTGACTCCTGATATTTAGCTTGTAGGACCTCATCCCTTTTTTTTTTACCTACATTGTTGGTACCAATATGTACCACGACTACTGGCTATTCACCCTCCCCTTCAAAATGCCCTGCAGCCTCTCCGAGACATCCTTGACCCTGGCATCAAGGAGTCGCTTTTGCAGCCGCAGAAACGCCTGTCTGTTCCCCTTACTATTGAATCCCCTATCACTTACAGCCCTGCCACTCTTCTTCCTCCCCTCTTGTGCAGCAGAGCCACCGATGGTGCTATGGACTTGGCTCCTGCTGCTTTCCCCTGAGAAGTCGTCTTCCCCCAACAGCATCCAAAATGATGTATCTGTGCCACAGGGGACTCCTGCGCTACCTGCCTTCCTCTACTCTGCCTGCTGGTCATCCATCCCTTTTCTACCTGTTCAGTCTTTACCTGCAGTGTGAGCACATCACTGAACATGCCGTCCACGATAATGTAAATCCACCCGCAGCTCCAGCTCTGAAATGTGGTTAAGCCAGTAGCTGCAGCCGGACACATTTCCTGAACACATAGTCACCAGGGCCACTGGAAGTGTCCATGATTTCCCACATAGTGCAGGAGGAGCATATCACAGGTGAGAGCTCTGCTGCCATGACTTCCCTTTAGACTAAGCTCGTTAGTTACTCCCTTTAAAGAATACTAATTACGCTAGGGGACTTATTCCACTCCAAACACCCCCACTACAGTCCAAAGTCCTCACCTTATTTTGTTTAAGCTAATGGACTGCAGCAGTTTAATTAGTAGAAAAATAGATGTAGAAATACTCACCTGACCCTACTTACCAATCAGCTGCTTCCCCTGCGTCGTCACTTTTTGAATCGTGATGTCCTCACGCCGCCTTCAGCCCCAAGTCCAGCTCCCGCTCTTTTTAAATCTCCGCTCTGACTCTCAGCTCTCGCTCTTTTTAAATCTCTGCCAATCTCTTCTGACAAATGACAGGTTTTCTCATAAGATTTAAAAAAAAAAAGGATATGTTCATTATTCAACATCGGATATGTAGTCGCTACCACACATACTCAGACAACACATACACTCAAGAAAAGATGGTGATTAGAAGAGCTAGCACGCCCTTAGGTCTTAAAAGTCCAAAAATTCACTGTCACAGTTGCTTCTCCTGAGATGAAGTCTTAAAACACATCGCAGGCCTGTGATTCCTTTTTGGTATGGTGAAGAGAGTCTGGAGTTTGATAAAGACTGATTCACAGCGGTTTACTGCCAGGAGCAGCAGCTTTCTCTTGCTTCACTCCAGTCAAGATACAGTTGAACCCCTTAAACACAAACCTGATTTGGTTCCTCAAACAGATAGGTCAAGACTAAACTGAATTCTCTGCCTGCTGATGGACCTTAGGCAGGGTTCTGTTCTTTGCTGGCCTGCACCTCTCTCTGCTTCTCCTCCAAAAATCTGTCTTATTCGTGCTAACTGTTTAGGGAGAACAATTTAGTGACAAGTAAAGTTGCTCCCATCTGACTTTCCGTGTCAGGCCGCTGTTGTGCTTGTTACCCAGAGAATAAAACCAGCAAGTGGATTCATTTCCTGGTGGGCTTGCCGATGATGTTCAATCAATGGAGTAGACTCAAAGTGGAGAGTATTCCATCACAGTCCTGACTGGCGTCTTGTGAAAATGGAGGAGAGGCTTTGAAAAGTCGGGAAGTTAGATTTGACACACAATTGCCAGCCTCTGACTTGGCTCGGGTTTCCTTTCCGATAGGAAGTTGGAGCGTCACAAAACCCCACGTGAACAGACCCGGCCCCCCCCCCCTCAAAAAAAACCTCATGGCCCAGCTTCTCTTCCCCAGCCTGAATTCCTGACACCAGAGAGAGAGAGAGAGAGAGCTCCACCGCGCTCCTGCCAAATAACACCAGGGGATCTTTCACATTCACCTGACACAAAGTATTGGTCAAAACCAGCTGATCTGAAAGACAGCATTTCTGTTTGTGCAGAGCTCCCCCCTGAGTACGTCCCCTCTGACAGTGCAGCATCCCCTGAGTACGTCCCCTCTGACAGTGCAGCATCCCCTGAGTATGTCCCCTCGGACAGTGCACCATCCCCTGAGTACGTCCCCTCTGACAGTGCAGCATCCCCTGAGTACGTCCCCTCTGACAGTGCAGCATCCCCTGAGTACGTCCCCTCTGACAGTGCAGCATCCCCCGTCCCCTCTGACAGTGCAGCATCCCCTGAGTACATCCCCCTGACAGTGCAGCCTCCCCTGAGTACGTCCCCTCTGACAGTGCAGCATCCCCTGAGTACGTACCCTCTGACAGTGCAGCATCCCCCGTCCCCTCTGACAGTGCAGCATCCCCCGTCCCCTCTGACAGTGCAGCATCCCCCGTCCCCTCTGACAGTGCAGCATCCCCTGAGTACGTCCCCTCTGACAGTGCAGCATCCCCTGAGTACGTCCCCTCTGACAGTGCAGCCTCCCCTGAGTACGTCCCCTCTGACAGTGCAGCATCCCCCGTCCCCTCTGACAGTGCAGCATCCCCTGAGTACGTCCCCTCTGACAGTGCAGCATCCCCTGAGTACGTCCCCTCTGACAGAGCAGCATCCCCTGAGTACGAACCCTCTGACAGTGCAGCATCCCCTGAGTATGTCCCCTCTGACAGTGCAGCATCCCCTGAGTACGAACCCTCTGACAGTGCAGCATCCCCTGAGTACGTCCCCTCTGACAGTGCAGCATCCCCTGTCCCCTCTGACAGTGCAGCATCCCCTGAGTACGTCCCCTCTGACAGTGCAGCATCCCCTGAGTACGTCCCCTCTGACAGAGCAGCATCCCCTGAGTACGAACGCTCTGACAGTGCAGCATCCCCTGAGTATGTCCCCTCTGACAGTGCAGCATCCCCTGAGTACGAACCCTCTGACAGTGCAGCATCCCCTGAGTATGTCCCCTCTGACAGTGCAGCATCCCCTGAGTACGTCCCCTCTGACAGTGCAGCATCCCCTGAGTATGTCCCCTCTGACAGAGCAGCATCCCCTGAGTACGAACCCTCTGACAGTGCAGCATCCCCTGAGTATGTCCCCTCTGACACTGCAGCCGGTCCTTCAGTTCCGATGGTTTTGAGCCTGGATTTTGTGCTCAAGTTTTCAAAGTTGGGCTTGAATCCATCAGCTGTTTCTCAGGCGAGACTGCTCCCCACTGAGGCGCAGCTCACATTTGGACAGGAAAACGTCATCTAGTTTGCGGCTGAGACAATTGACGTGGTGCTGTAGAGTTAAATAAATTCAGTGGATGAATCTGTACTGGAAGTCAAAAACTGTTGCGGGGGGTGTGGGGAGGAGGTGGGTGGGAGGGGATTCATCACACCAAGCCGGCCAGACAGTGCCGTTGCCCCTATGGTGTAATTTAGCCAGCTACCACTTGGGGGCGGTGGAAGATCAGAGAAGCTTCTGATGTCAAAAGCAGAGCTGAGTTGCTGCAAAATGCGGAAAATACTCAGCAGCTAATTGTCCTAGTGCCCGTCAGCAGCAACAGCAGCAGGGACGACCGAACTTAGGCGAGCTTTGAGGGCCAGGGTTTGTGAACATCTTGAGATCAATGACAAAAATAAAAATACCTGGAAAAACTCAGCAGGTCTGGCAGCATCTGCGGAGAGGAGCATAGTTAACGTTTCGAGTCTGTATGAATCTTCAACAGAACTAAGGAAAAATAGAAGAGGGTGAAATATAAGCTGGTTTAAGGTGGGGGGTGGGACAAGTAGAACTGGATAGAGGGCCAGTGATAGGTGGAGATAACCAAAAGATGTCACAGACAAAAGAGGTGTTGAACGTGGTGATATGATCTAAGGAATGTGCTAATTAAGGGTAGAAAGCAGGACAAGCAAGGTACAGATAGCCCTAGTGGGGGTGGGGTGAAGGAATTGAAATAGGCTAAAAGGTAGAGGTAAAACAATGGATAGAAATACATTTAAAAATAATGGAAATAGGTGGGAAAAGAAAAATCTATATAAATTATTGGGGAAAAAAGGAGGGGATTGGAAAGGGGGTGGGATGGAGGAGAGAATTCATGATCTAAAATTGTTGAACTCAATATACAGTCCAGAAGGCTGTAAAGTGCCTAGTCGGAAGATGAGGTACTGTTCCTCCAGTTTGCGTTGACCTTCACTGGAACAATGCAGCAAGCCAAGGACAGACATGTGGGCATGAGAGCAGGGTTGTGTGTTGAAATGGCAAGCGACAGGGAGGTCTGGGTCACGCTTGCGGACAGACCATGGTTGTTCTGCAAGGCGATCACCCAATCTGCGTTTGGTCTCTCCAATGCAGAGGAAACTGCATTGGAAGCAAAGAACGCAGTAGACTAAATTGAGGGAAGTGCAAGTGAAATGCTGCTTCACTTGAAAGGAGGGTTTGGGCCCTTGGACTGTGAGGAGAGGGGAAGTAAAGGGGCAGGTGTTGCACCTTCTGCGTTTGCATGGGAAGGTGCCGTGGGAGGGGGTTGAGATGTAGGCGGTGATGGAGGAGTGGACCAGGGTGTCCTGGAGGGAATGATCCCTGCGAAATGCCGCCGGGGGTGGTGAAGGGAAGATGTGTTTGGTGGTGGCATCATGCTGGAGTTGGTGGAAATGGAGGAGGATGATCATTTGAATGCGGTCGCTGGTGGGGTGTTAAGTGAGGACAAGGGGGACCCTATCATGTTTCTGGGAGAGAGAGGAAGGTGTGAGGGTGGATGCGCGGGAGATGGGCCGGACACGGTTGAAGGCCCTGTCAACGAACCTGGGTGGAAAACCTCAGTTAAGGAAGAAGGAAGACATGTCAGAGGAATTGTTTTTGAAAGTGGCATCATCAGGACAGATGCGGTGGAGGTGAAGGAACTGAGAGAATGGGATGGAGTCCTTACAGGAAGCAGGGTGTGAGGAGCTGTAGTCGAGGTAGCTGTGGGAGATTGTAGGTCTGTAATGGATATTGGTGGACAGTCTATCACCAGAAATTGAGACAGAGGAAGGGAAGGGAAGTGTCAGAGATGGACCATGTGAAAATGATGGAGGGGTGGAAATTGGAAGCAAAATTAATAAATTTTTCCAGGTCCAGACGAGAGCATGAAGCAGCAATGAAGTAATCATCAATGTACCAGTGAAAGAGTTGTGGGAGGGGGCCTGAGTAGGACTGGAACAAGGAATGTTCCACATACCCCATAAAGAGACAGGCATAGCTGGGGCCCATGCAGGTACCCATAGCCACACCTTTTATTTGGAGGAAATGAGAGGATTTTAAGGAGAAATTGTTCAGTGTGAGAACAAGTTCAGCCAGACGGAGGAGAGTAGTGGTGGATGGGGATTGTTTGGGCCTATGTTTGAGGAAGAAGCTAAGGGCCATCAGACCATCCTGGTGGTGGATGGAGGTCTAGAGGGATTGGACGTCCATGGTGAAGGGGAAGCAGTTGGGGCCAGGGAACTGGAAATTGTTGATGTGATGTAGGGTGTCAGAGGAATGTACGTGGGAAGGGACTGGACAAAGGGAAAGAGAATGGAGTCAAGATGGCAAGAAATGAGTTCCGTGGGACAGGAACAGGCTGACACGATCAGTCTTCCGGGACAGTTCTGTTTGTGGATTTTGGGTAGGAGGTAGAAGTGGGCCATCCGAGGTTGGGGGACTATCAGGTTGGAAGCTGTGGAAGGAAGATCTCCAGAGGAAATTAGCTCAGTGACAATCCTGGAAACAATGGCTTGATGTTCAGTGGTGGGGTCATGGTCCAGGGAGAGGTAGGAGGAAGTATCTGTGAGTTGACGCTCAGCCTCTACGAGGTAGAGGTCAGTGCGCCAGACAACAGCACCACCCTTGTCAGCAGGTTTGATCACTATGTCAGGGGTTGGACCTGAGAGAACGGAGTGCAGCAAGTTCAGAGAGAGACAGATTAGAATGGGTGAAAGGAGCAGAGAAATTGAGACAACCGATATCACGTCAACAGTTCTCAATGAAAAGATCAAGAGAAGGTAAGAATCCAGAGGGAGGGGTCCAGGTGGAGGGAGAATATTGGAGATGGGTAAAAGGATCCGTTGAACGGGGAGAGGACTCCTGCCCAAAGAAGTGAGCCCGGAGACGAAGACAGCGGAAGAAGAGTTCAGCATCTTGCCGAGCCCGAAATTCATTGAGATGAGGGCGTAAGGGTATGAAACTAAGTCCTTTGCTGAGCACTGAACGTTTAGCATCAGAGAGGGGAAGGTCAGCGGGTATGGTGAATACACGGCTGGGATTGGAAGACGGGATTAGGACAGAGGGACAGGCAGGGGTGGAGGGCAGGGGTCCTCTCCCTGATCGTGTCAGCCTTTTCCTGCCCCACGGAACTCATTTCTTGCTATATTGACTCCATTCTCTCTCCCCTTGTCCTGTCCCTTCCCACCTAGATCCACGATTCCTCTGACACCTTACGTCATATCAACAATTTCCAGCTCCCTGGCCCCAACCGCCTCCTCTTCATCATTGACGTCCAATCCCTCTACACCTCCATCCCCTACCGGGATGGTCTGATGGCTCTCCGCTTCTTCCTCGAACAGAGGCCCGAACAATCCCCATTCACCACTACTCTCCTCCGTCTGGCTGAACTTGTTCTCACACTGAACAATTTCTCCTTCAACTCCTCTCACTTCCTCCAAATAAAAGATGTGGCTGCATGGGCCCCAGTTATGCCTGTCTCTTTATGGGGTATGTGTTCCAGTCCTATCCCGGCCCCCTCCTACAACTCTTTCTCCGGTACATCGATGATTACTTCGGTGCTGCTTCATGCTCTCGTCCAGACCTTGAAAAATTTATTAATTTTGCTTCCAATTTCCACCCCTCCATCATTTTCACATGGTCCATCTCTGACACTTTTCTTCCCTTCCTTGACCTCTCTGTCTCAATTTCTGCTGATAGACTGTCCACCAATATCCATTACAAGCCTACCGACTCCCACAGTTACCTCGACTACAGCTCCTCACACCCTGCTTCCTGTAAGGACTCCATCCCATTCTCTCAGTTCCTTCACCTCCATCGCATCTGTTCTGATGATGCTACCTTCAAAAACAATTCCTCTGACATGTCTTCCTTCTTCCTTAACCGAAGTTTTCCACCCATGTGGTTGACAGGGCCCACAACCGTGTCCGGCCCATCTCCCACGCATCTGCCCTCACACATTATTCTCCCTAAAAGAAATATGATAGGGCTCCCTTGTCCTCACCCCACCAGCCTCTGCATTCAAAGGATCATCCTATGCCATTTCCACCAACTCCAGCATGATGCCACCACCAAACACATCTTCCCTTCACCCTCCCACCCCACCCCCGGTGGCATTTCGCAGGGATCGTTCCCTCCGGGGGACACTGGTCCACTCCTCCATCACCCCCTACACCTCAACCCCCTCCCATGGCACCTTCCCATGCAACCGCAGAAGATGCAGCACCTGCCCCTTTACTTCCTCTCGCCTCACCATCTAAGGGCCCAAACACTTCTTTCAAGTGAAGCAGCATTTCACTTGCACTTCCCTCAATTTCGTCTACTGCATTCGTTGCCCCCAATATGGTTTCCTCTAAATTGGAGAGACCAAACACAGACTGGGTGACCGCTTTGCAGAACACATTCGGTCTGTCCGCAAGCATGACCCAGACCTCCCTGTTGCTTGCCATTTCAACACTCCACCCTCCTCTCATGCCCACATGTCTGTCTTTGGCTTGCTGCATTGTTCCAGTGAACCTCAACGCAAACTGGAGGAGCAGCACCTCATCTTCCGTCTAGGCACTTTACAGCCTTCTGGACTGAAAATTGAGTTCAACAATTTTAGATCATGAACTCGCTCCTCCATCCCCACTCCCTTTCCAATCCCCCCATTTTTCCAATAATTTATATAGATTTTTCTTTTCCCACCTATTTCCATTATTTTTAAATGTATTTCCATCCATTGTTTTATCTCTACCTTTTAGCCTATTTTGATCCCTCCCCCCCCCCCACCCCCACCCACCCCACCCCCACTAGGGCTATCTGTCCCTTGCTTGTCCTGCTTTCTACCCTGAATTAGCACATTCCTTAGATAATATCACCACCTTCAACACCTCTTTGTCCTTTTGTCTATGACATCTTTTGGTTATCTCCACCTATCACTGGCCCTCTATCCAGCTCTACCTGTCCCACCGCCCCCCTTAAACCAGCTTATATTTCACCTCTCTTCTATTTTTACTTAGTTCTGTTGAAGAGTCATACGGACTCGAAACATTAACTGTGTTTCTCTCTGCAGATGCTATCAGACCTGCTGAGTTTTTCCAGGTATTTTTATTTTAATTTTTGTTTTGGATTTCCAGCATCTGCAGTTTTTTTGCTTTTATCTTATGAGATCAATGACATCGCGCAGGCAGAAGATCAGGTGACTGTGTACGCCAGAGCTGGGGAGTTCACCGCATCACATGTCACATGTTTAAACTAACATAAAGTTAACACACCAGTGCCACTGAGGAATGTCGTTCAGCACACCTAACTCCTCTTTCAATTAGCTCAGGTAAAGACACAGCCACCCCCCTCACTCATTAAGACCCAGCGACAATGAAGAAACAGTTGACATATTAATGAGCTAGACATTGGTGTACAGGGCACAACTTCAACATTTACTAATGATACGAAACTTGGAAGCATTGTGAATTGTGAGGTGGATAATGTAGGACTTCAGAAAGACATAGACAGCTTGCTTGAATGGGTGGATAAGTGGCAGATGAAATTAAATGCAGAGAAATTTGAAGTGATTGATTTTGGTTGGAAGAACATGGAGATACAATATAAAACAAAGGGTACAATTCCAAAGAGGGTGCAGGACCAGAGGGACCTGCATGAATATCTGCTTAAACCATTAAAGGTGGCAGAACAGGTTGCGAGTGCAGTTAATAAAACATACAGTATCCTAGTCTTTATCAATGGGGGCACAGAGTAAAAGCAAAGATGAATGTTAAACCCATATAAAACAATAGTTTGGCCTCAACAAAAACAGAAATACCTGGAAAAACTCAGCAGGTCTGGCAGCATCGGCGGAGAAGAACAAAGTTGACATTTCGAGCCCTCATGACCCTTCAGCAGAACTAAGTAGAAATAGGAAAGGGGTGAAATATAAGCTGGTTTACAGGGGTGAGGGGGGGTGGGGGGGGTGGGGGAGAAGAGGATGGGTTGTTGGGACAAGCAGCCAGTAATAGGTGGTGATAACCAAAAGATGTCACAGACAAAAGAACAAAGAGGTGTTGAAGCTGGTGATATTATCTAAAAGAATGTACTAATTAAGATTGGAGAGCAGGACGAGCAAGGTAGCTCTAGTGGGGGTGGCGTGAAATAAACCATGGGTGGAATACATTTAAAAATAATGGAAATAGGTGGGAAAAGAAAAATCTATATAAATTATTGGAAAAAACAAAAGGGAGGGAGAAGAAACGGAAAGGGGGTGGGGATGGAGGAGGGAGTTCAAGATCTAAAGTTGTTGAACTCAATATTCAGTCCGGAAGGCTGTAAAGTTTCCTCTACATTGGAGAGACCAAATGCAGACTGGACGACCGCTTTACAGAACACCTTCGGTCTGCCGCAAGAATGACCCAAACCTCCCTGTCGCTTGTCATTTCAATACACTCCATCCTGCTCTGTTGCCCACATGTCTGTCCTTGGCTTGCTGCATTGTTCCAGTGAAGCTCAACGCAAACTGGAGGAATAGCACCTCATCTTCCGACTAGGCACTTTACAGCCTTCCGGACTGTATATTGAGTTCAACAACTTTAGATCTTGAACTCCCTCCTCCATCCCCACCCCCTTTCTGTTTCTTCCCCCTCCCTTTTGTTTTTTCCAATAATTTATATAAATTTTTCTTTTCCCACCTATTTCCATTATTTTTAAATGTATTCCACCCATGGTTTATTTCACCCCACCCCCTAGAGCTACCTTGCTCGTACCGCTCTCCAATCTTAATTAGCACATTCTTTTAGATAATATCACCACCTTCAACACCTCTTTGTTCTTTTGTCTGTGACATCTTTTGGTTATCTGCTCCTATCACTGCTTGCTTGTTCCAACAACCACCCCACCCCCCACCCGGTAAACCAGGTTATATTTCACCCTTTTCCTATTTCTACTTAGTTCTGTTGAAGGGTCATGAGGACTCGAAACGTTAACTTTGTTCTTCTCCGCCGATGCTGCCAGACCTGCTGAGTTTTTCCAGTTTTCTGTTTTTGTTTTGGATTTCCAGCATCCACAGTTTTTTGTTTTTATCACTAGTTTGGCCTCAACTGGAGTATTGCATCCAGTTCTGGACACCACACTTCAGGAAGGATGTGAAGGCACTTGAGGTGGTGCAGAAAAGATTCACAGAATTGGTTCCCGTGATGAGAAACTTAAGTTATGTAGATAAATTGCAGAAGTTGGGACTGTTTTCCTTGGAGAAGAGAAGGTTGAAAAATATTTGTTCAAGGTTTTCAGAATTATGAGAGGTCGGGACAGAATGGTTAGGGAGAAACTGTTCCCATTGGTGGAATGTTCAAGAACCAGAGGGCACAGGTTTAAGGTAATCGGCATAAAGAAGCAATGGTGACATGAGGAAAACCTTTTTCACACAGCGAGTCATTTAAATCTGGAATGCACTGCCTGAGTGTGGTGGAAGCAGGTTCAATGGAGGCATTCATGAGTGAATTAAATCAGTATTCGAAAAAGAAGCTTATGCAGAGCAATGGGGAAAAGGCAGGGGAGTGGATCTAGGCGAATGGTAACTTCAGAGAGCTGGCATAGATATTATGGACCAAATAGCCTCCTGTGCTGGAAGCATTCAATGATTCTGTGAAAGTTATAGTAAACATAGAGATACAGCAAGAAATTAATAATGTATCTTATGGTATGTTGGAGTATAAGAGCAAGGAAGTCTTGCTGCAATTAAGTAGGGCGGTGGATGTTTGTAATTCCCTACCCCAGTTATGTAGATGCTATTGATTATATTCAGGGTCGAGATAGATTTTTAGACATTCAAGAATTCAGGAAAGTGCAGCTGATGTTGAAGTTCAGTTGTGATCTTACTGACTGGCAGAATGGGCTGGAGGGGCTGAATGGCCTCTTGTTCCAATTTCTTATGTCTTTATTCGATGTGTCACCTAGAGGGGACTTAAACAGCTGGAACTGTCAAAGGTTTGGAGCTTTAATAGGGATTGGAGCTGATTGTGCATGATTCGCGCTTCATGAAAAATAAGACGATTCAGAGCAGCAGAATGCTGTGAGCTCCAGTTATCCGAGCATGCGCAGGATCCCGGAGGCGCCATGCTTCCTGGGAATTGTAGTACAGGAGGGCTCCTGATTGGGTGCTGCTCCCGAGGCGAGTCGTGCGGGGCGCGGGGCAGGCCGGGAGTTGTAGTCCGGAGTGATGGACTACAGGTCCCAGCGGGTAGTGCGCAGGCGCCAAGGGGCATCCGAGGCCGGACAGCCCCGGGAGTCGCGGCCGCTTGCTCAGCCGAAGAGGCAGCGACCGGACATGGCTGCATCAACAGAGGGCCACGGTCACAGCCAAGTTCAACAAGTATTCTCCACCGTCGAGAGGGTGGCGAAAGGTACCCGGGGAGGGCACAGGGTTGGTGGGGTGGGTGGTTGTGGAGAAGGGGATTTGGGGGGATGAAGGATGGGGCTGGGGGATGAAGGATGGGGCTGGGGGATGAAGGATGGGGGCTGGGGAATGAAGGATGGGGGTTGGGGGATGAAGGATGCGTGTTGGGGGATGAAGGATGGGGTTTGGGGGATGAAGGATGGGGGCTGGGGGATGAAGGATGGGGGCTGGGGAATGAAGGATGGGGCTGGGGGATGAAGGATGGGGCTGGGGGATGAAGGATGGGGATTGGGGGATGAAGGATGGGGGCTGGGGGATGAAGGATGGAGATTGGGGGATGAAGGATGCGTGTTGGAGGATGAAGGATGGGGGTTGGGGGATGAAGGATGGGGGTTGGGGGATGAAGGATGGGGGTTGGGGGATTGGGGGATGGGGGTTGGGGGATGAAGGATGGGGGCTGGGGGATGAAGGATGGGGGTTTTGAGGGATGAAGGATGGGGATTGGGGGATGAAGGATAGGGGTTGGGGGATGAAGGATGGGGGTGGGGGATGAAGGATGCGTGTTGGGGGATGAAGGATGGGGGTTGGGGGATGAAGGATGGGGGTGGGGGTTGGGGGATGAAGGATGGGGGTGGGGGATGAAGGATGCGTGTTGGATGAAGGATGGGGGTTGGGGGATGAAGGATGGGGGTTGGGGATGAAGGACGGGGCTGGGGGATGAAGGATGGGGGTTGGGGGATGAAGGATGACGGTTGGGGGATGAAGGATGGGGATTGAGGGATGAAGGATGGGGTTTTGGGGGATGAAGGATGGGGGTTGGGGGATGAAGGATGGGGATTGGGGGATGAAGGATGGGGGTTGGGGGGATGAAGGGTGGAGGTTGGGGGATGAAGGATGGGGGTGGGGGATGAAGGATGGGGATTGGGGGATGAAGGATGGGGGTTAGGGGATGAAGGATGGGGGCTGGGGGTTGAAGGATGGGGATTGGGCGATGAAGGATGGGGGTTAGGGGATGAAGGATGGGAGCTGGGGGATGAAGGATGGGGGCTGGGGGATGAAGGATGGGGGCTGGGAGATGAAGGATGGGGGCTGGGGGATGAAGGATGGGGATTGGGGGATGAAGGATGGGGGTTAGGGGATGAAGGATGGGAGTTGGGGGATGAAGGATGGGGATTGGGGGATGAAGGATGGGGATTGGGGGATGAAGGATGGGGATTGGGGGATGAAGGATGGGGATTGGGGGATGAAGGATGGGGATTGGGGGATTAAGGATGGGGTTTTGAGGGATGAAGGATTGAGGTTGGGGGATGAAGGATGGGGTTTTGGGGGATAAAGGATGGGGGCTGGGGGATGAAGGATGGGGGCTGGGGGATGAAGGATGCGTGTTGGGGATGAAGGATGGGGGTTGGGGGGTGAAGGATGGGGTTTTGGGGGATGAAGGATGGGAGCTGGGGGATGAAGGATGGGGTTTTGGGGGATGAAGGATGGGGGCTGGGGGATGAAGGATGCGTGTTGGGGATGAAGGATGGGGGTTGGGGGATGAAGGATGGGGTTTTGGGGGATGAAGGATGGGGGCTGGGGGATGAAGGACGGGGCTGGGGGATGAAGGACGGGGGCTGGGGGATGAAGGACGGGGGTTGGGGGATGAAGGACGGGGGTTGGGGGATGAAGGATGGGGTTTGGGGGATGAAGGATGGGGGTTGGGGGATGAAGGATGGGGTTTGGGAGATGAAGGATGGGGTTTGGGAGATGAAGGATGGGGGTTGGGGGATGAAGGATGGGGGCTGGGGGATGAAGGATGGGGGCTGGGGGATGAAGGATGGGGGCTGGGGGATGAAGGATGGGGGCTGGGGAATGAAGGATGGGGGCTGGGGGATGAAGGATGGGGGCTGGGGGATGAAGGATGGGGATTGGGGGATGAAGGATGAGGTTTGGCGGATGAAGGATGGGGGCTGGGGGATGAAGGATGGGGGCTGGGGGATGAAGGATGGGTGTTGGGGGATGGGGTTTGGGGGATGAAGGTTGGGGGATGAAGGTTGGGGGATGATGATGCATGTTGGGGATGAAGGATGGGGGCTGGGGGTTGAAGGATGGGGTTGGGGGTTGAAGGATGGGGTTTGGGGGATGAAGGTTGGGGGATGAAAGATGGGGATTCGGGGATGAAGGATGGGAGCTGGAGAATGAAGGATGGGGGCTGGGGGATGAAGGATGGGTGTTGCGGGATGAAGGATGGGGATTGGGGGATGAAGGTTGGGTGTTGGGGGATGAAGGATAGGGGCTGGGGGATGAAGGTTGGGGGGTGGGGGGATGAAGGATGGGGGTTGGGGGATGGGGTTTGGTGGATGAAGGTTGGGGGATGAAGAATGCGTGTTGCGGATGACGGATGGGGGTTAGGGGATGAAAGATGGGGGCTGGGGGATGAAGGATGGGGCTGGGGGATGAAGGTTGCGGGTTGAAGGATGGGGTGGGGGATGAAGGATGGGGGTGGGGGATGAAGGATGGGGGTTGGGGGATGAGGGATCGGGGTTGGGGGATGAAGGATGGGGGTTGGGGGATGAGGGATCGGGGTTGGGGGATGAAGGATGGGGGTTGGGGGATGAAGGATGGGGGTTGGGGGATAAAGGATGGGGGCTGGGGGGATAAAGGATGGAGGCTTGGGGGATGAAGGATTGGGGCTGGGGGATGACGGATAGGGGTTGGGGATGATCGATGGCGGGGCTGATGGGCTCTGTAGGCACTCGTAGACACAGGGAAAAGGAGCAGCCCTCACCTATTCGGCACCTCGATCCTGTTCCACCATTCAACCAGATCTTGGCTGATCCTGTGCAAATCCACTATCCCCAAATTTTCAATGTCCAAAAATCTGTCCAGCTCAGTCTTGAACATTGACAACTCTCTGGGATAGAGAATTCCAAAGATTCACAACTCTCTTTGTTTCCGCCCGAAAAGATCAACCCCTTTTATTTCAGAGTCCCACTAAGAGGAAACAGCCTCTCACTCTCTACCCTGTCAGACTTTCTCAGAGCTTTATAGGTTACAACGAGATGACTTCTCACTCTTCTCAGAATGGATTCTCCTGTCATTATGAGCAACGTGCAATTAGCCTTCCTAATTGATCGCTGTAACTGCACGTTAACTTGGTGTTTTGTGTACATTCCTCCAAATATCCACATTTATTACATTCTCACCCTTTAAAAAAATTAGTCTTTTTATATTCCTGCAAAATGAACAACTTAATTTCCCAATTATAATCCATCTACCACTATCTTGCCTACTCAATCAACCTGTCTATATCTATTTTCAGTCTCTCTGTGTCCTTGCATCTCATTTTCCTGGCTTTGTATCCTCCGTGTTACAGCAGAAAAGCAGCTGAAGACCTAGCACTGACCCTTCTGGCACAAGTCTGCCAATCCAAAAATAATTCATTTCGCCCTGCTCAGTGTTTTCTATCCTTCAATCAATCCTCTACCCTTGTTAATTTATTCCCCTAACTCCCACAACCCCCTGTCTTTCAATCTTTCATGTGTCTGGACAGGTGGGTGTGGGAGTTAGGGGAATATATTAACAAGGGTAGAGGATTGATTGAAGGATAGAAAACACTGAGGTGGGAATGAAGAGATGAGATGTTGGTGGCCACATGGCACAGGAGGATGATGTGTGGCCCTTTGCTGATGTGGTGAGAGGGTCTGTGAGAGGATGAGGCATGTGAAAAGTGATGTGGAAAGAAGGTAGGTGAGTGTCAAGTGAGAGCAAGGACTGAAGGGCCAAGCTGTGCTTTTGAATGGGCAGGTGTTCTGAAAGCCAACTTAGTTTTTCATCGAGGGCAGAGACTGGGAATTCCAAGCCCTGACAGACCTCAAGTTTCTGCGCGTTCGCAGTTCAGCATTTTCAGTTCTTTGGGCCAAGGACAGGCCCAACGCTCCTGTGCGCAAATAGAAAATGGCGCAGAAATCCAGATCATGTGATTGGGCACTGAGTGTTTTTGAAGACAAGTGTCCCAGGTAGAGGCCTGAGAAGAGTCCTGGACAAGGGACAAGAAGAGGTCCCAGCTAAGTTAAAAAGAGAGGAGCAGAGAAAGAGGCTCCGAGTTGGAAAAGGTCTGTGGTTAGCAGATTTGAAGTGATGAGGGCGCAGGAGAAGCCCTGAAGATCCAAGAAGGCAGCTGAAGGTTGGTGACTCTGTGCTGTGTGCCACTGGGGCAAAGGTAATCCTTTGGAGCAGCAGTGTTTTGCAAGGTGTGGCTGAAGAGCTGAAGTTGTGCTTTTGAGTTGGTGCCTGGGTGCAGAGTCGGGAATCCAGGGATACAGAAGCTCGGGATATGAGATTAAAACCTTGTGAGGTGGGCCATCATTGATGCTGTCCAGTTGGAGCAACCTTTGGAGAGAATTCCCAGGTTAAATCTTAGAAGGTGATTGTTAATCTCCGTGCCCAAGAGTATCCTCTATCTAGGGGATAGCTTGTCACAGACTGGAATGTCTCTGGAGAGAGAAAGAGTTTGTGAGATTGGTTGACTTTCACTGTTTGCTGATGTCTTGGTGGTTTGTTAAGAAATCCATGGACTCTGTCTTGGTTGTATCTGCCATTTATCATGCTTTATGGTGTAGTGTGCAGTAAGCCTGTTAATTCACATGTACCTCATATTAACCCTGAATGTTAAGAGTATAAAATAGACATTGTAAATTGTTGTATCTTTCTGACCTTGTATAATAAAGTTTATTTTTGTTTGTTCAAAACACATGGAATCTTGTGGCTCTATCCTCTTAGCAGGTGTCTTGAATCTTAAACTTTGTCTACTTTAAACAAAATGTTATTGGTCCCTAACTGGATCGCACCAAAAATTTAGGGATCTGTCTGGGATCATGACAGTGGCAGAGCTGTTTTTCGCTGTTCCCGATTTACCTGAGGTGCTTTCTGCCACATCCTTCCTCTTGGTACCTATGACAAGCTGTTCCCTGCACAGAGGATACTCCTGGGCACAGAGATTAATAATGACAGTAGCAGGAATTGTGTCTGTTCCTGATTGCTCTCTCCAGCTGATTCTAGGCATTCTTCACCTGAATGCCCTGGAATGTGACTATTCTCAGCCTGTTCAGAGAGACAAAGGATATACCAAGCTTCCAGAGACTCCCCTTCCTTCCCATCACTGTCCTCCTTTGCCATTATTTGCAGCAACAACTTATATAGCACCTTGAACACAGTGAAATCTCCCAAGGCGCTTCACAGGAGCATTATAAAACAAAGGAGTGACATTGGAGAGATGAGGTCAGGTGACTAAAAGCTTAGTCAAAGAGGTAGTTTTTCAGAAGTCTCTGAAAGTGAGTTGGTGAGGTTTAAGGAGGGAATTCCAGAGCATGGGGCCGAGGCAACTGAAGACATGACCACCAAGGCTGGAGCGATCAAAATCGGCGATGCACAAGAGGCCAGAATTAGAGAGGGACAAGGGCATGAGGAGATTTGAAAACTTCAATTTAAAAAGAACAGAAAATTTAATGAAATAACACCATTCCGTCTGTTGGGCATAGTTTTCCTTTTGCAATCTTTATTGGCTGTAATTAATGTTAACTTTTTTTATTCATTCATGGGATGGGGGCGTTGCTGCCTAGGCGAGCATTTATTGCCCATTCCTAATTGGGCATTTAAGAGTCAACCACATTGCTATGGGTCCGGAGTCACATGTAGGCCAGACCAGGTAAGGGTGGCAGATTTCCTTCCCTAAAGGGCATTAGTGACAATTGGCAATGGTTTCATGGTCTTCACCAGACTTTTAATTTGTTTTTTATTGAATTCAATTTCAATTGAAATTGGTTAGGTACAGAGTAAAGCTACCTTGTATTATCCCCATCAAACACTCCCAGGACAGGTACAGCACGGGGTTAGATACAGAGTAAAGCTCCCTCTATACTGTCCCCATCAAACACTCCCAGGACAGGTACAGCATGGGGTTAGATACAGAGTAAATCTCCCTCTATACTGTCCCCATCATACACTCCCAGGACAGGTACAGCACGGGGTTAGATACAGAGTGAAGCCCCCTCTATACTGTCCCCATCAGACACTCCCAGGACAGGTACAGCACGGAGTTAGATACAGAGTAAAGCTTCCTTTATACTGTCCCCATCAAACACTCCAGGACAAGTACAGCACGGGGTTAGTTAGTTACAGAGTAAAGCTACCTCAATACTGCCCCCATCAAACTCTCCCAGGACAGGTACAGCATGGGGTTAGAATAAAGCTCCCTCTACACTGTCCTGCGAAATAGTTCCAGGGCAGGTACAGCACAGGGTTAGATGCAGAATAAAGCTCCCTCTACACTGTCCCCATCAAACACTCCCAGGACAGGTACAGCACGGGGTTAGATAGAATAAAGCTCCCTCTACACTGTCCCCATCAAATACTCCCAGGATAGTTACAGCAGGGGGTAGATACAGTAAAGCTCCCTCTATACTGTCTTGTGAAATAGTCCCAGGGCAGGTACATCACAGGGTTGGATACAGACTAAATCTCCCTCTACACCATCCCCTCAAACAATCCTAGGGCAGGTACAGCACGGGGTTAGATACAGAGTAAAGCTCCCTCTACACTGTCCCCATCAAACACTCCCAGGACAGGTACAACATGGGGTTAGATACAGAGTAAAGCTCCCTCTACACTGTCCCATGAAATAGTCCCAGGACAGGTACAGCACGGGGTTGGATACAAAGTAAAGCTCCCTCTACACTCACCCATCAAACACTCACAGTAGGTGCTGCCTGAAGTTAGAGGAAGAATAGGATACATAGGACTTTGCAGCAGGAATAGGCCATTTGGCTCTTTGAGCCTGCTCCACCGTTGAATCAGATCATGGCTGATCTGATTGTGTTTTCTATTTGTCCCCACCCCCATAACCATTGACTTGCTAACCTTTCAAAAATCTGTCTAACTCCGCCTTGAATAAATTCAATGACCCATTCTCCACTACCTTCTGGGGGGAGAGAATTCCACAGACTAACAAGCCTCAGAGAGAAAAGAGTTCTCAGCTGTCTTAAAAAGGAGGCCTCTCAACTGTGTCCCTTGGCTCTCGACTCCCCACAAGAGGAAACATGAACCCAGTATACACCCCATCGAGTTTGCTCAAGATTTTTTTTGCTTCAATAAGATCACCTGTCATTCTTCTAAACTCCAGTGAGTATAGCCCAACCTGTTCAACCTTTCCATATTCCTTCATCACAGGAATGAGTTGAATGAACCTTCTCTGAAAAGCTAATGCATTTATATTCTTTTTCAAATAAGGAGACTAAAATTGTACATCCAGATGTGGTCTCACCAAGGTCATGTACAGCTGTGGTAAGACTTCCCGACTTGTATATTCCATTCTCCTTGCAATAAATGACAACATTCCATTTGCTTCCTAATCACTTGCTGTACCTGCAAACTAACTGTTTGCAATTCATTCTCCAGGACACCCAGATTCCTCCGTACCACAGAGTTAGAGTCATAGAGTTATATAGCACAGAAACAGGCCCTTCAGCCTATTGTGTCCATGCCAGCCATCAAGCACCTATTTATTCTAATCCCATTTTCCAGCACTTGGCATAGCCCTGTATGCAAGCGCGTTTCAAGTGCTCATCTAAACACTTCTTAAATGTTGTGAGGGTTCCTACCTTTATCACCCCCTCAGGCCGTGTGTTCCAGATTCCAAGCACCCTCTGGGTGAAAAAATCTTTCCTCAAGCCCCTCTAAACCTCCCGCCCTTTATCTTAAATCTATGCCCCCTGGTTATTGACACCTCCACTAAGGGGAAAAGTTTCTTTCTATCTACCCTATCAATGCCCCTCATAATTTTGTATACCTCTATCAGATCCCCCCTTGGCCTTCTCTGCTCTAAGGAAAACAACTCTAGCCTATCCAGTCTTTCATCATAGCTGAAATGCTCCAGCCCAAGCAACATCCTGGTGAATCTCCTCTGCACCTTCTCCAGTGCAATCACATCCTTCCTATAGTGTGGCAACCAGAACTGCATATAGTATACCAGCTGTGGCCTAACTAGCATTTTATACAGTTCCAACATAACCTCCCTGCTTTTATATTTTATGCCTTGGCTAATAAAGACAAGTATCTTATATTCCTTCTTAACCACCTTATCTACCTGTGCTGCTGCCTTCAGGGACCTGTGGAGGACTGGTACAGCACTGGGTTAGATAAAGAGTAAAGCTCCCTCTACACTGTCCCCATCAAGCAATTCCTGGACAGGTACAGCATGGGGTAAGACACAGAGTAAAGCTCCCTCTACACTGTCCGCATCAAACAATCCCTGGTCAGGTACAGCACGGGGTTAGATACGGAGTAAATCTCCCTCTACACTGTCCCCATCAAACACTGGCCAATTTAAGTTTTTGAACTTTTGCAAAGTGGGAAATGCAGCAATTTACACAAACCAAAATCCTGAACACTAATGAAACCATTGACTGGATCATGAGTATGAATTGTTCGTTGAGGAATAAATGTTAACTCTCTGACAGTGCAACACTCCCTCAGTACTGGCCTTCCGACTGCAGCGCTCACTCAGTACTGACCCTTTGACAGTGCGACATTCCCTCAGTGCTGATCCCCCTGTGACACTACCCCTTGCCTGGAATGAATGGTTGCTGACAGATTCAGTTGTGCAACAGCTATTGTTTGATCAGTGTTCTTCGTGTGTGTATTAATCTGTGTTCTGGATTGAAAATCAGTTTTGGTGGTACTCAGGGTTGTTCTCTATCTCTCAGCTGTTCCCATTCCACCGGCCCGGCGCCTCACCATGCAGGATGTCTACTCAGAGGGTAAGCCTAAACTTGAAGTCTTACGGGCACATTTTATTAAAGAAGGGAGACTGGAGGAAGATGCTGCCATCAAGATCATCGAGGATGGAGCTGCTATCTTTCGCAAGGAACGGACACTCATTGAAGTGGATGCACCCATCACAGGTCTGGGTTACCTGACACCCACCCTACTCCCCTCTATTTCTCCGCTGCTCCTCTCTCGCTTTTCCCCCCACTCCCCCCCTTCTTCACCCCCATCCCCCCTTCTTCACTCCCTCTCGCCCGTTCTTTGCCCCCACTCCCCACTACTTCACCCCTGCCTGCTTCCCACTCCTGGCACCCCCCCCCCCCCCCCCCCCCGAGCCTCCGCCCCGTCCTGGGCCCCTGCCCTCCCCCCGCTCCTGGGCCTCCGCCCGCTCCCCCCTCCTGGGCCCCCACCCACTCCACCACCTGTCCCCTCGCTGCTACCTCACCTCCTGCCCCCACCCGCGGGATTGAATTGACTATGGGGTGTGTGAGAGATGGTTGTGTTGATGGTGATGCCTTTCAAAAGGCATCAAAGCTTCCAATCAATTTGCTCTCTTACTTTGTGTGCCTTTCAGTGTGTGGTGACATTCATGGTCAGTTCTTTGACCTGATGAAGCTGTTTGAAGTGGGCGGCTCACCTAGCAGCACTCAGTATCTGTTCCTTGGAGACTACGTGGATCGTGGCTACTTCAGCATTGAGGTCAGTTCATAAATTTGTAACTCTGTGTCCACTGAGCATGCAGGGGAGAGGCCTTTGACCATCCTGTTGAAAGCCAGAATGGAGATTGATCTTATACTTAGCTGTGACCCATTGATTTCTGGGGCTGGGGTTTCATACAGAATATATGAAATGGAGCACTGATGTAGCTCATTCTGCTGCAGGCTGGGAGTTATTCTCAAATACATCAAGAACTTGTGCTTGGGATTTTGAAGGTAAGGTTGGTCAGTTAAGCTTGGAGCAAAGTTCAGATGCTGGAAGCCATGCTAAGTTAAATTATCTTTTCTGCTTCAGATTCTGACTGACCTGCTGTGTATTTCTGACTAGCTGCATGATTGGAATTCAGCAAGTTTCCAGATTTACAGATGAACATGTTTAACAAAAACTGCAAACTGGTGACCATAACATAAGATTGCCATCAGAACCCCAAGTCATTTGTTGATGCTGTTTAGGGAAGGAAACCTGGTGTCCTTACCCGGTTTGATCTGTATGTTACTCCACCAACTCCAACTACCCTCTGATGTGAGCCAGCAAATTCCCTCAGTTGAATCAAGCCACTTTAGTTCAAAAAGGCCCACCACCACCTTTTCAGGGCAACTAAGCATAGGCAACATATTCTGAGCTTATCAGTGATGCCCTGGTACACATATAAGAAAAGAGAGTCTGCTGAAGCAGCCAGGGTGTTAAATAAGAATTTGTCATTCGGCAGAACAATGGCAGGAAAATAATTCAGTATCTTGTTGAGTCTTGCACATTAAAGGAATAAGTGGGACACATAATTACTCATGCATGTTGAATGAGCTAGTGGGAGTGATAGCAGATCCAGCACTTGCCATGTCCAGCCGTTGTAGAGTAACAACCACCAAAGCAGAAGACTGGAACTGTACCACCAATGGAGTAAACACCTGGCACGTGATGCTTGGGCATGTTTTGCAATATCACAAAATATTCCAGATGTTCAGTATCATCCAGCAGAAAGCACTCTGCTATATTTGGCACCCAATCTAATCGCTAAGCGATCCAACCCTGACGCAATGTGATTGCAATGTGCACTCTCCACAGGATGAGCTGCATCAAGACAACATGGCTTCTGCAGCATCCCCTCCCAAACGCACCAGCTCTACCACCTAAAGGACAAGAGCAATCCAAGGAGAAGGGCCTGCCACCACCATCTAACTAGAGATAGAAAATGAATGCTGGCCTTGCCAGTGACACCCACATCCTGAAGAATGATTGGAAAAATCTGGTTCATCAAGTTAGCCTCATAAAACCATGATAGCAGAAGGTTTCTGTTTAGATGGTCCTACTCACCAACTTCCATGTAATTCACTAAGTTCAGACTGCCGAGGAAAAATGGTGCTGGGATCAGAGCCATACGTCTGAACCCTTGCATTGGAAAGAACGAGGTCGGACAAGTAGATGTTTTTCAGCTCCAGAAATTCTTGGGCAGATGTTTCCCAGGAAGTGGACTGGAAATGATTTTCGAGCACCGAACAAGTTCATAGACAATTGCATGACAAAGGGGCAGAGGTACAAAGTGTGGAAAGGCAAGTTGGGGACTGCTGTTTGGAAACTCTTCAGGTATACAAGTCAGGCTAAAGGTGTTGAACCTTGAAGAGGTGCTGCTGAATTCTCCAAGGAGAAACTGTTGTGTTTTACAGAAAGATAAACATCTCCTAGACCTGTCTTGACCTTTGTCACCTAAGCAGTTTGAATGTGCCAAGGTCAGAAAGCAGATGCAATGAAGGAGGCAGACAGCTGAAAGTAGCAAGGTGTTTGGGGTGTTCAGTTTTCAGTCTGAAGTCAGCTGCTTCCAACCATCAGGAAATAAAGAATTTCTCTGGTGAGTCACAACAAACTGTCTTAGCAAGCTAACAGTATTGACATAGAGCAAATACAACATGTCTCATGACAGCATACCTCATACAGTATAGTGTTACGGCACTATGGTGCTATGGCACTCCGCACTGTGGCGCTTGTGGGCACTGGCATCAGTACTGGGGCAACTGGGGGCTGTACCATTAGGATGGTTTACACCTGAACCGTATTTGGATGAGTGTCCTCGCAAATCGCATAACTAGGGAAGTAGAGAGGCTTTAAACTAAATAAGAGGGGTGAGGATCAAGCTTGGGTAGAGGTAGCAATTCAAGGTGTCTTTAGGAGAGCAAAATAGTAATATGAAAAATGAGGGTCAGAGAATGGCAGGGAGGGACTGAGAGAAAAAAACCTAAGAATACATCAACAGTCAAGACTAGATGTTACAAAAGTAACAAAAAGACAAAACTGAAGGCTCGCTATCTGAATATGCGTAGCATTCATAGCAAAGTAAATGAACTGATGGCCCACATTGAAATAAATATGATCTGATATCAATTAAGGAGACCTGGCTGCAGGGTGACAAAGATTGGGCCCTGAATACTGAAGGATACATTACATTCAAGAAGAGTAGGAAGCTAGGTAAAGGCAGAGGCGTATCACTGTTAATCAATGATAGCATTGGTGCAATATTTGGAGATGACCTTGGTTCAGGAGATCAGAATATAGAATTGGTTTGGATGGAGATGAGGAATAGTAGGGGGAAGAAATCACTCGTGGGAGTGGTCTAAAGGCCTCCTAACAGTTGCCACAGTGTAGGGAAAAGTATTCAAGAGAAAATATTGTAATAATCATGGGTGATTTTAATCAACAAAAAAACTGGAAAAATCAAATTGGCAGTGGTAGCCTGATGAGGTGTTCTTAGAATGCTTTCGAGATAGTTTCTTAGAGCAGCATGTTCTGGAACCAACCAGAGAGGAGGTTGTATTAGACTTGGTATTGTGTAATGTGACAGGATTAATTAATGACCTCAGAGTAAAGGCACACCTAGGTAGAGAGAGTGCAAGAAGCAGCGTGGCCATTAACAGTGAGAGAGCAAGAGGAGCAACGGGGCCATTCACAGTGAGAGAGCAAGAGGAGCAGCGGAGCCATTAACAGCGAGAGAGTGAGAGGAGCAACGGGACCATTAACAGCAAGAGGAGCAACGGGGCCATTAACAGCGAGAGGAGCAACGGGGCCATTAACAGCGAGAGGAGCAACAGGACCGTTAACAGCGAGAGGAGCAACAGGGCCGTTAACAGCGAGAGGAGCAGCGTAGCCATAAACAGCGAGAGGAGCAGCAGGGCCATTAACAGCGAAAGGAGCAACGGGGCCGTTAACAGCGAGAGGAGCAGCGTAGCCATTAACAGCGAGAGAGCGAGAGGAGCAGATGGGACATTAACAGTGAGAGGAGCAGCAGGGCCATTAACAGCGAGAGAGCGAGAGGAGCAGCGGGGCCATTAACAGCGAGAGGAGCAGCAGGGCCATTAACAACGAGAGAGCGAGAGGAGCAGCAGGGCCATTAACAACGAGAAAGCGAGAGGAGCAGCAGGGTCATTAACAGCGAGAGAGCGAGAGGAGCAGCGGGGTCATTAACAGTGAGAGAGCGAGAGGAGCAGCGGGGTTATTAACAGTGAGAGAGCGAGAGGAGCAGCGGGGCCATTAACAGCGAGAGAGCGAGAGGAGCAGCGGGGTCATTAACAGCGAGAGAGCGAGAGGAACAGCGGGTCATTAACAGTGAGAGAGCGAGAGGAGCAGCGGGGTCATTAACAGTGAGAGAGCGAGAGGAGCAGCGGGGTTATTAACAGCGAGAGGAGCAGCGGGGTCATTAACAGTGAGAGAGCGAGAGGAGCAGCAGGGTCATTAGCGAGAGAGCGAGAGGAGCAGCGGGGTCATTAACAGTGAGAGAGCGAGAGGAGCAGCGGGGTTATTAACAGTGAGAGAGCGACAGGAGCAGCGGGGCCATTAACAGCGAGAGAGCGAGAGGAGCAGCGTGGTCATTAACAGTGAGAGAGCGAGAGGAGCAGCGGGGTTATTAACAGTGAGAGAGCGAGAGGAGCAGCAGGGCCATTAACAGCGAGAGGAACAGCGGGGATGTTAACAGTGAGAGAGTAAGAGGAGCAGCGGGGCCATTAACAGTGAGAGAGCGAGAGGAGCAGCGGGGTTATTAACAGTGAGAGAGCGACAGGAGCAGCGGGGCCATTAACAGCGAGAGAGCGAGAGGAGCAGCAGGGCCATTAACAGCGAGAGGAACAGCGGGGATGTTAACAGTGAGAGAGTGAAAGGAGCAGCGGGGCCATTAACAGCGAGAGAGCGAGAGGAGCAGCAGGGTCATTAACAGCGAGAGAGCAAGAGGAGCAACAGGGCCATTAACAGTGAGAGTAGAGTGAGAAATTATTAAAGAACACAGAGAGAGAGGCCAGAGACCATTAAAGAGAGCAGAGAGCAGCTGATTGGTGAGTATTTCTAGTCTTTAAAGTTTAAGTAAGGTCTTTAGTTTGTGTTTAGGTCGCTAGTCTTTTTTTTTCTTTTTTCTCTTTTTCTAAAAAATAGCTTCTTAAGTATAAGCTCAATACTAATGTGTAAAAAATTACAATAAAGTGTAAAGAGCAAGGATACTAGAATAATTAATTAAGCAATTAAATAAAATACGATAGTGATGGCAGGACAGGTGATGTGCTGCTGCTGCAGCATGTGGGAGCTGCTGGACACCAAAGTGATCCAGAGCAAACACATCTGTAGTAAGTATTTGCAGCTTGAGGAACTTCAGATCCTCTTGCTCCTCTCACTGTTAATGGCCCCGTTGCTCCTGTCACTGTTAATGGCCCCATTGCTCCTCTTGCTGTTAATGACCTGTTGCTCCTCTTGCTGTTAATGACCCCGTTGCTCCTCTCACTGTTAATGACCCCGTTGCTCCTCTCGCTGTTAATGGCCCTGTTGCTCCTCTCGCTCCCTAGCTGTTAATGGCCCTGCTGCTCCTCTTGCTGTCTCACTATTAATGGCCCCATTGCTCCTCTCGCTCCCTCACTGTTAATGGCTCCATTGCTCCTCTCACTGTTAATGACCCCGTTGCTCCTCTCACTCCCTCGCTGTTAATGGCTCTGCTGCTCCTCTTGCTCTCTCACTATTAATGACCCCATTGCTCCTCTTGCTCTCTCATTGTTAATGGCCCCAATGCTCCTCTCACTGTTAATGGCCCCACTGCTCCTCTCGCACTCTCATTATTAATGGCCCCGTTGCTCCTCTCACTGTTAATGGCTACGCTGCTCCTCTTGCTCTCTGCAGACACTGCACCTCATCAGGGAGGAGGAAAGTTACCTGGATACTTTGCTCCAAGAGGTGGTCACACCCCTCAGATTAGGTAATTCAAATTTGGTCTGTGATCAGGGACAGGAGGTTGTGACCGCCAGTGAAGCAAGTATGGGAATCCAGGTGGTAGTGTTCGAGGAGCCTTGGCCCCTGCCTCTGCCCAACAGTTACGAGGTTCTTGCAGGCTGTGTGGACAAGAGTGGGGACTGCAGGGAGGATGAGTAAACAGACTATGGCACCATGGTACAGGGAGCCATTCAAGTGTGGGGAGGAAATAGGAATGTAGTAGTGGTAAGATAGATACTGTTCTTTGCAGCTGTGAGCATAAGTCCCAAAGGCTGTGTTGCCTGCCCAGTGCCAGGGTTAAGGACAACTCCTCAGGGCTGGAGAGGAACTTGGAGTGGGAGGGGAGGGATCCAGTTATTGTCGTCCATGTTGGTACCAGCAACATTGATAGGAGTAGAAAGGAGATTCTGCTGAAAGAATTTAAGCAGGACCCAAATTGAAAAGCAGAACTTACAAAATAATAATCTCTGGATTACTGCCTGAGCCATGGGCAAACTAGCATAGGATAAATAAAGTCAAGGAGTTAAATGCGTGGCTTAAAGATTGGTATGGTAGGCATGGGTTTCAGTCCATGGGACACTGGCACCAATACTGGTGTGGAAGGGAGCTGTTCCGGTGGGACAGGCTTCATTTGAACCACGCTGGGACCAGTGTCCTGGTGAATCATATAACTAGGGCTGTAGAGAGGGCTTTAAACTAAATGGTGGGTGGTGGGGAGGGTTCTGCAGAGGGGATACATAGGCTGACAAAGCAAAAGGATTTGGCGGCATTGCAGGGCAGCTATTTAGGTAATGATACCCAGAGTGTGACAGGAAGGGACAGAATGTACAAACATAAAAAAAAAGCAGCAAATAGGAACAAAGGGGGAAAATGGTAAAAAGGCAAAATTAATGGCTCTTCACTTAAATTAGTATTTGGAACAAAATAAATGAATTAATGGCACAAATAGAGGTTAATGTTTATGAACTTATAGTCATTACGGATTCGTAGTTATAAGGAGATCAAAGCTGGGAACTAAATATTCAGGGGTATGTGACTTTTCAAAAGACAGGCAAGAAGGAAAGGGTGGCGGGGTAGCTTTGTTTATTAGGAGATGGAATAAGTACAATAGCAAGAAATGATCTTGGATCGGAAGATGTAGAATCCATATGGGTGGTGGTAAGAAATAACAAAGGGAAGAAAACACTGGTGGGAGTTAGGTCCCCTAACAGAAGCTACACTGTAGGTCAGAGAATAAATCGGGAGATAATGAGGGCATGTCAGAAAGGCTGTATATTAATCATGGGTGACTTTAATCACCATGTAGATTGGGAAAATCAAATTGGCAGAGGAAGCCTTGAACAAGAATTCATGGAGTGCATTCTGGACAGTTCCCTAGAACAATATGTTGTGGATCCAACCAGGGATCAGGCTATTTTTGACCTGGTAATGTGTAATGAGGCAGATTTGATAAATGATCTCAGAGTAAAGATCCCTCGGAAATAGTGACCATAACATGGTAGATTTTAGCATTCAGTTTGAGAGTGAGAAAATTGGGTCGGAAACAACTGTGCTAAACTTAAAAAAGGGTAATTACAAAGGAATGAGGGCAGAGTTGGCTGGAGTGGACTGGGAAAGGAGTTTAGCAGAAAAGATGGTTGATGAGCAATGACAGACGTTTAAGAAAATACTTAATGATACAACAAAGATATATCCCAGTGAGAAAGGGGTTAAACCAACCATGGTTAACCAAGGAAGTTAAGGATAGTATCAACTTGGAAAAAAAAGCCATACAATGTGGCAAAAATTAGTGGTAAGCCAGAGGATAGAAAAAGTTTTAAAAACCAACAAAAGATGACGAAAAAAATAAAGAGGGGAAAAAATAAACTTTAAGGGTAAACAACAAGTAATATAAAAACGGACAATAAGAGCTTCTTTAAAGATATAAAAAGGAAGAGAGAGGCCAAAGTGAACATAGGCCCTTTAGAGAATGAGGCTGGGGAATTAATAATGAGGCACCAGGATATGACAAAGTTGAATGAATATCATTGCATCAATCTTCAGGGTAGAAGACACTAATAGCATTCCAAAAATACAAAATAATCAAGGGGCAAAAGGTTGGGGAGAAAAAGTGCTTGGGAAACTAATTGGGCTAAAGGCCAATAAGTCCCCTGGACCTGATGGGTTGTGTCCTAGGTTTTAAAGGAAGTAGCTACACAGATAGTAAATATGCTGGTAGTAATCTTCCAAGAGTCCTTAGATTCTGGAAAAGTCTCAGAAGACTGGAAAATTGACAATGTAACGCCCCTATTCAAAAAGGGAGGGAGACAAAAGACAGGTAGTTATAGGCCAGTTAGCTTAACATTTGTCATTGGGAAAATATTAGAGTCTATTATAAGGGATGTAATAGCAGAGCATTTAGAAATGCGTAATATAATCAAGCAGAGTCAGCATGGCTTCATGAAAGGGAAATCATGTCTAACAAATTTATTAGAATCCTTTGAGAAGGTAACAAGCAAGATAGATAAAAGGGAACCAGTTGATGTAATATATTCGATTTACAAAAGATAAGGTACCGCACATAAGGCTACTTAATAAGATAAAAGCCCGTGGCGTTGGGGGTAGTATATTAGCATAGATAGAGAATTGGCTAACTAATAGAAGACAGAGAGTTGGGATGAGGGGGGTATTTTCAGGATGGCAACCTGTAACTAGTGGAATGACACAGGGATCAGTGCTGGGGTCACAGTTATTTACAATATATATTAATGACTTAGATGAGAGAAGTGAATGTACTATCGCCAAGTTTGCGAATGGCACAAAAATTGGTGGGAAGGCAGCTGTTGAGGATGACAAAGAGTTTACAGAGGGGTATAGACAGGTTAAGTGAGTGGGCAAGAACTTTGCAGATGGAATATAATGTGGGAAAATGTGAGATTATACATTTTCCAGGAAGAATAGAGAAGCTGAATATTATTTAAATGGAGGAAGATTGCAGAAAGCTTCAGCACAGAGGGATTTGAGAGTCCTCGTGCATGAATCCCAAAAAGCTAACATACAAGGTCAGCAGGTAATTGGGAAGGCAAATGGAATGTTGGCCTCTTTTTCAAAAATTCGGAAGTCTTGCTAAAACTATACAAGGCACTAGTTAGACCACACTTAGAATACTGTGAACAGCTTTGGTCCCTTTATCTAAGGAAAGATATACTGGCATTGGAGGCAGTACAGCGAAGGGTATAGAGGGAGTTTAGAAGAATGAGAGGTGGCCTTATTGAAACATATAAGATTCTTAGGGGGCTTGACAGGGTAGATGCTGAGAGATTGTTTCCCCTTGTGGAAGAGTCTAATACCAGAGGGCATAATCTCCGAGTAAAGGGTCACCCATTTAACACAGGGATGAGGAGGAATTTCTTCTGAGGGTAGTGAACCTGTGGAGTTCTTTACTGCAGAGTCTGGTTCATTAAGTGTATTCAAGATTGAGACAGATTTTTAATCAGTAAGGGAGTCAAAGGTTATGGGAAAAGGCAGGAAAGTGGAGTTGAGGATTATCAGATCAGCCATGATCTCATTGAATGGTGGAACAGGCTCGATGGGCCGAATGGCCTACTTCTGCTCCTCCGTCTTATGGTCTCATAGCAGCAGCCACAAAATGATTGAATTTTACATCCAGTTTGAATGGGAGAAGAGTGGGTGTATGACTAGTATCTTAAACTTAAAAACAGCAACTATGTGGAGATGAAGATGAGCTAGCTAAAGTATTGGAAAACAAGGCTAGAGGATAGATGAATAGAGAAGCATTGGCAAACATTTAAGGGGATATTTTAGAGCATTCAGAAGAAGTACATTCCAATGTTTTTAAAAATGCTAAGGGGAGGACCCACTATCTGTGGTTAACTAAAGAAGTTAAGGAAAGCATAAAACTTGAGGAAAAAGCATACAAGTCTGCAAAGTTGATTGGCAAGACAGATGAATTGATAGAATATAAAAAATGACAGAGAATGACTAACCAGTTAACCAGGAGAAGGAAATTAGAGTATGAGAGGAAGCTAGCTAGAAATGTGAAAATGGATAGCAAGAGTTTCTACAGGTATTTAAAAAGGAAAAGAGTAAGTAAAGTGAGTGTTGGCCCTCTAGAGAGAGTGACAGTGCGGAGTAATGATAGATAATAAGAAAATGGTGGAAGAAATGAACAAATAGTTTGCTTCTGTGTTCACTGTAGAGGATACAAAACATTTCAGTAATAGCTGCAATTCAGGAGGCGGTAGGGAGAGAGGAACTTGGTGAAATTACAATCACTGGGGAAATGATAATGAGCAAACTGATGGAGCAATGGGCTGGGTCCTGATGGACTACATCCTAGCGTCTTAAAAGAGGTGGCTAATGAGGTGGTCGATGCGTTGGTGTTAATTTTCCAAAATTTGCAAGATTCTGGAAAGGTTCCATCAGACTGGATAGTAGCAAACATAATCCCTCTAATCAAGAAGGGAGGGAGGCAAAAAACAGGAAACTATAGGACAGTTAGCTTGACATCTGTCGTGGGGAAGTTGTTACAATTGATCATTAAGGATGTTATAGCTGAGCACTTAAAAAAGCTCAAAGCAATCGAAGAGAGTCATCATGGTATTGTGAAAGGGAAATCATGTTTCACCAATTTATTGGAGTTTTTTGAAGGAGTAACATGCACAGTGGTTTGCTTTATGAGGAGAGGTTTAACAGACTGGGCTTGTTGCCACTGGAGTTTGGAAGAGTGAGGGGTGATTTGATTGAGGAGAATTTTTTTCATCTGAGGGTTGTGCATCTTTGGAACTTTCTGCCTCAGAAGGCGGGGTCAGTGAATATTTTTAAGGTAGAGGTAGATAAATTGTTGTTAGGCAAGGGAATCAAAGGTTATCGGGGTTAGATGGGAATGTAGAATTCTAAACTATCAGATCAGCCATGATCATATTGAATGGCAGAGCAGGTTCGAAGGGCCGAATGGTCTACTCGTGTACCTATTTCTTATGTCCTTATGCTAGGGCATTCTTCACTGTGGCGCTGCAGTCACTTCTCGCTTCAGCACTCCTCCTGCGGCCTTGGAGCATTCCTTACTGTGCCGCCATAGCATTCTATGCTGCAGTGTTACACCATTCCTCATTGTGGCGTTTCATAAATGTCATATTTCTCAATACAGCTTTTCTCAATGCGGCGTTTCTCAATACAATAGCTCAAACCTTCGGGTGTCTGGATCTTTCAGAGATGCATGTCTCGATCATGTGGAAGTGCTGACGCGCTGACTTACATGAGAATGCCCAAGAAGTTTCAGCCTCCAATTGGCAATTTCCTTGTTCCCCAAGACCCTCTGTAAAAGTCTCCAACTCTGAGTTAAAGTCAGAGACGTGGGACAGTTCCCATGTACTTACCCTGGATAGTTACTCAGGAAATGTTAGTCAGTTTAAAACCTAGTCTGACTCCAGGGTAACACAAGAATTAACACCAATCACTTAGACTGCCAATGCCACCACCCCAATGCCCTCCGACTATCCCCCCTGCTACCCTGTGATACCCAGACTACCATCCTGACCTCCCGACTCCCTCTCCCAACCACCTAACCTACCTCCCACACCCAATTATCACCTTTCCCACCTGCCACCACCTAATGCAAGCAGCGTTGAGTCGGGGAAAAGTTTGAATGGCGCAGCTCTCTTGTCACTCCTTGGAAAGTCTAACCCAGTATTTCACAAGTACAGCATTTCATGAATAGGGCATTTGTCTTAGTTGTCACATCAAACTGCTGTGTGCCTCTTCCCAGTCCAGCAGTATTAACACAGAGCATCACATGAAGCATATCGTTAATCTTGCATCGGATCAGCTTTAATGCTTCTTTCTGCCCAATCCACCATTTCCCCTTGTTAATGCTGTAATTGTGTGATCCTGCATTGAGCTGATAAGAGCAAAATGATTTTGGAGATTCAATTGCAAATTTTTTCATTATTCGTACATTTGACGTGAGCGTCGCAGGCTAGGCCAGCATTTATTGTTCATCCCTAATTGCCCTTGAGCAGGTCTGGTGAGCTGCCTTCTTGAGCCGCTGCAGTCCATGTGGTGTAGGTACACCCACAGTGCTATTAGGGAGGGAGTTCCAAAATTTTGACCCAGCGACAGTGAAGGAACAGCGATACATTTCCAAGTCAGGATGGTGAGTGACTTGGAGGGGAACTTCCAGGTGGTGGTGTTCCCATGCGTCTGCTGCCTTTGTCCTTCTAGGTGGTAGTGGTCGTGGGTTTGGAAGGTGCTGTCTAAGGAGGCTTAGTGAGTTTCTGCAGTGCATCTTGTAGATGGTACACATTGCTGCCACTGTGCATCGGTGGCGGAGGCAATGAATGTTTGTGGATGGGGTGCCAATTGAGGGGGCTGCTTTATCCTGGTTGGCATCAAGTTTCTTGAGTGTTGTTGGAGCTGCACTCATCCAGGCAAGTGGAGAGTATTCCATCATACTCCTGACTTGTGCCTTGTAGATGATGGACAGGCTTTGGGGAGTCAGGAGGTGAGTTAATTGCTGCAGGATCCCTAGCCTCTGATCTGCTCTTGTAGCCACAGTATTTATATGGCTAGTCCAGTTCAGTTTCTGGTCAATGGTAACCCTCTCCAGAATGTTGATAGTGGGGGATTCATTGAAGCTAATGCCATTGAATATCAAGGGGTGATGGTTAGATTCTCTCTTATCGGAGATGGTCATAACCTGGCACTTGTGTGGTGCGAATGTTACTTGCCACTTGTCAACCCAGTCCTGGATGTTGTTCAGGTCTTGCTGCATTTGGACATGGACTGCTTCAGTATCTAAGCAGTTGCGAATGGTGCTGAACATTGTGCAATCATCAGTGAACATCCCCACTTCTGACCTTATGATGGAAGGAAGGTCATTGATAAAACAGCTGATGATGGTTGGGCCTAGGACACTACCCTGATGTCCTGGAACTGAGATGATTGACCCCCAACAATCACAACCATCTTCCTTTGTGCTAGGTATGACTCCAACTGGCAGAGAATTTTCCCCCTGATTCCCATTGACTGCAGTTTTGCTAGGGCCCTGTGATGACACACTCTGTCAAATGCTGCCTTGATGTCAAGGGCAGTCACTCTCACCTCCCTTCGGGAGTTCAGCCCTTTTGTCCATGCTTGAACCAAGGCTGTAATGAGGTCAGGAGTTGAGTGTGGCCCTGGCATAACCCAACCTGAGCGTCAGTGAGCAGGTTATTGCAAAGCAAGTGCTGCTTTATAGCACTGTTGATGACCCCTTCATCACGTGACTGACGATCGAGAGTAGACTGATGGGGCGGTTGGATTTGCCCTGCTGTCTGTGCAACTTTCCACAAAGCCGGGTAGATGCCAGTGTTGTAGCTGTACTGGAAGAGCTTGGCTAGTGGCATAGCAAGTTCTGGAGCATAAGTCTTCAGTACTGTTGCTGGAATGTTGTCAGGGCCCAGAGCCTTTGCAGTACCAATGCCTTCAGCTGTTTCTTAATATCAGGTGGAGTGAATCGAGTTGGCTGAAGACTGGCACCAGTGATGCTGGGGACCTCTGCAGGAGGCCGAGATGGATCATCCACTCGGCACTACAGGCCTAAGATTGTTGCAAATGCTTCAGCCTTATCTATTGCACTCATGTGCTGGGCCCCTCTGATCATTGAGGATGGAGCTATTTGTGGAGCCTCCACCTCCAATGAGTTGTTTAATTGTCCACCACCATTCACAAGTGGACATGGAAAGACTGCAGAGCTTAGATCTGATCCATTGGTTGTGGGATCGTTTAGCTCTGTCTGCCATTTGTTGCTTATGCTGTTTGGCATGCAAGTAGTCCTAAGTTGTAGCTTCACCAGGTTGACACTTCATTTTTAGGTATGCCTGGTGCTGCTCCTGGCATGCCCTCTTGCACTCTTCATTGAACCTGGGATGATCCCCTGGTTTAATGGTAATGGTAGAATAGGTGATATGCTGGGCCGTGAGGTTACATATTGTGTTTGAGTCCAATTCTGCTGCTGCTGATGGCCTACAGTGCCTCATGGTTGCCCAGTCTTGAGTTGCTAAACATGTTCGAAATCTATCCCATTTAGCACGTTGGTAATGCCACACAACATGGTATCCTCAATTTGAATTTGGGATTTTGTCTCCACATGGACTGTGCAGTGGTCACTCCTATCAATACTGTCATGGACAGATACATCTGCGGCAGGCAGGTTGGTGAGGATGAGGGCAAGTATGTTTTCCCCTCTTGTTGGTTCCCTCAGCATCTTCCACAGATGAAGTTTAGCAGCTATGTCATTTAGGACTTGGCCAGGTCAGCCTTGGGGCTCGGAGTGGGGGAGAGGGAGCGTGTCACATGATAATCGGCAGCTGGTTTCCTTGCTCGTTTTGACCTGACGCCATGAGACTTCTTGGGGTCTGGGGTCAATGTTGAGGACTCCCTCCAACTGTATACCACTGGGCCGCCACCTCTGCTTGGCCTGTCCTGCCAGCAGGACAGGACATACCCAGGGATGGTGATGATGGTGTCTGGGACTTTATCTTAAGATATGATTCCGTGAGGATGACTATGTCAGGCTGTTGCTTGACTAGTCAGTGAGATAGCTGTCCCAATTTTGCGACTAGTCCCCAGATATTAGTTAGGATGACTTTGCAGGGTCGACAGGGTTTGCCGTTGTTGTTTCCGGTGCCTAGGTTGATGCCGGATGGCTCATTCGGTTTCATTCCTTTTAGACCTTCTAGTGATTGTGATACAACTGAGAGTCTTGCTAGGCCATTTCAGAGGGCATTTAAGATCAACCCCTTTGCTGTGGATCCGGGCTAATTCAAATTGCACCATCAACCCAGAGCATTACCCTGGGTCTTTGGTTTACTAGTCCAATGACACAAGTGCTAAGCCACCTCCTCCCCTTTTGGTTAATTGGATGTGAAATGTGGAACAATCCATCACCGGGTTGAATAATCTCCAAACCGGATGACTGAGGCGCCTGCAGAGTTTTTACTGGCCGTGACGTAGAACGAGTAAACTCTCCCTGTAGGGCTGTTCCCCTCCCGCTGAAGCGGAGAGAACATGGGCACAGGTTTTTAAATATCATCAAAGGCCAATATTTATTGCCTATCCCTAATTGCCCTTGAGAAGGTAAGCTACTTTCTTGAACCGCTGCAGTCCATGCAATGCAGTAACAACCACAGTGCTGTTAGGAAAGGAGTTCCAGGATTTTGACCCAGGAACAGTGATGTATTTCCAAGTCAGGGTGGTGAGTGACTTGGAGGGGAACTTCCAGGTGGTGGTGTTCCCATGTATCTGCTGCCCTTGTCCTTCTAGATGGTAGTGGTTGTGGGTTTGGAAGGTGCTGTAGGAATCCTTGGTAAATTGGTGCAGTGCATCTTGTATATGATACACACTACTGTCACTGTGCGTCGGTGGTGGAGGGAGTGAATGTTTAAGGTGGTGGATGCGGTGCCACTGAAGTAGCTGCACAAGAGAATGGCGTGAGGCAGTCTTCTTTTGCTCATTCTCAGAAAGTGACTGTCAGCTTCATTTCCCGTCGATAATTCTCTGTGGAAGTGGCTGTGGGCTGCCTGAAACAGATGTAGGGGGCTTATACAGACTCTGCATGATAGGAGAGATGTGTGGGCTGGCTGCTTACTCAGAAGGGATCACTGTATTTAGAGGGTTGTGGCAGCTGTCTAGATCTGTGCATAAATGATGCTGATGATCAAAATCTCATTTCTTAGTCCTGGAGATTTAGCTACCAATCACTGTACCTGACACAGAGCTCACCAGCCATTCAGTTCAAATCTTCCAACTCAGATAGTCTGCTTAGCTCTCACCCTATTTGAGATGGCTTGCAACAGTCTAGTCGGTAGCTGGTGAGAGCAGGTCTGAATCCTTGTCCGGCAGTCGAGAGGACTCTGGATAATGTGTTAAGCAACATGACCCATCGAAATGCAGGATTATACTGCCACACTTCCTCTGAGCACAGTGCTGGCCACTAGATCCCCACTGAGTTGACCCACCAGCTCAGGAGCAGAACTGGTCACAGTGCTGTGTCTAAAGACCAGTGGAGACAATACATATTTACAGGCAGCAAAGTGATGGCCCAGGGGTTCCTGAGTGGGTGTGAGAGAACTGGATTAACATCAGTAGAGATATAGTCAGTAACAGGTCACAGAGGGAGAGGGGTATTGAGTGACAGTGTGAGGGAGCAGGATGAACACCAGCAGAGATACAGTCAGTAACACAGGGTGCTGGGGGAAGAGGGATACTGAGTGACAGTGTGAGAGAGCTGGATGAACACCAGCAATGATACAGTCAGTAACACAGGGCGCTGGGGGTGGGGCGGGTGTGGGGGGGGGGGGGGCACTGAATGACAGTGTGAGGGAGTTGAATTAACATAATTAGAGATGCAGTCAATAACAGGCTGCAGAGGGAAAGGGGTTGCTGAGTGATAGTGTGAGAGAGCTGAATTAACATCAGTAGAGATACAGTCAGTAACACAGGCTGATGGGGGAGGGGCATTACTGAGAGATAGCGTGAGAGAGCTGGATTAACATTAATAGAGATACAGTCAGTGACACAGGGTGCTGATGTAGAGGAGTTACTGAGTGAAAGCCTGAGGGAGCAGGATTAACATTGAGAGAGATACAGTCAGTGACATAGGGACCTGGAAATAGTTGAGGATGTGAGGAGGCAGCTGCTTTTGCAGCGAGTCCTTAAATGGGATCATACAGTTTGGATTATTGCTGTCTATTAAAAGCCTTCAAGTCCAACAAGATGAAAATAAAGTGTGGACTCACAGGCCAGTGACAATCTACCTGTTCATGACAATGGACAAATGTGAGTCACAGCAGGCTTCACTACTCCATCAATCTGTCACACTGCAGAACACTATACATCAGATTAAGGGGCCGAGGTTGAACTCAGAACAAAGTAGACTCAGGCAGTAACGAAAGGGAGAAGTTAGGCTGAGGTTCCAGTTGAGAACCAGGGATAAGGAACTCGATTACAAGGAATGACTAGAGAAGCTGAGATCGTTGTTGAGCAGAGGTTAAGAGGAGATCTTTGGAGGTGTTCAGCATTGGGATGATTCGATTGAGTAAATAAGGAGAAACTTTCAGTGCTGGAGGGGCAGTAACCAGAGAATACTGGATTTAAGACAGAGGAGCTAGAGGGATGCTGAGAATTTTTTATGTGGCAAGCTGTTGTGCTCTGGTATGTGCTGTCTGAAAGGACGGTGGAATCAGATTCAATACTGCCATTCAAAAAAGGGATTGGATAATTAAGTTAAGGAGGAATATTTATAACCTCCCACTTTCAAAGAAAAAATCCTCTCCACTGACTGTATCTCTCCTGATGCTAATCCAGCTCCCTCACACTGTCACTCAGTAACCCCTACCGCCCCCAGCACCCCGTGTTACCAACTGTATCTCTACTGATGTTAATCCAGCTCTCTCTCATTGTCACTAAGTCACCCCTCTCCACCCAGCCCCTTGTGTTACTGACTCTGCATCTCTCCTGATGTTAACCCTGCTCCCTTCCTGTTCTTCCTTGGCATCTTTGATGTTGTACCCTCATGCCTATCTAATTGCCTCTCCAGCCTGCTTGTCTCTGCTTCACTTGTTAAAGATTTCTTCTCTGCAGTGTGTGCTGATGCTTTGGGTTCTGAAGATCCACCATTCGAGCACGATGTTTCTGCTGCGGGGAAATCATGAATGCAGACACCTCACTGAATACTTCACGTTCAAGCAAGAATGTGAGTATACCCCACAAGCAAACATTAAACTCAAACAGACCGGCTCCCTTCCTCCTAGCCCAGACCGACTTGCCTTCCTCCCAGCCCAGACCGACCCTGCCTTCCTCCTAGCCCAGACCGACTTGCCTTCCTCCCAGCCCAGACCGACCCTGCCTTCCTCCCAGCCCAGACCGACCCTGCCTTCCTCCCAGCCCAGGCCGACCCTGCCTTCCTCCCAGCCCAGGCCGACCCTGCCTTCCTCCCAGCCCAGACCGACTTGCCTTCCTCCCAGCCCAGACCGACCCTGCCTTCCTCCCAGCCCAGACCAACTTGCCTTCCTCCCAGCCCAGACCGACCCTGCCTTCCTCCCAGCCCAGACCAACTTGCCTTCCTCCCAGCCCAGACCAACTTGCCTTCCTCTCAGCCCAGACCGACTTGCCTTCCTCCCAGCCCAGCCCGACTAGCCTTCCTCCCAGCCCAGACCGACTTGCCTTCCTCCCAGCCCAGACCGACTTGCCTTCCTCCCAGACCAGACCGACTTGCCTTCCTCCCAGCCCAGACCAACCCTGCCTTCCTCCCAGCCCAGACCGACCCTGCCTTCCTCCCAGCCCAGACCGACCCTGCCTTCCTCCCAGCCCAGGCCGACCCTGCCTTCCTCCCAGCCCAGACCGACCCTGCCTTCCTCCCAACCCAGGCTGACCCTGCCTTCCTCCCAGTCCAGATCGACCCTGCCTTCCTCCCAGAGATAAAAGCAAAAAGCTGCGGATACTGGAAATCCAAAACAAAAACAGAAACAGAAATACCTGGAAAAACTCAGCAGCTCTGGCAGCATCGGCAGAGAAGAGCACAGTTCACGTTTCGAGTCCTCATGACCCATCAACAGAACTAAGTAAAAATAGGAAAGGGGTGAAACGTAAGCTGGTTTAAGGCAGTCAGTAATAGGTGGCGATAACCAAAAGATGTCACAGACAAAAGGACAAAGAGGTGTTGAAGGTGGTGATATTATCTAAAGGAACGCGCTAATTAAGAGTGGAGAGCAGGACAGGTAAGGTACAGATAGCTCTAGTGGGGGTGGGATGAAATAATACTAAAAGGTAGAGATAAACAAAGGGTGGAAGTACATTTAAAAATAATGGAAATATGTGGGAAAAGAAAAATCTATATAAATTATTGGGAAAAACAAAAAGGAGGGGGAAGAAACGGAAAGGGGGTGGGGATGGAGGAGAGAGTTCAAGATCTAAAATTGTTGAACTCAATATTCAGTCCGGAAGGCTGTAAAGTCCTAGTCGGAAGATGAAGTGCTGTTCCTCCAGTTTGCGTTGAGTTTCACTGGAACAATGCAGCAGGCCAAGGACGGACATGTGGGCATGAGAGCAGGGTGGAGTGTTGAAATAGCAAGCGACAGGGAGGTCTGGGTAATGCTTGCAGACAGACCGATGCTTGCAGAACACCTTGTTTATCACTACCTTTTGGTATTTTTTCACCCCACCCCCACTAGAGCTATCTGTACCTTACCTGTCCTGCTCTCTACTCTTAATTAGCACATTCCTTTAGATAATATCACCACCTTCAACACCTCTTTGTTCTTTTGTCTGTGACATCTTTTGGTTATCTCCACCTATTACTGACTGCTTGTCCTAACAATCCCCCCACCCGCCTTAAACCAGCTTATATTTCACCCCTTTCCTATTTTTACTTAGTTCTGTTGAAGAGTCATGAAGACTCGAAACGTCAACTGTGCTCTTCTCTGCCGATGCAGCCAGAGCTGCTGAGTTTTTCCAGGTATTTCTGTTTGTTTTTGTTTTGCCTTCCTCCCAGCCCAGACCAACTTGCCTTCCTCCCAGCCCAGACCGACTTTCCCTCTTCCCAGCCCAGACCAACTTGCCTTCCTCCCAGCCCAGACCGACTTTCCCTCTTCCCAGCCCAGACCAACTTGCCTTCCTCCCAGCCCAGGCCGACTCTCCCTCTTCCCAGCCCAGGCCGACTTTCCCTCTTCCCAGCCCAGGCCGACTTTCCCTCTTCCCAGCCCAGACCCACTTTCCCTCTTCCCAGCCCAGGCTGACCCTGCCTTCCTCCCAGCCCAGGTCGACTGGCCTTCCTCCCAGCCCAGGCCAACTTGCCTTCCTCCCAGCCCAGACCGACCCTGCCTTCCTCCCAGTCCAGGCTGACTTGCCTTCCTCCCAGCCCAGACCGACCCTGCCTTCCTCCCAGCCCAGACCGACCCTGCCTTCCTCCCAGCCCAGACCGACTTGCCTTCCTCCCAGCCCAGACCGACCCTGCCTTGCTCCCAGCCCGGACCGACCCTGCCTTGCTCCCAGCCCGGACCGACCCTGCCTTCCTCCCAGCCCGGACCGACCCTGCCTTCCTCCCAGCCCAGACCGACCCTGCCTTCCTCCCAGCCCAGGCCGACTTGCCTTCTTCCCAGCCCAGACTGACCCTGCCTTCCTCCCAGCCCAGGCCGACTTGCATTCCTCCCAGCCCAGACCGACCCTGCCTTCCTCCCAGCCCAGACATGCGATTCTTGAGTTTGGATGTGGCCATTTAGCTCTGGCAGGAGTGGGAGATAGATGGGAGAAATGGAATTGTGACCAGTACTAGCGCATACTTACTCTGTTACAGTTCCTGATTGTACCAGCTGGATAAAAGGGCAGGATTCACTCCTGTTTATTACTGTATGGTCTATCTGTGTCTGAATGTTAGCTTGTGTGTGCATATCGCAGGTAAAAGGGAAGAAACTGCTTCTGTCTGGTGCTTTGTGGCCCTTATGTGTCTGTTAGCTCACGTACACAAACAAAACAGACTGGTTAAAGAGAATGAATCACTCCTATCTGAGTTAGGAATACTTGCGTTAGTTGTGTACGTGGAAGCTGGGTCATTTGGCTACTCTGAGATAACACTTAGGTGGTCTTGCAGACTAAGTTGAAGATGCAGCAAGTCTGAGTTTTCACTTGCCTGCACTTGGACAGTGACTTGAGTTCTGTGTTGTGTGTTAGCTGTGTCCCTATATCACGCTGATGTTTATCCACTGGCTATTCCTCAGCTCCTCTAGCAGGGACTAAGTGCTTTAAGCTGAGGTGGCACTGTTAGGGAGGCATGTGCCAGGTTTTCTCCTGGAAACCATGAGGACTGGAATTGGATGGGACTCTGCCCAGACTGTTCACAGCTCTTAGTAAATAACTGCTCCCTTTGTGTTCCTTCTCTTCTTCTCCAGTTCTTTTCCTCTGATCTCCACATTCTCACTGTCCTATTGTTCCCCTATTTGCAGTGAATTTGTTTTCCTTTGACCGTCACTGCTTTCAGCTTGCTTAGATTTGTTCATGTAGTTTGCTGTCAGAGGCTTTTTAGAAACCATTGCCTTGGAGCTTTCCATAGTTGATTTGGGATGCCGTTGTATTGGATGAAAGAGTCATCCTTTTTGTGTTTGTGCTGTCTGCTTTTTAATAGATCATTACACAGATAATCCTTGAGGATTAATCCTGATAGCTAACTCTAAGTTTACCCTGTATTATTGCGTGACTGATGACTGCATCTGTTTATCATCATGTTTGAAAATGAGCCACAGCAGCTTGTTTGCAATTTAGCCGCAGCTCCCTGCCAATTGAGCCCCTCAGAATTAACATTGAATTATAGTTCTGAATAGCATTTTAATAACCCTGTGCCTACACTGGCTCCCTGGTAGGAGAGTGCTTTCCTTGCACGAAAGCAAAACCAGGATAGATAGACAGCGCATTTCATGAGCTCAGCACCTCCCAAGGCATTTCATAGCCAATGGGGGACATTTTGAAATGTAGCCACAGTTCCAATGTAGGAAATGTAGCAGCCCACTTACTCACAGAAAGATCTCATAAACTTCAGTGGAAGAAATGAGGGAAGTCATGCCTAACAAATTTGACTGAATTTTTTGAGGAGGTGACCAGTGTGTAGATGAGGGTAGTGCAGTTGATGTAGTTTATATGGATTTCAGCAAAGCCTTTGACAAGGTCCCACATAGGAGACTTATAAAGAAGGCTAATGCACATAGGATACAGGGTAATTTGATAAGGTGGACACAAAATTGGCTTAATTGTAGGAGACAGAGGGTGATGACAGAAGGATGCTTTAGTGACCAGAAGTCAGTGTCCAGTGGTGTACCACAGGGATCTGTGCTGGGTCCCTATTATTTGTCATTTATATGCAAGACATAGATGACTATGTTGGGGGTAGGATTAGTAAGTTTGCGGATGACACAAAGATTGGCCGGGTGGTTAACAGTGAGGTTGAGTGTCTTGGGCTACAGGAAGATGGCCAAATGGTCAGATAAGTGGCAGATGGAATTTAACCCTGAAAAGTGTGAGGTGATACACTTTGGAAGGAGTAATTTGACAAGGAAGTATTCAATGAACGGTATGACACTAGGAAGTTCTGAGGAACAAAGGGACCTTGGTGTGTGTGTCCAGAGAGCTCTGAAGGCAGAGGGACATGTTAATGGGGTGGTGAAAAAGGCATATGGGACACTTGCCTTTATCAATCGAAGCATAGATTACAAAAGTAGGGAGGTCATGTTGGAGTTGTATAGAACCTTGGTGAGGCCACAGCTGGAGTACTGTGTGCAGTTAGGAAGGATGTGATTGTACTGGAGGGGGTGCAGAGGAGATTCACCAAGATGTTGCCTGGGATGAATCATTTAAGTTATGAAGAGAGGTTGGATAGACTTGGGTTGTTTTCGTTGGAGCAGAGAAAACTGAGGGGCGACCTGATCGAGGTGTACAAGATTATGAGGGGCATAGACAGGGTGGATAGGGAGCAGCTGTTTCCCTTAGTTGAAGGGTCAGTTGTGAGGGGACGTAAGTTCAAGGTGAGGGGCAGGAGGTTTAGGAGGGATGTGAGGAAAAATATTTTTACCCAGAGGGTGGTGACGGCCTGGAGAATGCACTGCCTGGGAGGGTGGTGGAGGTGGGTTGCCTCACATCCTTTAAAAAGTACCTGGATGAGCACTTGGCACATCATAACATTCAAGGGTTTGGGCCAAGTGCTGGTAAATGGGATTAGGTAGGTAGGTAAGGTATTTCTCACGTGTCGGTGCAGACTTGATGGGCCGAAGGGCCTCTTCAGCACCGTGTGATTCTGTGAAATAACTGGATCATCTTTTATTAGTGATGTTGGTTGAGGGATAAATATTGTCCCAGGACTCCGGGGGGAGTTCTCTGCCCTTGTTTGAAATGGTGCCATACCCTGTCAAATCAGGCTCCCTGACACGATTCTCTCCTATTGTGTTCTGCCAGAGAAGGTCAGAAGCTCATTGGCTTTTTAATAGATGCACTGATGGAGTTGTACAAAAATTTATGTTGTACTATTTCAGACCTTGCCCTAAAACCCACCACAGACTTGGAAGCAAATAACAACAGAAAATGCTGGAAAAACTCAGGCCTGGCAGCATCTGTAGAGAGAAACAGAGCTAATGTTTCGAGTCCTTTTGACTTCTTCAGAGCTCTTCCAGCATTTTCTGTTTTGATTCCAGATTTCCAGCATCCGCAGTGTTTTGCTTTTATCACAGTTCTGGAAGCAGCCACAGTGTTGTGATATAAAAGGATCGTGGGGAGGTGCACACAAGCTTCTTAAAGGGGACTCGCCAGGCAGAAGGCCTGTTCCAAGATTTGGACACATAATCTAGGCTGACACTCACTGTGTAGTACCCAAGCTATTGAAGGAGCTGGATAAATGCAAGCCCTCCATTCCTAACTTTGAGCAGATAAAGTCCATTTTCTGTTCCAACTGGGCAGGCGCTTTGGATCCTGACTGGGACAGCTTGTTGGCTGTGATGTATCCTGTAGCAGATGGCGTGGCAACCCTTCAGCTTCAACCAGCTACTATCGTGTCATTGCCAAAGCTTTGAATTGGAGCTACTGAGCTCTGAAACCAGAGAACTAATGGATTGTGCTTCTGGAATGGAATGAACGTGTATTATTGTAAGCTGCTAACAGTATGCTGTGCTTCAGATATTTCATCTAAAAGGCCCAGGATTAATCCAGGCTCCCTCATGGCCTGTTAGGAAAATAGTTGTTTTCCCCTGGTATTTTTAGCCTCTCTGACGGGAGCTGACCAGTTTGTCGATGCAAGAGGAATCTATCAGATTCCTGTGACTCTGCACTCAGTCAGGATGAAGTGTACTTTCCTGGTACAACAGCAAGTTGCAAGTAAATTGCACATGAAGACAGTGCACTGCCCCCAAGGCAATGCACATGAGTGTAATCAAACAAAATCTGACACCAAGCCACTTCAGATATTAAAACAGGTGACCAAAAGCTTGGGCAGGGAGTTAGATTTTAAGGAGATCTTGAAATAGGGTAGAGAGTTTTAGGAAAGAATATTAGGGCCTCAGCAGCTGAAGGCACAGCCACCAGTTGTGGAGCAATTAAAATTGGTGATCGGCAAGAGGTCAGTATTGGAGGAGAGCATAGATCTCCTTGGATTGGAGGAGTTTACTGAAATAGGGAGGGCGACAAGGCCATGGAGGGATTTCAAAACAAGAGTGAAAAATTTTAAACTCAGGCATTGCCAGTCCTGGAGCCAAGGTAAACAGGCACAGAGGTGATGGAGAATGGGACTTGGTATGAGTTTGGATATGGGCAGCAGCATTTTGAGTTTTGAGACAGTGGTATTAGATGGTAAGCAATAATTAGATCAGGACCATGAGAAAAGCAAGCCAGAGGAGGATTTAAGCATTACAGCAATAGTAAAAATTGTCATTTTAAAAAATTGTCCCTATAAAGCCTTCAACAAAGAGCTCTCCAATAAATACTGTTTATGATAGAGGAAAAAGTCATGGAGTATTGCCTGAATGTTTTCTCTGGAGCCATGTGGGGCAGGGGCGGGTAAGAGGTTTAGAAATGTTTTGCCCAAAACTAGATGGGAGCCATGAGAGATCCTGGCAGAAACACCACGACACTGACAGGAGGAAACCAGAATGTTTGATTGGGAGCGAGGTTACTGAGTCATGTGTTCAATTCCCACACCAGAAACATGGCTGCCCCTCCTGGTATAGCGCTGAGGGAGTGTTTCGCTGTCAGAGAAGTTAAACGAAGGACCCATCCTGTCTGCCCCCTCAGGTGGTGTAAAAGATTGCATGGAAGAGGAAAAGGGGTCTTATTGCCATTTTTCTGACAATGTAAGTCCCTCAAGTAATATCATTCAAAGGTGTTTTGATTTATGTCAATGCTTTTCTGGGATCTTGCTGTGTATAATTTGGCTGCCATGTTTCCTAAATGACCACAGGTGACTACACTTCAAAAGCAATTCATTAGCTATAAAGCTGCTTGAGTACTTTGAGAATTTTTTATCCGTGGATTCATTGATACCTGTTCAAAGCATGGAACCTTTTGTAAACTCTGAGGGGCTTGGAGGATTGTATGAGGGAGGGAGATTGCCAGTCAATGAGTATATATAGTATTAACTTGGTTGATTTATATGATTTATATTTTGATCCTCTCCCTAGGTAGAATCAAGTACTCAGACCATCTGTACAACGTTTGCATGGGTGCATTTGACTGTCTGCCTCTGGCTGCAATAGTAAATCGTCAGTTCCTCTGCCTGCACGGGGGCTTGTCACCCGATGTCCACAGTCTCGATGACATTAGAAGAGTAAGTATGATACCTCCTGCAGCTGGAATGGGATGTCACAGACGCTGACGTGGATTAGCAGGGTATCGTTCAACTTGGTGCTATGCTCTCTCTCTCCCCTGCTCCCACTCACCATGCTGCTCTACCCACTCTCCATCCCATTCTTCAATCCCTTTCCTCTCCCTGCCCTAAGTCCCCCAAATCCCCAGTTTGTTAGCTGTTGCTGCACATAAATTGGCTCCCCAGTTTCCTACCTCACGTCAGTGATTGTACCTCAGGTCTAAACTTGGTTGACTGTGAAAGGCCTTATAGCGCCCTGAGATTGTGACCGGTGTCGTAGAAATTCACGTTCTTTGCTTGCTTTTAATGCTTCATCTCCTGTCTTTCAGTTAGACAGATTTAAAGAGCCTCCACCCTTTGGGCCGATGTGCGACCTGCTATGGTCGGACCCGACAGAGGACTATGGCAGCGAGAAGACACTAGATCACTTCAATCATAACACTGTACGAGGCTGCTCCTACTTTTTTAGGTTTGTGTTAGGGCACAAGTGAGAATGCTGGTGTTTTGAAGACTGGTGTGTACCCATCTAAATCCCTGTCACACAGGACAGTCCTGAATCATCCAGTGAACTGTGATTAACATTCCTCTACCTCTACAGGCTGTGTGGATCTTAGTCTCTGATGCACTATTCAGAAACTGAAAACTAGGAACAGGAGTAGACCATTCGACCCCTCGAGCCTGCTCTGCCATGGCTGATCTTCTTGTGTTTCGATTTCCACATTGCCATCTACCCCAGATAACCTTTGACTCCGTTGCCAAACAAGAATCTGTCTACCTCTGTCTTAAAAATATTCAATGACCCTGCTTGCACCATCTTCTGAAGCAGAGAGTTCCAAAGTCATATAACCCTCTGAGAGAAAAAATTCTCCTCATCTCTGTCCTAAGGGTGGCCCTTAATTTTAAAACAGTGCCCCCTAATTCTGGGCTCACCCACAAGAGGAACCATCCTTTCCGCCTTGGCAATACTGTTCAGGATATTGTACACTTCAATCAAATCATCCATCTCTCTTCTAAATTCCAGTGGAAACAAGCCCAGTCTGTCCAAACTTTCCTCATAAGACAACCCACTCATTCCACCCAGCTATCAATCTCGTAACAAAAACAGAAAATGCTGGAAAAACTCAGCAGGTCTGACAGCATCTGAGAGAGAAACAGAGTTGACGTTTCGAGTCCATGTGACCCTTTTCCTTTTATTCATTGTTTTACCCCCTTTTTATCCCATTTTCGATCCTTTTTTCCCCACCACCGCCCCCATCCCACCCCCACAGGGCCATCTATTACTTGTTCCATGTTGTGCTTTTCAGAGTGCTTACCCTTGTTCTACTATTAACACATTTTGCTTTCTTACCTTTGCCACTATCAGCACTTTTTTTAGCCCTTACCACTATAATTAACACTATCTTTGTCCTTTTGTTCATGACATCTTTGTCATGTCTCTTTTGTCCCTATCTACCGCTGGCCTTCTATCCAGCTTCACCTACTCCACCCCCCCTTAACCAGTACAAATTCCATCACATTTCTTCTCTTTAGCTCTGAAGAAGGGTCATACGGACTCAAAACTCAACTCTTTGTTTCGCTCTCCACAGATGCTGTCAGACCTGAGTTTTTCCAGCATTTTCTGTTTTTGTTTCAGATTTCCAGCATCCGCAGTATTTTGCTTTTATCAATCTAGTAAACCTCATTTGAACCGCCTCCAATGCATTTACATCCTTCCTTAAATAAATAGACCAAAACTGCACACAGTATTTGAGGTGCGCTCTCACCAATGCCCTGTATAACTGAAGCATAACATCCTTTTGTGTTCAATCCCACTCGTAATAAGGGATAGCATTCCATTAGCCTTCTTAATTATTTGCTATACCTGCATACTAACTTTTTATGACTCATGTACTAGAACACCTAGTTCCCTCTTCACCTCAGAATTATGCAGCCGTTCTCCATTCAAGTAGTACTCTGCTTTTTGTTCTTTCTGCCAAAGTGAACAACTTCACATTTTCACACATTAAACTCCATTTGCCAGATCTTTGCCCACTCACTCAACCTATCTATATCTATCTGCAACCTCCTCATATCCTGTCCACAACTTACTTTCCTACCTTTCTTTGTGACATCTGCAAATTTAGCTACCATGTCTTCACTTCCCTCATCTAAGTCATTGATGTAAATCCTAAGAAGTTGAGGCCCCAGTACAGACCCCTGTGAGACTCCACTCGTCACATCCTGCCAGTCAGAAAAAGACCCATTTATGCATACTTTCTGCCAGCCAGCCAATCTTCTATCCATGCTGATATGTTACCCACTACATCATGTGCTTTTATTTTCCGTAATAATCTTTGATGTGGCACCTTCTCAAATGCCTTCTGGAAATCCAAGTACTGTGCATCTACAGGCTCCCCTTTATCCACAGTGCATGTTACTCCATAAAAAACTCCAATAAATTGGTGAAACATGACTTTCCTTTCAGAAAACCATGCTGACTCTTTCCAATTGCCTTGAACTCTTTTTTTTTCATTCGTTCACGGGACGTGGGCATGGCTGGCTAGGCCAGCATTTATTGTCCATCCCGAATTGACCCTAGTTCAGAGGGAATTTAAGAGACAACCACATTGCTGTGGGTCTGGAGTCACATGTAGGCCAGACCAGGTAAGGACAGCATAAGGACATTAGTGAACCAGATGGGTTTTTATGACAAGCAACAATGGTTTCATGGCCATCATCAGACTTTTAATTCCAGATTTCTTATTGAATTCAAATTCCACCATCTGCCGTGGTGGGATTTGAACCCAGGTCCCCAGAGTATTACCCTGAGTCTCTGGATTATTAGTCCAGTGACAAAACCACTAGGCCACTGCCTACCCCCATCTTCTGAGTGCCCAGCTATAACTTCCTTAATGATCGATTCTAATAACTTCCCCACAACAGACATCAAGCTGACTGGCCTATAGTTTCCTGTTTTCTGCCTCCCTCCCTTCTTGAATAGAGGGGTTATATTTGCTATTTTCCAATCTGATGGAACCTTTTCAAAATCTAGTGAATTTTGGAAAATTAACACCAGCGCATCCTCTACCTCATGAGCCACCTCTTTTAAGACCCTAGGATGTAGTCCATCGAGACCCGGAGACTTGCCAGCCCACAGCTCCATCAATTTGCTCAGTACCGCTTCCCTAAGTGATTTCAATGTCATCAAGTTCCTCTCTCCCTTTCACCTCCTGATTTGCAGCTATTACTGGAACGTTTTTCTATCCTCTATAGTGAACACAGAAGCAAATTATTTGTTCATTTCTTCCGCCATTTCCTTATTATCTACTATTACCTCTGCACTGTCACTCTCTAGAGGACCAATACTCACTCTACTTACTCTTTTCTTGTTTAAATACCTGTAGAAACTCTTGCTGTCCATTTTTACATTTCTAGCTAGCTTCCTCTCATACTCTAGTTTCTTTCTCCTGATTAACATTTTAGTCATTCTCTGCCATTTTTTATATTCTGTCCAATCACCTGTCCCGCCACTCATCTTTGCAGAGTTTATGTTTTATCCTTAAGTTTGATGCTTTCCTTAACATCTTTAGTTAACCACGGATGGTGGGTCCTCCCCTTAGAATTTTTCTTTATAATAGGAATGTACTTATTATGAATACTCTGAAACATCCCTTTCAATGTTTGTCACTGCTTCTCTACTGTTAAAATTTCTGCTGCTTCCTGTCCCACTCATCTTGTCAAGAATGCAGTGCCCCATGAATCGAAACCCATTTCTCTCACACCAATCTTCAGCCATGCATCCAACTCTCTGATCTTATTTAACCTGTTCTAATTTTGTCATGGGTAACCAGGTGGACCATGACAAACGGATCCTTTCCCTCTCAGTCCAAGTTCTTCTCCAGCCACAAGTACATGTCCTTAACCCTGCACTGGCAGGCAACACAATCTCAGGGACTCTCACTGTCAACTGTAGAGAAAAGTACCTATCCCTCTAAATATGCTGTCCCATACTACTACTACATTCCTTTTTACTCCCACTACTTGAATGGCTCATTATACCATGGTGCTGTGGTTAGTTAGCTCAACCTTACTGCAGTCCCTGCAAGAACTTTGAAACTGTTGGACAAGTGCAAGGGCTGCACTTTCTCCAGCACTACCTTCTGGGTCCCTATACCTGCCTCACTGGTATACACACCGTCCTGTCCCTGACCACAGACTAAATCTGAAGTACCTAACCTAAGGGGTGTGACTGTTCCTGGCATCAAATGTCCAGGTAACTCTGCCCATCCCTGATGCATTGCAGTGTCCGAAGCTCAAACTCCAACTCCTCAACTGTGAGCCCAAGTTCCTGGAGCTGCAGACGCTAAGTGCAGATGTGGTTACTGTGATCAAACTGGTGTCCATAAGTCCACACATGTTACAGCTGCAACACATCACCTATACTGCTACCCTAATTGTTTGAATTAACTAATCAGGTTTCAAAGTTAGAAACAGTACTCAACAATTATTTGTAGTTAAATTAAGGTGTTTAACTAGTTAAATTATAAATTTTATACAATATTTGTATCTCCATTGTACCAGATAAATCTACTGCCCCAGTAAACTAATGCTTTTTGTCTTGTCCTGTTTTTATACTTTTATTCAAACACTTTCTGTTATAGTCACCCAGAATGTTTTAATTTCTCAGCTTAGTTTAGAGAGAGGAGAGAAAAAATACTCACCAACCAATCACTTACCTACTTCTGCTCTGAAGAAGTCATACGACTCGAAACGTTAACTCTGTTTCTCTCCGCAGATGCTGTCAGACCTGCTGAGTTTTTCCAGCATTTTGTTTTTACTTCAGATTACCAGCATTCGCAGTATTTTGCTTTCGTTTACATACTTCTCTCTGATGTTACACTAAGGTTTTTAAATGTGTCTGTGCCAGTTCCTTTATCCACTCTGCTGGCCTCGCTCTGCTCTCACTGCCTCTGTACAAGCCTCTGAATGGCTAGGGAGAATGAGAAAATGACATCACTACTGGTGCCTCACTGCAGTGTCGCTTATTGTCTGCTGAGTCTTAGTAATATTGTGCTAGTAACCTATTAGCTCTGCTTCCCTGTTCATTTCTTCAGAAGGTAAGGGAGGGGAATGAGTATGGAAACGACCAAAACCTGATTTCTTTGCTTCACCGCACATTCACATCCTTTTCTGCTGGGTGTCAGCTGGTTCACAGCTTATGTGTAAGCTGTTTGATTGTGGAGGGCCTTGCCCAGATCCTTTCCTCATGTTAAATCCACTCTATCCAGCTGGCTGCTGGTCAGAAGCAGAAAAAGTTGTTAGTTTATTTCATTCTCCCCCTCTATCCCAGGGCATTGACACTAATGTTGCTCCCAGCTGCCGGTCTGAGCGCTCAGCCAGACTAGATAGATCAAGAATCGAACCTGGGCTTTCCTTTCTGTATCGTTTAGGCTGTACCATTACTTAGGGCAGGATGGGGGAACACTGTGTAACTGTATCAAACCCGGTTGTGCTGGTATTTGATAAAGGACCTGTCAAAAATGTTAAACTGTCATGTACTTCCAACACTTTTGCCTTCATCTTGCCTCTGCTCATAATCCCTTTTCAAACTGCATCAGCTGTGTCTTTCACCCCGATAAAAATGAGGATTCCAAGAGAATAAATGATTGGGAAATAAGTTTGGAGTGTCTCGGGGAGGAATTGAAGTTTCCCAATGGCTGAGCTATCCTCAAATCCTAACACAACTTCTCTCTCCCTTGCAGTTATGCTGCAGTTTGTAGATTTTTGCAACACAACAACTTGTTATCAATAATCCGCGCACACGAAGCTCAGGACTCTGGGTAAGTACTGACTTCTCTTTGCAAATGTGGTTTCCGTGGCTTTCATTTCTCTGCACTATCATTGTGGTGCAGAGAGGCAAAGTGTGTCTCGCGTTCCCAACATCTCGTTCACTGTCTGGAGAGGCTTAGTCAGCCGCTCACTCTCCTCTCAGTCACATTCCACCCCACTGCAAAAGATAAGCCTGCTAATGCAATACTTAAGTGCCATCTTTCAGATGAGACTTTAAACCAAGGCTCCATCTGCCCTGTTAGGTGGATACAAAAGATTACACAGCACAATTCAAAAACCAGGGAGTTATCCCTGGTGTCCTGACCAATATTTACGCTTCAATCAACTTCACTAAAACAGATGATGTTCTCATTTATCTCATTGCTGTCTGTGGGAAGCTGCTGTTTGCAAATTGTTTGCTCCTAACAGAGATTACAATTCACAAAATGCTTTTTAAAATATATTCTTTGACAGGATGTGGGCATCACTGTCTCGCCCAGCATTTGTTGCCCTCCCCAGGTTTCCCTTGCTTAATTGACTGTTGGCTGCTTTGGGTTGCTGGGAGGGCATAAAAGGTGCTATTGAAATGCGGCTCTTTAACCAGGAATATTGTCTCCCATACTGACGGCTCTCCTGTTGGGAAGTGTGGCAGTGCCACCCTTATTTGACATGGGGAGAGAGTCAGGTGACAAGAAGGTTCAATGAGTGAGAAGTAAAAATGGGAGGAGAAGAGACGCAGCTGGCGGGGGAGGGATAACCAATCACACCTCCTTCCCTACTCACTCCAGTGCTTGGAGAAATCTTGTTTTCTGCTCAGTCGAGTTGGGGAGCAATCGTCCACTCCTATCCCTCAATCTCTGTGATAATAATAGGGTCGAGTATGTGATTCTTTGAGGTGAGGGTGTTCATGTTCACTGTTGATCTCTTCACATTGCCAGATATCGAATGTATAGGAAAAACCAGGCAACTGGCTTCCCATCTTTAATAACCATATTTTCTGCACCAAATTATCTAGATGTCTATAATAACAAAGGTGAGAAAATTACTTCATTCATTATCCTATTACCATATTAACTGTTGACTTGAGCAGTTGGCTATGTGTTTTCAGTGCAGGAATGGATGATGAACTCAGCTGCAGTGTTGGATTGGTGCTGAATTATTAATGGATTCTTTCCATTCTCCTTCCCACAGCTGCTATATTGAAATATGAAAATAATGTCATGAATATTAGGCAATTTAACTGCTCCCCACACCCCTACTGGCTTCCCAACTTCATGGATGTTTTCTCTTGGTCTCTGCCCTTTGTTGGCGAGAAAGGTAAGTCATGTCAGTTTTGGAATTCATTTGGTTGGGGTTTATAATTAGAAGGGAGCAGCATGTTTCTGAGCTAGAGCCAAGGCCCACAGAGCCTTAGAATGTGGGTGCGGTGGGGCAGGTGAATAGGCATGTGACAGTGCAACAGCATGGGGTGGGCTATAGGACATATGTTGCCTAAAGGCAGTGGAACATGAGCTTGATCTCATGCACAGCCTATCAACTTGAGGCAAAGACTTGGTTCAGTGAATGCGGGACATGCTGAGGGTGGCTGTGAGCTGTGCAACATGAGATGGTATTGCCTAGACTGAGTTGTGTGTGGTCTCTCTTGCAGTTACAGATATGCTGGTCAGCATCCTCAACATCTGTTCTGATGACGAGCTTTTGGATGACGATGATGGTAAGTGGATCTTGCACCCAGCGCTTGTGGGATCTTCCAACAGCTTGGGAGACATGCACATTTCTGGTTCCTGGGAGGCTGTAGTTGGTCAGGAGCTGGAATGGCACAAGGTTATCACCCTTTAAGGTCGTTACTGCCTCCTGCTGGCTGTTGTGGACTGATGTTAGCAATGAGCAAAATAAAAACTTGCATCTGTACTGGGCTTTTCATGACTTCAGGACATCCCAAACCACTTTGCAGTTGATTAAGTATTTTTGCAGTGCAGTCTCTTCTGTAAATGTTGGAAACACAGCAGCAGGTTTTCCCACAAACAGCAATGTGGTCCTGACCAGATCCTTTATTTTCACAATGATTGAATATTCAGGAGAATACAGTCAGCTTTCTTGCAATCACTGTATCCTTAGGTTCACAGTATGAGGAGAGGTAGAGAAGGATTATTTTAACCAAGTTAACACAAGAACATGTGTATATTTGCTGGAACTGTGAAGGGTTTAGTTGAGCTTCAAGTATTCATTAGCTGGGTCTTGGATAATATCTTCCGTGCTTTGCTTCTTTGTAAGGTGGGGTAGATATTGAGCTTGTCAAGGAATTTGTAGTGTCAGTTCTGATGATGCTGAATTACATATTGACCATTGTGTCCTGCAGCATCCAAGGGCCTGGGCTTGTGTGTGACCATGGGCTAACTTGATGGGATGCTATGTGATTCAGTTGGTGCTATGGACCCTCTTGATAGATTCATACACCTCTCTATCTCAGCTTCACAGAATGACCGCAAGGAAGTCATCAAGAACAAGATCCGTGCAATTGGCAAGATGGCCAGGGTCTTCACAGTTCTCAGGTAGGGAGATCCATGTTGAGTATTCCTCTAGAAGTAGCTGAATGTGCTGAATCCTTGGCGTTGTGACTGTGTGTGGTGAGCGGGATTTGTGTGTTGTGCCCTTCAGTTGGATGTTTTTGACAACTCTTCAGGATTAATATTTCCATTGTTTTGCTCGCTTCACAGAGAGGAACATGAGAATGTACTGACGTTAAAAGGCTTGACTCCATCGGGCAACTTGCCCTTGGGTGCCTTGGCAGGAGGGAAATCAGCCCTGGAGAAAGGTTAGTAAATCTGAACTGCTGGATCCCACCTTCAGTCATATATCCCTGGGACCTGGTCCAATGGTTTCCTGTCTCTCTCACTCACTGTCTTTTCTCTGAGAGGAGGGTCAAGGAGTGAAACTTCATTTGGCTTCATGTGTCTATGGAGTATATGGATAAACCATTCCTCAGGGTTAGGCCATTGCCCACTCTCCCTCATGCATCTATCCTCCCCCGTCTCTAGCACAGCCATCCTTTCCCATCCCCCACACATCCAGTCTGCCCCCTCTTCCCCACATAGCCATCCTCCTCCTCTCTCTCACACAGTCATTCTTCCCCGTTTACCCCACACATCCATGCTTCACTGACCCCCTCCTGATACTCTCTCAGCCATCCTTCCCTGTCTCTCCCACGCATCCATGCTTATACCCTGTCCCCTCATATCCCTCCTTCCCCCTCTCTCTCACACAGCTATCCTTTCACCTTTTTGGCCCAGCCGTCTTACCAAGTTTTGCAATGTCGCTGTGAGATTGGAGAATAGTTTTCCTATGTCTATGGTTTATTGGTAACTTGGAGGATTGAATAAATGATTTGAAAAGAGTCAGCTAATGTATCCTCGGGTTTATTGAGACCGATTTTACAATCAGGCAAATGTACATTTTCTGCTAACACTGCTGATTGCCAGCAGTGTCATTTTGTGCAGAATCACTAGAATATTTTAATCTTTCTGTTATTCTCTGCTGCCTGCTCTAATTTTGTGGAGTCCTGGTTTGAAAGGTGCTGTCCCAGGTACAGCTGACACTTGCGCTTCTTTGATAAACTGATACGCTCCTGTGAAATTTCCTCACAGCTCCAATCAGGACTTTTGATTTCACTTAAGAGGAGACTTGATAACGGGTTTCAAGATCTTGAGGGGTATGGACAGGGTGAATAGTGAGAAAGTGTTCCCATTCAAGGGAGCATCAAGAACTAGGGGGCATAGGTTTAAAATAATTGGCAAAAGTGATGTGAGGAAAATTTTTTTCACCCAGAGGGTGGTTGGAGTCTGGAACGTATTTCCTGAGAGGGTGGTGGAAGCAGCTTCGATTAAGATGTTCAAAAGGGAATTGGATTGCTACCTGATAAGAAAGCATGTGCAGGGTTACGGAGATACGGCAAGGGAGTGGAACTCGGTAGAATGCTCTTTCAGACAGCCAGTGCAGACCCGATGGGCCAAATGGCCTCCTACACTGTAAAGATTCTGGATTCTGTCATGTGTGAGCTGCCTGTCTGTCTCTGACTTATTCAGTGAACGAGCCATCAGCCAGCATTGTCAAGAAAAGAAACAAGACCCTGAATCCAGACACACATGCTTTGCCACTGCATTTAAATCCTTAGGGAGATTGGCTGGCAGTGGGGGGAGTCACTGACATTGATGTGGTCTAGTTTCGGGGTAGATCTGAGCATGACTCTGTGTGCACGCGTGTGTTCATTCCTTCGTTTGTTTGTTCCTGAGCTCCCAGTCGAAATAAACCAGAGTTTGAGCTCGAGTGTGTTGGAGCGACCTGATCAGTCACCAAACAAAGTGCGACAGGCACAAACTTGGCTGCTCAGAGTGTGGATTGTGAGTGCAAACTCTTGATGAATTAGTGGACAAGCCCTGAATGAGCTGTCATGTGATTCTGCATTCTCCCTAGTCCCCTTGAACTGAGTTGCTAAGAATGAGGGTTTTTAACTGCATAGCATTACTGACTGTTCCCTCTCTTCCTGTCTCTCCATGCTGACATTCATCCCTACAGCCATGACTGACTCAGCATCATCTAAATCAGGTATGTGGATGCTTGCTGGTAATAGTGTGTCATTGATCCTCTGTTCTTAACCAGATCCTAGCCCAGCCTCTCAAGCAGCAGCCTAAGCTTAGCACCCAGCCATTTTCAACTGCTTAGAGCTTGGAGACAAGAATGGAGGTATTCCTGCCTGCCTATATGAAAGTCAGGTTTGAGTACCTGTTAAAAGTTAGATGAACAGGCTTATCCTTCAGGGATCTTCAGTTTGTATGCAGGTCAAAATGATGCTCTCTTTCCTGTCTGCAGTAGCCCAAATCTCCCAAGGTTCAAAACTAGAACGAGAAAAATGAAACTGCTGTAAGGAAGCACTGAGATTTTCCTTGCATTCCTCTGCTTGGGTAATAGGGTGAAGGGATATTTATTGGCCTTCTCTTTCTGCCCTGGGGACATTAAGAAGCCAGTCGGGTCATGTAGAACTGGAGTGGATCGTAGGCCCAATCCAGGTAAGAATGGAAGGTGCCCCCTAACTTTGAGATGTCAATGAGCAGCTGCCCAGGTGGTGCCACCTCACCAGCTGTATGGGGGCAGTCTCAAAAAGCAAGGCCAGACCATGGGATGGTGCGCCCCTGGACTGTCACTGACTGGGCAATTGCCTGGCACTTTCCTGAATGGCAGCATCTGAGATGAGCACCCAAAAGATGTAGCTTAACACCACGTACCCTAAAAACACCATTGTACTGAGCATGCATAACCACACCTACTGATTGTAACCCTTGAACAAAAGGTTTTTTTTTAAACAAGTGTTTTCCCCCTGCGGTTGGTCGGTTGATGTGGCAGGTGGTGTTCCACTTTGGTTCCTCACTCATTCAGGTGGAAATATTCTACAGTTCAGGAAATTGTTTTGCCATGTGGTGGAGGTCACAGAATCACAGTGCAGAAGCGGCCTTTCAGCCCATCGAGTCTGTACTGACACATGAGAAACACCTGACCTACCTACCTAATCCCATTTACCAGCACTTGGTCCATAGCCTTGAATGTTATGACGTGCCAAGTGCTCATCCAGATACTTTTTAAAGGATGTGAGGCAACCCGCCTCCACCACCCTCCCAGGCAGCGCATTCCAGACTGTCACCACCCTCTGGGTAAAAAAGTTTTTCCTCACATCCCCCCTAAACCACCTGCCCCTCATCTTGAACTTATGCCCCCTTGTGACTGACCCTTCCACTAAAGGGAACAGCTGCTCCCTATCCACCCTGACCATGCCGCTCATAATCTTGTACACCTCGATCAGGTTGCCCCTCAGCCTTCTCTGCTCCAACCAAAACAACCTAAGTCTATCCAACCTCTCTTCATAACTTAAATGTTTCATCCCAGCTGCTTTGCTGCTGGGCTCAAAATGATTTCTCCAAACTCCTTAAGATCTTAATCCTGGCGCCACTAAAGCCAGTTCAGAAAAAGAAATTCAAGCCACACTCCAGTTGCAATAAAGACTCTTCACGTCTGACCATGTCATGGTTGTTGCCTTTTTACTTGCTATGCTTTTTTGATTTCTTGATTTAATTAATGAGTATGTATAAAAGTTGTCCCGTTTTGAAGCCTCACCGTCATTCCTCACAGCTCTGCTTCTTTCACTGTGTGTTAAACAGAGATTGAACTCTTGCAAACATTGGCTCAAATTGTTCTTTTTATAGAAATGGTGTTAAGACATCACGAATACGGGGTTATCTGTTTAAACTCATTTCCTAGTTGGATTTACCTCATGTTAAAGTTGGAATCAGTTAATAGGCATTTAAAATCAATGCCTGTGCACACTTAGCCTGTCAACCTTTCCCACTTAAAATCTCCTCCTCCTGCATTTCAAATGGGATTGTTTATACTGTGTGCTCAGAGCTGTAAGTGTCTGCCAGACAGCGTGGATTGAAATTGCTTTAAAACAGCAGGAATTTGGTGAGTGGGAATTCAATACCACATGCTTTAAACCAATATCTGAATAATCAGAGGAACCAATGAGGGATTTTTTTAAGCATGATGTACCAGTGAGAGTTGCTTCCTATCATTCCTGTGCCTTGTAGAAACTCCAGGATGCTTCATGTGTCAGAGGTAATCACATTCACAGGGAATGCCTCCAGTTGATCAAACTCTAGTTCACGGTTTTTGAGCTGATGAGTGGGCCAGTGTTAATGCAGCACAAAGAGAAAGCTATGACTTTGCTAGAGCAGATTTTCCAGGAACTGGTCACCCCACAGCCACAGGGAGATCAGGAGAGTCAGTGGCTGGCCATCCAGCAGCTTAGGAAGAGGCAGGCAGCTCAGAGACCCTCTGGGATGGTGGGTCTCTGAACTCAGTTTCCAGTGCAAAATACCAGTCAGGTTGATGACACCTTGAGGGAATGTAGAGCACGTCCAATGCACTGTGTGGCAAATGACTGCATACGAATGTACAGCAAAGTCAAAATGCAGTGGTCATGGGGGATTTGACAGTCAGGAAGATAGCATGTGTTTCTCCAAGTACCAAGATGAGTCCTGCGTATCGTGTTGTCGTGCCAGGAGAAAGGACATCACTGAGAGGGTGCAGAATATTTCAAGGGAGAAAAAAACAAGAAGCCGGAATTTGCAGTCCAATTGGGAATCACTGAAGTAGGAAGGTTGAGGTCCCGCAGTCAGAGTTTAAGGACCTCAGAAAGTAATTACAAAGCAGGACCTCAAAGGTCATAATTTCTGCATTACTCTGAGTAGCACCCTCTAATTGTTAAAGAATAGCAAGCAAGTTAACCTGTGGCTGGAGAGATGGCACAGGAGTGAGTGCTGCAGATTTCTGGACAGTGAGACCTGTATGAGGCAGGCAGGTTGCACCCTCCAGAGAGCTGGGACCAGTGTCTTCACTGCAAGGTGATCTTGCGTTGTGCTGGAGGGTTTAAAATCATCTGGTAGGATGAGTGAAATTTTGTAGAGGAGAAACAAGGAACACAGAGAACAGAGGCAAAGAGTACAAGCATAAGGATTAGGTCAAAAATAGGAGGAATCCGACAACAACAAAATGCAAAGTAATCTCAGCTGAGTTTGGAGTGCATGTGCATTAAGGCACAGAGCATGAGAAATAGGTTAGTGAGCTGCAGGCGCTAGGCGCAACATGCCATTATTGTATCCTGGCAACAACGAAGACTTGGCTAAAGAAAACGAAGATTGGGAACAGAATTTGGCAAAGGTAGGGATGGGGAAGAAAAGGAGGGGAATAAGAACATACGAAATAGGAGCCAGAAGTAGCCATAACGCTGTTATGCTGCTGTGTATATACACCACAGGCTACCAAATGGTTGGAAGGTGATTGAGGGGCAAATTTATAGATAAGTTAGTGAAGATGCAAGAACTACAGGGTGCAAGGGCAAGGAGGTGGAGAGGTGGGCAGGCAGGGTGGAATTCCTGAAATGGATAAAAGGGAAAGGGCTTCATAGCCAATGAAGTACTTCATGAGTATGGTCAGTGTTGGATATAGGAAGAATGACACCCACTTTGTACACAGCAAGCAGTAGTGAGGTAATGCTGCTTGATGGGTAAATATGGGTTGTGACTCCAGATACTTTGCTGCTGTTCAAAATAGTGCAATGGAGTCTTTCACAGAGCCTCAGTTTAATGTCTCATCCATAAAATGGTTCTTTGAACTATGCAGCACCCCCTCAGTGCTGCAAATGAGACTTGGACCAATGCTTATCTCAGAGATGAAAGTGCTTTCCAGTGTTTAACATGAAGTGTCGAATTGGGAAGGAGCAGAAGGGGGACCAAGGAAGGTCCCAGACATGTCTGACTTGGCATTCTGAACAACCTGTTAGGATAATCAGAGTAACGTCCCACTTGAACTGACAGCAGCATTTATCAATAAAATTCACTGCCCAGTCTCATTCCTGCCCAAGCCATTTCAGACTGAATACACATAGGAAAAGGAGTAGGCCATTCAACCCTTCAACCCTTTACTGCCATTGAGTTTGATTGTGCCTGATCTGCAGCTTAATACCATTTACCACCTTGGATCAATAACCCTAAAACCCTGACCCAAAAAAAATTTAACCATCGACCGCCACCCCCTGCCCCCTCAGAATTATATGGGAGAGATCCAGATTTCCATTTCTCATTGTGTGAAGAAGTGCTTTCTGCCATCACCCTTGAATGACCTGGCTCAAATCTGAAGTTCATTCTCAACCACCAGAGGACATCATTTCTCTCTATCTGCCCTATTTACTCTTTTAATCATAGGAAACATCGATTAGATAACTTTTTATTCTTCTCCCATTGAGAAATATTAGCCTGGCCTGTGAACCTGTGCTCATCATTTAAGCCTTAAGTCATGGTAGCGTTCTGCATCCCATCCAATATTTGCCCAGAGGTGAAGGTCATGTTCTAGTAAATGGGGAGCCTGACCGCAGGCTCTGTAAAACTGCCAAAAAGCTGAAGCCCCTTTAAACAGTGTAAAAATTGGTAGAGAATTCATCACCGTTACATAACTCTTACAAGATATATTAATTGTCCAATTTATCAAAGCAGCCTTGAAAGTTCTAACAGGAACCCATTCTATTTCAGTATGGACTGATTGAGTGCCAACCCAGTGCCTTACGTATTGCTTTGTCTCTGTCTCTGTCTTCAAGGGACAGCTTTGCTGCACAAGATCAGCTTCGAGCAGGCGAGGGGTTTAGACCGGATTAATGAGAGGATGCCACCACGCAAGCCGCTGACGAATAATCAGCCTTCGACGTCAGCTCGAGCTCAGACTCCGGCGCGGGCCCAGACCCAGGCTTCGGGCCAGATGAAATGGCCCCCTCAAGCCACCAGTGGACTGTCAAACACCCCTCCACCGCAGCAGCAGGTGTCTGGGCGGTCCCAGTATGGCACCAACTCACACGCTGACCGAAGGCAGTCAGGCCAGCGCCCCATGCCCACACAGCCGGGTACGTCTGCTGCCAAGACTGCCCATGGAATGAAAGGAAAGGATAAGATGGCACACTAACAGCTCGCCTGCCCTATCTCACTGTTGCAATCAGGCCCTATTTATTTATTGTAATTGCTTGCGAGATGGGGGTGTCCCAAGATCCAAACTCCCACCCCATCCTTTCAACTCTTTTGGTCAGCAGTGACCGGTGCCCAGTTTACCTGGTATGTGGAGAAAACAGAGCTCTTTCACTTCAAAAGCCAGCGCACCTCCATCAGACTGAAGTGATCAGGGAGAACATGGCTAACATAGGTCTTGGTTTTCTGTGGGCCCTGCTAAGTCTCTGAAGGAGCAGGAGTTTTTCTATCTAGGACATCTTCTTTGAGGAATGTGTGAGTGGGGTGGTGTTGGGTTCCTTGTGAGCTATCACTCCTCTCACTGCCCCACGCTGATAGTTGTTGGAGCTCTGGAGAATTGAACCCTCGATTAAAGTTGCTTGAGACAGGGGAAGTGCAGTCTTCACTTGTGAAGTGTTCCAGTGCAATGGATGATGGCAAACAAGAGATCCTGCAGGGAGTCAGTGCAGTCTTGAAGACCAGGAAGGCTACAAGCCTGCCTTTCTGTCTGCTCGACTGCCTTCGTCCCCCTGCCTCCTCCACACCGCTCCCCTCACCAGTACCTTGGGATGATTTGAACCTTTTCTGCTGGTGAGACTCAGTGCATCTCCACTAGGCTGCCAAGCTCTCCTGTCTTTTCACCTAAGCGATCCTGCTCATTTAGCACCCGATCTCTGAGACGCTCAGTTCCCCACTGCTGACCCCATGAGCATTTTTATGAATTCTGACTCCAATTTTTAAAGTGTGGAACTGAGAGCTCGTGCAGAGCCTTTGGAGAAAAGAAAATGTAGAAACAAATTTGTTTCATTCTGGGTTTTTATTGAAAGATACTTTTTAAAAAAAAATCAAGTTGGTTACACAGCATGTGGTCTACATTTTGCCTTGATTCTTGCACCTTCATTTTGAGATGAGTGAACGTATTGCATGTGCTTGCTCATCAGTCCCTTTTGAGCTGCTAAGGTTAGCTAGAGAGTGAAGTTCAGGGGTGAACTCTGGCTATGCCAAGGGACCGTAACTCTGTGTGATCTCAGTGAGAGAGGGGGATTGAAATGGCAACCAGCCCTATGCCAATTTCTCTCTCCCTCTCTCCGTCCCCTGCTCCAATATCTCATGCTCTGTCTCTGTGCAACCCTCTCCTGCCCCCCAGATCCTCACGCATTCTATCTTTCTCTCACTTGCCCTCCACCTTGTGCCAGTTTCTTTCGCTTTTTCGAGCATTGTCAGTAATCAGGAGATTCCTGCAGGCTGAGCAGTTTTTGTTGTCATCAGTCCGCAGTGTTGTGCAGTTGGAAATCTGATTGCCCAGACTCTCTCCTGCAGCCCTTTACCTCCCTGTGTAAAACTCACCCCCTTTCAGTATTGAGTTAAAGATGCTGGAAAGCCTCAGCAGGTCAGTCAATATGTATCGAGAGAACAGGTATCAATCACTCTCAGGCGTTCTCCTCTTCTAATCTGGCTGTTTGGATGAAAAATTAACAGTTTTTAAAATTGAAGAGCTGATGATGGTGAAAATATTGGAGTGAAAAAGACATTCTGGTCCTTTGAGCTTTCCTCACAGAGTTATAATGCTGCATGCTTAAAAACCCACGTTACCTTGAGAAATTTCTTTTTGACCTCATTACACGATGCAACCCAGCAGAATGTACTGGCCCAGATCATCTGGGTCATTCCTGTGTACAAATGTTGACTGATCCACAGAGTGTTTCCAAAAATAGGCTTCCTTTTGCTTTTTTTTTCTGTCTCTGATGATTGATCTAAGTAAGTGCAATGACCTGGAGCTCCTCTGCCATCCACTGACTGAGAACTACAGCAACCCTGCAGTCTCTCGGAATTCATGGGCTTCCGTGAACGGTATCCATGTATCTTTCCTGAGTATGCTTTCATTCTCACCATGTCTGCTCATGGTATTCTTCATGAGACAGAGCGTGTACTTAACTGCAAAGCACTGCCAGTTCTGGTCTCTGCACCGCACACGTGGCAAACATGAACCCAAGTATGAATCCACCCTGAATTTTTAGCACAAGTCAATATATTGCACTTTTACCTGGGTGGCAGTGGTGCATTTCTACAAGCGTTGATGATCTATGCTGGCAGTGTTGAGTTTGTTGCAGCTGTTGGAAGAATCACTTTTCTCATGATCCAGATGTCCAGCTGTTGCCAACACTGACCAGTTGGAAGAAACTTGAATAGTGGGCATGAAACCTCAGTACTGAATGTTTGTGGTCAGGCCCTGCACCAACCTTGCAGCCCTCCCTTGGTGAGGCTACAGTTGGGCACCTCTTTTTTGGGCAAGGCAGCTGGTTTGTAGAACAGAGACAGCAGGGGTGAAGCAAGGTGCCGCGAGCCACTGGTTAGGGAAGGATTGGTGTTGGTGTAGGTTGCCACAGACCAGCCAATTGCTTGTACAAAAAGGCTACTTGGTAGAATGATCCAGAGTCAGCTTGTGGCTGAGTTTGTTTCACAGGTTATCCCTCGTGTTCCTGCTCTTAAATGCCGAGTACTGGTACCTATGGCTTTCCAGATGAGAATGGTGGTTTCCTCTGGACGATAGGAGTGAGTACAAGCAGCTGATGAGGTAGGTTCTTGAGGTGTTTTCATTATTTAACTCAGTGAAGTAAGGTTTTCCTGAGCTCGCTGACACTTGCTGAGGGTGTAACTGTCATTTCCTTGTTCTCGTTGTATTCTAATGATGAGAGGGTGCATGCAGTCGGCCACCAGTTTTAAGTGCCCTAAGCTGCTTTTAAAAAGGACCTGCTGTAGCGACTGTCCGAACTGATGCATTGATTGATTGCCAGGATTGCCATATGCCGTTTGAGACAACTCAAAAGGATATCAGGAGAGTTGGTTCTCATTTTGTTCGTTCCTTTAAACATGAGGTGTTCAAACATGGGCATTGGTGGAGCACTGGACTCAGTCTTCGATTGCCTGCAAGTAAGGAGAAAATTTGACCCCTGACCCACATGCCAGACGAGATTGATATCCTTCAATTCGCAATCCTATCCACCCCACTCCTCCACAATCCATGTCGAACATGGGCTTCTTGCCCATTCTGAGATGGCTAACGCAAGTTTGTCACACTAGGATTTCAGAGGCTTTTTAGTTTGATATCAAAGACTGACAGGTAGAAGGTTCTTCAGATTGAAATTATATTGGTGAGAAAGGGCCCTTCAGAAAACCTGACTTCCTTCCTGTTGAACCACTTGGCTTCCAGTTCAACAGCAACACGGTCATTATTTTGGTGTCTTTTTAAATAAGAGAAGAGTTCTCTTTGCAGAATCTTTAAAAATGTGCTGTAACAGTTCCTGTGTTTTTTTTTTACAAAAGGACAACTCCCCTCAGGAGAGAAATACTGCATTGATACTGTTGGTTAAAAAGAATTTCATTAACTTGTGTTTTTTGTAAGTGCACAGAGAAAACTGTAACGGTTTCTAATTTAGCACAGCAATATGATGATAGCGAACTTTTCTTGTAACAAAATTTGCATTAAAATACAAGTTTGGTTTCATTAGATGGTGCTCTGAATGTGTTTTCCCATCCTGCCCTTTGAATGTAAAACTGCAGCTTATCTCGTATTTTCTGGTGTGGGTCTAGAAGCACAGATAGATCCTGACTGAATTAGAAGGATAGATTAGCTTTGCCAAAGGCCATCAGTGAACAATCCAACAGCTTCATGGTTCATTCATTGAAACCAGATTTTTATGATCAACTTTTAATGCTAATTTCAAATTGTCAAACTGCAGCAGTAAGATTTCTTACTTGAGTTTTCTAAATTTCCATCCAGCAACATGATCACCATACCTGTCTAAACGAACACTCCATTTCAAAGGAAGATATTTGGACATGGGTAGTTCTACCAGGGTTACTGGTTAGTCCTTGTCCTTGTCCTGAAGGCTGTTTGAGGAGGATAGTGATCTGTCCTGAATGCCCTGTTCCTCGCTGACCATAAGACCAAAGGACATAGGAGCAGAAATTAGGCCAATCGGCCCATCGAGTCTGCTCTGCCATTCAATCATGGTTGATATGTTTCTCAACCCCATTCTCCCCGTAACCTTTGATCCCCTTACCAATCAAGAACCTATCTATCTCGGTCTTAAATACACTCAATGACCTGGCCTCCACAGCCTTCTGTGGCAATGAATTCCATGGATTCACCACTCTCTGGCTAAAGAAGTTTCTCCTCACCTCTGTTCTAAAAAGTCTTCCCTTTACACTGAGGCTGTGCCCTCGGGTTCTAGTCTCTCCAACTAATGGAAACACCTTCCCCACGTCCACTCTATCCAGGCCTTTCAGTATTCTGTAAGTTTCAATCAGATCCCCTCTCATCCTTCTAAAATCCATCGAGTATAGACCCAGAGTCCTCAAACGTTCCTCATATGTTAAGCCTTTCATTCCTGGGATCATTCTCGTGAACCTCCTCTGGACCCTGTCCAGGGCCAGCACATCCTTCCTGAGATACAGGGCCCAAAATTGCTCTCAATATTCTAAATGTGGTCTGACTAGAGCCTTATAAAGTCTCAGCAGCACATCCCTGCTTTTATATTCTAGTCCTCTCGAAATAAATGCCAACATTGCATTTACCTTCCTAACTACCGACTCAACCTGCAAGTTAACCTTAAGAGAATCCTGGACTAGGACTCCCAAGTCCCTTTGCACTCCAGATTTCTGAATTCTCTCCCCATTTAGAAAATAGTCTATGCCTCTTTTCTTCCTACCAAAGTGCATGACCTCACACTTCCCCACGTTGTATTCCATCTGCCACATCTTTGCCCATTCTCCTAACCTGTCCAAATCCTTCTGCAGCCTCCCCTCCTCCTCAATACTACCTGTCCCTCCACCTATCTTTGTATCATCTGCAAACTTAGCCAGAATGCCCTCAGTTCCTCCATCTAGATCATTAATGTATAAAGTGAAAATTTATGGTCCCAACACTGACCCCTGCGGAACTCCACTAGTCACCGGCCGCCATCATGAGAAGGACCCCCTTATCCCCACTCTCTGCCTCCTGCTAGATAGCCAATCTTCTAACCATGCTAATATCTTGCCTCTAACACCATGGGCTCTTATCTTACTGAGCAGCCTCCTGTGCGGCACCTTGTCAAAGGCCTTCTGGAAGTCCAAGTAGATAACATCCATTGGTTCTCCTTTGTCTAACGTACTCGTTACCTCCTCAAAGAATTCTAACAGATTTGTCAGGCATGACCTCCCCTTGATGAAACCATGCTGACTTTGCCCGATTTTACCATGCACTTCCAAGTATTCTGAAATCTCATCCTTAATAATGGACTCTAAAATCTTACCAACGACCGAGGTCAGGCTAATCAGCCTGTAATTTCCTGTCTTTTGCCTCACTCCCCTCTTAAACAGGGGGGCTACATTAGCGATTTTCCAGTCCTCTGGGACCCTCCCTGACTCCAGTGATTCCTGAAAGATCACCATTAATGCCTCCACTATCTCTTCAGCTATCTCCTTCAGAACTCTGGGGTGTAATCCATCTGGTCCAGGTGATTTATCCACCTTCAGACCTTTCAGTTTTCCTAGCACCTTCTCCTTGGTAATGGCCACCATACTCACCTGTGCCCCCCCCCCCCAACCCCCGACTCTTTTGAACTTTGGGGATGTCACTAGAGTCTTCCACTGTGAAGACTGACGCAAAGTAACTATTCAGTTCCTCTGCCATTTCTTTGTTCCCCACTACTACTCCAGTGTCATTTTCCAGCGGCCCAATGTCCACTTTTGCCTATCTCTTACCCTTTATATATCTATAAAAACTCTTGCAATCTTCTTTTATATTACTGGCTAGTTTACCCTCATATTTAATCTTCTCCATCCTTATTTCTTTTTTAGTTGTCCTCTGTCGGTCTTTGTAGGCTTCCCAATCCCATGGTTTCCCACTACTCTTCGCCGCAATGTATGCTTTCTCTTTAGCTATTATGCTGTCCCTGACTTCCCTTGTCAGCCACGGTTGCCTCGTCCTCCCTTTAGTATGCTTCTTCTTCCTAGGGATGAATTTTTGCTGTGTCTCCCAAATTACTCCCAGAAACTCCTGCCATTGCTGTTCCACTGTCTTTCCTGCTAGGCTTATATCCCCGTCAATTCTGGCCAGCTCCTCCCTCATGCCGCTGTAGTTGCCTTTATTCAACTGTAATACCATTACATCTGATTCCAGCTTTTTCCTCTCAAATTTTAGGGTAAATTCTATCATGTTATGGTCACTTCCTCCTAAGGGTTCCTTTGCCTTAAGCTCCCTTATCAAATCTGCACATCACTAAATCTAGAATTGCCTGTTCTCTAGTGGGCTCCACCACAAGCTGCTCCAAAAAGCCATCTCGTAGACATTCCACAAATTCCTTTTCTTGGGATCCACTACCAACCTGATTTTCCCAGTCTACCTGCATGTTGAAATCCCCCATGATCACTGTAACCTTGCCTTTCTTACACACCTTTTCTATCTCCTGGTGTATCTTGTGCCCCACATCCTGACTACTGTTAGCAGGTTTTTTTACCTTTGTGGTTCCTCAACTCTACCCACACAGATTCTACATCATCTGACCCTACATCATTTCTTGCTATCGATTTAATTTCATTTCTTACTAACAAAGCAACCCCACCCCCTCTGCCAACCTGCCTATCTTTTCGATAGGATGTATATCTGAGAGGAGAATGTGTTTGGACAGACAATCCCATCGTAATCAGTTAATGCTGAAGAATGAAAAGTGGGCAAGTGACTCTCAGGTCGCCTCCACTGAAAGGTTTGGGGCTGTGTGTGTATGAGAGGGATTGTGTGTAAGGGGGTTGATGCCAGGTAGGTGGGTGGGTCAGGGCCTAATGAGTATGTGGGTACATAGATTTTGTTCATTGCTGACTATTGGGGTTCGCCACTGCAGAAGTCGAGACTGAATACAAGTGTCAGTCCGTGAATTCAGTTGGTGATTTTTGTTTATAAAAATGATGACAATATTGGGGCAGAGGGAGACTTAAGAAACTTGCTGCACTGTGCTATCTGCTGACTAGAGCCTGAAATTACATTGTGATAGTTGATATAGCAAAATGAAATGGGAAATGCTGCTGTACCAATTCATATTGGAGTGAACTTTGAGAGCGGTGTGACAAAAGGACTTGAGGTTTGTGCACAAGAATTGCCTCGCCCAGTCCAAGATTTTCAGCCAAAGCTTCAATGATTAGTGACGACATGCTGTAACTTGGAGGATTTTGCAGTTTTCGTGGAAAAATGGTTTTGCAGGTTATGATTGTTAAAATCCAGCAGACGGATTGGAGTTTTTCTTTATAAACGAGTGACCCTGACCTGCGGCACTGATTTAAGGTGCTGTAAGCTGCAGAATCCTGGGCCTGCTATGGGTGTCACATCACGTACCTGAAACGCTTCCACCAAAGACACCTGAGGCCCATGATGAGAATTCAAAGGCTGGATAAAAATCAAAAACAATGAGGTCCTTCATCATACTGGGGCCAACAGCATGGAGACCACACTCCAGAGAATTCGGACAATACAAGGACAACTTAATAAAGCGCCTTGCAAACTTCTGCATTGCAGACCATCTCTCTTGGAATAACACAGCAGCCAAGCAGCCCATGTGGAGACAAACACTGAAATTTGAAATTTGGTTCCGCATGCTTCAAGGATCATCGACATTAAAACTCGCAACGTTCATTGTGCCCAGAGGAAGGCCCGAGGTCACGCAACTGCAGTAGTTTCCCCAAGCACCAACAATGATAATGTGAACTGCTAGTTCTGTGGATGTCCATGCTGAGAGTGCTCAGAGGATCAGTACTGAGGGAGTGCTGCATGGTCAAAGGGCCAGTACTGAGAGGGCTGCACTGTCGGGGGATCATTGGCAAAAAGAATAATAAGGAGGGAAAAATTAGGTTTTGAGAGAAAGCGAGCTAGTAATATAAAGGCAGATAGTAGGAGTTCCTATAAACATTTAAATAAGAAAGGAATTGACAAAGTGAGCGTTGGCCCTATGGAAAGTGCACCCGGGGAATTGAGAATGGAAAGTAGGGAAATGGCGGATGAATTAAAACAGGTAGTTTGCTTCGGTCTTCGCTATTGACGACACAAGTAACATCCTGGAAATGGCTGTAAATCAAGAAATGGAAGGGAGGGAGGAACTCAGGAAAATTACAATCACCAGAGAAGTAGTATTAAGAAATTGTTGGGGCTGCAGGCTGACAAATGCCCAGGTCTGGATGGATTTCACCCTCAGGTTTTGAAAGAAGTGAGTGGTGAGACAGTTGATGCATTGGTTATAATTTAACAAAGTTCCCTAGATTCAGGGAAGGTTCCATTAGATTGGAAAGTAGCAAATGTAACTCCTTTGTTCAAAAATGGAAAGAGACAGAAAGCAAGAAACAATAGGCCAGTTAGCCTAACTCCTGTTATTGGGACAAAAACAGAAATGCTGGAAAAACTCATCAGGTCTAACAATATCTGTGGAGAGAAAAACAGAGTTAACGTTTCGAGTCCGTATGACTCTTCTGAAGAAGAATCTCAAAACATTAACTCTGTTTTTCTCTCCCACAGATGCTGTTAGACCTACTGAGTTTTTCCAGCATTTTCTGTTTTTGTTTCAGATTTCCAGCGTCCACAGTATTTTGCTTTTATCTATCATAGGGAAAATGTTAGAAGCTATTATTAAAGTTGTTATAGCAGGGGCACTTATAAAAATTCAAGGCAATCAGGCAGATTCAACATGGTTTTGTAAAAAGGAAATCAATTTCTTGGAGTTCTTTGAAGGAGTCGCATGTGCTGTGGATAAGTGGGAACCGGTGGATGCACTTCACTTAGATTTCCAGAAGGCATTTGATAAAGTGCCACATCAAAAGTTATTGCAGAAATTAAAAGCTCATGGTGTAGGGGGTAATATATTGGCATGGATAAAAGATTGGCTAGCTAATAGGAACAGAGAGTTGGCATAAATAGGTCTTTTTCTGATTGGCAGGATGTGACGAGTGGTGTGTCACAGGGTTCAGTGCTGGGACCTCAACTTTTTACAATTTCCATAAATAACTTGGATGAAGGGACCAAAGGAATGGTTGCTAAATTTGCTGGTGACACAAAGATAGGTTGGAAAGTAAATTGTGAGGAGGACATAAGGAGGCTACAAGTGACATTGATAGGTTAAGTGAGTGAGCAAAGATCTGGCAAATGTGAAATTGTTTATTTTGGCAGGAAGAATAAAAAAGAATCTTATTATCTAAATAGTGAGAGATTACAGAGCTTTGAGATTCAGAGGGATCTGAGTTTCCTAGTGCATGAATCATAAAAGGTTAGTATGCAGGTTCAGCAGGTCATTAGGAAAACTAATAGAATGTTATCATTTATTGTGAGGGGAATTGATTACAAAAGTAGGGAGGTTATGCTTCAGTTGTACAGGGCATTGTTGAGACCACATCTGGAGTGTTGTGTACAGTCTTGCTCTCCTTATTTAAAGAAAGATGTAAATACTTAGAAGCAGTTCAGAGAAGGTTTACTAGACTAATACCAGGAATGAGCAGGTTGTCTTATGAGGAAAGGCTGGACAGGTTAGGCTTGCATCCACTGAAATTTAGAAGATTAAGAGGCAACTTAATCGAAACCTTTAAGATCCTGAGGGGTTTTGACAGGGTTGATGGGGAGCTTCCTCTTGTGGGGTAATCTAGAACAGGGGGTCACTTAAAAATAAGGGGCCGCTCATTCAAGACAGAGATAAAAGGAGAAATTTTTTCTCTGAGTTGTTAGTCTTTGGAACTCTCTCCCTCAAAAGAGGGTGGAAGCAGAGTCTTTGAATATTTTTAAGGCAGAGCAAGATAGATTTTTCATTAACAAGGGAGTAGGCAGGAATGCGAGGTTACATTCAGATCAACCATGACCTTAATGAATGGCAGAGCAGGCTCGAAGGGCCGAGTGCCTACTCCTGTTCCTAATTAGTATGTTCGTATGTCAGGACTGAGGGAGTGCTGCATTGTTAGAGGGTCAGTACTGAATGAGTGCTGCACTGGCGGAGGGTCAGTACTGAGAGAGTGCTGCACTGTCAGAGGGTCAGTACTAAGGGAGTGATGCACTGTCGGAGGGTCAGTACTGAGGGAGTGCTGTACTGTCGGAGGGTCAGTACTGAGGGAGTGCTGCACTGTCGGAGGGTCAGTACTGAGAGAGTGCTGTACTGTCGGAGGGTCAGTACCAAGGGAGTGCTGCATTGTCAGAGGGTCAGTACTGAGGGAGTGCTGCACTGTTGGAGGGTCAGTACTGAGAGTGTGCTGCACTGTCGGAGGGTGGATTGTCTTGATGTGGTGAAAGGTGCTATTAAAAAGTCTTTTGATATTGACCTACTTTCTCTGTGAAAGATAGTTTTGCAACTTTTTCTCTTAGAAAATAGTGAAAGGATTTGCAGGCTGTTTAACGGCCTGACACGTTGCATGGAGTTAGGCCTGTAGAGCCGGAGAGTTTGATGGGCACCCACAACCCAGACAGTGATGGGTGGGGGTTTTGTCCCTCTCCATTGGGAGTGCATGTGTTGTTACTGACTTTGTGAGCAAACATCAATATTGCTGATCTCGAACTCCAACCTCAGCTTGGCAGGTCTACATGGAGCAAGCTTCAAATCCTGAACCTTCTGACCCGGAGATGGGAATGTTTGCACTGAGTGAAAGTGCAAAAAAGGCGAGGTGCAGCTCTTGATTCTTGGGGAGGATGATGCTTCACATGGCTGTAAAAATGGCCAGCAGAGTGCGCTGTCCCTTCAAAGATGCAGCAATCAGTTCCATTGGAAAATGACACCTCTTTGTCCTTTTGTCTATGACATCTTTTGGTTATCTCCACCTATCACTGGCCCTCTATCCAGCTCTACCTGTCCCACCACCCTCTTAAACCAGCTTTTATTTCACCTCTCTTCTATTTTTCCTTAGTTCTGTTGAAGAGTCATTCAGACTCAAAACGTTAACTGTGCCCCTCTCTGCAGATGCTGTCAGACTTGCTGAGTTTTTCCAGGTATTTTTATTTTTGTTTTTGTTTTGGATTTTCAGCATCCACAGTTTTTTGCTTTTATCTTAGTGTTTAATTGACAGCCACTTCTCTTCAAGGAATGCCTACCATGAAGAAGTATTGCTCTTCCCTCCAACAGGATTTCCGTATCTCTCTTTTGCCTTGTTCACCTTCATAAATTTCTATTTCTCTCCTGGTGCTTGACAAGGTGTTTACTAAAAGCTGCTTTCATAGCCATATTTCCTTTCTCAGTGACTGTCTCCGTCTCTGACTTACCCCACGTGGATTTCAACATGAAGTTTCGAACCCACCCAGGATTACAGGTATCTCCGGGACATACCACGCACCTCGGACTGCTGTTCTCGTTGCATTCTGAGATTCACACTCAGTGCCATGTGCCGCCATATGAACACACTCGACCTCTCCCTCCAGCAGCACCACCGCACCCTTTGTCTAAGCTGTGCGTGCCCCCAGTTTCATTTTATTCTTCGTCTCATCCGACGCCTCAACAAGAAACTTTGTCTCTTTCTTTTAGGTGCCATGGAACGCAAGCTCCAACAACTCATTGACACCAACACTCATCCAGGACCCTCCACCCCTGCCTGTCCCTCTGTCCCCATCCTGTCTTCCAATCCCAGCACCGGCCGTGTATTCACCATACCCTCTGACCTTCCCCTCTCCGACGCTGAACATTTAGTGCTCAGCAAAGGACATAGTTTCATATCCTTACGCCCTCATCTCAATGATTTTCGGGCTCGGTATGATGCTGAGCTCTTATTCCTCCGCCTTCGTCTCCGTGCTCACTTCTTTGGGCAGGAGTACTACCCCGTTCAACGGATCCCCACCCACCTCCAATATTCTCCCTCCAACTGGACCCCTCCCTCTGGGTTTTTACCTTCTCTTGATCTTTTCATTGAGAACTGTCGGTGTGACATTAGTTGTCTCAATTTCTCTGCTCCTCTCACCCACTCTAACCTGTCTCTCTCTGAACTTGCTGCACTCCGTTCCCTCAGGTCCAACCCTGACATTGTTATCAAACCTGCTGACAAGGGTGGTGCTGTTGTTGTCTGGCGCACTGACCTTTACCTCGCAGAGGCTGAGCGTCAACTCGCAGGTACTTCCTCCTACCTCTCCCTGGACCATGACCCCACTACCGAACATCAAGCCATTGTTTCTAGGACTGTTACTGACCTCATCTCCTGTGGAGATCTTCCTTCCACAGCTTCCAACCTGATAGTCTCCCAGCCTCGGATGGCCCGCTTCTAACTCCTACCCAGAATCCACAAACAGGACTGTCCCAGCGGACCGATTGTGTCAGCCTGTTCCTGACCCACAGAACTCATTTCTTGCTATCTTGACTCCATTCTCTCTCCCCTTGTCCAGTCCCTTCCCGCCTACATCCGTGATTCCTCTGACACCCTACATCATATCAACAATTTCCAGTTCCCTGGCCCCAACCGCTTCCTCTTCACCATGGACGTCCAATCCCTCTACACCTCCATCCCCCACCAGGATGCTCTGAGGGCCCTTAGCTTCTTCCTCGAACAGAGGCCCGAACAATCCCCATCCACCACTACTCTCCTCCGTCTGGCTGAACTTGTTCTCACACTGAACAATTTCACCTTAAACTCCTCTCACTTCCTCCAAATAAAAGGTGTGGCTATGGGTACCTGCATGGGCCCCAGCTATGCCTGTCTCTTTATGGGGTATGTGGAACATTTCTTGTTCCAGTCCTACTCTGGCCCCCTCCCACAACTCCTTCTCCAGTACATTGATGATTACTTTGGTGCTGCTTCATGCTTTTGTCTGGACCTGGAAAAATTTATTAATTTTGCTTCCAATTTCCACCCCTCCATCATTTTCACATGTTCCATCTCTGACACTTCCCTTCCCTTCCTTGACCTTTCTATCTCAATTTCTGGTGATAGACTGTCCACCAATATCCATTACAAGCCTACCGATTCCCACAGCTACCTTGACTACAGTTCCTCACACCCCGCTTCCTGTAAGGACTCCATCCCATTCTCTCAGTTCCTTCACCTCCGTCGCATCTGTTCTGATGATACCACTTTCAAAAACAGTTCCTCTGACATGTCTTCCTTCTTCCTTAACCGAGGTTTTCCACCCACCCACGGTGGTTGACAGGGCCCTTAACTGTGTCCGGCCCATCTCCCGCGCATCCGCCCTCACACCTTCCTCTCCCTCCCAGAAACATGATAGGGTCCCCCTTGTCCTCACTTATCACCCCACCAGCCTCCGCATTCAAAGGATCATCCTCCTCCATTTCCACTTACTCCAACATGATACCACCACCAAACACATCTTCCCTTCACCCACCCGCCACCCCCCCAACCCGGCAGCGTTCCGCAGGGATCATTCCCTCCGGGACACCCTGGTCAACTCCTCCATCACCTCCTACACCTCAACCCCCTCCCATGGCACCTTCCCATGCAACCGCAGAAGGTGCAACACCTGCCCCTTCACTTCCCCTCTCCTCACCGTCCAAGGGCCCAAACACTCCTTTCAAGTGAAGCAGCATTTCACTTACACTTTCCTCAATTTAGTCTACTGCATTTGTTGCTCCCAATGCAGTTTCCTCTACATTGGAGAGACCAAACACAGACTGGGTGAGCGCTTTGCAGGACACCTTTGGTCTGTCCGCAAGCATTACTCAGACCTCCCTGTCACTTGCCATTTCAACACTCCACTCTGCTCTCATGCCCACATGTCTGTCCTTGGCCTGCTGCATTGTTCCAGTGAAGCTCAACGCAAACTGGAGGAACAGTACCTCATCTTCCGACTAGGCACTTTACAGCCTTCCGGACTGAATATTGAGTTCAACAATTTTAGATCATGAATTCTCTCCTCCATCCCCACCCCCTTTCCGATTTACCCGCCTTTTTTTTCCAGTAATTTATATAGATTTTTCTTTTCTCACCTATTCCCATTATTTTTAAATGTATTTCCATCCATTGTTTTATCTCTACCTTTTAGACTTTTTTGATTCCTTCACCCCACCCCCATTAGGGCTATCTGTATCTTGCTTGTCCTGCTTTCTACCCTGAATTAGCACATTGCTTTAGATAATATCACCACCTTCAACACCTCTTTGTCCTTTTGTCTATGACATCTTTTGGTTATCTCCATCTATCACTGGCCCTCTATCCAGCTCTATTTGTCCCACCCCCCCTTAAACCAGCTTATATTTCACCTCTCTTCTATTTTTACTTAGTTCTGTTGAAGGGTCATTCGGACTCGAAACATTAACTGTGTTTCTCTCCGCAGATGCTGCCAGACCTGCTGAGTTTTTCCAGGTATTTTTGTTTTTGTTTTGGATTTCCAGCATCCGCAGTTTTTTGCTTTTACCATTGGAAAATGAAACCAGCTTTGTAATTCCTCTGTTCCCTGCCACACCAAACTCTCCAACTGCAGCCTGCTGCAGAGTGTGATGTATAGGATAATCCTGAGGTTAAAGTGGCCACTGCGTATTGTGGCAGTATTCGAGCTCGCAACGGTATGTTCGTATGTTCTTTGGCTGCAGGTGGCTTGGTATTTTCTCACCATTACAACTGCTCACAGTCCCTCAGTGCTCCAGGTATCTATCCCATGAGACATCTACTTTTCGGTTTTTTGATGACAGGCTACACTGAGGCTCTTTCTGCCTGTTCAGCTGAAAGCAAAAGATCCCACGGCTCAGGAAGAGCAAGAGAGATGTCTCCAAGCCAATAAGCTCCATCATTAAAAGCAGATGAGCTGATTGTTTTCACATTGCTGTTTGTGGGAGCTTGCTGTGCAAAAGTTGGCTCCCAGATTTGGTGACAGCCCCAGTTCTATATACTACATTCCCAGTGCTTTATCCTGTACACCCTGTGCTCGACATGATATACTCTGTTGTAAACTATACCCCCGGTGTTTTGCATTTCACAACCTCTGTTTTTAAATATGATGTTTTTTTATTGCCCACATTGTAAAGCTTCTCAGCTGTAAATCAGGTTTGGGCAGCAGAGAAACAAAATGCTATAAAAACACACAGTTGCAGTCAATAGGAATTCAACACAGAAGACCCGGGCTCCGTGTCAAAATCTGGGAACCAAAACTGAAGTTTGGAACCACCCAGGGGAAGCCTTGGCCTGTTCACACAATCACAGAACTGTTACAGTGCAGGAGGAGGCCATTTGTCCCTTCATATCTGCAACCAGCTCTCCAAATGAGCGATTCACTTAGTGCCATTCTCCCACCTTCTCCCCGTAACCCTACACATTCTTTCTCTTCAGATAACAGCCTAATTCCCTTTTGAATGCTTCAATTGAACACGACTCCACCACACTCTCGGGCAGCGCATTCCAGACCTTAACCACGCGCTGCGTGATAAAGTTTTTCTCATGCCGCTTTTGCTTCTATTTACCAATTACTTTAAATCTGTGCCCACTCGTTCTCGATCCTTTCATGTGTGGGAAGTTTCTCCCTATCTACTCTGTCCGGAGCCTTCGTGATTTTGAATCCAAACCTCCTCTCAACCTTCTCTTCTCCAAGGATAACAGTCCCAACTTCTCCAATCTTACTAGAAAAACTGAGATTCCTTATGCCTGGAGCCACTTTTGTGTCCCTCCAGTACCTTCGCATCTTTCCGAAAGTGTGCTGCCCTGAACTGGATGCAGTACTCCAGCTGAGGCCTTATACAAGCTCAACATAATCTCCTTCTTTTGTACTCTATGCCCCTTTTAATAAAGCCCTGGATACTGTATGCTTCATTAACCGTGCTCCCAACCTGTCCTGTCACCTTCAGTGACTGAGGCACATATACGCTCTGCCCCTAGAATTGTGCCTTTTATTTTATTATGTGTCTTCATGTTCTTCCTACCAAAATGAATCACTTCACATTTCTCCGCATTGAACTTAATCTGCCACCTGACCGCCCATTTCACCAACTTATCCATGTCCTTTTGATGTTCTGTGCTATCCTCCTCAGAGTTCACAACACTTATGTGAAGTTGGTTCCACCTCCAAATCCTCCACAACTCAAAAGTCTGTGGCGGGGAGTTGAGCGAGCAGTATCACAGTGGACTCTGGGTATCAGAGAGCCAGTTAGTGCCCCCTGTCAGAAGTACGGCTAAAGATATGGGTTAACTGCTGTTCTGTCATACTCCCTGCCAATGTAAGGCAGTGTGCAAGGGTCACAATCATGTCAGACAGGTGTAGAAAGAGGGAAAGAACCTGTATTTCTGCCTTGAGAGGACGGGGGAGAGAAAACAAATTCAAAATAGAAACAAAAACAAAAGTAGCTGAAAAAACTCAGCAAGTCTGACAGCATCTGTGGAGAGGAAGACAGGGTTAACATTTCGAGTCGGTATGACTCTTCATCAGAACTAACGAGAAATCGAGGTGAAATATAAGCTGTTTAAGGAGGGTGGGACAGGTGGATCTGGGTAGAGGGCCAGTGATAGGTAGAGGCAAAGGAGAGATTGCCAAAGATGTCATAGACAAAAGGTCAAAGGGGTGTTGACGGTGGTGATATTAGCTAAAGGATGTGCTAATGGTGACAGTAAGCAGGATGAGCAAGTGACAGATGGCCCTAGTGGGGGTGAGGTAGGGGGAAGGGATCGAAATGGGCTAAAAGGTGGAGCTAAAACAATGGATGGGAATAAATTAAAAAATAATAATAGAAATAGATGAGAAAAGAAAAATACATTTTTAAAAATGTAGTAATTATTAGAAAAAAGGGGGTGAGGATGGAGGAGAGACTTCATGATCTGAAGTTGTTGAACTCAATGTTAAGTACAGAAGGCTGTAAAAGTGCCTAGTCGGAAGATGAGGTGCTGTTCCTCCAGTTGCGTTGAGTTTCACTGGAACATTACAGCAGGCCAAGGAAGGACATGTGGGCATGAGAGCAGGGTGGTGTGTTGAAATGGCAAGTGACAGGGAGGTCTGGGTAATGCTTGCGGTCAGACCAAAAGTGTTCCACAACATGGTCACCCAGTCTGAGTTTGGTCTCTCCAATGCAGGAGAGACCTCATTGGGAGCAGTGAATGTCGTAGACTAAATTGAGGGGAGTGCAAGTGAAGTGCTGCTTCACTTGAAAGGAGTGTTTGGGCCCTTGGATGGTGAGGAGAGGGGGAAGTAAAGGGGCGAAATAGAAATTATTCTGTAGTTTGTGAGGGGGAAAAGAATTGTTCTCTAACACCATCCATGACCTCTGAACATACCAAGGCACTGCGCAGCCAATCACTGTGAACCTTAGAGTGTCATCACTGTTGGAATATTGGAAAGCAGTCGCCAATTTTCACACAATATGCTCCCTGACACAGCAATGGAACTATTATCGTGATATTGATTGAGGGTTAAATATGGGCCAGGACATCAAGGAGAACTCCAATATCCTTCCAATAATGCTATGAGATATTTTGCTTCAACCTGAGAAGGCAGAAGGGGATGTAGTTTAACATTTCTGGAAAGATGGCATCTCAAACAATTCCACACTCCCACAATGCTGCCCCATGGGCAGTACAGCACTTGCTCTGTACTGGCCCTCAGACAGTGCAGCAGTGTCTCAGTACTGATGCTCTGACAGTATGGTGCTCCCGCTGTTCTGACACTCTGACAGTGCAGTGCTCTCTCAGTACTGAACCTCAGACAGCGCAGCATTCCCTCAGTACTGACCCTCTGACAGTGCAGCGCTCCCTCAGTACTGACCCTCTGACAGTGCAGCGCTCCCTCAATCACTGACCTGTGTGCTCAGGCCTCTGGAGTGGGAAGCTCCTTTACTCAAGTCCATTCGCAATGAAGGCCTTCTTAACTGCTTGCTGCACCTGTATGCTTGCTTTCAGTGATTGATGTACAAGGACACCCAGGTCCCTTTATACATAAACATTTCCCAATCTATCACCATTTAAATAATATTCTGCCCTTCTGTTTTTCTTACCGAAGTGCATAACTTCACACTTAACTACACTGCATCTGCCATGTATTTACCCACTCACTCAACCTGTCTAAATCGCCTTGAAGCCCCTTAACACCCTCCTCGTCGCTCACATTCCCACCAAGTTTTGTGTCATCAGCAAACTTGGAAATATTACATTTGGTTCCCTCATCTAAATCATTGATATATATTGTGAATAGTTGGGGTCCAAGCACTGATCCCTGCGGTACCCCACTAGTCACCGTCTGCCACTCCGAAAAAGACTCATTTATTCCTACTCTCTGTTAACCAATTCTTAATCCATGCCAATATATTACCTCCAATCCCATGTGCTTTAATTTTACACACTAACCTCTTATGTGGGACTTTATCAAAAGCTTTCTGAAAATCCATATACACCACATCCGCTGGTTCTCCCTTATCTATTCTGCTAGTTACATTCTCAAAAATAACTCCAGTAGGTTTGTCAAACATGATTTTCCTTTCATAAATCCATGTTGCCTTTGTCTAATCCCGTTGATATTTTCTAAGTGTCCTGTTATCACATCCTTTATAATAGACTCTGGCATTTTCCCTACGATGGATGTTAGGCTAATCAGTCTGTAATTCCCTGTTTTTTCCATCCCTACTTTTTTGTCATCATTCAGGCCACCAATTTCCACTTCTATGATGTTCACCCGTCTTACCTCATTTGTTGTTGAAATCTTCACCCTTACCTTCATTATCTCTAGACTCAACACACTCCAGGCTGGTCTCCCACATTCTAACCTCCATAAACCTGAGGGCATCCAAAATTACCTGTGTCTTAAGTCACAGCAAGTCCTGTCCCCCTATCACCACTGTGTTTGCTGACCTACATTGGTTCTGGGTCAAGCAATATCTTGATATTAAAATTCTCATCTTTCTTTTCAAATCCTTCTGTGGCCTCACCCCTCCTTGTTTCTGTAATCTCCTCCAGCCCCATGACCTTCTGCGATAGCTGTGCACTTTCAGCTCTAGCCTCTTGTGCATCCCCAGTTTTAAGCTCTTCACCATTGACAGCCATGTCTTCAGCTGCCTTGGCTCCAAGCTCTGGAATTTCCCCCTTGGAAGGAGAATCTTATGGACTGGAAATGTTAACTCTTTCTCTCTTCACAGATGTGCCCAGACCTGCTGCATTTTTCCAGCATTTTCTACTTTTATTACAGTTCTGTACAGTGACTAATCCTTGACCTGCTGAATAAAGAGTGCCTCTATCGTTACAGCGTGTAACAGTTGAATCATGCGAACCTGCTGTCCTGGGCAGCTGAGTACAAGCAGCTCCTGTCCTAAAGCGGCAGATAGCAGGCATGGTACAGATATCAGGAATTAGAGGGGTAAGTGGGTTCCACCTTCTTCCTTAAGAAAAAATCGACAAGGAGATCAGGCTGAAAGAAAGACTTGCATTTATACAGCGCCTTCCATGACTTCAGGCAATCTGGAAGCGCTTTACAGCCAATCAAGTACTTTTTAAAGTGCCATCGCTGTTGCAATGTAAGACAAGTAGCAACCGATTTGTGCACAGCAAAACCCCACATACAGAAAAATGCTAATGACCAGATAAACTGTTTTAATGATGTTGGATGAGGGATAAATGTTGTGTAGTGCTGAAAAAAGAGACATGTCTAAGCTTTTTGTCTTACACTCATCAGGACACTTCGAAGAATACCAAATATGAGGGGAAAGCAACAGTTTATACTGTATGTGAAGAGGGTGCCGATTGTTTGGTAACTGGCGTTACCATGGAAAATGCAGCACTGATGGTGATTGTCAGTTAACTGCCAAGCATTGTTCAAAATTTAAACCAGGCAGTTTGCTAAGAATTATGCTGACAACCAATTTAAGATTGTCACTCAGGCTTACAATATGGCGCACTTGCAGACAAAAGGAACATGTATACACATGGTGCCTGTTTCAGCAAAACAAAATAAGTGGCAGCCATCCTATGCCTCATTCCCCAGGGCAATGCATTGACCAATCAGGGTCAAACTGCCTGTTTTAAATGTCAAGCAATGTTGGCAGTTAACTGTCAGTCACCATGAATGGTGCATTCTCCATGTCAATGCCACTTGCCAATCAATCAGCACTCTTCACATATAGTGTAAATTATTCGCTTAGCGTCCTGATGATTGCAAGACGAAAAGCATAGACATATCTCCTTCTTCAGCAATGCTCAAGTTCTGTACTACCAAATGACAGTTGGATAAATTTTGTCCTCAGGACACCAGGGAGAACTCCGCTGCTTTTCAAAATGGTGCCATGTGATCTTTTACATTCACCTGAGAGGCAGATGCCTCAGCTAAAAGACAGCACCTGTGCCAGTGCAGCACTCCCATCAGTACTGCATTGGGAGAATCAGCCTGGATTAAATGCTGCACTTTGGACCAATTATTTGATGTTGAGAGTGCTGCCCCACTGAGCCACGCTTGGCAGCTTTTATTGTGTGAGTCATGAGTGTTGTGCTTTGACTTTGTGACACCTCCCTTTCTCTTATCGATCAAAGGTTTACAACTCTTGCCATCCTGATTGAGCTTGACCCATGTTGGGATGATTCCATCATTTTCTATTTTAATCAGTGACTCCACTTCCTCAATCTTGTTGCTTCGCCCTGCCTATTAATACACATACATTTACTTCTGCTTCCTTCATAGGGCATTTTTTTCCATTTCTGTCTGCCACATCATTCTTTCTAATTCCCATCGGCTCCCACTTTTCAGCCCTTTTACCTTCTTATTCCCTAATAACTGAAATCTCACCCTCCTCCCAGTCTCCTTTTGCATGTCCCTGCTTTGGATTCTTTTGAATTATTCGCCATCCGCCTCTGCACTGTCATCTGCCTGGCTGGAACTGCACTTGCCTGGTTCCATTCTTTTCTATTTCATTATAGCCAGAGAATCACTTGCAATGGCTTCTCTTCCTGATCCCACATGTTAACTCTGGTGTCCCCCAGGGATCAACCCTGCCCCCCCCCCCCCACCACCTCCTATTTCTCATTGAATACTGTCCCTCAGCAACATCCAAAAGCACACAATTGATTTTCACATGGATGCTGACGACGCCTAGCTCTACCTCACCGCCACCTCTGTTGACTTCTCCATGTTTCTAAATAGACAACCTGGTTACTTACCAGCCAGTGCTAAACGAGTAGAGAATTCTTGGAATTAAGTATTGGAACTACTGAATCCATTGACACTGGTGACTGTCACAAACACTATTCCTAGCTACCAACTCCATCCCTGTTTGTGGCAACAGTCTGAGACTGAACCAGACTATTTGCAACTCTTTGGGCAAGACAGGTATGAGGAATGTGAGGAAGAACTTTTTCATGTGGTGAGTGGTCACAACCTGAACCTTGCTGCCTGCAAGGGTGCTGGAAGCAGAGATGACCAATGATTGCTAAAGAAAATTGCAAGAGATAAAGGGAAATAAACTTGCAGGGCTGGGGGATAGAACAGGGGAATGGGACTAAATTGGATTGGCCCACTGAGAGCTGGCATAGACCCCGTAGGCAAATAACCTCCTTCTGTGCCTCAATTAACTAAATAAACTTGGTGTCATACTTGACCCCTACCGGAGCTTATACATCGTCAGTGCTGGAATACTCAGCCTTGTTAAACACATAGGCATGCTAGGACAGACCCAGACATGAGGTATATTTGCTAGCAGGCTACCTATTATGTGTTTACCCCATGCCTGGGTGAAGTAAATATATGGGAAGCTATGACCCAACTTATGTTTCAGCAGAGGCTTCACACATGGAAATCCTCACATCTTTCTTTTGTAATGACTCAGTTTATACCTCGATCCTGGATCCACATCAACCAAGCTGGATTCAATTTACAATCAGCTTTCTCAGAAGAAACAGCTCTTGTTTGAATTAAGGGTGGTTTATGTATTTGAGATTAACTGTTTCCAGAATGAACCGGATAGCCAAATTGTTCCTGGATCTGATGCGTAAATGTAATGTAAGCATGGGACTGTTCACTAGGCAACAAGAAATTCCTGTCCAGCGGGAAAGCTCCATCCACTGTGGGACTGAGAGAGTGATAACCCTATCCAGTGTGGGACTGAGAGAGCGATGTCCCTGTCCAGTGTGGGACTGAGAGAGCGAGAACTCTGTCCACTGTGGGACTGAGAGAGTGAGACCCCTGTCCAGTGTGAGACTGAGAGAGAGCGAGACCCCATTCAGTGTGGGACTGACAGAGCAAGAACCCTGTCCAGTGTGGGACTGACAGAGCAAGAACCCTGTCCAGTGTGGGACTGAGAGAGCGAGAAATCTGTCCAGTGTGGGACTGAGAGGGCGAGAACTCTGTCCAGTGTGGGACTGAAAGAGCAAGAACACTGTCCAGTGTTGGACTGAGAGAGCAAGAACCCTGAACAGTGTGAGACTGAGAGAGCAAGAACCATGCCCAGTGTTGGACTCAGAGTGCAAGATCACTGCCCACTGTGGGACTGAGAAAGCTATATCCCGGTACATTGTGGGACTGAGACAGTGAGACCCCTGTCCAGTGTGGGATTGAGAGAGGGAGACCCCTGTCCAGTGTGGGAATGAGAGACCGAGAACCCTGTCCCATGTGGGACTGAGAGAGCGAGAGCCCTGTCCAGTGTGGGATTGAGAGAGTGAGAACTCTGTCCAGTGTGGGACTGAGAGAGCGAGACCCCTGTCCAGTGTGGGACTGAGAGGGCGATATCCCTGTCCAGTATGGGACTGAGAGGGCGATATCCCTGTCCAGTGTGGGACTGAGAGAGCGAGAAGCCTGTCCAGTGTGAGACTGAGAGAGCGAGAACTCTGTCCAGTGTGAGACTGAGAGAGCAAGAATCCTCTCTAGTGTGGGACTGAGAGAGCGAGAACCCTGTCCAGTGTGGGACTGAGAGAGCAAGTTCCTCTCCAGTGTGGGACTGAGAGAGCGAGAACCCTGTCCAGTGTGGGACTGAGATATCAAGAACCCTGTCCTGTGGGACTGAGAGAGCAAGAACCTTGTGCAGTGTGGGACTGAGAGAGCAAGAACCTTGTGCAGTGTGGGACTGAGAGAGCGAGAACCCTGTGCAGTGTGGGACTGAGCGAGCGAGAACCCTGTGCAGTGTGGGACTGAGTGAGCGAGAACCATCCAGTGTGGAACTGAGAGAGCCAGAGCCCTGTCCAGTGTGGGACTGAGAGAGCGAGAAATCTGTCCAGTGTGAGACTGTGAGAGCGAGTGCGCTCTTCAGAGAAGTACTGAGAGAGCGAGAACCATGTCCATTGTGGGACTGAGAGAGCGAGAACCCTATCCCGTGTGGGACTGAGAGAGCGAGAGCCCTGTCCCGTGTGGGACTGAGAGAGCGAGAGCCCTGTCCCGTGTTGAACTGAGAGAGCAAGAACCCTGTCCCGTGTGGGACTGAGAGGGCGATATCCCTGTCCAGTGTGGGACTGAGAGAGCGAGAGCCCTGTCCCGTGTGGGACTGAGAGAGCGAGAGCCCTGTCCCGTGTGGGACTGAGAGAGCGAGAGCCCTGTCCCGTGTGGGACTGAGAGAGCGAGAGCCCTGTCCCGTGTGGGACTGAGAGAGCGAGAACCCTGTCCCGTGTGGGACTGAGAGAGCGAGAGCCCTGTCCCGTGTGGGACTGAGAGAGCGAGAGCCCTGTCCCATGTGGGACTGAGAGAGCGAGAGCCCTGTCCCGTGTGGGACTGAGAGAGCGAGAGCCCTGTCCCGTGTGGGACTGAGAGAGCGAGAGCCCTGTCCCGTGTGGGACTGAGAGAGCGAGAGCCCTGTCCCGTGTGGGACTGAGAGAGCGAGAGCCCTGTCCCGTGTGGGACTGAGAGAGCGAGAGCCCTGTCCCGTGTGGGACTGAGAGAGCGAGAACCCTGTCCCGTGTGGGACTGAGAGAGCGAGAACCCTGTCCAGTGTGGGATTGAGAGAGCGAGAACTCTGTCCAGTGTGGGACTGAGAGGGCGATATCCCTGTCCAGTGTGGGACTGAGAGAGCAAGAACCCTGTCCAGTGTGGGACGGAGAGAGCGAGAAACCTCTCCAGTGTGGGACTGAGAGAGCGAGAATCCTCTCTAGTGTGGGACTGAGAGAGCGAGAACCCTGTCCAGTGTGGGACTGAGATATCAAGAACACTGTCCTGTGGGACTGAGAGAGCGAGAACCCTGTGTAGTGTGGAACTGAGAGAACGAGAACCCTGTCCAGTGTGGGACTGAGAGAGCGAGAACCCTGTCCAGTGTGGGACTGAGAGAGCAAGAACCCTGTCCAATGTGGGACTGAGAGAGCGAGAACTCTGTCCAGTGTGAGACTGTGAGAGTGAGTACTCTCTTCAGAGAAGTACTGAGAGAGCGAGAACCATGTCCATTGTGGGACTGAGAGAGCGAGAACCCTATCCCGTGTGGGACTGAGAGAGCGAGAACCCTGTCCAGTGTGGGACTGAGAGAGCGTTAACCCTGTCCAGTGTGGGATTGAGAGAGCAAGACCCCTGTCCAGTGTGGGATTGAGACGGTGAGAACTCTGTCCAGTGTATGACTGAGAGAGCGAGACCCCTGTCCAGTGTGGGACTGAGAGAGCGACACCCCTGCCCAGTGTGGGACTGAGAGGGCGATATCCCTGTCCAGTGTGGGACTGAGAGAGCGAGAACCCTGTCCAGTGTGAGACTGAGAGAGCGAGAACTCTGTCCAGTGTGGGACTGAGAGAGAGAGAGAATCCTGTCCAGTGTGGGACTGAAAGAGCGATATCCCTGTCCAGTGTGGGACTGAGAAAGCGAGAACCCTGTCCAGTGTGGGACTGAGAGCAAGACCTCTGTCCAGTGTGGGACTGAGAGGGCGATATCCCTGTCCAGTGTGGGACTGAGAGGGCAATATCCCTGTCCAGTGTGGGACTGAGAGAGCAAGAACCCTGTCCAGTGTGAGACTGAGAGAGCGAGAATCCCTCCAATGTGGGACTGAGAGAGCGAGACCCTTCTCCAATGTGGGACTGAGAGAGCGAGACCCTTCTCCAGTGTGGGACTGAGTGAGCGAGAACTCTGTCCAGTGTGGGACTGAGAGAGCAAGTCCCTCTCCAGTGTGGGACTGAGAGAGTGAGACCCCTGTCCAGTATGGCACTGAGAGGGCAATATCCCTGTCCAGTGTGGGACTGAGAGAGAGAGAGAGAATCCTGTCCAGTGTGGGACTGAAAGAGCGAGAACCCTGTCCAGTGTGGGACTGAGAGAGTGAGAACCCTGTCCACTGTGGGACTGAGAGCACGATATCCCCGTCCACTGTGGGACTAAGAGAGCGAGAATTCTATCCAGTGTGGGACTGGGAGAGCGAGAACCCTGTCCACTGTGGGACTGAGAGAGCGAGAACTCTGTCCACTGTGGGACTGAGAGAGTGAGATAACAGTCCACTGTGGGACTGAGAGAGTGAGACCCCTGTCCAGTGTGGGACTGACTGAGGTATCAAGAACCCTGTCCTGTGGGACTGAGAGAGCGAGAACCTTGTGCAATGTGGGACTGAGAGAGTGAGAACCCTGTGCAGTGTGGGACTGAGAGAGCAAGTCTCTGTCCAGTGTGGGACTGAGAGAGAGAGAGAATCCTGTCCAGTGTGGGACTGAGAGAGTGAGAACCCTGTCCACTGTGGCACTGAGAGGGCAATATCCCCGTCCACTGTGGGACTAAGAGAGCGAGAATTCTATCCAGTGTGGGACTGGGAGAGCGAGAACCCTGTCCACTGTGGGACTGGGAGAGCGAGAACCCTGTCCACTGTGGGACTGGGAGAGCGAGAACCCTGTCCACTGTGGGACTGAGAGAGCGAGAACTCTGTCCACTGTGGGACTGAGAGAGTGAGACCCCTGTCCAGTGTGGGACTGACTGAGGTATCAAGAACCCTGTCCTGTGGGACTGAGAGAGCGAGAACCTTGTGCAATGTGGGACTGAGAGAGCGAGAACCCTGTGCAGTGTGGGACTGAGAGAGCAAGTCTCTGTCCAGTGTGGGACTGAGAGAGTGAGAACCCTGTCCACTGTGGCACTGAGAGGGCAATATCCCCGTCCACTGTGGGACTAAGAGAGCGAGAATTCTATCCAGTGTGGGACTGGGAGAGCGAGAACCCTGTCCACTGTGGGACTGAGAGAGCGAGAACTCTGTCCACTGTGGGACTGAGAGAGTGAGATAACAGTCCACTGTGGGACTGAGAGAGTGAGACCCCTGTCCAGTGTGGGACTGACTGAGGTATCAAGAACCCTGTCCTGTGGGACTGAGAGAGCGAGAACCTTGTGCAATGTGGGACTGAGAGAGCGAGAACCCTGTGCAGTGTGGGACTGAGAGAGCAAGTCTCTGTCCAGTGTGGGACTGAGAGAGAGAGAGAATCCTGTCCAGTGTGGGACTGAGAGAGTGAGAACCCTGTCCACTGTGGCACTGAGAGGGCAATATCCCTGTCCAGTGTGGGACTGAGAGAGCGAGAACCCTGTCCCCTGTGGGACTGAGAGAGCGAGAACCCTGTCCCGTGTGGGACTGAGAGAGCGAGAACCCTGTCCCGTGTGGGACTGAGAGAGCGAGAACCCTGTCCCGTGTGGGACTGAGAGAGCGAGAACCCTGTCCAGTGTGGGACTGAGGGAGCGAGAACCCTGTCCAGTGTGGGACTGAGAGAGTGAGTACCCTGTCCCGTGTGGGACTGAGAGAGCGAGAACCCTGTCCCGTGTGGGACTGAGAGAGCGAGAACTCTGTCCAGTGTGGGACTGAGCGAGCAAGTCCCTGTCCAGTGTGGGACTGACAGAGCGAGAATTCTGTCCAGTGTGGGACTGAGAATGAGACCCCTGTCCAGCGTGGCACTGAGAGGGCGATATCCCCCCAGTGTGGGACTGAGAGGGAGAACCCTGACCAGTGTGGGACTGAGAGAGGGAGAACCCTGTCCAGTGTGTGACTGAGAGCACGAGAACCCTGTCCAGTGTGGGACTGAGAGAGTGAGAGAATCCTGTCCCGTGTGGGACTGAGAGAGTGAGAATCCTGTCCCGTGTGGGACTGAGAGAGCGAGAACCCTATCAGTGTGGGACTGAGAGAGCGAGAACCCTATCCAGTGTGGGACTGAGAGAGCAAGAACCCTATCCAGTGTGGGACTGAGAGAGTGAGAACTCTGTCCAGTGTGGGACTGGGAGAGCGAGAATCCTGTCCCGTGGGGGACTGAGAGAGCGAGAACCCTGTCCCGTGTGGGACTGAAAGAGAGAGAGAGAATCCTGTCCAGTGTGGGACTGAGAGAGTGAGAAACCTGTCCAGTGTGGGACTGAGAGTGCGAGAACCCTGACCAGTGTGGGACTGAGAGAGCGAGAACCCTGTCCAGTGTGGGACTGTGAGCACGAGAACCCTCTCCAGTGTGGGACTGAGAGCACGAGAACCCTGTCCAGTGTGGGACTGAGAGAACGAGAATCCTGTCCAGTGTGGGACTGAGAGAGTGAGAGAATCCTGTCCGTGTGGGACTGAGAGAGCGAGAATCCTGTCCCGTGTGGGACTGAGAGAGCGAGAATCCTGTCCCGTGTGGGACTGAGAGAGCGAGAATCCTGTCCCGTGTGGGACTGAGATAGCGAGAACCCTATCAGTGTGGGACTGAGAGAGCGAGAACCCTATCCAGTGTGGGACTGAGAGAGTGAGAACTCTGTCCAGTGTGGGACTGGGAGAGCGAGAATCCTGTCCCGTGTGGGACTGAGAGAGCGAGAACCCTGTCCCGTGTGGGACTGAAAGAGAGAGAGAGAATCCTGTCCAGTGTGGGACTGAGAGAGTGAGAAACCTGTCCAGTGTGGGACTGAGAGAGCGAGAACCCTGACCAGTGTGGGACTGGGAGAGCGAGAATCCTGTCCAGTGTGGGACTGAGAGAGTGAGAAACCTGTCCAGTGTGGGACTGAGAGTGCGAGAACCCTGACCAGTGTGGGACTGAGAGAGCGAGAATCCTGTCCCGTGTGGGACTGAGAGAGCGAGAATCCTGTCCCGTGTGGGACTGAGAGAGCGAGAACCCTGTGCATTGTGGGACTGAGTGAGTGAGACCCCTGTCCAGTGTGGGACTGAGAACGGGCAAACAATGTACAGCGTGGCCATGAAAGTGGATGAACTCCATTCAGTGTGATTCGGACATCATAGAGCATAACCCCAAGGGGCAGTGCTGAGTTGCGGGAATCGCTATGAAGTGAAGAACTTGGTGCGAGTTGAAATTCAAACCTTCGATATCCCTTTTGTGTTTTCACGAATGGTAAATCAAGTTAGCTATGATTTGCTCTCTGAGGGAGCTGATGCCCTCTCTGGTGCAGTCGACTTACTGATGCTGACTGCAGCGACTCCCACAGTGAATGGAGTCCTTAGAGCAGTGCAAAGAACCTGGATGAACGCTAGCTTAGAGAAGAGGCCACAGACCCAAGGGGATCATAAGGAGCAGCCCGTGTCAACTGGGCCCTGAGAGGCACAGAGTGAGTTAATGTCCAGCTCATTGCCCTGAACATGGGCCAGATTGTATGCAAATAACTCCCCAAGCCTCTGTGCCTGCTCTCGCTAGTTGCTACGGATGCGATGTGCCTTACACACTCACATCCACTCACACGCAAACACACACACTCACTGACCTTCACAAGTAACAGGAAATAGCTCCAGTCAAAACCTGAACTTGAGAAGAGGACTTTAGACCAGCTGTTGAAGAGAGAGAGGGAGAGTCACACAATCACCAACAGCAGTGCAGCTCATCTGAAACACGGCCAGATCGACAGTAAGTTCATTTTTAAACTGAATTCTTGTTCAGAGGAAATGTCTTTCTGGTTTCCACAGCTGCTTTGGGATAGACAATGTTTTTCAGGAGCCACCTCTGCTGCTTCCAGTGGCTTTGTGCGAATCTCGTGAACAAATGGTGTCTGATCAAACATCAAGCTGCTCTGTGGGTGTCTATGACCAAGCATCAGTGTGACTTGGAAGTGTGTTTCTGTCTGTGTCTCAGCATCAGTGTGTCTGAAAGTGTGTGACAGTGTGTGTTTGAGTCTGTGTTTTGTGTGTTAGTGTCTCTGAAAGTATGTGTCAGTGTGTGTTTCGGTCAGTGCCTGTGTGTCAGTGTCTGTTTCTACCTATATCACTGTGTTTGAAAGTGTCAGAGTGTCTGAAAGTGTGTGTCAGTGTGTGTTTTGGTCTGTGTCAGTGTGTATTTCTGTCTGTATCTTAACGTCACTGTCTGAAAGTGTGTGTCAGTATGTGTTTCGGTCAGTTTGTGTGTGTCAGTGTGTGTTGCGGTCTGTGTCAGTGTGTTTGGAAGTGTGTATCAGAGTGTGTTTCTGTCTGTGTCGGTGTCACTATGTCTGAAAGTGTCAATATGTGTTTCGGTCAGTTTATGTGTGTCAGTGTGTTGCTGTCTGTCAGTGTGTCTGGAAATGTGTGACAGTGTCACTGTGTCTGAAAGCGTGTGTCAGTGTGTTTCTGTCTCAGTGTCTGCGTGTCTGAGAGCATGTGTCAGTGTGTGTTTCTGAATGTGTCAGTATGTGTTTCTGTCTGTCTCAGTGTCAGTGTGTCTGAAAGTGTGTCAGTGGGTGTTTCTGTATGTCAGTGTGTCTGAAAGTGTGTGTTTCGGTGTGTGTCCATGTGTGTTTCTGTCTGTCAATGTGTCTGGAAGTGTGTGTCAGTGTGTGTTTCGGCCTGTGTCTCGGTGTCAGTGTGTCTGGAAGTGTGTCAGTGTATGTTTTGTTCTGTGTCAGTGTCATTGCGTCTTTGTCAGTGTATCTGAAAATGTGTGTCATTGTGTGTTTCTGACTGTGTCAGTGTGCCCGAAGCCCAAAAGACATAGGAGCAGAAGTAGGCCATTTGGCCCATCGAATCTACTCCTCCATTCAATGAGATCCTGGCTGATCTGATAATCCTCAACTCCACTTTCCTGCCTTTTCCCCATAACCCTTGATTCCCTTACTGATTAAAAAAACCTGTCTATCTCAGCCTTGAATATACTTAACGACCCAGCCAGTACAGCCCTCTGTGGTGAAGAATTCCACAGATTCACTACCCTCTGAATGAAGAAATTCCTTCTCACCTCTGTCTTAAATGGGCGACCGCTTACTCTGAGATTATGTCCTCTGGTCCTAGACTCTCCCACAAGGGGAAACAACCTCACAGCATCTACCCTGTTAAGCCCCCTAAGAATCTTATATGTTTCAATAAGGTCGCCTCTCATTCTTCTCGATCCCAATGAGTACAGGCCCAACCTACTCAACCTCTCCTCATAAGAAAATCCCTCCATACCCAGGATCAACCTAGTGAACTTTCTCTGCACTGCCTCCAATGTCAGTATATCTTTCCTTAGACAGGGGCTCCAAAACTGTCTCAGTATTCTAGGTGTGGTATAACTAGTGCTTTGTATAGTTTTAGCAAGACTTCCGTATTTTTATACTCCATTCCCTTTGAAATAAAGGCCAACATTCCATTTGCCTTCCCTATTACCTGCTGAAATTGTATGCTAGCTTTTTAGGATTCATGCACAAGGACTCCCAAATCCCTCTGTGTTATTTCTTTCTGCAGTCTTCCTCCATTTAAATAATATTCAGCTCTATTCTTCCTGCCAAAGTGCATAACCTCACATTTTCCCACATTATATTCCATCTGCCATGTTTTTGCCCACTCACTTAACCTGTCTATATCCCTCTGTAGACTCTTTGTGTCATCCTCACCACTTGTCTTCCCACCTATCTTTGTGACATCTGCAAACTTTACGATAGTACATTTATTTCCTTCATCTAAGGCATTAATATATACAGTATATAACTGTGGCCCCAGCACTGATCCCTGCAACACTCCACTAGTTACAGGTTGCCATCCTGAAAATGCACCCATTATCCCAACTCCCTGTCTTCTATTAGTTAACTAATCCTCTCTCCATCCCAATATACAGCCCCCAACGCTACGGGCTCTTACCTTATTAAGTTATGTGCCGTACTTTATCAAACACCTTTCAGAAATCCAAATATATTACATCTACTGGTTCTCCTTTATCTGTTCTGCTTGTTACCTCCTCAAAGTTTTCTAATAAATTTGTCAGGTATGATTTCCCCTTCATGAAGCCATGCTGACTCTGCTTGATTATATTATGTATTTCTAAATGCTCTGCTATTACATCCTTCATAATAGACTCTAACATTTTCTCAATGACAGATGTTATATTAACTGGCCTATTGTTACCTGTTTTTTTTGTCTGCCTCCCTTTTTGAATAAGGGTGTTACATTGGCAGTTTTCCAGTCTTCTGGGACTTTTCCAGAATCTAAGGATCCTCTATTTGCGTAGCTACTTCCTTTAATATCCTAGGGTGCAACCCATCAGGTCCAGGGGACTTATCGGCCTTTAGCCCCATTAGTTTCCCTAGTACTTTTTCTCTAGTGATAGTTATTGTAGTTATTTCCCTCCCCCAATGAATACTTTGTGTCGGTGTTCACAAGTGAGAGGGACAACATGGGTATGGAAATCAGGCAGAAGGACTGTGATATAATTTAAAAATTAGCATAGAAGGGGAGGAGGCTCTAAGTGGCCTGGCAGGCTTAAAAGTAGATAAATCTCTAGGCCTGGATGAAATGTATCCCAGGCTGTTGAGTGAAGCAAGGGAGAAATAGCAGGGGCGCTGGCAATAATTTTCAATACCTCTCTGGGCACAGGAGAGGTCCCAGAGGACTGGAGGACAGCCATTGTGGTATCGTTATTCAAGTAGGGAGGAAAGGATTAACCAGGGAACTACAGGCCAGTCAGTCTAACCTCAGTGGTGGAGAAACTATTGGAAGCAATTCTGAGGGACAGAATTAGTCTACACTTGGAGATGCAGGGATTAATCGAGGACAGTCAGCATGGTTTTGTTAAGGGGAGGTCACGTCTGACCAATTTGATTGAATTTTTGGAAGAGGTGACCAGGTGTGTAGATGAGGGCAAAGCATTTGACATAGTCTACTTGGACTTCAGCAAGGCTTTTGATAAGGTCCCACATGGGAGACTGATAACGAAGGTAAGAGCCCATGGGATCCAAGGCAAATTGGATCCCGAATTGGCTGAGTGGCAGGATGCAGAGGGTGATGGTTGTGAGGTGTTTTACTGACTGGATGCCTGTGTCCAGTGGGGTTCCACAGGGATCGGTGTTGAGTCCCTTGCTGTTCGTGGTATATATAAACAATTTAGACTTGAAAGTAGGAGGGCTGATCAGTAAATTCGAGGATGACACGAAAATTGGTGGGGTGGTAAATAGTGAGGAGGATAGCCTTATATTATAGGAGGATATAAACGGGCTGGTCAGATGGGCTGATCAGTGGCAAATATAACAATCCAGAAAAGTGTGAGGTGATGCACTTGAGCAGGACAAACAAGGCATGGGAATATATGATAAATGGTAGGGCCCTGGGAAGTACGGAGGATCAGAGGGACGTTGGCGTGAATGTCCATCGGTCACTTAAGGTAGCGGGACAGATAGATTAGGTGGTTAAGAAGGCACATGGGATACATGCCTTTATTAGCCGAGGCATAGAATATAAGAGCAGGGTGGTTATGCTGGAACTGTATAAAACACTGGTTAGGCCACAGCTAGAGTATTGTGTAAAGTTCTGGAATCCGCATTATAGAAAGGATGTGATTGCACTAGAGAGAGTGCAGAGGAGATTTACCAGGATGTTTAGGTATGTGGAGAGATTGGATAGACTGGGGCTATTTTCCCTGGAGCAGAGGAGATTGAGGGGGGACATGATTGAGGTGTATAAAATCATGAGGAGCATAGATAGGGTAGACAGGAAGTAACTTTTCCCCTTGGTGGAGGGATCAATAACCAGGGGGCATAGATTTAAGGTAAGGGGCAGGAGGTTCAGAGGGGACGTGAGGAAGAATTTTTTTCACCCAGAGGATGGTGGGAATCTGGAACTCACTGCCTGAAAGGGTGGTAGAGGCAGAAACTCTTATAACATTTAAGAAGTATTTGGATGTGTACTTGCAATGCCATGGCCTAGTGCTGGAAAATGGGATTAGAATAGTTAGGTACTTGTTTGACCGGTGCAGACCTTTTTCTGTGCTGTAGACCTCTATGACTATGACACCACCCCCCCCAACCAACTTTATCCCCTTGATTATTTAGTACTTTTGGAACGCTATTAGTGCCTTCTACTGTGAAGACTGATGAAAAGTATTTATGCAACTCCTCTGCCATTTCCTGGTTCCCCATTATTATTTCCCCAGCCTCATTCTCTAAGGGGCCTATGTTCACTTTGGCCTCTCTCTTCCCTTTTATATATTTAAAGAAGCTCTTACTGTCCGTTTTTTTAATTATTTGTTCGTTTATCCTCAAAGTTTGTTTTCTCCTTTATTATGTGTTTGTGTGTTTCTGTCAGTGTCAGTGTGCCAGAAACTGTGTCAGTGTGTGTTTCAGTCTGTCTCTGTGCCACTGTGTCTGAATGTGTGTGCCATTGTGTGCCCTGTCTGTGTCTCAGCATCAGTGTGTGTCTCTGTCTGTGTCTCTGGAAGTGTGTGTCACTGTGTGTTTCGGTCTGTGTCAGCATGCCTGGAAGCCTATGTTCTAGTCAGTGTGACTGAAAGTGTGTGCTAGTGTGTGTTTCTGTCTGTGCTTCAGTGTCAGCACGTCTAGAAGTGTATGTCAGTGTGCGTTCTGGTCAGTATGTCTGAAAATGTGTGTCAGTGTGTGTTTCTGTTTATGTCTCAGTGTCAGTGTGTCTCAAAGTGTGTCAGTGTGAGTTTGTCTGTGTCTCAGTGTCAGTGTACCTGAAAGTGTGTGTTTCTGTCTGTGTCTCAGTGTCAATGTGCCTGAAAGTATGTGTCAGTATGTATCTAACAGTGGGTGTGATTGTCTGAGTCTGTTTATTCAGATGTGTGTAAGCATTAATGTCAGTCTGCATATGTATATTGTGTACACCTGCTTGTGGATGTACCACTGTGTATCTGTTTTTGTGTATGTGCATATGTCTGCCTGTGCTTCTGTGCATTTGTGTGATCCTGTTGGTGTGTTGATGCATTTGTATGCATTTAGCTGTGTTTATTTATGTGTGCATGTTGATGTTCTGTGTGGGTGTGTACTTATGCATGTGCCTGCCTGTTTGTGTGCATGTGTCAGTCCATCTGTTTGTGCTAAATGAGTGGGCACATGTACATATGTATGTGTGTGTGCATATACATGCAATGGGATTAGTGCGTAATTGTGTGTATGTGTTTGTGTGTCTCTGTGTGTGCTTGTATATTCACTGGCATGTGTTCATGCTTTTATCTGCATTTGTGCGCGCACTCGTGTGTTGCATGTGGATTTGTGTGTGATTATGCGAATGTTTGTGTGTTCATTAGTCTGCATTCAAGATGTGTCTGCATTTGTATGTGTTTTTGTGTATGTGTTTCCATGTTGGCATGCTTTTATTTGCATTTGTGCATTGTGCGTTGCATGTTTGTGTGTGCATGTATTATACAAAATGTCCAGTTCACTCCATCCCATTTTGTTTCTGTCCTTCTCATTAGTGTGTTTACCTTGTCTGGGATTAGTGATGTGAGACGAGAAGTTTGTGGTGGCTCACCACCACCTTCTCCAGGCCAATTAGGGGTGGGCAATAAATATACTGGTCTAGCCAGTGATACCTTTGTCCCTTGACAGAATAAAAAGAAAGGCAAAGTTGTCAGATTAGTGATAGATCCTTAACCAGTGTTTGTTTCAGATTAATTTTGGTGAGAAAGTGGTGGTGAGCAGAAACAGCCCACAGCATTTCTGGATCTGTAAGTAGCCTGCCCATTGAGGTAATGGTGCCTGGGTATCCTTGTCAATGTTTGGGGGAAGGGGAAAGCAACAATTGAAATAATTGTGGAGCAGATTTGTAAACTGTGTTGGTGAAGCTCAAAGCAAAATACTGCAGATGCTGGAAATGTGAAAGAAAAACAGAAAATGCTGGAAAAACTCAGCAGGCCTGACAGCATTTGTGGAGAGAAAAATAGAGTTAACATTTCAAATCCATATGACTCCTCTTCAGAGCTACAAAGAAGAAAGTGGTGTATGCACTCGAAACGTTAACTCTGTTTTTCTCTCTCCACAGATGCTGTCAGACCTGCTGAGATTTTCCAGCTTTTTCTGTTTTTGTTGGTGAAGCTGAAGCTGTTTGAACTCTGAGTGCAAACAGGTTTCATTGGAGGGAATTTGCAGGTGGCACTGACAGATTCCAAGAAAGAGAGAAAGAAAGCAGAAACTGCATTTCTCTAGAGCCTTTCGCAGCCATAAGACATACTGTAACCCAGAGCCGTTGACAGACAATGAAATACTTGTGAAGTGCAGTTATAGTTATAATTCAGAAAATATGGAAGCCAATTTACACACAGTACAATTCCAAATAAAACAGTGTGATAACGGACAGATAATCTGTTTAAGTGATGTTGTTTGAGGGGTAAATATTGGCCAGGACACCAGGGAAAACTTTCTGCTCCTCTTCAAAATAGTACCATGGGATCTTTTACAACCACCTAAGAAAGAAGATGGCGCCTCGGTTTGATGTCTCATCCAATGGACAACACTTCTGACAGTGCGGCACTCCTTCAGTACTGAACCCTTGATAATGCAGCACTCCCTCAGTACTGACCCTCTGACAGTGCAGCACCCCCCTCAGTACTGACCCACGGACAGTGCAGCACTCCCTCAGTATTGACCCCCTGACAGTGCAGTGCACCCTCAACGCTGACCCTCTGACAATGCAGCACTCCCTCAGTACTGACCCTATGATAGTGCAGCACCCCCTTCAGTACTGATCCTCTGACAGTAGTGCGCTCCCTCAGTACTGACACTAGTAGTGTCCACCTGCATTATATGCTCAAGTCTCTTATGTGGGACTTGTACCCATAAGTGTTCAACTCTGGGTTCTTGCTGAGCCATAACTGACACCCTTTTGGATATAACTTCCAAATCACAGCACTGGATGGAACAGCAGAGAGAGAAGGAGAGCCTCTGCCTGCTCCATTAAACCTGTTCCATAAAAGGATTTTCTTCTCCCAAGTTAGTACTCTGACAGCTTCTCCCCAATCCACCAGCTCATATAACCATCTTCATCAAGCGCCTTGATTTTGGATATTGAACTTCGTAGAGAGGCAGCACATTAGGTGTCCAATCCTGTCTTCCCTTGGTGTGCATTCCAGTAGTAATCAGGAACAGGAGAATCTTCAGCTCTGAAGAGGGGTCATACAGACTCGAAACGCTGATTCTGTTTCTCTCTCCTCAGATGCTGCTAGACCTGCTAAGTTTTTCCAGCATTTTCTGTTTTTGTTGCAGGTGAGTCCCTGTTCATCCCTCAGACCTGACCCATTGCCACCTCCTTGCCTGCATCTCTCCCTGCCCAACCCACCTACTCCACTCCCCAGCACACTCTCTCCACTACTCGTCCATCTCTTCCCCACCCCATTCATTGTGCCATTCCACCCCCTCGGTACTGCCATCATCCTGCCTTGATTGATGTCACACACAGTTCAGTGCCTGTGTAAAGATTAAACCCGATGCTCTTTTTATAAGGAACCTCTTGCGTGCAGCTTACGTGAGCCCCATACAATAAGACCAGTTATGCAGCTAACAACTGTCCATGAATTACATTCCTGCCCTTTGCCTAATTCTCCCTCTCACTACTACCCGTATCTATCAATAGTAGTGCTGGGGCCTGAGGACCTGCCTTATTCTCAATCCCACTCACAGCCACGGCTCTCTCCAACAAAGTGAGGACTTCACACTTTGTGAAGTTTGAGTGGAGTTGTTGCCAGGAACAGCTCAGAGGCTGCACAGGAACTGAGAGTGAGTCACTGATCCCTCGAGCTACAGCAGCACAACATTGAGTGGACACACAAATCCCAGTGAACTGGCAGTCTCTGCTTTAACTCTTAACTAGCCCAAGGGCACAGAGAGAGTTTGGCAGTGAGTTACAGACTGGAACCTAATTCATGGGGAGTGTAGTGGTAGGATGGGGGATTTTATATATACAATAACAGATACCCAGGAGTGAGTTACAGACTGGATTCTAATTGGGGAGTTTTGGGTAGTTTATATATAGAATAACAGGTACCCACGAGTGAGTGAGTGGAATCTAATTAAGAGGTTCGGGTCGGCGGGGTGTTTAGGGGGGCAGCGGTTTAAACATAGAATAACAGATTCACGGAGTGAGTGACAGGCTGGAATCTAATCAAGGTGTTTGGGGAGGGTTAATATAAAAAATAACAGATACCCAGAAATAAGCTACAGTCTGGAATCTGATTGAGGATTTTGCTGTTTTTTTTCTATAGAATAACAGATATCTAGGAGTGTGTTACAGGCTGGAAAGTAAGCCATGCTTTTGGATGGGTTATCTGTGGAATAACATACCTATGAGTGAGTTACAGACTGGAATTTAATCAAGGGGTTCAGGGGTGGGGGGCATGGAGTTGGGGTTTATATTTAGAATAATACAGACCCCAGAGTGAGTTACAGACTGCGATCTAATAGTCTCAGGGGGTTTGATTGTAAATATTTCAGTTTGTGCAAAAAATGCTCAGTAATGACTCTTAGTCTGATGCTGTTAAACAAATATAAATACGATTCAGCACAGAAGTAGGCCATTCAGCTCCTCGAGTATGCCCTGCTATTTGACAAGATCATAGATAATCTGATTTGTGGTCTTAACTCCACTTTCCTGTCTACCTCCGAAACCCTTTGTCAATCAGTAATCTATCTAACTCAGCCTTAAAAATGTTCAGTGACCCAGCCTCCATTGCTCTTTGGGGGGGAAAAAGAGTTTCACAGACTAATGACCCTCTGAGAGAAAAAAATCCCCCTCATCTCTGTCTTTACTTTTAAAGCGAACATTCTGTGAACTGCTTCTAATGCAATTAGATCCTTCCTTAAGTAAGGAGACCAAAACTGTACACAGTACTCCAGATGTGGTCTCACCAACACCCTGTATAACTGTAGCAAAACTTCCCTACTTTTATATTCCATTCCCCTTGCAATAAACACCAACATCCCATTTGCAAATCTAATGATTTACTCTACCTGCATATTAACTTTTTGTGATTTGTGTACCAGGACAGTCAGATCCCTCTGTGCTTCAGAGTTCTACAATCTCTTTCTATTTAAATATCACATTATTTTTCTATTATTCCTGACAAAGTGGACAAGTTCACATTTTCCCACATTATACTCCATTTGTCTAATTTCTGCCCACTCATTTAACCTGTCTATGTCCATTTCCAGACTCCTTACGTCCTCCTTGCAACTTTCTCTTCTACCTATCTTTGCGTCATTTGCAACTTTACCTACAATACATATAGTTTTCTCATCCAGGTCATTCATGTAGCTCATAAATAGTTCAGCACTGATCCATGTGGAACTCCACAAGTTACAGCTTGCTAACCTGGAAAAGATGCATTTATCCTTCTTCTTTGCTCCCTGTTAGCTAACCAATCCTTTATCCATGTTAGTATGTTACCCCCTCCACCTTAGTTTGTGCAGTAATCTTTGACGTGGCACCTTGTTAAATGCCTTCTGGAAATCTAAGTATGCCACATCTACAAGTTCCCCTTTATCAATTGTCAATGCCTTCATGAGATATCAACTGTTTAGTGGGCAATGATGTGGTGATAAGTTAATATAGATTAATTAGTTACCTAGTTTGCAAGATTGGGATTGCTGTGGGCTGAAGACACTTCTTGGTTAACTGTGTGCCAATAACTTGAACTAATAATCAAATTGCAGTTTGAGCTGTGAATTGTTTGAAGTGTGGCAGGACAGCAAAGTGTGGCCTCGCACCTGCTAGCTGATGCATCTCCCAACATCGTTTCTGGATTGTAGGCCGTTGCAGCTAATCAACTGTGTCAGGCATAATGATCAAGACCACTTGAATCCTCACTCTAAGCTCGTGGCTTCAAGTCCCACACAAGAAACTTAAGCACCTAATCTTGACTGACACTCCCAGTGCAGTTCTGAGGGAACACTGCGCTGTCAGAGGGTCAGTACTGAGGGAGTGCTGCACTGTCAGAGGGTCAGGATTGAGGGAGTGCTGCACTGTCAGAGGATCAGTGCTAAGAGAGTGCTGCAGGGTCAGAGGTTCAGGATTGAGGGGGTGCTGCACTGCCAGAGGGTCAGTGCTGAGGGAGTGCTGCACTGCCAGAGGGTCAGTGCTGAGGGAGTGCTGCACTGCCAGAGGGTCAGTGCTGAGGGAGTGCTGCACCGTCAGAGAGTCAGTACTGAGGGGAGCACTGCACCGTCGGAGGTCAGCGCTGAGGGAGTGTTGCACCGTCGGAGGGTCAGCACTGAGGAAGTGCTGCACCGTCAGAGTCAGTACTGAGGGAGTGCTGTATGGTCAGAGGGTCAGTGCTGAGTAGGCACTGCACTGTCAGAGGGTCAGCTATGAGGCGTCGGCTACCCTCTCTGGTGGAAGTAAAAGACAGTGTGGCACTATTTAGAAGAAGAGCAGGGGAGTGCACTCTGTTTTCTCTCAACTATCATCACTAAATCAGATTATCTGGTTATTATCTCATTGCTGTTTGTGGGAGCTTGCTGTGTACTAATTGGCTGCTGCATTTCTTACACACAAACAGTGAATGCACTTTAAAAAGTACTTCATTGGTTGTAAAGAGTTTTGAGACTTGCAGAGGCTGTGAAAGGCCCTATAAAAATGTAAATTCTGTCTGTGTTTCCTAACACTCGCCACTAATCTGGAGAGAGGACTGGGTACACACTAGTGTAACGCAGTCTTTCATCAACCCACCCCCTCCTCTCTCCAAGATAGCAAAGGCCTTTAGCAACAGGGGAGTGAGTGGTTTGGCTCAGTGTAATGGAAAAGACTGAGTAATATTGGCCATTTGGAAAATGGCACACAATTCCCGGATCCAAGCAGTGGCTGCTCGAGCTCATGACTGAGGCTCAGCAAGAAACAGTACACACTACATTAACATGTTGAATGCAGTGTGTCAGCCACTGAGTAACTTCACAGGGCCGCCTGTATTAATCGACTATTTCTTCTGAAATTTGCCGTATTAAACCTGGAATACACTGTATTAAACCTGGCATACACTGTATTAAACCTGGCATACATAACATTAAACCTGGAATAATTAGTAATACACAGAATTAACCCTGTAATATACACTGTTAACTTCATTATGATCAGTATTACTCCTAAAAAACACAGTATTAACCCTGTAATACGAAGAATAAAGAAAAGTACAGCACAGGAACAGGCCCTTCGGCCCTCCAATCCTGCACCAATCATGTTGCCCGTCAACTAAAACATTTTGCACTTCAGGGGTCCGCATCCCTCTATTCCCATCCTATTCATGTATTTGTCAAGCTGCCTCTTAAACACCGCTATTGTACCTGCTTCCACCACCTCCTCTGGCAGCGAATTCCAGACACTCAGTACCCTCTGCATAAAAAACTTGCCCCACATGTCTCCTGTATAGTTTTCTCCTCTCACCTTAAATCTGTGTCCCCTAGTAATTGACTCTTCCACCCTGGGAAAAAGCTTCTATCTACTCTGTTCCTGCCACTCATAATTTTGTAAACTTCTATCAAGTCGCCCCTCAATCTCCATCGCTCTAATAATCAGTATTAACCCTGGAATGCACAGTATGAACCTTGTAATACACTGTATTCCCCCTGAAAGACGGTATTAACCCTGTGAAGTTCAGAGACAACACTGAAATACGGGAAGATATCTGTAATATACTGTATTAAACCTTTAATCAACAGTGGAATACAAAGATTAAGCCAATTGCCCTCTTAACTCTGAATATATAGTCAGTAACCCTGTATTTCAGGGTTAATCAGTCAGTAACCCTGAACAGCCCTATGATATTCTTTGCTTGACCCTGCAATTTACAGTGTGGACTAGTTAATGCTTTCATCTGTCACCGAACCTGCCCCCTTCCTGATAATTTCGTTCTTCTGGTCAGTTGACAGTGTAATCCTTTCGTGCTGACCTCAGAATGAGTTGTGTCCCATCCTACAGCTAGGAGACTGGGCCACAGAGTGAAGAATGTCGTGCACCCAGGAGTTGAGGGATGTTAATTAACTGTGTGAGCCCATGGTAAATGGCAGCTGCCCAAATGACCCAGCCAGTTTATGAGAGAGAGAGAGACCGATGTCTAATGAGCTGATTTGACTGAGGAAAGCACATTTGTATTCCTGTCCACTTAATCACTTCACTTGCACTTCATAAATAATCAATTCCTTTTGAAGTAAAGTGTGGTCACTGCTGTGATGTAGCCAGGACCAGCAGTGAGATGGACAGCCTGTAGATCTGTGTTTGTTTTTATCCCCTGAGCGGCAATCCTTCAGAAGTATGTAAAGGCTTGGAAACTCTCACCAACCAAAACGTTATCATACCCAACATGTGATTTTAAAACAAATAAATGATTCAGCTTACCTATTGAATCATCTTGGCATCTTTTCATTCAATTGTTCAAGTTTTTCTTTCAAGGCTTCAGCTTTACCCAAAGACCTGGGACTTCACTGGGTATTTTGAACACAGTTTAAATTTCAGAACGGTTTAGATTTCAGAACAATCACTTGCATTTATATAGCACCTTGACCTTGGAAAATGTATCAAGGCATTTTTTTAAAATTCTACCATGGGATGTGAGCATCACTGGCTGGGCCAGCATTTATTGCCCATCCCTAATGGCCCTTGAGAAGGTGGTGGTGAGCTGCCTCCTTGAACTGCTGCAGTCCATATGGTGTAGGTACACCCACTGTGCTGTTCGGGAGGGAGTCTCAGGATTTTAACCCAGTGACAGTAAAGAAACGGCGATATATTTCCAAGTCAGGATGGTTTGTGGCTTGGAGGGGAACTTGCAGGTGGTGGTGTTCCCATGCATCTGCTGCCCTTATCCTTCTTGTAGTAGAGATCGTGGATTTGAAAGTTGCTGTTGAAGGAGCCTTGGGGAGTTGCTGCAGTGCACCTTCATAGAAACATTACTAAACAAAACGTGACACAGAACCACAGAAGGAGACATTAGGGTGGATGACCAATTGGTCAGAGTGTCAGGGAGTTTGGGACAGGCCAGATGGATTGCAGTCTTGTTTTGTACAATGTTAGAGTCACTATGACTGGAGGTACAGCTGGCTTCTGGTGGTTTGGTTCAACTAGAAAGAGACTCTGTTAAAAGACTATGCTAATCTCCCATGTCTGATAACATGGGTCCATTTTAACACTTCAGGTTATTGATTTATCATCTGAAGCACTTTATTCATCATCAGTTGCATTGAACAACTCTGTAATTTCCAGCAAGCGATAAATGGATTTTTCAACTTCTCTTTGCAAAGAACTTGCAAAGAGATTAATGACTAAATTGAAGCAGCAACTCAATCCATTACTAATTTCTGTCAGTAATAATTGTGCATTCGGTCAGTCACTAACTCAATAATTACACTGAGTCAGTCATTTAATTATAAAATTCTTTCATTGTTGCAAAGTAATAATAACTTCTAGGTCCTGATTGAGCATATCCCAATCCTTCTAATCATCATACATCTTAACATCTACGTCAGTTCCTCTCAATGCTAACTCTATTAATTAAGTTCACCACAGGGTTGATGTATTTTTAAATTATTGTAATCTGCAAAGGTCATTGGTCCTTTACAGAGCAACTTTGGTGGAAAATGTCCCAAAAATGTAGAGCTCACATCTTCATTTAATGCATGTAAAATGTTTTCTGGAAATTGCATATTCATTTAAGAGGAATTTTTCTCCATTAAAGCTGATAGAACAACTGGATATTAGAAAGGAAAATCTCAGTGATTTTCTTCATCTTTAGAATTGTTAGATTGCTTCACCAGGAAGGTGTGAAAGCAAAACTAAAGGTTGTTGCTCACTGGGTGTGCCCCTGTCCTGTGCTAACATGCCTGGTGCACAGAGACCCTCTTCGAATGGCCCAGCTAACAAGGAGTGCTTGCTTGTGTGATTATCAAATCTGTCTGGTTGCAAGGCACGCTCTATTAGAAACTGCAGAATTCAGTCTTCTTCACTGTATCCTCATCAGTTTGAGAGCAGGCTCAGAAGTAACTGTCTCATTCGTAGTAGTTGATAAACTGACTGAGTGGGAGAGTTGATGTTTACACTCTGATGCGGATCTCTTTACTATGCTGATGATGATCACCAACTCACCATCAGGGAGATACAGCATTTCTGGTGGGAGAGCCTCAGATTATGTCAAGAGTGTGGAGAACTGTTGAAGCAAATCCTCCAACCAAATTCCCACCCCTCCCTAATAACAGCCCCTGTTTCTTAGCTTAATAATCTTACATAGTCAGTCAGAAGCATCTGTTTTACGCTGTGAATCCCAATCGCAGCAGAGATTATTTTGAAGAATGGAGGGTTTGAGATTGTGCATGTGTGTGTGTATGAATCACTGTTTGTGTCAGTATGTTTGTGTGCGTATATGTGTATGAATCACTTTGTGTCAGTATGTTCGTGTGTGCGTTTGTATGAATCACTGTTGTGTCAGTATGTTCGTGTGTGTGTATGAGTCACCATTTGTATCAGTATGTTCATGTGTGTGTGTAAGAATCACTTTGTGTCAATGTGCTTGTATGTGTATGTGTCTCTGTGTCAGAGTCAATATGTTTGTGTGTGTGGATCAGTGTGTGTGTCAGTATGTTCGTGTGTGCAGATCGCTGTGTGTGTCAGTATGTTCGTGTCCATGTGTCTGTGGTTCAGTGTGTGTGTCAGTGTGTGAATGTGTGTGCGCACACATGGATAAACATCAGTGTTGGTGTGCTCGCTTTGAACTTACTGAGATGAATTTTGACTGCACTCTGCCTGCCATATTGAATTGGACACTTTTTCTGGATTGAAGGCCATTACTGGAGTGCGGGGTTCATGGTCATGGAGTGGGAGATCCAGAGGTGGCAGATTGTTTTTTAGATTCACTTCTGCTGCTCTGAGGCTTATGAATATATCACATTGCCAACAGTGTGTGTTCAGCCTGGGAACTCCTGGTAAAGTCTTTACATCTGAGAATGTATACACACAGTGACTGGTGTCTGTCGGTGTGACACTTAAGCATATGTTTCCAGGACACTGAAAGAGAGCTTTGAGTTACAGGGTAACAACACCAGTTGGATTCACAAGCACCTTGTTAGTTTGCTGGTTTGTATTATGTGAGCTGTGGTGACTGGGATTAAGTAACTGAGCAGAGGCTGAGCTGGGCAATGGGACCTTTAGGGCAGTCAGTGTGTCTGTCTGGGTGCTTTAGTTTTTCTGCTGTTAGTTTCCTTTACTGTGTCTGATTTGTCTTTGAATGTGGTTGGGGAAGAGGGTAAACAAGTTCATGGGCCTGAAACATGTGACTAGCTGTCATGTTCTCACATTTAACCCTTCAATGTCCCTCTGTATAGATCTGTATAGGAAGCTGGGGTCTGGAACTGAAGCAAACATTCCCCACAGTTGACAGAATGGAGTCAATGGTAAGTGGACCTCTTGTAACCAAGGCCAAAACAGTCATTAACTGGTGTCACTCCACACTGATAAAGACAATAATTTGTTTTAACCTTCTCCTGAATGTACACTGCCACTTCCAGTCCCAGGCTTGAATGTTGTTGGACTGTGCTGAATACTGTTGTGTTTGCAATTTAATTCTGAACTTTGAGAGTATAGTTGTGTCGGTCACTGACCCCTGTCTCTCCGTACAAGCCTGTCTCTCACTCACTGGGAATGAGCTTTGTCCTTTGACAGTCCAGCAGCTTTCTTCTGTCTCTCTACTTTGTTCTTTCCTCTGATCTTTGCCCTTTTCTCAGTTTGAATTTCCTAATTCTCCATTCGACACTCTTTCTCCTGTCATCACCACTGTGTTGGAATTTAGACTCTCTGTCCTGTCTCCTTTCAATGCTTCATACTATACTCTGATCCCTTCTCATTGCCATCACCCTGTAATGGGCAACCTTGGAAAACACAAGCTTCCAGTTTGCTAACAACATTTGTTCATTTACCTCGTCTTTTAACCATATGACTGACCCAACACAGCCCTGAACCCATTCCCTGGGATCTCTTGGTAAAGCATGCTGCCTGTCCATCTAAGCCTCTCCCATACTCCTCGAGGAACAGACAGGAGGAGGCCATTGAGCCCCTTCAGCCTGTTGCATAGGAAGAGGAGGGGGCCATTCAACACTGGTTGCAAGTATCATGGGATGTGTGATCACATGCTCTGCCACCTCCAACCAGCCGTATGTTTTCACCTAGTTACTCAACATCTCTGATCATTTGTATGAAGTTAATTTATGTCAAAGAAAATGAAAAAAGTACATTTTTAAAAATCCTTCCTGATTTGATTCTTGCATTACTCACACCAAGGTCCTGTAAAAATAAGACTTGCCTTTCACACTCGCCTTAAACTAAAGCACTTGAAACCAATTAAATAATTTTTGAAGTGCATTCATTTTTGTATTGTAGGACATGCAACAGCGAATTTCAGCAGAAAGATTGCACAAGCAACAAAAGCCAAATAGTCTGTTTTTAAGTGAAGTTAGTTAGGGGATAAATAATGCCTGAGACACGGTGAGGTACTCACCTGCTCTTCTTTTACATCTACATGATAGGCAGCCAGGGCCTCAATTTAATGACTCAGCGAAAAGATGGCACCTCTGACAGTGCAGCACTCCCTCAGTACTGCCTGAGAGCATTGGCTTGTATTATGGACTGAGTAATTTTTAATTCCTGGTCCTCCAGGACAATGACAGATAGCAACACCCAGGAGCTTCCTTCAAGGTCAGCACCTTTGATCACAAGTCTCTCCCATGGGTTGTGGTGCAGGAGGTGCTACAGACTCCTGTCAACACTCATCCTATCTATGATCCTTGTTTCCCTCAGGATGGTCCCATATTCCAGCCCAAAATATTCCTGGTTTCCAAGCACACAAGTGTCCAGCTGGCAGAGCAACCGAGTGGGACATTCCGGAAGAGGACTCCGCCACCACTGAAAGATGTAACAACTCCCCCATCTGACTCCATCAATTCTCCCGCACTGAAAGACTTCATCCCTTCTCACCTTCAGAATCAGCTGACCACTGAGCTCCACTCAACTCCAGAAACCGCCATCAATGGTTGGAATGAACCATTGGAGCCTGTGATGGTAATGAATTCAGGCTGCACTACCTCTGGCAACAGGCTTGTCTCTGTATAACACTGGCTTACAGTATCTAGGAGCAAAGTTAGAGCTCAGGAATCGAAGGGACAGCAGTGACATGGATATGAAATTGGCTGAGTGACAGGAAACAGAGAGTATTGGCTCATGGATGTTTTTATGACTGGAGAAAGGCTTATAGTGGAGCTGCTCATGGGTCAGTATAAGGACCCCTGCTCTTCCAGACATATGATTATTCACCTCGACCTTGATGTACAGGGCACAAGTTCAAAATTTGTGGCTGATACAGAACTTGCAAGTATTGTACAATGATGAGAATAGTGTAGATGGAGAACATCAAAAGGACCTAGACAGCTTGGTGAAACGGGTGGACAAGTGGGAGGCAACATTTAATACAGAGAAGTGTGAAATGATTCATTTTGGTAGGTAAAACACAGAAAGACAATATAAAATAAAGAGTACCACTCTAAATGAGGTGCTGGAGCAGAAGGGTCTGCATGTACGTGTGCATAAATCATTAAAGGTGGCAGGCCAGGTTGAGAGTACGGTTGATAAGACATGTGGCATCCTGGGCTTTTATGAATAGGGGCACAGAGTTCAAAACCAAGGAAGTGATGTTTAACTTGTGTAAAACATTGGTTCAGCCTCAACTGGAGGATTGAGTTCCATTCTGGGAACCACACTTCAGGAAGGATGTGAAGGCATTAGAGAGATTCACAAGAATAGTCCCAAGGATGAGGAACTTAAGTCATGGAGATAGATTGGAGAAACTCGGAATGTACTCCTTGGAGAAGAGAAGGTTGAAAGGAGATTTGGAGAGGTATGGGAAAGCATGAAGGGTCTAGACAAAGTGGGTAGGGAGAAAGTTCCCATTGTTGGGAGGATCGGGAACCAGATAGCACAGGTTTAAGGTGACTGGCAAAAGAAGCAATGGAGACATGAGGAAAACCTTTTTCACATAGCGAGTGGTTAGGATCTGGAAAGCACTGCCTGAGAGTGTGGTGGAGGCAGGGTCAACCAAGGCATTCAAGAGGGAATTAGATTATTATCAGAAAAGGAAGGATGTGCAGGGCTATGGAGAGAAAGCAGGGCAGTGGCATGAGGTGAATTGCTCCAGTAGAGGGCCAGCACAAACATGATGGACTGAATGGCCTCCTTCTGTGCTATAACCACCTGTGATTCTATGTTGGGCACAGTTCTGTTGCTATCATACACTGGGGTACAGTATTCGTGAATACAGGGCCTTTACTGTGGGCTGTACCTCACTATATTAAGGTGTGATTCTGTCTTTGCTTCCACCGTGCTGGTACCAAAACAGTTAGTAAATCTGGAGATGTGCTTTGGGAGGTGTGAACCAGGGGTCTCTGTTTTTCAATTGTTAGTACTTCACATAATCTGGCTCACATTCTCTCTTTTTATCCTTTTGCTTTTCTTTCTGCTGTCTGCATATCATTCCCTCTTTCCCCTTGTGTACCTGTCCTTCCCTCTCCCTTTGTTCTGTTTCTCCTATCTCTCAATCTTGCTCTCTCACAATATGTCTTTCGGTATCCACTCTCCCTCTGCTTTTCATTTGTTTCTGCACATTACACGTTCTCTCTCTCTCTCTTCTCTCTCTCTCTCTTCCCCCTCTTTCCCTCATCTCCTTCCCCACCCCCATCTGCCCTCTATTTGATGGATCTGTCCATCGCTCTCCTCTTTCTCTCTCTCTCCTGTCACTCCCTCTCATCCCTGCCCTCTCTCTCTGCCCTCTCCTTTTTGTGCCTTCTTTTTCACTCCTATCTTTCTCCCTTCCTCCCTCTGTCTCCCTCTCCCTACCTCCCTCTCTCTCTCCCCTCTCTCCCACCCCACCCTCTCTCTTTCTTCTGCTTTTCACTCCCCACTCTCTCTCCCTCCCCTCTCCCTCCCCCTCTCTCTGTCCTCCCCTTCCCCTCTCTCTCCCTTCCTCCTCTCTCCCTTCACCTTTCTCTCCCTTCATCTCTCTCACTCTCTTCTCTTTCTCTCTCCCTTGTTCTCCCTCTCTCTTTCTCTCTCTCTCTTTCCCTCTCTCTCCCCCTCTTTCTCCCTCACCCCTCTCTCTCTTTCCCTCGCCCCTCTCTCTCTCTCTCCCTCTTGCTCTCTCTCCCCCCACTCTTACTCTCCCTTCCTCCCTCTCTCCCTTCATCTCTCTCTCCTTCCCTTCATCATTCCCCCTTCCTCTCTCACACTCACTTTCTTTGCCTTTCTCCCTGCCTCCCTCTCTCCTTCTCCCTTCCTCCATCTATCTCTCCCCTTGCTATTGTGTTCTCCCTTCATCTCTCTCCCTCCATTCATCTCTCTATCTCTCTCTCTTCGTCTCTCTCCCTTCATCTCCCTCTTACCATTCCTTCCCCCTTTCCCTCTCTCTCCCTTCCACTCTTGCTCCCCCGTCCTATCTCTTCCTCCCTCTCTCTCTAAATTCCTCCCTCACCCTCCCTCTCTCTGCCCCCCTCTCCGACCCTTCCTTGCTCCTCTCTCTCCCCTTCTCACATTCTCCCCTTCTATCACTCTCTCCCTTCCTCTCTCTCCCGTCCCTCTCTCTCTCCCTTCCCCCTCTCTCTCTCCCTTCCCCCTCTCTCTCTCCCTTCCCCCTCTCTCTCTCCCTTCCCCCTCTCTCTCTCCCTTCCCCCTCTCTCTCTCCCTTCCCCCTCTCTCTCCTTCCGCCTCTTTCTCCTTCCCCCTCTCTCCTTCCCCCTCTCTCTCCTTCCCCCTCTCTCTCCTTCCCCCTCTCTCTCCTTCCCCCTCTCTCTCCTTCCCCCTCTCTCTCCTTCCCCTCTCTCTCCTTCCCCCTCTCTCTCCTTCCCCCTCTCTCTCCTTCCCCCTCTCTCTCTTTCCCCCTCTCTCTCTTTCCCCCTCTCTCTCTCTTTCCCCCTCTCTACTTCCTCCCCTCTCTCCCATCCTCTCTGACCCCGCTCTCTCTCTGCCCTCCTCTCTCTCTTGCCCCTCTCTTCCCTTCTTTCTCTCCCCACATCTTGCGCTCTCCCACCTCTCTCTTCCTTCCTCCTCTCTCTACCCACTCTCACGCTCTCTCTACCCACTCTCACGCTCTCCCTCTCCTTTCTCTCTCCCTCCCCCCCCTATTCCCTCAGGTCCCCCTGATCAATGGAATTAAAAGACACTCTGGATGTCCAGATGCAGCACTCACCTATCATCCCAGGGGTAAGTCATCATTTACACATCAAACTCCAAACAAAGCGTGTAAGGGGAGAGAGATAATACAGTGTCAGCACACAAAACAGGGCTATCTAATTGCACCTAACACTTCAGAGGAAGAGGGACCTTTACTATGTACCCGTACTATACCTGCCCTGAGAGTGTTTGATGGGGACAGTTTAGAGAAATTTTTACTCTGTATCTAACCCTGCGCTGTACCTGCCCTGGGAGTGTTTGATGGGGCAGTATAAAGGGAGCTTTACTCAGTATCTAACCCTGCGCTGTACCTGCCCTGGGAGTGTTTGATGGGGACAGCGTAGAGGGAGATTTACCCTTTATCTAACCCCTGCTGTACCTGTCCTGGGAGTGTTTGATGGGGAAGTACAGAAGGAGCTTTACTATGTATCTAACCCTGTGCTGTACCTGCCCTGGGAGTGTTTGGTGGGGACAGTGTAGAGGGAGCATTACTCCCTAACTAACCCTGTCCTGTACCTGTCCTGTGAATGTTTGGTGGGGACAGTGTAGAAGGAGCATTACTCTGGTTTATGTACAATTTGTCCCAAACTCTATTGTAGTGGATACTGGAACAGCTCAGGATGAAAGTAGAGCTCGACGGGAAAAGATCTGGGTAAAGTACGACGGTGTTGGTCCAATGGATGAAGTGGGAATGCCTATAGCTTCCAGGCCGGTAAGTGAAGATACTGAGCTAGAAAGTTACTGACTCACTGTGACTCTGTATTTCACAAAGGTACAGTCAGCAGGACAAACACAAGGTACTTTACAAGACTCAGAGCAAAACCACCCACTTGAAACACTGAACACAGACTCTGAAATACTGCCTGATCACAATTCCAGACACTGAAATACTGCCTGTTCCCAATCCTCCAGACTCTAGAGTACTGCCTGTTCCCAAACCCCCAGACTCGGGATTACTGCCTGTTCCCAATCCCCCAGACTCTGGATTACTGCCAGTTCCCAATCCCCAGACTCGGGATTACTGCCTCTTCCCAATCCCCCAACCTCGGGATTACTGCCTGTTCCCAGTCCCCCAGACTCGGGATTACTGCCTGTTCCCAATCCCCCAGACTCTGTATTATTGCCTGTTCCCAATCCCAGGATTTGAATTCCTGCCTATTCCCAATTCCCTTGTCGGGGAGATGTCCCTGTTGAGATACCACCTGTACAGGGAGACTCAATGGAAATGCTTAGTGCATGAAACTATCTCCCAAAATATATGTCAAAACCTTTGTGGAAGGCAATCCCAGTACCGTTTGTTATCAGCAATGGACTTGAATTTGAATAAGATTTTGCGTGACGTTCCTTTCATAGCTATGAGCAGTGAATCTTATCAGCAATCCTGAGTGAAAGGTGAATGTATTTTGGCACAGTTTTGTTCCCACATCAGATATTGTGAGTAAAGGTTCCTGTTCTGTTTTCCAGAAATGGCAAAGATGCAGAGGTTGTGCTAGACCCTGACTCATGTCATCAGAGTCTGCATGCTTGCTGGAGCTGTCTCTTTTTCTCTCTCTCTCTCTCTCTCTCTCTCTCTCACTCACTCGTCTGATTCTTCCTGTGTTTTGAGCAGAGTGTGAACAAGCCAAGGGATTGGTACAAGAGAATGTTTCAACAAATTCACAGTAGACCCACAGGTAACTGCTCATCATTGCTCTCAGGGCCCCGTAGAGTGTGGATGGACGAGAAGGGAGGAGAGGGCAATGGGACGGAGGAAGCAGGGTAAAATAGGGCAGAAGTATGAGGGAAAAGAGAGGAGGTGGGAGGATGAAGGGGGTTGGCGAGAGGAGGTGGAGGAGACAGTCACGGTGGGAGGCTGAGGTCTAAAAGTAGAAAGAAAGACTGGCATTCATACAACACCCTTCCCAATCATAACATCCTGAACGCTTCACAGCCAATTTGCACTCAGCTAGCTCCCACAAATAGACATGAAAAATTACTCGATCATCTTTGGTCGTGGGTCAGGGATAAATATTGAGCAGGACACTGGATGGAATTCCCCTGTTCAGTAGTGCCATGGGCTCCTTACATCACCCAAGAGGGCAGATGGGCCTCAACTTAACTTCTCATTCAAAGATGGCACCTCCGACAGAGCAGCACCCCGTCACTGACACTGGGTGTGTTGGCTGAGGTTTTGTTTTCAACTGTTTGCATTGGTGTTTGGATCCACAAGCCTTTGACTCAGAGCTGAGAATGCAACCCACCGAGTCACAACTGGTGTTATCTGGGAATATTAAAATCATGAAACAGCTGAACTTCGACTCTGGGCTTTGTTGATTGGCTTATTAAAGAAAATCCTTCTTGAGGAATATTGAGGGACCAAAGCTTTCCCTGAGGGAGGGGATTCCAGGGGAGTAGGGATTCCAGGGGTGGGAACTGTTGAGCAAGTGGATTCCAGGGAGAGGGGGTTCTGAGGGAGTATATTACAGTGGGACAAGATTCCTGGAGGTGTGGATTCCCTGGGGTGGAGTGATTCTGGGGGAGGAGATTCCAGGGGGAGGGGGGTTTCTGAGGGAATAGATTGCTGTGGGACAAGATTCCTGATGGAATGGATTTTGGGGTGAAGGGATTCCTGGGCAATGAGATTCCTGAGTGGGAGGGGATTTCTGAGGGAGGGGATTACTGTGGGAGGAGATTCCTGGAGCTGTGGATTCCCTGGGGGGAGGGGATTCCAGGGGATGAGATTCGAGAGAGCTTGGAGGGGCATTGAATGTCCTGAGGATGTGAAAGGGGCTATATAAATCAAAGTTGTTTCTGAGTTGAATTGCTATTTTGCTGATTTCACAATAAAATGTCAGATTGTCTTGATTAATGTTTTACTCCAGGTTATGAATTTGGCACCTATGATGTCACAGACCAGTCAGACAGTAAGTTTCCTGATACACTGCACTTTAAAACTTGCCAACCTCATTCCAGTGTTAAAGGCTGAAATTGATTGATTCATGGAGCGGAAGTGGAATAAAGATGGGTAAATGAGGTTGAGGCGCAGATCCACCATGATCTGATTGACTGTCAGAACAGGCTTGAAGGGCTGAATGGCCTCCTCCTGTTGCTGTGCAACAGGCTTGAGAATCTGAACAGCCTCCTCCCCTTCCTATGCTCCTACCCATTGTATTTGGTGAAAGTTTTTTTGTGGATTTTAGCTCAGGGTTGTCGTGTTTAGTTTTATTTGTTCTGGGGATGTGGATGTGACTTGCAAACTCAGCATTGATCACATAACACATTTGATAAAAGAGATTTAAGACAGGCCAGGGAGAAGTTTTTTTATACAGAGAGTTGTGAGCCTGTGGAATTCACCCCCAGAGTTTGTTTTTGGAGCAGATACCAGGGCAATATTTAAGAACAGGTTAGATGAGCACCTGAAGGAAAGGAGGATCAAGGAATATGGGAACAAGATGGGTACAATGGATTCAGGATAAACACCAGCACAGAGCGGATGGGATGAATATTGTTGTTTTGTGACCCTTGTGAGGGACAACTGTCCCATGGTGCATTCTTCATGGCAACGACTTGATCAATCAGAGTCAACTTGCCAACCAATCAGTACCCTTTTCTCAGGCAGTATAAATTGTTGTTCCCTTTGAAATGTGGTATTCTTGTAATTTTGTCCTGATGAGTGCAAAACAAAAAGCTTCAACTTTTCAGCAATGTCAATATTTGCCAATGACGCAGGGACATGCAGTGTTGTAGGCAGTGTGGATAGAAGTTTGACATGACAAAGAGATATTGATAGATTAAGTGAATGGACAACACTGTGCCAACTCTATAAATATGTGAGGTCATCCACTTGGACCTAAAAAGCATCAAACAGGATATTCTATGAAAGGGAAAAAGCTCAAAACAGTGGCGGTCCAGGCATATAGATTATTGAATTGTCATGATAGGTACAGAAAATGATCGAAAAGGTGAATGGAATGCTGGCCTTTACCTCAGCAGGCCCAGAATTCAAGGCCTTAGGAGTAATGCTTCAGCGAAACAAAGCCCTGGGTAGATAACATGCAGAATACTGTGAGCAGTTCTGGGCATGACCCCTGTAGAACGAGATATTGGCCTTGATCCCTATTTCAACCTTTTCTCTTTCAGGAGAGTCCCTCTCAAGTGACCTGCCTCATGGTTTGACAGAAGTGGAGGTTCCAGAATCTGATATTCTGCAGCCAGATTTCACCCTGAGCCACTGGTAAGCAATGATGGTGAAGTTTGATATCACTGGAGATTCAGAACAGGAAGGGTTAATTTCTCCTCCCTTTGCCAAACACAAATTCCTTTCAAATGACAGCCGCTGTCATTCTGTCTGTTGTGTTGTCGATTGAACATTACTGAAGAGGCGGCCAGACATAACGGGGTGGGGAGTTTACTCCAGATGAAATTAGATTGAGGGTTAAACTCCAGAGATAACTCAGGCCATTCTGCCTGAGTGCTCCTTTTCTCAGTAGCAATCCTTCAACAGCACAATGCCCCCAAACCAGGGATGAGACATACGGACCCTGTAGCTAATGGAGACTGTGGCAAGACTCTCACTTCCCCTCTGCCATTCCCTCCTTGGCCTTCTTCCCTCTCCCTTTTCCTCCCACTCTGCCTCAATCACACAAAGGGGTTAAATGGCCTCCCCTCGATCCTGTGTTCACGCCCACAGAAAGAGGAGGCATAGAGGCCAAGTTCCCTTTCAGAATCCATGCAGGACAAACTGTTAGAATAGAGAGAGCTGCAAGAAGATGTTGCTTTCTTTGCTGTGAGTGAACGATGAAATAGTGTGTGTGGAATGTGAGCGATGTGTTTGTATTCAGTCCAGCCACAGACTGGAGTCTCAACATGTTGTGGGATGTGGAGTTTCACCAAGAAACACTCAGAGTCAGCTCTACTCAGCTCTCATCCCCCTGAGCAACCAGAAGATTTCATTTGGCATTTCCTTTCTGGACTGCAGGAAGGAGCTAGAACTCAGAGGGGTGCAGAGTGAAGGCCACAGGCTGCAGGCTCAGCACAGGAGCATCTTCAACTATGAGCCACAGGACTGCACAGCCCAGGAGCCTGAGCAACAGGTCAGTTCCTTCTCTCTGTGTTTCACTGACTCGATTTCTCACTTCAGTCTCTGCCTATCCCTCTCTCGATCCATTTCTCTCTGTATCCATCTCTCTCTCTCTCTATATATATCTCTTACTCTCTGTCCTCTCTATCCCACACTGTATCCGTCTCTCTCTCTCTCTCCCTCTCTCTCTGTATCCAATTCCCCTTCTCCCCCTTTCTCTCCCTATCTCTTTAGCCACCCCTCTCTCTATCCCACACTTTCCCTCTCTCATTCACTATTCATCCCTCTTTCGGTCTCTCGTATACCTATCCCTCTATCCCTCCCTCTCTCTTTCTCTCCCAGTCTTAATCTTTCCCTCTCCCAATTCTTCTCTATCTCCCTCTCGCTATCTTCCCCAATTTCTCCCCCCCATCAAATCTCCCCATCTGTATCTCGCCCCCTTCTATGTCCCCCTTCCCCATCCCCCCCTAGTCTGTCCCCCGCAACTGTCACCCCATCACTGTCAGCACCCCAACCACCTCCCACCATCTCTCCCCCATCCCACCTCTTGCTGCCTCCCCCACCCCCTCGGTGTCATCCCCCCCCAACCCCGGTCTCCCTGCTTTGCCATCCCCCACCTCCCCTTTGTCTCTTCCCCGGCTCTGCCCCACCACCATCTCCCCCCTTTGCCACCCCCCATCTGCCGCCCCCTCCCCCCCACACCCACTCTGCCTAACTCGCTTTGTCTACCCCCTCCCTGCCTCCCTGCTCTGTCTGTTCCCCCAGCACTGTCTCAACGGCCCCCCATCTCTCCCCTGCTGTCTCACCCCCGGTGTATTCGTCCTTTGCTCTCACCTCATTCCCCCCATCTCTCTCCAACACCCCCTCACTCTCTTCATCCCCCTCTGTCTCTCTCCCAATCCCCCTCTCTGTCTCTACATCACCCTCTCTCTTTCCCTCCATTCCCTTTCTCCCTCCAACACTCTTTTTTCTCCCCATCCCTCTCTCTCTCCATCCCTCTCTCTCCGTCCCTCTCTCTCCGTCCCTCTCTCTCCGTCCCTCTCTCTCCGTCCCTCTCTCTCCGACCCTCTCTCTCCGACCCTCTCTCTCCGTCCCTCTCTCTCCGTCCCTCTCTCTCCGTCCCTCTCTTTCCGTCCCTCTCTCTCCGTCCCTCTCTCTCCGTCCCTCTCTCTCCGTCCCTCTCTCTCCGTCCCTCTCTCTCCGTCCCTCTCTCTCCGTCCTTCTCTCCGTCCCTCTCTCTCCGTCCCTCTCTCTCCGTCCCTCTCTCTCCGTCCCTCTCTCTCCGTCCCTCTCTCTCCGTCCCTCTCTCTCCGTCCCTCTCTCTCCGTCCCTCTCTCTCCGTCCCTCTCTCTCCGTCCCTCTCTCTCCGTCCCTCTCTCTTCCCATCCCTCTTCCCACTCTCTCCGTCCCTCTCTCTCTCTCCGTCCCTCTCTCTCTCTCCGTCCCTCTCTCTCTCTGTCCCTCTCTCTCTCTCCGTCCCTCCCTCTCTCTCCGTCCCTCCCTCTCTCTCCGTCCCTCACTCTCTCTCCGTCCCTCCCTCTCTCTCCGTCCCTCCCTCGCTCTCTGAACCCCTTCTCTCTGCACCACCTCTCTATCCGTCGCCTCTCTCTCTCCATCCCTCTCTCTCCCCATCTCTCTCTCTCCCCATCCCTCGCTCCCCATCCCTTGCTCTTCCCATCCCTCACTCTCCCCATCCCTCACTCTCCCCATCCCTCACTCTCCCCATCCCTCGCTCTCCCCATCCCTCGCTCTCCCCCTCCCTCGCTCTCCCCATCCCTCGCTCTCCTCATCCCTCACTCTCCCCATCCCTCACTCTCCCCATCCCTCGCTCTCCCCATCCCTCTCTCTCCCCATCCCTCTCTCTCCCCATCCCTCTCTCTCCCCATCCCTCTCTCTCCCCATCCCTCTCTCTCCCCATCCCTCTCTGTCTCCATCCCTCCTCTCTCTCCAGCCCCCACTCTCTATCCCACCTCTTTCTCCATCCCCCCTCTTTCGCCATCCCCCCTCTTTCTCCATCCCCCCTCTCTCTCCATCCCTCTTTCTCTATCCCTCACTCTCTCTCTATCCCTCACTTTCTCTCTACCCTTCTCTCTGTCTCCATCCCTGACTCTCCCTCTCTCTATCCCTGTCTCTCTCTCTCTCTCTCCATCCCTCTCTTTTTCACCATCCCTCCCTCTCTCTCCATCCCTCTTTCTGTCCCCATCCCTCTCTCTATCCATCCCCCTCTCTCTGCACCCCCTCTCTCCATTCCCTTCTCTCTCCATCACCTCTCACTCTCTCCATCCCTCTCGTTCCCTCTGCATCCCTCTTGTTCCCGCCCCCCTCTCTCTCCGTCCCCCCCTCTCTCCATCCCCCGTCTCTCTCCAACACCCCTCTCTCCGTCCCCCCTCTCTCTCCATCCCCCCTCTCTCTCCATCCCCCCTCTCTCTCCGTCCCTCACTCTCTCTCTCCGTCAGTCACTCTCTCTCTCCGTCCCTCTCTCTCTCCCTCTCCGTCCCTCCCTCCCTCTCCGTCCCTCCCTCCCTCTCCGTCCCTCCCTCTCTCTCCGTCCCTCCCTCTCTCCGACCCTCCCTCTCTCCGTCCTCCCTCTCTCTCACCGTCCCTCCCTCTCTCTCTCCGTCCCTCCCTCTCTCTCTCCGTCCCTCCCTCTCTCTCTCCGTCCCTCCCTCTCTCTCACCGTCCCTCCCTCTCTCTCTCCATCCCTCCCTCTCTCTCCATCCCTCTTTCTGTCCCCATCCCTCTCTCTCTCCAATCTCCTCTCTCTCCATTCCCCTCTCTCTCCATCATCCCTCTCTCTCTCCACCCCCCCCCCTCTCTCCGTCCCTCTCTCTCTCTCCGTCCCTCTGTCTCTCTCCGTCCGTCCCTCTGTCTCTCTCCGTCCGTCCCTCTGTCTCTCTCCGTCCGTCCCTCCGTCTCTCTCCGTCCGTCCCTCCGTCTCTCTGCGTCCCTCCCTCTCTCTGCGTCCCTCCCTCTCTCTGCGTCCCTCCCTCTCTCAGCGTCCCTCCCTCCCTCTCTCTGCGTCCGTCCTTCCCTCTCTGCGTCCGTCCCTCCCTCTCTCTGCGTCCGTCCCTCCCTCTCTCTGCGTCCGTCCCTCCCTCTCTCTGCGTCCCTCCCTCCCTCTCTCCGTCCCTCCCTCTCTCTCTGCGTCCCTCCCTCCCTCTCTCTGCGTCCTTCCCTCCCTCTCTCTGCGTCCCTCCCTCCCTCTCTCTGCGTCCCTCCCTCTCTCTGCGTCCCTCCCTCTCTCTCCGTCCCTCGCTCCCTCTCTCTGCGCCCGTCCCTCCATCTCTCTGCGTCCCTCCCTCCCTCTGCGTCCCTCCCTCCCTCTCTCTCCGTCCCTCCCTCCCTCTCTCTGCGTCCATCCCTCCCTCTCTCTGCGTCCATCCCTCCCTCTCTCTGCGTCCCTCCCTCCCTCTCTCTGCGTCCGTCCCTCCCTCTGTGTCCCTCCCTCTCTCTCTCTGCGTCCATCCCTCCCTCTCTCTGCGTCCGTCCCTCTCTCTCTCTCTGCGTCCATCCCTCCCTCTCTCTGCGTCCCTCCTTCCCTCTCACTGAGTCCGTCCCTCCCTCTGCGTCCCTCCGTCCCTCTCTCTCTCTGCGTTCATCCCTCCATCTCTCTGCGCCCGTCCCTCTCTCTGCGTCCCTCCCTCCCTCTCTCTGCGTCCCTCCCTCCCTCTCTCTGCGTCCCTCCCTCCCTCTCTCTGCGTCCGTCCCTCCCTCTGCGTCCCTCCCTCTCTCTCCGTCCGTCCCTCTCTCTCCATCCGTCCCTCCCTCTCTCTTTCTGTGTCCGTCCCTCTCCGTCCGTCCCTCGCTCTCTTCCTCTGCGTCCGTCCCTCTCTCTGCGTCCCTCCCTCCCTCTCTCTGCGTCCCTCCCTCTCTCTGCGTCCCTCCCTCTCTCTGCGTCCCTCCCTCTCTCTGCGTCCCTCCCTCCCTCTCTCTGCGTCCCTCCCTCTCTCTGCGTCCCTCCCTCTCTCTGCGTCCCTCCATCTCTCTGCGTCCCTCCATCTCTCTACGTCCGTCCCTCTCTCTGCTTCCCTCCCTCTCTCTGCGTCCCCCCTTTCTCTGCGTCCCCCCGTCTCTCCGTCCCCCCGGTCTCTCCGTCCCCCCTGTCTCTCCGTCCCCCCCTATCTCTCCGTCCCCCCTGTCTCTCCGTCCCCCCTGTCTCTCCGTCCCCCCAGTCTCTCCGTCCCCCCAGTCTCTCCGTCCCCCCTGTCTCTCCGTCCCCCCAACTCTCTCCGTCCCTCTCTCTCTCCATCCCTCTCTCTCTCCATCCCTCTCTCTCTCCATCCCTCTCTCTCCATCCCACTCTCTCTCCATCCTTTCTCTCTCTCCATCCCTATCTCTCTCTCTCTCTCTCCACCCCTCTTTCCCTCTCTCTCCATCCCTCTCTCTCTCCATCCCTCTCTCTCTCCATCCCTCTCTCTCCATCCCTCTCTCTCCATCCCTCTCTCTCCATCCCTCTCTCTCCATCCCTCTCTCTCCATCCCTCTCTCTCCATCCCTCTCTCTCCATCCCTCACTCTCTCTCCCTCACTCTCTCTCTCCACCCTTCTCTCTCTCTCCATCCCTGACTCTTCCTCTCTCTCTATCCCTTTCTCTCTCTCTCTCTCCATCGCTGTCTCTCTCCCCATCCCTCTGTTTTTCACCATCCCTCCCTTTCTTTCCATCGCTCTTTCTGTCCCCATCCCTCTCTATATCCACCCCCCCTCTCTCTGCACCCCCTCTCTCCATTCCCCTCTCTCTCCATCGCCTCTCTCTCTCTCCATCCCTCTCTTTTTCCTCCCCATCCCTCTCTCCATCCCTCTTTCTCCATCCCACTCTCTCTCCATCCCTCCCTCTCTCTCCATCCCCCTTCTCTCTCCATCCCCTTCCCTCTCCATCCCCCTTCTCTCTCCAACCCCCTTCCCTCTCCATCCCTCCCTCTCTCTCCATCCCCCATCTCTCTCCATCCCCCCTCTCTCTCCATCCCCCATCTCTCTCCATCCCCCCTCTCTCTCCATCCCCCCTCTCTCTCTCCATCCTCCCTCTCTCTCCATCCCCCTCTGTCTCTCCATTCCCCATCTCTCTCTGTCCCCCTCTCTCTTTCCATCCCCTATCTCTCTCCGTCCATCCCTCTCTCTCCATCCCCCAACTCGCTCCATCCCTCCCTCTCTCTCCATCCCCCCTCTCTCTCCATCCCCCCTCTCTCTCCATCCCCCTCTCTCCGTCCCCCTCTCTCTCTCTCTCCGTCCCCCCTCTCTCTCTCTCCTTCCCCCCTCTCTCTCTCTCTCCGTCTCGTCCCTCTCTCTCTCTCTCCGTCCTGCCCTCTCTCTCTCTCTCTCCGTCCCTCCCTCTCTCTCCGTCCCCCCCTCTCTCCGTCCCTCCCTCTCTCCATCCCACCCTCTCTCTCTCTCTCCGTCCCGCCCTCTCTCTCTCTCCGTCCCCCCTTCTCTCTCTCCGTCCCCCCTTCTCTCAGTTCCCCCCACCCCTCCGTCCCACTCTCTCTCCGTCCCCCTCTCTCTCCGTCCCCCCTCGCCCTCTCTCCGCCCCGCCCTCTCCCTCTCTCCATCCCCCTCTCCCTCTCCGTCCCCCTCTCTCTCTCTCCGTCCCCCTCTCCCCTCTCCGTCCCCCTCTCTCTCTCCGTCCCCCTCTCTCTTTCTCCGTCCCCCCCTCTCTCTCTCTCTCTCTCCATTCCCCCCTCTCTCTCTCTCCGTCCCCCCCTCTCTCTCTCCGTCCCCCCCCCCCTCCTCCGGCCCCCTCTCGCTCTCTCCATCCCCCTCTCTCTCTCTCTCTCCATCCCCTTCTCTCTCTTTCTCTCCATCCTTCCCTCTCTCTCCGTCCCTCCCTCTCTCCATCCCTCCCTCTCTCTGACCTCCTCTCTGTCCCTCCCTCTCCATCCCTCCCTCTCCGTCCCTCCCTCTCTGTCCCTCTCTCTCTCCGTTCCCCCTCTCTCTCTCCGTCCCCCTCTCTCTCACTCTCCGTCCCCCTCTCTCTCCGTCCCTCACTCTCTCTCTCCGTCCCTCACTTTCTCTCGCCGTCCCTCTCTTTCTCTCTCCGTCCTCTTCTCTCTCTTTCTCTCTCTCTGTCCCTCCCTCTCTCCGTCCCCCCATCTCTCTCCGTCCCCCCATCTCTCTCCGTCCCCCCATCTCTCTCCGTCCCCCCATCTCTCTCCGTCCCCCCATCTCTCTCCGTCCCCCCATCTCTCTCCGTCCCCCCATCTCTCTCCGTCCCCCCATCTCTCTCCGTCCCCCCATCTCTCTCCGTCCCACATCTCTCTCCATCCATTTCTCTCCCTCTCCACCCCTCTTTCCCTCTCTCTCCATCTCGCTCTCTCTCCATTCTTTTCTCTCCATCCCTCTCTATTTCCATCCCTCTCTATTTCCATCCCTCTCTCTTTCCATCCCTCTCTCTTTCCATCCCTCTCTCTTTCCATCCCTCTCTCTCCATCCCCCTCTCTCTCTCCACCCATCTCTCTCTCTATCCCTGTCTCTCCCTCTCTCTCCATCCCTTTTTCACTCTCTCTCCATCCCTCTTTCCCTCTCTCACCACCCCTCTCTCTCCATTTTTTCACCATCCCTCTTTCTGTCCTCATCCCTCTCTCTATCCATCCCCTCTCTCTGCACCCCTCTCTCTCCATTCGCCTCTCTCTCCATTCCCCTCTCTCTCTCTCCACTCCCCCCTCTCTCTCCATTCCCCTCTCTCTCTCCATTCCCCTCTCTCTCCATCCCCCTTTCTCTCCATTCCCCTCTCTCTCCATCACCTATCTCTCTCACTATCCCTCTTTCCATCCCCCCTCTCTCTCCATCCCCCCTCTCTCCATCCCCCCTCTCCCTCCATCCCCCCTCTCCCTCCATCCCCCCTCTCCCTCCATCCCCCCTCTCTCTCCATACTTCTCTCTCTCTCTCCGTCCCTCTCCCTGCGTCCGTCCCTCCCTCTCTCTCTGTCCCTCCCTCTCTCTCTGTCCCTCCCTCTCTCTCCGTCCCTCCCTCTCTCTCTCCGTCCCTCCCTCTCTCTCTCCGTCCCTCCCTCTCTCTCTCCGTCCCTCCCTCTCTCTCTCCATCCCTCCCTCTCTCTCTCCGTCCCTCCCTCTCTCTCTCCGTCCCTCCCTCTCTCTCTCCGTCCCCCCGTCTCTGTCCGTCCCCCCGTCTCTCTCCGTCCCCCCGTCTCTCCGTCCCCCCATCGCTCTTCGTCCCCCCTCTCTCTCCGTCCCCCCTCTCTCTCCGTCCCCCCTCTCTCTCCGTCCCCCCTCTCTCTCCGTCCCCCCTCTCTCTCCGTCCCCCCTCTCTCTCCGTCCCCCCTCTCTCTACATCCCCCCCTCTCTCTCCGTCCCCCCTGTCTCTCCGTCCCCCCCTCTCTCTCCGTCCCCCCCTCTCTCTCCATCCCCCTTTCTCTCCATCCCCCATCTCTCTCCATCGCTCCCTCTCTCTCCATCGCTCCCTCTCTCTCCATCCCTCCCTCTCTCTCCATCCCTCCCTCTCTCTCCATCCCCCATCTCTCTCCATCCCTCCCTCTCTCTCCGTCCCCCCTCTCTCTCCGTCCCCCCTCTCTCTCCGTCCCCCCTCTCTCTCCATCCCCCCTGTCTCTCCGTCCCCCCTCTCTCCATCCCTCTCTCCGTCTCGTCCCTCTCTCCCTCTCTCCGTCTCGTCCCTCTCTCTCTCTCCATCCCGCCCTCTCTCTCTCTCTCCGTCCCTCCCTCTCTCTCCGTCCCCCCTCTCTCCGTCCCTCCCTCTCTCCGTCCCACCCTCTCTCTCTCTCTCCGTCGCGCCCTCTCCCTCTCTCCGTCCCCCCCATCTCTCTCCATCCCCCCTTTGCCCCCTCTCCGTCCCCCCTTCTCTCTCTCTCCGTCCCCCTCTCTCTCTCTCTCCGTCCCCCCCTTCTCTCTCTCTCCGTCCCCCCCCTCTCTCTCCATCCCCCTCTCTCTCTCTCCGTCCCCCTTTCTCTCTCTCTCTCCGTCCCCCCCTTCTCTCTCTCTCCGTCCCCCCCTTCTCTCTCTCTCCGTCCCCCCTTCTCTCTCTCTCTCGCTCCGTCCCCCCCTGTCTCTCCACTCCCCTCTCTCTCTCCGCCCCCTCTCTCTCTCCGTGCCCCTCTCTCTCTCGCTGTCCCCCCTCTCTCTTTCTCTCTCTCCGTCCTTCCCTTTCTCCGTCTTTCCCTCTCTCTGCGTCCCTCCCTCTCTCCATCCCTCACTCTCTCCGTCCCTCCCTCCCCCCTCCCTCTCTCCGTCCCCCCTCCCTCTCTCCATCCCCCCATCCCTCTCTCCGTCCCTCTCTCTCCCTCCATCGCCCCCCCTCTCTCCGTCGCCCCCCCTCTCTCCGTCGCCCCCCCCCCCTCTCTCCGTCACCCCCCCCTCACTCCGTCTGCACCCCCTCTCTCTCCGTTCCCCTCTCTCTCTCTCCGTTCCCCTCTCTCTCTCTCCGTTCCCCTCTCTCTCTCTCTCCGTCCCCCTCTCTCTCTCCATCCCCCTCTCTCCCTCTCCGGCCCCCCCTCTCTCTCCATCCCCCCAACTCTCCGTACCTCTCTCTCTCCATCCCTCCCTCTCTCCGTCCCTCCCTCTCCATGACTTCCTCTCCGTCCCTCCCTCTCCGTCCCTCTCTCTCTCCGTCCCCCTCTCTCTTTCTCCGTCCCCTCTCTCTTTCTCCGTCCCCCTCTCTCTTTCTCTGTCCCCTCTCTCTCTCCGTCCCCCCGTCTCTCTCTCCACCCCCCCCTCTCCGTCCCCCTCTCTCTCTCTCTCCGTCCTCCTCTCTCTCTCTCCGTCCTCCTCTCTCTCTCTCTCCGTCCCCCTCTCTCTCTCCGTCCCCCTCTCTCTCTCCGTCCCACTCTCTCTCTCCGTCCCCCTCTCTCTCTCCGTCGCCCTCGCTCCGTCCCCCTCTCTCTCCATCCCCTTCTCTCTCTTTCTCTCTCTCCGTCCTTCCCTCTCTCTCCGTCCCTTCCTCTCTCCATCCCTCCCTCTCTCCGACTTCCTAACTGTCCCTCCCTCTCCGTCCCTCCCTCTCCATCCCTCTCTCTCTCCGTCCCTCTCTCTCTCCGTCCCCTCTCTCTCTCCGTCCCCCTCTCTCTCTCTCCATCCCCCTCTCTCTCTCTCTCTGTCCCCCCCCTCTCTCTCTCTCTCCGTCCCCCCCTCTCTCTTTCCGTCTCCCTCTCTCTCTCTCCGTCCCTCACTCTCTCTCTCCGTCCCTCACTCTCTCTCTCCGTCCGTCACTCTCTCTCTCCGTCCCCCTCTTTCTCTCTCCGTCCTTCTCTCTCTTTCTCTCTCTCCATCCCTCCCTCTCTCTCCGTCCCTCCCTCTCTCTCCGTCCCTCCCTCTCTCCGTCCCTCTCTCTCTCCGTCCCCCCATCTCTCTCCGTCCCCCCATCTCTCTCCGTCCCCCCATCTCTCTCCGTCCCCCCATCTCTCTCCATCCCCCCATCTCTCTCCGTCCCCCCATCTCTCTCCGTCCCCCCATCTCTCTCCGTCCCCATCTCTCTCCGTCCCCATCTCTCTCCGTCCCCAACTCTCTCCGTCCCCCATCTCTCTCCGTCCCACATCTCTCCATCCATTTCTCTCTCTCTCTCCACCCCTCTTTCCCTCTCTCTCCATCTCGCTCTCTCTCCATCCTTCTCTCTCCATCCTTCTCTCTCCATCCCTCTCTCTTTCCATCCCTCTCTCTTTCCATCCCTCTCTCTTTCCATCCCTCTCTCTTTCCATCCCTCTCTCCCCATCCCTCTCTCTCCCCATCCCTCTCTCTCTCTCCGCCCATCTCTCTCTCTCCATCCCTGACTCTCCCTCTCTCTCTATCCCTGTCTCTCCCTCTCTCTCCATCCCTGTCTCTCTCTCTCCATCCCTCTTTCCCTCTCTCTCCATCCCTCTTTCCCTCTCCCACCACCCCTCTCTCTCCATTTTTTCACCATCCCTCTTTCTGTCCTCATCCCTCTCTCTATCCATCCCCCTCTCTCTGCACCCCTCTCTCTCTCCATTCCCCTCTCTCTCCATTCCCCTCTCTCTCTCCATTCCCCTCTCTCTCTCCATTCCCCTCTCTCTCTCCATCCCCCTTTCTCTCCATTCTCCTCTCTCTCCATCACCTATCTCTCTCTCTATCCCTCTCTTTCCATCCCCCCTCTCTCTCCAACCCCCTCTCCCTCCATCCCCCCTCTCTCTCTGTACTTCTCTCTCTCTCCGTCCCTCTCCCTGCATCCGTCCCTCCCTCTCTCTCCGTCCTTCCCTCTCTCTCCGTCCCTCCCTCTCTCTCCGTCCCTCCCTCTCTCAGCGTCCCTTCCTCCCTCTCTCTCCATCCCTCCCTCCCTCTCTCTCCGTCCCTCCCTCCCTCTCTCTCCGTCCCTCGCTCCCTCTCTCTCCATCCCTCGCTCCCTCTCTCTCCGTCCCGCCCTCTCCCTCCGTCCCTCCCTCACTCTCTCTCCGTCACTCCCTCCCTCTCTCTCCGTCCCACCCTCTCTCTCCGTCCCACCCTCTCTCTCCGTCCCTCCCTCTCTCTCCGTCCCTCCCTCTCTCTCCGTCCCGCCGTCTCTCTCCGTCCCGCCGTCTCTCTCCGTCCCGCCGTCTCTCTCCGTCCCGCCGTCTCTCTCCGTCCCGCCGTCTCTCTCCGTCCCGCCGTCTCTCTCCGTCCCGCCGTCTCTCTCCGTCCCTCCCTCCTTCTCCGTCCCTCCCTCCTTCTCCGTCCCTCCCTCCTTCTCCGTCCCACTCTCTCTCCATCTCTCCCTCCCTCTCCGTCCCTCCCTCCCTCTCTGTCCCTCCCTCTCTCTCTGTCCCTCCCTCTCACTCCGTCCCTCCCTCTCTCTCTCCGTCCCTTGTTCTCTCCCTCTCCGTCCCTCGCTCCCTCTCTCTCCATCCCTCGCTCCCTCTCTCTCCGTCCCTCCCTCCCTCTCTCTCCGTCCCTCCCTCCCTCTCTCTCCGTCCCTCCCTCCCTCTCTCTCCGTCCCTCCCTCCCTCTCTCTCCGCCACTCCCTCCCTCTCTCTCCGTCCCGCCCTCTCTCTCCATCCTGCCCTCTCCATCCCGCCCTCTGTCTCCGCCCTGCCCTCCTTCTCCTTCCCACCCTCCTTCTCCTTCCCTCCCTCCTTCTCCTTCCCTCCCTCCCTCTCCGTCCCTCACTCCTTCTCCATCCCACTCTCTCTCCGTCCCTCTCTCTCTCTCTCCGTCCCTCTCTGTCTCCGTCCCTATCTCTCTCCATCCCACTCTCTCCATCCTTCTCTCTCTCCATTCCTGTCTCTCCCTCTCTCTATCCCTCTCTCTCTCTCTCTCTCCATCTCGCTCACTCTCCATCCCTCTCTCTCTCCATCACTCTCTCTCCAGCCCTCTCTGTCCATCCCTCTCTCTCTCTAGCCCTCTCTCACTATCCCTCACTCTCTCTCTACCCTTCTCTCTCTCTCCATCCCTGTTTCTCCCTCTCTCTCTATCCCTGTCTCTCTCTCTCTCTCTCCATCCCTGTCTCTCTCTCTCCATCCCTGTCTCTCTCTCTCCATCCCTCTTTCCCTCTCTCTCCACCCTCTTTCTCTCCACCCCTCTCTCTCTCCATTCCCTTCTCTCTTTCCATTCCCCCCTCTCTTTCCATCCCCCCTCTCTTTGTCACCATCCCTCTTTCTGTCCCCATCCCTCTTTCTCCATTCCCCCTCTCTCCATCCCCCCTCTCTGTCCATCCTCCCTCCCTGTCCATTACCCCTTCTCTGTCCATCCCCCCTCCCTGTCCATCCCCCTTCTCTGTCCATCCCCCCCCTCTCTCCATCCCCCCTCCCTGTCCATCCCCCCTCTCTCCCCAGCCCCCTCTCTCTCCATCCCTTACTCTCTCTCCATCCCTTACTCTCTCTCCATCCCTTACTCTCCCCATCCCTTACTCCCTCCATCCCTTACTCTCTCTCCATCCCTTACTCTCTCCATCCCTTACTCTCTCCATCCCTAACCCTCTCCATCCCTTACTCTCTCCTTTCCTTACTCTCTCCATCCCTTACTCTCTCCATCCCTTACTCTCTCCATCCCTTACTCTCTCCATCCCTTACTCTCTCCATCCCTTTCTCTCTCTTTCCCCTCTTTCTCTCTCTTTCCCTCTTTCTCTCTCTTTCCCTCTTTCTCTCTCCATCCCTGTCTCTCCATCCCTCTCTTTCTGTCCCCATCCCTCTCTCTCTCTCTCTCTCCATCCTTCTCTCTCTATCCCTCTTTTGCTCTCTCACTCTAGTGTTCTGTGTGCTGGTCTCTCGTTGTTGATAATCGGTCCTCTATCTCGCGAGAGGGAGATATGTCATTGTGTCCAGCTGTGACCCCGCACTCCCTCTCTGTCTGCAGTCAGTCAGTCTGAGCTTGTGAAACCAGGAGGCTATAGGATTTTCTCAATACGAGCTCACCTTCTGCTCTGAGCCAGCTTATGTCAGATTGAATAAACAAAAAATCCTTCACCCACCCTGAACAGGTCTTGCTGCTGGAAAAGTCTGATTGACCAGAGGCCAATAAGAAGCCAAGGATCTGCAGAGCTTTGCAAACTGTAACACCAAATCTTCCAGCTGCTTACTGAGTGAGAGATACAGTAGTAACACAGGCACTGGGGGAAGAGAAGCATTCCTGAGTGACAGTGTGAGGGAGCTGGGATAACATCAGCAGAGATACAGTCAGTAACACAGGGGGCTTGGGGAAGAGGAGGGTTACTGAGTGACAGTGCGAGGGAGCTGGATTAACATCAGCAGAGATGCAGTCAGTAACACAGGGTGTTACGTGGAAGAAGGGGTTACTGAGTGACAGTGTGAGGGAGCTGGGTTAACATCGGCAGAGATACAGTCAGTAACACAGGGGGCTCAGGGAAGAGGGGGCTTACTGAGTGACAGTGCGAGGGAGCTGGATTTACGTCAGTAGAGATACAGTCAGTAACACAGGGGGCTCGGGGAAGAGGGGGCTTACTGAGTGACAGTGCGAGGGAGCTGGATTTACGTCAGTAGAGATACAGTCAGTAACACAGGGGGCTTGGGGAAGAGGGGGATTACTGAGTGACAGTGTGAGGGAGCTGTGTTAACATCAGCTGAGATACAGTCAGTAACACCAGACGCTGCAGGAAGAAGGGGTCAGTCAGTAGCTGCTCTTTGTCGGTCTCCCATTGCATTCACTAATGTTATCCATTTTCCCAATTATTTAGGCTGAGTCTTCAATTCTAAGCTCTTCGACCAGGAGACTCTCAAACTCAGTTGAGGTAAGGGACTGTGTTGAATATTTTGTCTGCCTTCACCCTGCCCGCAGCTCCAGCCTCAATCTGACCTTCGAATCGGATGAGTGGACTATGGGTCTTGTTTATCTCAGGGCTCATCCAGAGACAGTGAAGGTGAAGGGGGAGTCGGAATGAAGATGTTCCAATTGGCTCAAAGGATCTGGAAACAAACCCAACCTCTACTCTGCAGCACACACTGAACACCCAGTTCCACCTTGTGCTGTTGCACCTGACTCTTGCTCTCTGCCCACTGTAGGCACTAATTCTCAAGGCAGTTTATCACAAAGAGCGAGCTCGGTGGTTGGGAAGGGAGGGCTGATAGAGCGAGTTGAGCTGGTGGAAGGTAGGAGTGGAGCAGAGAGAGGCTGCTTACGCTGTACCTGTGGCAGGAATATCTCCTTGAGGCAGAAAGAGGGACAGAGATATGGAGAGAGAGAGAAAGAGCTGAAGACAGATGGAGACAGAGACAGTTACAGACAGAGATGCAGGTGGAGAGAATAAAATAACTCACATGAAAAAAAAATAGAGAATCAGAAAGATGGAGAGACTGGGTGAGAATGAGAGAGGGAGGAGAGGAAGATGGTGTGAGGGAGAGAGACAGGGATAGAGAGAGATAGATGGAAAGAGGTATAGAGAGAGAGAGATGCAGTGAGAAAATTGGAGTGAGAGACAGAGATGAAGACAGGTAAATAGAGAGAGAGGCAGAGAGAGATGGTGGGAAGGGGGTGCAGAGACAGAGGGAGAACCAATCCCATACAAAAACCCATCTACTCAAAGAGCAGTGGGATTGCCAAGAGATGGGGCTGTGAACGCACTGGCACCTGGAGGTGAAGAGCAACAGTAAGAACAGGTACATCATTACTCAGTGTCTGAAAGTGTCTCTAGCCTTTTCCCTGTGTTACTATCATGACCCAGTGCTGCTGAAAGCTAGTGTTGTCCAGCCTGGAGTATTCTTAATGATATCTCTCCTTCTGGTCTCCTGTTTATTGGTGCAGATCTCACTCGAGAAAGAGCTGAGCCAGTTGGAAGCTGAGTTAGATTCCGATCTGCAGAACCTCGAGCTGCGGCTGGCAGAGAGAGACAGGACACATCAGGTACTGATTTCCCTGCTGACAGTCACCGTGACTGCAGACAGCTTTGCACTCAATCCTGAACACTAACTTAGCTCATCCACTTACTGTTTCCAACACGCTCCTGGCTGACCGCTTCCTGATGCTTCATCTCCTCTGAAACTCTGCTGTCTATATCCTAACTCATACCAAGTCCTCTTCACACTTAGGGGGCAGTAGGGGTATTGTTACTGGACTAATAATCCAGGGACTCAGGGTAATGCTCTGGGGACCCAGGTTCAAATCCCAGGAGATGGTGGAATTTGAATTCAATAAAAATCTGGAATTAAAAGTCTTTTTTTTATTGTTCATGGAATGTGGGCATCACTGGCTAGCCCAGCATTTATTTCCCATCCCTAATTGCCCTTGTTTAGAGGGCATTTAAGAGCCAACCACATTGCTGTGGGTCTGGAGTCACATGTAGGCCAGGCCAGGTAAGGACAGCAGATTTCCTTCCCTAAAGTGAACCAGGTGATTTTTTACAACAATGGTTTCAAGGTCATTATTAGACTTTTAATTCCAGATTTTTATTGAATTCAAATTCTACCATCTGCTGTGCTGGAATTCGAACTTTGGATTATTAGTCTAATGACAAGACCATTACACCATCACCTCCCTCTACACTGTTTCCATCAAACACTCCCAGGGCAGGTACAGCACGGGGTTAGATACAGAGTAAAGCTCCCACTACACTGTCCCCATCAAACACTCCCAGGACAGGTACTGCACGGGGTTAGATACAGAGTAAATCTCCCTCTAGACTGTCCCATCAAATACTCCCAGGACAGGTACAGCACGGAGTTAGATACGGAGTAAAGCTCCCTCTACACTGCCCCCATTAAACACTCCCAGGACAGGTACAGCACGGGGTTAGATACAGAGTAAAGCTCGCTCTGCACTGTCCCCATCAAACACTCCCAGGACAGGTACAGCACGGCGTTAGATACAGAGTAAAGCTCCCTCTACACTGTCCCATCAAATACTCCCAGGACAGGTACGGCTCGGGTTAGATACAGAGTAAAGCTCCCTCTACACTGTCTCCATCAAACACTCCCAGGCACAGCACAGGCAAGGCAGGGCCTGAGGACAGTGCCTGCATGACATGTTGACAGCTTTTTAACCAGGAATTCTGATGGTTCGAAGATGAGACGATATCAGGTGGAGTTTAGGACCCAGTGTTGACTTGCTGACTAAGTGTTACGAACTGACAGCTTCCAAGAATTCTCCATTCCGATCATTCCATCCTGTCTCCTCCTGGGTTCCGGACTCAGATCTTTCAACACTTCTCTGTCTGCTCTTTTTCAGGAAAGATCGGGAAGCTGGCAGCTGGGAGGGCAGCCTCTGAGAGTCAGGTGAGTGGGAAGCAGTAGAATGTGGAGGAGGAGAGGGACGGAAGGGGTATGAATGCAGGTCAGGCTTCATCTGGGATCATTCAACATTTGACGACATTTCGGGTGGAATTCTTCCCAGCTACTGCCTCACTTCAAGATGTCTCTGTGAGTTTGCAGCAGTCCCAGTCTCATTCGTGCATCAAGAAATCAACAAAGAAATTCTGTGATGCAATTTACCTCCCATCGGGTCACTGCCTGTCGATTGGGCTGGGATTCGAACCCAGGTGCTGAAGACTGTTACAGTTAGGGGTGTGGGATATATCAGTGTTACATTGAGGGGTGTGGGTTATATCAGAGTGTTACAGTGAGGGGTGAGGGTTATATCAGAGTGTTACAGTGAGGGGTGTGGTGTATATCAGAGTGTTCCAGTGAGGGGTGTGGGATATATCAGAGTGTTACAGTGAGGGGTGTGGGTTATAACAGACTGTTACAGTGAGGGGTGTGGGTTATATCAGAGTGGTACATTGAGGAGTGTGTGTTATATCAGAGTGTTACAGTGAGGGGTGTGGGTTATATCAGAGTGTTACAGTGAGGGGTATGGGGTATATCAGAGCGTTACAGTGAGGGGTGTGGTGTATATCAGAGTGTTTCAGTGAGGGATATGGGGTATATCAGAGCGTTACAGTGAGGGATATGGGGTATATCAGAGCTTTACAGTGACGGGTGTGGTGTATATCAGAGTGTTACAGTAAGGGATATGGGGTATATCAGAGCGTTACAGTGAGGGGTGTGGGATCAATCAGAGTGTTACAGTGAGGGGTGTGGGGTATAACAGAGTGTTACAGTGAGAGATATGGGGTATATCAGAGCGTTACAGTGAGAGATGTGGGATCAATCAAAGTGTTACAGTGAGGGGTGTGGGTATATCCGACTATTACAGTGAGGGGTGTGGTAAATATCAGAGTTTTGCAGTGAGGGGTGTGGGGTCTATAAGGGTGTTATACTGAGGGATGTGAGGGTTATTAGTGTGTTACAGTGAGGGGTATATCAGTGTGTTACAGTGAGGGGTGTGGTATATATCAGACTGTTACAGTGATTGGTGTGGGGTATATTAGAGTGTTACTGAGTGGTGGTGTGTGTTAGAGTGAGGGGTGTGGCTATATCACAGTGTTAGAGTGAGGAGTTTGGGGCATATCAGAGTGTTACAGTGTGGGATGTGGGATATATCAGTGTGTTACAGTGCGGGGTGTGGGGTATATCAGAGTGTTACAGTGAGGGGTGTGGGGTCCATCAGGGTGTTACACTGTGGGATGTGGGATATATTAGTGTGTTAAAGTGAGGAGTATATCAGTGTGTTACAGTGAGAGGTGTGGGTATATCCGAGTGTTAAAGTAAGGGGTGTGGGATATATCAGAGTGTTACAGTGAGGGGTGTGGGTTATATCAGAGTGGTACATTGAGGAGTGTGAGTTATATCAGAGTGTTACAGTGAGGGGTGTGGGGTATATCAGAGCGTTACAGTGAGGGGTGTGGTGTATATCAGAGTGTTACAGTGAGGGATATGGGGTATATCAGAGCGTTACAGTGAGGGGTGTGGGATCAATCAGAGTGTTACAGTGAGGGGTGTGGGGTATAACAGAGTGTTACAGTGAGGGATATGGGGTATATCAGAGCGTTACAGTGAGAGGTGTGGGATCAATCAGAGTGTTACAGTGAGAGGTGTAGGTAGATCCGACTATTACAGTGAGGGGTGTGGTAAATATCAGAGTTTTGCAGTGAGGGGTGTGGGGTTATAAGGGTGTTATACTGAGGGATGTGAGGGTTATTAGTGTGTTACAGTGAGGGGTATATCAGTGTGTTACAGTGAGGGGTGTGGTATATATCAGACTGTTACAGTGATTGGTGTGGGGTATATTAGAGTGTTACTGAGTGGTGGTGTGTGTTAGAGTGAGGGGTGTGGCTATATCACAGTGTTACAGTGAGGAGTTTGGGGCATATCAGAGTGTTACAGTGTGGGATGTGGGATATATCAGTGTGTTACAGTGAGGGGTGTGGGGTATATCAGAGTGTTACAGTGAGGGGTGTGGCGTCTATCAGGGTGTTACACTGTGGGATGTGGGATATATTAGTGTGTTAAAGTGAGGAGTATATCAGTGTATTACAGTGAGAGGTGTGGGTATATCCGAGTGTTAAAGTAAGGTGTGTGGGTATATATCAGTGTGTTACAGTGAGGGGTGTGGGGTATATCAGAGTGTTACAAGAGGGGTGTGGGATATATCAGTGTTACAGTGAGGGGTGTGGGATATATCAGAGTGTTACAAGAGGGGTGTGGGATATATCAGTGTTACAGTGAGGGGTGTGGGATATATCAATGTCACAGTGAGGGGTGTGGGATATATCAGAGTGTTACAGTAAGGGTTGTGGGATATATCAGACTGTTACAGTGAGGGGTGTGGGATATATCAGAGTGTTACAGTGAGTGGTGGTGTCAGTTAGAGTGAGGGGTGTGGCTACATCAGAGTGTTAAAGTGAGGGGTGTGGGGCATATCAAAGTGTTAAAGTGTGGGATGTAGGGTATATCCGTGTGTTACATTGAAGGGTGTGGGTATATCCGAGTCTTACAGTGAGGGATGTGGGGTATATCAGAGTGTTACAGTGAAGGGAGTGAGGTATATCTGGTGTGTTACTGTGAGGGATGTGGGATATATCAGAGTGTTACAGTGAGGGATTTGGGATATGTCAAAGTCTTACAGTGAGTGGTGAGGGTTATATCAGAGTGTTACAGCGAGGGGTGTAGGGTATATCAGAGTGTTACAGTGAGGGGTGTGGGGTATATCAGAGTGTTACAGTGAGGGGTGTGGCATATATCAGAGCATTACAGTGAGAAGTGTGGGATATATCTGAGTTTTACAATCAGGGGTGCAGGATATATCAGAATGCTATAGTGAGGGGTGTGGCATCAATCAGAGTGTTACAGTGAGGGGTGTGGGGTATATTAGAGTGTTACAGTGAGTGATGGTGAGAGTTAGAATGAGAGGTGTGGCTACATCAGAGTGTTAAAGTAAGGGGTGTGGGGCATATCAGAGTGTTACAGTGTGGGATGTGGGGTATATAGTGTGTTACAGTGAGCGGTGTGAGATATATCCGAGTGTTACAGTGAGAGGTGTGGGTATATCTGAGTGTTACAGTGAGTGGTGTGGTATATATTAGAGCGTTACAGTGAGAAGTGTGGGATATATCTGAGTCTTACAATCAGGGGTGCATGATATATCAGAGTGCTACAGTGAGGGGTGTGGGATATATCAGTGTGTTACAGTGAGGGGTGTGGGGTATATCAGAGTGTTACAGTGAGGGGTTTGGGGTCTATCAGTGTTACACTGTGGGATGTGGGATATATTAGTGTGTTAAAGTGAGGGGTGTGGGGTATATCAGAATGTTACAGTGAGGGGTTTGGGATCTATCAGGGTGTTACACTGTGGGATGTAGGATATATCAGTGTGTTAAAGTGAGGGGTATATCTGTGTGTTACAGTGAGAGGTGTGGGTATATCCGAGTGTTAAAGTAAGGTGTGTGGGTATATATCAGTGTGTTACAGTGAGGGGTGTGGGATATATCAGAGTGTTACAAGAGGGGTGTGGGATATATCAGTGTTACAGTGAGGGGTGTGGGATATATCAGAGTGTTACAAGAGGGGTGTGGGATATATCAGTGTTACAGTGAGGGGTGTGGGATATATCAGTGTCACAGTGAGGGGTGTGGGATATATCAGAGTGTTACAAGAGGGGTGTGGGATATATCAGTGTTACAGTGAGGGGTGTGGGATATATCAGTGTCACAGTGAGAGGTGTGGGATATATCAAAGTGTTACAGTAAGGGTTGTGGGATATATCAGACTGTTACAGTGAGGGGTGTGGGATATATCAGAGTGTTACAGTGAGTGGTGGTGTGTGTTAGAGTGAGGGGTGTGGCTACATCAGAGTGTTAAAGTGAGGGGTGTGGGGCATATCAAAGTGTTAATGTGTGGGATGTAGGGTATATCCGTGTGTTACATTGAAGGGTGTGGGTATATCCGAGTGTTACAGTGAGGGATGTGGGGTATATCAGAGTGTTACAGTGAAGGGAGTGAGGTATATCTGTTGTGTTACTGTGAGGGGTGTGGTATATATCAGAGTGTTACACTGAGGGGTGTGGGATATATCAGAGTATTACAGTGAGGGGTGTGGGGTATATCGGAGTGTTACATTGAGGGGTGTGGGATATATCAGAGCGTTACAGTGAGAAGTGTGGGATATATCTGAGTCTTACAATCAGGGGTGCACGATATATCAGAGTGCTACAGTGAGGGGTGTTGGATATATCATAGTGTTACAGTGAGGGGTGTGGGATATATCTGAGTCTTACAGGAAGTGTTGTGGGATATATCAGAGTGTTACAGTTTGTGGTGAGGTTTATATCAGAGTGTTAGATAGAGGGGTGTGTGATATATCAGAGTTAAAGTGAGGGATGAGGGGTATATCGGAGTGTTACAAGGAGGGGTGTGGGATACATCAGAGTGTTATAGTGAGGGGTGTGAAGTCTATCCGAGTGTTACAGTGAGGGATGTTGGGTATATCACTGTGTTAGATTGAGGGGTGTGGGTATATCCGAGTATTACAGTGAGCGGTATGGTATGTATCAGAGTGTTACAGTGATGGGTGTGGGGTATATTAGAGTGTTTCAGTGAGTGATGGTGAGAGTTAGAGTGGGAGGTGTGGCTACATCAGAGTGTTAGAGTGACGGCTGTTGAATATATCCGAATGTTACATTGATGGGTGTGGGACAAATCAGAGTGTTACAGTGATTGGTGTGGGGTATATCAGAGTGTTACAGTGAGAGGTGTGGGATATATCTGAGACTTACAATCAGGGGTGCGGGATATATCAGAGTGTTACAGTGAGGGATGTGGGATATATCAGAGTGTTACAGTGAGGGCTGTTGAATATATCCGAATGTTACATTGATGGGTGTGGGACAAATCAGAGCGTTACAGTGAGGGGTGTGGAGTATATCAGAGTGTTACAGTGAGGGGTGTGGGATATATCAGAGTATAACAATGGGGGGTGTGGGATATATCAGAGTGTTACAGTGAGGGGTGTGCAATATATGAGTATAACAATGGGGGGTGTGGGATATATCAGAGTGTTACAGTGAGGGTGTGGGATATATTGGAGTGTTACAATGAGGGGTGTTGGATATATCTGATATGTCCCACACCCCTCAATGTAACATTATCAGAGGGTTACAGTGATTGGTGTGGGATATATCAGAGTGTTACAGTGAGGGGTGTGCGATATATCAGAGTGTTACAGTGAGGGGTATGCGATATATCAGAGTGTTACAGTGAGGGGTGTGGGATATATCAGAGTGTTACAGTGAGGGGTGTGGGAGATATCAGAGTGTTACAGTGATGGGTGTGGGATATATCAGTGTGTTACACTGAGGGATGGGAGGTATATTAGTGTGTTGCAGTGAGGGATATATCAGTGTGTTACAGTGGGTGGTGTGGTAAATAGAGTGTTACAGTGATGGGTGTGGGGTATATTAGAGTGTTACAGTGAGTGATGGTGAGAGTTAGAGTGGGAGGTGTGGCTACATCAGAGTGTTAGAGTGAGGGATGTGGGGCATATCAGAGTGTTACAGTGTGGGATGTGGGGTATATAGTATGTTACAGTGAGCGGTGTGAGATATATCCGAGTGTTACAGTGAGGGATGTGGTATATATCAGAGTGTTACAGTGAGGGGTTTGGGGTCTATCAGGGTTTTACACAGTATGTGGGGTATATCAGTGTGTTACAGTGAGGGTTGTGGGTATATCCGAGTGTTAAAGTGAGGGATGTGGTATGTATCAGAGTGTTACAGTGATGGGTGTGGGGTATATTAAAGTGTTACAGTGAGTGCTGGTGTGTGTTAGAGTGAAGGGTGTGGCTACATCAGAGTGTTAGAGTGAGGGGGGTGGGGCATACCAGAGTGTTATACTTTGGGATGTGGGGTATATCCGTGTGTTACAGTGAGTGGTGTGAGGTATATTAGTGTGTTGCAGTGAGGGATATATCAGTGTGTTACAGTGGGTGGTGTGGTAAATGGAGTGTTACAGTGATGGGTGTGGGGTATATTAGAGTGTTACAGTGAGTGATGGTGAGAGTTAGAGTGGGAGGTGAGGCTACATCAGTGTTAGAGTGAGGGATGTGGGGTATATCCGTGTGTTACATTGAGGGGGGTGGATATATCCGAGTGTTACAGTGAGGGGGGTGGTATCTATCAGAGTGTTATAGTGAGGGGTGTGAGGTATATCAGAGTGTTACAGTGACAGGTATGGGACATATCAGAGTGTTACAGTGAGGGGTGAGCGATATATCAGAGTATAACAATGAGGGGTGTGGGATATATCAGTGTGTTACAGTGAGGAGTGTGCGATATATCTGAGTCTTACAGTGAGGGGTGTGGGATATTTCAGAGTCTAACAGTGATGGGTGTGGGCTATATCACAGTGTTACAGTGAGGATTGTGAGATATATCAGTGTTACAGTGAGGGGTGTGGAATATATCAGAGTGTTACAGTGAGGAATGTGGGATATATCAGAATGTTACAGTGAGGGGTGTGGGATATATCAGAGTGTTACGGTGAGGGGTGTGGGATATATCAGAATTTTACAGTGAGGGGTGTGGGATATATCAGAGTGTTACAGTGAGAATTGTGGGATATATCAGCGTGTTACAGTGAGAGGTGTGGGATATATCTGAGTCTTATAATCAGGGGTGCGGGATATATCAGTGTTACAGTGAGGGGTGTGGGATATATCAGTGTGTTACAGTGAGGAATGTGCGATATATCAGAGTGTTACAGTGAGGGGTGTGGGATATTTCAGAGTCTAACAGTAATGGGTGTGGGCTATATCACAGTGTTACAGTGAGGGGTGTTGGATATATCAGAGTGTTACAGTGAGGATTGTGAGATATATCAGAATGTTACAGTGAGGGGTGTGGAATATATCAGAATGTTACAGTGAGGAATGTAGGATATATCAGAATGTTACAGTGAGGAGTGTGGGATATATCAGAGTGTTACAGTGAGGGGTGTGGGATATATCAGAGTGTTACAGTGAGAAGTGTGGGATATATCAGCATGTTACAGTGAGGGGTGTGGGATATATCAGAGTGTTACAGTGAGGGGTGTGGGACATATCAGAGGGTTACAGTGATTGGTGTGGGATATATCAGAGTGTTACAGTGAGAGGTGTGCGACATATCAGAGTATAACAATGGGGGGTGTGTGATATATCAGTGTGTTACAGTGAGGAATGTGCGATATATCAGAGTGTTACAGTGAGGGGTGTGGGATATTTCAGAGTCTAACAGTAATGGGTGTGGGCTATATCACAGTGTTACAGTGAGGGGTGTTGGATATATCAGAGTGTTACAGTGAGGATTGTGAGATATATCAGAATGTTACAGTGAGGGGTGTGGAATATATCAGAATGTTACAGTGAGGAATGTGGGATATATCAGAATGTTACAGTGAGGAGTGTGGGATATATCAGGGTGTTACAGTGAGGGGTGTGGGATATATCAGAGTGTTACGGTGAGGGGTGTGGGATATATCAGAATGTTACAGTGAGGGGTGTGGGATATATCAGAGTGTTACAGTGAGGGGTGTGGGATATATCAGAGTGTTACAGTGAGAAGTGTGGGATATATCAGCATGTTACAGTGAGAGGTGTGGGATATACCAGAGTGTTACAGTGAGGGGAGTGGGATATATCAGAGTGTTACAGTGAAGGCTGTTGAATATATCCGAATGTTACATTGATGGGTTTGGGACAAATCAGAGTGTTACAGTGGTTGGTGTAGGGTACATCAGAGTGTTACACTGAGGGGTGTGGGATATATCAGAGCGTTACAGTGAGGGGTGTACGATATATCAGAGTGTTACAGTGAGGGGTGTGGGACATATCAGAGGGTTACAGTGATTGGTGTGGGATATATCAGAGTGTTACAGTGAGAGGTGTGCGACATATCAGAGTATAACAATGGGGGGTGTGGGATATATCAGAGTGTTACAGTGTGGGGTGTGGGATATATCAGAGTGTTACAATGAGGGGTGTGGGAGATATCAGAGTTACAGTGAGGGGTGTGGGATATGTCAGTGTGTTACAGTGAGGGATGTTGGATATATCAGAGTGTTACAGTGAGGGGTGTGGGATATATCAAAATGTTACAGTGAGGAGTGAGGGTTATATCAGAGTGTTACAGTGAGGAGTGAGGGTTATATCAGAGTGTTACAGTGAAGAGTGGGGGTTATATCAGAATGTTACAATGAGAGGTGAGGGTTATATCAGAGCATTGCAGTGAGGATTGTAGGGTATATCAGGGTTACAGTGGGGAGTGTGGGGTATATCAGAGTGATGGAGTGGGGGGGTTTAGCGTACATCATGGTGTTATAGTGAGGTGTGTGGGATATTTCAGTGTGTCACTGTGAGGAGTGTGAGATATATCTCAGTCTTACAATGAGGGGTGTGGGGTACTTCAGGGTGTTACAGTGAGAGGTGTGTGATATATCAGAGTGTTTCAATGAGGGTTGTGAGATATTTGAGCGTTACAGTGAGGGGTGTGAGGTATATTGGAGCGTTACAGTGAGGGGTGTGTGGAATACCAATGTTACAATGATGGGTGAGGGTTATATCAGAGAGTTACAGTGATGGGTGTGGGGACCTTGGTGTGCATGTCCACTGGTTCCTGAAGATAGCAGGACAGGTGGATAAGGTGGTTAAGGAGGCATGTGGGCTACTTGCCTTTATTAACCGAGGCACCGAATATTAGAGCAGGGAGGATATGCTGGAACTGTATAAAACGCTGGTTAGGCTACAGCTAGAGTATTGTCTGCAGCTCTGGAATCCGCATTATAGGAAGGATGTGATTGCACTAGAGAGAGTACAGAGGAGGTTTACCAGGATGCTACCTGGGCTAGAAAGTTTAAGTTAGGAGAGATTGGATAGACAGGGGTAATTTTCCCTGGAGTAGACGAGATTGAGGGTGGGGGGGTGGTGCATGATTAAGGTATATAAAGTTATGAGGAGCATAGATAGGGTAGACAGGAAGGAACTTTTTCCCTTGGTGGAGGGATCAGTAACCAGGGGGCATAGATTTAAGGTAATGGGCACGAGGTTTTGATGGGATTTGAGGAAGAACTTTTTCACCCAGAGGATGGTGGGAATCTGGAATTCACTGCCTGAAAAGGTGGAAGACGCTGGAACCCTCATAACATTTAAGAATTATTTGGATGTGCACTTGCGAAGCCATGGCATACAAGTCTATGCACCTAGTGCTAGAAAATGGGATTAGACTAGTTGGGGACTTGTTTGACTGGCACAGACTTGATGGGCCGAAGGGCCTTTTTCTGTGCTGTAGACCTCAATGTCAGTGTTACAGTGAGTGGTGTGGGGCTTATCAGAGTGTTACAGTGAGTTGTGGTGTATATCAGAGTGTTATATTGAGGGGTGTGGCTATATCAAAGTGTTACAGTAAGGGATGTGGGGAATATCAGGGTGTTACAGTGAGGGATGTGAGATATATCTGAGTCTTAAAGTGAGTGGTGATGTTATATCAGAGTGTTACAGTGAGGGGTGTGGGATATATCAAAGTGTTACAGTGACGGGTGTGGGGTATATCTGAGTGTTACAGTGTGGTGTGTGGTGTATATCAGAGTGTTATAGTGTGGTGTGTGGTGTGCATCAGAGTGTTGCAGTGAGCGGTGTGGATATATCCGAGTATTAAAGTGAGGGGTGTGGTATATATCAGAGTGTTACAGTGAGTGGTGTGGGGTATATCAATGTGTTACAGTGAGGGATGTGGGGCATATCCGAGTGTTACAGTGCGAGGTGAGCGATATATCAGAGAGTTACAGTGAGTGATGTGGGATATATCTGAGTCTTACAGTGAGTGGTGAGGGTTATATCAGAGTGTCACAGTGAGGAGTGTGGGATATATCAAAGTGTTACAGTTAGTGGTGTGGGATATATCAGAACACTACAGTGATGGGTGTGGCTATATCAGAGTGTTACAGTGATGGATGTGGCTATATCAGAGTGTTAGAATGAGGGGTGTGGGGCATATCAGAATGTTACCTTGTGCGAAGTGCTGTATATAAAGGTGTTACATTGAGGGGTGTGGGCTATATCAGATTGTTACAGTGAGGTGTTTAGCGTATATCAGGGTGTTATAGTGAGGGGTGTGGGATATTTCAGGGTGTCACCATGAGGACTGTGAGATATATCGCAGCCTTCAAGTGAGGGATGTGAGGTATATCTGAGTGTTACATTAAGGGGTGTGGATATATCAGAGTTTTACAGTGAGGGATGTGGGGTATATCAGTGTGTTACACTGAGGGATGTGCAATTTATCAGAATGTTTCACTGAGGGGTATGCGGTCTATCAGGGTGTTACACTGAGAGGTGTGGAGTATATCAGAGTGTTACTGTGAGTGGTGGCATATATCAGAGTGTTACAGTGAGGGATGTGGCATATATCAGTGTGTTACAGTGAGGGGTATATCAGCGTGTTACAGTGAGGGGTGTGGTATATATCAATGTGTTACAGTGAGCGATGTGGGGTCTATCAGGGTGTTATACGGAGGGATGTGGTGTATATTAGTGTATTACAGTGAGTGGTCTATCAGCGTGTTACAGTGAGGATTGTGGTATATATCAGAGCGTTACAGTGATTGGTGTGGGATATATTAGAGTGTTACAGTGAGTGGTGGTGTGTGTTAGAGTGGGGGGTGTGGCTACATCAGGGTGTTAGAGTGAGGGGTGTGGGGCATATCAGACTGTTACAGTGTGGGATGTGGGGTATATCAGTGTTTTACAGTGAGGGGTGTGAGGTATATCCGAGTGTTACAGTGAGGGATGTGGGGTATATCAGTGTGTTACAGTGAGGGGTGTGGTATATATTCAGAGTGATACAGTGAGGGGTGTGGGGCATATCAGAGTGTTACAGTGTGAGATGTGGGGTATATCAGTGTGTTACAGTGAGGGGTGTGGGTATATCCGAGTGTTACAGTGAGCAGTGTGGGATATATCAGAATGCTACAGTGAGGGATGTGGGGTATATCAGAGCGTTACAGATAGGGGTGAGGGTTATATCAGAGCGTTACAGTGAGGGGTGTGGGGAATATCAGAGGGTTACAATGAGGGGTGTGGGGTATATCAGAGTGTTACAGTGAGGGGTTTAGCATATATCAGGGTGTTATAGTGAGGGGTGTGGGATATTTATGGATGTCACCATGAGGAGTGAGATATATCTCTGTCTTAAAGTGAGGGGTGTGGGGCAGTTCAGGGTGTTACAGTGAGTGGTGTGGGATATATCAGAGTGTTACAGTGAGGGGTGTGGAATATATCAGAGTGTTACCGTGAGAGGTGTGGAATATATCAGAGTGTTACAGTGAGTGGTGTGGGATATATCTGATTCTTACTGTGAGAGGTGTGGGATATATCAGATGTTACAGTGACGGGTTAGGGATATATGAGAGTGTTACATTGTGCGGTTTGGGATATATCAGAGCGTTACAGTGAGGGGTGTACGATATATCAGAGTGTTACAGTGAGGGGTGTGGGACATATCAGAGGGTTACAGTGATTGGTGTGGGATATATCAGAGTGTTACAGTGAGAGGTGTGCGACATATCAGAGTATAACAATGGGGGGTGTGGGATATATCAGAGTGTTACAGTGTGGGGTGTGGGATATATCAGAGTGTTACAATGAGGGGTGTGGGAGATATCAGAGTTACAGTGAGGGGAGTGGGATATGTCAGTGTGTTACAGTGAGGGATGTTGGATATATCAAAATGTTACAGTGAGGAGTGAGGGTTATATCAGAGTGTTACAGTGAAGAGTGGGGGTTATATCAGAATGTTACAATGAGAGGTGAGGGTTATATCAGAGCATTGCAGTGAGGATTGTAGGGTATATCAGGGTTACAGTGGGGAGTGTGGGGTATATCAGAGTGATGGAGTGGGGGGGTTTAGCGTATATCATGGTGTTATAGTGAGGTGTGTGGGATATTTCAGTGTGTCACTGTGAGGAGTGTGAGATATATCTCAGTCTTACAATGAGGGGTGTGGGTTACTTCAGGGTGTTACAGTGAGAGGTGTGTGATATATCAGAGTGTTTCAATGAGGGTTGTGAGATATTTGAGCGTTACAGTGAGGGGTGTGAGGTATATTGGAGCGTTACAGTGAGGGGTGTGTGGAATACCGATGTTACAATGATGGGTGAGGGTTATATCAGAGAGTTACAGTGATGGGTGTGGGGACCTTGGTGTGCATGTCCACTGGTTCCTGAAGATAGCAGGACAGGTGGATAAGGTGGTTAAGGAGGCATATGGGCTACTTGCCTTTATTAACCGAGGCACCGAATATTAGAGCAGGGAGGATATGCTGGAACTGTATAAAACGCTGGTTAGGCTACAGCTAGAGTATTGTCTGCAGCTCTGGAATCCGCATTATAGGAAGGATGTGATTGCACTAGAGAGAGTACAGAGGAGGTTTACCAGGATGCTACCTGGGCTAGAAAGTTTAAGTTAGGAGAGATTGGATAGACAGGGGTTATTTTCCCTGGAGTAGAAGAGATTGAAGTGGGGGGTGCATGATTAAGGTATATAAAATTATGAGGAGCATAGATAGGGTAGACAGGAAGGAACTTTTTCCCTTGGTGGAGGGATCAATAACCAGGGGGCATAGATTTAAGGTAATGGGCACGAGGTTTTGACGGGATTTGAGGAAGAACTTTTTCACCCAGAGGATGGTGGGAATCTGGAATTCACTGTCTGAAAGGATGTAAGACGCCGGCACCCTCATAACATTTAAGAATTATTTGGATGTGCACTTGCGATGCCATGGCACACAAGTCTATGCGCCTAGTGCTAGAAAATGGGATTAGACTAGTTGGGGACTTAAAAACAAAACAAAACTGCGGATGCTGGAAATCCAAAACAAAAACAGAATTACCTGGAAAAACTCTGCCAGACCTGCTGAGTTTTTCCAGGTAATTCTGTTTTTGTTCTGGTTGGGGACTTGTTTGACTGGCACAGACTCGATGGGCCGAAGGGCCTTTTTCTGTGCTTTGGACCTCAATGTTAGTGTTACAGTGAGGGGTGTGGGGCATATAAGAGTGTTACAGTGTGTTGTGGTGTATATCAGTGTGTTACATTGAGGGGTGTGGCTGTATCAGAGAGTTACAATAAGGGATATGGGGTATATCAGGGTGTGACAGTGAGGGGAGTGGGGTATATCAGAGCATTACAGTCAGGGCTGTGGGATATATCAGAGTGTTACAGTGAGGTGTGTGGGATTTTTCTGAGCCTTACATTGAGGGTTGTGGGATATAACAAAGTGTTCCAGTGAGTGGTGAGGGTTATATCATAGTGTTACAGTGAGGAGTGGGATATATCAGTGTTACAGTGAGGGGTGTGGTATATATCAGAGTGTTACAGTGAGGGGTTTGGGGTATTTTAGAGGGTTACAGTGAGTGGTGGTGTGTGTTAGAGTGAGGGGTGTGGCTACATCAGCGTGTTAGTGTGAGTGGTGTGGGGCATATCAGAGTGTTACAGTGTGGGATGTGGGGTATATCCGTGTGTTACATTGAGGGGTGTGGGTATATTCAAGTGTTACAGTGAGGGATGTGTGGTATATTAGAGTGTTACAGTGAGGGGTGTGAGGTATATCCGAGTGTTAGTGAGGGATGTGGGATCTCTCTGAGGCTTACACTGAGGGGTGTGGGATATATCAGAGTGTTACAGTGAGGGGTGTGGTATATATCAGAGTGTTACAGTGAGGGGTGTGGGATATATCAGAGTGTTACAATGAGAGGTGTGTCGTATATCAGAGTTACAGTGAGGGCTGTGTGATATATCAGAATGTTACAGTGAGGAGTGAGGGTTATATCAGAGTGTTACAGTGAGGGTGAGATCAGAATGTTACAATGAGAGGTGAGGGTTATATCAGAGCATTACAGTGAGGGGTGTGGGGTATATCAGAGGGTTACAGTGAGTGGTGTGGTGTATATCAGAGTGTTCCAGTGGGGGGGTTTAGCGTATATCAGGGTGTTATAGTGATGGGTGCGGGACATTTCAGGATGTCACTGTGAGGAGTGTGAGATATATCTCAGTCTTAAAGTGAGGGGTGTGGGGTACTTCAGGGTGTTACAGTGAAGGGTGTGCGATATATCGGAGTGTTACAATGAGAGGTGAGGGTTATATCGGAGCATTACAGTGATGGGTGTGGGATATATCGGAGTGTTACAATGAGGAGTCTGTGGTATATCAGAGTGTTACAGTGAGGGGTGTGGGATATGTCAGCGTGTTACAGTGAGGAGTGTGGGTTATATCAGAGTGTTACAGTGCGGGGTTTAGCGTATATCAGGGTGTTATAGTGAGGGGTGTGGGATATTTCAGGGTGTCACCATGAGGACTGTGAGATATATCATAGTCTTCAAGTGAGGGATGTGGGGTATATTTGTGTGTTACATTAAAGGGTGTGGCTATATCAGAGAGTTACAATAAGGGATATGGGGTATATCAGAGTGTTACAGTGAGGGGTGTGGGGTATATTAGAGTGTTACAGTGAGGGGTGTGAGGTATATCCGAGTGTTAGTGAGGGATGTGGGATATATCTGAGGCTTACACTGAGGGGTGTGGGATATATCAGAGTGTTACAGTGAGGGGTGTGGTATATATCAGAGTGTTACAGTGAGGGGTGTGGGATATATCAGAGTGTTACAATGAGAGGTGTGTCGTATATCAGAGTTACAGTGAGGGCTGTGTGATATATCAGAATGTTACAGTGAGGAGTGAGGGTTATATCAGAGTGTTACAGTGAGGGTGAGATCAGAATGTTACAATGAGAGGTGAGGGTTATATCAGAGCATTACAGTGAGGGGTGTGGGGTATATCAGAGGGTTACAGTGAGTGGTGTGGTGTATATCAGAGTGTTCCAGTGGGGGGGGTTTAGCGTATATCAGGGTGTTATAGTGATGGGTGCGGGACATTTCAGGATGTCACCGTGAGGAGTGTGAGATATATCTCAGTCTTAAAGTGAGGGGTGTGGGGTACTTCAGGGTGTTACAGTGAGGGGCGTGCGATATATCGGAGTGTTACAATGAGGGGTGTGTGGTATATCAGAGTGTTACAATGAGAGGTGAGGGTTATATCGGAGCATTACAGTGATGGGTGTGGGATATATCGGAGTGTTACAATGAGGAGTCTGTGGTATATCAGAGTGTTACAGTGAGGGGTGTGGGATATGTCAGCGTGTTACAGTGAGGAGTGTGGGTTATATCAGAGTGTTACAGTGCGGGGTTTAGCGTATATCAGGGTGTTATAGTGAGGGGTGTGGGATATTTCAGCGTGTCACCATGAGGACTGTGAGATATATCATAGTCTTCAAGTGAGGGATGTGGGGTATATTTGTGTGTTACATTAAAGGGTGTGGCTATATCAGAGAGTTACAATAAGGGATATGGGGTATATCAGAGTGTTACAGTGAGGGGTGTGGGGTATATCAGAGCATTACAGTCAGGGCTGTGGGATATATCAAAGTCTTACAGTGAGGGGTGTGGGATTTTTCTGAGCCTTACACTGAGGATTGTGGGATATAACAAAGTGTTACAGTGAGTGGTGAGGGTTATATCATAGTGTTACAGTGAGGATTGTGGGATATATCAGAGTGTTACAGTGAGGGGTGTGGGGTATATCAGAGTGTTACACTGAGGGATGTGCAATTTATCAGAGTGTTTCACTGAGGGGTATGGGGTGTATCAGGATGTTAGACTGAGAGGTGTGGAGTATATAAGAGTGTTACTGTGAGTGGTGGCATATATCAGAGTGTTACAGTGAGGGGTGTGGCTCTATCAGAGTGTTAGAGTGAGGGGTGTGGGGCATATCAGAATGTTACAGTGAGGGGTGTGGAATATATCAGTGTGTTACAGTGAGCGATGTGGGGTCTATCAGCGTGTTACACTGAGGGATGTGGATTATATTAGTGTGTTACAGTGAGTGGTCTATCAGTGTGTTACAGTGAGGGTTGTGGTATATATCAGAGCGTTACAGTGATTGGTGTGGGGTATATTAAAGTGTTACAGTGAGTGGTGGTGTGTGTTAGAGTGAGGGGTGTGGCTACATCAGGGTGTTAGAGTGAGGGGTGTGGGGCATATCAGTGTGTTACAATGTGGGGTATATCAGTGTGTTACAGTGAGGGGTGTGAGGTATATCCGAGTGTTACAGTGAGGGGTGTGGTATATATCAGAGTGTTACAGTGAGGGGTATATCAGTGAGTTACAGTGAGGGGTGTGGGTATATCCGAGTGTTACAGTGAGGGGTGTGGTATATATCAGTGTGTTACAGTGAGGGATGTGGGATATATCAGAGTGTTACAGTGCAGGGTGTGGGATATATCGGAGTGTTACAGTGAGGGATGTGGGATATATCTGAGTCTTAAAGTGAGTGGTGAGGGTTATATCAGAGTGTTACAGTGAGGGGTGTGGGGTCTATCAGGTTGTTACACTGAGGGATGTGGGGTATATTAGTGTGTTACAGTGAGGGCTGTAACAGTGTGTTACAGTGAGGGTTGTGGTATATATCAGAGTGTTACAGTGATGGGTGTGCGGTATATTAGAGTGTTACAGTGAGTGGTGTTGTGTGTTAGAGTGAGGGGTGTGGCTATATCAGAGTGTTAGAGTGAGGGGTCTGGGGCGTATCAGAGTGTTACAGTGAGGGGTGTGGTATATATCAGAGTGTTACAGTAAGGCGTGTGGGATATATTAGAGTGTTACAGTGAGTGGTGGCGTCTGTTAGAGTGGGAGGTGTGGCTACATCAGAGTGTTAGTGTGAGGGGTGTGGAGCATATCAGAGTGTTACAGTGTGGGATGTGGGGTATATATCAGAGTGTTACAGTGAGGGGTGTGGTATATATCAGAGTGTTACAGTGAGGGATGTGGGGTATATCAGTGTGTTACAGTGAGGTGTATATCAGTGTGTTACAGTGAGGGGTGTGAGTATATATCACTGTGTTACACTGAGGGGTGTGGGTATATCCGAGTGTTACATTGAGGAGTGTGGGTTATATCAGAGTGTTACAGTGAGGAGTGAAGGTTATATCAGAATGTTACAATGGGAGGTGAGGTTAATATCAGAGCATTACAGTGAGGGGTGTGGGGTATATCAGAGGATTACAGTGAGGGGTGTGGCTATATCAGAGTGTTAGAGTGAGGGGTGTGGGGCATATCAGAATGTTACAGTGTGCGAGGTGCGGTATCTAAAGGTGTTACAGTGAGGGGTGTGGGGTATATCAGAGTGTTACAGTGAGGGGTTTAGCGTATATCAGGGTGTTATAGTGAGGGGTGTGGGGTACTTCAGGGTGTTACAGTGAGTGGTGTGGGATATATCAGGGTGTTACAGTGAGGGGTGTGGAATATATCAGAGTGTTTCAATGAGGGGTGTGAGATATTTGAGTGTTACAGTGAGGGGTGTGGGGAATATCAATGTTACAGTGAGGGGTGAGGGTTATATCAGAGTGTTACAGTGAGGGGTGTGGGGACCTTGGTGTGCATGTTCACTGGTTCCTGAAGATAGCAGGACAGGTGGATAAGGTGGTTAAGGAGGCATATGGGCTACTTGCCTTTATTAACCGAGGCACAGAATATTAGAGCAGGGAGGATATGCTGGAACTGTATAAAACGCTGGTTAGGCTACAGCTAGAGTATTGTCTGCAGCTCTGGAATCCGCGTTATAGGAAGGATGTGATTGCTCTAGAGAGAGTACACAGGAGATGTATCAGGATGCTGCCTGGGCTGGAAAGTTTTAGTTCGGAGAGATTGGATAGACAGGGGTTATTTTCCCTGGAGTAGAGGAGATTGAGGGCGGGGGGGGTGCATGATTAAGGTATATAAAGTTATGAGGAGCATAGATAGGATAGACAGGAAAGAACTTTTTCCCTTGGTGGAGGGATCAATAACCAGGGGGCATAGATTTAAGGTAATGGGCAGGAGGTTTTGATGGGATTTGAGGAAGAACTTTTTCACCCAGAGGATGGTGGGAATCTGGAATTCACTGCCTGAAAGGATGTAAGACGCCGGCACCCTCATAACATTTAAGAATTAGTTGGATGTGCACTTGCGATGCCATGGCATGCAAGTCTTTGTGCCTAGTGCTGGAAAATGGGATTAGACTAGTTGGGGACTTGTTTGACTGCCACAGACTTGATGGGCTAAAGGGCCTTTTTCTGTGCTGTAGACCTCTATGTCAGTGTTACAGTGAGGGGTCTGGGGCATATCAGTGTTACAGTGAGTTGTGGTGTATATCAGAGTGTCACATTGAGGGGTGTGGCTATATCAGAGTGTTACAGTAAGGGATGTGGGGTATATCAGGGTGTGACAGTGAGGGGTGTGGGGTATATCAGAGTGTTACAGTGAGGGGTGTGCAATATATCAGAGTGTTTCACTGAGTGGTATGGGGTGTATCAGGGTGTTACACTGAGAGGTGAGGAGTATATCAGAGTGTTACTGTGAGGGGTGTGGGTATATATCAGAGTGTTAGAGTGGGGGGTATATCAGTGTGTTACAGTGAGGAGTGTGGGTATATATCAGAGTGTTACAGTGAGGGGTGTGTGGTATATTAGAATGTTACAGTGAGTGGTGGTGTGTGTTACAGTGAGGGCTGTGAGGTTTATCCGAGTGTTACACTGAGGGATGTGGGGTATATCAGTGTGTTACAGTGAGGGGTGTGCGATTTATCAGAGTGTTTCACTGAGGGGTGTGGGGTGTATCAGGGTGTTACACTGAGAGGTATGGAGTATATCAGAGTGTTACTGTGAGTGGTGGCATATATCAGAGTGTTACAGTGAGGGGTGTGGCTATATCAGAGTGAGGGGTGTGGGGCATGTCAGAATGTTACAGTGAGGGATGTGGCTTATATCACTGTGTTACAGTGAGGGGTATATCAGCGTGTTACAGTGAGGTGTGCGTGTATATCCGAGTGTTACAGTGAAGGGTGTGGTATATATCAGTGTGTTGCAGTGAGGGATGTGGGGTATATTAGTGTGTTACAGTGAGGGGTATATCAGTGTGTTACAGTGAGGTTTGTGGTATATATTAGTGTTACAGTAATGGGTGTGCGGTTTTTTTTAGAGTGTTACAGTGAGTGTTGGTGTGGGTTAGAGTGAGGGGTGTGGCTACATCAGAGTGTTAGAGTGAGGGGTGTGGGGCATATCAGAGTGTTAGAGTGAGGGGTGTGGGGCATATCAGAGTGTTACACTGAGGGTTGTGGGGTATATCAGAGTGTTAGAGTGAGGGGTGTGGGGTATATCAGTGTGTTACAGTGAGGTTTGTGGTATATATTAGAGTGTTACAGTAATGGGTGTGGGGTTTTTAGAGTGTTATAGTGAGTGTTGGTGTGTGTTAGAGTGAGGGGTGTGGGGCATATCAAATTGTTACAGAGAAGGGTGTGGTGTATAGTAGTGTGTTACAGTGAGGGGTATATCAGTGTGTTACAGTGAGTGGTGTGGTATATCCGAGTGTTAAAGTGAGGGGTGTGGTATATATCAGAGTGTTACAGTGAGGTGTGTGGGGTCTTTGAGTGTTACAGTGAGTGGTGGTGTGTGTTAGAGTGAGGAGTGTGTGGCATATCACAGTGTTACAGTGAAGGGTGTGAGGTATATCCGAGTGTTACAGTGAGGGGTGTGGGGTGCATCAATGTGTTACAGTGAGGGATATATCAGTGTGTTACAGTGAGGTGTGTGGGTATATATCAGTGTGTTACAGTGAGGGGTGTGTGGTATATTAGAATGTTACAGTGAGTAGTGGTGTGTGTTAGAGTGAGGAGTGTGTGGCATATCACAGTGTTACAGTGAAGGGTGTGAGGTATATCCGAGTGTTACAGTGAGGGGTGTGGGGTCTTTCAGGGTGTTACACTGAGGGATGTGGGGTATGTCAGTGTGTTACAGTGAGGGGTGTGCGATTTATCAGAGTGTTTCACTGAGGGGTGTGGGGTGTATCAGGGTGTTACACTGAGAGGTGTGGAGTATATCAGCGTGTTACTATGAGTGATGGCATATATCAGAATGTTACAGTGAGGGGTGTGGGGTGTATCAATGTGTTACAGTGAGGGATATATCAGTGTGTTACAGTGAGGTGTGTGGGTATATATCAGTGTGTTACAGTGAGGGGTGTGTGGTATATTAGAATGTTACAGTGAGTAGTGGTGTGTGTTAGAGTGTGGAGTGTGTGGCATATCACAGTGTTACAGTGAAGGGTGTGAGGTATATCCGAGTGTTACAGTGAGGGGTGTGGGGTGTATCAATGTGTTACAGTGAGGGATATATCAGTGTGTTACAGTGAGGTGTGTGGGTATATCAGAGTGTTACAGTGAGGGATGTGGTATATATCAGAGTGTTACAGTGAAGGGTGTGCGGTATATTTGAGTGTTTCAGTGAGTGGTGGTGTGTGTTAGAGTGAGGGATGTGGCTACATCAGAGTGTTGCACTGAGGGATGTGGTGTATATCAGTGTGTTACAGTGAGGGGTATATCAGTGTGTTACAGTGAGGAATAGGTGTATATCAGAGTGTTACAGTGAGGGGTGTGGTATATATCAGTGTTACAGTGAGCGGTGTGGCGTATATTAGAGTATTACAGTGAGTGGTGGTGTGTGTTAGAGTGAGGGGTGTGGGTATATCAGTGTGTTACAGTGAGGGGTGTGGGTATATCAGAGTGTTACAGTGAGGGATGTGGGATATATCAGTCTGTTGCAGTGAGGGATGTGGGGTATATCAGTGTGTTGCACTGAGGGGTGTGGGTATATCAGAGTGTTACAGTGAGGGGTGTGGTATATATCAGAGTGTTACAGTGAGGGGTGTGAGGTATATCTGAGTGTTACAGTGAGGGATGTTGGGTATATCAGTGTGTTGTAGTGAGGGATGTGGGGTATATCAGTGTGTTGCAGTGAGCGGTGTGGGTATATCAGAGTGTTACAGTGAGGGATGTGGGGTATATCAGTGTGTTGCAGTGAGGGATGTGGGGTACATCAGTGTGTTGCAATGAGGGGTGTGGGTATATCAGAGTGTTACAGTGAGGGGTGTGGTATATATCAGAGTGTTACAGTGAGGCGTGTGGGATATATTAGAGTGTTACAGTGAGTGGTGGCGTCTGTTAGAGTGGGAGGTGTGGCTACATCAGAGTGTTAGTGTGAGGGGTGTGGGGCATATCAGAGTGTTAGAGTGAGGGGTGTGGGGCATATCAGAGTGTTACACTGAGGGTTGTGGGGTATATCAGAGTGTTAGAGTGAGGGGTGTGGGGTATATCAGTGTGTTACAGTGAGGTTTGTGGTATATATTAGAGTGTTACAGTAATGGGTGTGGGGTTTTTAGAGTGTTATAGTGAGTGTTGGTGTGTGTTAGAGTGAGGGGTGTGGGGCATATCAAATTGTTACAGAGAAGGGTGTGGTGTATAGTAGTGTGTTACAGTGAGGGGTATATCAGTGTGTTACAGTGAGTGGTGTGGTATATCCGAGTGTTAAAGTGAGGGGTGTGGTATATATCAGAGTGTTACAGTGAGGTGTGTGGGGTCTTTGAGTGTTACAGTGAGTGGTGGTGTGTGTTAGAGTGAGGAGTGTGTGGCATATCACAGTGTTACAGTGAAGGGTGTGAGGTATATCCGAGTGTTACAGTGAGGGGTGTGGGGTGCATCAATGTGTTACAGTGAGGGATATATCAGTGTGTTACAGTGAGGTGTGTGGGTATATATCAGTGTGTTACAGTGAGGGGTGTGTGGTATATTAGAATGTTACAGTGAGTAGTGGTGTGTGTTAGAGTGAGGAGTGTGTGGCATATCACAGTGTTACAGTGAAGGGTGTGAGGTATATCCGAGTGTTACAGTGAGGGGTGTGGGGTCTTTCAGGGTGTTACACTGAGGGATGTGGGGTATGTCAGTGTGTTACAGTGAGGGCTGTGAGTTTTATCCGAGTGTTACACTGAGGGATGTGGGGTATATCAGTGTGTTACAGTGAGGGGTGTGCGATTTATCAGAGTGTTTCACTGAGGGGTGTGGGGTGTATCAGGGTGTTACACTGAGAGGTGTGGAGTATATCAGCGTGTTACTATGAGTGGTGGCATATATCAGAATGTTACAGTGAGGGGTGTGGCGTATATCACTGTGTTACAATGAGGGGTATATCAGCGTGTTACAGTGAGGTGTGCGTGTATATCCGAGTGTTACAGTGAGGAGTGTGGTATATATCAGTGTGTTACAGTGAGGGATGTGGGGTATATTAGTGTGTTACAGTGAGGGGTATATCTGTGTTACAGTGAGGTTTGTGGTATATATTAGAGTGTTACAGTAATGGGTGTGGGTTTTTTTTTAGAGTGTTACAGTGAGTGTTGGTGTGGGTTAGAGTGAGGGGTGTGGCTACATCAGAGTGTTAGAGTGAGGGGTGTGGGGCATATCAGAGTGTTAGAGTGAGGGGTGTGGGGCATATCAGAGTGTTACACTGAGGGTTGTGGGGTATATCAGAGTGTTAGAGTGAGGGGTGTGGGGTATATCAGTGTGTTACAGTGAGGTTTGTGGTATATATTAGAGTGTTACAGTAATGGGTGTGGGGTTTTTAGAGTGTTATAGTGAGTGTTGGTGTGTGTTAGAGTGAGGGGTGTGGGGCATATCAAATTGTTACAGAGAAGGGTGTGGTGTATAGTAGTGTGTTACAGTGAGGGGTATATCAGTGTGTTACAGTGAGTGGTGTGGTATATCCGAGTGTTAAAGTGAGGGGTGTGGTATATATCAGAGTGTTACAGTGAGGTGTGTGGGGTCTTTGAGTGTTACAGTGAGTGGTGGTGTGTGTTAGAGTGAGGAGTGTGTGGCATATCACAGTGTTACAGTGAAGGGTGTGAGGTATATCCGAGTGTTACAGTGAGGGGTGTGGGGTGCATCAATGTGTTACAGTGAGGGATATATCAGTGTGTTACAGTGAGGTGTGTGGGTATATATCAGTGTGTTACAGTGAGGGGTGTGTGGTATATTAGAATGTTACAGTGAGTAGTGGTGTGTGTTAGAGTGAGGAGTGTGTGGCATATCACAGTGTTACAGTGAAGGGTGTGAGGTATATCCGAGTGTTACAGTGAGGGGTGTGGGGTCTTTCAGGGTGTTACACTGAGGGATGTGGGGTATGTCAGTGTGTTACAGTGAGGACTGTGAGTTTTATCCGAGTGTTACACTGAGGGATGTGGGGTATATCAGTGTGTTACAGTGAGGGGTGTGCGATTTATCAGAGTGTTTCACTGAGGGGTGTGGGGTGTATCAGGGTGTTACACTGAGAGGTGTGGAGTATATCAGCGTGTTACTATGAGTGATGGCATATATCAGAATGTTACAGTGAGGGGTGTGGGGTGTATCAATGTGTTACAGTGAGGGATATATCAGTGTGTTACAGTGAGGTGTGTGGGTATATATCAGTGTGTTACAGTGAGGGGTGTGTGGTATATTAGAATGTTACAGTGAGTAGTGGTGTGTGTTAGAGTGTGGAGTGTGTGGCATATCACAGTGTTACAGTGAAGGGTGTGAGGTATATCCGAGTGTTACAGTGAGGGGTGTGGGGTGTATCAATGTGTTACAGTGAGGGATATATCAGTGTGTTACAGTGAGGTGTGTGGGTATATCAGAGTGTTACAGTGAGGGATGTGGTATATATCAGAGTGTTACAGTGAAGGGTGTGCGGTATATTTGAGTGTTTCAGTGAGTGGTGGTGTGTGTTAGAGTGAGGGATGTGGCTACATCAGAGTGTTGCACTGAGGGATGTGGTGTATATCAGTGTGTTACAGTGAGGGGTATATCAGTGTGTTACAGTGAGGAATAGGTGTATATCAGAGTGTTACAGTGAGGGGTGTGGTATATATCAGTGTTACAGTGAGCGGTGTGGCGTATATTAGAGTATTACAGTGAGTGGTGGTGTGTGTTAGAGTGAGGGGTGTGGGTATATCAGTGTGTTACAGTGAGGGGTGTGGGTATATCATAGTGTTACAGTGAGGGATGTGGGATATATCAGTCTGTTGCAGTGAGGGATGTGGGGTATATCAGTGTGTTGCACTGAGGGGTGTGGGTATATCAGAGTGTTACAGTGAGGGGTGTGGTATATATCAGAGTGTTACAGTGAGGGGTGTGAGGTATATCTGAGTGTTACAGTGAGGGATGTTGGGTATATCAGTGTGTTGTAGTGAGGGATGTGGGGTATATCAGTGTGTTGCAGTGAGCGGTGTGGGTATATCAGAGTGTTACAGTGAGGGATGTGGGGTATATCAGTGTGTTGCAGTGAGGGATGTGGGGTACATCAGTGTGTTGCAATGAGGGGTGTGGGTATATCAGAGTGTTACAGTGAGGGGTGTGGTATATATCAGAGTGTTACAGTGAGGCGTGTGGGATATATTAGAGTGTTACAGTGAGTGGTGGCGTCTGTTAGAGTGGGAGGTGTGGCTACATCAGAGTGTTAGTGTGAGGGGTGTGGGGCATATCAGAGTGTTAGAGTGAGGGGTGTGGGGCATATCAGAGTGTTACACTGAGGGTTGTGGGGTATATCAGAGTGTTAGAGTGAGGGGTGTGGGGTATATCAGTGTGTTACAGTGAGGTTTGTGGTATATATTAGAGTGTTACAGTAATGGGTGTGGGGTTTTTAGAGTGTTATAGTGAGTGTTGGTGTGTGTTAGAGTGAGGGGTGTGGGGCATATCAAATTGTTACAGAGAAGGGTGTGGTGTATAGTAGTGTGTTACAGTGAGGGGTATATCAGTGTGTTACAGTGAGTGGTGTGGTATATCCGAGTGTTAAAGTGAGGGGTGTGGTATATATCAGAGTGTTACAGTGAGGTGTGTGGGGTCTTTGAGTGTTACAGTGAGTGGTGGTGTGTGTTAGAGTGAGGAGTGTGTGGCATATCACAGTGTTACAGTGAAGGGTGTGAGGTATATCCGAGTGTTACAGTGAGGGGTGTGGGGTGCATCAATGTGTTACAGTGAGGGATATATCAGTGTGTTACAGTGAGGTGTGTGGGTATATATCAGTGTGTTACAGTGAGGGGTGTGTGGTATATTAGAATGTTACAGTGAGTAGTGGTGTGTGTTAGAGTGAGGAGTGTGTGGCATATCACAGTGTTACAGTGAAGGGTGTGAGGTATATCCGAGTGTTACAGTGAGGGGTGTGGGGTCTTTCAGGGTGTTACACTGAGGGATGTGGGGTATGTCAGTGTGTTACAGTGAGGGCTGTGAGTTTTATCCGAGTGTTACACTGAGGGATGTGGGGTATATCAGTGTGTTACAGTGAGGGGTGTGCGATTTATCAGAGTGTTTCACTGAGGGGTGTGGGGTGTATCAGGGTGTTACACTGAGAGGTGTGGAGTATATCAGCGTGTTACTATGAGTGGTGGCATATATCAGAATGTTACAGTGAGGGGTGTGGCGTATATCACTGTGTTACAATGAGGGGTATATCAGCGTGTTACAGTGAGGTGTGCGTGTATATCCGAGTGTTACAGTGAGGAGTGTGGTATATATCAGTGTGTTACAGTGAGGGATGTGGGGTATATTAGTGTGTTACAGTGAGGGGTATATCTGTGTTACAGTGAGGTTTGTGGTATATATTAGAGTGTTACAGTAATGGGTGTGGGTTTTTTTTTAGAGTGTTACAGTGAGTGTTGGTGTGGGTTAGAGTGAGGGGTGTGGCTACATCAGAGTGTTAGAGTGAGGGGTGTGGGGCATATCAGAGTGTTAGAGTGAGGGGTGTGGGGCATATCAGAGTGTTACACTGAGGGTTGTGGGGTATATCAGAGTGTTAGAGTGAGGGGTGTGGGGTATATCAGTGTGTTACAGTGAGGTTTGTGGTATATATTAGAGTGTTACAGTAATGGGTGTGGGGTTTTTAGAGTGTTATAGTGAGTGTTGGTGTGTGTTAGAGTGAGGGGTGTGGGGCATATCAAATTGTTACAGAGAAGGGTGTGGTGTATAGTAGTGTGTTACAGTGAGGGGTATATCAGTGTGTTACAGTGAGTGGTGTGGTATATCCGAGTGTTAAAGTGAGGGGTGTGGTATATATCAGAGTGTTACAGTGAGGTGTGTGGGGTCTTTGAGTGTTACAGTGAGTGGTGGTGTGTGTTAGAGTGAGGAGTGTGTGGCATATCACAGTGTTACAGTGAAGGGTGTGAGGTATATCCGAGTGTTACAGTGAGGGGTGTGGGGTGCATCAATGTGTTACAGTGAGGGATATATCAGTGTGTTACAGTGAGGTGTGTGGGTATATATCAGTGTGTTACAGTGAGGGGTGTGTGGTATATTAGAATGTTACAGTGAGTAGTGGTGTGTGTTAGAGTGAGGAGTGTGTGGCATATCACAGTGTTACAGTGAAGGGTGTGAGGTATATCCGAGTGTTACAGTGAGGGGTGTGGGGTCTTTCAGGGTGTTACACTGAGGGATGTGGGGTATGTCAGTGTGTTACAGTGAGGACTGTGAGTTTTATCCGAGTGTTACACTGAGGGATGTGGGGTATATCAGTGTGTTACAGTGAGGGGTGTGCGATTTATCAGAGTGTTTCACTGAGGGGTGTGGGGTGTATCAGGGTGTTACACTGAGAGGTGTGGAGTATATCAGCGTGTTACTATGAGTGATGGCATATATCAGAATGTTACAGTGAGGGGTGTGGGGTGTATCAATGTGTTACAGTGAGGGATATATCAGTGTGTTACAGTGAGGTGTGTGGGTATATATCAGTGTGTTACAGTGAGGGGTGTGTGGTATATTAGAATGTTACAGTGAGTAGTGGTGTGTGTTAGAGTGTGGAGTGTGTGGCATATCACAGTGTTACAGTGAAGGGTGTGAGGTATATCCGAGTGTTACAGTGAGGGGTGTGGGGTGTATCAATGTGTTACAGTGAGGGATATATCAGTGTGTTACAGTGAGGTGTGTGGGTATATCAGAGTGTTACAGTGAGGGATGTGGTATATATCAGAGTGTTACAGTGAAGGGTGTGCGGTATATTTGAGTGTTTCAGTGAGTGGTGGTGTGTGTTAGAGTGAGGGATGTGGCTACATCAGAGTGTTGCACTGAGGGATGTGGTGTATATCAGTGTGTTACAGTGAGGGGTATATCAGTGTGTTACAGTGAGGAATAGGTGTATATCAGAGTGTTACAGTGAGGGGTGTGGTATATATCAGTGTTACAGTGAGCGGTGTGGCGTATATTAGAGTATTACAGTGAGTGGTGGTGTGTGTTAGAGTGAGGGGTGTGGGTATATCAGTGTGTTACAGTGAGGGGTGTGGGTATATCATAGTGTTACAGTGAGGGATGTGGGATATATCAGTCTGTTGCAGTGAGGGATGTGGGGTATATCAGTGTGTTGCACTGAGGGGTGTGGGTATATCAGAGTGTTACAGTGAGGGGTGTGGTATATATCAGAGTGTTACAGTGAGGGGTGTGAGGTATATCTGAGTGTTACAGTGAGGGATGTTGGGTATATCAGTGTGTTGTAGTGAGGGATGTGGGGTATATCAGTGTGTTGCAGTGAGCGGTGTGGGTATATCAGAGTGTTACAGTGAGGGATGTGGGGTATATCAGTGTGTTGCAGTGAGGGATGTGGGGTACATCAGTGTGTTGCAATGAGGGGTGTGGGTATATCAGAGTGTTACAGTGAGGGGTGTGGTATATATCAGAGTGTTACAGTGAGGCGTGTGGGATATATTAGAGTGTTACAGTGAGTGGTGGCGTCTGTTAGAGTGGGAGGTGTGGCTACATCAGAGTGTTAGTGTGAGGGGTGTGGGGCATATCAGAGTGTTAGAGTGAGGGGTGTGGGGCATATCAGAGTGTTACACTGAGGGTTGTGGGGTATATCAGAGTGTTAGAGTGAGGGGTGTGGGGTATATCAGTGTGTTACAGTGAGGTTTGTGGTATATATTAGAGTGTTACAGTAATGGGTGTGGGGTTTTTAGAGTGTTATAGTGAGTGTTGGTGTGTGTTAGAGTGAGGGGTGTGGGGCATATCAAATTGTTACAGAGAAGGGTGTGGTGTATAGTAGTGTGTTACAGTGAGGGGTATATCAGTGTGTTACAGTGAGTGGTGTGGTATATCCGAGTGTTAAAGTGAGGGGTGTGGTATATATCAGAGTGTTACAGTGAGGTGTGTGGGGTCTTTGAGTGTTACAGTGAGTGGTGGTGTGTGTTAGAGTGAGGAGTGTGTGGCATATCACAGTGTTACAGTGAAGGGTGTGAGGTATATCCGAGTGTTACAGTGAGGGGTGTGGGGTGCATCAATGTGTTACAGTGAGGGATATATCAGTGTGTTACAGTGAGGTGTGTGGGTATATATCAGTGTGTTACAGTGAGGGGTGTGTGGTATATTAGAATGTTACAGTGAGTAGTGGTGTGTGTTAGAGTGAGGAGTGTGTGGCATATCACAGTGTTACAGTGAAGGGTGTGAGGTATATCCGAGTGTTACAGTGAGGGGTGTGGGGTCTTTCAGGGTGTTACACTGAGGGATGTGGGGTATGTCAGTGTGTTACAGTGAGGGCTGTGAGTTTTATCCGAGTGTTACACTGAGGGATGTGGGGTATATCAGTGTGTTACAGTGAGGGGTGTGCGATTTATCAGAGTGTTTCACTGAGGGGTGTGGGGTGTATCAGGGTGTTACACTGAGAGGTGTGGAGTATATCAGCGTGTTACTATGAGTGGTGGCATATATCAGAATGTTACAGTGAGGGGTGTGGCGTATATCACTGTGTTACAATGAGGGGTATATCAGCGTGTTACAGTGAGGTGTGCGTGTATATCCGAGTGTTACAGTGAGGAGTGTGGTATATATCAGTGTGTTACAGTGAGGGATGTGGGGTATATTAGTGTGTTACAGTGAGGGGTATATCTGTGTTACAGTGAGGTTTGTGGTATATATTACAGTGTATATATTATATGTTACAGTGAGTAGTGGTGTGTGTTAGAGTGAGGAGTGTGTGGCATATCACAGTGTTACAGTGAAGGGTGTGAGGTATATCCGAGTGTTACAGTGAAGGGTGTGGGGTGTATCAATGTGTTACAGTGAGGGATATATCAGTGTGTTACAGTGAGGTGTGTGGGTATATATCAGTGTGTTACAGTGAGGGGTGTGTGGTATATTAGAATGTTACAGTGAGTAGTGTTGTGTGTTAGAGTGAGGAGTGTGTGGCATATCACAGTGTTACAGTGAAGGGTGTGAGGTATATCAGAGTGTTACAGTGAGGGGTGTGGGGTCTTTCAGGGTGTTACACTGAGGGATATGGGGTATGTCAATGTGTTACAGTGAGGGGTGTGGGTTTATCCGAGTGTTAAATTGAGGGATGTGGTATATATCAGAGTGTTACAGTGAAGGGTGTGCGGTATATTTGAGTGTTTCAGTGAGTGGTGGTGTGTGTTAGAGTGAGGGATGTGGCTACATCAGAGTGTTGCACTGAGGGATGTGGTGTATATCAGTGTGTTACAGTGAGGGGTATATCAGTGTGTTACAGTGAGGGATAGGTGTATATCAGAGTGTTACAGTGAGGGGTGTGGTATATATCAGTGTTACAGTGAGCGGTGTGGCGTATATTAGAGTGTTACAGTGAGTGGTGGTGTGTGTTAGAGTGAGGGGTGTGGGTATATCAGTGTGTTACAGTGAGGGGTGTGGGTATATCAGAGTGTTACAGTGAGGGATGTGGGGTATATCAGTCTGTTGCAGTGAGGGATGTGGGGTATATCAGTGTGTTGCACTGAGGGGTGTGGGTATATCAGAGTGTTACAGTGAGGGGTGTGGTATATATCAGAGTGTTACAGTGAGGGGTGTGAGGTATATCTGAGTGTTACAGTGAGGGATGTTGGGTATATCAGTGTGTTGTAGTGAGGGATGTGGGGTATATCAGTGTGTTGCAGTGAGCGGTGTGGGTATATCAGAGTGTTACAGTGAGGGATGTGGGGTATATCAGTGTGTTGCAGTGAGGGATGTGGGGTACATCAGTGTGTTGCAATGAGGGGTGTGGGTATATCAGAGTGTTACAGTGAGGGGTGTGGTATATATCAGAGTGTTACAGTGAGGCGTGTGGGATATATTAGAGTGTTACAGTGAGTGGTGGCGTCTGTTAGAGTGGGAGGTGTGGCTGCATCAGAATGTTAGTGTGAGGGGTGTGGAGCATATCAGAGTGTTACAGTGTGGGATGTGGGGTATATATCAGAGTGTTACAGTGAGGGGTGTGGTATATATCAGAGTGTTACAGTGAGGCGTGTTGGGTATATCAGTGTGTTAGAGTGAGGGTGTGGGTTATATCAGAGTGTTACAGTGAGGGTTGTGCGGTATATCCGAGTGTTACAGTGAGATGTGTGGGGTATATCTGAGAGATTTACAGTTTGGTGGTGAGATATTGCTCTCCACTTCTTGTCAGAGTGTATTGCAACCTCCCTCCGATCATTTTGCAGCCTGGAAAGGAATCGCACGGAGTCATGGTGAAACCTTGGAGCCATCCTTTGGGGCCATCCTTTGGGGCCTTCCCCATTCCTGGTTTCATCCTCTTGTCCATCTCTGGAGAGACAGAGGGGTTTTGAATGTCCCCCTTCGATGGGATGGCTTAGCTGCATTTTAATTTTCTCTCTTCCCTGGCAAAGGTCCTGAATGCTTCAAACCCAGCACAAGAGTCCTCCTCATTGAAAACCAACCTCTTGGGGAGAAGGCAGAAAAATGGGGTTGAGAAACTTATCAGCCATGATTGAATGGCGGAGCTGACTCAATGGGCCGAATGGCCTAATTTCTGCTCCTATGTCTTATGGTCTCTTATCTCCTGCAATAGTTCCCTGGTATTTAGATTCCTTCCACAAAAAACTGTGCAGCTGCCACAGCTCCATGCCAAGGGTGCCTTTGAATGGGCGGTCATGACTGACCTCATGGGGTCATGGTCCAGGGGGAGGTAGGAGGAAGTGTCTGCGAGTTGACGCTCAGCCTCTGCGAGGTAGAGGTCAGTGCACCAAACAACAACAGCACCATCCTGGAAAAGAAAAACAATATTATTTAAATGGAAAGAGACTACAAAATGCTGTGACACAGAGAGATCCAGATGTCCTTGTTCATGATAGACAAAAAGTTAGCATGTAGGTACATGATTCAGAAGGCAAATGGAATGTTGGCCTTTATTGCAAGGGAAACAGAATATCAAAGTAGGGAAGTATTGCTTCAGTTACACAGGGCCTGAGTGAGAGCACTCCTGTGCACAGTTTTGATCTACTCACTTGAAGGGGGGGATATACTTGATTTGGAAGCAGTTCAGAGAAGGTTCACTTGGCTGATTCCTGGGATGAAGGAGTTGTCTTTTGAGGGAAGGTTGAGCAGGTTGGCCCTATACTCATTGGATTTTGGAAGATTGAGAGGTGATCTTACTAAAACATAAGATTCTGAAGGGGCTTGATAGGGTGGGTGCTGGGATGATGCTTCTTCTTATGGGAGAGACTAGAACAAAGGGGCACAGTTTTAAAAATTTTCCCATTTAAGATGGAGATGAGGTGGAATTTTTGTTTCAGAGAGTTGTTAAACTTCGGAATCCTCATTCCCAGGGAGGGATGGAGGCTGGGTCATTGAATATGTTCAAGGCTGAATTGGCATATTTTTAACAGACAAGGGAATCAAACTTTATGGGGAGCAGACAGGAAAATGGATTTACGGCCACAGTCAATCAGCCATGATCTGACTGAATGGCGAAAGAGGCTTGAGGGGCCGAGTGGCCTACTCTTGCTCCTATTTCTTATAATTTATGACCTTCGAATGAGTTGTTTGAAAATTTGCAAATGAGCTTTGGTTTTCTCAAGTTCACCTAACTTCCCAATTCCACCCCTTCCCCTCAATTTAAAAAGCATGTGCCCTACAGAAACTCTGTACAAGGGTTCAGCACATCCATAATCCTGTTGCCAAATAGGACATTGGTCAAGCCAGCAATACCTCAAAGTCTGCAGCTCGCTCTGGACAGAGAAACCCCTCATCGCTGTTTTGCCAATGTGTTGATCACTGAGGGAATAACGATATAAGATGTAAATAAAGGTGCATGGTTGAATGCGTGAGTGAGCCAGCACAGATTAGCCATAAGTGGGAACAAATAGGGGACAACGTCCAGTGCATCAGGAGGAGTTTGCGCTCCTTCATAGACAGATACCTGGTCCTCGTGGCAGGCCAGGAGCCAGTGTTAACATTCAACTGCTTGAACCTTGCGGAGAGATACAGTGAATTACACCTATGTAGAGTGCAGCGTCTGGACTCCAACTGTACTGTATGCCCTGGAGGGAGAGCGGCAGCTTTGAGGTCCTGAGGCCTAAGCTGAAACTTGGTTGCACCACCCCTCCCCTACTCCACTCTGACCTTGTCATAAGGAGATGTCATTAGAAATAAGCTGAAATCTCAGCCTGACCCTCAATGACATTGATTCTAAAGTCCACTTCTTATTTGTTCACTCCAACCCCAAGGGTGATCACCTCTGTCGCTGCTGCTGTGCAGTACTTTTTAATGATTTTTTAAAAAAAATTCATTCAGCTTTACATTCATTCATTCATTCAGCTTTACATGGATGGTACCAGAATTGAAAGGTTTTTCTTTCAAGGGATGTGGGTGTTGCTGGCTAGGCCAGTATTTGTTGTTTATCCCTCATTACCTTGAGAAGGTGGTGGTGAGCTGCCTTCTTTAACTGCTGCAGTCCATGTAGTGTAGGTACACCCACAGTGCTGTTAGGAAGGGAGCTCCAGGATTTTGACCCAGTGACAGTGAAGGAACGGCGATATATTTCCAAGTCAGGATGGTGAGTGGCTATTGAGTGTGGATGCTTCTATCGGGAAAGGCTGAACAGGCTGAGGTTTCTTTCTCTGAGGAAGAGAATTCTGAGAGTGTTTGAAAGAACAAATGTTGAGATGTTTCCACTTGTAGGGGAGACTTAAGCTAGAGGTCCTAAGATACTAATGAATAAATCCAAGAGGGAATTTGACAGAGAGCGGTGAGAATGTGGAACTCGCTACCACAGGGAGTGGTTGGAATGAGTTGTGTCGATACATTGCAGGGGAAGCTGGATAAACAAATGAGGCAGAAAGGGATAAAAGGAAATGTTTGATCAGGTGAGATGAAGAGGGTTGGGAAGAGGCTCAGATGGAGCATTAACACCGACATGGACTGGTTGGTCAGAATGGCCTCTTCCTGTGCTTTAAAATGTAGTATAAAGGGTTAATAGCTATAACTCTGATAGCTAACATACATCAGCAGTGATGTCAGATCACATGTTACTGGAACTCAGAGAGAGATGGTTCTGGAAGGAGCTTCATGCTTATCCATCTTGTACATAGTTATATGTAATTAATAAATGTTTCCAAGTTCCTGGAAAGCTTTTTTCCAGGCATCTGTGTTAACCGGGACCATTTATGATAAATACAATGCAATTCTCAGTTTGTGGCATCACTGGCAAGACCAGCATTTATTCCCTATCCTGTAAAGCCCTGAGATTGTGCTGCTGAGATTTCTCAATCAGTTTGATATGACTGACTGTCTTGCTGGGCCATTTGAGAGGGCAGCTAAGTATCACCCATGTTGGTGTGGGACTGGAGTCACATAAAGGCCTAGACAAGACAGGGGTGAGGCCCACAGCATATTAGTGAGCCAGCTAGGTTTTACAACAATGCTGGAGTTTTACTGATTCTCACAACTCCCACAGTGGGACTGAAACTTTTGTCCTCTGGATGAATGGTTCAGGCCTCCGCATTAATGATCCAGGAACACAATCACTGTCATTGCTGTGCTTCCCTGGGTTAGAGTGCTAATTCATCCCATTTTAAATTCAGCATCCTTACATATCAGAACCAGTGCTGAATGCTAAAAACTCATTGTAGACATTAGAGAGTGAGAAAGGTCGAGTGAGGAGCAAGAGAATGAAACTGAGAGAAAGAGAGTGTCAGGTAGAAGCAGAGTGAGGGAAAGAGAAGCATGGAACCAAAATGGGGGATGAGAAGAATGGGCAGAAAGGAGACCTCGTGAGATCTAGGAATGAGGAAATCTCCTTGGTGTAAAGAATCAGGAATTTGCAGGTCAGGCAATGGAATGCAGACAGGCTCATTAATATGCAGGACAAGCTGATTAGTATGCTGGACACGTCCCAGAAATGACTGAGGTTTCTTCGCTTTTTATGTGAGAGAATGGCCTGACAATGTTCAGCTCTGAAGGATAAGCTCCGTTCAGCAACAGCTGATAATGGGCTTGTTCTGTCCAGCCTGGGAGCTGTGTGGGAGCAGAGGGATTTGATGGTTCGAGTACATTATTAAAAGCAGCCCCTTGAGTGAAAGAGCTAGTTCACTATTGGCTTTCAGCCTGAGGTACAAAGTCTCCAAGTGAACATGAAGCAATGAATTTCTGTAAAGCCTTTGAGAGCACAGTTGGAGACAGTGTATAGGCTTGGGCTCCACACCATAACCGGATCTGAAGGTTAATTGTGAGACCACTGTGCACATTCACTGCGATATCTGAGCAAGCACAAATTGTTCTGAAATTCAACTTGAAATGATAACTGTTTCTCTCTCCACAGATGTTGCAAGAGCTGCTGAGTATTTCCAGCATTTCCTGTTCTAATTATAAATTGTTCTGTTTCTACATTTTGTCCAAGTTATTGTGTCAGTTCTCATTCTATTGCCCCTGTTTGTTTGGTATCAAATACAAACTTAGTCATTTTACATTGAGTTTCTGAAAATAATTTGTGGAATGAATTGGGAGCAAAGTTCTTCATTCTGCCCAAGTTTTCAGTGCTCGAGAAGATCCAATGAATCAAAACTTGTCTTTGGGCGTTGTTTGGAGAGAAGGTTCCTGGGCTGAAACTTGATGATGGCTGTACGCAGAGCGATTCCTGATTTTAAATACAACATTTTTTCTCCTTCAGTGCGATGAACTCGCCTCCTGGGTGGGACCGGTCATCTGTCCATCTCCAACCTAATGGTCAACGCAGCGAGTTGCCTAGCAACGGGAGCATCCATGGAGATGTGAACGGGAGAGATCATCCAGGATCTTCTTCAGGAGGTCAGAAAGACTTGCATTTCTGTTGTGCCTTTCACAACCCCAGCATGTCCCAAAGTGCTTTCCAGCCAGTGAAATACTTCTGAAGTGTAGTCACTGTTGTAATGTAGAAAATGCGGCAGCCAATTTGCACTCAGCAAGCTTCCACAAACAGCAAAATGATAATGACCAGATAATCGGTTTTAGTGATGTTGGTTGAAGGATAAATATTAGCCCTAGGACACCTGGAAGAATTTCCCCGCCTTTCTTTGAAATCATGCCATGAGATCTCTTCCATCCAGCCGAGAGGCCATTCAGGTCCCTGGAACACATCATCAGGCTGACGTTCCCACACACTGAGGGGTGCTGCACTGTCACAGGTGCCATCTTTCAGCTGAGTAGACAAACCACTGCGCTCCAATGTTTTAACAGAGCGCCAGAGCTCTCTATTTCTCGCTTGAATCTCCAAACCTGGGCCCCTTCAAAGATGCGGAGTGTGCCAGTTCTCAGTGTCCTTCTTTCTAGTGCAGGATCATTGGGTGAAACAAAACCCTTTTTTATTTTGGTGAGTCTTCATTCACTAACACACTGAGAAGATTTGGGACAGGTAAGTTGCTTTTCAGTGTGCTCGTGAATGAGCATGAGTGAGGTAAATGGGTAGGGTTCCATGTGACAAGATGATGGGGTTGGTAGGGTGCCAGCTATGTAGGGTGGTAGGGTGTTCAGGTTTGCTCAAGGGGAAGTTGGCAGGTCAGTAGGGAGACAGAGGGTCGCGGGTTGGAGTCAGAAGGTCATGGGAGTCAGTGGAGATTCGCGGGGGGAGGTTGTGGTGGGGGGGTGGGGGAGGGCAGTGAGCAGTCAGCGGTGAGCCGGTCAGCGTGGAGCCGGGGGTGGTCAGCGTGGAGCCGGGGGTGGTCAGCGTGGAGCCAGGAGTGTCAGCGTGGAGCCGGGGGTGGTCAGTGGGGAGTCGAATGTGTCAGTGGGGAGTAGAGTGTGTCATTGAGAGGTCAGGGGTGTCAGTGGGGAGTTGAGTGTGTCAGTGGGGAGTCGAGTGTGTCATTGAGAGGTCAGGGGTGTCAGTGGGGGGTCGAGTGTGTCAGTGGGGGGTCGAGTGTGTCAGTGAGGGGTCAGGGGTGTCAGTGAAGGGTCAGGGGTGTCATTGGGGAGCCGAGTGTGTCAGTGGGGAGTCAAGTGTGTCATTGAGGGGTCAGGGGTGTCAGTGAAGGGTCAGGGGTGTCAGTGGGGAGCCAAGTGTGTCAGTGGGGAGTTGATTGTGTCAGTGAGGGGTCAGGGGTGTCAGTGGGGAGTCGAGTGTGTCATTGAGAGGTCAGGGGTGTCAGTGGGGAGTCGAGTGTGTCAGTGAGGAGTCAAGTGTGTCAGTGAGGGGTCAGGGGTGTCATTGGGGAGTCGAGTGTGTCATTGAGAGGTCAGGGGTGTCAGTGGGGAGTCGAGTGTGTCAGTGAGGAGTCAAGTGTGTCAGTGAGGGGTCAGGGGTGTCATTGGGGAGTCGAGTGTGTCATTGAGAGGTCAGGGGTGTCAGTGGGGGGTCGAGTGTGTCAGTGGGGGGTCGAGTGTGTCATTGAGAGGTCAGGGGTGTCAGTGGAGAGTCGAGTGTGTCAGTGAGGAGTCAAGTGTGTCAGTGAGGGGTCAGGGGTGTCATTGGGGAGTCGAGTGTGTCATTGAGAGGTCAGGGGTGTCAGTGGGGAGTCGAGTGTGTCAGTGAGGAGTCAAGTGTGTCAGTGAGGGGTCAGGGGTGTCATTGGGGAGTCGAGTGTGTCATTGAGAGGTCAGGGGTGTCAGTGGGGAGTCGAGTGTCAGTGGGGAGTCAAGTGTGTCAGTGAGGGGTCAGGGGTGTCAGTGAAGGGTCAGGGGTGTCAGTGGGGAGCCAAGTGTGTCAGTGGGAGTTGATTGTGTTAGTGAGGGGTCAGGGGTGTCAGTGGGGAGTCGAGTGTGTCATTGAGAGGTCAGGGGTGTCAGTGGGGAGTCGAGTGTGTCAGTGGGGAGTCGAGTGTGTCATTGAGGGGTCAGGGGTGTCTGTGGGGAGTCGAGTGTGTCAGTGGGGAGTCGAGTGTGTCATTGAGAGGTCGGGGTGTCAGTGGGGAGTCGAGTGTGCCAGTGGGGAGTCGAGTGTGTCAGTGGGGAGTCAAGTGTGTCATTGAGGAGTCGAGTGTGTCAGTGGGGAGTCGAGTGTGTCAGTGGGGGGGTCGAGTATTTCAGTGGGGAGTCGAGTGTGTCAGTGGGGAGTCGAGTGTGTCATTGAGAGGTCGGGGGTGTCAGTGGGGGGTCGAGTGTGTCAGTGGGGAGTCGAGTGTGTCATTGAGGGGTCAGGGGTGTCAGTGGGGAGTCAAGTGTGTCATTGACGAGTCGAGTGTGTCATTGAGGGGTCAGGTGTGTCAGTGGGGAATCGAGTGTGTCAGTGGGGAGTCGAGTGTGTCATTGAGAGGTCGGGGTGTCAGTTGGGGAGTCGAGTGTGTCAGTGGGGAGTCGAGTGTGTCAGTGGGGAGTCAAGTGTGTCATTGAGGAGTCGAGTGTGTCATTGAGAGGTCAGGGGTGTCAGTGGGGAGTCGAGTGTGTCATTGAGAGGTCAGGGGTGTCAGTGGGGAGTCGAGTGTGTCATTGAGAGGTCAGGGGTGTCAGTGGGGAGTCGAGTGTGTCATTGAGAGGTCAGGGGTGTCAGTGGGGATTCGAGTCTGTCAGTTGGGGGTCGAGTGTGTCAGTTGGGGGTCGAGTGTGTCATTGAGGGTTAAGGGGTGTCAGTGGGGAGTCGAGTGTGTCAGTGGGGGGTCGAGTGTGTCAGTGGGGGGTCGAGTGTGTCAGTTGGGGGTCGAGTGTGTCAGTGGGGGGTCGAGTGTGTCAGTGGGGGGTCGAGTGTGTCAGTGGGGGGGTCGAGTGTGTCAGTGGGGGGTCAGGGGTGTCAGTGAAGGGTCAGGTGTCAGGGGTGTCATTGGGGAGCCGAGTGTGTCAGTGGGGAGTCGAGTGTGTCAGTGGGGGGGTCGAGTGTGTCAGTGGGGGGTCAGGGGTGTCAGTGAAGGGTCAGGTGTCGGGTGTCATTGGGGAGCCGAGTGTGTCAGTGGGGAGTCGAGTGTGTCATTGAGGGGTCAAGTGTGTCAGTGGGGAGTCGAGTGTGTCAGTGGGGGGTCGAGTGTGTCAGTGGGAAGTCGAGTGTGTCAGTGGGGGGGTCAAGTATTTCAGTGGGGAGCCGAGTGTGTCAGTGGGGAGTCGAGTGTGTCATTGAGAGGTCGGGGGTGTCAGTGGGGAGTCGAGTGTGTCAGTGGGGAGTCGAGTGTGTCAGTGGGGAGTCGAGTGTGTCAGTGGGGAGTCGAGTGTGTCAGTGGAGGGGTCAAGTATTTCAGTGGGGAGCCGAGTATGTCAGTGGGGAGTCGAGTGTGTCAGTGGGGGGGTCGAGTATTTCAGTGGGGAGCCGAGTATGTCAGTGGGGAGTCGAGTGTGTCAGTGGGGGGGTCAAGTATTTCAGTGGGGAGCCGAGTGTGTCAGTGGGGAGTCGAGTGTGTCAGTGGGGGGGTCAAGTATTTCAGTGGGGAGCCGAGTGTGTCAGTGGGGAATCGAGTGTGTCAGTGGGGGGGTCGAGTATTTCAGTGGGGAGTCGAGTATTTCAGTGGGGAGTCGAGTGTGTCAGTGGGGAGTCGAGTGTGTCATTGAGGGGTCAGGGGTGTCAGTGGGGAGTCGAGTGTGTCAGTGGGGAGTCAAGTGTGTCATTGAGGGGTCAGGGGTGTCAGTGGGGAATCAAGGAGTCAATTGTTTTGTTCCCAGGAGGTAGATGTTTTTTTCCTGGATAACTATCCGGGTAAGTAAGTCGGAATCCTCCAAAGCCTTCGACTCACTCAGAGTTGGGGACTTTTCCGGAGGGTTCCGTACGCTGGGGGATTGCCCAGTGGAGTTTGGAACTTCCCATGCAATTCCCATTGAGTTGTTGCATTGGAACTTCCAAGGTGTCCCGTAATGTATCTCCCGGGGAACCTCTGGGGTCCGACTATCTGGAAACTGGAATACCTGGACCAATGCTTCATACATCACCACAGTGACTATGCTTCAAACCGCATTTTATTGGCTGAAAAGCATTTTAGGACATCCTATGGTTGTGAAAGGTGCTAATGAAATGCAAAACCTTTCCTTTCTCTTTAATTTATAGATTCTTGGAACTCTGGGAATAACGAGAGCAGTCCTGACAAGAAACAGGACAGAGGGTCGGATCAGTCACACAACACAGAAACGGCAAAGGTAAGCTTGGACTCCTGGCTGGGCAGAAGGGACATATCAGTAGTTATTTAGTGCAGCGTTTCGTGCTATTCCTTCCTGACTGATAGTACCTGGGCTCCCATGACTGATGAGTATAGTCGTGAGTGGTGTTGGGGTGGGACAAGCAACTCTCTGCTCCTGAGTTCAGGTCTGGCCACAGCAAATGAAGAAGACAAATCCTGGTAGTGTTTGGCCTGGGAAATTTCCGAGAACTTGCCCCGGGTTCAACAATTCTGTTCATGGAAAGAACCTGAGTAACACCGTTCCCTTTAAACTGGGCGGGTGTGTGTCCTGCAGAGGTACAGAATGTACCACACAGAAAACCAAGCTGAATAGAAGCAATGCTCCTTTTAAAATGTGCTTCAGAGTCAGAAGGTCCATCGCCCACTGCAGAGCCTTGAGCTGGCACTTGATCTAAAGGCAGGATTGTGGGAGTGCTGCACTCCCTACAACACCTGTTTTCAGATGAACGATTAAAGTGAAACGCCAGTCTGTCCTGTCAGGTAAATACCAAAATTCCCGAGGTACTGTTTATAATGAAGAGTAGGACAGTGTAGAGGGAAACAAAAACAAAAATACCTGGAAAAACTCAGTAAGTCTGGCAGCATCTGTGCAGGGGAGCACAGTTAACGTTTCAAGTCCGCATGACTCTTCAACAGAACTAAGGGAAAATAGAAAAGGGGATATATACTCTGTATCTAACCCTGTGCTGTACGTGTCTTGAGAGTGTTTGATGGGGATAGTGTAGAAGGAGCTTTACTCTGTATCTAACCCTATGCTGTACCTGCCAAGCGAGTGTTTTATGGGGACAGTGTAAACGGAGATTTCCTCTGTATCCAACCCCGTGCTATACCTGTCCTGGGAGTATTTGTTGGGCTTAGTGTAGAGGGAGCTTTACTCTGCATCCAACACCATGATGTACCTGTCCTAGGAGTGTTTGATGGGGACAGTGTAGAAGGAGCTTTACCCTGTATCTAACCCCGTGCTGTACTGTCCTGGGAGTATTTGATGGAACAGTGTAGAGGGAGCTTTACTCTCTATCTAACCCCGTGCTGTACCTGCCCTGGGAGTGTTTGATGGGGACGGTGTAGAGGGAGCTTTACTCTGTATCTAACCCCATGCTGTACCTGTCCTGGGAGTGTTTGATGGGGTCAGTGTAGAGGGAGCTTTACTCTACATCTAAACCCGTGCTGTACCTGTCCTGGGAGTGTTTGATGAGGACAATGTAGCGGGTGCTTTACTCTGTATCTCACCCTGTGCTGAACCTGCCTTGGTTGTGTTTAATGGGGACAGTGTAGAGGGAGCTTTACTCTGTATCTAACCCTGTGCTGTACCTGTCCTGGGAGTGTTTGATGGGGACAGTGTAGAGGGAGCTTTACTCTGTATCTAACCCTGTGCTGTACCTGTCCTGGGAGTGTTTGATGGGGACAGTGTAGAGGGAGCTTTACTTTGTATCTAACCCTGTGCTGTACATGTCCTGGGTGTGTTTGATGGGGACAGACCTTCCCCTCCACAGCTGAATTTGGTTTAATCCATTCTGTCCAGTTGGGAACTGGGAACCTGGCCAGGACTGTGATCCCAGAGCAGATTCCTCTCTCATCCTGACTTGTCCTTATTATTTCCACAGATGAAGGCTGCCCGTGCAAAGTTTGATTTCCAGGCTGAATCTCCGAAGTAAGTTGAGCAAACAGAAACCAGTGGGACGGGTGGGTTGCGTTAAGATGATTAAGTGTTGTGATACCACCGTGGTTGAATAGTTATATATTGAATAGGGCCCCAGTTATGCCTGTCTCCTTAAGGGGTATGTGGAACATCCCTTGTTCCAATACTACTCCGATCCCCTCCCACAACTCTTTCTCCAGTACACTGATGACTTCTTCGGAGCTGCTTCATGCTCTCGCCTGGACCTGGAAAAATTTATTAATTTTGCTTCCAATTTCCATCCCTTCACATGGTTCATCTCTGACACTTCCTTTCCCTTAGCCTACCGACTCCCACAGCTACCTCGACTACAGCTCCTCACACCCAGCTTCCTGTAAGGACTCCATCCCATTCTCTCAGTTTCTTCGCCTCCATCGCATCTGTTCTGATGATACCACTTTCAAAAACAGTTCCTGTGATATGTCTTCCTTCTCCTTTAACCGAGGTTTTCCACCCATGGTGGTTGACAGGGCCCTCAATCATGTCCGGCCCATCTCCCATGCATCCACCCTCACACCTTCCTCTCCCTCCCAGAACCATGATAGGGTCCCCTTGTCCTCACTTATCACCTCACCAGCCTCCACATCCAAAGGATCATCCTCTGCCATTTCTGCCAACTCCAGCATGATGCCACCACCAAACACATCTTCCCTTCACTCCCACCCACCCAGCGGCATTTCGCAGGGGTCGTTCCCTCCAGGACACCCTGGTCCTCTCCTCCATCACCCCCTACACCTCAACCCCGTCCCACGGCACCTTCCCATGCAACCGCAGAAGGTGCAACACCTGCCCCTTTACTTCCCCCCTCCTCACCGTCCAAGGGCCCAAAGTGAAGCAGCATTTCACTTGCACTTCCCTCAATTTAGTCTACTGCATTCACTGCTCCCAACGTGGTCTCCTCTACATTGGAGAGACCAAACGCAGACTGGGTGACCGCTTTGCAAAACACCTTCGGTCTGTCCGCAAGCATGACCCAGACCTCCCTGTCGCTTGCCATTTCAACACACCACCCTGCTCTCATGCCCACGTGTCCATCCTTTGCCTGCTGCATTGTTCCAGAGAAGCTCAACGCAAACTGGAGGAACAGCACCTCATCTTCCGACTAGGCACTTTACAGCCTTCCCTGAAAATTGAGTTCAACAATTTTAGATCATGAACTCTCTCCTCCATCCCCACCCCCTTTCCAATCCCCCTTTCTCCAATAATTTATACAAATTTTTCTTTTCCCACCTATTTCCATTATTTTTAAAAGTATTTCCATCCATTGTTTTATCTCTACCTTTTAGCCTATTTCAATCTCTTCCCCTCACCGCACCCCCACTAGGGCTATCTGTACCTTGCTTGTCCTGCTTTCTACCCTTAATGTCACCATTAGCACATTTTTTAGCTAATATCACCACCGTCAACACCTCTTTGTCCTTTTGTCCATGACATCTTTTGGCAATCTCCACCTATCACCTCTATCCAGCTCTACCTGTCCCCCCACCCCACACTCTTAAACCAGCTTATATTTCACCTCTCTTCTATTTTCCCTTAGTTCTGTTGAAGAGTCATATGGACTCGAAACATTAACTGTGTTCCTCTCTGCAGATGCTGTCAGACCTGCTGAGTTTTTCCAGGTATTTTTGTTTTTGGTTGAATCGTTTGTTTGCCAGTGTTTAATTGATCAGTGGATCGGTTACTGGAGGGCATGTGGAATCTATGCTACTGTATCCAATGGGAGTCAATGCTTTGGAGTTGTGTGTGTGTGTGCGTAGGAGGTCTGTTAGGGTCCCATTCTTTCTTTCTGAGGAATACACTCTCTAGGAGCAATGTTGTCACCTTATTGGATAGCCCCTGGATTTGCTTTGTATACAACAGTGTATTCGAGAGGAAAGGTCTTAATGTTGGCTGCTAAGTGTCTGTGCTGCAGTCATTGCTATTGGCGTTAAGGGGTATCCAATGTACTTTGACCATTCCTTTCACCTTATCCCTGTGCTTTGCTCTCCAGGGAACTCACTCTTCAAAAGGGAGATGTTGTCTACATCCACAAAGTGCTCGACCAGAACTGGCTGAAAGGGGAGCACCATGGGAGGCTCGGAATCTTTCCTACATCTTATGTTGAGGTAGGACTTGTCTCTCCTCAATTTGGTGTCTGCTATTGCACGAGGACAGGTCTGGAGATGACTGACAACCCAGGTGGAGGACTGGCTCCATGTTGAGAGGGCTGAGAACTCCACTAGAATTTTGGACTCCTGCTGGGGAGAACTGGCATCTCTCAAGTAGAAGGTTGGATTCTTGCTGGGAGGGCTGGGATCTGCCCAGTAGAATATTGGACTCCTGCAAGGAGGACTGGGACCTCTCCAGTAGAGGATTGGGACTCGACTAGACTGTCAGCCCTGAACCAATTGCTGTTCCCATCTCTTGTTTTCCTATTTCAGTTTATTCCTGCTACTGAGAGACCGACTCCGATTAAAAGCCCGCCCATTCAAGTCCTGGAGTATGGAGAAGCTATTGCCGTATTCACTTTCAAAGGGGACCTAAGTGTGGAGCTCTCCTTTCGCAAGGTGCGTGTGTGAACAGCTTCGATTGAACTAAAGCACGAGCAAATCTTGATAGTTACTAAAATTACAGCCTATAGGATTAAAGTAACAATATCACTGTTCATATGAAAATTGGCTAAGGGACAGAAAACAGGAGCTTGCACAGTCGTGATGGGCTGAATGTGGTTGCCCTGTGCTGTATTTTCTAGAATTCTAATTTAACATGTGTCTGTCTCTCTCTCTTTTTTGCTGTCTGTATGTGTGGGTGTGTCTCGTTCTGTTTCTCTGCCTGTCTTGCTCCCTCTCCCTTTTCTCTCTGTCTCTCACACTTGTGCTCTCTCCTGCACCCTAGGCTATCCTGGCCTGAGTTTCAGCACCATCTTGTGGAAATGTGGAGATTTACAGAGGGATCCTGAGCCAATTAAGGCAGTAGGAAGTTACAAAGGAGCATTCACAGATTCAGTGAGTGGGCAGAGCAATCTTCTATTCACTGCATTTCGCCAGTTCTTTGACAACATTTCCAACTTACACACTGTCCTATTAATCTAGTCGGTACTGAGCCTGTAGAGTATAACACTAACTTACATTGTAATATTGGAAGAACACTGTTACTGAGGAAGCTCTAGACACCACAGAAAGCCTGCCTGTCATGACAGAGCTGGATATCGAATCCACACTGGAGGAGCTTAGCAAAGCTATTGACCCACTTGCCATAGGCAAAGCTCCAGATGCTGATGCTAGCCCGCCTGAACTCATCAAGCAGGGGAAACCGGCACTCCTGCTGCATCTTCACAAACATTTCTGTCTCTGCTGGAGGGCGGAGGCAGTGGCCCAGGGTATACGTGATGCAAAGATTGTGACCCTGTACAAGAATAAAGGTGAGCACAGCAGATGCAACAACTATCAAGGCATCAGCCTGCTGAGCAGTGTGGGAAAGGATTTGCCCGTGCTACCCTTGTCAGACTGCAGATGCTGCCTGAACACATCTACTTGGAAACCTAGCGTGGTTTCAGAACTGGAAGATCTACAACTGACAAGATCTTCTCGGTCTAGCGGCTGCAAGAGAAATGCTGTGGACTAAGCAGATCACAGTATATTGCCTTCATCAATATCACCAAGGCATTTGACTATGTGAGCAGACATTGTCTATTGAAGCTGCTGGAGAAAATGAATTATCCATTGAAGCTGCTCGATGTGATCTCTTCTTTCCATGGTAACATAATGGGTAAGGTGAACTATGACAGGGCAACATCAGAACCCTTTGAGACTCACAGTGGGGTTGAACACAGTTGCATTTGGACACTGACACTTTTTGACATCTCTTTGCTGCTATCATTTGCCTTCATATCATCTACAGAGAGTGTCTACTTAGATACCCAAACAGGGAAAACTGTTCAGTCTTGCTCACCTGAGATCCAAGACGAAGGTACCCCAAGTCTTCATCAGAGAGTGGCTCCAAGCTGACAATGCCTCTCTAACATTCCACACCGAGGAACACCTTCAACGGCAAATGGACAGACTTTCACGCCTGTAAAGAATTTGGTTTGACCATCAGCATGAGGAAAACAAATGTCGTGGTCCAGGATGTTGTTATATCGCCATCTATCAGCATTGAAGGTTGTTGACAGCTTCATATATCTCAACTCCACAACCACCAGCAATCTGTCACTTGATGCTGAAATCAACACATGCATTGCAAAAGCTGGAGCTGTTCTGTCCAAGCTGAGTAAGAGAGTGTGGAACAATAGCAACCTGACTGAGAACACCAAACTGTGAATCTACCAAGCCTGTGTCCTCAGTGTACCCTTCTACAGTGGTGAGACACAGACAACATAACCTCAGAAGGAGAAAAGGCTGAACAGTTTCCACCTTCACTGTCTCAGACCTATCCTCATCATTTCTTGGCAGGACAAGGTCACCAACTCAGAGATCCTGGAGTGTGCTCATTCCATCAGCATACACTCATTGCTAAGCCAATGATGTCGGTGCTGATTCAGCCACTTTCATCCAATGGATGACGGCCATACACCCAGAGACCTTGTGTACGATGAGCTGGCCACTGGGTCATGACCTTCTGGGCATCCAATGCCTCTACTCTAAGGATACCTGCAAGCAGGTTATGAAGATGGTGGACATTGACATTGACAACTGGGAGACAGTCGCTGATGGCTGTGACTTCTGGAGGCTGACTGTTCGGAGGGGCATTGGAAGAGGCGAGTGGAAACAGAAAGCTCAGCTGGCCAAGAAGAGGGCCCAGAGAAAACAGGGGCCAGTGAATCGTGCACCTTCTCAGCCACTGTCTTCCTCTGCAGCAGGTGGGACAGAGACTGCAATGTCAGGGTGGGGCTCCTGAGCAGTGAGTGAGTCCCAGGAATAGGAGAACCCTCGACTGTCTGGGACTGAGGCCCTCAAAGTGATAGGGTGTCTTGGTACTGATGTAGATGTGCAAGGAGGCAGTATTGTTGCCTTGTGTGAGCTGTTTGTGAAAATGCCAGGATGACACAGAAAGCTGAGCTCCCCATTCAGGTTCACCCTGGCGTGAGTGATCCACAATGAGTACTTGTGGTTTAGGTACCATTGGTAGAACCTCTGACTTATCCCAGATTTCATTTGAGAGAGGATTGGTTGCCACCATAAAATAATTTTTTTTCAGCACAGAAATGGGCCATTCAGCCCAGCTGCTCTGAGCTTGCATTTCTTTTATTTTTATTCATTCACAGGATATGGGCTTCACTGGCTGGCCCAGTATTTATTGCCCATCCCTAGTTGCCCTTGAGAAGGTGGTGGTGAGCTGCCTTCTTGAACCGCTGCAGTCCATGTGGTGTAGATACACCCACAGTGCTGTTAGGAAGGGAATTCCAGAACTTTGACACAGCGACAGTGAAGGAATGGCGATACATTCCCAAGTCAGGATGGTGAGTGGCTTGGGAAAGGAAATTCCACACAAGCCTCCTTCCACCCTCTCTTCATCTCATCCCGACCAACAGTCCCCTATATTCCTTTCTCTCTCAAGTGTTTATCAGGCTTCCCCTTGAATATACCTATGGCTCCAGTCTGTTCAGCATTTCCTGATGGGTATAACCTCTCAGTCCTGCTCTGCTAAATTTTTTTGCAACCTCTCTGATGCCACAATCTCTATCCTTTTTATAATATGGAGACCAGAACTGTGCACATTACTCCTAAGTATGGTCTCGCAAGGTTTTCAAGAAGCTTTGCATCACCTCCTCCTCTTCACTCTGTCTCTCTTAGAAATAAAGTGCAATATTTGGTTTGTCAGTGTTGGAGGATTCAGTCCCGTTCACTTGGCTCTAGACTGATGCAGTTTTAGAATGGGGCTTTAAGACAACTCTCTGGATTGAGGCTATTTCCTGTTTTAGGCTGCAGAATTGTTTTTTTATTTATCCAAGGGATGCGGGCTTCGCTGGCTGGGCCAGCATTTTTGCTCATCCCTAATTGCCCTTGAGAAGGTGGTGGTGAGCTGCCTTCTTGAACCGCTGCAGTCCATGTGGTGTAGGTACACCCACAGTGCTGTTAGGGAGGAAGTTCCAGGGTTTTGACCTAGCGACTGTGAAGGAATGGCGATATATTTCCAAGTCAGGATGGGGAGTGGCTTGGAGGGGAACTTCCGGGGAGGGGCAGGTGTTAATGGCATCTAGTGGAGCCGTCAACAGTTAGGCTAACAAGAACTTGTATTTATAAAGCACCTTTACCCAGTAAAACCTCCCAAGGCTTCATCACAGGAACAATTATCAAAAAAATGTTTTGGCACCAAGCCACATAAGGAGGTATCGGAATAGATGATCAAAAGTTTATTCGAAGAGATTGGATTTAGCGAATGGTTTCAAGGAAAAGAGAGAGGTGGAGAGGTTTAATGAGGAAATTCCAGAGCTTCAGAGCCAGACAGTTGAAGGCACGGCTCAGTAAGAGGCCAGAATTAGAGATCTCAGAGGGTTGTAGGGCTGGAGAAGATTACAGAGATAGTGAGGTGTGAGGATCTGGAGAGATTTGAATATAAGGATGAGAATTTTAAAATGGAGATGTTACTTAAACTGATTCCAATATTGGTCATTGAATACAGAGATAATGAATGAATGGAACTTAGTGTGAGTTTGAGTATAGACAGCAGAGTTTTGGATGAGCTGGAATTTATGGAGAATGGAAGATGGGGGACCATCTTTGAGACCATTGGAATAGTCTGGAGGTAACAAAGGCATGGATGATGTGTTCAGCAACAGTTGAGCTGAGTTAGGGTTGGAGCCAAATGATTTTACAGAGGTGGAAATTAGTGATCTTGGTTATGTGGATGGCAGCTCAACACAGTCAAATATCATACAAGGATACCGCAGCTCATTGTTTGTTTGTGGCTCAGGGTGAAACCATCTCACTGATCCGAAGAGTTGATGACAACTGGTTGGAGGGAAGAATAACAGGCACCAATCGACAAGGGATCTTTCCAGCCAATTATGTACAGGTGGTGAAAAGTCCAAAGGTGAAGAATGCTAGTGAATATGCCACTGGTCCAGCCCCAATGTCCCAAAATCACCACTACCCCAATACATCATCCAGCCCCCCTATCCAGCAACCCCCTAAAAACTCACAACCCCCCAGAACCCAGCAATACCCCACAACCTCGCCAGCCTCCACAATCCAGAAATACCCCAATACTTCACCAACTGCTCCAACCCAGCAATATCAAAAAACCTTACTGAGTCCCCCAACCCCAGATCGTTACAATCCTTCAAACCCCATAACCCAGCCATACCCCAAAACCCCGCCAATCGCTCCAACCCAGCAATACCCCAATATTTCACCCACCCCAATAACCCAGCCATACCCCAAAACCCCACCAATCACTCCGATCCAGCAATACCCCAATATTTCACCCACCCCAATAACCCAGCCATACCCCAAAGCCCCGCCAATCGCTCCGACCCAGCAATACCCCAATATTTCACCCACCCCAATAACCCAGCCATACCCCAAGATGTCATCAACTCTGCCAACCCAGCAATGCTCCACATCCTCACCAGCCTCCACAAAACGGGAGTGCTCGGATTCATTGACTAGACTCCCAGACAAACATTCCTCAGTACCAATGCCATCCATCAATCAGCAGACAGTTCTGGCATCAAGCACCAATCAGCACTTATTGCCAACTTTGTTGACCAATCAGCACAAAGACAGTTCAGCCGCCCCTCTCACCTGGCACCTGCAGTCGCCACCTCCTCAGTCGGGCCTAAGCTCAGTAACCGTGCCGACTGCATCCTCCGTTCAGCAGGTGAGAAGCAACAAAACTTCTATTTTTTACAGCATTTTTAATGTAATGAACGTGTCATGGCGAATTACGAGAGCATGATAAAAGTATGATAGCAAGCCACAAAAGGTGATATGAGGAACAGATGACCAAAAGCTTGGTCGACAAGGCTGCTTTTGAGGAGCGTCTTAAAGGGGGAAAGGTAGTTGAGCAATTTGAGGGAGCCTATTCCAGAGCTTAGGGCCCAAGCAACGCAGGAGTAATTAAAATCAGGGAGGCACAAGAGGCCAGAATCAGAGAAGTGCAAATATCTCGGAAGGTTGTGAGGTTGGAGGAGATGACAGTCATAGGGTGGGGTGAGGCCATGGAGGGATTTGAAACAAAGATATCAGAATCTTAAAATCAAAATGTTGTTTGACCAAGAGCCATAAATTTTTTAAAAATGATTAATTACCAATAACACCCACCACAGCTCCTCAGGGTGATTCAGGACATCAGCTCGCCAGCGATGCCCACAACCCAAGAATATATACAACAAAAGAGCTGAGTTCATTCTGGAATGTTCCACAAGGAGCAGCAAGTGCAATGAAAGGAGCCTCATGGTGATTTCCCATTCCAGAATGAGGCACAAACACTTCCCTTCTACTGTGTCCCTGAGGGAAAAGCTGGGCTTCCACAGTGACTGGACCTGTTGATGGTTCCCTTGGCTTGACACAGGAATTGTCCCACCATGAGGTGCCTGACTGTACCACTCCCTCTGCAGAAATGGAGGAAGAGGGGCTGCAGCCTCTCCTGCCGTATGTATACATCAAACAGGGACTCCTCCAGGTGGCAGGAGTTACAGGCACCCCGGCAATCCCTGAATCTCTTTAAAAATAGGATCGACCAAAGCAACACCCTCCATCCCAGAATCCCCCAAGGAAACAGAGAGGATTGGCACATAGAGAGATCTCCACTGAGGTGCGCAGGCCATGCCCAGATACGGAATGGGAACGCCAGGCCGTGTCCGGCCGCGGAGCGGGTACGCCAGGCCGTGTCCGGCTGCGGAGCGGGAACGCCAGGCCGTGCCTTTGAGTCTCCAGCTCCCAAGGGAGAATTTGAGGTCTTGGTCCAATCCCAAGGATAAATTTGGCCTCACAAGTCAATCAGTCCCCAAGTCCTGAGCCTTCTCAACACACTGAGCAGAATCAGGGCAGAGTGTAGATCTTACTATTACCGCTCCTGTTCCTGTAACTAAACTCTTTCCCCTCTGCTCATTGGACAGTTCCAGATGACTTCTGACCCCGGTCTGCAGTCGCGCAGAATTTACACTGAACCAATAGGATCCCAGATGGTTCCCTCAGGCAATGTGCTTGGTGCTGGCTGGAGTCCGTGAGTAACAGTTTCATTCACTGAGTCTCAATGGGATGATGTCGGGGTAAGATGGGGGAGTCAGGAGCATTCAGTTTATCCTGACCCTGTCCGCCTGTACCTGGAGTGTTTACTCCTTCGCTCAAGAGGAGGGAATGTTCCTAGGAAGATCGGGATCAAAGGTTGAGGTACTGACAGGAATGAAAATCAGATCCCACTCAGATGAAAGTGGGAGCAAATCCTGGGGAGAGGATCGGCATCCTATTCCAGAGGGTCTAAAGGGAGGAACTGGATCCCATTCCAGAGGGTCCAAGGGGAGGAGCTGGATCCCATTCCAGAGGGTCTGGGGGGACAGGGCTGAATCCCATTCCAGAGGGTCTGGGGCTGAATCCCATTCCAGAGGGTCCAAGGGGAGGAGCTGGATCCCATTCCAGAGGGTCCAAGGGGAGGAGCTGGATCCCATTCCAGAGGGTCCAAGGGGAGGAGCTGGATCCCATTCCAGAGGGTCCAAGGGGAGGAGCTGGATCCCATTCCAGAGGGTCCAAGGGGAGGAGCTGGATCCCATTCCAGAGGGTCCAAGGGGAAGAGCTGGATCCCATTCCAGAGGGTCCAAGGGGAGGAGCTGGATCCCATTCCAGAGGGTCCAAGGGGAGGAGCTGGATCCCATTCCAGAGGGTCCAAGGGGAGGAGCTGGATCCCATTCCAGAGGGTCCAAGGGGAGGAGCTGGATCCCATTCCAGAGGGTCCAAGGGGAGGAGCTGGATCCCATTCCAGAGGGTCCAAGGGGAAGAGCTGGATCCCATTCCAGAGGGTCCAAGGGGAGGAGCTGGATCCCATTCCAGAGGGTCCAAGGGGAGGAGCTGGATCCCATTCCAGAGGGTCCAAGGGGAGGAGCTGGATCCCATTCCAGAGGGTCTGTGGGGCCGGGGCTGGATCCCAGTCCGGAGGGTCTGAGGGGAGGAGCTGGATCCCATTCCAGAAGGTCTGGGGGGCCGGGGCTGGATCCTAGTCCGGAGGGTCTGCGGGGCCAGGGCTGGATCCCATTCTGGGGGGCCAGGATGTGGGGGCTGGATCCCATTCCAGAGGGTCCGGGGCTGAATCTCATTCCAGTGGGTCCGGGGGGCCGGGGCTGAATCCCATTCCAGAGGGTCCGGGGCATGGGGCTGCATACCATTCTAGAGAGTCCAGGGTGTGGGGCTGAATCCCATTCCAGAGGGTCCAGGGCATGGGGCTGAATCCCATTCCAGAGGGTCCGGGGCTGAATCCCATTCCAGAGGGTCCAGGGCGTGGGGCTGAATCCCAGTCCAGAGGGTCCAGGGCATGGGGCTGAATCCTATTCCAGAGGGTCCAGGGCATGGGGCTGAATCCCATTCCAGAGGGTCCAGAGCGTGGGGCTGAATCCCATTCCAGAGGGTCCAGGGCATGGGGCTGAATCCCATTCCAGAGGGTCCAGGGCGTGGGGCTGGATCCCATTCCAGAGGGTCCAGGGCGAGGGGCTGGATCCCAGTCTTTTATTCAGGTTACATGCATGGGCTGCTCACCAAGTTTACAGATCTCCAAGGAGTGGAGATTCCCTAAAAATGGAGGAATGCTTTCCAATTTTTGTGTGGATGAATGTTCTGTTTTCTGAAGTAGGCCCACTGAATTCTCTCTCTGTTTCAGGTACAGGGCATTGTATAACTACCACCCTGTGAATGGGGACGAATTGGAGTTGATGGAAGGTGACCTTGTGGATGTCATGGAGAAATGTGATGATGGCTGGTTTGTAGGTAAGGCTTCTCCCACTAAACATGAGGGTGAAGGAAGGAACCTGGGTGTCCTAGTGCATGAATCACAAAAGGTTCGTATGCAGGTTCAGCAGGTCATTAGGAAAACTAATAGAATGTTATCATTTATTGTGAGGGGAATTGATTATAAAAGTGGGGAGGTTATGCTTCAGTCGTACAGGGCACTAGTGAGTCCACATCTGGAGTATTGTGTACAGTACTGGTCTCCTTATTTAAGGAAGGATGTAAATGCGTTGAAAGCAGTTCAGAGAAGGTTTACCAGACTAATACCAGCAATGTGCGGGTTGTCTTATGAGGAAAGGTTGGACAGGCGAGGCTTGTATCCACTGGAGTTTAGAAGAGTAAGATTGAAACATGTAAGATCCTGAGGGGTCTTGACAGGGTGGATGTGGAGAGGATGTTTCCTCTTGTTGGAGGATCTAGAACGAGGGGCCACTGTTTATAAGTGAGGGATTGCCCATTTAAAATAGAGATGAGGTGAATTTTTTTTCACTCAGAGGGTTGTGAGTCTTTGGAACACTCTTCCTGAAAAGGTGGTGGAAGCAGGGTCTTTGAATATTTTTAAGGCAGAGGCTTCATAGAATCATAGAGGTCTACAGCACAGAGAATGGCCCTTCGTCCTGTCAAGTCTGCGCCGGTCAAACCAGTACCTAACTATTCTAATCCCATTGTCCAGCACTAGGCCCATAGCCTTGTATGCCATGGCATCGCAAGTGCACATCGAAACACTTCTTAAATGTCATGAGTTCCAGATTCCTACCACCCTCTGGGTGATAAAAATTCTTCCTCACATCCCCTCTAAACCTCCTGCCCCTTACCTTAAATCTATGCCCCCTGGTTATTGATCCTTATGCCAAGGGGAAAAGTTCTTTCCTGTCTACCCTATCTTTGCCCCTCATAATTTTATACACCTTAATCATGTCCCCCCTCAATCTCCTCTGCTCCAGGGAAAATAAGCCCAGTCTATCCAATCTCTCCTCATAACTAAAACTCTCCAGCCCAGGCAACATCCTGGTCAATCTCCTTTGCATCTCTCTAGTGCAATCACATCCTTTCTATCATGTGGATTCCAGAACTGCACGCAATACTCTAGCTGTGGCCTAACCAGCATTTTATACAGTTCCAGCATAACCTCCCTGCTCTTATATTCTCTGCTTCAGCTAATAAAGGCAAGTATCCCATATGCCTTCTTAACCACCTTATCTACCTGTCCCGCTACCTTAAGGGACCGGTGGACATGCACACCAAGGTCCCTCTGATCCTCAGTACTTCCCAGGACCCTATCATTCATCGTGTATTCTCGTGGATAGATTCTTGGTAAGCAAGGGTATCGGGAGTAGGTGGGATAAAGATTTGAGGTTACTATCATATCAGCCATGATTTTATTAAATGTTGGAGCAGGCTCAAGGGCCTGAGTGGCCTACTCCTGCTCCTTGTTCGCATGTTCTGAGCGTGTCGTGTCAGTACTTACTGTTCATCCAGTGGAGAGAACTCCATCTTGTTCACTCAGCCATTCTGTCTCTCCCTTGTAGGTACATCTCGACGGACCAACAATTTCGGAACATTCCCCGGGAACTATGTGCAACCAGCATAACCTTTACCACCAGCATGAGAACCTCCATCACAGTATTCCAGGCCTGAGTCCTCTCTCTCTCTCCCTCTCTCCCTCTGTTTTTTGCTATGCCTTGTTTATCTTGCTGTCTCTTTCGCTCGCGCTCTCTGTCACTGTTGCTGCTTTTCTCTCTCCCTTTGATTTTGTTACTCTCTCTCTGTCCTCTGTCTCTCTCTGTTTCTCTCTGCCTCTCCCAGTCTGTCTCCATCCCTCTGTCTCTCTATCTCTCTACTCTTGCTCCGCCTGTCTTGTTCTATCTCTCCCACTGTCTCTGTCTCTCTTGCTATCTCTCTCTCCTGCTTTGTCTCTCTTGTGCTCTGTCTCTTTCTCTGTCTCTCTCTGTCTCTCCCACACTGTCTCTCTCCATCCCTCTGTCTCTCTCTACACTTGCTCCGCCTGTCTTGTTCTATCTCTCCCACTGTCTCTGTCTCTCTTGCTATCTCTCTCCGCTGCTTTGTCTCTCTTGTGCTCTCTCTTTCTCTGTTTCTCTCTCTGTCTCTCCCACAGTCTCTCCCCATCCCTCTGTCTCTCTCTACACTTGATCCGCCTGTCTTGCTCTGTCTCTCCCACTGCCTCTGTCTCTCTTGCTATCTCTCTCCCCTGCTCTGTCTCTCTCTCTCTGTCTGTCAGCTTTTGCTCTCTCGAGCATTTTTCCTCTCGTGAGCAGTGATCTCTCCCATCACTGTAATCTGTGACCTGACCCTGGACTGCTGCTTGTCTCTCAGTTTGGACTCGACGCTGATGTTGAGCTTATCGGAATGGATCAGCTGATGGCATCCCCAAATCTTAGTGTAAATCCACGCAGAGTCGGAGGTGAAGTCGGGGTTGTTGTGAGGTGGGGGGGTTAGGAAGGAGCGGAATTAAGAAATATAAGGCCCCTCCTAATTCCAGGCATGACCATCCTGTTGGAGCGGGTGCTGAGAGCGTCCGGGACACGGCTCAGTCTTCCTGACATAGAGAGGTCACTTGCTGACGGGATTGTGCCCTGGGGAGAGGGGGTGTGCTCAGGGAGCCCCTCACACAGTGAGTCATGAGGGCCATTCACCTGCTGCAGCACATTCCCAGTCATGTTTCATCAGGGACTCACTGCCCTCCAGTGAAGGTTTGAAGCTTTGCTAGATTTTGTAAGAAGCACAATCTGAACTGCTGCACCAGATATAGAGCCAAGGTTGGCCCGAGTCAATCAGTGAGAGTCCAGACTCATTACTGCTGAGATCAGCTGAGGGCTGGCGGAGGATGGGAAAGTGGGGAGCAAGCTGCTGACTTTCTGGGGCTGGGGCTGTGTGGGTGGAGCGGGATAACTAAGAGTTGGTGAGTGGCAGCGCAGATTCAAACAGCATTGCACTGAGCGGGAACCCAGATGCAGAAAGGCAGTCGATGATCCCAACCAGTTGGAGCAGGTGGGTCTCAATGTGGAAAAGTGACAGGCTGCAGTCTCTGGATGGATCTAGCTGTTAACCACACTTTGTATCTCAGCTGCATGCCAGGGCTGCGTACCTGAGCTGCATGCCAGGGCTGTGTACCAGGGATGTATTCCTGTGCTGCGTATCTGTGTTTTGTTTCTGAGCTATGTGCCATGGCTGCATTCCTCAACTTCATAACAGGGCTGCCTTCCTGAGCTGTGTACTAGGGCTACATTCCTGATTTGTGTACCAGGGCTGCGTTCCTGAGTTGCGTACCAGGGCTGCGTTCCTGAGTTGCGTACCAGGGCTGCGTTCCTAAGTTGTGTACCAGGGCTGCGTTCCTGAGTTGCGTACCAGGACTGCATTCCTGAGTTGCATACCAGGGCTGCGTTCCTGAGTTGCGTACCAGTGCTGCGTTCCTGAGTTGCATACCAGTGCTGCGTTCCTGAGTTGCGTACCAGGGCTGCTTTCCTGAGTTGCGTACCAGGGCTGCATTCCTGAGTTGCGTACCAGGGCTGCGTTCCTGAGTTGCATACCAGGGCTGCGTTCCTGAGTTGCAGACCAGGGCTGCGTTCCTGAGTTGCACACCAGGGGCTGCCTTCCTGAGCTATGCACCAGAGCCTCATATCTATGTACCAGGGATGTGCTTAAGTCAGCCTGTCACCTGTGTCACTGTTCATGAATCAACTATTTGTATAAATCTACCATTCTTTCGAATAAAAAGATATCACAGCCACAGCGTCTTTCCTTTCATAAGTAATGTGACTACTGAACTCAGTTAGCGGGAACTCCTGATCATCCTGTGTAAACGAACTGGATCACTGCCTCAGTATGTAACACACAACAACTTGTATTTATATTATGCGTTTAACAGAGCTGCATTTCCCAAGGTGTTTCTTAGGGTGAGTGATCAAAGAAAGCTACACCAAATCTCATAGCAATGTCTGGGTAGCTGATCAAAGGCTTGGTCAATGAGGACTGATTTAAGGCGTGTCTTAAAGGAGAGAGCTCAAGAGGTTTAGGGAAGGAATTGCAGAGCTTAGGGCCCAGGCAACTGAAGGCACTGCTGCTAATGGCAGAGTGATTAAAATCTGGGATGCTCAAGAGGCCAGAATTGGACGAGCTCACCACCTGACTCCCCAAAGCCTGTCCACCATCTACAAGGCACAAGTCAGGAGTGTAACGGAATACTCTCCACTTGCCTGGTTGAGTGCAACTCCAAGAACAGTCTAGAAGCTCAACTCCGTCCAGGACAAAGCAGCCCGCTTGATTGGCACCACATCCACAAACATTCACTCCCTTCACCACCAACGCACAGTTGTAGCAGTGTGTACTATCGACAGCATCTTCCAAACCCACAACCACTACCATCTAGAAGGACAAGGACAGCAGACACATGGGAACACCACCACCTGGAAGTTGCCCTCGAAGTCAATCACCATCCTGACTTGGAAATATATCGCCGTTCCTTCACTGTCGCTGGGTCAAAATCCTGGAACTCCCTCCCTAACAGCACTGTGGGTGTACCTACACCATGTGGACTGCAGTGGTTTAAGAAGGCAGCTCACCACCACCTTCTCAAGGGCAACTAGGGATGGGCAATAAATGCTGGCCCAGCCAGCGAAGCCCACATCCCGTGAATGAGTAAAAAGAATTTTGAAGGGGTGTCAGGGCTGGAGAAGGTTACACAGATTTTGGTGGGGTTGTAGGGCTGGAGAAGGTTACAGAGACAGGGAGGGACAAGGCCATGGAGGAATTTGAACGATTTTATGATGTCAGTGTTGGAGCAATGTACATCAGCAAGTGCAGGGTTAATAGGCTCCCTCCTCAGCTCTGCAGCTTGTGACTATTAACAACCAGCATGTGGCAGCTGAAGACTGAAAATTCCAGAATGCGTGCCAGAAACAATTCCCAAAAACAGTGTAAAAACTCACAAATCCAAATGACACAAGCTTTCCCTATCATCGTCATTGTACGATCTTACAGAACAGGAAGAGGCTATTCAGACCACCTTTGCTGCCTTTTACTACAGACCACCTTTGCTGCCTTTTACTAGAACAATCCAAGTAATCCCACTCCACTCTGTTCTTTCTCCATAGCCCTCTCATTTTCTCTCCAAGTATTTATCCAATTCTCTTTTGAAAGATCCTATGGAATATGCTTCCACTGCCCTTTCAGGCAGCACCTTCCAGATCACAACAACTCACTGTGGGGGAAAAAAAATTCTCCTCATTTCCCCTCTGGTTCTTTTGTCAACGATCTTGAATCTATGTCCTCTGCATCCACACCTTCCTGCCACTGCAACAGTTTCTTCCTAACTGCCCTTCATGATTTCAAACACCTCCATTCAATCTCCCGTAAAGCTTCTCTGCTCAAAGGAGAACAACCCCAGCTTCTCTAGCCTCTGTACATACCTAAAGACCCTCATCTCTGGTACCATTCCAGTATATCTCCTCCCACTCTCTCCAAGGTTTTGATATTCTTCCTAAAGTTTGGTGGCTATAATTGGACACACTATTCCAGTTGAGGCCTAACTAGTGATGTTTATCCTAACTTCCTTGCTTTTGAATTCTGTGCCTCTTAGCATATGGAATCCATGACTTGATTATTGTGAGCAACCTGCTCATTTTGTTGTCATCTTCAAAGATTTTTGCACAAGTGCCAGGTTTCTCTGTGCCTGCACCCCCTTTAAAAATATACCATTTGGTTTACAAACTATGAAATAGGAGCAGAAGTAGGCCATTCGGCCCCTCAAGTCATTCAATAACATTATGACACAGTAATTGGGAAAGGCTGAGTTGTTTAAATCCCAGAGGGAAACTTGAACAACTGTCATAATCTATATTTTCAATTGGTATGTTTGAGGTGCAGATCTGAATTCAGTAATAAAACCACCAGGCCATTTGACAATAAATTTAAACACATACACACGTCTACGAATTACTACCGTAATAACTTTTAAACAAATCCCCAAATTAATCACTCCCAGGTAAATCTTCACCAAGGCAACAATAACCCATAGACTTTAAACGGATACCAGGCAAAGCACATTTGATCTTACGAATTCAAAATGAGCTTCCTTTCAATTTGGTTCCTTTGCAGACACCGTTGGAGGTTTATAGGCTGGTTAGATCTTAACATGCCTGATCTATACTTACAAACTTCTTTCTGTTTATACCTAGCTCCTCCTAGGGATGTTTTTGTAAATTTTACCTCTCCTAACAATAATCCTGTCATTCAACCAGCTTTGTTAGAAATATAAACACATTGCTTGGTGCCTCCCAGCTGGTGCAAGATTTTACCCATTCTTTTGAATGGTTTATTCAACAAATGCAAATTGCACTTTACCTTTTACTCCTTGCGTTTATCTAATTAACATCTCAAACTATTACACATTAAAACTAGTTGGTTTTAAACCAATTAAGCCGCACACAACTACACACAGACACAGACCCGACTACAAGTCCAATTTAAAAATAATTTCTAATAACATTATACATATTAATATCTCTTCGTGGCTGATCTGTTTGTGTTCCAATTTTCACATTCTGATCTACCAAAGGTAACCTTTGATTCCCTTGTCTAACAAGAATCTATCCACCTCCACCTTAAAAATATTCAGTGACCCCACTTGCACTGCCTTCTGAGGCAGAGAGTTCCAAAGTCGCACAGCCCTCTGAGAGAAAAAATTCTCCTCATCTCTGTCCTAAAAAGGTGACCCCTAATTTTAAAACAGTGCCCGCTAATTCTGGACTCAAGATGAAATATCTTTTCCACCTCCACCTTGTCAAGACCATTCAGGATTTTATATACTTCAATCTAGTCACCCCTCACTTTTCAAAACTCCAGTGGAAACAAGCCCAGTCTGTCCAACCTTTCCTCATAAGACAACCAGCTCATTCCAGGTATCAATCTAGTAAACCTCTTCTGAACCGCCTCTAACACATGTACATCCTTCCTTAAATAAGGAAACCAAACTGCACACATTGTTGGAGATCTGGTCTCATCAGTGCCCATATAACTGAAACACGACATCCTTACCTTTATAAAAGCAAAATACTGCGGATGCTGGAAATCTGAAACAAAAATAGCTGGAGAAACTCAGCAGGTCTGACAGCATCTGCGGAGAGGAACACAGTTAACGTATACGGACTCAAAACTGCTGTCAGACCTGCTGAGCTTTTCCAGCTATTTTTGTTTTTGATCCTTACTTTTATGTTCAATTCCTCTTGTAATAAAGGATAGCATTCAATTTGCCTTCTTAATTACATGCTGTACCTGCATACTAACTTTGTGACTCATGTACAATAACTCCTAGGTCCCTCTGCATCTCGGAATTCTGCAGTTGTTCTCCTTTTAAGTAATACTCTGCTTTTTTATTCTGCCTGCCAAAGTGAACAAATTCTCATTTTCGCACATTATACTCCATCTGCCAGATTTTTGCCCACTCACTCAATTTATGTACGTCAGTCTGCAAACTCCTTATGTCTTCTTCACAACATACTTTTCCACCTATCTTTCTGTCGTCTGCAAATTTAGCTACCATACCTTCGCTTCCCTCATCTAAGTTATTGATGTGAATTGTAAAAACCTGAGGCCCCAGCACAGACCCCTGCGTGAGACTCCACTCGTCACGTTCTGCCCAATCGGACAACGACCCATTTGTGCATACTCTCTGTTTTCTGCCAGCCAGCCAATCTTCTATCCAGACTTATATGTTACCCCCTACACTATGAGCTTTTATTTTCCGCAATAACCTTTAATGTGACAACTTATCAAATACCATCTGGAAATCTAAGAACATCTAGTATGTCTACATATCCAAGTACATCAATAGGCTCCTCTTTATCCATAGCATGTTACTCCTTCAAAGAACTCTAACAAATTGGTTAAACATGATTTCTCTTTCACAAAATGCTGACTTTTCCTAAGTAACTTGAGTTTCTCTAAATATCCAATTATAAACTTTTTTATAATTGATTCTAACACCTTTGCCACACCAGACATCAAGTTAACTGGCCTATAGTTTCCTGTTTTCTGCCTCCCTCCCTTCTTGAATGAGGGGTTATATTTGTTATTTTCCATTCTGATGGAAGCTTTCCAGAATCTAGTGAATTATGTAAAATTAATACCAGCGTATGAGTACCACCTCATCAGCTGTTTCTTTTAAGATCCCAGGATGAAGTCCATCTGGACCTGGAGACTGGTCAGCCCACAGCTCCATCAATTTGCTCAGTACTGCTTCCTCAGTGAATGTAATTTCACCAAGTTCCTCTCTCCCCTCCACCTTCTGATTTGCAGCTATTACTGCAATGCTTTTTGTATCCTCTACAGTGAAGGCAGAAGCAAAATATTTGTTCATTTCATCTACCATTTCCTTATTATCTACTATTAACTCTGCACTGTCGCTCTCTAGAGGGCCAACACTCACTTTACCTACTCTTTTCCTTTTTAAATACCTGAAGAAGCTCTTGCTATCCATTTTTATATTTCTAGCTAGCTTCCTCTCATACTCTAATTTCTTTCTCCTGATTAATCTTTTCGGCATGCTCTACCGTTTTTTATATTCTGACCAATCATCTGACCTGCTACTCATCTTTGCGCAGTTATATGCTTTTGCCTTAAGTTTGATTCTTTCCCTAACTTCTATAGTTAACCACTAATGGTGGGTCTACCCCTTAGAATTTTTCATTATCGTAGGAATATACTTATTTTGAATGCTTTGGAATATCCTTTCAAATCTGCCACTGCTTATATATTGATCTATCCTCTAGTCTAGTATCTCAATTTACTTCAGCTAGCTCAGCTTTCATGCCCACGTAGTTGCCATTATTTAAATTTAAAATACCAGCCTGAGACATACTCTTCTCCCTTTCAAATTGGAAGTAAATTTCAATCATATTGTGGCTGCTGCCCCCTAGCGGTACCTTTACTCTGAGGTCATAAATTAATCCTGTCACATTACACAACACCAAGTCTAATATAACCTGCTCCCTGCTTGTTTGAATGTGCTGCTCTCAAAAAGCTCTCTTGAAAGTATCATATGAACTCCTCATCCAGGATACGACTGCCAATCTGATCTTTCCAGTTTGTATATAGATTAAAGTCAGCCATGATTCTTGCCGTCCCTTTATCACAAGCACCCAATATTTCTTCCCGTATACTTTGTCCCACATTGTGGTTACTGTTAGGGGGCATGTAGACTACTCTCACTAGTGATTTCTTTCCCCTACTATTCCTCATCTCCACCCAAACGGACTCTATATCTTGGTCTCCTGAACCAAGATCATCTCTAACTGTTGCACCAATGCTATCCTTGATTAACAGTGCGACCCCTCCACCTTTACCTAGCTTCCTATTCTTCTTGAATGTCATATATGCCTCAATATCCAGCACCCAATCATTGTCTTCCTGCAGCCATGTCTCTCTAATGGCTATCTGATCACACTTATTTATTTCAATGTGGGCTATCAATTCATTTACTTTGTTACAAAGTATTACACGCATTCAGATAGCAGGCCTTCAGTTTTGTCTTTTTGTTATCTTTGTAACCTCTAGACTTGATTGTTGGTGTATTCTTAGGTTTTTTCCCTCTGTCCATTCCTGCTATTCTCTGAACCTCATTTCCCATGTTACTATTTTCCTCTCTTACCTTGTCTCTCCTCTTTGATACACCACATCTTTCCACATTTGATCCCTTGCTCCCACCATTTAGTTTAAAACCCTCTCTACTTCCTTAGGTTTGCAAGAACACTGGTCCCAGCACAGTTCAAGTATAGACCATCCCAACTTTCCCCAGTACTGGTGCCAGCTCCCACAAACCGGAACCCACTTCTCCCGCACCAGTCTTTGACCCATGTGTTCATCTCTCTAATTTTTTGTACCCTATGCCAATTTGCACGCGGCTTAGGTAATAATCCAGAGTTTATAACCCTTGAGGTTCTGCTTTTTAATTTAGTGCCTAACTGCTCATACTCTGTAATCAGAACCTCTTTCCTAGTTCTACCAATGTCTTTGGTACCCACATGGACCACAACAACTGGATCCTCCCCTCCCACTGCAAGTTTACATTGTCTTCAGTGTGATTCAATTTTAATATAATACCTTCTGACTTGGATAGGGAGAGAGAGAGAGTAATACAATTAAGTCATGTCTGGTGACAGATTCCAGAGCAAAGAGCGGAGCAGGTTAGAGGATCAGGTTATCAGTCCATGTGCTAGATTCGCTCTCCTGCAGAATCTCAGTTGAACTGATAGGGTTGGTGAGTAAACCTTGTCTTTGTGTGTGTGTTTTTGTGAGTGGGACAATAAGCTGCCTCCCTGTCACTGATCTGACCCACACCCTGTGAGCATGGCAGGATAAAGCAGTCAAATGGAGGGAGTCTTCCTTTTCATTGTGCTCCAAAGGGAAGGTGGATGGTGTGGAGGCGAAAGAAACAACTGAATAAATGGTCTCAGTATTCACGACAATGAAAGTGAGGGTGCAGGAGGAGAGAGTTAACTATGAAGAGCTTATCTTGTGAAGAAAAGTTAAGCAGGTTAAGTCTATACCCATTAGAGTTTAGGAGAATTTAAGGTGAACTTATTGAAACAGAGGAGATCTTGAGGGAACTTGATAAGGTCAATACTGGGAGGATATTTCCTCTTGTTGGGCAGACTAGAACCAGGGGAACATAGGATCAGGAATAGGCCATTCGGCCCATTGAGCCTGCTCCACTATTCAATATGATCATGGCTGATTGTCCACTGCAATGCCTTTTTGCCACACTGTCCCCATTTCCCTTTGTCAGTGGCATTTAGAAACCTGTCAATCACTACTTTAAACATACTCAAAGACTGAGTTTGCAAGCCCTCTGGAGAATTTCAAAGATTCACAACGTTTTAGTAAAGAAAATTCTCCTCATTCACTCTTACTTTGAAATTGTGTCCCCTGGTTCTAGACTCCCCAGCCAGGGGAAACATCTTACCTGCATCTACCCTGTCTATCCCTTTAAGTATTTTGTAGGTTTCAATGAGATCACCTCTCATTCTTTGAAACTCTTGAGAATACAGGCCCAGCTTCCCCAACCTCTGTTCATAAGACACAGTTTAAGAATGAAAGGTCTTCCATTTAAGACAGAGGTGTGGATAATATTTTTCTCTGAGGGCCAGCAGTGGGGGCTGGGTCATTGTTTTTATTGAAGACTGAGTTAGATTTTTGACAGGCAAGGGAGTCAAGTGTTATGGGGCGGGGACAGGAAGATGGAGCTGAGACCACAGTCAGATCAGCCACGCTCTCTTCGAATGAGGGAGCAGGCCTGAAGGGCCAAATGGCCAGCTCTTGCTGCTAAGTCCAATGTTCCTAACTGGGTGAATTCACTCACCCTCTTGCCCGAGTTAAAAGATTGTGAATTCAAACCCCACTCTAGAATTTTGACCATATAACATAGGCTAATTTTCCCAGTGCACTACTGAGGACGTGATGTAAAATATCCCCTGGTCCGTATTAGAAGGAGAGCTGGGGAGTTCCCCTGGTGTCCTGGGACCAATATTTATCCCTCAGTCAACATCACTAAAGCCTGATCATCTGATCATTCTTACATTGTTATTTGTACAATTGCCAGCTCTGTTTCCTTCATTACAACAGTGGCAGCACTTCAAATTCCATTGGCTGTAAAGCACTTTGGGAAAGATGCTATAGAAATGCAGACCTTTTTCCTTCCTTTCAGTAAAAGGCAGAGACCCTGGTGCTCAGTTGATCTTGGGACCCGATATCCTGTTCACTTGCCATGGCTTCTTCAACAATAGCTGCCGAAGGGGCTGCAGGGGTTGACAGATGGGTTGAATGGATAACCAAAAGCACGGCAGATGCGGTACAATTTGTTGAAGTGTGAAGTTATCTACTTTGGGTATTAATTTGAATGGTGAGTGACTGATAAGTGTTTACTTTCAGAGGGACCTAGGTATCTTTGTCAGTGAATCATAGAAATTTAACATGCAGATGCAGCAGGCACTTAGGAAGGCAAATTGTATGTTAGCTTTTGTTACAAAGGGATTGGAGTATACAAGAAATCTTGCTACAATTATACAGAGCATTGGCGAGGTTGCACCTGGAGGATTGTGTGCAGTTTTGGGCTCCTTACCTAAGGAGTTCAGAAAAATGAGAGGTGATCTTATTGAAGCATAAGATTATTCAGGGGCTTGTCAGGGTAGATGCTAGGAAAATGGGGAAGCTGGGGAATATGGAACTCAAGGTCACAGACTGAGAATCAGGGATTTAGGACTGAGCTGAGAAATTTTCTCAGTCAAAAGGCTGCAAATCTTTGGAATTCTCAAACCCAGAGAGGTGTGGCTGCTCAGTTATTGAGGATATTCAAGGCTATGATTGATAGATTTCTGGGTGCTAAGTGAATTAAGGGATATGGGATAGTGCAGGAATCTGCAGGTAATGTCGATGATGAGGCCTGATCATACTGAATGGTGCAGCGAGCTCAAAGAGCCAAATGGTTTATTTCTGGTCCTATTTTTAATGATCTGATGGGAATTCAAATCCAACCATTAGCCTTTGAGAATTGGAATTCTTTTGGAAAAACAACCAGGAAACTGCCATTTCTTAACAAGTAAAAGTGACCACGAAGCTCTTGGATTGCCATTAAATCCCAACTAGTTCAATGATGTCCTTTTTGGGAAGGAAACCTGCCTTCCTTAACAAGTCTGGGCCGGCTCCAGTGTAACTCCAGTCCTATGTCAATGATGTTCTCTTTTAACATCATTGTTAAATCGGCTGCATCAACCCCACTATCAAGAAGGCATCTCGCTGTCACCTTCTCAGGGTAATTAAGAATGAGCACTAAATCGTGGCTTTTCCAGTGGCGGTCACATCCTGAATTCACTCACACCGTTCTATTGCTAGAATGACTGTCAGGATTAGGAGGTCTTGTGACATCGTGGGTAACGACCTGGCCTTGGACTCAGAAGATCTGGGTTCACTCCAGTACTTAATGACCACAGATAGTGTGTTGATAACACAGCCAGACAGGTTGAGTATTAAATTGTAAATCCTTCCAAAGCATGCCAATGACAGGCAGTAAGAATGGGAGGGATTCCTGGTCAGTCATGTGACGGAAAGAGAATTAGAGCCTCTACCATCGCTATCAATAGTGGTAAAAGTGGTTATTGCCACAGCAAATGGGACTCCTTGGTTGTGGGGAGCTGGACAGCTGGTGTGGATCAGATTGGTGCTAACAACTTCAGTGCCCGTTCCGGCTGGGGTGGATTCGGGATTTGCCCCCTTGCCCTACATGTGGTTGAGGTCATGGTGCTGTGGGGTCAGACTGCAGAGAAGTACAAACAAAGCAACAGATGAGGTGCTCCCTGCTCCTTCCCATTTGGAATAAACAGAAGGAGCAGCAGCATCTGAGAGAGATTCTCTGCCTGTCCTTCCACAGTGAGGGAGGAATGGAAACATACTGATTCTGCTCAGACAGGATGTGGTCAAACTGCAATGACAGGCAGCACTGGTTGTGGTGAGAAAAACTGAGACTCGTTCAGCATGGCCGTTTGTATCTTCCTTCCTCTTCAGTCTAGAAGCTTCTCCATTCCCCCAGCACTCCAATTCTCCATCCTTCTGCTCCTTTGCCTGAATATTGCAGACAATCGATAATCATAAGACAAAGCAGACTTGCAATTATGTGGCACCTTTCACCAGCCCTGAGCATCCCAAACTGCTTTAAAGCCACTAAAGTGTTTTAAAATGTTTTCACTTGTAACGTAGGAAATATGTCAGCCAGTTTGTGCTCAGCAAGATCCCACAAACGGTAAAGTGATCATGGCGGGTGCTTGTGGAAGGATCCTGTGTGAGCTTGTAGCAGATCATTTTTTCCACTGCTTATCTAAGGAGCCACATCCCTTTTCCAGCTCACATTTTAGGCAAAACTCTTCACATGCAACAACATTTACTTAATATGCTTTGTGGAATGACAGAATGATAGTGCACAGAGGCCATTCAGCCCATCATGCCTCTGCTGGCTCTTTGAAACAACTATCAATCAGTTCCACTCTGCAAAAATTTCCATCAAAGTATTTGTCCAATTCCCTTTTAAAAGTTCTTTTTGAATCTGCTGCACCTGCCCTTTTAGGCTGTGCAATCCAGATGTGGGAAATAAAATCTCCTCATCTTCCCTCTGGTTCTTTTGCCAATCACCTTAAATACAAACAAATGAATTAGGAGCAGGAGCAGGCCACTCAGTCCTTTGAGCCTGCTCTGCCATTCAATAAGATCAACCTCAACTTTACATTCCCATCTACCCCCAATAACCTTTAACCCCCTTGTTTAACAAGAATCTATCTACCTCTGCCTTAAAAATATTCAAAGACTCTGCTTCCACTGCCTTTTGAGGAAGAGAGTTCCAAAGACTCACAACCCTCTGAGAGAAGACATTTTTCATCTCTGTCTTAAATGAGCGATCCCTTATTTTTAAACAGCGACCCCTAGTTCTAGATTCTCCCACAAGAGGAAACATCCTCTCCATATCCAACCTGTCAAGACTCCTCAGGATCTTATATGTTTCAATCAAATCTGTGTCCTCAGGTTACTAACCCTCCTCCCACTGGAAACCATTTCTCCTTACTTACTCTATCAAGCCCCTTGATTTTGAACACTTCCATCAGTTCTGGTGGGGTGACTAAAATAAGGAATGCTCAAGAGGCCAAATATGGAGGAGAGTAGATACTTCAGAAGGTTGTGAGGCTGAAAGAATTTCAAGTCAGTGAGAGGCAAGGCTAGTCGAAACCAATTATGAGATTTTTAAAATTCAAGGCATTGTTTAGTCACAATCAAGATGAATGAGCAATTCAGCAGCAGATGAGCTGAGATCAAGACAGAGTCAGGCGATGTTACAGAGGTGGCTATGAGAACCTGCCCAGGACCTCGCTACGCCTGCCTTTTCATGGGATATGTGGAACATTCTTTGCTCCTGTCCTACTCAGTGCTTTTGCCAGTACATTAATGTCTGTATCAGTGCCATTTCCTGCTCTCACCCAAAGCTCATCAACTTTGCCCGAATTTCTACCCATCGCCTCTGCTTCCTTCATTCCTCTCCCCCCACTTCTGAAGATAGGCTGCTGAGTATTCTGAAGTCCCACTCCCTGTCTGACCTCTCTGTCCTTGATTTCTGACACTGTTTCACTGAAGCTCGAGGAACAGCACCTCATCTTTCCACGAGGCACTTTACAGCCTCTGGGACTGGAGATGGGGTTCAACAATTTTGGATTATCACCACCCCATTTGGTTTCTCAATGACAGCTGTTGGTGACAATTCTGCTATTCCCATATACATCTTCTCTAAAACATCTTTTATTTCTTTCATTCTCCCACTATCTTCTCCTTTTGCTTTGCACCATCATCCTTTTTGCCACTTTGTCTCTCCTACCTTCCACCCATCCACGGACCTTCCCTTCTGTCCTTTGCACTTCTAATGAAAGCTCATTGCCCTGAAAGGTGAACTCTGTTTTTCTCTCTCTGTGGATGCTGCCTGACCTGCTGAGTATTTACAGCATTTTCTGTTTATTGTTCTGAGACAAGCCTGGTTTCCCAGCGTTTGGTTTTAATTGGCATTTGGAATGTGGGTGGAACTGGCAAAGCCGCATTCATTGCCCCTCCCGAGCTGCCCTAAGGGTATCAGGATGGAGTCAGCCACATCGCGTGGTGCTGGAGTCAGGTGTGGCCCAGGATTGGCACATTTTCCTTCATTGAAGGATGCACTTGGAAGGGAGCTGGCTGGGCTTTCACAACAAAATGATCAGGAGGCAGCCCACAATTGACTAGCATTATTGAAATGCTGGGATCCGAGCTGAGGATTTCTGGTCCCAGAGCAATCTCAGGGATGAGGTGGGGGCAGCGAGTGAGAGACTTTGGGGAGGGGATTACGGGGGTGCGAATGAGGAGTCATGTGCCAGAGAAGCTGGGAGCTGCTGACAGGTGGAATGGGCTGACCTTGATCCTGAGCGCTCCTCGTAGCTCCTGCTGCTGCTGACTCATCGTTAAATACTGAGCCGAAGAGTGAGGTGCCAGGATGGGTGAGCAAAAGCTTGGTCAAGGAGCTGTGTTTTAAGGATGGTGGAGAAGCTTAGAGAGGTTGCTGAAGGCATGCCCCCACCCACCCACCCACCCCCCCAACCCCCCCCCCCCCCCCCCCCCAAAAAAAAATAGAGTGAAGGAAGAAGAAATGGAGGAAGAGAGAGCGGCTGGACAGGGGTTGGAGAGTTGGGGGTAAGGGAGCAGAGATGGGAAGGGGGATGGAGGGATATCAGCAAGAGGACGAGATGTTTAGAATTGGGGAATTGCCAGAGCAGGAATCAAAGAACTGCCTTCAGTTTTTCAAGTGATTCCTGAAACATTGAAGGGCTTTGTGTGTTGATGAAGATGCTTCACCTGCAATAGATACTCAGTGTTTCACTGCTGTGGGTTTGCATCTGACTCCAGTTCTGATGAATGAATCCCTCTTGAGAGTAAGCAGGAACTTGCCAGAGAAGCTGTATTTTGTTAAACCAGGCTAACCTGAGTGCTACAGAATTCACACTGAATTCTACTCCTGTAATAAACTTGGAATGCAGAGCTGGTTTCTTGGAAGAAAGAGTGAACTTTATTTACAGACTCCTGAGGAGGTGACATACTTGTCCCTAAACCAAGGCTAAAAAACGCTGCTCCTAAGACTCCCGGTGCTTAGGGTTGATTCATCTGTACAGTCACGCGATCCCCAGAACAGTGAGAAAAGGTTTAACTCACAATTACTACAATTCCCCTTGCAACACTTTTACAGAATGTCCCTGAATTGGAGGGCTATTCGACTGCATGTGGCGGCACAGCTGAGCTCAGTCCCTTCCCTCCAGTAGGGTGAGCTATGAGCAGCAGAGAGACCTGAGGTGCCTCGCTCAGTACTGGGGCCGAGTGCTGTGATATGCCAGGGCTCGGTTTGCTTTCTGAGTCAGGGACCTGGCAGTGGGGGGCTGATGTGCCTGGCAGCAGGGGAAGATTGCCAGATTTGGGAGGAGCCTCTTTCAGGTGAACAGCAGCAGCGAGTGGGTGAGTGAGGCGTGTTGCAGAGTGAAGCGGGTGGGGCTGCTGCTTTGAAAGGGGCGGGAGCTTGTGGTGAAGCGGCTGCTGCCCTTTGGGCTGATGAGCTGCAGGACGATGTCTCGGGTTGTGAGACTGGCGGCTCCTGGCCCCTGGGGTTTCCGCATTACCGGCGGCCGAGACTTTAACAAACTCATCACAGTGACCAAGGTGAGCGCTTGGGACCGGGACGGGCGGCGTGGGGGGGGAGGAGGAGAAGTGAGTTTGTAGCTGGATTAAGTTGGGCGAAGGTTAAATTCATGGGGCATTGGGTTCAGGCTTGTTGCTGCTGTGAGACTGTGAGAAATGCTGGCTCCAGACAAGTGCATAGCCTGCAGTGTTAGGCAGGATGGGGGGGCGGGGGGGGAAGCATTTGCTTAAACAGCGATGATCAGTCTGCGTGAGAAAATGTTGACAGGTTGTTTCAGCGCCTGCTCAGGTCCAGTTGTATAGAGGCTGGCTGGAGGGGTTGGGGTGTTGTCGAGGTGCTGGCTTGCGAAAGGATTGACATTCCTTCGGCTGTCTGAGTGAGCTGAGTGTCACCTTGCAGCACCTGCAGAGTGAACTAGGACTGGCACTGGAATAGGATCTCATCAACTTCATCCTTCGGACAAACGGAGCCAAGTCTTTTCGGGAGCAATAAGGAGGCTCAGCAAGTTTCATTCCAGTGGCATAGAGTTATGCAGCACAGAAACAGGCCCTTCAGCCCATCATGTCGGTGCCAGCCATCAAGCACCTATCTATTCTAATCCCATTTTCCAGTGCTTGGCTGGTAGCCCTGTGGCGTTTCTCTGTATTGTGAGGTCTGTCTGAATCCAGAGCATAAATACTTTTAGCATGTGTGAAAAGGGAGGAATCTTCCCTGCGCTGGAGGATTGAAGCATTTCAGACACAAATGAAACCCTCTGGAATCTCAATTTCACTTCTCTGCAACTTGCAAGCTCCATCTCTTCTTGGCTTGGCCCCTGGGCTCCAACCCTCACCACAGCGAGATCGATACAGAGAATATGATGGGTGACATTTGGTTAAACCATTTCCGAACGCCAACAATCTATTCGGTGAGCTCTGGTTTGGTTTGGTAGACAGTGTGAGAAAGGTGGATAAGTCCCCAGGGCCAGATGGGATCTACCCCCGAGTACTGAGGGAGGCAAGGGAGGAGATTGCTGGGGCCTTGACAGAAATCTTTGTATCTTCACTGGCTGTGGGTGAGGTCCCAGAGGACTGGAGAATGGCCAATGTTATTCCATTGTTTAAAAAAGGGTAGCAGGGATAATCCAGGAGATTACAGGCTGGTGAACCTTACGTCAGTAGTAGGGAAATTATTGGAGAAGATTCTTCGTGACAGGAATTACTACCATTTGGAAGCAAATAGGCATATTAGTGAGAGGCAGCATGGTTTTGTGAAGGGGAGATTGTATCTCACTAACCTGATCGAGTTTTTCGAGGAAGTGACAAAGATGATCGACAATGGAAGGGCAGTGGATGTTATCTACATGGATTTCAGTAAGGCCTTTGACAAGGTCCCTCATGGCAGACTGGTACAGAAGATAAAGTCGCACAGGATCAGAGGTGAGCTGGCAAGATGGATACAGAATTGGCTTGGTCATAGAAGACAGAGGGTTGCAGTGGAAGGGTGCTTTTCTGAATGGAGAGCTGTGACTAGTGGTGTTCCGCAGGGATCAGTGCTGGGACCTTTGCTGTTTGTGGTATACATAAATGATTTGGAGGAAAATGTAACTGGGCTAATTAGTAAATTTGCAGATGATACTAAGGTTGGAGGAGTTGCAGATAGTGAAGAGGATTGTCAAAGGATACAAGGGATATAGATCGTTTGGAGACTTGGGTGGAGAAATGGCAGATGGAGTTTAATCCGGACAAATGCGAGGTAATGCATTTTAGAATGTCGAATACAGGCAGGAATTGTACAGTAAATGGCAGAACCCTTAAGTGCATCGACTAGCAGAGGGATCTGGGTGTACAGATCCACAGGTCACTGAAAGTGGCAACGCAGGTGGATAAGGTAGTCAGGAAGGCATATGGCATGCTTGCCTTCATTGGCAGGGGTACTGACTATAAAAGCTGGGAAGTCATGCTGCAGCTGTATAGAACCTTGGTTAGGCCACATTTGGAATATTGCGTGCAATTCTGGTCACCACATTACCAGAAGGATATGGAGGCGTTGGAGCGGGTGCAGAGGAGGTTTACCAGGACCCTGCCTGGTCTGGAGGTTATTAGCTATGAGGAGAGGTTGGAGAAACTCGGGTGGTTCTCACTAGAGCGACGGAGATTGAGGGGCGACTTGATAGAAGTTTACAAAATTATGAGTGGCTTGGACAGAGTAGATAGTCAGAAGCTTTTTCCCAGGGTGGAAGAGTCAATTACTAGGGGACGTAGATTTGAGGTGAGAGGAGAAAACTATAGAGGAGGTGTGTGGGGCAAGTTTTTTACGCAGAGGGTAGTGAGTGTCTGGAATTCGCTGCCAGAGGAGGTGGTGGAAGCAGGTACGATAGTGGTGTTTAAGAGGCAGCTTGACAAATACATGAATAGGATGGGAATAGAGGGTTATGGACCCTGGAAATGCAAAATGTTTTATTTGACGGGCAATATGATCGGTGCTGGTTTGGAGTGCCGAAGGGCCTGTTCCTATGCTGTACTTTGCTCTTTGAAGTGGGAAAGATTTCAGGAATTGTCTATGTCTGTAATCAGTACTTTAGACAAGCCGCCAGGGAATCTCCATACACACTGAACATCCCAGAAGAATTCGCGAGCTGCAGGTCCAGTGACATAGTTTTGCCTTTTTTTCATTGAACTTGTCGATGATTTTTTTAAAATCCAATGGAAAAATTGGGAAGAACCAGAGAAGCTTCTCGTACAGAAAGAGACTCTTGGCCCACTGTACCTGTACCAGCTCTTTGAAAGGGTGACCCAATGAGTCTCACTCCCCTGGCTTTCACGGAGTGTTTTCCTTTTGAAGGACTCCTCCATTTGTTCTGCAGCTCTCAGGCAGCGTCATCCTGTTTCAAGAAGACAGGAAATAGCCTGAGTCCAGAATTGAAAACCAGTCAATGAGATTGAGGAATATAAATCAATAATTGTAATGAAAGAGATTTGCCATTGAACTGTAGTGAAACAGTAGACAGGTAAGGACTGGGAAAGACTCATGGCCTCAGGCAATGAAGTCAAAAAGGATCCATTTCTGGACAGCTTTTAACATTCTTGCCCAATTCTTGATTAAATAACATTCCAGTCTCTCCCGCGCTCACCCACTACACTGAAATAGTTCTTCAGACTTTCCCCTTTGTTGTTCAGTGAAGGATCCTCAGCCTGTCTCCCTATTGAATGGCTAACCAATAGAAACAACCATGTTTAGTTCCCTCTATCCCAGCCCCTGGCCTCTCCCCTCTCCCTCTCTGCTGCAGTGAAAGGCTAATGCTTTTCAGTCTTTTCTTCAGAACCCTATTCCCCTGGTTCGAACAGGCTGTTCAGAGCTCTGATCTGATTGAGGCTTCATTCAGGCCTTGTCCAAATTCACCATCACTTCCTTTTGACATGAACTCTCTCAGTTCAGGAAAGCTCCACGGTCGGTGAGATTGGGGTTGGGGAAGGGGCAGAGGTCAGTGTACTGCCTCATCCTGAGCAGCAAGTAATCTTTCACAATTGCAGGCTAACCTGGCCTGGCCTAGTGATTAGCTGACTCAGTCTCAGGGTGTGGGGCAGTGAGGAGGGGAGGGTATGTGGTCTTGGTTCAATCTTTCCAATGCTGCTATTGTGCGTTGAGCTAGGTTTTGGGTCAGTTAGAGTGATGCACTGCCTGGCAATGGGCTCCTTTATGGGCTTGCTTGCTATGATCAGCCTCCTTCCTGTTTCCTGTCTGTTTGCACTCTGCAGTTTCCGGATCTAATTGCTGCTAATGTAACCCTCTGTAGTTCCCCTGTCTCTAACTGATTGGCAAGTAGTATTCTGTCTCCCAGACTTGAGATTGTTTCCCAATCTTCTCCATCCCTGAAGAAAGCAGTGAGACTTTCTTCTATTGGAGCCTGAACCTCTGTGTGCCCAGCCATTGGCCTTCTCCCCACAGCCCCCAACATTCAGACCCCATCCTTCAGGCTCCCAGACTGTTTTGCAGCCCTGGGACAGGCTGTGGTGGAGGGGCTGTGGTGGGGGTGGGGGCGGGGGTGGTGGGGGTTGCGTTGAGTTGACTGGAGGATGGACAGTGAGCCGGACAGTTGTTGCTGTTTGGCTAGTTTGCAGCTTTGTGGTTGATGGTGTTTAATGTGCAAAATTGTTGGTTTTAGTAACAGAGGCGAAGAGTTTTCAGGAATTGAAGTTATGTCAAACCTGACAAAACTCTGGCTCAGCCTCGAACAGAATCGTGTCCAATTCGGGAAACCCCACCCCCTGACACCTTCGGAAGAAGTCAAGGCCTTCGAGAGGGGATTCGCTGCAAAGGCTCCGGGATAAATATCTCTGGGGAAGACTGGAGAAGTGAGGCTTGTTCTCCTGATCAGAGAGAAGGGGAAAAGAGATATAGTCACCGATTTGGTAGATGTGAGTGATTTTCATAGGATGAGGATAGAGAGAAACTGTTTGCACTGACAGGACGGTCAGTAACCAATTTGGATGAGGTGGGCAATGTTGCTCTTGTGCCTTACACACACTCTGTGCTTCTTGATGCTGAGAGACACCTTTCACCCCAAATATAATAAAAGCAAAATACTGCGGAGGCTGGAAATCTGAAATTCAAACCGAAAAAGCTGGAAAAACTCAGCAGGTCTGAAAGCATCCGTGGAGAGAGAAACAGAGTTAACGATTCGAGTCTGTACAACTCTTGCGGTTTCTGATGGTCCCACGTGCCTGGTGCCCTGTATCCGATGTCTGAAGCCAGTTTGCAGACGAGCTGCCTTCCCAGTGTTTATTTTTAATTTGATCTCAGAGAATGGGTGTAACTAGCAAAGCTGCATTCATCACCCCTCCCTAGAGGAGCCTGAGGGCATCAGAAAGGAGACAGTCATGTAAACTGGAACAGCAGTCAGCCTGGGGGATTGGCAGAGTTCACTTGGAACAAAAGCAGTTGGGTTTTTACAACAATGTCAGTTCACAGTCACTTCATTTTCTCTCTCTTCAACCTTCACCCCGACCACCACTCCTCTCTGGCTGTGTGTGTGTGTCTGTGTGTGTGTGTCTGTGTGTGTGTGTCTGTGTGTGTGTGTCTGTGTGTGTGTGTCTGTGTGTGTGTGTCTGTGTCTCTGTAGCTGTGTCTGTCTGCCTGCCTGTGTGTGTCTCTCTCTCTATAGCTGTGTCTGCCTGGCTATATGTGTGTCTCTCTCTCTCTATAGCTGTGTCTGTCTGCCTGCCTGTGTGTGTGTCTCTCTCTATAGCTGTGTCTGCCTGCCTGTGTGTGTCTCTCTCTCTATAGCTGCGTCTGCCTGCCTGCCTGTGTCTCTCTCTCTATAGCTGTGTCTGCCTGCCTATGTGTGTGTCTCTCTCTCTATAGCTGTGTCTGTCTGCCTGCCTGTGTGTGTGTCTCTCTCTATAGCTGTGTCTGCCTGCCTACCTGTGTCTCTCTCTCTATAGCTGTGTCTGCCTGCCTGTGTGTGTCTCTCTCTCTCTCTATAGCTGCGTCTGCCTGCCTGTGTCTCTCTCTCTATAGCTGTGTCTCTCTGCCTGCCTATGTGTGTGTCTCTCTTTCTATAGCTGTGTCTGCCTGCCTACCTGTGTCTCTCTCTCTATAGCTGTGTCTCTCTGCCTGCCTATGTGTGTGTGTCTCTCTTTCTATAGCTGTGTCTGCCTGCCTACCTGTGTCTCTCTCTCTATAGCTGTGTCTCTCTGCCTGCCTGTGTGTGTGTCTCTCTCTCTATAGCTGTGTCTGTCTGCCTGCCTGTGTGTGTCTCTCTCTCTCTCTATATCTGTGTCTGCCTGCCTGTGTGTGTGTCTCTCTCTATAGCTATGTCTCTCTACCTGCCTGTGTATGTGTGTCTCTCTCTATAGCTGTGTCTCTCTGCCTGTGTGTGTGTCTCTCTCTCTATAGCTGTGTCTGTCTGCCTGCCTGTGTGTGTGTCTCTCTCTATAGCTGTGTCTGTCTGCCTGCCTGTGTGGGTCTCTCTCTCTCTCTCTGTAGCAGTGTCTGTCTGCCTGCCTGTGTGTGTGTGTGTCTCTCTCTCTATAGCTGTGTCTCTCTACCTGCCTGTGTATGTGTCTCTCTCTCTATAGCTGTGTCTGTCTGCCTGCCTGTGTGTCTTTCTCTCTGTAGCTGTGTCTGTCTGCCTGCCTGTGTGTCTTTCTCTCTGTAGCTGTGTCTGTCTGCCTGCCTGTGTGTGTGTGTCTCTCTCTCTATAGCTGTGTCTCTCTGCCTGCCTGTGTGTGTGTCTCTCTCTCTCTATAGCTGTGTCTGTCTGCCTACCTGTGTCTCTCTCTCTATAGCTGTGTCTGTCTGCCTACCTGTGTCTCTCTCTCTATAGCTGTGTCTGTCTGGCTATATGTGTGTCTCTCTCTCTCTATAGCTGTGTCTGTCTGCCTGCCTGTGTGTGTGTCTCTCTCTATAGCTGTGTCTGTCTGCCTGCCTGTGTGTGTGTCTCTCTCTATAGCTGTGTCTGTCTGCCTGCCTGTGTGTGTGTCTCTCTCTATAGCTGTGTCTGCCTGCCTGTGTGTGTCTCTCTCTCTATAGCTGTGTCTGCCTGCCTGTGTGTGTCTCTCTCTCTATAGCTGTGTCTGCCTGCCTGTGTGTGTCTCTCTCTCTCTCTATAGCTGTGTCTGCCTGCCTACCTGTGTCTCTCTCTCTATAGCTGTGTCTCTCTGCCTGCCTATGTGTGTGTCTCTCTCTCTATAGCTGTGTCTGCCTGCCTACCTGTGTCTCTCTCTCTATAGCTGTGTCTCTCTGCCTGTGTGTGTCTCTCTCTCTCTGTAGCTGTGTCTGTCTGCCTGCCTGTGTGTGTGTCTCTCTCTCTATAGCTGTGTCTGTTTGCCTGCTTGTGTGTGTGTCTCTCTCTATAGCTGTGTCTGTCTGCCTGCCTGTGTGTGTGTCTCTCTCTCTATAGCTGTGTCTGTCTGCCTGCTTGTGTGTGTGTCTCTCTCTATAGCTGTGTCTGTCTGCCTGCCTGTTTCCCTGTCTCTCTCTCTATAGCTGTGTCTGCCTGCCTATGTGTGTCTCTCTCTCTATAGCTGTGTCTGTCTGCCTGCCTGTGTCTCTCTTTTTCTCTCTCTCTCTCTTTTTCTCTCTCTCTGCCTGCCTGTGTGTCACTCTCTCTCTCTCTATAGCTGTGTCTGTCTGCCTGTGTGTGTGTCTCTCTCTCTGTAGCTGTGTCTGTCTGCCTGCCTGTGTCTCTCGCTCTCTCTCTCTCTATATAGCAGTGTCTGTCTGCCTGCCTGTGTGTCTATCTCTCTATAGCTGTGTCTGTCTGCCTGTGTGTGTGTGTGTGTGTGTGTGTGTGTGTGTGTGTGTGTGTCTCTCTCTCTATAGCTGTGTCTGCCTGCCTGTGTGTGTGTGTCTCTCTCTCTCTATAGCTGTGTCTGTCTGCCTGTGTGTGTGTGTCTCTCTCTCTCTATAGCTGTGTCTGTCTGCCTGTCTGTGTGTGTCTCTGTATCTCTTTCTCTCTCTCTACCTGCCTGTTTGTCTCTCTCTCTCTCTCTATAGCTGTGTCTGTCTGCCTGCCTGTCTCTCTCTCTCTCTCTCTCTATAGCTGTCTGTCTGCCTGCCTGCCTGTGTCTCTCTCTAATCTCTCTATAGCTGTGTCTGTCTGCCTGCCTGTGTGTGTCTCTCTCTATTTCTATAACTGTTTCTATCTGCCTGCCTGTATGTGTGTATCTCTCTCTCGATAGCTGTCTGTCTGCCTGCCTCTGTGTGTGTCTCTCTCTATAGCTGTGTCTGTCTGCCTGCCTGTGTGTGTCTCTCTCTAATCTCTCCATAGCTGTGTCTGTCTGCCTGCCTGCCTGTGTGTGTCTCTCTCTCTATAGCTGTGTCTTCTGCCTGCCTGCCCGTGTCTCTCTCTAATCTCTCTATAAGCTGTGTCTGTCTGCCTGCCTGTGTGTGTCTCTCTCTAATCTCTCTATAGTTGTGTCTGTCTGCCTGCCTGTGTGTGGCTCTCTCTCTCTCTCACTTTGGCTGTGTCTCTCTGCCTCCCTGTGTGTATATCTCTCTCTCGCTATAGCTGTGTCTGTCTGTCTGCCTGCCTGTGTGTGTCTCTCTCTATAGCTGTGTCTGCCTGCCTGCCTGTCTGTGTGTCTCTCTCTGTAGCTGTGTCTGTCTGCCTGCCTGTGTCTCTCGCTCTCTCTCTCTCTATATAGCAGTGTCTGTCTGCCTGCCTGTGTGTCTATCTCTCTATAGCTGTGTCTGTCTGCCTGTGTGTGTGTGTGTGTGTGTGTGTGTGTGTGTGTGTGTGTCTCTCTCTCTATAGCTGTGTCTGCCTGCCTGTGTGTGTGTGTCTCTCTCTCTCTATAGCTGTGTCTGTCTGCCTGTGTGTGTGTGTCTCTCTCTCTCTATAGCTGTGTCTGTCTGCCTGTCTGTGTGTGTCTCTGTATCTCTTTCTCTCTCTCTACCTGCCTGTTTGTCTCTCTCTCTCTCTCTATAGCTGTGTCTGTCTGCCTGCCTGTCTCTCTCTCTCTCTCTCTCTATAGCTGTCTGTCTGCCTGCCTGCCTGTGTCTCTCTCTAATCTCTCTATAGCTGTGTCTGTCTGCCTGCCTGTGTGTGTCTCTCTCTATTTCTATAACTGTTTCTATCTGCCTGCCTGTATGTGTGTATCTCTCTCTCGATAGCTGTCTGTCTGCCTGCCTCTGTGTGTGTCTCTCTCTATAGCTGTGTCTGTCTGCCTGCCTGTGTGTGTCTCTCTCTAATCTCTCCATAGCTGTGTCTGTCTGCCTGCCTGCCTGTGTGTGTCTCTCTCTCTATAGCTGTGTCTTCTGCCTGCCTGCCCGTGTCTCTCTCTAATCTCTCTATAAGCTGTGTCTGTCTGCCTGCATGTGTGTGTCTCTCTCTAATCTCTCTATAGTTGTGTCTGTCTGCCTGCCTGTGTGTGGCTCTCTCTCTCTCTCACTTTGGCTGTGTCTCTCTGCCTCCCTGTGTGTATATCTCTCTCTCGCTATAGCTGTGTCTGTCTGTCTGCCTGCCTGTGTGTGTCTCTCTCTATAGCTGTGTCTGCCTGCCTGCCTGTCTGTGTGTCTCTCTCTGTAGCTGTGTCTGTCTGCCTGCCTGTGTGTGTGTCTCTCTCTCTATAGCTGTGTCTGCCTGCCTGTATGTGTGTCTTTCTCTCGGTAGCTGTGTCTGCCTGCCTGTATGTGTGTCTTTCTCTCGGTAGCTGTGTCTGCCTGCCTGCCTGTCTGTGTGTCTCTCTCTCTTGCTCACTCTGTCTGTGTGTGTCTCTCTCTCTCGCTCGCTCTGTGTGTCTCTCTCTCTCGCTCGCTCTGTCTGTGTGTGTCTCTCTCTCGCTCGCTCTGTCTGTGTGTGTCTCTCTCTCTCGCTCGCTCTGTCTGTGTGTGTCTCTCTCTCTCGCTCGCTCTGTCTGTGTCTCTCTCTCTCGCTCGCTCTGTCTGTGTGTGTCTCTCTCTCTCGCTCGCTCTGTCTGTGTCTCTCTCTCTCACTCGCTCTGTGTCTCTCTCTCTCGCTCGCTCTCTGTGTCTCTCTCTCTCGCTCGCTCTGTCTGTGTCTCTCTCTCTCGCTCGCTCTGTGTGTCTCTCTCTCTCGCTCGCTCTGTCTGTGTGTGTCTCTCTCTCTCGCTCGCTCTGTCTGTGTGTGTCTCTCTCTCTCGCTCGCTCTGTCTGTGTGTGTCTCTCTCTCTCGCTCGC